>JAOPSE010000014.1:10603364-11844863 GCA_029449295.1 Zea luxurians | reverse complement strand
TTATACAAAGTCCAACAATGACGACGTCAGAATTGAAACCCCCTAAGTCCAGAGCCATTTGAGCTTTTTGAGATTATAATACCTCCAACAACCGAACTTCACGAGAATAGTACTACCAACGCACCGCGCGCTAAAATAGTACTGCCAACAGACAATATTCCTTGTTTTAGCATTAGAACGCGGTTGATTGCATGTGCAGTAATTAAGTTGGATGACATTCCCTTCCTGCCCCGCTCTCTCTCGTCGTCTTCCACGAGAGCATGCACGTCGAGCCACGCACAGCAGCGCGACGAACCACGAGATCTCGCGACGGCGGGGCTATGAGAACGACCTGAGCACGTCATCCGAGCCACACACAGCAGCGCGATGAGCCACGGGATCTCGCCTCGCCGACGACGGGGCCATGACGACGACCTCAACACGCCATCAACGAAGGCAAGCTGGTCGAACAGTGCCCTGACGCGCTCCTAAGTACTCGACAACCTGCTCCACATCCTCGGCCTCTAGCTCCCCGAGCTAGACGCACATGCGCTCCTCCACCTCCTCGGCCACAGCCAGCCGCGCCAGGGCACGGCCGCCTAGCCACTGCGCGCAAGGATAGGTTGTTAGGATGTGTCCTCTACACTAGCCGGTTAACAGTAACCGGGGTAGGGTTAATCCTAACCGTCTAACCATGCCCCTGATCGAGGCTATCCTAATCGTTAGTTGCACCCCCGGTCACACTAGTTGCACCCCCGGTCACACGACGCCATATAAATAGATTAAGAGGGCCGATGGGTTTAGCCAACGCTAATCGCTCGACCATAAACCCTAATCAACACTTTGAGAGGAACCGATCCACTAGACGGAGTGACTGGAGTCGCTGTGACTATGTCTCAGATCCCCGTTATCCCATCGGAATCTGAGATTCCCCCTGCAGGCAACATTGGAGGAGCTGATCCACCGTCGATCAACGATGGGAACCAATCTCCTCGACACCAGCAGGGAGATCGACAAGAAGGAGGAGGCGGGTCTTCGCTGCAAGACGCCGCCGCAATGATGGTTAGGAACAACAACGACGATATGTATACATGTACCCCTCAGTAGAATAGATCTACTCATCATCGAGATATTTTAGACACGGATTGGTATTCTAGGGACTTAGGAAACGATCCTAAGCACCAGAAATTCTAACAATGGTATCAGAGGGCCACCTAAGAACCCTAGATCTCCTAATCCGCATCGTTTTATGAGATCACAGAAAGGTCTCAGATATATGTGATGAACTCATTTTTTTAATCATCATTCATCACCCGAGAACATAGATTAGAATAGATAGAAAGAGTTTCATGCTCTCGGGTTAGGTTTTTCCTAACCCTAAGATTTAGGTTTGGCCACAGTAAGAGACACAGTGTGTCTCGGCCTTCAAACCAGAGAGCTCACATAACTGTCTAGGGTTAGGGTTTATGACCTAACCCTATTTGGTCTGTCAACAGGGACAAAAAGTGACTCGTGATTTTGAACCACGGTCAAGAACAGATAAGAAAGTCACAGAATAAAATTAGGATTAGAACCCTAATTTTTTTTCAAAAACCGCGTGAATCAAAAGTGCATAGATGCACTAAAATCGTCACAGAAAATAACAGAAATATCGCGGAGGCCCGGATCTACGATTCTTTACCTCCAAAACACGATCCCGTTACAAAATATCCATCGCATACATCCATTCATTCACAGAGGGATTCGATTTGGAGGCTAGATCCGGGTACATTAGTTCAGTCGAAGTTTTTTTTCCTTACTAGCTTGCTGGGACCACCGACGGCCGCTCTACCGACGGCGGCGCGCCCACCCTAGGGGACGCACTCGCCGGCGGGAGAGTCTGTGGGGGCTCGCCCTGCTGCGCAGGAACGGTCGTACCAAGACACTCGGGCGCGTTTGGCCAGGAGCAAAGCTCCCTGGCGGCCGGTATGTCTTGTGCGGCTGAAGAAAAAAACAGAGAAACAGAGAGAAAAGGAGCATGCAAGCATGCAGCGCACATGCAAAAAGAGAGAAGCATGCGCATGTATGCAGCACGCACCTCCATTGCAAGCGGACGTGTACAGAGAACACGTTGGCTAGAAAAATGTTGAAGAAGTGAAAGAAAATAGAAACAGAGAGTAGGTGCAACACCAAGGCAAAGATGGCCATGCGTAAAGTACCAGCCGAGAAAAGATGGTCGACTGTAGATGCTAGAACAAAAAAAAGCGAGGGAGAGAAGGACAACAGCATGCCATAGGGCGGCTGTGCGGCAAAGAGAAGCGCCGCCGGCCAGATGTTTCGGCTGGAGAGAATGACAGAAATGAGCTAGGGTTACCTCCACATCCGACATTCTTGGTATTTATAAACCTTGCTACAGTAGCTCGAGCATTCCTGGCCGTTGGATTTGATCCAAGGGCACAAGATGAGCCTAGAAGCACCCACCTGCGTGTGGGCCAGAACGGCAGCGTCGGCTGGGGCCGCCTGTGTGCGCGGCTGGGCCACCAGCGCGCTATGCTGGGTGCGCCTCCCCCACGGCCAGGCCGCCAGCGCCAGCTGGGCCGCCAGCTCGGCTGGGCCAAATGGCCAGAAAAGAGTTTTTTTCTTTCCAGCGATTTTTTTTCTAGAAATAGTAAAAACTCACAAAGAAATCAGATAAATAATACAGAAAATTTCAGAAATAGTTTTTTTTAGTTATAGAAAAATTCAGAGATATTTACGGACTCTTTTATTCTGTTGCGTACTTTGGTACTTTTATTTATATTTTATGCAATTTTTTCAGTTAATTATGAAACCAACGTGGATTGATTATTGTTTAAATTGCATAGAATTCATAAAATTTTGTGGTGAATGAATATTTTAACCAACGTTGGATATTGTTACCACAATTTAATACAAGTTTATGTTTTCTAGATCATCCAACGATGGTTTAGAATTTTTGTGATCAGAAATTTTCATAGATATGGCATGGTTATTATTTGACCAACGTTGAATATTTAATTCATGCATGTTCTATGATTCAGTATTCAGTATTTATTTTAGATGTCCTAAATATTTTCTGTTTTAATTTTGCAAAGGTGCTCATACCGCCATGCTGATTAGCCAGATTGCTCAGATGAAACCACTAGATGGTAGTAATTACCATTCTTGGCGGGAGGATATTGATATGATAACCACAGTGAGTGAGATAGATTACGCACTAAGGTTTGATAAACCAGTAGAGCCCACAGTGGGCACTCCCAACTATGACCACAGGTGAATGCAATATAGCATCGACAAGGTCAAGTGGGAAAGATCAAATGACAAATGTATGATTATTCTTAAGAGGAGCATCAAGGAGCCTCTTAAGAGTTCCATACCAGAGTGCGAGACTGCCAAGGAATACCTTGAGAGGGTAGCCTCTCATCATCAAGGGTCTTCTAAGGCTTATGCTTGCTCTCTAATGACAGAATTTGTCAATGCAAAATACGATGGAAATGGTGTCAGACCATTCATTCAGAAAATGATATCCATCGTAGCTAAGATAAACAAGTTGAAAGGGAATTAGGCTTACACCTACTTCCTAATTGATTTTGGTGGTTGAATTGCCCAACACAAATAATTGGACTAACTAGTTTGCTCTAGATTATATGTTCTACAGGTGTCAAAGGTTCATCTACAACTATACTAAATCGACTGTCCGGAATACCGTAGATTATTCCGGACAGGAGATGCTTTTTGGAAAAACAGGCCAAGCGCGGACCGTCCGGGCCCTTACGGCGGACCATCCGCGACACAAGGATGACCCTCGGACAGAACCAATGCAAAAATCCGAGTCTGCACTATGGACCGTCCGGAGGATAAGCGCGGACCGTCTGAACCCTCGCTCGGACCGTCCGGCCTCAGGCGCGGACCGTCCGGTAGGCAAGGATCCGAAAAACCCAAAGGTGACGGGTTCGGAAGAATGAATTATAGCGGCCTCGCGGACCGTCCGGGGTGCACGACCGGACCGTCCGCGACTGGGTCTGTCTGACATCTGACGATGCATTAAATGCAATATAGCCGTTGATATAGCCGTTACTGCTGACCGTTGCATTTTCAGCCGTTGATCTACAGGGGCGGACCGTCCGGACCTGGCGAGCGGACCGTCCGCGCTCAGCAGAATGGAGTAACGGCTAGGAAGTGGTTGGTGGCTATAAATACAACCCCAACCACCTCCATTCAAGATATCCAAGCATTCCAACCTTCAACATTCAATACAAGAGCTAGCAATCCATTCCAAGACACATTCAAAGCCTCGATCTCTCCAAGTTTCACAATTGAGAAAAGAGATCATTAGTGATTAGTGACTTGAGAGAGAAAGTGATCCGTGTGTTATTTGTCGCTCTTGTCGCTTGGTTTTTGCAATCGTGCTTTCTTTCAATTTTCATTGCGATCAAACTCACTTGTAATTGAGGCAAGAGACACCAAACTTGTGGTGGTCCTTGCGGGAACTTTGTGTTCCAAGTGATTGAGAAGAGAAAGCTCACTCGATCCGAGGGATCGTTTGAGAGAGGGTAAGGGTTGAAAGAGACCCGGCCTTTGTGGCCTCCTCAACGGGGAGTAGGTTTGAGAGAACCGAACCTCGGTAAAACAAATCCGCGTGTCTCACTTCATTATTCACTTGCGATTTGTTTTGCACCCTCTCTCGCGGACTCTATTATTTTTCTAACGCTAACCCGGCTTGTAGTTGTGATTATTTTTTGAGAATTTCAGTTTCGCCCTATTCACCCCCCCTCTAGGCGACTTTCAATTGGTATCAAAGCCCGGTGCTTCATTAGAGCCTAACCGCTCGAAGTGATGTCGGGAGATCACACCAAGAGGGAGATGGAGACCGGCGACAAGCCCACTACGAGCCAAGGGAGCACTTCATCGGAAGAGTCCCGCACCAAGAGGAAGGAGAAGAAGAAGGACTCCTCCAAACGGAAGGAGAAAAGATCTTCTTCCTCACACCACAAAGAGAAGAAGGAAAAATCTTCTTCCCACAAGTCGCATCGGAAAGGCGACAAGCACAAGAGGATGAGGAAGGTGGTCTACTACGAGACCGACACTTCATCAACATCGACCTCCGACTCCAATGCGCCGTCCGTAACTTCTAAGCGCCAAGAGCGCAAGAAGTTTAGTAAGATCCCCTTACACTATCCCCGTACATCTAGACATACTCCATTACTTTCCGTTCCATTAGGCAAACCGCCAACCTTTGATGGCGAGGATTATGCTAGGTGGAGTGATTTAATGAAATTTCATCTAACCTCACTCCACAAAAGTATATGGAATGTTGTTGAGTTTGGAGCACAGGTACCATCCGTAGGGGATGAAGACTACGATACGGACGAAGTGGCCCAAATCGAGCACTTCAACTCCCAAGCCACAACCATACTCCTCGCCTCTCTAAGCAAGGAGGAATACAACAAAGTGCAAGGGTTGAAAAATGCAAAGGAGATTTGGGACCTTCTCAAGACCGCGCACGAGGGTGATGAACTCACCAAGATCACCAAGCGGGAAACGATCGAGGGGGAGCTCGGTCGCTTCCGTCTTCGCCAAGGGGAGGAGCCACAAGATATGTACAACCGGCTCAAAACCTTGGTGAACCAAGTGCGCAACCTCGGGAGCAAAAAGTGGGACGACCACGAGGTGGTTAAGGTTATTCTAAGATCTCTCATTTTTCTTAACCCCACTCAAGTTCAATTAATTCGTGGTAATCCTAGATACCCACTAATGACCCCCGAGGAAGTAATCGGGAATTTTGTAAGCTTTGAATGTATGATTAAAGGCTCAAAGAAGATCAACGAGCTTGATGAGCCCTCCACGTCCGAGGCCCAACCGGTGGCGTTTAAGGCGACGGAGGAGAAGGAGGAGTCTACACCAAGTAGACAACCAATTGACGCCTCCAAGCTCGACAATGAGGAGATGGCCTTAATCATCAAAAGCTTTCGGCAAATCCTCAAGCAACGGAAGGGGAAGGATTACAAATCCCGTTCCAAGAAGGTTTGCTACAAGTGTGGTAAGCCCGGTCACTTTATTGCTAAATGTCCATTATCAAGTGACAGTGACAGGGATAACGACAAGAAGGGCAAGAGGAGAGAAAAGAAAAGGTACCACAAGAAGAAGGGCGGCGATGCCCATGTGTGCCGCGAGTGGAACTCCGACGAGAGCTCCACCGACTCCTCCTCCGACGACGAGGACGCCGCCAACATCGCCGTCACCAAGGGACTTCTCTTCCCCAACGTCGGCCACAAGTGCCTCATGGCAAAGGACGGCAAAAGGAAGAAGGTTAAATCTAAATCCTCCACTAAATATGAATCCTCTAGTGATGATAATGCTAGTGATGAGGAGAATAATTTGTGTACCCTTTTTGCCGATCTTAACATGCAACAAAAGGAAAAATTAAATGAATTGATTAGTGCTATTCATGAGAAGGATGATCTCTTGGACTCACAAGAGGACTTCCTTATTAAGGAAAACAAAAAGCATGTTAAGGTTAAAAATGCTTATGCTCTAGAGGTAGAAAAATGTGAAAAATTGTCTAGTGAGCTAAGCACTTGCCATGAGACCATTAACAACCTTAGGAATGAAAATGCTAAATTAATTGCTAAGGTTGATTCTCATGTTTGTATTGATTCAACTTCCAATCCTAGAAATGATAATGTTGATTTACTTGCTAGGATTGATGAGTTGAATGTTTCTATTGCTAGCCTTAGAAATGAGAATGAGAAATTAATTGATAAGGCTAAAGAATTAGATGTTTGCAATATGACAATTTCCGACCTTAGAACTAAGAATGATATGTTGCATGCTAAGGTTGTAGAATTAAAATCTTGCAAACCCTCTACATCTACCGTTGAGCACACTTCTATTTGCACTAGATGTAGAGATGTTGATATCAATGCTATTCATGATCACATGGCCTTAATTAAACAACAAAATGATCATATAGCATTATTAGACACTAAAATTGCCGAGCATAACTTAGAAAATGAAAAGTTTAAATTTGCTAGAAGTATGCTCTATAATGGGAGACGCCCTAGCATCAAGGATGGCATTGGCTTCCAAAGGGGAGACAATGTCAAACTTAATGCCCCTCCTAAGAACTTGTCTAACTTTGTTAAGGGCAAGGCTCCCATGCCTAAGGATAACGAGGGTTACATTTTGTACCCTGCCGGTTATCCCGAGAGCAAAATTAGGAGAACTCATTCTAGGAAGTCTCACTCTGGCCCTAACTATGCTTTTATGTATAAGGGTGAGACATCTAGCTCTAGGCAACCAACCCATGCTAAGTTGCCTAGAAAGAAAACTCCTAGTGCATCAAATGATCATGCTATTTCATTCAAAACTTTTGATGCATCATATGTGCTTACTAACAAATCCGGCAAGGTAGTGGCCAAGTTTGTTGGGGGCAAACACAAGGGCTCTAAGACTTGTGTTTGGGTACCCAAAGTTCTTGTTTCTAATGCCAAAGGACCCAAAACCGTTGGGGTACCTAAAGTCAAGAACTAAAATTGTTTTGTAGGTTTATGCATCCGGGGGCTCAAGTTGGATACTCGACAGCGGGTGCACAAACCACATGACAGGGGAGAAGAAGATGTTCTCCTCTTATGAGAAAAACCAAGATCCCCAACGAGCTATCAAATTCGGGGATGGAAATCAAGGTTTGGTCAAAGGATTGGGTAAAATTGCTATATCACCTGACCATACTATTTCCAATGTTTTTCTTGTAGATTCTTTAGATTACAATTTGCTTTCCGTATCCCAACTTTGTCAAATGGGCTACAACTGTCTATTTACTGATGTAGGTGTTACTGTCTTTAGAAGAAGTGATGATTCAATAGCATTTAAGGGAGTGTTAGAGGGTCAGCTATACTTGGTAGATTTTGATAGAGCTGAACTCGACACTTGCTTGGTTGCTAAGACTAACTTGGGTTGGCTTTGGCACCGTCGACTAGCCCATGTTGGAATAAAGAATCTTCATAAGCTTCTGAAGGGAGAACACATTTTAGGACTAACCAATGTTCGTTTTGAGAAAGACAGGATTTGTAGCGCATGCCAAGCCGGGAAGCAAGTTGGCACTCATCATCCACACAAGAACATCATGACTAGTGACAGGCCACAGGAGCTCCTACACATGGACCTATTCGGCCCGATCGCTTACATAAGCATCGGCGGGAGTAAGTACTGTCTAGTTGTTGTGGATGATTATTCTCGCTTCACTTGGGTGTTCTTTTTGCAGGAAAAATCCCATACCCAAGAGACCTTAAAGGGATTCTTGAGACGGGCTCAAAATGAGTTCGGCTTAAGGATCAAGAAAATTAGAAGCGACAATGGGACGGAGTTCAAGAACTCACAAATAGAAGGCTTCCTTGAGGAGGAGGGCATCAAGCATGAGTTCTCTTCTCCCTACACGCCACAACAAAATGGTGTAGTGGAGAGGAAGAATCGAACTCTATTGGACATGGCAAGAACCATGCTTGATGAGTACAAGACACCGGATCGGTTTTGGGCCGAGGCGGTCAACACCGCTTGCTACGCCATCAACCGGTTATATCTACACCGAATCCTCAAGAAGACATCCTATGAACTCCTAACCGGTAAAAAGCCCAATATTTCATATTTTAGAGTTTTTGGTAGCAAATGTTTTATTCTTGTCAAAAGAGGTAGAAAATCTAAATTTGCTCCTAAAACTGTAGAAGGCTTTTTACTAGGATATGACTCAAACACAAGGGCATATAGAGTCTTTAACAAGTCCTCAGGACTTGTTGAAGTTTCTTGTGATGTTGTGTTTGATGAGACTAACGGCTCTCAAGTAGAGCAAGTTGATCTTGATGAGATAGGTGAAGAACAGGCTCCGTGCATCGCGCTAAGGAACATGTCCATTGGGGATGTATGTCCTAAGGAATCTGAAGAGTCTCCACATGCACAAGATCAACTATCCTCCTCCACACAAGCATCTCCACCAACTCAAAATGAGGACGAGGCTCAAGTTGATGATGGAAAAGATCAAAAAGATGAGCCACCTCAAGATGACGGCAATGATCAAGGGGGAGATGCAAACGATCAAGACAAGGAGGATGAAGAACCAAGGCTGCCACACCCAAGAGTCCATCAAGCAATACAACGAGATCACCCCGTCGACACCATCCTCGGCGACATTCATAAGGGGGTAACCACTCGATCTCGTGTTGCACATTTCTGTGAGCATTACTCTTTTGTTTCCTCTATTGAGCCACACAGGGTAGAGGAAGCACTTCAAGATTCGGATTGGGTAATGGCGATGCAAGAGGAGCTCAACAATTTCACGAGGAACGAGGTATGGCACTTAGTTCCACGTCCTAACCAAAATGTTGTAGGAACCAAGTGGGTCTTCCGCAACAAGCAAGACGAGCATGGTGTGGTGACAAGGAACAAGGCTCGACTCGTGGCCAAGGGGTATTCGCAAGTCGAAGGTTTGGATTTTGGTGAAACCTATGCACCCGTAGCTAGGCTTGAGTCAATTAGGATATTATTAGCCTATGCTACTTACCATGGCTTCAAGCTTTACCAAATGGACGTGAAGAGTGCCTTCCTCAATGGACCAATCAAGGAAGAGGTCTATGTTGAGCAACCTCCCGGCTTTGAAGATAGTGAGTACCCTAACCATGTCTATAGGCTCTCTAAGGCGCTTTATGGGCTCAAGCAAGCCCCAAGAGCATGGTATGAATGCCTTAGAGATTTCCTTATTGCTAATGGCTTCAAAGTCGGAAAGGCCGATCCTACTTTATTTACTAAAACTCTTGACAATAATTTGTTTGTATGCCAAATTTACGTTGATGATATTATATTTGGGTCTACTAACGAATCTACATGTGAAGAATTTAGTAGGATCATGACACAAAAATTCGAGATGTCTATGATGGGGGAGTTGAAGTATTTGTTAGGATTCCAAGTCAAGCAACTCCAAGAGGGCACCTTCATTAGCCAAACGAAGTACACTCAAGACATTCTAAGCAAGTTTGGAATGAAGGATGCCAAGCCCATCAAGACACCCATGGGAACAAATGGGCATCTCGACCTCGACACGGGAGGTAAGTCAGTGGATCAAAAGGTATACCGGTCGATGATTGGTTCATTGCTCTATTTATGTGCATCTCGACCGGACATTATGCTTTCCGTTTGCATGTGTGCAAGATTCCAAGCCGGCCCTAAGGAATCACACCTTACGGCCGTAAAACGAATCTTGAGATATTTGGCTTATACACCTAAGTTTGGGCTTTGGTACCCTCGGGGATCCACATTTGATTTGATTGGTTATTCGGATGCCGATTGGGCAGGGTGTAAGATTAATAGGAAGAGCACATCGGGGACTTGCCAATTCTTGGGAAGATCCTTGGTGTCTTGGGCTTCAAAAAGGCAAAATTCGGTCGCTCTTTCTACTGCCGAAGCCGAGTATATTGTCGCAGGCCATTGTTGCGCGCAATTACTTTGGATGAGGCAAACCCTGCGGGACTACGGTTACAAACTAACCAAAGTTCCTCTTCTATGTGATAATGAGAGTGCAATCCGCATGGCGGATAATCCCGTTGAGCATAGCCGCACTAAACACATAGCCATTCGGTATCATTTTCTTAGGGATCACCAACAAAAGGGGGATATCGAGATTTCATACATTAACACTAAAGATCAATTAGCCGATATCTTTACCAAGCCACTTGATGAACAATCTTTTACCAAACTTAGGCATGAGCTCAATATTCTTGATTCTAGGAACTTCTTTTGCTAATTTGCACATATAGCTCATAAATATACCTTTGATCATATCTCTTTTATATATGCTATGACTAATGTGTTTTCAAGTATATTTCAAATTAAGTCATAGGTATATTGAAAGGGAATTGGAGTCTTCGGCGAAGACAAAGGCTTCCACTCCACTCTACTACTCATCCTTCGCCGTCGCTCCGCATCACTCTCCATCTTTGGTATAATTTTCACTCATATGTTTTATTTACCAAAGGGGAGAAAGTAGTTAGCAAAGGGGCCTATATATCATTCCAAGTATCCGTTTTTGGCGATTCATGCCAAAGGGGGAGAAAGTATTGGCCCAAAGCAAAAGGACCGCACCACCACCCTAAATTTTAAAATTAATGATTTTCAATTGGTAAATTTCAAATTGGCATCTCTTTGTGTTCTAAAGGGGGAGCAAATAGTATTTTCAAAACTTGATATCTTAAAACCCTCTTGAACACTAAGAGGAGAATTGATTGAGGGGGAGTTTTGTTTTTAGTCAAAGGAAAAAGCATTTGAGACAAAGGGAGAAAATTTTGAATCTTGAAAATGTTTTTCAAAAATCTTATTCATTTATCTTTGACTATCTTGCAAAATGACTTTGAAAAGAATTTACAAAAGAATTTGCAAAAACAAAACTTGTGGTGCAAGCGTGGTCCAAAATGTTAAAAATAAAGAAACAATCCATGCACATCTAGTAAGTAACATTTATTGGCTCAATTCCAAGCAACCTTTGCACTTACATTATGCAAATTGGTTCAATTATGCACTTTTATATTTGCTCTGGTTTGTGTTGGCATCAATCACCAAAAAGGGGGAGATTGAAAGGGAATTAGGCTTACACCTACTTCCTAATTGATTTTGGTGGTTGAATTGCCCAACACAAATAATTGGACTAACTAGTTTGCTCTAGATTATATGTTCTACAGGTGTCAAAGGTTCATCTACAACTATACTAAATCGACTGTCCGGAATACCGTAGATTATTCCGGACAGGAGAAGCTTTTTGGAAAAACAGGCCAAGCGCGGACCGTCCGGGCCCTTGCGGCGGACCGTCCGCGACACAAGGATGACCCTCGGACAGAACCAATGCAAAAATCTGAGTCTGCACTATGGACCGTCCGGAGGATAAGCGTGGACCGTCTGAACCCTCGCTCGGACCGTCCGGCCTCAGGCGCGGACCGTCCGGTAAGCAAGGATCCGAAAAACCCGAAGGTGACGGGTTCGGAAGAATGAATTATAGCGGCCTCGCGGACCGTCCGGGGTGCACGACCGGACCGTCCGCGACTGGGTCTGTCTGACATCTGACGATGCATTAAATGCAATATAGCCGTTACTGCTGACCGTTGCATTTTCAGCCGTTGATCTACAGGGACGGACCGTCCGGACCTGGCGAGCGGACCGTCCGCGCTCAGCAGAATGGAGTAACGGCTAGAAAGTGGTTGGTGGCTATAAATACAACCCCAACCACCTCCATTCAAGATATCCAAGCATTCCAACCTTCAACATTCAATACAAGAGCTAGCAATCCATTCCAAGACACATTCAAAGCCTCGATCTCTCCAAGTTTCACAATTGAGAAAAGAGATCATTAGTGATTAGTGACTTGAGAGAGAAAGTGATCCGTGTGTTATTTGTCGCTCTTGTCGCTTGGTTTTTGCAATCGTGCTTTCTTTCAATTTTCATTGCGATCAAACTCACTTGTAATTGAGGCAAGAGACACCAAACTTGTGGTGGTCCTTGCGGGAACTTTGTGTTCCAAGTGATTGAGAAGAGAAAGCTCACTCGATCCGAGGGATCGTTTGAGAGAGGGTAAGGGTTGAAAGAGACCCGGCCTTTGTGGCCTCCTCAACGGGGAGTAGGTTTGAGAGAACCGAACCTCGGTAAAACAAATCCACGTGTCTCACTTCATTATTCACTTGCGATTTGTTTTGCACCCTCTCTCGCGGACTCTATTATTTTTCTAACGCTAACCCGGCTTGTAGTTGTGATTATTTTTTGAGAATTTCAGTTTCGCCCTATTCACCCCCCCTCTAGGCGACTTTCACAAGTACCTCGGGTCTCCTTTACACAAGGAATTTGTAGTGTTTATGATAATGAAGTCTCTGGCTAAGGAGTTTGAGACTTTTCACATACAGTACAACACCAGTGTCACTGATAAGTGGAATATAGATCAACTCTTGGCACAGTGTGTCCAGGAGGAAGAGAGGTTAAAGCAGACTGGAGACTCTGTCAACCTCATAAAAGGCAATATCCCCAGACAGAACAAGAATTCAAAGAAAAAGTTCAAGAAGCAGGGTAAACAGAATAACCAGGCTTCCTAAAGCAACAATAATCAGCCAAGACAAGGAGGCAGTTTTTCAGTTCCCCCTGATACCTGCCTCTATTGCAAGAAGATAGGCCATTACAAGAGAAAGTGCCCTGAATTCCTGCAGTATCTACTAGAGAGTGGTAAGGACCAAGTTACTTTTGTAAATGAGTCTTTATACTTAGAATATCCCAGTTATTCTTGGTGGATTAACTCAGGTGCAACTGTTCATGTTGTAAACTCTCTACAGGGACTCCGTACAAGCCAAAGGCTCCCAAAGGGTCGAAGAACAATTAGAGTGGCAAATGGAGTTGAAGCAGCAGTCGAGGCCATTGGAGATATACATCTTAAATTAGCTAATGGTTTTGTACTGTTGTTGAGAGACGTACTTTATGTACCTTCCTTGCGAAGGAACCTTATTTCAGTTTCTAGATTAGATAATCAGCACATTTATTGCCATTTTGGTGATAGACAGTGTGTCATTCAGTTTGATAATAAAGATGTTGGTCTCGCCATCCGACGAGATATGCTTTATTTACTTTCGCAAAGTGATATTGTTAATGTATTAGATATACCAGAAAACGATCCAGCCAGCAGTGGCAGGAAAAGAAAACGAAGTGATGGAGAAACCTCGTCGAAATTATGGCACTATCGTTTGGGCCATATTTCGAGGGGGAGAATAGAAAGTCTTGTTAAGGAACAGATTCTCCATCCCCTAGACTTCACAGACTTAGAGCAATGCAGAGATTGCATTAAGGGTAAATTTGCGAAGCAGATTAAGAAAGATGCTAAGCATAGTACGAGAGTGTTAGAAATTATTCATACAGATATCTGTGGTCTTTTTCCAGTTAGGACAGTAGATGGGTTTAATTCGTTCATAACCTTCATAGATGACTACTCTCGCTACGGTTATATTTATCCTATTAAGGAAAGATCAGAAGCTTTAGACAAGTTTAAACAGTTTAAGGCTAAAGTAGAGAATCAACACGATTTGAAGATAAAGATTGTTCGATCAGATCGTGGGGGGGAGTACTATGGGCGCCATACCGAGTATGGCCAGGTCCCAGGACCTTTTGCGAGGTTCCTAAGAGAAAATGGTATTGTTGCTCAGTATTCAACACCTTGCGAACCACAACAGAATGGGGTTGCCGAAAGGCGTAACAGAACGTTAATGGATATGGTAAGGAGTATGCTAAGTTACTCTAACCTACCATTGTGTCTATGGATGGAGGCTTTAAAAACCGTCATGCATATACTCAACAGAGTTCCTAGTAAATCAGTGGCTAGAACTCCATACGAGTTGTGGAATGGCAGAAAACCCACGCTCAACTACTTCCATATATGGGGTTGTCCAGCAGAAGCTAGAATATTTAATCCTGGACAGGGAAAGCTAGATGAGAGAACTACTAGCTACCATTTTATTGGCTACCCTGACAGATCGAAGGGTTATAGATTCTACTGCCCTAATAGACAAACCAAGTTCATAGAAACCAGACATGCCATTTTCTTAGAGGATGACATGATCAAGGGGAGTAAGGTACTTAGAGAGGTTGACCTTCAGGAAAAGAGGATATATGTCCCATTTCCGATGGTTGAAGAACCATACTTCTCGATACCCATTGTGGTTCCACCAACAGTCACATCGACTGTGGGTGAAACCCCTGCTGCAAATGTGGCATCATCTAGTGCAACTACTACAGAGCAAGTAGCTTCACCTTCTGCGCATATTAGCCCTGAGCCAGTTGCACAAGATAGTTCAGAAGATGATGATAGTGTTGCTCCAAGTGACGCACCATTGTAGGAGCCCCAGGTAGAATCTGAACCAGAACCAGAACCAAGTCTCAGGAGGTCACAGAGACTCAGAAAATCTGCGATTCCTGATGACTATGAAGTCTATGCAGCATAAAACATAGAATGTGATGAGATTCATATGAGTGAGGACATTGATACAGAAGGTGATCCCACTACATATGAAGCTGCTATGAGAAGTGCAAATTCATCCAAATGGTTATCAGCCATGGAAGATGAATTAGAATCCATGAGAATGAACAAAGTTTGGGACTTAGAAGTCATTCCCCATGGAGCCAAAACAGTAGGCTGTAAATGGGTCTACAAGACAAAGCGTGACTCCAGAGGGAACATAGAAAGATACAAGGCTAGACTTGTGGCCAAAGGGTTCACACAGAGAGAAGGCATTGACTACCATGAAACCTTCTCACCTGTCTCAACAAAAGATTCATTCAGGATCATAATGGCACTAGTTGCTCATTTTGATCTAGAGCTCCATCAGATGGATGTAAAGACAACATTCCTAAATGGAGAGTTAGAAGAAAACGTGTTCATGGCACAACCAAAGGGTTTTGTTGTGAGTGGTAAAGAACACATGGGATGTCACTTGAGGAGGTCCATTTATGGATTAAAACAGGCCTCCAGACAGTGGTACATCAAGTTTGATCAGACTATAAGAAAGTTTGGTTTCGAGGAAAACAAGGAAGACAATTGCATTTATGCAAAATTTAGGAAAGGAAAGTATATCTTCCTTGTTCTGTATGTCGATGACATACTCTTAGCTAGTAGTGATAAGGATCTACTAGCGGAAACAAAAGGGTTTCTTTCCTCGAATTTTGATATGAAAGACATGGGAGAAGCCTCTTATGTTCGTGGAATAGAAATTCACAGAGATAGACAAAAGGGAGTATTAGGACTCTCACATAAGTCATATTTAGAAAATGTACTAAAGAGGTATAATATGCACAAGTGTAATGCCTCGCCTGGTCCAATAGTCAAGGGTGATAAGTTTGGGGAATATCAGTGTCCCAAGAATCAGTATGAGAAAAACAAGATGAAGTCAGTACCATATGCTTCAGCTATCGGAAGCATTATGTATGCTCAAGTATGTACTCGCCCTGACTTAGCTTTTACCACCGGGATGCTTGGACGCTATCAGAAGAATCCAGGCATAGAACACTAGAAAGCAGTCAAGAAGGCTCTAAGGTACCTTCAAGGTACTAAAGGTCTCATGCTTACGTACAGAAGATCTAATTCCCTACAAATAGTTGGCTATGCAGATGCCGACTGGGGAGGGTGTAGAGATACACTGAAGTCAACTTCAAGGTATGTCTTTATGCTCTCTAGGGGAGCTATTTCTTGGAAGAGCTGCAAACAGACAGCGAGAGCATCGTCGACAATGCACGCTGAGTTTGTAGCTACGTATGAGGCAACTGGACAGGCGATATGGATAAAGAAATTCGTACCCGGATTAAGAGTGGTTGATAGCATAGAGCGACCACTGAGAATTTACTGCGACAACGAGCCAACGGTATTTTTCTCCCATAACAATAAGTCAAGTGGCTCTGCCAAGTATATTGACATTAAGTGTTACATTGTTAAGGAGAAGATTCTGGATCACACCATTCAAGTTGAGCATATAAGAACCCATCAGATGCTTGCGGATCCGCTCACAAAAGGTCTTCCACCCAGCGTGTTTAGTAAGCACGCAGCCAGCATGGGATTAAGGGAGTACATATGATCTAGAATCACAAGGGCTACAAATTGCAACCTAGTAAAATCGTTCGTTCTGAAGTAGGGGAGCATGTTGTAGTCAATGAGTGCGGTGATACTTAATAGATCATTGTCACGCATTGGTCTCTATGTGTAAACTTGTTAAAGGACGGAATTAATAAAAGTTTGAGTGTGAGGTATGTAGAGAACAAAGGGGAGATTGTTAGGATGTGTCCTCTACACTAGCCGGTTAACAGTAACCGGGGTAGGGTTAATCCTAACCGTCTAACCGCGCCCCTGATCGGGGGGGGGGGGGGGCTATCCTAACCGTTGGTTGCAGCCCCCGGTCACACTACGCCATATAAATAGATTAAGGGGGCCAACGGGTTTAGCCAACGCTAATCGCTCGACCACAAACCCTAATCGACACTTTGAGAGGAACCGATCCCCTAGGCGCTCGGAGTGACTGGAATCGCTGGGACTATGTCTCAGATCCCTGTTATCCCATCGGAATCTGAGATTCCCCCTGCAGGCAACATTGGAGGAGCTGATCCACCGCCGATCAACGACGGGAACCAATCTCCTCGACACCAGCAGGGAGATCGACAAGAAGGAGGAGGCGGGTCTTCGCTGCAAGACGCCGCCGCAATGATGGCTAGGAACAACAACGACGGTATGTATACATGTACCCCTCAGTAGAATAGATCTACTCATCATCGAGATATTTTAGACACGGATTGGTATTCTAGGGACTTAGGAAACGATCCTAAGCACCAGAAATTCTAACATAGGTAACTGGAGCTAGAAGACAGGTTGCAAAACTGGAACATGGTGGTGCGAATTCACTCACCACTGTCATAATGTCAAAACAGCGAAAAAACGTGTGTTAGCAGTACCATTTTGGTGAGTCATGGCTTCGGATTACTATTCCAGAATTACTATTCTGGCAAAGGCAGATGATTGGCGTATCATAATGTCAAATATCTCATGTGACGACTAGTATACAAGCAAGCACCATAAGCCTTTAGAGCTTTTACACTTAAATCCCTCCACCAGCACACAAACCATTACGAAACCCTCCCTGCTTTCCTTACCTGCTGCACTGGCACCACCCTTCCCCTCCGTAGAAAAAACTTTTGCACTTAAATCCCTCCACCAGCCCATAATTCCTCGCATGCACAAGCCTAGGGCTCTACTACCGCCATTCTGCAGGCACAAGCACAGGTCCTTCTCCTGCTTTTGCCTATTAACGCACACACACAAGTTCATACCCCCGTGGCAGAGGCGGACCTACATAGGCCCTCGCTCATTTCCCCTTTGAAAGTAGTAGAGTCTAAATTTTTTACTATGAAGTCCCCTTCTCAGCGTCGCTTAGATGCCCCTGCTAGAGTATTTTGGTGCTAATCCTTGCAAGTATGCCCCCACTCATTTTGTCCTAGGTCCGCCCTGCCTCGTGGGCCTGTCCTTGCTGCTCACACCGCACAACCTTGCACCTCACCAAAATATGGAGTACAGGTCGATCCACGTAAATACACACATGTTTAGTCCCCCATTGAAGCTTTCCGCAGTGGGGGACGGTAAAACCCTCTAAAGCCTTTACAGTCAACCCTCATGCTGCAAGCAGCGGTGAACGGTATACTCTAATGCACTGTTGCCGAGGCACACTTCAACCACAAATATAAAGTAGCCAACACACAACGCTATCCTGTCTCTCTCCTCTGTCTTGACAATGGGCGACCACGTGGGGAGGCAAGTGGTGGTAGTTGGGTAGAGAATGAAAAAAAAAACGAGGTATAAAATTGATATATAGAGTAAATATGACTGTGGAGAATTGTGATATATGATAAAAATTTGTTGATAAAGATTAAATATTTATTTTAGGATAGAAATTTAGAATTGTATAAGTGTGGAAAGCATGGAAGGTTTTATAAAGGTTTGTGTGCTAGTGGAGGGATTTAAATGCAAAACTTTTTTTTATGGTTGTTTTAAAGGCATTTTTTATGACGCTCGCTTTCACCAAGTTTGCTGCTTGCATTACTAGTCGTCGGTACCAAATCTTCCTCCACGCCGCCGGCGGCCCGACGCCCACAGGATACAGCCCAGAGAAATGCCGGCCACCGCCGCCCAGCCAGGTGCAGCCCCTCGGTCCGCAATCCGCTTCCTCCGCCTCGGCAGCACCCAAACCTCAAACCTCGCCATCCCCACGCGCACTGCTGCGCCCGCGCACGCGCGCCTCCGCTGCCACCTTTCCCGCTCCAGTGATTCCACTCCACCCTCACCCCCCACCACCTCCGACCCCGACCCTGACCCTGAATCCGAATCCGAATCCGAAGATACCCTACGCTTCGCCTTCGCGTGTGGTGGCGCGGGCGCCGGTGGTCGCGTCTACTCCGCCATCGCGCTCGCCGACGAGCTTCACGCCTCGCTGCCGTCCTCTCGTTCCCTCATTATCGGCGCGCCCGCCCCGTCCTTAGAGTCCTCAGCTGCCGCCGCGGCCTCGTACCCGTTCGCCCCCGTCCCACTGCACTGCCTCCCGCGCGGGATCCTCGCCGCGGCGCTGCACCTCCGCCGATTCCGCCCGCACGTCCTTGTTGCTACAGGAGGCGCTCCCGCGCTACAGGCCTGCCTCGCCGCGCTCATGCTCCGCCTCCCCTTCGTGATCCAGGACCAGGACGCCTCTCCGGCTCCCGCCACACGCCTACTCGCTCCCTTCGCCCGCCGCATTTTCCTTGCCTTCAATGCTCCCGTGCGGCTCCTCCCCAAACGCAGGTGCGCAGTCTACGGGAACCCCATCCGCATGTCCATCCTCAAGTGCAGAGCATCCAAGACTGAGGCCTTTGCGCGCTTCTTCCCGAGAGCGGGGTTATTGGGCGAACACGAGGCCCAGGTCGTGCTCGTGCTTGGGGGAGCGGAGGGGTCGCCGGAGATCAATGTGGCGGTGCTGAACGTCTACTACGAGTTGCTGAGGAGGAATAAGGATCGGTACATTATATGGCAGACGGGGACGGAGACTTTCTGCGAGATGGAGAGCCTCGTCAAAGGCCATCGCCGGCTTTTTCTTACCCCGTGAGTTGTCTTCGTTTGCTGTTTTCCTCACGGGCAGACCGAGTTGTTAGCCAGAGGCCAGAGCCCAGAGGGTTAGTTAGGGGATGTTTGGTTTGTTATGACTCCTTACATACATTTTAGTCTCTAAATTATCAAATACGAAAATTAATTTTTTTGGCAATTTAGAGACTAAAATAGAATAAAATGTACTAAAAATTAGTCTCTAGAAACCAAACACCTCCTTAGTTATATGATTTCTCACCTATATCAACACATATTCATGCATCCTTTCAACACATGCAGCACACCCCACATTAGAGACAGAGCCGGTAGATCTTAAGATTGATAGTCACTAGGAGCTTTTCCCAATTAATTGACATATTGATATTGTGTACCCTAGAATGAATTGCCGTATTTATTCTATGATGAATCTAAGAAAATACAAGCACCCATATTATGTCTAAGACTTGAAATCGGATGAATATGTTTCACACAAGGAACCTATGTGCCACATTCTTATATGGGCTCAAAACTTTGCCACATTCTAAAAGCTTTACAATTCTGCTTGATGCATTCAATTGGTCCAATTGCTAAATGCAATTTCTTTCAATCTTTATTGCTTGGCATTCCAATATCATAAACAATTCTCAGGCATGTCAATGCCATTTTCTTCTGCGTTGCACATGTTTTATCCTCTGCACTAGGTTGATTCACTGATTCTGACAGTTTCAGATGTTCCTTCTTGTGAAGGTTCTTGCATGAACTGGAAATGGCATATGCTGCCTGTGATGTTGTAATTTCTCGAGCTGGTGCCATGACGTGCACCGAGATATTGGCCACTGGGAAACCATCAATTCTGGTATCATACATCATACATTGATATGTTGTTTTCTAATTCCAGTGGTTCTACTTATTCTTTTTGTCTTGATTAAAGTAATTTGAGTTTTTGTGATTATTTAATTCTACTTGGAGCACAAGTCAAGTTAGACAACTACTCTATCTCTAATACCCAAGCAGGAGAATTTAGAACACAAAGAGTGGACCAAAAGTCAGTGAACTACTGTCTAGGTAGTCCTTTCGTCATAATGTCCGCGAACTAGCGAGAGGACGAGACGTGGAGCATGTGAACTTGTCCTATTACGACCTTTTTGCAGACGAAGTAGATGGCAATCTCGATGTGCTTCGTGCGACGATGCTGAATGAGATTAGGGTCATATAGACATCACTGCATGTGGAAGCAATCAGGACGTGAAACACCCTGTAGCATTTGGTGAACCTAGCAACACATAACAATGATGTGGGCAACAACATGGTACTCGACCTCCCCGCTAGAATGAAACACAGTGACTGCCATTTGGAGGACCAGGAGATCAAATTATCATCGAGGAAAAAGTAGCCGGATGTAGAGCATTGGGAATCTTGACAACCTGCTCACTCCGCATAAGTGTATGCTATCAAAAACTAGAGAGGACCAACTAGTGATGGCAATGGGGAATTCCCTATCGGGGAATAGGTCCCCATCCCTGTCCCCGCGACGAATTTTTTTCCCCACAGGGATCCCCACGAAAGCTTGCAGGGGACATTTATTCCCCATCCCCGTTCCCCGTGGGGATAAATCCCCGACGGGGATCCCATCCCGCTTAAATTATAATTATGACGTATGTCCTTTGTTATTAATGCAAACCATTGTCACTTATACACATTGTGTCAGATACAAGAAATTATTATGTGTACATCAAAATAAACACATTTATACAATGAGTGATCTCTTGACAATGTAATTATTTATTTTTATCATTAACTATTATACGAAAAAATTGTCGCATGCAAGTTTTATGGGTCCCCGCAGGGAACGGGGATGAGGAATGCTTCCCCATCTCCGTTTACCCGTCGGTGAAGAATTTTTACCCGTTTACATCCCCGTGGGGGAAGAAACATCCCCATCTCCTAATAGAGGAATTCCCCGCGGGGAATCGAGGATCGGGTCCCCATTGCTATCTCTAGGACCAACCCCGATGTGGAGGTCAGTGTCGAGAGTGCCCTTGACATTATGGAAGATGCTTGATCAACGTAAGGTGAGGTTCACACGAGTTATACATGAATAGGCACACCTGATAAACAACACATGCCAAATCTTGACTATTGAGCGCACGTTGTGGTCGGTCAATGGGTTTGGCCCCCTGATCGGCCACAAGATGCTTGTCGTTGGCCTCGAGTTATCTTGACTGCACGTTGTTTACGGTGACATGGAGGCGGCCTTGATCAGCCTTGAAGGAAGAGACCTCGGTAGACATAGTGTTGACTATTGCCCAACACGTCAACCGCAACAAATTGTTGGTCACCTTGCTGAGCACATCATTGAGGGTGATGGTGAGGTTTTGGATTTGGGTGACGAGGTCGTCGAGCGTGACGGCTTTGTTGCTATTGTTAGAGGCCATGGTGGTGGCGTAAGTGATGGAGATGGGATCTGGTGATGGTGCAGGGAACGGTGGTGATCACGGAATGACGCAGATAAAGGGAGGGAGAAGAATTGCTGGATGTTTTTGTGTATTTTTGCTTTTGTCCACCTTAAGGTGGTTTCCTTGGATGTTTCGTCTATTTTAGACCTCTATTTCTATCCTCTTAATATACTTAATGCGCAGTTCTCCTGCGCGTTTTAGAAAAAAATAAGTTCCAAGATGTTATGGCTAAAGATTGTATTGGATGACTGGAAGGTGAGGAGAAGCTCCTACCCCTTCTCTAAGGCCATGGGTTTCTTCTTCTCTACCCATACAAGGTGGTGCGCCCCAGATTTTGTAATCCTCAAGGGCGCCAGCCTAAACTGTTGGGAACAACAGATTGCTAATACTTATCCCTATTTCAACACATTATTCTTATCTCTAAACTGCTAATACTTATGTCTATCCCAACAGATTATTCTTATTTCTAAACTACTAATACTTATCCCTATCCCAATAGATTTTCATTGCTATTCTCTGGCCTGGGTCGGCATTGGTAGGTTCTCCTAATAAAAGAGTCCGTAACAAGTCAAAACTAGAACATTCACCCCAATTGTCGGCAATGGAGAAAGAACTATGTTCTGGAAAGACAGGTGGCTGAATGGGAAAGGTATTGCTGAAATTGCCCCCAATCTGCTTCAGATCATAACAAGGAGAGTGGCTAATAGAAGAACAGTAGCAGCTGCACTAAATAATAGGCAATGGGTGGCTGACATTAGAGGGGCATTAACAGTTCAAGTGCTGGAAGAGTACATCCAGATATGGGATCAAGTAGAGGGATCATCCTGCAACAAGGTGTGCCTGACATGCATAAGTGGGATTTAACTCAGTCTGGAGAGTATAGTAGCAAGTCTGCTTATGCTGCGTTCTTTTTTGGTTCCATACGTTTTGCACCTTGGAAGAGAGTTTGGAAGAGTTGGGCTCCACTACGCTGCAAATTCTTCATCTGGCTGGTATTCAAAAACCGCTGCTGGACAGCAGATAGGCTTGCTAAAAGAGGGCTATCTCATCCTGAGACCTGTCCTCTTTGTGATCAGGAAGAAGAAACCATTCATCACCTTGTGTCTTCTCAAGACAGCTCTGGTCACACATTTTCTTGGCACTAAGATTACTGGATTTGGTACCTACGATGGCTGAATCGACACTCCCAAAATGGTGGAGAAAAGTAGCTAGACTTGTGCCAAAAGAAAGGCGAAAGGGGCTGAATTCGTTAATCATTTTAACGACCTGAGAGATTTGGAAGCATATGAATTCATGTGTTTTTGAACTTGTTAGGCCTTGCATTCTTGACATCCTTGGACAGATCATGGAGGAATGCAGGATATGGTGGTGGGCTGGTGCTTCAAATCTGCAAGATTTTATTAGTTGGTCGTTGATGATCTTCACCAAATTAGTTTGTCTTTGCCTTATCTTTTGGTCATGTTTTAGAACTGGTTTGTACAGTTAGGGTCCTGTGTGAGTGGGTGTGGGTCTTGTAAGTCTGGCCTTAGCTGGACAAATTTGTCTCTTTCCTTCTTAAAGAAATGACACGCAAATCTCTTGCTTTGTTCGAGAAAAAAAGAACATTCACACCCTTTTACAACCGGGAGAATCTGATATTTGCCATTACCACGCACGTTCGCAAAATTTCCATCAGACCCACAATTCATAGACACAGATGGACCCACAATTTATAGACACATGGGTAATTATAACAAGAAGGTAACGTTTCAAGTGGCAAAATTCCAATTATTTCTTTACAACCAAACATGGCCTGACCCAAAGAACACACGCTTGCTAAATAACTGGCAGCAACCTCTAGATCAGTTAAATCTCTAGCACCTGCCAGGAACCACAGGTGAGCCTCTTTAAAAAATTGTCTAAGGACGAGATAGATGCTAGGTTTGGCATCACTAAACACACAATAGTTTCATTGTCTCCACAATATTGTTGCGCGCAGGGACCAGGGTTATCAGCGAGTTTAAACCTCGCTTAATGTTGCTGGGCACCAAAGCAAATCCTTAACCACCAGTCAGAAACTTGTCATCTAGGATGGTGAGAAAACTGGCAAACCATTGTGACAAAAGAGAGATCACATATTCACACCTGTCTAGAAAAGATAAACCCAGATAGAATATGTTGAATGTTCTCAGCTTCTTTATCAAAAAGAGGACAGTATCTGGATGTGGTTACCTCTGCAGGATAACCTATTGAAAAAAAGAAATTATACACCAACTGCATCATTGACAAACTTAATTTATTTTGTTGAAAAGGTAGATGTACAAAAAAATCAGTTCCATATCATTGTTACCTCTCTTCTAGTATGGCGCAACTGAAAAGATCTTTGATCTTTCCATGGCCCATGAGATACTCAAAGCTGTTCTGCTGTGCCAGAAGCTACTCTGCTACATAAGTATTGATGATTCACATTAACATAAAAGATCAACTTACAAAGCATCACTAGTTGGTTAACATGTTTTTTTGATAATCATCCCTCTACATAAGTATCCATCTTTTAACTGAGTTCAGTTATGCACAGCTGTTCATTGTTCCATGTCTTTCAGATACCATTGCCAACAATTCTGGACCATCACCAAACGAGAAATGCATATATCATGGCTGATATCATGGGAGCAATGGTCATCACTGAAGATGAACTTGATTCTAGCAGTCTCACATCTGCAGTTGATGAAATTTTTGGTATGTGTGGTATCTAAATTCAGGTTATCATGCTACTAGCTAACATGCTAAATTCACTGCTTATCAAAAGTTATGTGATTATTCTACCACTTATCCTATACCTTGAGATCAGAATTGAGTATAAAGAGGATGGGTGGCGCGAAAACATGCGCCTTATAATGTGTTTGCCATTGACCATTGTTTCCCATCATGCTGTCAACATTGCTTGTTGCCTTGTTGGATTGCTTCTATTTGGCGCTGTCATCTGTAGCTTCTCACTTGTGGAAATCTTGTATCATGCGCCAGTAAAAGATGTCTTATTTGAATTTAATTTGTAACTAATAATGCAGTTGAAAGGCAGCTCATGTAATAAAATGCAAGAGCATGTGGCTAAGTCATCAGTAGCTTCTCACTTGGGTAAATATTACATCATGGGCCAGTAAAAGATGTCTTATTCTTTGGTTCTTATAAATCTTAAGTAGATCTGTTTTTCAAAGAACCTGGATCACCTGTTTAAAAATCTCTTCGTTTCTGTAGAGTATGTAAAACATGTTCATGTTTTTGGATCTTATAAAGACACGCATTCCTGATGATCTTTTTCCCTTCAGATTGATATTTCTGATCTAGTTTGTTTTATAGGTGATGAAAAATTGATGGCAGACATGTCTCAGAAGGCACTAACTGCAGCCCGACCAAATGCTTCAGCTGATATAATCCGCCACATATGTTCATTGATTGGTTCAACCTACCCATCATGAAACTGGTTTTAGACATTGCAAAGAGTTCATGTCATGAACACATTTTGTATTGTTTTTTTTGAGCAACTGCATCATGACATCTTTTTCTTGAGGTGGTGTTAGAAGCCAAAAAGAGGCCGTGCGGACGGTCCGGCCCTGAGGCCGGACGGTCCGCGGTCCGGACAGTCCGCGGTGGTGGCGCGGACAGTCCGCGCGTGCGCAGAGTCAGTTAGGGTTCCTAGTTTCTCGCGGGATTTGTTACCTAAAACCGCGGGATTAACTCGGGAAACAGTTGGAAACGGATTCAGACCTCCCCCTCAGTTGGAAACGGATTCAGACCTCCCCCTTTATATAGATGAAGGGCTATGGCCGATTGAAACCCCCAACAATCGATCAAATCAAGTCTATTACTCGTTTTTACCTTATGCATTAGGAGTAGTTCTAGTTTAGTCCTAGTTTAGTATTTCAATCCCCAAATTCTCTGCCTCTCCTCGACTCTACGTCGATTAGAGGAGTCTAGGTCGGTCTGCCCGAGCCTAGACAACTCCTAGGATCTCTCCTCCCCGACGGGGTCCCTCTCGGGAGCGAGATCCAGGCGCCGCCGGCGATCTTCCGCCGCCCCTGCGCACGCGTGGACCGTCCGGCCCTAGGGCGCGGACCGTCCGGCCGTCAGGCAGGGAATTCTAGCTCCTGCACCAGGTCGCGGACCGTCCGGCCCTGTGCCGCGGACCGTCCGCGTCTGACCAGAGAGCACCGCCGCCTCACGCCAGGTTGCGGACCGTCCGGCTCTATGCCGCAGACCGTCCGCGCCTGACCAGAGAGCACCGCCGCTGGTTCTTTTAAGTGATTCGCGCCTCCAAAAAGGTGTCAACATACTTTTTGGCGACTCCGCTGGGGACTAGGTGTCTAGATCTGCTAAAAATCGGTCCATAAATGGTCGGTTCTAAGGATCACACCAAGATCTCCACTACCAACATCATCAAGCCGGCCTATGGAGGCGCTCCCGGCTGATGACCAAAGGCCCTTTGAAGACCTCGTAATGCGCGATGAGAAGGAGGTGATGCGGCAATGGAACGAACAATGCGACAAGGAAGATGCGGAACTGCTGCATAAACTCTCCGAACGGCGCAAGGAGGCGGCGAACAAGTACTTGTCACACTTCACGGTAGATCGCCACCAGAAGATCGTCTGTCAAGGGGAGATCGATATGGAATCTCTCCTACCTCCACTTTAGGGTCCCGCTGTAAGTACTCTAGATCTATTTCTTACGACTTTCATGGATCAACGAGGAGATCAGTTAAAGCAATATGTAGATGAATCTATTAAAATGCATTTATGTGCATACGAGAAATCAGCTGCTCCAACCTTTCCATCGCGAGAGTCTAATACAGTACCACCCACGTCAAACACATCGGCTATAAACGGGTCACCCTTGACCCAGCCATCATATGGTATGCCGATGCACGCTTTTGTGTCACCATCACAGCCGCAACCACTAGGCACGCGGCAGGTACTGGACGCGACCGGACCGTCCGAGCATCGTCTCAGACAGTCCGGCTATACCGCGGACCGTCCGGCGTATTTCGTCGGACCGTCCGATCAAATGCAGGCCCGCACACAAAACACTCAGGTCGCACCGTACATGGTCGGACCATCAGGGTACAACCCTGAACACTTCGGCCCCATCACGGACCATCCGGTGCATCACGCCGGACCGTCCGGATATGTTGCAGACCGTCCGCCATCTTACGTCGGACCATCCGGATATGGCATGAACCGGCCGACGTATTACGCTGGACCATCTAACTCTACACGAGTCCATGCGCAGACTGCCCAAGTCGCGCCATATATGGCCGATCCGTCCGGGTATAGCCCTGGACCATTCGGCCCGATCGCGGACCGTCCTATTCTTTACGACAGACGGTTTGGGTACGAGACTACCCATGTAGCACCATATACGGCTGGACAATCTGGATATACCTTCGGACCATTTGGCTAGGTCGCGGACCATCCGGCCTCTTACGCCGGACCGTCCGGATATGCATACGCAGAGCCGAGAGCTGCGCAATACGCACAGTTCCCGCATTCATCGCAGCAACATTATGGTGCCCCACCAGCAACACATTATAATCATACCATACCACCTCATGGACATAGGGTTGAATACTGTTCGGCCACAAGAGAGCCTGAGAGGTATAGGGCAGGAGCTAGTGACATTAATAGGACACCTAACACACACCTCAAACATCCCTGGGAGGAAAGCCGACAGAGTGATGTCAGGCAACCTGAGATTGCCACCCACAAACTCAATGGATGGTCGCCAGACATGGCGGAGAGGGTTAGAGACGAGGTAGCCGGGATGTTCAGGGACAAACTTGGTGTTAGTGTGTCAGGTACAGGGCAATCGTATCGGAAGCCTTATAGCCACCGATTCGACACCGTGCCATATCCACAGGGAACTAGAATACCAGACTTCTCTAAGTTTTCTGGTGAAGGTGGAAAAAGCACACACGAACATATAAGCCAATTCATAGCACACTTGGGAGAATTGGCTGATGGGGAAGCCTACCACGTTCGTTTATTCTCGTTGTCCCTTACTGATACTGCATTCGCATGGTACGCAGCCTTGCCACCAAACTCTATTAACTCTTGGGAAGAATTAGAGCAGAAATTTTATGAACACTTCTTCTCAGGAGAACATGAATTAGAATTGGCTGACTTATCCTCAGTCCGACAGGGGCCTGAAGAATCGGTTAATGACTATATCCGGAGATTCCGGGACACTAGAAACCGATGCTTTCAGATCCATGTCGCAGAAAAACAACTAACAGGGCTGGCTTTCAATGGGTTGCGACCCTACTTAAAAGAAAAATTAGATGGCACCCAATTCTTTTCGCTAGTGCACTTGCACCAGCGGGCTATGACCTATGAAAGCCGAAGTAAGGAAACATCAAAATCGGCTAGCCATAAGATGCATCTAGTGGAATACGATAATTCGGACGATGAATCCATGGATGTATACACCGCCGAACTGGTTTGGCCAGGACAGGCTAAACCTTCCGCGTGTTCTGCTTTACAGTCGATTCGAAAGAATCGACAAGAAGAAGTTAAGTTTACTTTTAATGTTGCCAAATGCGATAAAATATTTGACGAGTTACTGAAAAACGGCAACATTAAATTAACTCATACTATTCCTCCTCCTGATGAATTAAAGAGGCGTGCTTATTGTAAGTGGCATAATTCCTTTTCTCATGCCACCAATGATTGTAATGTTTTTCGTCGACAGATACAATCGGCCATAAATGAGGGTCGATTGGCTTTTCAGGGGATGCAAGTAGACACACAACCCTTTCCTGTTAATACAATAGAACTCACATGCAAAAAGGACTTGGTTCGGCCCGAAATGGCCGATAAAGGCAAAGGCAAGGGCATCGTCATTGGCGATCCTCGCATGTCAGATATATCACAGAAGGAGGTTGCTCGAAAGGCTTCGGACGAGAAGGTTAAAAGGTCCGAAGACGCCGGGGGGCAGGCACAGTTAATAAACCAAACACATCAGCCTAGCCCGAGCATCGTAGATGGTCCGGCACCTACATGCGGACAATCCGGTGCTCAGACAAACGGTCCGGCTAACTCAGCCGGACAGTGCACCTATGACCAAAGGCGTCAACCTCTACACGAAGCAAGGAAAAAGACGCAAGGTCAAAGCACATATAGTCGGCTGATCAAAGCCGACCCTACTTTTGATCAGTTGCTCTCCAAAAATGCTAGCAAAAAGACCGTTCCACGTGATCGGTCAACAAAGAAACCCCGGTCACCTACTAAAACGAAACGGCCGAACAAAACGGCCTAAAAGGCGACGCGACAAGCATCGTCTGTTCATCCTATGAGACCAGGGTGCTTTCCACCCGTTTATTCATCGTCGGTATATTGTCCTACCCAAATGTGGAATGGCATGACGATGAATCCATGGTACATGTATAGTCCCTTTGTCTATCCAGACTGGGGGGCACCTCCATTCTATTCATTTTGATTCATTGATCAAATGGTCATGGCCGAGAAAGATGCAATCCGAAACGGCCTTTATACATTGGTGCCTTATTGAATGATCTCTATTTTGGAAAGCCGATGACTTACATCAGGTTTAGTTCATATGCTTTTGCTTCATCAAACTTCACCAAAAGGCAGGGGGGCATATGTTAGAAGCCAAAAAGAGGCCGTGCGGACGGTCCGGCCCTGAGGCCGGACGGTCCGCGGTCCAGACAGTCCGCGGTGGTTGCACGGACGGTCCGCGCGTGCGCAGAGTCAGTTAGGGTTCCTAGTTTCTCGCGGGATTTGTTACCTAAAACCGCGGGATTAACTCGGGAAACATTTAGAAACGGATCCAGACCTCCCCCTTTATATAGATGAAGGGATACGGCCGATTGAAACCCCCAACAATCGATCAAATCAAGTCTATTATTCGTTTTTACCTTATGCATTAGGAGTAGTTCTAGTCTAGTTCTAGTTTAGCCCTAGTTTAGTATTCCAATCCCCAAATTCTCTTCCTCTCCTCGACTCTACGTCGATTAGAGGAGTCTAGGTCGGTCTGCCCGAGCCTAGACAACTCCTAGGATCTCTCCTCCCCGACGGGGTCCCTCCCGGGAGCGAGATCCAGGCGCCGCCGGCGATCTTCCGCCGCCCCTGCGCACGCGCGGACCGTCTGGCCCTAGGGCGCGGACCGTCCGGCCGTCAGGCAGGGATTCCTAGCTCCTGCACCAGGTCGCGGACCGTCCGACCCTGTGCCGCGGACCGTCCGCGTCTGACTAGAGAGCACCGCCGCCTCACGCCAGGTCGCGGACCGTCCGGCTCTGTGCCGCGGACCGTCCGCGCCTGACCAGAGAGCACCGCCGCTGGTTCTTTTGAGTGATTGGCTGCCTCCAAAAAGGTGTCAACAGGTGGAAACTGATGTTTAATTCCATCATGACAGTGCAGTTTGCGCTTGCTACCAGGTAGCGTTCAATTGGCTATTCTTCACATCCAATGGACGACTTTTTATTTTTTTGATACAATGATAATGTGGAGCTGCCGTTTGTTCATGAATGGTAATGTAAATGGTAACAATAATGATTTAATGATTTAGGGTGTGCTTGGTTTGTCTTTTGGCTTTAACTTTTGCCTAATAAAAGCCAAACCAAAGGGTCTAAACAAGGAAGCAGCTTTTTCAAAAAAGCAGTTTTTTCAAAAAATGGCTTTCTTGCAGTGCAAAATTGAAAGCACCTTTAGACATGTTTTTAGTGGTTTTTGTTGGCGTCGATCTAGGTGCCAAACACCATAACGGACCGCCTGACGGTGCTCTCTGCGGAGGCGCGGATGGTCCGCGACTTTGAACTGAATGGTCCGCGACCTGGCGTAGGAGCAGCTCCTTTGCGTACGTTCAGATGGTCCGCGCTTGGGGCTCGGACGGTCTACGATAGCCCAAAAGGGCCTTCTTCGCAATAGATCTAGATCTCGCCTTTTGGGAGGGATTCTGTCGGGGAGAAGAGATCATAGGGTGTGTTTTGGCGTCGGTAGGCCACCAAAGACACCTCTAGTCGATGTAGAGTCGAAAAAAGGTGAAGATTTGAGGTATAGGGAGGCTAAACTAGGGCTAAACTAGAGCTACTCCTAATGCATAAGGTAAAAACGATAAGTAGATTTGATTTGATCGATTGTGGGGGGTTCAATCAGACATAGTCCTTCATCTATATAAAGTGAGGAGGTCTGGACCCGTTACAAGTCGGTTCTTGAATTAATCCCGCATGTTTAGCTAACAAATCCCGCAAGAAAACCGGAACCCTAACTGATTCGGCGCACACGTGGACGATTCACGCCACTACGGTGGACCGTCCGGCCTCAGGGCCGGACGGTCCGCATGCCACTTTCGGTTCTCAACATATGCCCCTCCCTTTTGGGGGAGGTTGATGAACCAAAAGCATATGTACCGCTAGCATCCTTCGAAAAATACTAGATCTCACAAGTCATTTTATTCTAGAAGTAAGAGTTAAGCCTGATGCAAGTCATCGACTTTTCAATCCTAATAAGGTGATTATTCAATAGAGCTCTAATGCATAATGGTCGTTTCGGATTGCATCTTTCTCGGCCATGACCATCTGATCAATGGATCAAAAGGTATAAAATGGAGGTGCCCCCAGCCCAAATAGGTAAAGGAACTATGCATGTACCAAGGGTTCATCGTCGTACCATCCCACATCTGAACAGGATAATGCATCAACGATGAATAAGTGGGTGGAAAGTATGTTGGCATTATTGGATGAATAGGTGATGCATGCTGCATCACCTTTTGGGTCGTTTTATTCGGTCGTTTTGTTTTAGCGGGTGACCAGGGTTTCTTTGTTGGCCGATCACAATAGAACGACCTTGCTAGCATATTTGGAGAGAAACTGATCAAAAAAGCTGGCCATGTGTGCTTTGTCGTTGCGTCTCTTTCCTTGCTTTGTGTGGAGGCTGACGCCTCTGGTCATGGGCGGACAGTCCAGCTGATTCAGTCGGACCGTTCGCACGTAGGTGCCGGACAGTCCACGATGCTTGAGTCAGGGAGCTTTGCTCGGCTGCTCGATTGAGCCTGCCCCCGCCGCCTTCGGACTTGTTAGTCCTTCTGTCCAGAGCTTTTCGAGCAATCTCTTCTTGTGATATATTTGACGTGCGAGGATCGCCAATGACTATGTTTTTGCCTTTGCCTTTATCGGCCATTTTGGTTCGAACCAAGACCCTTTTGCTTGTGGGTTTTATTATATTGATAGGAAATGGTTGTGTGTCCACTTGCATCTCCTAAAAAGCCAACCGACCCTCATTTATGGTCAATTGTATCTATCGACGAAAAACATTACAATCATTGGTGGCATGGGAAAAAGAATTATGCCACTTACAATAAGCACGTCTCTTTAATTCATGATTGGAGGAATAGTATGAGTTAACTTAATGTTGCCATTTTTAGTAGCTCATCAAATATTTTATCGCATTTGGCAGCATTAAAGGTAAATTTAACCTCTTTTTGCCGATCATTGTGAACCGGCTGTAAAGAAGAACATGCAGAAGATTTGGCCTTTGGTGGCCAAACAAGCTCAACGGTATATACATCTGCGGATTCATCATTAGAACTACCACGCTCTACTAGATGTATAGTACGGGCGGTTGATTTTGATGTCTCTTTAAACCGGCTTTCACAGGCCAAAGCCCGCTAATGTAGCTGAGCTATTGAAAATAACTAGGCACCATCTAATTTGTCTCTTAAGTTGGATAGCAACCATTTAAAGCCAGCCCTGCTAGCTCTTTATCTGTGACATGGATCTGAATGCATCAGTTTCTATTGTTCCGGAACCTCCGGATATAATCATTAACCGATTCCTCATGTTCCTGTCAGACTGAAGCCAAATTAGCTAACCCTAATTCATATTCCTTGAAAAAGAAATGTTCATGAAATTTACTCTCTAAATCATTACAAGAATTAATGGAATTAGGAGGCAGGGCGGCATACCATGCAAAAGTGGTACTAGTAACGGATAAAGAAAATAAATGAACACGAAAAGCTTCCCCATCGGCCAATTCACCTAGGTGTGCTAGAAACTGACCTATATGTTCGTTGTTCGTGTGTGCTTCTACCGTTTTCACTAGAAAATTTAGAAAACTCCGGTATCCTTGCCCCTTGTGGATATGGGACAGTGTCAAACCGGCGATCATATAACTTTTGATATGACTGCCCTACTCTAGCTACACTAACTTCGAGCTTATCTTGAAATAGTTTAGCCATCTCTTCCTAATTTTCTCCATTGCGCCTGGTGGCAGACCACCGGACCCTGGGCTTTGGGGCTCATTCGACCGGGCATTGCTATGCCGACCTTCTTATCGTGACCGATCGATAATGTTGATCGGCCTGTGATTGTATGGTGCACTGTGGTTTAAATATGTAGGGGGCGAAACGTAGTGCTGTTGCGGTGTGTAATAATTTGGTGCATAATGTGCAACAGTAGGTTCTGCGTATGCGTATCTCATGTGTCCGGTGGTAAATCCGAACTGCCCGGTTATGTTGGCTACTATTGGGGTGCCACGCGGTGGTCTTGATGCAGCCTCGAACTGTCCGGCAGAGAAAGCCAGATGGTCCGTGTAAGGGCCAGACTGTCCAGCAAAAGCTCGAATGGTCCGACCGTGTCCAGGGGTGCCGATCTGCCAAGCAGAGACGGCGGTGGTGGTATTTGCCCTGGATATGAGTTCATCGGCATACCATATAATGGCTAGGGCTGTGAATCCCCATTTGTTGCCTATGTATTAGACATAGATATCATATTACTAGTTTCATATGATGGAAAATTAGGAGCAACAGATTTCTTAAACGCACGTGTTAATTTTCTAATTGATTCTTCTAACCCTCCAATCTATTGTTTCATATGATCTTGCTGCTAATTTACATAATGTTTAATAGATTGGATGTCATTGGGTTTACTTACGTTGGGGACTTGAAGCCTAGATAGAAGAGATGCGACGTTAGTCTCTCCATGTTTGATAACCTTATGGTGGCGATCCACCGTGTATTGTGACAAGAATTTCTCCTTCGCTTGATGAACGTAGTCTTCGTAATGTTGTTGCCCTCGGCCGTTAGACTTTCAATATCCGACTTTAGGATATTGTCCGAGGAAATATCGGTGTGATCTTTAGAACCAGCCAATCGAGGGCCTGATTTTTAGTAGATATGGACACCTAGTCCCAGCGGAGTTACCAAAAAATGTGTTGGACACCGATCTGGGCGCCAAAACACCGGAACGGACCGCCTGGCGGTGCTTTATGCAGAGGCACCAACGGTCCACGACCCTAGACCGGACGGCCCACGACCTGCTGCAGGAGCGACTACTTCTCTGCGTATATCCGGATGGTCCGTGCTTGGGGCTCGGACAGTCCACGATAGCACATAGGGTCTTCTTTGCAACAGATCTAGATCTTGCCTCCCGAAAGGGACTCTGTCGGGGAGGAGAGATCCTAGGGTGTGTCTTGGTGTCAGTATGCCACCCAAGATGCCTCTAGTCGACGTAGAGCCGAAGAGATGTCACACCCGGATTTAAGGGACAAAGCCGGGTGCATCTCATACATGCGCCAAAGAAGACAACATATATAATAACAGAGTGTATAGAGAAATGTCACAATAATCAGAGTATTTATTACATAGCGGAAGTCTTACAAAATATAAGATAAATATAAAAGGATCTAAAATCCATCCTTGGCACTAGAAAGTCAACTGGGAGACGCCACCTAGATCGAATCGAACTCCTCGTTGTCTGGCTCCACTTGAACCATCTGTTCTTCTCCTGTGTGGGGGGTGAGACAGCAAGAGTGAGCTCACACAAGTTCATCGCTCAACAAGTTGTGGGAAAAAATGTGGCATGAACTCACCAAAGGTGGGAGTTCATGTGAAGTGAATGGCTGATCAACAAAGTAAAGGTTGAAGCTGAGCATTGCTTTTTATAAGTTGGTCAAAATTTTATTAGCAGTTACTAAGTGTAAGTAAATACCAAACCATAATAAATAATAGAACAAAATTAACAAATAATCCCATGCAATGCATATGACCAATTGAGTTTAGGTTCCATAATTTAATCATGCGAGAGTCCTAAGCTGCTCATGACCGTGAGCTCGGCTAGTATACCAGTTTTACACTCTACAGAGGTTGTACCCTGTACCCACAAGTCGTGTATCCCATGTCGCCAGGGTTAGCTAGACCCTTAGACACTACCTAGTTGAATGGCTAGGGATCCACTACGAGGGCTTTACAAAGTTTCCACTAGCTTTTGAAAACCCGCTACAGTTTATGGGAATAGCACTTGCAAGAATCACTCGTCTGACCGCCATCGTAGCAAAATCAACCCGAGTACCTCCCTGCATGCAACTGCCCTACTGCTCTTGCCCCTTTTGGGTAAGGTAGTCTTCCACTAGCTTTCCTAATTGGTCAGCCAAGGGCGTCCCATTCCACCCTTGTGGTTGCACATGTTTCTCAAGTTAAGCTCCATGTTCCAATTAAAGATAATGATCTTGACATGAACATAAATAAATAACAGAATAATTGGAATATGGATATAATGAAATATTAACCCAAAACCATATAGAGCAATAGCAAAAACTACCAAATTGATTCAAGGGTAAACAAGGTAAACATGATAAACAGACTAGGGTGACCTATTGGGTCCCATCAAAATTAAACCTATGCATTGAATAATAATAATAAGGAATATTATTGGGTAATAAAAGTGGATCAAGGGCACAACTTACCTGGCACTTGAGATTCCAGTTACCAGGGTGATTCTTCATATCCTCGTAACCTCACTGCTAGTCGTAGCAATACAAACAAACATGGTATAGACAAAATTAACATCACACCAAACATAAGAACATGCAGCATAATAATGATCTACATGTTGCTACGAGATCATGGGAACAAGAACCACTAAAATCGGAGTTACGGTTAAGGAGTTATGATTTTATAGAGGATTTATGTGATTAAAATATTAAACTATATTATAAATTGGTTAATAGAAATCATATGAGAGATATCTTATAAATAATTAACTCACTTTGATCTAAGTTATAAATTGACCATAGATCATATTTTAGTAAATTATAATGATAAGCAAATTAACAAGACTAACCAACATAAGTTAAATAAATATCTAATTATAAAAGAATGAAACATGGTACAATAAGTGTTGTTATTGCATAGTAAATATTTATACGGGACTAACACAACTTGAACGGATCAAATCGGAGTTAAAACGGAGAAGTTATGAGTTTCCCAAGGTTTTATGTATTTCATATAAGATTAATTAGGAAATAAATTTTTAAAGTGACTTTCATTTCAAACCAGTGGCACTATTTGATAAACAATAATATTATAAAATTATAGGAACTGAAATGGACTCGTTTGGACTTAATATGGATTTTATATGAATTAAACCAATTCTAGCATTTATTTCTACATTAAAAATCTATTTCTATATTTATTTCCTGATTTTTCTAATCTTCTGGACTGGGCATTAAATCCGAGAACACCAGGGGCCTCGACGCAATTAATCCTAAGACACAGAACACTCAGCGCTAGGACGACGGGTTAATTACTGTGAAGATCAGGGTCTCTTTAAGAAAAGCGCACGACGAAGGGGTATCGCGGGATCTTGGCCGTCCGTTCTCAGATCTAGGGTCCCGATTAGGTCCTAGTGCGCGTAAAGGGACGTGGACTGGTGACCGCCCGATCAAAATCAACGGTCGCGATTTAATGAATACCGAGTTAAATGTCCGTTCGCCTGATCTGAGATCAACGGTGTGGATTTAACAGCGCGAACGGGTACGCGTGCATCTGATCGCCACCGTCTACTAGCGATCCTACGGTCGCAAATCTCTCACATCCCTATCTAATCTTAGCCGTACATTCTCTGCATCAATGGCCCATGCTATTCCCCCAACCCATGCTAAGTCACGGCGGCACCGCCTAGGGAAACACGGCGGAGACCCACCGCTGAACACACCAGCAGCCATGCTAGCGTCTTCTTCGCAAAATTGATGACACCTACTCGTAGTACATAACTATGCGAACGACATGAGGGTGTTATTACCAAGTTCCATGCCGAGCTGCGCTCCGGCCACGACGAAGGGCGGGTCCGCGACGGAGACGCCACACCGGAGAGCAATTTCGTTAGTCTCTGGTTACCCACGAAGCTCGATTCAGCGATGAAGGCGTGTGTCTGGGTCCAATGCTCCTGCCCACCCTCGTGAATCCGCCCAACGGCCGACTGTAGTCGCGGAGGAAACCCAACGACGGCGATCTCTCACTGCGGCTTGATGTTCACGAACGGCGCCAGTAGCTAGGGTTAGAACTATCGAGGAGAGGATAGGGACTGGATGCGTGGTTTTATAGTCTACCCGGTCGGACTCCCCTAACACCCGGCTCCACATGAGCTTCAAGATCGCCCCACGCCGTAAGCTCGAATCTCGCCAGGTCTGTTACGGCTAGGAGGATATTAGGAACGGAAGTGGTCCTCTGGTCGGTTGGCGTGGAATTCACACGAAGTTGATGCCAGGGAAGGGCCCCATCGTCTAACAAGCGAGGTCGTGGCAACGGATTTTGCCTCGCCTTTACCGCGTTCAGTTCAGGAGTCTATTGCCCGCGATACTTGGGGAAGAGAGGACTGACAGCGCGGGGGCCACCGCCCATTGAGTCAGTCACGCGGACAGAGGCAGACACCTCAGGCCCACACGTCGGCGCAAATTCCCCCGCTCCCTCTCGGACTGGGCTGGCGCGGTGGGAGGGAAGAAGTTAATGGGCCGAAAAATGAGCAGAAGCGGCCCAGGCCGAATATCTTTCCTCTTTTTCTATTTTCCCCCTTTTATTCTCTATTTTCTTTTTATTCTAGATTTGAATCCAAAGTTTTGTGGCAAATTTGCACTAAATTTTGAATGTATAATTTGAGTCATACCATTATGGGATAAATTTATTTATTTACAAATTTATCTTGTATTTTATAGTGTTTCTCTCTCTTTATTCTCTTTTCTCCATTCAAATCAAATTCAAACTCCTATTTTGAACTTCAAATTCCCAAGTGTCAAAGTTAATCACTAATGTGATTATAATATCTATGGTTTACAATATTATTATTTGCTCTTTTCCTTGTTATTTATTTATGGAAGAAATAAGTAGTTCCATTAAATCCCCCTTTCTTATTTTCTATTTTATTTTCATTTATACTTTGAGGTCCTAAGTTTAAATTATGACTCTTTATTAAGATATATCCCCACACATTCTTAGGTATAAAATATCTATAGTGCATCATTTAATGAAATAACTAATCATTTAGTTGAATGAAAACCTTTCTATTACTTCTTTTCTAAAATAATTCTTGATTTCCAAAATTCAGTTCTCAATTTTCAACACCCAAGTATAATTTGAGATATCTGAATTTATTATTTTATTTCTTCATATATTTATTTTATTATTTATATATTTTTTCTTATACACATTTTGGGCCTTACAAATCCTACCCCCTTAACAGAAATCTCATCCTCGAGATTTGTAAGAAAAGGGTATATAGCCATGTTATCTCAAAACATATGCACAAACAAAAATCCCAGCATGATGCATAATTTATTAGCAACACATGGGTCAATTAGACCTTATTATTCCTCCTGAAATAGTATCATACCATTTACTAACTAAAGAAACATTTAGATCTTACAAATAGTAGTAATTTATATATATGTTTATGTAGCTTGGTGGAGCTGGTGGTGGTGGTGGAGGTTGTTGTTGTCATTGTCGTTGTCTTTCCAACTGTGCTTGTCTTATTTCTCGACGTATCTCTAGCCGGTCCTAACGTATTTCCTCACTTTCTTGTCTTATCTGATTTTGCAATTCGGTGACCATGTTTGCCATTTGTTGTATTATCATCATTTGGGTGGCAACCACTTAATCGATTCCAACTGGTAGAGGATTCAGAGGATTCATTTCTATTTGCTGTTGCCTGATAATCTTCCCTTCCTGGTATTGACCATGAGAGTTAGAAGCATATGGTAGGACAGTTTTGCAATGAAAAGTATTTTGTACGCAGAATGAATAGGCTAGAAATTGTTTATGATCTGAAGATTCTTTAGCAGGGCTTAATCTGTTTTATGACCAGATTGGGGTTACTAGTCGTATAAGGTGAATATCCAAAGGTAAGATAGAATTTATCAAGATGTGATAGACTACATGATGTAGGTTAAAAGTTTGTTTGATATTAGGTGGGGATAGATAGATTATACCATCCATCATGCCTCTATGGGTTGGGTTAGGTCATAGTTGAGTTGATCTAATGTGCTAAGTTAACACCTGGCTAGAAGGGTTTAATCTCTTCCACTAGTATCACTAATCTGTTTAAGTAGACCACATTAGATTAGGTCCTATTAGCTTAGATCACATTAGATTCTATAATCTCATTTAGGAATATTATTTAGTTAAGCATAACAAGCTGACTTTATCCTTATGAAATTCGAGTATATTTTTTTAACACCTAAAATTCTTTTATGCCATTAGCAGGTGTGGTATAGAAACAAGGGTACATCATGTTTTAGCTATTAGATGAGGGTAGAGAAGATTTGGGGTAAAAGGGAGCTAGGTAAGGAAGACTTGTATTCCGGGTGGTGGATCTTGATTCATCCGAAGATCTGTTTCTACTTGTATCTTTTATTGTCGAGGTTAACCTTCTTCTTGGATCTGATTTAAGGACCATCGGTTGTGGTGTTGGATGTCATTATCTGAGTTGGGATAACAATTGTAGGTACATGGGGTAGGTAGATTAAACAAAGTTTTATTTTGCTTTTGGGATAAATGGGTTGGGCAACCTATAACATAGGCTAGGTCGTGGTTTCACGAACCAGTTGATCTAAGACACCAATTTAGATTTAAAACTCATTTATCAGAATATGGTTTAGTTAATACTTGTAACATAGATTAGACCATATTAGATTAGGTAAGGTCTAGATTAGATTGCATATAACTGGATTAAACTTGGTTTAAGTTAGATAGATCTAGCCAGGGTAGAATATGTATTATTAATATGTGTTAAAATCCTTTGAGATAGGATGAATTATATAGTGTAGGTAGGTCAGAATCTCTGTCAGGTTAAAACAGAGGGATTATGCAACTATCTGATGGTTAAGGTAGTCACATATGGTTAGGTAGCTGTATGTGGTCTAGTTAATCTAGAGCACCAATTTAGGTTAAAACATGCTTATAGAAGTAGGGTCCAATCTATTTTCCTAGTATTATCTAACATTGAAAGGGAATTAGGCTTACACCTAGTTCCTAAATAATTTTGGTGGTTGAATTGTCCAACACAAATATTGGACTAACTAGTTTGCTCTAGTGGATAAGTTGTACAGGTGCAAAAGGTTCACTCTTAGCCAATAAAAAGATCAAGTTTTGGATTCAACAAAGGAGCAAAGAAGCAATCGAAGGCACCTCTGGCTGAAGGCACCGGACTGTCCGGTGTACACCGGACAGTGTCCGGTGCGCCCAGAGGACTCCAACTCAAACTCTTCAGCCCTCGGGAATTCTCGGAAGCCGGCGCGCTATAATTCACCGGACTGTCCGGTGTACACCGGACAGTGTCCGGTGCTCCATGGAAGCGCGGTCTCCGGAACTCGCCAGCCTCGGGTTCGCGCGGCTGCTGCTCCGCTAAAATTCACCGGACTGTCCGGTGTGCACCGGACTGTCCGGTGTACCAGCGGGGCAACGGCTATTTCGGCGCCAACGGCTACCTGCGGTGCATTTAATGCGCGCGCAGCGCGCGTAGACGTCAGACGTGCCCATACCGGTGCACCGGACATCAAACAGTACATGTCCGGTGTGCACCGGACACCCAGGCGGGCCCAGAAGTCAGAAGCTCCAACGGTCAGAATCCAACGGCAATGGTGACGTGGCAGGGGCACCGGACTGTCCGGTGTGCACCGGACTGTCCGGTGCGCCATCGAACAGACGCCTCCAGCCAACGGTCAAGTTTGGTGGTTGGGGCTATAAATACCCCAACCACCCCACCATTCATTGCATCCAAGTTTTCCAACTTCCAACCACTTACAAGAGCTAGGCATTCAATTCTAGACACACCAAAGAGATCAAATCCTCTCCAATTCCACTCAAGCATTTAGTGACTAGCGAGAGAGATTTGCCGTGTTCTTTTGAGCTCTTGCGCTTGGATCGCTTTCTTTCTTTCTCACTTGTTCTTGTGATCAAAACTCAATTGTAACCAAGGCAAGAGGCACCAATTGTGTGGTGGCCCTTGCGGGGAAGTTTTGTTCCCGTTCGATTGAGAAGAAGAAAAGCTCACTCGGTCCGAGGGACCGTTTGAGAGAGGGAAGGGTTGAAAGAGACCCGGCCTTTGTGGCCTCCTCAACGGGGAGTAGGTTTGCAAGAACCGAACCTCGGTAAAACAAATCCGCGTGTCACACTCTTCATTTGCTTGCGATTTGTTTTGCACCCTCTCTCGCGGACTCGTTTATATTTCTAACGCTAACCCGGCTTGTAGTTGTGATTATTTTTGTGATTTTCAGTTTCGCCCTATTCACCCCCCCTCTAGGCGACTTTCAATTGGTATCAGAGCCCGGTGCTTCATTAGAGCCTAACCGCTCGAAGTGATGTCGGGAGATCACACCAAGAGGGAGATGGAGACCGGCGACAACAAGCCCACTACAAGCCAAGGGAGCACTTCATCGGAAGAGTCCCGCACCAAGAGAAGGGAGAAGAAGAAGAACTCCTCCAAGCGGAAGGAGAAAATATCTTCCTCTTCTCACCACAAGGAGAAGAAGGAAAAATCTTCTTCTCACAAGCCGCATCCGGAGTGGAGACAAGCATAAGAAGATGAGGAAGGTGGTCTACTACGAGACCGACACTTCATAAACATCCACCTCCGACTCCGATGCACCGTCCGTAACTTCTAAGCGCCAAGAGCGCAAGAAGTTTAGTAAGATCCCCTTAAACTATCCCCGTACATCTAGACATACTCCTTTACTTTCCGTTCCATTAGGCAAACCGCCGACTTTTGATGGCGAAGATTATGCTAGGTGGAGTGATTTAATGAAATTTCATCTAACCTCACTCCACAAAAGTATATGGAATGTTGTTGAGTTTGGAGTACAGGTACCATCAATAGGGGATGAGGATTATGACACGGACGAAGTGGCCCAAATCGAGCACTTCAACTCCCAAGCCGCAACCATTCTCCTTGCCTCTCTTAGCAAGGAGGAATACAACAAAGTGCAAGGGTTGAAGAACGCAAAAGAGATTTGGGACCTACTCAAGACGGCGCACAGAGGGTGATGAACTCACCAAGATCACCAAGCGGGAAACGATCGAGGGGGAGCTCGGTCGCTTTCGTCTTCGCCAAGGGGAGGAACCACAAGACATGTACAATCGGCTCAAGACCTTGGTGAACCAAGTGCGCAACCTCGGGAGCAAAAAATGGGATGACCACGAGGTGGTTAAGGTTATTTTAAGAGCACTTATTTTCCTTAACCCCACTCAAGTTCAATTAATTCGTGGTAATCCTAGATATCCACTAATGACCCCCGAGGAAGTTATCGGGAATTTTGTAAGCTTTGAATGCATGATTAAGGGCTCAAAGAAGATCAACGAGCTTGACGAACCTTCCACATCCGAGGCGCAACCGGTGGCCTTCAAGGCCACGGAGGAGAAGAAGGAGGAGTCTACACCAAGTAGACAACCAATTGACGCCTCCAAGCTCGACAATGAGGAGATGGCCCTAATCATCAAAAGCTTTCGGCAAATCCTCAAGCAACGGAAGGGGAAGGACTACAAACCCCGTTCCAAGAAGGTTTGCTACAAGTGTGGTAAGCCCGGTCACTTTATAGCTAAATGTACATTATCAAGTGATAGTGACAGGGGCGACGACAAAAAGGGAAGAAGAAAGGAGAAGAAACGGTACTACAAGAAGAAGGGCGGCGATGCCCATGTTTGTCGGGAGTGGGACTCCGACGAAAGCTCAAGCGACTCCTCCGACGACGAGGACGCCGCCAACATCGCCGTCACCAAGGGCCTCCTCTTCCCCAACGTCGGCCACAAGTGTCTCATGGCCAAGGACGGCAAAAAGAAGGTGAAATCAAGGTCCTCCACTAAATATGAAACATCTAGTGATGAAGATGATGATAAAAATGAGGAGGATAACTTGCGCATTCTTTTTGCTAACCTCAACATGCAACAAAAAGAAAAATTAAATGAATTGATTAGTGCTATACATGAGAAGGATGATCTCTTGGATTCTCAAGAGGACTTCCTTATTAAAGAAAATAAGAAGCATGTTAAGGTTAAAAATGCTTATGCTCTAGAAATGGAAAAATGTGAAAAATTGTCTAGTGAGCTAAGTACTTACCATGAGACTATAGACAACCTTAGAAATGAAAATGCTAATTTGTTAGCTAAGGTTGATTCTCATATTTGCAATGTTTCAATTCCAAATCCTAGAAATGATAGTGATGATTTGCTTGCTAGGATTGAAGAACTGAACATTTCTCTTGCTAGTCTTAGATTAGAAAATGAAAATTTGATTGCTAAGACTAAAGATTTTGATGTTTGCAATGCTACTATTTCTGACCTTAGAAGTAAGAATGAAATATTGCATGCTAAGGTTGTAGAATTAAAAACTTGCAAACCCTCTACATCTACTGAGCATATTTCCATTTGTACTAGATGTAGAGATATTAATGTTAATGCTATCCATGATCACCTAGCCTTAATTAAAAAACAAAATGATCACATAGCACAACTTAATGCTAAGATTAGTGAGCATGACTTAGAAAATGAAAGATTTAAATTTGCTAGAAGCATGCTCTATAATGGGAGACGCCCTGGCATTAAGGAACGGCATTGGCTTCCAAAAGGGAGACAATGTCAAAATTAATGCCCCTCCAAAGAACTTATCAAACTTCGTTAAGGGCAAGGCTCCCATGCCTCAGGATAACGAGGGTTACATTTTGTACCCTGCCGGCTATCCTGAGAGCAAGATTAGGAGAACTCATTCTAGGAAGTCTCACTCTGGCCCTAACCATGCTTTCATGTATAAGGGTGAGACATCTAGCTCTAGGCAACCAACCCAGTGCCAAGTTGCCTAGAAAGAAAACTCCTAATGCATCAAATGATCATGCCATTTCATTCAAAACTTTTGATGCATCATATGTTTTAACTAACAAATCCGGCAAGGTAGTTGCCAAAATTATTAGGGGCAAACACAAGGGCTCCAAGACTTGTGTTTGGGTACCCAAAGTTCTCGTTTCTAATGCCAAAGGACCCAAAACTGTTTGGGTACCTAAAACAAAGAACTAAACTTGTTTTGTAGGTTTATGCATCCGGGGGCACAAGTTGGATACTCGACAGCGGGTGCACAAACCACATGACAGGGGAGAAAAGGATGTTCTCCTCATATGAGAAAAACCAAGATCCCCAACGAGCTATCACATTCGGGGAATGGAAATCAAGGTTTGGTCAAAGGTTTGGGTAAAATTGCTATATCACCTGACCATACTATTTCCAATGTTTTTCTTGTAGATTCCTTAGATTACAATTTGCTTTCCGTATCCCAATTATGTCAAATGGGCTACAACTGTCTTTTTACTGATACAGGTGTTACTGTCTTTAGAAGAAGTGATGATTCAGTAGCATTTAAGGGAATGTTAGAGGGTCAGCTATACTTGGTAGATTTTGATAGAGCTGAACTCAACACTTGCTTAGTTGCTAAGACTAACTTGGGTTGGCTCTGGCACCGCCGACTAGCCCATGTTGGAAATGAAGAATCTTCACAAGCTTCTAAAGGGAGAACACATTTTAGGACTAACCAATGTTCATTTTGAGAAAGACAGGGTTTGTAGCGCGTGCCAAGCCGGGAAGCAAGTTGGTGTCCATCATCCACACAAAAACATCATGACTACCGACAGGCCACTGGAGCTCCTACACATGGATTTGTTCGGCCCGATCGCTTACATAAGCATCGGCGGTAGTAAGTATTGTCTTGTAATTGTGGATGATTATTCTCGCTTCACTTGGGTATTCTTTTTGCAGGAAAAATCATAAACCCAAGAGACCTTAAAAGGATTCTTGAGACGAGCTCAAAATGAGTTCGGCTTAAGGATCAAGAAAATTAGAAGCGACAACGGGACGGAGTTCAAGAACTCTCAAATTGAAGGCTTCCTTGAGGAGGAGGGCATCAAGCATGAGTTCTCTTCTCCCTACACTCTACAACAAAATGGTGTAGTGGAGAGAAAGAATCGAACTCTATTGGACATGGCAAGAACCATGCTTGATGAGTACAAGACACCGGATCGGTTTTGGGCCGAAGCGGTCAGCACCGCTTGCTACGCCATCAACCGGTTATATCTTCACCGAATCCTCAAGAAGACATCATATGAACTCCTAACCGGTAAAAAGCCAAATATTTCATATTTTAGAGTTTTTGGTAGCAAATGTTTTATACTTGTTAAAAGAGGTAGAAAATCTAAATTTGCTCCTAAAACTGTAGAAGGCTTTTTTCTAGGATATGACTTAAACACAAGGGCATATAGAGTCTTTAACAAGTCCTCAGGACTTGTTGAAGTTTCTTGTGACGTTGTGTTTGATGAGACTAACGGCTCTCAAGTAGAGCGTGTTGATCTTGATGAGATAGGTGAAGAACAGGCTCCATGCATAGCGCTAAGGAACATGTCCATTGGGGATGTGTGTCCGAAGGAATCCGAAGAGCCTCCACATGCACAAGATCAACCATCCTCCTCAACGCAAGCATCTCCACCAACTCAAATTGAGGATGAGGCTCAAGATGTTGAACAAGAAGATCAAGGAGATGAGCCACCTCAAAATGACGGCAACGATCAAGGGGGAGATGCAAATGATGAAGACAAGGAGGATGAAGAACCAAGGCCGCCACACCCAAGAGTCCACCAAGCAATACAACGAGATCACCCCGTCGACACCATCCTCGGCGACATTCATAAGGGGGTAACTACTCGATCTCGTGTTGCACATTTTTGTGAACATTACTCGTTTGTTTCCTCTATTGAGCCATACAGGGTAGAGGAAGCACTTCAAGATTCGGATTGGGTGATGGCAATGCAAGAGGAGCTCAACAATTTCACAAGGAATGAGGTATGGCATTTAGTTCCACGTCCTAATCAAAATGTTGTAGGAACCAAGTGGGTTTTCCGCAACAAGCAAGACGAGCATGGTGTGGTGACAAGGAACAAAGCTCGACTCGTGGCCAAGGGGTATTCACAAGTCGAAGGTTTGGATTTCGGTGAAACCTATGCACCCGTAGCTAGGCTTGAGTCAATTCGCATATTATTAGCCTATGCTACTTACCATGGCTTCAAGCTTTATCAAATGGACGTGAAGAGTGCCTTCCTCAATGGACCAATCAAGGAAGAGGTCTATGTTGAGCAACCTCCCGGCTTTGAAGACAGTGAGTATCCTAACCATGTTTATAGGCTCTCAAAGGCGCTTTATGGGCTCAAGCAAGCCCCAAGAGCATGGTATGAATGTCTTAGAGATTTCCTTATTGCTAATGGCTTCAAAGTCGGCAAAGCTGATCCTACTTTATTCACTAAAACTCTTGATAATGATTTGTTTGTATGCCAAATTTATGTTGATGATATTATATTTGGGTCTACTAACAAATCTACATGTGAAGAATTTAGTAGGATCATGACACAGAAATTCGAGATGTCTATGATGGGGGAGTTGAAGTATTTTCTAGGATTCCAAGTCAAGCAACTCCATGAGGGCACCTTCATTAGCCAAACGAAGTATACTCAAGATATCCTAAGCAAGTTTGGAATGAAGGATGCCAAGCCCATCAAGACTCCCATGGGAACAAATGGGCATCTCAACCTCGACACGGGAGGTAAGTCCGTGGATCAAAAGGTATACCGGTCGATGATTGGTTCATTGCTTTATTTATGTGCATCTCGACCGGACATTATGCTTTCCGTATGCATGTGTGCAAGATTCCAAGCCGACCCTAAGGAATCACACCTTACGGCCGTAAAACGAATCTTGAGATATTTGGCTTATACTCCTAAGTTTGGGCTTTGGTACCCTCGGGGATCCACATTTGATTTGATTGGTTATTCGGATGCCGATTGGGCGGGGTGTAAGATTAATAGGAAGAGCACATCGGGGACTTGCCAGTTCTTGGGAAGATCCTTGGTGTCATGGGCTTCAAAGAAGCAAAACTCGGTCGCTCTTTCTACCGCCGAAGCCGAGTATATTGCCGCAGGCCATTGTTGCGCGCAATTGCTTTGGATGAGGCAAACCCTGCGGGACTACGGTTACAAATTAACCAAAGTCCCTTTGCTATGTGATAATGAGAGTGCAATCAAGATGGCGGACAATCCCGTCGAGCATAGTCGCACTAAACACATAGCCATTCGGTATCATTTTCTTCGGGATCACCAACAAAAGGGATATCGAGATTTCATACATTAACACTAAAGATCAATTAGCCGATATCTTTACCAAGCCACTTGATGAACAATCTTTTACCAGACTTAGGCATGAGCTTAATATTTTTGATTCTAGGAATTTCTTTTGCTAGTCTTGCACACATAGCTCACAAATATACCTTTGATCATGTCTCTTTTATATATGCTATGACTAATGTGTTTTTCAAGTGTATTTCAAACCAAGTCATAGGTATATTGAAAGGGAATTGGAGTCTTCGGCGAAGACAAAGGCTTCCACTCCACTCGACTACTCATCCTTCGCCGTCTCTCCATGCATCTCTCCAACTTTGGTATAATCTTCACTCATTCATTTTATGACCAAAGGGGGAGAAAGTACTTTATAAGGCTCTAATGATTCCGTTTTTGGCGATTCATGCCAAAGGGGGAGAAAATATGAGCCCAAAGCAAAAGGACCGCACCACCACCCTAAATTTTAAAATTAATGACTTTCAATTGGTAAATTTCAAAATTGGTATCTCTTTGTGTTCTAAAGGGGGAGCAAGTAGTATTTTCAAAATTGATGTCTTAAAACCCTCTTGAACACTAAGAGGAGACTTTATTTGAGGGGGAGTTTTGTTTAGTCAAAGGAAAAGCATTTGGGTCAAAGGAAGAAAATTTCAAAACTTGACAATGCTTTGCAAAATCTTATTCATTTACCTTTGACTATCTTGCAAAATGACTTTGAAAAGAATTTACAAAAGAGTTTGCAAAAACAAAACTTATGGTGCAAATGAGGTCCAATATGTCAAAAACAAAGAAAACAATCCATGCGCATTCATATAAGTATTTATATTGGCTCAATTCCAAGCAACCTTTGCACTTACATATGCAAACTAGTTCAAGTATGCACTTCTATATTTGCTTTGGTTTGTGTTGGCATCAATCACCAAAAAGGGGGAGATTGAAAGGGAATTAGGCTTACACCTAGTTCCTAAATAATTTTGGTGGTTGAATTGCCCAACACAAATATTGGACTAACTAGTTTGCTCTAGTGGATAAGTTGTACAGGTGCAAAAGGTTCACTCTTAGCCAATAAAAAGATCAAGTTTTGGATTCAACAAAGGAGCAAAGAAGCAATCGAAGGCACCTCTGGCTGAAGGCACCGGACTGTCCGGTGTACACCGGACAGTGTCCGGTGCGCCCAGAGGACTCCAACTCAAACTCTTCGCCCTCGGGAATTCTCGGAAGCCGGCGCGCTATAATTCACCGGACTGTCCGGTGTACACCGGACAGTGTCCGGTGCTCCATTGAAGCGCGGTCTCCGAAACTCGCCAGCCTCGGGTTCGCGCGGCTGCTGCTCCGCTAAAATTCATCGGACTGTCCGGTGTGCACCGGACTGTCCGGTGTACCAGCGGGGCAACGGCTATTTCGGCGCCAACGGCTACCTGCGGTGCATTTAATGCGCGCGCAGCGCGCGCAGACGTCAGACATGCCCATACCGGTGCACCGGACATCAAACAGTACATGTCCGGTGTGCACCGGACACCCAGGCGGGCCCAGAAGTCAGAAGCTCCAACGGTCAGAATCCAACGGCAATGGTGACGTGGCAGGGGCACCGGACTGTCCGGTGCGCCATCGAACAGACGCCTCCAGCCAACGGTCAAGTTTGGTGGTTGGGGCTATAAATACCCCAACCACCCCACCATTCATTGCATCCAAGTTTTCCAACTTCCAACCACTTACAAGAGCTAGGCATTCAATTCTAGACACACCAAAGAGATCAAATCCTCTCCAATTCCACTCAAGCATTTAGTGACTAGCGAGAGAGATTTGTCGTGTTCTTTTGAGCTCTTGCGCTTGGATCGCTTTCTTTCTTTCTCACTTGTTCTTGTGATCAAAACTCAATTGTAACCAAGGCAAGAGGCACCAATTGTGTGGTGGCCCTTGCGGGGAAGTTTTGTTCCCGTTCGATTGAGAAGAAGAAAAGCTCACTCGGTCCGAGGGACCGTTTGAGAGAGGGAAGGGTTGAAAGAGACCCGGCCTTTGTGGCCTCCTCAACGGGGAGTAGGTTTGCAAGAACCGAACCTCGGTAAAACAAATCCGCGTGTCACACTCTTCATTTGCTTGCGATTTGTTTTGCACCCTCTCTCGCGGACTCGTTTATATTTCTAACGCTAACCCGGCTTGTAGATGTGATTATTTTTGTGATTTTCAGTTTCGCCCTATTCCCCCCCTCTAGGCGACTTTCAAACATGTTTATCCATTAGATTAGATCTGATCAGATTAGACGGGATCAGAATTGAATTGGTGTAATCAGATTAGACTAGATAAGGTCTACTTAATTTATTTTGGAATAGATCATGTGTGTTACACTATTATGAGATAAGCAAAGTGGTGGGGATAAGTATGCTTATTAAGACAAGATGAGCCTCTAAGAATAAGATAGAATCTTTTGAGTTTAGTTAGATCTATTAGGGTAATAGAATCTTTTCAAAATAAGATGAATCTTGTTAAGAAAGAATCTTTTAAGATAAGGGAGAATCTGTTAAGATAAGAGAGAGTCTTTTAAGATAATATGGATCTATATGAAATTGGTACACTTTAATGGAGGGTAATCTAAGTTGTTTAGTTATCTCATGAATTCTATTTATTTATATTTATACCTATACATACATGCAGATGTAATTGTGGACATTACTCCACTACTAATCACACTCAATCAAATATCCAAATCATACAGATATCATAAGAACAAACACTCAAGCGTATAGATAAAAATAGTTTTGTTTTTGTTCCTAAGAGTAGGTCTCTTATTCCTAGAAGTCACTTTAGGCACAGGATTTCGAAGGGTGAAATCCACATTTGTCTTTAGAAGAACAGGTAAGAATAATCAGAGTAAAGCAGAAAAAGATGAGAATAGATTAAGATAAGTTTAGAAAAGAATCAGAGTAGCAAAGGTAAGGTTAATCAGAGTAGAACAGTAGAAGGTGAAACAGGGTCAGGATAAGTACAGAAAGAATCAGAGTAAGGTAAGTAGATAAGGGTTTTGTCCATTTCTATCTAGGTTTCGTCCTATAGTCAACATTCCTCTGATACCACTTCTGTCACACCCGGATTTAAGGGACAAAGCCGGATGCATCTCATACATGCGCCAAAGAAGACAACATATATAATAACAGAGTGTATAGAGAAATGTCACAATAATCAGAGTATTTATTACATAGCGGAAGTGTTACAAAATATAAGATAAATATAAAAGGATCTAAAATCCATCCTTGGCGCCAGAAAGTCAACTGGGAGATGCCACCTAGATCGAATCGAACTCCTCGTTGCCTGGCTCCACTTCAACCACCTGTTCTTCTCCTGTGGGGGGGTGTGAGACAGCAAGAGTGAGCTCACACAAGTTCATCGCTCAACAAGTTGTGGGGAAAAATGTGACATGAACTCACCAAAGGTGGGAGTTCATGTGAAGTGTAATGTTGATCAACAAAGTAAAGGTTGAAGCAGAACATTTGTTTTATAAGTTGGTCAAAATTTTATTAGCAGTTACTAAGTGTAAGTAAATACCAAACCATAATAAATAATAGAACAAAATTAACAAATAATCCCATGCAATGCATATGACCAATTGAGTTTAGGTTACATAATTTAATCATGCGAGAGTCTTGAGCTGCTCATGATCGTGAGCTCGGCTAGTATCCCAGTTTTATACTCTGCAGAGGTTGTACCCTGTACCCACAAGTCATGTATCCCATGTCGCCAGGGTTAGCTAGACCCTTAGACACTACCTAAGTGAATGGCTAGGGATCCACTACGAGGGCTTTACAAAGTTCCACTAGCTTTCGAAAACCCGCTACAGTTTATGGGAAGAGCACTTGCAAGAATCCCTCATCTGACCGCCATCGTAGCAAAATCAACCCGAGTACCTCTCTACATGCAACTGCCCTACTGTCCTTGCCCCTTTTGGGTAAGGTAGTCTTCCACTAGCTTTCCTAATTAGTCAGCCAAGGGCATCCTATTCCACCCTTGTGGTTGCACATGTTTCTCAAGTTAAGCTCCATGTTCCAATTAAAGATAATGATCTTGACATGAACATAAATAAATAACAGAATAATTGGAACATAGATATAATAAAATAATAACCCAAAACCATATAGAGCAATAGCAAAAACTACCCAATTGATTCAGGGGTAAACAAGGTAAACAGGATAAACAGACTAGGGTGACCTATTGGGTCCTATCAAAATTAAACCTATGCATTGAATAATGATAATAAGGAATATTATTGGGTAATAAAAGTGGATCAAGGGCACAACTTGCCTGACACTTGAGATTCCAGTTACCAGGGTGATTCTTCATATACTCGTGACCTCACTGCTAGTCGTAGCAATACAAACAAACATGGTATAGACAAAATTAACATCACACCAAACATAAGAACATGCTGCATAATAATGATCTACGCGTTGCTACAAGATCGTGGGAACAAGAACCACTAAAATCGGAGTTACGGTTAAGGAGTTATGATTTTATAGAGGATTTATGTGATTAAAATATTAAACTATATTATAAATTGGTTAATATAAATCATATGAGAGAATATCTTATAAATAATTAACTCACTTTGATTTAAGTTATAAATTGACCATAGATCATATTTTAGTAAATTATAATGATAAGCAAATTAACAAGACTAACCAACATAAGATAAATAAAGATCTAATTATAAAAGAATGAAACATGGTACAATAAGTATTGTTATTGCATAGTAAATATTTATACGGGACTAACGCAACTTGAACGGATCAAATCGGAGTTAAAATGGAGAAGTTATGAATTTCCCAAGGTTTTATGTATTTCATATAAGATTAATTAGGAAATAAAATTTTAAAGTGACTTTCATGTCAAACCAGTGGCACTATTTATTAAACGATAATATTATAAAATTATAGGAACTGAAATGGACTCATTTGGACTTAATATGGATTTTATATAAATTAAACCAATTCCAGCATTTATTTCTACATTAAAAATCTATTTTTATATTTATTTCCTAATTTTTCTAATCTTCTGGACTAGGTGCATTAAATCCGAGAACACCAGGGGCCTCGGCGCAATTAATCCTAAGACACAGAACACTCAGCGCTAGGACGGCAGGTTGATTACTGTGAAGATTAGGGGGCTCTTTAAGAAAAGCGCACAGCGAAGGGGTATCGCGGGATCTTGGCCGTCCGTTCTCAGATCTAGGGTCCCGATTAGATCCTAGTGCGCGTAAAGGGACGTCGACTGGTGACCGCCCGATCAAAATCAACGGTCGCGATTTAATGAATACCGAGTTAAATGCCGTTCGCCTGATCTGAGATCAACGATGCGGATTTAACAGCGCGAACGGGTACGCGTGCATCTGATCGGCACCGTCTGCCAGCGATCCTACGGCCGCAAATCTCTCACATCCCTATCTAATCTTAGCCGTACATTCTCTGCATCAACGGCCCATGCTCTTCCCCCAACCCATGCCAAATCACGGCGGCGCCGCCAAGGGAAACACGACGGAGACCCACCGGCAGCCATGCTAGCGTCTTCTTCGCAAAATTGACAACACCTACTTGTAGTACATAACTATGCGAATAGCATGACGATGTTATTACCAAGTTCCGTGCCGAGCTGCGCTCCAGCCACGACGAAGGGCGGGTCCGCGGCGGAGACGCCACACCAGAGAGCAATTCCGTCAGCTCTGGTTACCCACGAAGCTCGATTTGGCGATGAAGACGTGCGTCTAAGTCCAACGCTCCTGCCCACCCTTGCGAATCCACCCAACGGCCAACTGCAGTCGCGGAGGAAACCCGATGGCGGCAGTCCTCTCACGACGGCTTGATGTTCACGAACGGCGCCAGTAGCGAGGGTTAGAACTATCGAGGAGGAGAGGTTAGGGACTGGACCTGTGGTTTTATAGTCTACCCTGGTGGGACTCCCCTAACACCCGGCTCTACATGAGCTTCAGGATCGCCCCATGCCGTACGCTCGAATCCCGCCAGGTCTGTTACAGCCAGGAGGATATTAGGAACGGAGGTGGTCCTCTGGTCGGTTGGCGTGGAATTTGCACGGAATTGACGCCAGGGAAAGGTTCCATTGTCCAACAAGTGGGGCCGTGGCAACGGATTTCGCCCCGCCTTTACCGCGTTCAGTTCAGGAGTCTGTTGCCTGCGATACTTGAGGAAGAGAGGACTGACAGCGCGGGGGCCACCGCCCATTGAGTCATTCACGCGGATAGAGGCAGACACCTCAGGCCCACACATCGGCGCAAATTCCCCCGCTCCCTCTTGGACTGGGCTGGCGCGGTGGGAGGGAAGAAGTTAATGGGCCAAAAAATGAGCAGAAGCGGCGCAGGCCGAATTTCTTTCCTCTTTTCTATTTTCCCCCTTTTATTCTCTATTTTCTTTTTATTCCAGATTTGAATCCAAAGTTTTGTGGCAAATTTGCACTAAATTTTGAATGTATAATTTGAGTCATACCATTATGGAATAAATTTATTTATTTACAAATTTATCTAATTTTATAGTGTTTCTCTCTCTTTATTCTCTTTTCTCCATTCAAATCAAATTCAAATTCAAACTCCCATTTTGAACTTCAAATTCCCAAGTGTCAAAGTTAATCACTAATGTGATTATAACATCTATGGTTTACAATATTATTTGTCGGCGTTTCGACCCCGGGGGGTCCCTAGACCGACGAGTGAATTGTCGCTGCGTGTCCCTGCCTAGATGGGTTAGCGCGGGATGGAACACAAGATGTGGGACAAGCCTTGTATTATCCTGCACCAGGGGTGCCGCTCGCGGTAGGGGTTACAAGCGCGTCGCGTGAGGGAGAGAGAGAGAGGGGGACACAGAGCTCGTCCGCCGCTTCCCTCGCGCGAACCCCCCTCAGGGTGGCCCTGGACTTCCCTTTTATAGAGGCAAGGAGAGAGTCCAGGTGTACAACGGGGGGCGTAGCTATGCGCTAACGTGTCCGGCAGTGGAGTGCCTAAGCCCTGTGTACATGCCAACGTGACCGTTGGGGGAGAGCTTGGGCGCTGTACATGTGATGGCATGGCCGCCGGAGGAGCGCCGAAGTCCTGTAGGAGCACAGCTGGCAGCGCGGCGAGGACCCTGCTGACATCTCCTTGCTGTCGTAAGGGGCTGAGAGCCACCGGCGTCATGGCGCACGCGGGGCACCATCATTACCCGTCGCCGGGGTAAGCCAGATGGGACGCCGGTCTTGTTCCTTGTAGCCTGAGCAGGCTAGGAATAGGGAAATGATGCATCCCCTATCAGCGCGGTCAGTCCGAGCCCAGGGTCGGTCGAGGCGGAGACTTCTCTTGAGGCCAAGGCTGGGGTCGGGCGAGGACGCGATTCCTCCCGAGACCGGGGTCGAGGCTGAGTCCGGGGGTCGGGCGAGGCGGAGACCCCCTCCCAAGGCCGGAGCCTGAGGTTGGGCGAGGCGGAGACCTCCTCCTGTGGTCGGAGCGTGAGGTCGGGCGGGGTGGAGCTTCCTATTGCGCTCGAGGCTTGAACTCGGTGGTTGATCGTGACTTGTTGTCAGACGTTGCCGGGGTGGCTGACACGACAGTCGGAGCGGAGCGAGCGGCGCTGTTTTCCTGTCATATCGGACAGTATAGAGGAGAGGCGAAGTGACTGCGATCACTTTGGCCTGGCCGACTGAGGCACGTGTGTCAGGATACAGTGTCAGGCATCTCCTGCATTTAATGCGCCTGCGAAGCGGTCAGTTGGTGAGGCGGTATGGCCAAGGTTGCTTCACAACGAAGCCTGCCCGAGCTGGGCCTTGGGAGAGCTGAGAGGGCGCCTGCTGCCTGAGGAGGGCCTCGAGCGAGGCGTGAACTCGTCTGGGACCACCGTTCCAAACCGAGGCTGGGCTCGGGTGAGATCGCGTCCTTCGGGTAGACGAAGTCTTGGCTTGAACCGTACCCGTCAGTTGGTCTAAGGGTGTTTACCAGCCATGATTAGGAGCGTTGGGGGTACCCCTAATTATGGTACCCGACAGTAGCCCCTGAGCCTCGAAGGAGTGATGGTACTCGCTTGGAGGCTTTTGCCGCGTTTTCGGTGAGGGGACCGGCCTTTATCAGTTTTTGCCTTGTTCTGGTGGGTGCGCGCGAGCGCACCCGCCGGGTGTAGCCCCCGAGGCCTCGGAGGAGTGGTTTGACTCCTCTGAGGTCTGAATGCTTTTCATGGTGCTTCGGCCGGTCTGATCGTTCCCTCATGCGGCCCGGCGGTATCCCGGGTGCGTGGTCGGGTTCCAAGTTATGAAGCTGGTTTGTTGACGCTGTCAACAGTTTTGGCCGTAGCCGGGTGCGAGAGCAGCCCCTGAGCCTCTGCATGGAGCGAGAGGATGATCAGGGACTTTCCCGACTTTTATTATACGCCCCTGCGTCGCCTTTCCGCAAGGAGGAGGGGGGGAAGCGCCATGTTGCCCTTGGAGGGCGCCGAACATGGTGTTTCCAGTGAACTGCTAATGGGTGATCCGAGTGGACGCCCGTGCCCCATTCGTTAGGGGTCGGCTGTGGCCCAGAGGCGCGCTCCAAAAGTACATGCGGGTGATTCGCCGGACCCAGACCCCTTCGACAGGGTCCAAGGGCTCGATGCCTCCCTCCAGTGGGATTCTGTTACAAATCATTCCCGCCGGTCTCGGAAATGTCCTAGGGTACCTCGGGAGCGTAGCCCGAGCCTTGGTTATGTATCGAACGTACCCAGAGTCATCCCTCACTCTGCATGCTCTAGGGGCGACTGTCGAACCCTTCCGAGGGGCCAGTCTACGAACCCCTGATCAGTAGTGGGCACGGAGCCCGGGCGCTCTGGGGCGACTGTCGAACCCTTCCGAGGGGCCAGCCTTCGAACCCCTGATCAGTAATGGGCTTGAAGTCCGAGTGCTCTGGGGCGGCTGTCGAAACCCTTCCGAGGGGCCAGCCTTCGAACCCCTGATCAGTAGGAGGGCTCGGGGCCCGCTTCCTTCGCCGGGAAGGATCCTTTCCACAACGTCCCCTTTCCCGGTCCCTGTAGCAAGAGAGAGAGAGAGAGAGGAGGAGGGGAAGGATATGAATTTAAATAAGGTGGCGCACCTTTTTTGACGCGGTCATTATGGCGAAGGTGAAGCGACGCCCGTCTCGCCTGCCAGAGGTGTTGCCTGCTCCGTTGGGGAGTTAATGCGACGGGACGGGCGATTCGTGTGGCGCCCGTTGCGCGTGCGAGCCGTTCCAGGAACGGGGCACGGGCGCGTCGTCTTCACTCCATGGGAGAGGGCTCTCCTATCGCTTCAGGAGGGGACGTGAGCCTGCAGGCGACTTGACTGCTGCCTCCGCTCGTCTGCCGTTGTAGTTACTGCCGGCCCACTTTTGACCATGCCAACCGTCGTTCCTACCCCTCGGCTGACTGACCCGTGGCCGTCGCCTTTAATTGGCACTGTTGGGTCATGTGCAGGGGTACCTCGAGTCATGGTACTAGTTCCGCAGTCGAGGAGGCGCAGCATTGGCGTGAGTGGCGGTGTAGCTTCTCGCACGTCGTAACCGGCGTGCCAGTTACATGACATGCGGGCCCGCTTCCTTTGCGCTGGTCCACCTGATGTGGATGGAGCAGAAGGGGCGCACAGTTGCGGTGCAGTTGGATGCCCGTCGCGTGGCAGTCCACCCTTTCGACCACCGGTTTCTGCGAAGATGGGAGAGAGCTTATAACCGCAGGACGGTTACATGCCTCGCGTGCGGCGGATCGCCTTCTTCGTGCTTCAGATTAGCTCGTATGACGTGTGGGTCCCAGCCCCCGTGTCGTGGGGGGAGAACCCTGGAGGACGTCAGTGGGGACTTCGCCCGTGACGCTAAGGGGTGCAAGCGAGGAGGTCTGCCTATAAAAGGGGGATCGATGCCCTAGGCAGTGGCCATGCCTTCGTCCTCCCCTCATGTCTTGTGCCCTTCCACCTTTTGAGCCCCCGGGTGGGGTGCTCTAGCGTCCCTTGCTCTTACTGTCGTTGGAGGAGCGCGGTCTTGTGGAGATCGGCACCTTTCAGCCATCGCTCGGCTTCAAGGATTTTCGTTGTGTAGCCCGGCTACATTCCCTCACCAATGGGCAGTTTGGTGGGGAGAAGCAAGCCGGGCTGCGGCCTCCGCCCCGCCCTCAGCTTCAAGGATTTTTGTCGTCCGGGCTGAGGCGGAGGGGCGCACCGAGTGGGGGGTTGCCTCCGCGTGGGCCGGTAACCCTTTTCTTCCCCCAGCGTTTGGGGGAGAAAGGCATCCTCCAGTCCTGCGGAGCCTTCCTCCAGCCATGCGGGGGAAGGCGAACTGCTGCTTCTTGGACAGGGTGCAGCTTTTCGTCCTTCGTCCGGGCGGCGGTCGTGCCGCGCATGGGCCGACCACGTCCAGGTCTTCCTCGCGCCGTCAGCCGTGCCAGAGGGTTGCCCAGCACGTCGTGCGCCGCGAGGGCGGTGCTAGTGTTCTAGGGCGGCCTCGGCGAGGGCAGGAGTGAGGACCTGCTGGTGCGCTTTGGGGCGGCCGCTGTTCGCCGGCGCGGTGTCGGTGGGTTCGAACCCACGGTCGGCGCCCTCCGACTCTTCGGCCTTAGCGGCTTGTCCTCGCCCCTCGTGTGGGGACGTGGGCGAGGGCCTCTTCACAGCAGCGTTTGTCCTGAGGTCATCGCTGCTGCTGTTTAGCCGCCCAAGGTGGAGGTCATTGTCTCTGCTGCTGCAGAGGTCGCCGGCAAGCCGCTTGGAGTTTGTCATCCCGCAGGCCCTCCGATGTGGGGGGTTGTTCGTACCCGCGGGAGCGGAACCGGAGTCCCGTTTGTAAGGAGATATACCGGGTTTTTGCCGGAGCAAAATGTAACCGCTTCAAGTACTTAGACATTTGTCGTAGGTCAGGAGAACCGCCGAGGGTTCTACCGACGTCTAAGTCTGTGTAGCATAGTTACCCCAGGTATATATGTTTGTTCTTCGTGGCTGTCGAGGCCTGAACATTTAGGTATTCGAGACCGAAGCTGTGTGTCTTCCTCATTCCGAGCGCTGGGACTTGTGTGTTGGCTAGTCGAACTACTAAACCGAGCGTCGGTTGCCTTTCACGGAAGGTGACGAGTGAGGTGTCCGTATCCCAGAGGCGTAGGAGTCCCTCGGCTTTGTCGGCCTTGCCGCTCTAGGCTTCCCTTGCTCAGTTTTTGGAACCCTCGGCTGCTCTGCGATGAGCCAGAGCCGTAGGCAGCGGTGTTAGCGTGGACAGACGCGGAGTCGGCTTGGAAGGAGACTTCGTCGGCCTAGGAGATGGCGGCCTCCTAGGCTGAGGAAGATGTGGTAGCAGCCGCTGGAGCTTGGCCAAGACATCTGCTGGCGCGGTGCTGGCGTCCTTCCTTAGGTGGAGGTCCGTTTGCCCGGGTCGCCGTCCGAGGCCGGGTCTGGTTCCGCCGAGGGTGGGAACAACGCCGAGGGTGCTGCTGCTCCCCCTGCCGATGCCAGAACCTGCAGGAACAGTTTGTCTGTAGCATGCGCATGCTTTTTTGCGGCCGCCGATGCCTAAACACTTTATCGTCAGTGTTTAAAAAGCTGCGTCTTCTCTCCTCTTGTTTCGAGCATCACGACTTGTGTGTCAATAGCAGAATCGTTTATCCGAACGAGAGTTACTTATCGCGGAAGGTGATGAGTGAGGTATCCGTATCCCGGAGGTGTAGAAGTCCCTCGGCTCGGTTGGCCTTGCCGCTTACGTGCGCTCTCATTTGGTCGAAGGATTCCATTATTGGAATAGTCGAGAAAGCGCGAAAGTCGTTTTCTACCCGAGTGTTAGGACTTGTTCGGTAGCAGGATCGCTTATCCGAGCGTGAGTTACTTCTCGCGGAAGGTGATGAGTGAGGTATCCATATCTCGGAGGCGTAGGAGTTCCTCGGCTCGGTCGGCCTTGCCGCTTACGTGTACTCTCATCGTTATCAGGATCCCGCTATCGATACGGAAGTCGAAAGCACGAAGGTTGTTTTGGTAGAAAATTTTTCCGAGGAAAATTTTGACACAGAGGGGGTTCCCCCCTTCTAGCCCCCGAGGGAGGGTCGGGCTTTGCCGAGGCAAGGCCGACCCTTCCTTGATGGTTAGACTTTGTGTATGTAAACGAGGTACATGAATGACTTAAAACATCTTAAGGGTAGAAGCGACGTAGCTGTTGGATGTTCCAAGCGTTGCTGTAGACCTCGCCTTGACTGTTGGCCAGCTTGTATGTTCTGGGCTTCAAGATCTTGGTGATGATGAAGGGCCCTTCCCAGGGAGGAGTGAGCTTGTGGCGCCCTCGGGCGTCTTGTCGCAGGCGAAGCACCAAGTCTCCCACTTGGAAGCCTCGGGACCGAACGCTTCGGGCATGGTAGCGTCGCAACGACTGCTGGTACCGTGGCGAACGTAGTAGGGCGACGTCCCGAGCCTCCTCGAGTTGGTCCAGCGAGTCTTCTCGGCTGGTCTGGTTGCTTCGGTCGTCGTACGCCTTGGTCCTCGGGGACCCGTATTCTAAGTCCGTGGGGAGGACGGCCTCGACCCCATAGACTAGAAAGAACGGCGTAAAACCCGTGGCGTGGCTCGGCGTCGTCCTCAGACTCCAGACTACCGAGGGTAGCTCTTTTATCCACCGCTTGCCGAACTTGTTGAGGTCGTTGTAGATCCTTGGTTTGAGCCCCTGCAAAATCATACCGTTGGCACGCTCCACCTGCCCATTTGTCATGGGATGAGCTACGGCGGCCCAGTCCACACGGATGTGGTGGTCGTCGCAGAAGTCCAGGAACTTTTTCCCGGTGAACTGCGTGCCATTGTCGGTGATGATTGAGTTTGGGACCCCGAACCGATGGATGATGTTGGTGAAGAATGCCACCACCTGCTCAGACCTGATGCTGTTTAGGGGTCGGACCTCGATCCACTTGGAGAAATTGTCGATAGCGACCAGCAGGTGCGTGAAGCCCCCGGGTGCCTTCTGCAAGGGACCAACGAGGTCTAGACCCCACACAGCAAATGGCCAGGTGATGGGTATCGTCTGCAAGGCCTGAGCGGGCAGGGGCGTCTGCTTTGCGTAGAATTGACACCCTCGGCAAGAGCGCACAATCCTAGTGGCGTCGGCCACCGCAGTTGGCCAGTAGAAACCTTGTCGGAAGGCATTCCCCACGAGGGCTCGAGGTGTTGCATGGTGACCGCAAGCCCCCAAGTGTATTTCTTGCAACAGCTCTTGTCCTTGGGAGATAGATATGCATCGTTGGAGGATGCTCGAGGGGCTGCGGTGATAGAGCTCTTTTTCATCACCCAGCAAGACAAACGACTTGGCATGCCGAGCCAGCCGCCGAGCTTTGGTCTTGTCGATTGGAAGCTCTCCTCGGAGGAGATATTCCAGGTACGGGGTCTGCCAGTTCGGGTCTGGCGTGACCCCATTCTGTTCCTTTTCGACGGGCAAGGCCTCTTCCTCGATGGCCGAGGGTGCCTCGGGTGTGGCCGAGGGTACCTCGGGCTCAGCCGAGGGTACCTCAGGCTCGGGCGCGTCGTCGATCTTGACGGATGTTTGATGTAGGTCTCTGGAGAAGACATCCGGGGGAACCGTCGTTCGCCCCAAGGCTATTTTCACCAGCTCGTCCGTAGTCTCGTTGTACCATCGGGCGATGTGGTTGAGCTCCAGCCCGTGGAAGTTGTTTTCCAGGCGCCGGACTTCGTCGCAGTAGGCTTCCATCCTCCGGTCACGGCAGTGGGAGTTCTTCATGACTTGGTCAATGACAAGCTGTGAGTCGCCTCGAGCGTCGAGGCGTCGGACCCCTAGCTCGATGGCGATGCGTAGTCCGTTAACCAGTGCTTCGTACTCGGCCACGTTGTTTGATGCCGGAAAATGGAGGCGAATGACGTAGCGAAGATGCTTTCCGAGGGGTGAAACGAAGAGCAGGCCAGCGCCCGCTCCTGTTTTCATGAGTGACCCATCGAAGTACATGGTCTAGAGCTCGGGCTGGATTGGAGTTGTCGGTAACTGGGTGTCAGTCCACTCAGCCAAGAAGCCTACTAAGACCTGGGATTTTATGGCCTTCCGAGGAGCGAATGATAGCGTTGTGACACCCCAGTGTCACCTAGGGTTTTTCTCAAAAATGTTAGCCCAAGAACCATCATTTTATGTGAACCAATTTGAGCATGAACATCAAATTCACTTAAGAATAAAAGACCCACTAAGCCTATACTTAAAAGTATCATGTGCAAAACAAATGGGTTTTTCAAAAAAGGCAAAAAAATGTGCAACCCCAATAAAAACCCTATTTGAACCCTATAAACAAATTTCAAGAGAAAGGGGAAAAGGGTATGAAGAATATAAAATCATGACTTGGGCCAATTTTAAACATTAAAGTATACTAAATAAGCAACAACAAAGATTATGGAAGCTTGGCCAAAACAATTTAAATAAAACCCTAAACAAGCCTCTCAAGTGGGAGTTCATTAGGAAATTCTGAAATTCAGAATTCTGAATTTCAGACCTTGAGCAAAAGATCAGGCGTGTTCACCTTGATCCCTAACTCAAATCCTAATGGCCCCATTAACAAAAACGTGCTAAACTAACCTCTCTATCTTGTGCCAGAAGATGGCATTAGGACGCGTGCCTCGAACACGTCAAACCAGAGATCTTCTCCCTGTGTGCGGCAGTGAGACAAACCAGATTTCTTCCCTCTCTATCTCCTAATCCAGTCAACCAAACCTGCTAGCCTCCACACATAAACGACAAAGGGACATGAGAGGAAGAGATCTCTCAATGGGATTATGGCCAAAATCTCAAAGATTTGGAGCCAATCCACGCTTGAACTCGACCTCTCTCTGCGCTGCCTCGTGCTCGACGCTGTGCCAGGCGCCAGAGCGCGCACTGGCGTTCGCCGCGCACGCCCCGAGCGCTTGTCAGAGCCCCCCGCCCTCGGCCGTGCTCGCCCGCGCCTATAAAGCCTTCCCAGGTGCGCCTCACTTCACCCCGTGCTCACCATCGTCGACCCAACGCCCCTCCTTAGCTCCAGCGAGCTCTTTTCCGCCCGCCATTGCTGCCAGAGCTTCGACCACCGTGGCAAGCCCACTCCAGTCACCCCCAAGTCGCGCCAGCGCTTCGGTTAGCTTCGCCATTGGCCCGTAAAGCTTTCCAAGCCCTCGGACCTGGCAGAACCTCACCGGAAGGCGAAGATCGACCTCACCAGACTTCGGCCACCCGCCTGCACACGTGGACCGAGCTCTCCGGCAAACCATTCTTCAATTACTTGTGCTCACACCTTCCTTGAACCTTGGTGAAGCTCCCTGAGCCCGTTTGATTGGTCAATTGTGCCCTGGATAGGCCGGACTCCTCGCCGCTGACGAGCTCCCCCGCCTGCGCACGCGGACTGGCCGACTCCGACCATCCCCGGCGGCGACCCGCACATCGCCGTGACCCTCAGGACCTCCCCTACACCCTCGGCCACCTCACCGGAGCAATCTCGTCGCCGGTAAGCCCCTCCACCCTTTCTTCCGCCGCGGGTACTGTTTAATTTGTGGGAAGGACCTCAGGTTAGGATTAGAAGAATCCAGGGGGTTTTCTGAGATGTCAGTGACTCGATTGAATAGTAGCCCAGGGACTAGTCTGTAAGGAAAACTTAAAACACCCGCCATAGACCCCGTTGCAAAGTAGTTTTCCATTTAATCATTTCGGTTTAAATCTTTTTAATGAACAGAGAACTTAGAAAATTCATAACTTGATGAATACTTAACCAAAAATTGTCAAACCAATTTTGCTAAGTTTTAAATATTATGAACTACCAAGTAAAAATACTGAATCCTATGCTTTCTGTTCTAATTTTTAGAGTTAAAAATTAAATACAGAAACTGACCAAACCTTGTTTAATTAAGGAAAATTAGTTATATTCCTGTGCTGAACCTAAGAAAATTTGTAGATGTTCAAACCCCACTCAACCACTGTTTAAAAATAGTAAGAACCCCAATATTGAAAAATTTAGTGTAGATATCCATTAAAAGCCATTTCTGCCTAAACCTTCGGAAAATCAGAAGGGCCTTAGAAATTAATGACCAATGGATGAAACTATTTTTCCTAGTTTGCTTAAGTAACAAAGAACCTAGGAAAAATAAAGGAACCTCTAGTCTAGATCAGATTCAAAGAGAAATGTTTTATTTAGCATTATTCCAACTAGAAATCAATTATTTAAATTACAAAACCAGATCCAAAATTGATAAAAAAATCCAGTGGACTTGTAACCACCAAAACCCCACTACAAAAATAATAAACACCCCAGCCCATCATTTTAAGTAAGGTAAACAATTAGAACATGATAATGAGCCATAGTTCAGTTAAATTATGAGTGACCCAAAATAATGCAATAATGGGTAAATAAAATTTTTCTAGACCAATAATGAGATAGGCCACCAGAGAAAAATACAAACCCATTGGGAAGATGCAAAATAATACCTATTGTCAATATTTTGTAAGAAAGACCATTTAATCCAAATAATGCACACCACCCCTTCCCGTAAGCAAAAAGATGCCAAACTTCAGAATGATTGCTCTTGCACAAAGAATAAGCTAGGAAAAATCAGAAATCTGTTGTTTTATATTTTTCAAATATAGTGGTAGTAGAAAGCACCCCTTTGGCTAGAAACTTTAGAAAATCCTAGTAAAATAACTAATAAGTATTAATGCCTAGAAATTTGTACCAAGTCATGTTATAGCCTCTAAATGCCAGCAAAAATAAGTCTTAGAGAATTACCTACTATTGAATGATAGTTGTAGTTCAAATCACCCCTTCTGCCCTAAAATTTGGGAATTTTGTCCAGAGAAAAATACTCACTTTTTGAACCCCAAATTTCGAGACAGAGAATCACACATCAGTAACAAGCCACTGTAATTTTTGCAGAATTTTTGGAAATTTATTGGGGTGACTTGTAGTTCAAACCCACTCCAAAAACTTAAAAAGAATAAAGAAAAAGAAAGGAGAAATAAACCTCAGTCCAATAAGTCCAACTTGAGTCTTGGCAATTCTCACTAAAAACCTCAAAAAGAATTCAGTGAAACCCCAAAAATAAACCTACCACTTAATTTACCAAGTATACCACCAAAAATCCCGTATAAGCAAGATTTAGCCCTATCTAACTCGAGTAGACCATGCACCATCAAGAGTTTAAATTACTAATGCACATATCATATCCTGTATATATCTTACGCATTGCATTCATTAGATTGTAATCTAGCTGACGGAGAGTACAGTGTTCATCCCCGAGCAAGGATCTGTCCAAGAGGAAGACTAGGAGCAAGCTCCCGAGGCTGCTATCGAGGATCTCCCCGTAGCCCCAGCTATTGAAGGCAAGCCCCGGTTTTATGCATAACTGTTTATATATGCTACTTTACTACACTTAATGTTTGTAGGTTTGTAATGTGCACTTAAGTGTAGGAGTTGCTTGAAACCTCTAGATGCATGAACTTAGGATTCCTTTTTGAGATGAATATTAGTATGCTAGGTCGAGTAGCTGCTTGCTAATCAGGATCTCGGTAGAAGTCGAGTGATTTTTCTAGCACTCGTGCGAGGTCAGGAATTGATTGTATTCATCTTGATAACGGGATTTATGATAGTCTATGGACCTGGATCCAGGGAGGATGCCTTGTCCATGAGACGAGAAAAAGGAATTAAGGATTAATGTGTGGATACCTGAGTCAAGCTTTTGAACGTACTAAGCACATGTCGGAAAATATGGTAACCGATAAACCTAGTACCTGAGTGAAGCCAGGCGCAGACTTTATCCCTCATGCGACCTGAGACTGGGTCTCCCATGCTAGCTATGGTGGGTACAAGTGCAGTCACTGTACGATGGCAGCTGGGGTCAGTGGAGCATTGTATGCCAAGGCGGTGAGGCCTGGCCGCGAACGAGGAATCGATGGGGACGGTTGACGTGTGTGGGGACGGAGTGCCCTGACATGTCGTGTGTTTAGGTTTACCTTGCAAGGTTAAAACTCGATTCGAATCGTCTGCTTCTCGCAGCTAATGAGACTGCTTGACCCCTTATACTACATCGAGTAAGAAGTGAAATGAGGTTACATGAGACAATTTGTTGATTGAACTAAATGCTTGTTACCATGTATGCTTAGAAGGAGCAAATATAGCTAAGTAATGATGCTAGAATTTGAAAAGTTAAAAATGGATTTTAGAAACAGCTAGTGCTTTTGGCAAACCAAACCCCTCAGCCAAACAAGCTGCATAGTCTAGAGGTAGAGGAGTAGATTCCTCACACCGGGTAAGTCTAGCTGAGTATTAGTATACTCAGCCTTGCTTGTGGCACAATTTTTGCAGGTACGATTCAGGAAATGGTTGACGGTGTGACTTGGCCTACCACCCTGCCACCGGGTTGGACGGTCGAGTGGGATGTTGCTCCGGCAGGAGAGGAGCACGAGGAGTAGAGGGCTAGGCCTTGCCCATTTCCTCGATACCGACGACATCGATTATCCGCTGCATTTTACTTCGTGAACTCTTATTTGCTACTCGAAAAACTCCAATCTATGTAATAATTTAGCACTTAATTTGAGATTTCCTGTTTTATTGTATTTCTTAAGTGACTCACCTTCGAGTGAGACTGTGGAATTTGATCCTGGTTAAGTGGCTCTATCAGACTAGATCTGAGGGACTAATGGGTTATTCCGATTTAAGTGTGTTGCGGCCCCTGAGGCGTGACTTAGGCACTTAAGCTGGAGTAATTCGGGTGGTTCTGCCACAGCTAGTATCGGAGCAAATTCCACCACAGAGAAGGACAATAAACCATGAATCCCATTTTCAAAATTTAAAACTTGTCTAGAAGCTGATAAGAATCGTCAGGACTAGACCGCTAGATCTAGGACGAAAGGCCCTAGGTGTGGCGGAACTGCCCGAATTATTCCAACTTAAGTGCCTAAGCCCTGCCTTAGAGGCTAGACCACACTTAAATGGGAATAACCCGTCAATCCCTCGGATCTAGTCCGACACGGCCACTGACAGGATCAAGTACCACACTCTCACTCGATGGTGAGTCACAGAGCAAATACAATAAAGCATAAAACCATACATGTCAGAGTATTAAATTATTACATCATCATCATCATCGGAGTTTTTGCAAAAGTGACCATCATTGTTTCGAAGTGCAGCGGAAATAAACTAACGGTAAATAAATAGAGAGATGGGGAAGCCTGTCCCATCACTCCTCATGCTCCTCCTCAGCCGAGGCAGGGTCCCACTCAACAGTCCAACCCGGTGGTAAGGTGGACGGCCAAGTCACTCCAGCGACCATGTCCTCCAGAGAACCTGTAAAAAAATTATGCCACAAGCAAGGCTGAGTATACTAATACTCAGCTAGACTTACCCGGTGTGAGGAGTCTACTCCTCTACCTCTAGACATGCAGCTGTTTGGCTGTGGGGTTTGGTTGCCAAAAGCACTAGCTGAGTTTCTAAATCAAGATTTTAACTTTGTCAAAATTAAGTGTGACTCTCTTAAGGCTAAACGTGTACTATCTACTCGTACATAGTAGCAAGCATTTTTAGCAATCAATACCTTGTATCATCTCATCACAGTTCCACTTGTTACTCAATGTAGCAGCATGGATCAAGCAGTCTCATTAGCTGCGAGAAGCAGACGATTCGAATCGAGTTTTTATCCTTGCAAGGTAAACCTAAACACACGACGTGGCGAGGCACTCCGTCCCCACACACATCAACCTGTCCCCATCGATTCCCTGGCAACAGATCAGGGCTCACCGCCTTGGCGTACAATGCCTCACTGACCCCGACTGGCCGTCGTGCAGTGACCGCACTTGTACCCACCATAACCGGAATGGGAGACCTCGTCTCAGGTCGCGTGAGGGGATATGTCTGCGGGCAGGTTCACTCAGGTACTAGGCTTACCGATTTACCATATTTCTCGGCATGTGCTTAGTACGTTCAAACGCTTGACTCACGGTACCACACCTTAATCCTTATTCCAGTTCCCACCTTGTAGACAACCAATCCCCATGGATTGTTGTCCACAGACCAACACCATTATGATATAAAAATGGATACAACCAATTTCCTGATCTCGCGCGAGTGCCAGAAAAATCACTCGACTTCTACCGAGATCCTACTTAATAAAGCAGCTACTCGACTTAGCATACTAGTATTCATCACAATGGGGTTCCTGAGATCATGCAACTAAGGTTTCAAACAACTCCTACACTTAAGTGCACAAACAATCCTACAATCATTAAGTGTAGTAAAATAGCATAAATAACAGGTTATGCATAAAACCGGGGCTTGCCTTCCAAAGCAGTGGCAGACAGGTCCTCTGGTGCAGGCTCTGGTGCTGGGTCTGGGGCTACCCCCTGAGCAGCTCCTTGCTCCGGCACGAGGACGTACTCTCCGTCAGCAAGATTACAATCTATCGAATGCAATGAACATGTATGTTATAATTATGCAGGATTAATAACATTATGCAAAAAGAACTAAGTTAAGGAAAAACTTAGGGTTTCCGGGTCATACGGGGCCTTTAGTGGTTTATGCTTATCACTCCTAGGTTTAGGTCTTTGTTGAGGATAATATAGTGGATTTGCATTGTTCTTACACATTTCAATGGGAAATGTTATAAGGGTTTTAGGGTGACACTAATTACCAGTATTTATTTTCCTTTCTTTAATTTCTACTTACGGGGCGTTTGGATCCCTTCATTTTAGAGGAATTGAAATTTATTCAATAAAGTAACTTATTTAGTTTGGAATTTGATATTCCACCACTTTCCAAAGTTCAGATATTAGTCTCTCTCAAATTCATGGGGTGAGAGATATGAAATGATTTTATACAGTAGTAGAATTTGTTTCTACTCTGTAACTTACGTGACACTTTTCGTCTCACTCCTCCTATAGTAAAAATATAGCACATAAATATCTCCGACATCTTGCTAATAATAGTATACAAATATATTTTGTATAAAACTGAATTAGCTTAATTGATATATGTCTAAATTATTATTATTAAAATGGAATTCAATTCCAATGATCCAAACGGGGCGTTATGGTTTTTAGTGTAGGTTTGAACTATGACAGTGGGTTAAAAATTTTCAAAAATTCTGTAAAAATTGCATCGGGTTGCCATTGGCTATCCTAGCTGGTTTTAGGAATTTGAGGCTTAAACTATAAGGGCTATGCTTTAGACAAAAATAACAAGGGTGGTGTAAAATGGGCCACTTTACACTACACCTCACCATTAGAGTTGAGTTTCTTCCTAAGGGTCATTTTTGTTGAGATCTAACAGTAATACTAAACCTCTGTTCCAAAATCCATAGGAAGGTAATTGGTGATTATTTAATTGTGATTTTCTAAAGTTTAATGCCAAAAAGGTGCTTATAACTAACTTGTCATTTGAAAAATATCAAACAACAGATTTTGTATTTTTCCTCTGTTCATAATAACCAAACTTTAGTTATCCCAAAGTTTGGGGTGTCTTTGCCTTAGGGTTATTTTTGTAGGATTTTTCTAAGTTATCCTTATTTTATTAATTTAAAAGGTATCCTTCTTATTTTATACTAAAACAGGGTATGATATATTTTTCCAGTGAACTACATTGAATAAGTATCTTAACAAAAATAGGGGTGCCCTCTGGTTCATTATTTAAGTCACCTTTTCTATTTTTCTTAACCTTAAGCATATTATGGAATAAGGGGTAAAAACTAACTTAATGGAGTGGGCAGAGAGGTTTATCATTTTTAAATAGGTCAGTAGGTAGATATAAACTTCTCCAAATTTTGCTAACCCTAGTCAAACAATATTTCTATTTTTCCTACTAATATTAAGTTTTTAGCAGTTTTCTTATTTAATTCAAAACTTCAGAAAAGAATACAGGAACTATGGGTTTTATTATTTTTATCTGATAGTTCATATTTCCCAGAGTCTAGCAAAATTGGTTTGATAATTTTTGGATGATTATTCTCCAAGTTATGCATTTATTAAGTTATCTGCCATATTAAAAGAAAAATAAATTTGAAAAAGGAAAAGAAAACCGGTTTGCGCTGAGGCCCCTGGGTTTTATCTCCCTCTTCTCTCACAAAACAGTCCTCGGTCTACTATTGGCATGGGTCACTGACATTGCACAAAACCCCCTGGATCTAACCGAAATCTAACCCGCGCTCCCTGACTGACTTAAACAGTACCCGCGGCATAGATTACGGCGGTGGGGCTTACCGGCGGTGGTAGAGCTCCTGCGGGGTGGTCAGTGACAGTCCGGGAGGTCGCGACGGTCACGTCGATGTGCGGGTCGGCGTCGGAGGTGGTCGGAGCTACCCTGGCCACGAGCACAGGCGGCAGGGGGTCGTCGGCGGCTCCTGCTCCGGCCAAACCACGACGGTATAGTTTAATTAAGGTGCACGAGGAGCTCCACGGGGTGATGTAGAGGCCATGCGCGCAACGAATTGGAAATCGGTGCAGAGGCTTACCCGGTCCACGTGCGCCGGCAGGGTTCTCGAACTCCGGTGAGCACGATTGAGCTATTCCGGTGACGCGGGCCCCCGGGTCAAGCTTGAGCAAGTCTCATGGCCTCACCAGGAAGCTATCTGAGGGCTTGGATCAAACGGAGGAGGACGGAAAAGGGGCTGGCCACGGTGGTTGCTCTCGGGCGGCACTGGCGGGTCGCGGGGAGGTCGCCGGAGCTAATGGCTGGCTCGGGTAAGTCAGGCGAGGTACGGAGGAGGCAACTGGGAAGGCAACCGAGCACTGGGGCGGGCTTTATAGCCGTGGCGCGGGTGTGGTCACGGGCGGCCGCGGGCGCGCGGGGGTTCGCGCACGGGCGTGCTCTGAGCGCGCCCCCGGATGTCAGCTCGCGTCGAACACGTGGAAGCTTGCTTCTGCCATGGTTCAACGGCGGATTAGAGCACCATAGCGTGCGTATCTTGGCAAAGTCACTGTGTACGGTCGCTTCTCTGCTCCATATCCTACCTTTTTGCTGTGAGTTCCAAGTCGAGATATGGTCGGGGTAGGGAGATAGAGAGGGAAGAAGTTTGCTGTGTCAGCTAGGTCCGAACCGAGACAAAAGTGGTGTCAAGTCGTGTCTAGCGCCCTAGGGTAGGTGTCATCTCTTTCCAGGGTGTTCTAGGGTTAATTTGGCGCCACTTTGTCAATTGGGTCGAAGGGTTTTGAAATTTGGATTAAGGTGAACATGTGGAGTCTTTGTTCAAGGGTTAGTTTTTATACTTAGGCAAAATCTGAATTCTCCCTTGAGCTGAACCTTAGGTGATCTTTTGAGGACTTTTCTAAAAACTTTTTGGGGGTACTTCCTTACTATTAATTGTAGGTTAGGAAGTATATTACATCTTTTATATTTGGCCCAAGCCATGATCATAAGGTTTACATGATCCTTTGATCATAGCTTCAATTAGGGTTCTTATTGCCCATGGGGGGGTTTGCTTTAGGGTTTTGGGAAATCCTCACTTAGATGTGCATGACAAGCTAGGGCATGATATCCAAGATAGTTTGCACTTGATTAGGACCTTGAATTCCAATGTTTGAGGTACTTTGCCCATATAAATCTTTATGTAATAATGGGTTAAAAGGGGTAACCCTGGGGTGGACACCCTGTGTAACACCTGGGGTGTTACAGCCCTCCCCCCATGAAAGGAATCTCGTCCCGAGATTTTAGGTAGAGTCCCTTGGAGGGTGCTTGAAGGTGTGTTAGTGCTACTCTCCCTTTATGCTCAAGTTTCACTTTTTAACTGTTCTTCGAATGTCATCCTCTTTGCAACTTCAGAAGGAAGCCCTTCTTAAATTAAATCCACGACTTAGACTATCCTTGTTATCTAAGTTTTTCTTATAATTGACTTCAAAGGGCAGGTGGGGGTGGGGTTTTTGGGGTTACATACCGACTCCTTTGGGCAGAAAGTCGGGGAAGCGAGAGCGTAGAAAATCCTCCGTCTCCCATGTAGCTTCTTCTGCTGAATGGTGACTCCACTGAACCTTATACATTCTGATTGATCTTGCCCGAGTTGATCTCTCCTTTTGATCCAATACCTTGACGGGGTACTCTTGGTAGGACAAGTCTAGGTTCTATCTCAATGTCCGGTTCCGGTAGCACTTCAGTGGGTAGACGAACACATTTCCGCTAGCTGAGATACATGGAACACATTGTGAACTGCTGCCATACGGGGTGGCAATTCCAATTGGTAAGCTACGGGTCCACAACTTGCCTTGATCTTATAGGGTCCAATGTAACGAGGGGCTAACTTGCCCTTGATCCCTGAATCTCTGGACACCCTTGGTTGGTGATATCTTAAGATAGACATGATCTCCCACCTCAAACTGTAGAGGCTTCCGCCTCTTGTCATGATAACTCTTTTGCCTGGCCTGAGCAGCTTCTAGGTTCTTCTTGATAATTCTGACCTTTGCTTCTGCTTCAAGTACCAAATCGGGCCCAAAAATTTCCCTTTCTCCTGCTTGAGACCAATTTAGTGGGGTCCTACACCTTCTCCCATATAATGCCTCAAAAGGTGCCATCTTCAGACTGGACTGATAGCTGTTATTGTAAGAAAACTCTGCCAAGGAAAGACACTTGTCCCAATCCTTTCCATAGTGTAGTGCATAGGCTCGCAACATGTCTTCCAAAATCTGATTTACCCTTTCTGTCTGACCATCTGTTTGGGGATGGTATGCTGAGCTTCAGCATAATCTGGGTTCCAAGTGATTCCTGCAATTGTTCCCAAAATCGTGCCACAAAAGGTGCTCCTCGGTCGGAGACTATAGTCCGTGGTATCCCATGCAGACGAACTACCTGGTCAATGTAGATCTCTGCATACTTCTCCGCCCGGTGGGTGGTGTGCACTGGCAAGAAATGAGCAGTCTTGGTCAATCTGTCCACAATAACCCATATGGAATCATGGTGCCTGGGGGTATTGGGCAATCCCACTATGAAGTCCATGCAAATGTCCTCCCATTTCCAAGATGGTATGGGAAGGGGTTGCAAAGGGCCTGCTGCCTTCAAGTGACTAGCTTTTATCCTCTGGCAAGTGTCACACTCGGAGATGTACTTGGCAATTTCCCTCTTCATTCTGGTCCACCAGTATAAAGATCTAAGATCATGGTACATCTTGTTGCTACCAGGGTGCATGGAGAATTTGGAAAGGTGAGCTTCATCCAGTATCTTCTTTCTAAGTTCAGGGTCCTTGGGAACCACCAATCGGTCTCCAAACCATAAAATTTCCTTGCTGTCCTGACGGAAACACTTGTATTTTTCTGCCTTTTGCTTGAGCATATCTTTGATAACCTGAACACCCTTATCCCCAATCTGTGCCTGAACTATTTGCTCTTGCAATGTGGGCTCCACCGAGATATAACTCAATTCACCGGAAGGAATAACTTCCAGGTTCAGCTTACACAGCTCATCACACAAGGTGGTGACTCTTGCATCCATGTTCATACAATTGCACTGGGCCTTTCTGCTCAAAGCATCTGCCACAACATTGGCTTTGCCAGGATGGTAATGCACCTCCAAATCATAGTCCTTGATTAATTCCAACCATCTCCTCTGCCGCATGTTCAGATATGCCTGAGTGAAGATGTATTTGAGGCTCTTATGATCAGTGTAGATGTTACAGTGAGCCCCCATCAAGTAGTGTCTCCATATCTTAAGAGCATGAACCACAGCTGCCAATTCCAGATCATGTGTAGGGTAGTTCTGCTCATGGGGCCTAAGTGCTCTGGAAGCATAAGCAATCACTCTGTTCTCTTGCATCAAGACACATCCCAATCCTGTACCAGAAGCATCACAATAAACTTCGAAGGGCTTAGTGTTATCGGGTTGAGCCAGCACTGGGGCTGTTGTCAAATGTTGCCTCAATGTATGAAAAGCATGTTCGCACTTCTGGCTCCAAGCGAACTTGGCTCCCTTCTTCAATAACTCAGTCATTGGCTTGGCAATTCTGGAGAAATCCGGAATAAATCGTCGGTAGTACCCTGCCAATCCCAGAAAACTCCTAATCTGTCTCACTGTAGTTGGAGGTTTCCAGTCCATCACTTCTTGCACTTTCTCAGGGTCAACTGATATCCCATTCTGAGAAATTTTGTGACCCAAGAATTTAATCTCCTTCAGCCAGAAATCACACTTAGACAACTTAGCATACAACTGATGGTCACGGAGTCTCTGAAGTACAGTATGCAGATGTTTAGTGTGCTTAGCTTCATTCTTGGAATAAACCAGAATGTCATCAATGAAAACGACCACGAACTTGTCTAACTCTGGCATGAATACTGAGTTCATCAAGTACATAAAGTAAGCCGGGGCATTGGTCAGCCCAAAAGACATCACCAAAAACTCATACAGCCCATATCTGGTAGAGAAGGCCGTCTTGGGAATATCGCTGGCACGGATCTTGATCTGATGGTAGCCTGAGCGAAGGTCTATCTTGGAGAATACCTTGGCTCCTACCAACTGATCAAACAGAACATCAATGCGGGGTAACGGGTATTTGTTCTTTATAGTCACCGCATTGAGAGGGCGGTAGTCAACACACATCCTCAAACTCTCATCCTTTTTCTTCACGAATAAGGCGGGACATCCCCATGGTGAAGTACTTGGACGAATAAACCCCTTGTCCAACAACTCTTGCAATTGCTTCTTCAATTCTGCCAATTCCGCGGGAGGCATCCTATAGGGTCTCTTAGAGATAAGAGCAGTCCCGGGTTGCAATTCAATTGCAAACTCAATATCTCTGTCAGGTGGCATTCCTGGCAATTCATTCGGAAAAACATCGGGGTAGTCATAGACTACTGGGGTCTTCCTTACTGGGGATTCTGTCATGATATAGGCACAAGAACGGGTACAACCCTGATCGGGCAAATATAATGTGGTTTCACCACAGGTTGGTGAGTGCACTTCGATGGCCCTAGCTGCAATGTCAATCACTGCCTGATGTTTGGTCAACCAATCAGTTCCCAATATGATATCCACACTATCCAGTCCCAAGATAAGAAGGTTGGTTTTAATTATCAAACTACCAAACTTTAGAGGCACATTCTTGTTGATTTGATTGGTGGCAATCCTGCCTCCTGGTGTTGAAATGGTGATACCCCCGTGGGTGTGGTGAAAGGGGCAATTGACACTTGGCACTAAATTTGGCACTAATAAAGCTATGTGATGCACCAGAATCAAAAAGAGTGATAGCAGGATAATTTAAAACTGTAAAGATACCAGTCATGACGGGTGCTCCCTCTGGAATATCAGCCATGGTGGTGAAGTTCAGCCTGCCCTGCCTCACTTGCACCTTCTGCCTCTTGCCCTGGTTCTGATTAACATTCTGCCCCTGCCTCTGCTGATTCCTGGGGCAATTCTTGGCATAATGCCCAGTGTTACCACAGGTGAAACACCTGTTGTCATTTGCCTGGCGGTACTGTTGCTGCTGATTGTTCCTCTGAGCTGGAAACTGGGTGCGGTCGGGTACTTGCTGCTGCTGCAGGTGGTCTGATCACCCATCTCCCTTGCTGCTGCTGAGGTCCCCTGTTCTGCGTGTCGGACACAATCCTGAAGCGCTGTGGCTGAGCTGAGGGTCCTGCCACAGGGGTCTTCCTCTTCTTCTCTGCCTGTCGAGCTATAATGCAGTCCTCCTGGGAGATAGCCATGTTGACCAACTCATTGTAGCTGTTGGCCCTGACGGTGTTGAGACGATCACGGAGCTTGGTGCTGAGCCCCCGTCTGAACCTGTCCCTCTTCTTCTCGTCCGTGTCTGCATGGTATCCAGCATACTGGCACAAGTCATTAAAGGCCTGGGCATACTGCAACACTGTCCTGTTGCCCTGAGTGAGTGCCAAAAACTCATTGAGCTTCCGGTCCATGATCCCGGTTGGTATATGGTGTCCTCTGAAAGCTGCCTTGAACTCCCTCCACTCCACCTCTCGGTCCTCTGGCTGCATAGCAAGAAAATGATCCCACCAAGTCCTCGCGGGTCCGCGAAGCTGCTGGGTGGCAAACCTGACTTTGGTGACCTCTGAGCAAGCTCCATGGAGCAGTGGGAATTTGGATTCCACCACCCGCAACCATACATCTGCATCAAGTGGGTCCTCTGCCCTTGTGAACAATGGAGGCTGAGTGCTGAGGAACTCCTGATAGGTAGCCGCCGCAGGGTGACGCTGATGGTCTCCACCACCATAGTGCTGTGGTGGTGGCTGACACTGAGCCAGCTGCCTCAAGATCTCATTCTGCTGAGCCATGAGCTCCTACAGAGTGGGAGGCGGTGGTGGTGGGGGAACGTGCTCATTCTGGCCACGACGCTGCCTCCCGGCCATCTGAAAAGCCACATACATGCTTAACACCACATCTCCAAGTTCAAAATTTATCGCGGAGAAAAAGTTAAAACAACATGATAGACTCCAACTTCAACATAAAGATTTTTTTAAAAGTCACAAATTCTTCTTTCCAAATTTAAACTGATATCAGCATCCATTAAACAAGCTTCCAAGAGAGTTTAGCACGATTACATCGATTGGCCCCAAAATGACTCAACTCTATCTAGCTTAGTACCCCAAAGGCGCAAAAGCTAAGCTAGCCGCGAGGAGTCCTACCATCACCAACGTCTAACTCTACTCTGGTCACCTAGTGCGCGAATGAGGCCGCACTCGACTCGGGGGAAGGTGGTCTTCCCGAGCCAGCAGTGTCTACACTGGAGGCAGGCTCATCTCCTCCCTCGATGTCGACGTCCTCGTTGGCCTCTTGGTCCTGGATCTCCTGGTGATGCATGTCCAGGTGCTCGTTAGCCTCAGCAAGCTGTTGCTGAGTGTTAATGAGCTGATCCTCTAAAACCTCGATGGTGTTCTCCCTGGTGCCCACTAGCTCCTCCAACTCATGAATCTCATCAGACAGCTGCTCCACTTGCAAATCTTTTTCTACCAGCTCCTGGGACAAGTCAACCACGAGCTCCTCCCTATTGTCCAAGGTGATCTTGGTCGCCTCTAGCAGTGCCATCAAATGAGACATTGCCTCCCCACGCATTACTTGCAGACGATACAGGGCGTTCATGCATCGCACCGACAAGTGAGCCGTGTGGCCTGGGTAGAGAGCCCAGATGTCCTTGGCATGCTCCACCCGATCCTTCCACATCGGGTCGTTCTCCTTTTCCGCGGGGAATAACCCAATGGGGTGGGTAGAGAGCTCCAAGGGATGGAACCCGCAAAAAGTCGTCAACCCGTGCAGAGCGATCGCCTCGATCGTGTCCTCTGCCCGGTATCCGAAAGACTCGGAGTCCAGAGAACGCCAGCCTGGCTGCAGGGGATGAGGCTCCAAGATCATCCTCACCCTACAGCGAGGCACCCGGTGCTTCTCAAATTGCTGCACCGTGTACTGAGGGGGTGTCAAGTATCCGGCCCCCTGAAGTACCACCCACAAGATGCGGGGAAAACCCTCTCGTGCAAGTCCATCAATGTGGGTCAGTGCATTTCCGTCATCGGAGGATCCGTGGGAAGTCATCTGTGTACGGTTAAGCGTAAGTAAAAGAAAAAGAATTACAAAAAGAACAAGGAAAATAAAACTCAGCCTGTCTCTAGTTAAAAGAAAAAGGCACTGGGGACCTAGTTGGTTGTTATCTTGTTTTTAAGTCCTTTTACTCAATTAGCCATTTGCTTAATTAAGAATGCATGCATGCTCGTCCTGAACGACCTCTCAAGAAGATAAAAGGAATAGGGAAGAACTCCCATCCAGTAAAAAGTGGCCTGTAGGGCCTAGTCACTTAGCCACCTAGCTACCCTTCTATCATCCTAAGGCCTCACGTCCTAGGTCTATCCTGCTCGTCCTACGATCTATCCAACATTGTTTCTATCAAATTTTACTTTAGAAAAGGGATGGCATTTATGTTTTATTGATTCCTCTGTGGTGGTACAAGCTCCGATACCAGCTGTGGCGGAACTGCCCGAATTATTCCAACTTAAGTGCCTAAGCCCTGCCTTAGAGGCTAGACCACACTTAAATGGGAATAACCCGTCAATCCCTCGGATCTAGTCCGACACGGCCACTGACAGGATCAAGTACCACACTCTCACTCGATGATGAGTCACAGAGCAAATACAATAAAGCATAAAACCATACATGTCAGAGTATTAAATTATTATATCATCATCATCATCGGAGTTTTTGCAAAAGTGACCATCATTGTTTCGAAGTGCAGCGGAAATAAACTAACAGTAAATAAATAGAGAGATGGGGAAGCCTGTCCCATCACTCCTCATGCTCCTCCTCAGCCGAGGCAGGGTCCCACTCAACAGTCCAACCCGGTGGTAAGGTGGATGGCCAAGTCACTCCAGCGACCATGTCCTCCAGAGAACCTGTAAAAAAAATTATGCCACAAGCAAGGCTGAGTATACTAATACTCAGCTAGACTTACCCGGTGTGAGGAGTCTACTCCTCTACCTCTAGACATGCAGCTGTTTGGCTGTGGGGTTTGGTTGCCAAAAGCACTAGCTGAGTTTCTAAATCAAGATTTTAACTTTGTCAAAATTAAGTGTGACTCTCTTAAGGCTAAACGTGTACTATCTACTCGTACATAGTAGCAAGCATTTTTAGCAATCAATACCTTGTATCATCTCATCACAGTTCCACTTGTTACTCAATGTAGCAGCATGGATCAAGCAGTCTCATTAGCTGCGAGAAGCAGACGATTCGAATCGAGTTTTTATCCTTGCAAGGTAAACCTAAACACACGACGTGGCGAGGCACTCCGTCCCCACACACATCAACCGTCCCCATCGATTCCCTGGCAACAGATCAGGGCTCACCGCCTTGGCGTACAATGCCTCACTGACCCCGACTGGCCGTCGTGCAGTGACCGCACTTGTACCCACCATAACCGGAATGGGAGACCTCGTCTCAGGTCGCGTGAGGGGATATGTCTGCGGGCAGGTTCACTCAGGTACTAGGCTTACCGATTTACCATATTTCTCGGCATGTGCTTAGTACGTTCAAACGCTTGACTCACGGTACCACACCTTAATCCTTATTCCAGTTCCCACCTTGTAGACAACCAATCCCCATGGATTGTTGTCCACAGACCAACACCATTATGATATAAAAATGGATACAACCAATTTCCTGATCTCGCGCGAGTGCCAGAAAAATCACTCGACTTCTACCGAGATCCTACTTAATAAAGCAGCTACTCGACTTAGCATACTAGTATTCATCACAATGGGGTTCCTGAGATAATGCAACTAAGGTTTCAAACAACTCCTACACTTAAGTGCACAAACAATCCTACAATCATTAAGTGTAGTAAAATAGCATAAATAACAGGTTATGCATAAAACCGGGGCTTGCCTTCCAAAGCAGTGGCAGACAGGTCCTCTGGTGCAGGCTCTGGTGCTGGGTCTGGGGCTACCCCCTGAGCAGCTCCTTGCTCCGGCACGAGGACGTACTCTCCGTCAGCAAGATTACAATCTATCGAATGCAATGAACATGTATGTTATAATTATGCAGGATTAATAACATTATGCAAAAAGAACTAAGTTAAGGAAAAACTTAGGGTTTCCGGGTCATACGGGGCCTTTAGTGGTTTATGCTTATCACTCCTAGGTTTAGGTCTTTGTTGAGGATAATATAGTGGATTTGCATTGTTCTTACACATTTCAATGGGAAATGTTATAAGGGTTTTAGGGTGACACTAATTACCAGTATTTATTTTCCTTTCTTTAATTTCTACTTATGGTTTTTAGTGTAGGTTTGAACTATGACAGTGGGTTAAAAATTTTCAAAAATTCTGTAAAAATTGCAGTGGGTTGCCATTGGCTATCCTAGCTGGTTTTAGGAATTTGAGGCTTAAACTATAAGGGCTATGCTTTAGACAAAAATAACAAGGGTGGTGTAAAATGGGCCACTTTACACTACACCTCACCATTAGAGTTGAGTTTCTTCCTAAGGGTCATTTTTGTTGAGATCTAACAGTAATACTAAACCTCTGTTCCAAAATCCATAGGAAGTTAATTGGTGATTATTTAATTGTGATTTTCTAAAGTTTAATGCCAAAAAGGTGCTTATAACTAACTTGTCATTTGAAAAATATCAAACAACAGATTTTGTATTTTTCCTCTGTTCATAATAACCAAACTTTAGTTATCCCAAAGTTTGGGGTGTCTTTGCCTTAGGGTTATTTTTGTAGGGTTTTTCTAAGTTATCCTTATTTTATTAATTTAAAAGGTATCCTTCTTATTTTATACTAAAACAGGGTATGATATATTTTTCCAGTGAACTACATTGAATAAGTATCTTAACAAAAATAGGTGTGCCCTCTGGTTCATTATTTAAGTCACCTTTTCTATTTTTCTTAACCTTAAGCATATTATGGAATAAGGGGTAAAAACTAACTTAATGGAGTGGGCAGAGAGGTTTATCATTTTTAAACAGGTCAGTAGGTAGATATGAACTTCTCCAAATTTTGCTAACCCTAGTCAAACAATATTTCTATTTTTCCTACTAATATTAAGTTTTTAGCAGTTTTCTTATTTAATTCAAAACTTCAGAAAAGAATACAGGAACTATGGGTTTTATTATTTTTATCTGATAGTTCATATTTCCCAGAGTCTAGCAAAATTGGTTTGATAATTTTTGGATGATTATTCTTCAAGTTATGCATTTATTAAGTTATCTGCCATATTAAAAGAAAAATAAATTTGAAAAAGGAAAAGAAAACCGGTTTGCGCTGAGGCCCCTGGGTTTTATCTCCCTCTTCTCTCACAAAACAGTCCTCGGTCTACTATTGGCATGGGTCACTGACATTGCACAAAACCCCCTGGATCTAACCGAAATCTAACCCGCGCTCCCTGACTGACTTAAACAGTACCCGCGGCATAGATTACGGCGGTGGGGCTTACCGGCGGCGGTAGAGCTCCGGCGGGGTGGTCAGTGACGTCCGGGAGGTCGCGACGGTCACGTCGATGTGCGGGTCGGCGTCGGAGGTGGTCGGAGCTACCCTGGCCATGAGCACAGGCGGCGGGGGTCGTCGGCGGCTCCTGCTCCGGCCAAACCACGGCGGTATAGTTTAATTAAGGTGCACGAGGAGCTCCACGGGGTGATGTAGAGGCCATGCGCGCAACGAATTGGAAATCGGTGCAGAGGCTTACCCGGTCCACGTGCGTCGGCGGGTTCTCGAACTCTGGTGAGCACGATTGAGCTATTCCGGTGACGCGGGCCCCCGGGTCAAGCTTGAGCAAGTCTCACGGCCTCACCAGGAAGCTATCTGAGGGCTTGGATCAAATGGAGGAGGACGGAAAAGGGGCTGGCCACGGTGGTTGCTCTCGGGCGGCACTGGCGAGTCGCGGGGAGGTCGCCGGAGCTAATGGCTGGCTCGGGTAAGTCAGGCTCTTACGGAGGAGGCAACTGGGAAGGCAACCAAGCACTGGGGCGGGCTTTATAGCCGTGGCGCGGGTGTGGTCACGGGCGGCCGCGGGCGCGCGGGGGTTCGCGCACGGGCGTGCTCTGAGCGCGCCCCCGGATGTCAGCTCGCGTCGAACACGTGGAAGCTTGCTTCTGCCATGGTTCAACGGCGGATTAGAGCACCATAGCGTGCGTATCTTGGCAAAGTCACTGTGTACGGTCGCTTCTCTGCTCCATATCCTACCTTTTTGCTGTGAGTTCCAAGTCGAGATATGGTCGGGGTAGGGAGATAGAGAGGGAAGAAGTTTGCTGTGTCAGCTAGGTCCGAACCGAGACAAAAGTGGTGTCAAGTCGTGTCTAGCGCCCTAGGGTAGGTGTCATATCTTTCCAGGGTGTTCTAGGGTTAATTTGGCGCCACTTTGTCAATTGGGTCGAAGGGTTTTGAAATTTGGATTAAGGTGAACATGTGGAGTCTTTGTTCAAGGGTTAGTTTTTATACTTAGGCAAAATCTGAATTCTCCCTTGAGCTGAACCTTAGGTGATCTTTTGAGGACTTTTCTGAAAACTTTTTGGGGGTACTTCCTTACTATTAATTGTAGGTTAGGAAGTATATTACATCTTTTATATTTGGCCCAAGCCATGATCATAAGGTTTACATGATCCTTTGATCATAGCTTCAATTAGGGTTCTTATTGCCCATGGGGGGGTTTGCTTTAGGGTTTTGGGAAATCCTCACTTAGATGTGCATGACAAGCTAGGGCATGATATCCAAGATAGTTTGCACTTGATTAGGACCTTGAATTCCAAGTTTGAGGTACTTTGCCCATATAAATCTTTATGTAATAATGGGTTAAAAGGGGTAACCCTGGGGTGGACACCCTGTGTAACACCTGGGGTGTTACACTAGGCATAGAGGTAGAAATAAGTGGCTAATTAAGTAGGCTCCGTGGGCCAGTACTTAGATTTTTAAGGATGCCCTAAGAGCACCCTATTTTCTAGAGAGGAGACGTTATTTTCAGCATGCATGCATTATAAACAGAAAAGGGAATTTAAAACTTGAGCTAACCCACTTCCTTTTAAACCCATTCAGGCTCTTTTATTTTATTCCTTCCACCATAATCTTTACCCTTGATACCCTTCCACAGATGAATTCACCCACCCCCGCCAGTGGAGGAGACACCTGTTTCAGTTCTGACTTCATTTCTCGTGATGGCTTTCCTTCCATCTTGTGGGAAGTGCTTAACTCCGCTGGTTACCCTACGCCCCCTTTGTACACGGTGCAGTTGTATGAGGAGCATCGGATACCTCGTTGTCGGGTCTGGCTGACTTTAGAGGCTCATCCCCTTCAGCTGGGTTGGCGTTCTCTTGATTCCGAAACAGTTGGATTCAGGACGGACGACACCATTGAAGCGGCAGCCATGAAGACTCTGACGACTTTCTGTGGCTACCATCCCCTGGAGATGGTGATGCACCCCTTGGGACTCTTCCCTGCTGAGAAGAGGGATGACCCCATGTGGTGTAACCGCGTGAGCCATGTGAAGGATGTGTGGGAAATGTATCCTAACTTGGTTGGGAGGGTCACCGTTCAGTGCATGAGTGCGCTGTACCGCCTTCAGGCCCTTCAGAGCGACGCTATGGCACACCTTGCTAACATCGCTCAAACCACCAAGCTCACTCTCGACAGTCGAGAAGATTTTATGGTCGATTTATCCTCCAAGTTAGTGGAGAAGGATCTGCAGGTGGAAAGGCTGAGCCAGCGCATTACCACCTTGGAGCAGCAGGTGGAGATCCGAGACAACACTATTGATGTCTTGGAAAACCAGCTCCACGATGTGCAGAGGGAACTCGAGGAGGCAAATGACCACTTGGACATGCACCACTTGGAGATGGAGGCCAATGAAGTTGGAAGAGAGGGAGAAGAGGCCCCCGAGGAGCTAGGACCAGCCCCTGGTGCCAATGGGACTACCTCCGCGATGCCTCTTTCGCCCGTATCTAGTGTCGCTTCCACCGCTCAGGGTTGATTAGTCACTTCGACGCTTTTGGGCAGATAAAAACCTAAGTGAGCTTAGTTAATATCAGATTTTGGACTAGGCTTACGAGTACTTTCCTCTGATTGATGTAACCATGTGAACTTTTGAAATCTGTGGGATGTTTGTAAACATGTTATCTTCATTTCGAACCTAATACTATGATTATGGGCTTTTTCTTTCCATATGAGATAATACCTTGTCGTTCAAAATTGTGAGTTGGGATAACAATGGCGACAATCTCTGTTTTCAGATGGCAGCTAGGCAGCGTCGCGGGCATAACAAGTAGGTTCCCCCGCCACCTCCTCCAGCTCCCACAGTGCAGGAGCTGATGGCCTAGCAGAATGAGATTCTGTGACAGCTCTTGCAGCGCCAGCTCCACCCTCAACAGCATGGTGGAGGCCAGCCTCAGCGACCTCCGGCAGTAGCAACCTACCAGGAGTTCCTGAGCACGTAGCCACCCTTGTTCACCAAGGCAGAGGATCCGTTGGACGCCGACGTGTGGCTCCGCGTCGTTGAGTCCAAGTTTCCCCTCCTCACGGGAGACTGCCCTGATGCTACCAAGGCTCGTTTTGCCGCGCAGCAGCTTCGCGGATCTGCTCGGACTTGGTGGGACCACTTCCGTGCTATGCTCCCCGCTGATCGTGAAGTGTCTTGGGAGGAATTCAAGACTGCTTTTAGAGGGCACCACATCCCAGCTGGCATTCTTGATTGTAAGCTGAATGAGTTTCTGGCACTTAATCAAGGAACCCACACGGTACTGCAGTATGCGCAGGCCTTCAACGACCTATGCCAGTATGCAGGCTACCATGCTGATTCTGATGAGAAGAAGAGAGACCGCTTCCGTAGGGGTCTTAACACCAAGCTGCGGGAACGACTCAACACTGTCCGGGCTGATAGCTTCAATGAGTTGATGAACCTGGCCATCTCCTAGGAGGATTGCATTGTAGCTCACCGGGCAGAGAAGAAGAGAAAGGCACCGATGGCAGCACCATCCACCCAGGCCTAGAGGCTCAGGATTGTTTCTCACAATCAGAGCAGAGGTTTTCAGCAGCAGGCAGGCAGATGGGTGATCAGGCCACCTCAGCAGCAGCAGCCGGCACCCCACCGCTTTCCAGCTCCCGCTCCATGGAACAATCAACCTCCGCAGCAGCAGCAGTTCCGCCAGGGCAATGGGAACAAATGTTTCACTTGTGGCAATGTGGGCCATTATGCCAAGAATTGTCCCAGGAACCAGCAAAGGCAGGTGCCAGCACCAAATCAAGACAAGGGAAGAAAGCAGAAGGTACATGTTAAGCAAGGGAAGCTCAACTTCACTACCTTGGAGGAAGTACCTGAAGGAGCTCCTTTCATGACCGGTATCTTTTCAGTTCATAATCAACCTGCTTTAATTCTATTTGATTCTGGTGCATCTCATAGTTTCATTAGCCAGAAGTTCAGTGCTAAATGTGAACTGCCATTCTCTCACTCAAAAGGGTCATTTATGATAGTCACACCTGGGGGTAAAATTTCAACTAATCAATTTAACCAAAGTGTGCCTATTCAACTAGGAAGCCACATTGTCAAAACCACCCTTCTTGTTTTGGGTTTGGAGAATGTGGACATTATTCTAGGAGCTAATTGGATGACTCTGCACCAAGTTGTGCTTGATGTAGCCAGCCGTACCGTGGAAATCAATTCTCCGTTCTGTGGGAACTTCACCTTAATTCTGCCCAGTCAAGGTTCTACTCGGTCATGTGCTTTCTCTATGACAGAGTTACCCCTGAAGAAGATCCCAGTGGTCTGTGAGTATGCAGATGTCTTTCCTGATGAATTGCCAGGAATGCCACCCGACCGGGATATTGAATTTGCCATCGAGTTGCAACCGGGAACGACACCAATTTCCAAGAGGCCTTACCGAGTGCCACCCGCTGAGTTGGCAAAATTGAAGAAGCAATTAAAAGAGTTGCTGGATAAGGGATTTATTCGCCCAAGTACTTCGTCTTGGGGATGCCCAACACTGTTTGTAAAGAAGAAAGATGAAAGCTTGAGGTTGTGTATAGATTACCGCCCTCTTAATGCGGTAACTATCAAGAACAAGTATCCCTTGCCTCGTATTAATGTTCTTTTTGACCAGTTGGTCGGGGCCAAGGTGTTTTCCAAAATAGACCTTCGCTCCGGCTACCATCAGATCAAGATACGAGCAAGTGATATTCCGAAGACGACATTCTCAACCAGATATGGGCTATATGAATTCTTGGTGATGTCTTTCGGGCTGACTAATGCATCAGCATGTTTCATGTATCTGATGAATTCTGTTTTCATGCCTGAATTGGACAAGTTCGTAGTGGTGTTCATCGATGATATCTTGGTGTACTCTAAGAACAAAGAAGAACATGCCGGGCATTTGCATGTAGTACTTCGACGTCTGCAAGAGCACCACCTTTATGCCAAGTTGTCCAAATGTGATTTTTGGCTAAAGGAAATCAAATTCTTGGGTCACACTATCTCTCAGGACGGAATAGCTGTTGATCCTGATAAGGTGCAAGAGGTGATGAACTGGAAGCCACCCACGACTGTCCATCAGGTTCGGAGTTTTGTGGGATTAGCTGGTTATTACCGAAGATTTATTCCAGATTTCTCTCGAATTGCGAAGCCTATAACTGAGCTGTTGAAGAAAGAAGCCAAGTTTATTTGGAGTCAAAAGTGCGAAGATGCCTTCCATGCATTAAGGAAGCATCTGACCACAGCACCAGTATTGGCGCAACCCGACAACAGCAAGCCTTTTGATGTGTATTGTGATGCCTCTAGCACTGGACTAGGTTGTGTCTTAATGCAAGACAACCGAGTCATTGCTTACGCCTCAAGAGCACTCAGGCCTCATGGGCAAAATTATCCCACTCGACCTCGAGTTGGCAGCAGTGGTTCATGCATTAAAAATATGGAGGCACTATTTGATGGGAACCCACCGCAACAATGTCACTGATCATAAGAGCCTTAAGTACATCTTTACTCAGGCTGATCTCAACATGAGGCAGAGAAGATGGCTAGAGCTGATCAAGGATTATGACCTGGAGGTACATTATCACCCAGGGAAAGCCAATGTGGTAGCAGATGCCTTGAGTCGGAAGTTGCAGTGCAATTGTATTCTGATGGATTCTCACATTAACACCTTGTGTGATGAGTTGAGCAAGATGCAAATTGAAGTGATTCCTTCTGGTGCTCTGTCTCACCTTTCTGTCGAGCCAGCCTTGCAAGACTAGATCATCATGGCCCAGCTCAGTGACAAGGGAGTGTAGATTATCAAGGAGAATCTCCATCAGAAGGTTGACAAGTATAAATGTTTCCGCCAAGATGAAAAGGGAGTGTTATGGTTCAAAAGCAGATTGGTGATTCCTAAAAACAAGGACCTCAAGAAGAAAATCTTGGACGAGGCTCATCTCTCCAAATTCTCTATGCATCCGGGAAGCACTAAAATGTACCATGATCTGAAGCCTTTGTATTGGTGGATCAGAATGAAGAGGGAGATAGCCCAGTATGTATCAGAATGTGACACCTGTCGGAGGGTAAAGGCAAGCCACTTGAAATCAGCTGAAGTTTTGCAACCCCTATCTATACCTTCGTGGAAATGGGACGACATCAACATGGATTTCATCGTGGGTCTGCCCAACACCTCTCGTCATCATGATTCGATTTGGGTAATTGTGGACCGACTGACGAAAGTGGCACATTTTCTCCCTGTGCACACCACTGATAAGGCTCAAAAGTATGCAGAGTTGTACATTGACCGGATCGTGTGTTTGCACGGATTACCTCGGACCATTGTTTCTAACCGAGGAGCCCAATTTGTTGCCAGATTTTGGGAACAGTTGCAAGAGTCCTTGGGAACCAAGCTAATCAGGAGTTCAGCTTACCACCCACAGACTGATGGTCAGACGGAAAGGGTAAACCAAATTCTGGAGGATATGCTGAGAGCTTGTGCGATCGATTGTGGCAAGAACTAGGATAAGCACCTCTCTTTGGCAGAGTTTGCTTATAACAACAATTATCAATCCAGCCTAAGGATGGCACCCTTTCAAGCTCTCTATGGAAGAAGGTGCAGGACACCACTCAATTGGTCTCAGCCTGGAGAAAGAGGAGTTTTCGGACCTGACTTAGTGACCGAAGCCGAAAGGAAGGTCAAACTAACCAGGAAGAATCTAGAAGCTGCTCAGGCTAGGCAGAAGAGTTACCATGATAAAAGAAGGAAACCTCTCCAATTCAAGGTGGGAGATTTTGTGTACCTCAAGGTATCACCCACCAAGGGAGTGCAGAGGTTTGGAATCAAAGGCAAGCTAGCCCCTCATTACATTGGACCTTATGAGATCATAGAAACCTGTGGACCCGTGGCATATAAGCTGAAGTTACCTTCAAAAATGTCTGCCATTCACAGTGTGTTCCATGTATCTCAGCTGAAGAAGTGTGTTCGATTGCCGACCGAGATCATAGCAGAGCCAGAATTGGAGATAGAACCAGATCTATCGTACCAAGAGTACCCTTCCAAGATTCTGGATTGCAAAGAAAGATCAACTCAGGCTAAATCGATCAAAATGTACAAGGTCCAATGGAGTAATCACTCAGAGGAAGAAGCTACTTGGGAGACTGAGGAATTCTTGAGATCCAACTTCCCTGATTGCCTACCTAAGGAATCTGGTACGTAATCACACCCAACCCCTCCTCCTGCCCTTCGAATCTAAAATTCAGAAATATGATCTTAATCAGAATGAAGTAACCATAATACAAGATTTAAAAAGTACTTCCTTCTGAAGTTGCAATGAGAATGACATTCGAAGAGCAAATTGCCCTAATAATAAGAGCACCCACTTCCTATAAGTCTCACCCTTTGCTTCACCCCGGGAGGACTCTGACCCGAATCTCGGGACGAGATTCCTTTAAGGGGGGAAGGCTGTGACACCCCAGTGTCACCTAGGGTTTTTCTCAAAAATGCTAGCCCAAGAACCATCATTTTATGTGAACCAATTTGAGCATGAACATCAAATTCACTTAAGAATAAAAGACCCACTAAGCCTATACTTAAAAGTATCATGTGCAAAACAAATGGGTTTTTCAAAAAAGGCAAAAAAATGTGCAACCCCAATAAAAACCCTAATTGAACCCTATAAACAAATTTCAAGAGAAAGGGGAAAAGGGTATGAATAATATAAAATCATGGCTTGGGCCAATTATAAACATTAAAGTATACTAAATAAGCAACAACGAAGATTATGGAAGCTCGGCCAAAACAATTTAAATAAAACCCTAAACAAGCCTCTCAAGTGGGAGTTCATTAGGAAATTCTGAAATTCAGAATTCTGAATTTCAGACCTTGAGCCAAAGATCAGGCATGTTCACCTTGGTCCCTAACTCAAATCCTAATGGCCCCATTAACAAAAACGTGCCTAACTAACCTCTCTATCTTGTGCCAGAAGATGGCATTGGGACGCGTGCCTTGGACACGTCAAACCAGAGATCTTCTCCCTTTGTGCGGTAGTGAGACAAACCAAATTTCTTCCCTCTCTATCTCCTAATCTAGTCAACCAAACCTGCTAGCCTCCACACATAAACGACAAAGGGACCTAAGAGGAAGAGATATCTCAACGGGATTATGGCCAAAATCTCAAAGATTTGGAGCCAATCCGTGCTTGAACTCGACCTCTCTCTGCGCTGCCTCGTGCTCGACGCTGTGCCAGGCGCCAGAGCGCGCACTGGCGTTCGCCGCGCATGCCCCGAGCGCTTGTCAGAGCCCCGCCCTCGGTCGTGCTCGCCCGCGCCTATAAAGCCTTCCCCGGCGCGCCTCACTTCACCCCGTGCTCACCATCGCCGGCCCAACGCCCCTCCTTAGCTCCGGCGAGCTCTTTCCCACCCGCCATTGCCGCCAGAGCTTCGGCCACCGTGGCCAGCCCACTCCAGTCACCTCAAGTCTCGCCAGCGCTTCGGTTAGCTTCGCCATTGGCCTGTAAAGCTTTCCAAGCCCTTGGACCTGGCAGAACCTCACCGGAAGGCGAAGATCGACCTCACCGGACTTCGGCCACCCGCCTGCACGCGTGGACCGAGCTCTCCGGTAAACCATTCTTCAATTACTTGCGCTCACACCTTCCTTGACCCCTGGTGAAGCTCCCTGACCCGTTTGATTGGTCAATTGTGCCCTGGATAGGCCGGACTCCTCGCGCCGACGAGCTCCCCCGCCTGCGCATGCGGACCGACCGACTCCGACCATCCCGGCGGCGACCCGCACATCGCCATGACCCTCATGACCTCCCCTACACCCTCGGCCACCTCACCGGAGCAATCTCGTCGCCGGTAAGCCCCTCCGCCCTTTCTTCCGTCGCGGGTACTATTTAATTTGGGGGAAGGACCTCGGGTTAGGATTAGAAAAATCCAGGGGGTTTTCTGAGATGTCAGTGACTCGATTGAATAGTAGCCCAGGGACTAGTCTGTAAGGAAAACTTAAAACACCCGCCAGGGACCCCGTTGCAAAGTAGTTTTCCATTTAATCATTTCGGTTTAAATCTTTTTAATGAACAGAGAACTTAGGAAATCCATAACTTGATGAATACTTAACCAAAAATTGTCAAACCAATTTTGCTAAATTTTAAATATTATGAACTGCCAAGTAAAAATATTGAACCCTATGCTTTCTGTTCTAATTTTTAGAGTTAAAAATTAAATACAGAAACTGACCAAACCTTGTTTAATTAAGGAAAATTAGTTATATTCCTCTGCTGAACCTAAGAAAATTTGTAGATGTTCAAACCCCACTCAACCACTGTTAAAAATAGTAAGAACCCCAGTATTGAAAAAATTAGTGTAGATATCCATTAAAAGCCATTTCTGCCCAAACCTTAGGAAAATCAGAAGGGCCTTAGATATTAATGACCAATGGATGAAACTATTTTTCCTAGTTTGCTTAAGTAACAAAGAACCTAGGAAAAATAAAGGAACCTCTAGTCTAGATCAGATTCAAAGAGAAATGTTTTATTTAGCATTATTCCAACTAGAAATCAATTATTAAAATTACAAAACCAGATGCAAAATTGATAATAAAAATCCAGTGGACTTGTAACCACCAAAACCCCACTGCAAAAATAGTAAACACCCCAGCCCGTCATTTTAAGTAAGGTAAATAATTAGAACATGATAATGAGCCATAGTTCAATTAAATTATGAGTGACCCAAAATAATGCAATAATGGGTAAATAAATTTTTGCTAGACCAATAATGAGGTAGGCCACTAGAGAAAAATACAAACTCATTGGGAAGATGCAAAATAATACCTATTGTCAATATTTTGTAAGAAAGACCATTTAATCAAAATAATGCACACCACCCCTTTCAAAATGATTGCTCTTGCACAAAGAAGAAGCTAGGAAAAAATAGAAATTTGTTGTTTGATATTTTTCAAATATAGTGGTAGTAGAAAGCACCCCTTTGGCTAGAAACTTTAGAAAATCCTAGTAAAATAACTAATAAGTATTAATGGCTATAAATTTGTACCAAGTCATGTTATAGCCTCTAAATGCCAGCAAAAATAAGTCTTAGAGAATTACCTACTATTGAATGATAGTTGTAGTTCAAATCACCCCTTCTGCCCTAAAATTTGGGAATTTTGTCCAGAGAAAAATACTCACTTTTTGAACCCCAAATTTCGAGACAGAGAATCACACATCAGTAACAAGCCACTGTAACTTTTGCAGAATTTTTGGAAATTTATTGGGGTGACTTGTAGTTCAAACCCACTCCAAAAAATTAAAAAGAATAAAGAAAAAGAAAGGAGAAATAAACCTCAGTCCAATAAGTCCAACTTGAGTCTTGGCAATTCTCACTAAAAACCTCAAAAAGAATTCAGTGAAACCCCAAAAATAAACCTACCACTTAATTTACCAAGTGTACCACCAAAAATCCCGTATAAGCAAGATTTAGCCCTATCTAACTCGAGTAGACCATGCACCATCAAGAGTTTAAATTACTAATGCACATATCATATTCTGCATATATCTTACGCATTGCATTCATTAGATTGTAATCTAGCTGACGGAGAGTACGTGCTCATCCCCGAGCAAGGATCTGTCCAAGAGGAAGACCAGGAGCAAGCTCCCGAGGCTGCTATCGAGGATCTCCCCGCAGCCCCAGCTATTGAAGGCAAGTCCCGGTTTTATGCATAACCATTTATATATGCTACTTTACTACACTTAATGTTTGTAGGTTTGTAATGTGCACTTAAGTGTAGGAGTTGCTTGAAACCTCTAGATGCATGAACTTAGGATTCCTTTTTGAGATGAATACTAGTATGCTAGGTCGAGTAGCTGCTTGCTAATCAGGATCTCGGTAGAAGTCGAGTGATTTTTCTAGCACTCGCGCAAGGTCAGGAATTGATTGTATTCATCTTGATAACGGGATTTATGATAGTCTATGGACCTAGATCCCGGGAGGATGCCTTGTCCATGAGACGGGAAAAAGGAATTAAGGATCAATGTGTGGATACCTGAGTCAAGCTTTTGAATGTACTAAGCACATGTCGGGAAATATGGTAACCGATAAACCTAGTACCTGAGTGAAGCCGGGCGCGGACTTTATCCCTCATGCAACCTGAGACTGGGTCTCCCATGCTAGCTATGGTGGGTACAAGTGCGGTCACTGCACGGCGGCAGCCGGGGTCAGTGGAGCATTGTATGCCAAGGCGGTGAGGCCTGGCCGCGAACGGGGAATCGATGGGGACGGTTGACGTGTGTGGGGACGGAGTGCCCTGACATGTCGTGTGTTTAGGTTTACCTTGCAAGGTTAAAACTCGATTCGAATCGTCTGCTTCTCGCAGCTAATGAGACTACTTGACCCCTTGTACTACATGGAGTAAGAAGTGAAATGAGGTTACATGAGACAATTTGTTGATTGAACTAAATGCTTGTTACCATGTATGCTTAGAAGGAGCAAATATAGCTAAGTAATGATGCTAGAATTTGAAAAGTTAAAAATGGATTTTAGAAACAGCTAGTGCTTTTGGCAAACCAAACCCCTCAGCCAAACAGCTGCATAGTCTAGAGGTAGAGGAGTAGATTCCTCACACCGGGTAAGTCTAGCTGAGTATTAGTATACTCAGCCTTGCTTGTGGCACAATTTTTGCAGGTACGATTCAGGAAATGGTTGACGGTGTGACTTGGCCTACCACCCTGCCACCGGGTTGGGCGGTCGAGTGGGATGTTGCTCCGGCAGGAGAGGAGCACGGGGAGTAGAGGGCTATGCCTTGCCCATTTCCTCGATACCGACGACATCGATTATCCGCTGCATTTTACTTCGTGAACTCTTATTTGCTACTCGAAAAACTCCGATCTATGTAATAATTCAACACTTAATTTGAGATTTCCTGTTTTATTGTATTTCTTCTGTGACTCACCTTCGAGTGAGATTGTGGAATTTGATCCTGGTTAAGTGGCTCTATCAGACTAGATCTGAGGGACTAACAGGTTATTCCGATTTAAGTGTGTTGCGGCCCCTGAGGCGTGACTTAGGCACTTAATCTGGAGTAATTCGGGTGGTTCCACCACAATCGTTTCGCCCATAAGCTCCACTGCCCACTTTGCTATCCTACCCGAGGCCTCGCGGCACTGGATGATCTCCCCCAGGGGGAAGGATGACACCACAGTTACCGGATGAGACTCGAAGTAGTGTCGCAACTTTCGCCGTGTCAGGATCACTGCGTAGAGCAGCTTCTGGATCTGTGGGCAGCGGGCTTTGGTCTCGGAAAGCACTTCGCTGATGAAGTAGACTTGCCTCTGGATGGGCAGTGCATGCCCTTCTTCTCGTCTCTCAACTACGACCGCGGCGCTGACCACCTGAGTAGTCACGGCTACGTAGATCAAGAGGGCTTCTCCTGCAGCGGGGGGCACCAGGATGGGTGTGCTCGTAAGGAGCGCCTTAAGGTTTTCGAGGGCTTCCTCGACCTCGGGGGTCCAAGTGAAGCACTTGGCCTTCCTTAAGAGGCGGTACAGAGGCAAGCCTTTCTCGCCAAGGCATGAGATGAAGCGGCTTAGAGCCACAAGGCATCCCATGACCCTCTGTATTCCCTTCAAATCTTTGATCGATCCCATGTTGGTGATGGCCGCGATTTTCTTCGGATTGGCCTCGATGCCCCGCTCGGAGACGATGAATCCAAGGAGCATGCCTCGGGGTACTCCGAAGACACACTTCTCGGGATTGAGTTTCACGCCTTTGGCTCTCAGACACTTGAATGTCGTTTCAAGGTCAGAGAGGAGGTCGAAGGCCCTCTTCGTCTTGACAACGATGTCGTTGACGTAAGCCTCGACTGTTCTGCCGATGTGTTGTCCGAACACGTGGTTCATGCACCTCTGGTAAGTGGCACCTGCATTCCTCAACCCAAATGGCATTGTGGTGTAACAGTACATGCCAAAAGGTATGATGAAAGAAGTCGCGAGCTGGTCGGACTCTTTCATCTTGATTTGGTGATAGCCTGAGTAGGCATCGAGGAATGACAGGGTTTCGCACCCAGCAGTGGAGTCCACGATTTGATCGATGCGAGGTAGAGGGTAGGGAACTTTCGGACATGCTTTGTTTAGACCAGTGTAGTCTACACACATCCTCCATTTTCCATCCTTCTTCCTTACAAGAACAGGGTTAGCTAACCATTCGGGATGGAATACCTCTTTGATGAACCCTGCCGCGAGTAGCTTGTGGATCTCCTCGCCTATGGCCCTGTGCTTTTCTTTGTCGAAACGGCGCAGGGTTTGCTTCACGGGTCGGGCTCCAGCTCTGATGTCCAGTGAGTGCTCGGCGACATCCCTCGGTATGCCGGGCATGTCGAGGGGCTCCACGCAAAGACTTCGGCGTTTGCACAGAGAAAGTCGACGAGCACTGCTTCCTATTTGGGGTCGAGCTTGGAGCCGATCCGAACTTGCTTGCTGGCGTCGTTGCTGGGGTCGAGAGAGACGGACTTGACCGCCTCGACTGGTTCAAAGTTGCCGGTGTGCCGCTTCGCGTCGGGCGCCTCCTTGGGGAGGCGTTCCAGGTCGGCGATGAGGGCCTCGGACTCGGCGAGAGCCTCGGCGTACTCCACGCACTCCACGTCGCATTCGTACGCGTGGCGGTATGTGGATCCGACGGTGATGACCCCATTCGGGCCCGACATCTTGAGCTTGAGGTAGGTGTAGTTGGGGACGACCATGAACTTGGTGTAGCATGGTCTTCCCAACACCGCATGGTAGGTTCCTCGGAACCCGACGACCTCAAAGGTGAGAGCTTTCTTTCAGAAGTTAGAGGGAGTTCCAAAGCAGACGGGTAAGTCGATCCGTCCGAGGGGTTAGATTCGCTTCCCGGGCGTGATCCCGTGGAAGGGTGCCGCACCGGCCCAGACCTCGGACCGATCAACCCCTAAGAGTTCTAGGGTCTCGGCGTAGATGATGTTAAGGCTGCTGCCTCCGTCCATGAGGACCTTGGAGAGCCTAACATTGCCGATGATCGGATCGACGACGAGCGGGTACCTTCCCGGGCTTGGCACGAAGTCGGGGTGGTCGCCTTGGTCGAAGGTGATAGGCTTGTCGGACCAGTCTAGTTAGACTAGCGCCGCCACATTCACCAAGCAGACTTCCCGGCGCTCCTGCTTGCGGTGCCGAGCCGAGGCGTTCGCCGCCTGCCCGCCGTAGATCAAGAAGCAGTTATGGACTTCCGGGAATCCCTCTTCCTTGCCGCCCTCCTTCTTGTCGTTGTCATGGCCCTAGCCATCCTTCGCTGGGGGCCCGGTCTTATGGAAGTAGCGTCAGAGCATGACACATTCTTCGAGGGTGTGCTTGACGGGCCCCTGGTGATAGGGGCATGGCTCTTTGAGCATCTTGTCGAACGCGTCGGCCCCTCCAGGAGGTTTCCGAGGGTTCCTGTGCTCGGCCGCAGCGACGAGATTTGCGTCTACGGCGTCGCGCTTCGCTCGCGACTTGTTTTTAGCCTTCTTCTTCGTGGCCCACTGGGCGAACGCCTCAGGGGCGTCTGTCTTCGGCTCCCCCTAAGGCTGCTTGTCTTTCCGGAAGATGGCTTCGACCGCCTCTTGACCCAAGGCGAACTTGGTGGCGACGTCCATCAGTTCGCTCGCACAGGGTGGGAGTCTTGCGCCCCAGTTTGCTCACCAAGTCTCGGCAAGTGGTGCCGGCAGGGAAAGCCCCGATGACATCCGATTCGGTAACGTTGGGCAGCTCAGTGCGCTGCTTTGAAAACCGCCGGATGTACTCTCGGAGGGACTCCCTTGGCTGCTAGCGGCAGCTTCGGAGGTACCACGAGTTCCCAGGGCACACGTACGTGCCTTGGAAGTTTCCCGCGAAAGCCTTGACCAGTCGTCCCAGTCGGAGATCTGCGTAGGAGGCAGATGCTCCAGCCAGGCTCGGGCGGCATCGGAGAGGAAAAGGGGTAGATTACGGATGATGAGGTTGTCATCATCCGCCCCTCCCAACTGGCATGCCAGTCGGTAGTCCGCGAGCCACAGCTCCGGCCTCGTCTCCCTTGAGTACTTGGTGGTAGTAGTCGGGGCTCGAAAACGGGCAGGGAACGACGCTCGTCGTATGGCCCGGCTAAAGACTCACGGACCGGGTAGTTCGGGCGAAGGACTGCAATTCTCCTCGCGGTTGCAGCGTCCCCCATGCCTGGGATGGTAGCCTCGGCGCACCTTCTCATCGAGGCGGGCTCGATGGTCGAGATGGTGATGTTCGTTGCCAAGGCGTTCCCGGGCGGCGGGCGCCTCGTCCCGTGTACGCTCGGGATGGACCGAGGCTTCCCGAATGCACCGGGAGGACACCGCGTGATGCTCCGAGGGGTCAGCTCGCCTGTGGGAGGTGGAGCTCTCGGCTCGTCGAACCGCGGCGCCTTCCAGGAGATTTTTGAGTTCGCCCTGGATACGCCGTCCCTCGGTGGTAGATGGCTCCGACATGGCCCGAAGCAGCATCGCCGCTGCAGCTAGGTCCTGGCCAGACTCGCTGACGGCCTGAGGCAGCGCTGCCCTGGCATTGTCGACGATGCGGCGCCGGATGTCTTCGGCTCGATGACAGGCTTCTCCGGCGAGTGCTCGGCCTGCCCACTCCTGTTCGATGTTCTGTCGGAGCTGTACAAGCCGGCCTGCTTCCCCGTCGACCCGGGCCTGCATCTCAGGGATTTGCTCAAGCTGTATGTCCTGACCCCCCGCAGGGACTGGGACGACAGCTAGCTCCCGCAGGATGTCAACGCGAGATGAGTGCCCAGGGGGATCGTCAACCACTGGCATACCGAGGTGGTTGCCTTCGTTGTGATCTCCCAGATCGACGTGGAAACATTCGCGACTTGGGCCATAACCCTCGTCGTCAAGGTAATGGCCATCGTCAGAACAACCGGAGAGGCAGTGGTCACATGCGGACATGAAGCCCCGCATGGCACCGGGGTCATTGAGGGCAGAGAAATCCCAACCGGAGTCGGGGTCGTCCTCTTCCTCAGAACCCGCCGGTCCGAAGGTTGAGACGGCTGTCAGTCGGTCCTAGGTCGACCACATGTGGTACCCCGGAAGGTTTGGATACGCCTTTACGAAGGCGCTCCCCATAGCAGGGTCACTAGGTGGATCAAAGCTGAACCGAAAAGGTACGGGATGGAAAACGGACGGTACCTCTTGGTCGTTGGACGGTGGTGAAGTCGCGTCAGGGGCGGAGCAAGCCGTCATCTCAGGTACGAGGGTAACGTCCAGCAGGTCCTTTGCGAGGGTGCTGGCGTCATCAGTCTACTTGGGGCTGACACGTCGCGGGGAAGTGACACCCGCCGTCGCCTCAGGTGTGAGGGCGATGTCCGACATGTCCCCCGGGGGAGTGTCGGCGTCGTCGACTCGCTCTGGTGCGACAGCCGACAAGGTGCCGCCTCCTGCGTGGCCATGGTTGCCTCGTCTCTGCCTACTCCGACGAGGAGGGTGGCGGGGACGACTAGAGTGCTCCTCTTCTGCCGCGGGGAGATGCTGTCATAGAGCTCGCCGCCGCAGGGCGAGTCGGAGACCGTCGTTGTTGTCACGCCGCGGGGGGAGGAGTACCATGTCGTAGCTGCTGTCGAGGGACATGAACTCGAGACTCCCGAAGCGGAGCACCGTCCCGGGCTGGAGAGGTTGCTGAAGACTCCCCATCTAGAACTCAACGGGAAGGTCTTCGTTAACACGCAGCAGGCCCCTTTTTGGCACGCCAACTGTCAGCGTTTCGACCCTGGGGGGTCCCTGGACCGACGAGTGAATTGTCGCTGCGTGTCCCTGCCCAGATGGGTTGGCGTGGGATGGAACATAAGATGTGGGACAAGCCTTGTATTATCCTGCACCAGGGGTGCCGCTCGCGGTAGGGGTTACAAGCGCGTCGCGTGAGGGAGAGAGAGAGGGGGACACAGAGCTCGTCCGCCGCTTCCCTCGCGCGAACCCCCCTCAGGGTGGCCCTGGACTTCCCTTTTATAGAGGCAAGGAGAGAGTCTAGGTGTACAACAGGGGGCGTAGCTATGCGCTAACGTGTCCGGCAGTGGAGTGCCTAAGCCCTGTGTACATGCCAACGTGGCCGTTGGGGGAGAGGTTGGGCGCTGTACATGTGATGGCGTGGCTGACGGAGGAGCGCCTGAGTCCTGTAGGAGCACAGCTAGCAGCACGGCGAGGACCCTGCTGACGTCTCCTTGCTGTCGTAAGGGGCTGAGAGCCACCGGCGTCATGGCGCACGTGGGGCACCATCATTACCCGTCGCTGGGGTAAGCCAGATGGGACATCGGTCTTGTTTCTTGTAGCCTGAGCAGGCTAGGAATAGGGAAATGATGCATCCCCTATCAGCGCGGTCAGTCCGAGCCCAGGGTCGGTCGAGGCGGAGACTTCTCTTGAGGCCGAGGCCGGGGTCGGGAAAGGACGCGACTCCTCCCGAGACCGGGGTCGAGGCTGAGTCCAGGGGTCGGGCGAGGCGGAGACCTCCTCCCGAGGCCGGAGCCTGAGGTCGGGCGAGGCGGAGACCTCCTCCTGAGGCCGGAGCATGAGGTCGGGCGGGGCGGAGCTTCCTATTGCACCCGAGGCTTGAACTCGGTGGTTGATCGTGACTTGTTGTCAGTCATTGCCGGGGTGGCTGACACGACAGTCGGAGCGGAGCGAGCGGTGCTGTTTTCCTGTCATATCGGACAGTAAAGAGGAGGGGCGAAGTGACTGCGGTCACTTCGGCCTGGCCGACTGAGGTGCGTGTGTCAGGATACGGTGTCAGGCATCCCCTGCATTTAATGCGCCTGCGAAGCGGTCGATTGGTGAGGCGGTATGGCCATGGTTGCTTCACAATGAAGCCTGCCAGAGCTGGGCCTCGGGAGAGCCGAGGGGGCGCCTGTCGTCTGAGGAGGCCCTCGGGCGAGGCGTGAACTCGTCTGAGACCACTGTTCCAACCCGAGGCTGGGCTCGAGTGAGATCGCATCCTTCGGGTAGACGAAGTCTTGGCTTGAACCATACCCTTCAGTTGGTCTAAGGGTGTTTACCAGCCATGATTAGGAGCGTTGGTGGTACCCCTAATTATGGTACCCGACATTATTATTTGCTCTTTTCCTTGTTATTTATTTATGGAAGAAATAAGTAGTTCCATTAAATCCCCCTTTCTTATTTTCTATTTTATTTTCATTTATACTTTGAGGTCCTAAGTTTAATTTATGAATCTTTATTAAGATATATCCCCACACATTCTTAGGTATAAATACCTATAGTGCATCATTTAATGAAATGACTAATCATTTAGTTGAACAGAAAACCTTTCTATTACTTCTTTTCTAAAATAATTCTTGATTTCCAAAATTCAGTTCTTAATTTTCAACACCCAAGTATAATTTGAGATATCTGAATTTACTATTTTATTTCTTCATATATTTATTTTATTGTTTATATATATTTTTTTCTTATACACATTTTGGGCCTTACAAGAGAGGTGAAGATTTGTGGTAGAGGGAGGCTAAACTAGGCCTAAACTAGAGCTACTCCTAATGCATAAGGTAAAAACGATAAGTAGATTTGATTTGATCGATTATGGAGGGTTCAATCGGCCGTAGCCCTTCATCTATATAAAGGGAGGAGGTCTGGACCCATTATTAGTCGGTTCTCGAGTTAATCCTGCAGGTTTTGCTAACAAATCTTGGAAGAAAACTGTGCAAATATATATGGAAAAACGTCTGGACCGTAGACCGTCCGACCTTAGGGTCGGACCGTCCGCATGCCACTTTCGGTTCTCAATAGCTTTCAGATGGAACTGTGCAAATATATATGGAAGAACTTTTAGCAGCTTTTAGCATGTTCCAACATACGATTTTTAGCTTTTACAACTCACAGTCCAAGCTTTTTTCATAGCTCACAACCCACAACAGCTTTTTTCATAGCCACAACCCAACCAAACAAACACTTACACTCGAACGACAGTGGTAATAAGTTTATATAGACCGGTATCAGTTTACAGTGTGATATCTGATTACGTTGGACTTAAACAAACATGTTTTAATTTTATCTATTACGCACCATGTTACAATTATGTGAACCAAACACCTCCTTAAAGTGAGTGTATTTGTTTAACTTTGGCCTGATACCTCCTTTTGAAGAGTACTAAACTCAGAATTTTCATTATCTATAAAAAGTATGTATGAATATCAATAGAATTCATATTACATCGATACCTTCGGCTTGCTCCAAGGTTAAGACGCGAGAGAGTGATTACAATTCAGCGTGAACAGTACGGTGATACTGTTCATCTATTTATAGGCAAGAGACGCAGCCCGAGTAAAAGTACATTTATGTCCCTGACATTTACTTATGATAGTAACATAAATTATTAAGGACTATGTAATCTTTTTTCCTTTAGGTCAACATCATCATCAGTCTTCATCACCATTATGAGTCGAAGCTGTCACTCTTGGCAATAGCTTCGGCGTTTATTATTATCTTCCTTAGATCATATCTTCGTCTCGTACGCCTTCATCATGGAGGAAAGACTTCCATCCTAAAGACGAAGCTCCCTATAATAATCCATGTCATTCTGAAAACATATGGTTAGTCATGTTTTTGAGGACCTTCGGAAGAGGAAGGCCCCCAACAAATACCTTCGGCAAAAGCACACCCCAATAGTATTCCTCCTTCACCTTTGCCGCTCCTATTGCCGGCGTAGTTCTGCACATAGTCACTCAACTTTAATTGTATCCTGAGTGGCGCAACATGAGCTATGAGTAGCAGACCTCGATGACCCTCCTGTTTGAGCTGTCACCTGACTCTACTCAATCACGTTTTCAAACATCGAGTACCAACAAACAAGTAACAATATGATAGATTTAGAGTACATGTTTTATACTTGCGTCTATGAAACAAAAAGATATATAGAATCCAAACCATCCATGAGGTTTTCCACCACTAAAATACATAGCCTAAGAATCAATAGGTTGGGTCCTCTACTCGTAGCCTGGTTCGTGCTAACTAGCATTGTCTCACCATATGCCGTTTGAATACAAAAGAACCATGCAATCATTTATACAAAGTTTCATAGAAACAAAATATACCAAGTTGTGCAAAAAATTCACTAGGCGATCTGATGCCACCTGGTTGCACAACACATTTGTGTATGATGGATCTGGTCCTCTATGCCCCTGGAGGTAGACTTGAATATCACTAGGCACTACACCACTTGTAGCTTCCTATACATATAGTTGAGAAGTATATAAAGATAAACTAGTTAGTTGTAGGTGCATCGCTACAGTTTCTATACATCACACTAATGGAATAGAGTACTATGTTGAGTGTCGCAGGCACTCGACAAAGCCTCAATAGCACTCGAAAAATGCTTTGCCAAGTGTAGCACTCGGCAAAGAGGACTCAGTGAACATCGGCAATGACCTCTTTGTCAAGTACTTTACGTTAGGCACTCGGTAAAGTCTTTGCCAAGTGGTAGCTAGCACTTGACAAAGTTGATGTGATGTCACCAAGCGACGGTGACAGAACCTTTGTTGAGTGTCAGGCCAGCAAACACTCGACAATGGGAGCTCTAGTGCCCCCCACGCTAGTTTCTATGCCGAGTGTGCAAACTGGCACTCAACAAAGAAGGAGCATTTACCGGGTGCCAGCTGGCCTGGCACTCAGCAAAGGGAGCTCCAGTGGGCTCCCACGCTAGTCTTTGTGCCGAGCGTGCGGGCTGGCACTCGACAAAGGGAGTTTCTTTTATGAGTGCCAGGACCATAACACTTGGTAAAGAAGTTTTATTGGTTCCTAAGTGTGCTTTCTTTGCCGAGTGCTATGGTCATTGCACTCGGCAAAGGCACTCTTTGTCGAGTGTCACACTTGGCAAAGTGACTAGAGACTCCATTTTTATTTGTTTTTATTATTCCATCTAAGCAAACAAAAATATATATCACATAATCATCACATACATATTACAACTATCATAGAATCATCACAGGCATCATAGACACCACATATCTCATAAAGATCACAAATCTCACAAGTTTGTTCACAAAGATCACAAAAGTCACATGTATCACAAAAGAGTTCACAAAACTCACAAGTACTCATAGAAATAAGTCCGCAATTTTCCAATGTATGCCATAAACATGTTTGAATTGGAAAAGTAAAATGAGAAATTGCTGAAAATGAAAAGAACGGAGTGTAAAAAATTATTGAAGAGCTTCAACAATCTAAAGAAGAGTGCTTCTCTACTGTCTCCCAATGTTGTGAAAAGCTGAAGAATATGTTTGCCACCATTGGAGCCTTTTCCAGCAAGAAAGAATTTGTTTGCGGTGACACCGTTGGAGCGATGAAGTGGATAGAGGGGGAAGTAGAAGCCTTCGACAAAGTTCTAACCGGTCCAGGCGACTTCTGCGCATCAGCGCATGTATAGGGGCTCAAGGAACAATTTTGTTATTTGAAAAAGTAGGGTGTGATCATGTCAAAACCATTATTCAACAAGAGTTTAAACTCTATGTTGATGGTATAAGACAACCCGCAGACGAAGATGTCGAGCTTGGGAGCAGTTTTTATACAAATATCTGGCTTGCTGGTGGGAGGAAGGTGGTGGATGAGGCTACGAGAGAAAATGCAGGAAATGTTTATTTTTAACATTTGATTTTACCTTCGGCTTTTACAGTTTAGTATTTACATATGTGCTGGTTGTAGATTCATAGGGCTGCAAAAATGGCTAGAGAAACAAAAAAAGCTTTAAGTTTGAAAGAACTCGAAGGTATTTTGTTTACTTACTCAATAAGGCTTTGAGTAGTTGTTTGGACTTACGTGATGCAAAAGTTTTTTACATAGCTGCTCTCTCATGGGAACCTGAAGAATATATTCTGAAGAATGATCCAGAGCTGAAGAACTAGCTGGCCAAGCTTGAAGTGTTACATAAGATATTAGAAGAAGTTGTTGATGAATTGCTTAATAGTATTGCTGAAAAACTTCTTAGAGAGAACTAATGAACATTTGTGTAGAAACTATGGAAATGTATTTGTGTAATATACAAGCTTCATATGCGTTGATGTGCTCCTTCTTTATGATGTGTGAAACCAACACATGTGCTTTTTGAGCCAAAGGCGAAAACATCTTTCCTTCTTTTCACGCTTTATAAAGACGACATTAATAGGATTTGTTGACGTTAGAATAACATTTAGTCATAATAACAAAGCTACCTAAATATTTACCTTATTAGGGTAAGAGCTTCATCGAAGTCCGCATTAAATAGCTTTGGCATTCTTGTCACTATGACCAATGATTGAAGCTGCCTATGTGTTTCAAAGAGAAGGATACTTTCCTTTCTTGCACTATTCTGTATAAAATTATAAATGATGATATGTATGATGTGATGATGATATGATGTATAATGTATGATGTAGATGGTGTCATGGCGAAGGTATCATATAAAAGAAGAAATGACCCTACCTTCATCCGAAGGTCTTTTGGATCTGGCTCTGCATTCCCTTCGGAACAACTTCAGAGCCTTTTCACCTTTTTTAGGTGTTTTCATTCGGGCTCTGCATTCCCTTATGAATGAATTTGAAGCCTTATTCACTTTCTGTTACACTCAATCGTGTAACCTCAGAATTACATGTACACTTTGATGAAGGGTACATCCCCTTAGTGTTTCTTGTGACAAAAATGAGCAAAAGAAAAGTAAAAACCAAGATAACAACATATTTAGACTTTCTGTTCTAACTTTGGCTTCTAGATACAACCCCTCAGGTGCTTAGTAGATATGCTTCAATTTAGGGACCACACTGTTAACTGTTCTAGCCTCAGATTGCTCCATTCTGTCATGGTGTGGCATGTTCTGTGTGGAGAATTGCGACTAGACTTGTGATTGGCGTACAAGTTGTTGTTCATATGGTGAAGGTCCCGGTATGAAGGGCTGAGGCATCACCCAATGAATTAACGATGGACTTGTTGAAGTAATAGAGCCCGAAGGTTGTGGCTTTGACTGCTGATGGTGGACATGCTTTAGAATGTAGGGAGAGTAGTATGAAGATGTGTGAAAAACTTGCTTGGACTGATTTTGCCATGCTTCAGCAATTTCCATTTGATTTTGTATAATTACTTTGGAACTCTTCATGGTGTGGGCCTTATTCTCTCCACAGAAGATGCATAACAACTTCCTTGGTTGAGAGTTGTATCTTCCTTTGAAGATTTGACATCCTCTTTGTCTTCTTGGAGCTAGTGGGTGGAAGTTGTTCTGAGAAGATTGCTACTGGGTCCCTGTCTCGTAAGGTTGATTCTGCTGTCCATGCGACTGGCTATTTGTCTTCACCCTGGCTTGGATTATGAATGATTTTGATATGTTGTGGGTGAAACCTTCCCCCAAAGGCCCTAATCATCTCCACATATCTTTGGACTCTTCCCTTCTTTGATTAAAATAATTGTCTACCCTGATGTATCCATCCATCTTCTGGAAAAGCTTTTCTAAGAATTGAGGGAGCTATCTGGCAAAGTACTGGCTAGTCGGTCTTGGACAAAATCCATTGATCATTGCTTCGATGACAATCTCATTTGGGACTGTTAGTGCTTGGGCTTGAAGCTGAAAGAACTTCGGACGAAAGGCTGGAGATATTCATCATGGTCTTGAGTGCACTGGAACTAGGCTTGAGCAGTAATTGGCTTCATCTAAAAACCTTGAAAGCTTGTGATCAGCATATCCTTTAGCTTCTGCCATGAGGTCATTATGCCTAGTCGAAGGGAGGAATACCATGTTTGGGCAACACTTCTGACTGCCAGGACAAATGATTTGGCCATTATTGCTATGTTGCCACCATATGAAGATATTGTAGCTTCGTAGCTCATCAGAAATTGCTTTGGGTCTAAATGACCATCGTACATTTGCAATTGATGTGGATTGTACAATGGTGGCCATGGTATCGTCTGTAGTTCTACAGCCAAAGGAGAAGCATCATCATATAAGGAATCATCATAGTTGTAAGCTTCATGCCAAAGGTCATCATGATTGTGACCCTCATGTCGAAGGTCCCATGGTGATATTGGTGCTCTTGTTGATCAGTGTACTATGCAATATTGTGCATTTGCTTGGATGCTTCATCGATTTGGTTCTAGAGTTTAGAAAGCTGAAGCATTTTCTCCTTGCCCTTTTCAACTTGCTGATGGATGGTTTCGAGGTTGCAGCTTGTTGGTACGAAAACCCATAAACCAAACATTCAAAAGTAGGGAAGTAAATAACACGACAAAACAACAGGATGTAATCTCAATTGTATTGCCAAGCCTGTCCTAGGTGCTATAGGACTGGGGTATTTATAGGGGTAGCCGAGGGTTGGTAACTTAAGCACCATAATGACCCCGGTCACCAAATATATTCTTGCCATGCACTGTACAACAGGGTAATTAAAGGCCCGATTACAAGTCTCCCAATTACACCAGACTTGATACTTTCCTAAGTCATTTACAAGTGGACCCGTAGAAGGTAGGCACGATCGGCACGAGAATTACTTGTTGTGAAGTCTGCTACCATCGTTGTTGTAAGCCAGCCTCTAACCATGTTAAGTCTTTAGGCTTTCCCCGGTGGTCAGCCCCCTTCGCAGGCTGGTTCGCATGACTGATTTTGCCATTTACAGGAGGGTTGAAATTCTATGCCTTCGGTATTGTTCTACAACTTTCGTCTTCTGTAGCTTCGACCGTGTGTTCTTGTGGTCAAAGGGGGGCGTTCTGTCTTTGCTCCAATATGAGCCCATCGAGAGGTTAGTTCAACTTTTTCAGTCAATACTGATGTCTTGTGAAGGCTACGAACGAACGCTGCCCTCGATCACATGTTGAACCGGTTGCTTTTTGTATGTGACCGTTGATTGCTGACGTATGGTGGCACATCTTTTGATGAAAGGTGGTTTCACGTTTTATGAAGCGCCACTCGGCCGCTGTATATAAGGACGAGGCAGAGGGTTTTCCCTTTTTCTGCGTGCTACCACACTCTTCCTCTTCACTTTTTTGCTCTTGCCTCATGTCTCTCTGCGCTTTGTCGGCGACTGACTGTCGACAGCGATTTATCTATCTCGAATTAAATAAACTGCTCGTCGATGACATCGACACGTGCCACTGCCCTCTTCTTCCTCATCATCAAGTGCTGAGCTCCCTGCTGGGATGTCGCCTCCGGCCTAGAAACCTTAGAATTTCGTCGGTCTGTGGTTTCCTCGAACCACGTGCGTGAATTCAAGCGGTTTGGTTATTTTGGAGCGGGTACTGGGCGCATGCTTGGTACTGAGAAAACTACAAACCCATAATGGGAAGTGGTAGTGTTTGAGGCGTTCTTTGAGGTTGGTCTTTGCTTTCCATGCCACCTGTTTGTGGTCGAAGTAATGAAATGTTTCGACGTTCAATTGCATCAACTAACATCGAATGCCATTGTTGCATTGTCTAAATATGTGTGGGTGATGACTACGTATGGCAGAGAACTTTTGATCAAAGTCTTTGTAAAGCATTACTATCTCCATGGCAGAAGAAGAATGTGGGAGGTAGGGTGATGCAATTCGGGAGTTGTACTTTCACATCGAAGACCGGCAGGACGGGGAGGTGAAGTGTATGAACTTGTGCCGTGTGCAAAGAAGAAGTGGAGAAATTGGTTTAAGTCTTGGTTTTATGTTGATCTTGGAGAAAATGTACCTGGTGTGGCTCGACCAGCGGCCAGCGTTATGGTCACCCATGACTTCATTGCTTTCCTTGACTTCGAAGTCGGGGAGAATGATTCTGATGAATGGGCACTATGTCGTGCGACAGTGATGAGCAGCGACAAAGATTTGGTCAAAGAGTATATTGTGTATCAAGTGTGGCCACTAATCGGATGTTGGACAGTTGGTGAAGTTGAGTGATGAAGGATGCCGCTAAAGAGTGCCTTTTTTGAGTAGGATGTCATTGTTGTGAGTCCTGCCTTTGCTGTTGAGCCTAGCGAGCAAGACAAGGTGACCTTTGTTAGTCAGGTTGAGGCAGAGGTTGTTTAAATTGTTTGGAAGTACTCAACAAAGATTGAATTAACAAGAAGCCTAGAAACCGAGATGGTAACATTCATCTCAATAGGGTTTTTGAAATGAATGAGCTGGAGTACGGGCCATGTCCTAAAGACACTGAAGAAGGGGAGGAGGAAGACTCGAGTACTACCGTGAAGGAGACGGCGGTTATCGAAGGCGGTGAAGACATGGTTGGTTTGAAGCGGAAGGCATTGCCTTCTTAGGGTGAAGTGAGAAAAAGGGCAATGGGGTAGAGGTCTCCGAACGGGGCGGAGACCGTGCCTGAGGATTTGGTGGATTTGGATGTTGAAATGACTGAGTTTGCTGATGATCTTGCGGAGACTATGGGTGAAGCCAAATTGCTCATGTCCCTTGTGGCAGGAAACACGAGGGTGGCCACAGTCACCAATGGTAAATATGTTCCTGATGACACTAGCGAGGATAACGAATTGAATAGAATAGCTAGATGTCTTGTTATTTTTCCCTATGGTTATAACATTGGAGTGTTTTGTCAGAGCTCATGGAGAAAGATCGAATGTTGAAGTCCATGAAACACAAAGAAGTCATCTGCATCGAGGACCCAAGAGGATCTGTGAAGACCCGGGCCATGAAGGCGGCGGGGGCGAAGGGCGCCACGACGGAGACCACTAAAGCAGAGGCGACTGGAGTTGAGGTGCAACAACCTTCGCCCGGGACAACGCCTACTGAAGGGATGGTGACTGAGCAGGCACTACTGGAGGACGAAGGGGGCGGTGTCTACCGCAGGGGTAGATGACGTGTCGGTTTATGACTAATTGGCTGAGGGTTTGGTTGGCAATGAGCCTCCGTCTCTTGGGCTAGCTAGTGCTAGTAATTTTGCCTTGTTTGCGTCTAAATTATTATTGTGTTTTGGTTCTAACTTTGTACTCCTCTCATTTTTTGTGTGTAGATATAGGGATGAGCTTAGTGGCAAGACCTCCTAGCGAGCCTCCTAAAGCGGTTGCTGGCATGGCAGAGGATCTGTGGGCGATGTTTTGCTTGGTTGTTGAGACTAGAAGGGACTCGAGGGGTGCTGCATTGAGTGCAGTCGCTGGTGTGACGGTCGCGATGTTGTGAATGGCAATGGAAGACGCACTATCAGTTGCTGGGGCAGCAAAGGCTACGGAGGAGCAGCTATGCTATGTGAGCTTTGATCTTTTGATCCATTGGCTTGCATAGTAGATAAAGTGCGATTAACAACCTCTATTTGCCCATCAGTTTGGGAATGACAAGTAGTAGAAAACATAAACTTTATCCCCAATTTTAACCACAAAGTTCTCCAAAAATGGCTCAAAAACTTAGCATCCCTATCAGAAACAATAGTATTTGGGACACCATGCAAATGCACAATCTAACTGAAGAACAAATAAGCAACTTGCGAAGCATTATCAGTTTTGCATCAAGGTATAAAATGTGCCATGTTTTTGAATCGATCGATAACCATAAAAACACTACCACTCCCCCTCTTTATTTTAGACAAGCCCAAAACAAAGTCCATAGAAATATCCTCCCAAGGTGCACTAGGATTAGGAAGAGGCATATAAAGAACATGGGGCTTAAGTCGAGACTTAGTTTGTTGCACGTGGTGCAACGAGAAACATAGTGCTGAACATCATGCCGCATCCGAGGCCAATAGAAGTGAGTGTACAACACATCCTTGGTCTTATTAACACCAAAATATCCCATCAAGCCACCCCATGCCCTTCCTACAAAAGTAGAAGATGAACGAAGCTAGCTGGAACACAACTTGTTATCACTGTAGAGAAGGCCTTCACACAACAAGAATTTTTGCCACGTTCTTCCCTCACTAAAATTTTTAAAAGCATCTTTGAAGTCCAAATTAGTAGCAAATAATCCCTTTATGTTTTCCAAACCAAAGATTTTATGAGAAAGTTGGTCATCATAGTATAGCATCTAGATAAAGCATCGACAATCACATTATTTCCTTTTTTGTGTTTAGTTATGTAAGGAAATGACTCTATGAATTCAATCCATTTATTATGACATTAGTTCAGGTTAGATTATCCCTTAAGATATTTAAAATATGCATGATCTAAATGTATGACAAATTCTATAGACCAGAGATAATGTTGCCAAGTTTGCTAGACTCATACTAAGGCTTACAGTTCTTTGTCATATGTAGAATAATTCAGAGCTAGACCATGTAATGTTTCAGAAAAGAAGGCAACATGTTTACCTCCTTGGATGACATTCCTCCTGTAACACCTCAAATCTTAGTTTTGGGATTTAATAGAATTCTCCATAGGTTATGAAGTAAGATATATTTTTATTCTCTTACCCTTGAAATTACTCTTCCTAAAAAAATAGAGAAATGCTAAACATGGAATCTTGAATTAAACTACACATTTAAAAAATATATTGTCTTGCAATAAATAAGGGCACTATTAATCTGATCCACTTTAGGGTTGAATCTTGACATTAGAAATCGAATTTGAAACTCAAAATTCAAAATAAAATAAGGGTTTTCAATTTGTTTAATTATAGGAGTTGTTTTTTATATATGCACACAAGCATTTACCTAAATAGATAAATAGTAAAGTAATTAGTATACAATTATACATGCATTATGCTGGTTCTTTGATTTGTATATTTTGCATATTCTCAAAATTTCAAACTAAGTTTTCATTTAAATTCGAAATTTGGAAAGAGAAATAGAAATGAAGAAAAGAAAAAGAAAACAATTTTCCTCAACTTGGGCCAAATCTTCTCCTCGACCCACTCTCCTTTCACCTTCCCCGGCCCAACTCCTTGCTAGCCGCACAATCCATGGGGATATACCTGCTAGGTGGGTCCTACTGGCAATGCCTCCTGTGCGCAGCTGTGAAGCGCTTACATGTGGGCCCCGGCTGTCAACATCTTCCTCCTCCCGCGTCCGTGTAACAAACACCTCCATGGATCTCATGAAAAGCCATCGTTATCTGACATCCTCATCGAGTATAAGTACCAGACCACTTTTCCCCCAACGCATCCATCGAGCCGAGACAACGGAACCAGCTGTGCAGAGAAGCAAGAAGGATCGGAAAGAGGAAGAGCGACCCCCCCATTGTCGATCTGCCCCAGCAGCGCCATTTGGGGTCTAGACAGAGGCCGTGGGGCTACTGTGGCGTGGTCGAAGCCACTAGCCAGTTACGAGGTATGACCCCCTCCTATGGTTCTGCCTTGTTCATTGCTCCACATAGCATCATTTCGGCCGAGGTTGGCTCACCTGGGCATGGTTATGTCACACCTGATTTAGGAAGGCAAACCAAAAACGAACTATGTACGTGTCAGGACCAGAAACTCACGTACACGACGATTACATAATTGTACATCATCACACAGTGCTCAAAGTAAATAGCAGAAAGGTACTTTATTACATCAAGATATCCAAGACATCCACAGAGTCATTAACATAACATTGTCAATAATATCATCAAAGTGCGGAAAAGCAAACGTAGCAGATAAGGCCTTCATAGGCAGCTGACTGGGGGTTTGTCACTAACATAACTAGAACTCGTCGTAGTTCTAGAATTCCTCAAAGTCCTCCATGTTGCCTGCATATCCTCCTGAGCACTGAATACAGTGGGGACAACCTAGGGTGGGGGTGGATTTTAAAGCAAGGGTGAGTACACATCAACGTACTCAGCAAATGTCTCATTTGGCTAAAGTGCACTAGCTGTATGTAGAGTTAAGGTTAAGCAATTGCTTTTAGTTGGTCAATTATTTATTAATAATAGAGCCAAATTTTAGTAATAAACCTAGTTATTACCCAAATGTACTTCCTCCAAGAGGAAATACCAGAGATCATAATTATAACCATCATCATTAACCATCATCATAAAAGTATCCAAAGTTCTTCTAATCAAAGAGGTTCCCAAGGCTACTCTTAACCGTGAGCACGACTAATATACCAGTTTCTAACACTCTGCAGAGGTTGCACACTTTACCCAAGAGTCATGATTCCCTTTCTGCCTAGAGAGCGCTACTCCCCATTGACCACTACCTAGGTGGCCTGGCAGGGTATCACTACGTAGCCTTTACAAAGACTCCCTTGGTGCATAGCTGCTTGTTAGGTTTTGCCAATCGTACAAACACAGTACACCTCCCTAAGGTTGGTGACTAACAAAACCAAATCGAATGAACCTCAGCACCCACCCTTACGGAGCGAGCACTATGCTCCGACCCCCATTGATGGCCCTCCGGCAAAGCCAACTACACCCCTAGGTTCATCTAATTATTCAGCTAAGGGCGTCCTGTTCCACCCTCATGGTTGCACTATTATCCCGGGTGGTCACTCAACGAATAGGTCCTTACGGAGAGGTACTCAGGAAATAGCCTGAGTCCCCTAAAGTACCATAAGATCGTCATTGGGATAACATCATTGTATCATAAATATTCACATCATGTTCATTGATTAAGTTAAAGCAATAGCATAAAGCTAACCATAGTAACCCAAAAAGGTAACAAGGATAAAGTAAATACAGACTAGTCAATTCTTAGATTTCAATAATCTAATGCGGGACGGTGAATTATAAAGTAAGTAGGACATAATAGGTCAGAGGACACTTGTCTTCACTTGGTTGCTGCTCAAGAAGGTCTTTGGCAACACACTCAGGAACCACGGGTTGCTCGTCGTCTAAATAAAGCGATCATGCATTCAATACATTTGGATAAAGACAAATAAACAACACACCAATCATGTACAAAGTGAACACATCTCAAAAGAACAACATAAACTTAATAGGTAGTTTAGGTTATAGGGTGAACTAACACATTTAGAAGTTTGTTATTCTCTAAGTGTTGTCTATCTCCATGGACTACATAATTAGATTTCACTTAATTTAATAAGACACAAAATTACACTAGTGGTAGATTCATACTTTACGTATTATTAATTTCACAAAGTTACACATCTAGTTACCCTTAGGGTTTTCCTTTTTATTTTCTTATTTAATAAATAAACTATTACATAAACTAACCTATAGTCTAGGCATAAAATTAGAATGCGTAGACAGTGAATGATCATAATTTATTTGGACAGAGAATAATCCTATGACCATTTTGCAATATGAATCACTAAATTTGGATTTCATATGCAAAAGATATGAAATAAACATGTTTTGAAGTCTAAAATACAAAGTTAGGCCTAAATCTGTAATTAATAAAAAGGCGAGGGGCCTATCTACAAGAAGACAGGGGCCTACGCGCGAAACTGAGGGACGACGGGTCGTTTTCTGAGAAACCGAGGGTCGCTTTAACAAAAAGACCACACGAAGGGTATCGGGTCCACTCAGCCGTCAGATCCATGATCAACGGCCAAGATTATATCCGAATGCAAGCGTGCGTGCGGACGCGCGGCGAGCACTGATAAGTGGGCTAGGGGCGTCAGCGACCTTAGGTAGGGCTGAGCGGTCGAGCCTAGCCACAGGGGCGTGGGCGAGGGCACGCATCTGAGCGGACAGATCTGCATCGGATGGTTGGGATTAGCTCGGATCTAATTAAACCTAGGCCGCCCGATCTCGGATGAGCGCCCGAGATCTAACGGCAAGTGCGGGTAGGGTGGTTGGTCTAATTGTGGGGGCGTCGCCCGTCTCCGTGGCGAGGTCTCGCCGGAGGCGAGGGCATGGCCACGGCGAAGGTCTAGGGTACTGGGGAAGGCTTGGGCGCGCTCAAGGCGACACAGCAGACTCAACCATAGGCACGTCACCGACGTGGGGGCACCAGAGGGCGTAGACCGCAGCGGAGTGGCCCAATGGCGGCACGGACTTGCTCTGACGAGCAATCGCGCGAAGGACAAGGCAACAAATGGGGAAATAAGGGCATGGGGGTTGCTCACCTCGAGTGGAGACTCTTGAGCACTTGAGCAACGACGGGGACACAGGGAGAGCTCGGGTCGACGACAGTGGAGTTCCGGCTGCAAGGTGAGAAAGCCGGTGAGCATGGACCATGCGAGCTAGAGGGGCTGGGGGCAAATCGGAAGATGTCCCACGTTGCTGGCTAAGAGGCGGTTAAGGATTTCCTTTCCCTAATTGGTTCGAAATCCACGTAGGCGACATGGAACAAGATGTTGGCTAACCTCCGTTCTTTGATGGGACCAATTATCCATACTGGAAGATTCGCATGTCTGCGTATCTTCAGAGCATCAATTATCGGGTTTGGGAAATTTGCCTCGATGCGATTTTGGATGCTACAAGTGACCGGATCACTCCAATTCAAATGGAGTTCCATGATTCAAACAACAAAGCTCGTAACGCTTTGTTCTCGTGTCTCTCACTTGGTGAGTTTGAGCGAGTTGGACATCTGACTACGGCTCATTAGATCTGGTCTACCCTCGAGAGATTCCATGAGGGCAACGATCATGTGAAGACCAAACTATTTGAGACGTACAGGCAAGAGTATGAGAACTTCACACAGTTGGCTGGAGAGACCATTGATTGCATGTTCTCCAGGTTCTAGTCAATTGTGAACAAGATGCATGCCAACAAGGCACAACTACCCTATATTGATCATGAGAGAGCGCTGAAATACTACATGCTCTAGATCGAAGGCTTTGGGAGGTGAAGGTCTCGGCGATCGTCGAGTCGCCCAACTAAGAGACTCTCACCGCGGACGAGCTCTTCAACAAGCTCAAGTACATAGAGATTGACCACTAGACTCGGGCCAAGATTGAGAACCCTAGTGCACCCACCATGGTCCTGGTCTCTAGAGGTGGTTCTACTTCTAACTCCTCACCTGCTATGTTTGCTCTATCTTCTTTGTTGTCTATTATAGAGGAGCAGGTGGAGAGCCTTGGGGATGAGGAGCTGGCACTTGTGGCCAGCTGGTTCACGTGATTCCACAACAACCGTATGAGTCGGCGGCGTGGCGGGTCCAAGGATGGATGCTACAACTGTGGCGATCCCGACCACTTCGTTGCCAGCTGCCCCAAGAAGGGCAAATCAGAGTTTGGCCCACGCGACCATCACTCTGGTCTATGCAAGGGCAAGTACTCCTCCGGTAAGTACAAGTCCAAGGGAGGATTCGATAAGGAGGTGCTCAAGAAGAAGTACCTTCAGAAGGCAAAGATCAAGGAGCGTGCCTTCCTCGCCTCCCTCAGCGACCTTGACCACGACTCCGATGATGTTGTATCTTCCTCGAGCAACGAGGAGACTGAGAGGTGGGTCAAGGACAAGCTGAACGGGCTGTGCTTCATTGCCAACACCGCAGGAGGCTTCTGCACCATGGCACTTGGTGAGGACGCGATCGGCACCAGCGACGACAAAGACATCGGCGACGACACTACTACTGAGGTACTACTTTCCGTCGATGATCTCGCCGTTGAGATAGAAGAGCTGAACGCTGCTTTGGCTAGTCAGGATAAGTTGCTTAGGCAGGCTGCTCGTGAGAGGAGAGAGTTTAGATCCAAGTATGAGAGCACGCTTAAGGAACTTGAGTCTGCTAGAGCTTCAGTTGAGGTGTCCGATGAGACTGAATGTGATGAGTGCGCTCTACACATCTCGAACATCACCACTTTGCAGACCAAGTACTCCACCTTGCTAGATGAGTGCGATGAGTTGAGATCTAGGTCTATCCTGTTGGGTGCGTGTACCGTTTGTCCTGGCTTGCAGTCTGAGCTAGCAGAGAGAGACGCTAGGATAGCTTTGCTTGAGAAGGCTAGCTCAGTGAGTGCCCCTGCATCTACGTAGTGTGCACTTTGTGAGGGTTTGCAATCTGCCCTTGAGTCCTGCAGACATGACAAGACAAGAATCGAGGAAGAAAACACATACCTTCGATCTATCTTGAGTTGGGTGTCGTGCAGTGAGCCCCAGTTGGGCATGATGGTCAGTCAGTTCAAGAGGGGAACTAGCGGACCGGGGTTAGGCTTTAGTACTAAGGATGGGAGTGCCGCTCACTTTGGGAAGGTTGGTGAGTGCAGTGGTTTGACACCTTCAGAGAAACCTTCACCCACTCCTAAGCTTATCAAAACCACCTCTGCTAAGCCTGTCACCCCTGTGAGAGATGGTGTGATTGATGAACCTATGAGAGATCTGTTGGGGGCCTTCGTCCTCCGAAGGTCCTCAAAAACATGATTTGACAATGTTTTCCAAGTGGATTATATGAACAGGTATTTTCGGATTCAGAATTATGGATATGGAGCACGACCAGGACGAAGCCTGAACCAGACGAAGGTCGAGGGCAGCCGAAGCTGTGCGTAGGGAAGCTTCGGCGCGATGGCATAAGGGGGAACCGACTTAAAGATGAAAAGACTTCGGGGGCCTCGATAGATTTCCATAAACCGTTAACAAATGTAATGGGCATGGATGTAATTTTACGTGGGCTGCGTCCCGCGTCTATAAATAGATGAACAGTACTCCCGTACTGTTCACGCTGACTGTGCATTGACATTTGCGTCACGCTTGTACTTTTTACCTTCTCTCAGGACCGAAGGTACATTTGTAATATGAAATCATTTCCATTTCTTCGTGTTAATAAAATAGAAATGATTCTATGATTCGCATTTCATGTTTTATATAAGTCCTTCGTTATAACTTGTTGAATTTACGAAGGTATGTCTCTTGTGACCTTCGTCCGGAACTCATAATTCCCGAAGGGGAATTATGTTCAATAGGACGAAGGGCCTTAACGTTTAACACTTTTTATGTTGCCTTGTTCTTAATCCGAAGCATTTGAGAACAAGTCACCAACATTGGCGCCCACCTCCGGTGAACTCACTTCCACTTCGAGCTTTTTTGAACACCTTCGGAAGCTATGGCGCCGAAGAAAGCTTCAGCGACTGGGGCTTCAGCACTGCAACCGCTGGACCACAACCAGGAGACCGTTTCTCTTCGGGAGGCCCGAAGCCAGAAGAGAAAGGCTGTCAGCCCGACACTTCAGGAAGAAGAGCTAGACCAAGAAATCAGGGATATGGAGATGCTACACCAACAAGTACAAAGGAAGAAGGAGAAGATGGCCCGCCTAGCTGAGTTGCAAAGGCAGATAGACGAAGCCTCTGAGGAAGTACGCCATCTTACTCACGATGAGCAGAACAGAAGGCCTCATCAGAAAGACCTTCATCAGGAGGGCTTCGTCAACGAAGATGACTGGTATGATAATTTCCATCAGGGAAATTGGAAGGTGTTTTTTTCGGACCTTCGGCTCAAGGCCTTCGTCCATATCGCAATCTGAATTTATTATTTACAAATTAATATTGCGAGGGGCTACTGTTGGGGGCCTTCGTCCTCCGAAGGTCCTCAAAAACATGATTTGACAATGTTTTCCAAGTGGATTATATGAACAGGTATTTTCGGATTCAGAATTATGGATATGGAGCACGACCAGGACGAAGCCTGAACCAGACGAAGGTCGAGGGCAGCCGAAGCTGTGCGTAGGGAAGCTTCGGCGCGATGGCATAAGGGGGAACCGACTTAAAGATGAAAAGACTTCGGGGGCCTCGATAGATTTCCATAAACCGTTAACAAATGTAATGGGCATGGATGTAATTTTACGTGGGCTGCGTCCCGCGTCTATAAATAGATGAACAGTACTCCCGTACTGTTCACGCTGACTGTGCATTGACATTTGCGTCACGCTTGTACTTTTTACCTTCTCTCAGGACCGAAGGTACATTTGTAATATGAAATCATTTCCATTTCTTCGTGTTAATAAAATAGAAATGATTCTATGATTCGCATTTCATGTTTTATATAAGTCCTTCGTTATAACTTGTTGAATTTACGAAGGTATGTCTCTTGTGACCTTCGTCCGGAACTCATAATTCCCGAAGGGGAATTATGTTCAATAGGACGAAGGGCCTTAACGTTTAACACTTTTTATGTTGCCTTGTTCTTAATCCGAAGCATTTGAGAACAAGTCACCAACAAGATCCTCCTCAGAAACAAGTGTGGCTTCCAAAACCTAACCATCTTAGCAACACACTTGACACCTTTCCTAACATCTCTAGCGATCCCCTTCCTAGAGCCCCTCAGCCATCCGAAAAGAAAGCCCCCTTCCACAAACAGAATCCACCCAAGGGAAAGGTGAGGTACCATTATGAATATTGTGAGAGGGATGGGCATCTAGCTTCGTTTTGCTTTAGGAGGAAGAGAGATGAGCGACGGGTTTCTAAGTCGAGCAGGAAGGACATGAACCGCCCCTCTCATGGTGTTCTTGCTCAACCTGTTCAGAGATGTCCTGGGAGGCCTAGAGGTGTTTTTCCTCTTGCCGCTAGGCCTCAGGCAGTGAGACCACGTGCTGGTCATGCCCGACGGGATGCTGGTCATGTATCATATGGCCAAGGACCATGTGACAGAGGTTTTGGTTCATACTTCCCCAGCAAACCACAATTTCCTTCTTGTGGTGATCGTTTCCCTTCGGGACTAGGGATGTTTGGTGTTTTCCCTAACACTTTTTAGGGGCAAATGCCGCAACACTGGTATTCTTCACAGTTTACTTACCCCAATGTTGTGCCATTTGCTCACCCCGTGTCTTACTATTAATGTAGGACAGAGGCCTCAAGAACACGTGGCTCATGGATTCCGGCTGTTCGGGCCACATGACCGGAAGCTCTAAATGGTTCTCCAGCCTCGACCCTGTGATTGGTAAGGAATACATCACATTCAGGGATAAGTCAAGAGGTAAGGTTGTTTCTCGTGGCACCATTCGGGTGAACGAGAGCTTTATTCTCAAGGATGTTGCTTTGGTCTCGAATCTTCATTTCAATCTGCATTCAGTTTTGCAACTCCTTGAGGATGACTATGAAGTGCTCTTTACAAAGGGCTTGTCTCGAGTTTTGGATGCCCGTGGGGATCTTATTTGCCAGATTTCCCCTTTTGGTCGAATTTTCCGTGCTGATTTTTCACATTCTTCTGGCCCTTCTCGATGTTTGTTGGTAGGATCTTCCTCTTCTCCTTGGAAGTGGCATAGGAGGCTAGGTCACTTGAGCTTTGATCTTTTGTGTCGTTTGAGCTCACTTGACCTCATCCAAGGATTGCCTAAATTAAAATTTGAGAAAGATCTTGTCTGTCACCCTTGTTGTCATGGCAAAATGATTGCTGCTTCCCATTCCCCGGTGACCAAGGTGATGACCTCGCATCCTAGCGAATTGCTTCATATGGACACTGTTGGTCCATCTAGGGTTTGCTGTTTTGGAGGGAAGTGGTATGTGCTTGTGGTTGTCGATGACTTCTCTCGCTACTCTTGGGTGCTCTTTATGACAGCGAAGGATGAGGCTTTTACTCATGCTCGAGATTTGATTCTTCGGTTGCAAAATGAGTTTCGTAAAAACGCCATGAGAGCTATATGCAGTGACAATGGCACAGAATTCAAAAATACTCAACTTGCAACCTTTTGTGCTTCTTTGGGACTCGAGCATCGATTTTCCTCTCCGTATGTGCCCCAGCAGAATGGTATTGTTGAACGCAAAAATCAGACCCTTGTTGAGATGGCCTGGACGATGCTTGATGAGCATAGGACTCCTAGGCGTTTTTGGGCCGAAGCGATCAATGCTACTTGCCATGTGTCCAATCGCACCTTTCTTCAGGCTTTCCTGAACAAAACTTCTTATGAGTTGCGATTTGGACGGCCACCCAAGGTCAGTCATTTCAGGGTATTTGGCTGCAGATGCTTTGTGCTAAAACAGGGTAATCTGGACAAGTTTGAGTCTCGGTCTTCTGATGGGGTTTTTCTGGGTTTTGCATTACATTCTCATGCTTATCGTGTTCTTAACCTAGAGATTAACCGCATTATGGAGACTTGTGAGGTTATATTCGATGAGACTGCACCTTGTCCATCCCCTGTCTTTGAGCCTGCAGGTCCAGATCAGATGGGACAAACCATATTTATGGAGGAGGAGCACGACGACGCCGATTGGGTTGCTCTCGAGCCAACTCCACCGGCCGTCCTAGTCGAGCCTGCTTCCACTACCACTGCTTACGGACCCGACCCCACTCCTTCCACCACTTGGGATCTTCTTGAGCCAGCTCCTGCTGAGACTGGAGGAGTTGAAGCTGCTGTTGAGGGAGAGGCCACTTCCTTAAGGGAGGCTCCACAGCATATTCAGCGTCGTCACCCACCTCAGTAGATGATCAGGGAGCTTCATGAGTGAGTCACTCGCTCTAGGTCACATCAAATTTCTCATTTTGCTCACTCAACTTTTGTTAGTACTTTTGAGCCCTGGGATGTTGGACATGCTTTATCTGATCCTAATTGGGTTAATGCTATGCATGAGGAGCTTGAAAATTTTGAAAGTAATCAGGTTTGGGTTTTGGTGCCACCTCCTTCTAACTAACATCCCATCGGTACAAAATGGGTTTTCAAAAACAAACAAAGCGAGGATGGTTTGGTAGTGAGAAACAAGGCAAGGTTGGTTGCCCAAGGGTATTGCCAAAAAGAGGGAATTGATTATGAGGAGACCTTTGCCCCTGTTGCCCGTTTAGAGGCCATTAGGATCCTTTTAGCCTTTGCTGCTTCAAAGGGTTTTAAGCTTTTTCAAATGGATGTCAAAAGTGTAACACCCCAGGTGTTACTTAGAGTTTTCCACTCAAGGCTACACAAGTAAGCCCATCATCACATGTGACTTAAGTTGGGATAAGCACACAAAATTTTGAGCTCAAGATCCTAAGTAAGTGAACCCCATCTTAGAAGTCATACCTTGGTTTGTCATGCACATATAAGGGGGAGAATTTCCCAAACCCTAATTCAAACCCCTTTGGACAAGTGGAGCACTAGAAGTAAGTAAGACCAAAAGGTTAGGAAAACCACATGATCATGACTTGGGACAATTATAAAAGTGGTAGTACACTTAATACCCTACAAATAATAGTAAGAAAGTGACCCCAAAAAGATTTCAGAAAAACCCCAAAAGGTTCACAAAAGGGTTGAGCACAAAAGAAAAATCAGAATTTTTCTAAGTCCAAAACCAACCCCTTTTCAAAGATCAAACATGTTCACCCTCATTCAAACTTCAAAACCATTTGACCCAATTGACAAAGTGGCGCCAAAATACCTCTAGAATACCCTGGAAAAGTTTGAACCCAACCCTAGGTCGTTTGACATGACTTGGCACAAGTTTTGTCTCGGTTTGGACAGCTAGGACAGAGGCAACTTCTCACCCCTATCTCTCCCTACCCCGACCGTATCTTGGCTTGGGACACACATCAAAAAGGTAGGATATGGTGCAGGGAAGAGATCGTACATAGTGGTTTTGCCAAGATCTTCACGCTAAGGTGCTCCAATCGGCCGTTGAACCATGGCAGAAGCAAACACACATGTGTTCGACGCGAGCTGACCCTCGGGGGCGCGCTTAGAGCACGCCCGGGCGCGAACCCCCGCGCGCCCGCAGCCGCCTGTGACCACGCCCGCGCCACGGCTATAAAGCCCGCCCCAGCGCCCGGCTATCTTCACCGTTGCATCCTCTGTCCCACGCCGAACTCCCCGGAGCTCGCCCATAGCTCCAGCGACCTCTCCGCGACCTGCCAGAGCCGCCCGAGGACAACCACTGTGGCCGAACCATTTTCCACCCTCCTCCGTTCGATCCAAGCCCCTAGGTAGCTTCCCTAGGAGGCCGTGAAGCTTGCCAGAACTTGAACCAGGGACCCCCGCCACCGGAAAGGCATAATCGCGCTCACAGGAGTTCGGAACCCCGCCGGCGCACGTGGACCGAGTGAGTCTCAGCGCCATTTCCCGATTCACTGCACACATAGCCTCTACGTCATCCCGTGGAGCTCATCGTGCCATTTAATTCAACTAGATTGCCGTGGTTAGGCCGGAGCTCTCGCCGCCGACGAGTTCACCCGCCTGCGCGCGTGGACCAGTCGATTCCGGCCACCACCGCCGTCGAGCCGTACATCGCTGTGACCGCCAGGACCTCCCGGAGCCACCCCCGCCCCTCGCCGGACCTTTCTCACCGCCAGTAAGACGCGCCGCCCTTTTTCCTTCCGTGGTTACTGTTTTCATAAGGGGAGGGACCTCAGGGGAGAAGAAGAAAAGGGCAGGGGGTTTTGTGCGCTGTCAGCGACTCAAGGGAACAGTAGCGCAGGGGTATAACTGAAAGAATTAGTTTAGAAAGAACCCAGGGTCTTCGATGCAAATAGGTTTTCCAGGAAACCTTTTAAATATTCTGATTTAAATCCAAGCAGAACTTGAAAAATTCATAACTTCAGTTTGGTTTACCCAAATCGAGTCAAACCAATTTTGCCAGATCCTAAATGAGGTAAACTACTTAGGAAAAATATAAAACCACTAAGTGTTACAAAAAACTTTAAAGTTTTGAATTAAATGATTAACTGGTCAAAGGCTGAAAGAAATAAGGAAAAATAGCTACACTGTTAGACTAAGGTTAAGAAAATTCAGAGAAGTACCTAATCACTTCCTAACCTATTTAAAATTAATAAACCCCTCTGTACACCCAATTAAGGTAGGGTTTGCCCTTTTAATCATTTTCAGCTTATGGTTAAAGAAAATATAAAAGGTAGTTTAAAATAAGAACTAGGGAGCACCCATATTTTTGTTGGCTCCATTATTCAGTGTAGTTCACTAGAAAAATTTATTATACCCTTGTTTAGTACAAAAGAAAGGAGATACCTTTTAATTTAGAAAAACAAGGAAAACTTAGAAAAACCCTAGAAAAATAATCCTGAGAAAAAAACAACCCAACCCTTGGGATAACTAATATTTTGTTATTGTGAACATAGAAAAATTATGAGTTCTGTTGTTTGATATTTTTTAAATAACAAGTTAGTGGTAAGTGTCTTTTAAGCATTAAACTTTAGAAAATCATAACTAAATAACCACTAAGTAGCCCTCTGTGATTTTTGGCACAGAAGCATGTTAGTACCTATAGATACCAGTAAAAATGACTATTAGAACATAACCCACCCCTAGATAAGAGTTGTAGTGCAAAGTGACCCCTTTTGCCCCAACTTTTGTGTTTTTGTCCAGGGATTATCCTAATTATTCTGGACCTCAAAATTACGGGACAGACTATAGTAACCATTAGTAAACCACTGTAATTTTTACAAAATTTTTGGAAAAATTTAAATCACTCATGTAGTTCAAGCCCACCCTTAAATCCTAATTAGAAAATGAAAAGGGGGAATTAATAGTGAAGACTAAACCAAACCAGCAAAACCCCTTGAATGCCTACTAAAACTTTTAAAGAGCAATCCAAGTCTTAATTCATTATGTTTATCTCTACGCAAAACCTCAAACCTAATTTGATAAGCATAAACCACTAAGAGCCTCTTATAACCAGGAAACCCTAAGTTATTAACTAACTTAGTTTTTCTTCACTTAGCCTAATGATTACTAAATCCTGCATAATCATAGCATACCTATTCTTATTCATTGCATTCGATAGATTGCAACCTCGCGGACGGAGAGTACATCCTCGTGCCGGAGCAAGGAGTTGCTCAGGAGGTAGCCCCGGATCCAACACCAGAGCCTGCCCCAGAGGATCTGCCTGCCCCAGCTTTGGAAGGCAAGCCCCGGTTTTATGCATAACCTGTTCTATATGCTATTTTACTACACTTAATGTTTGTAGGCTTGTATTGTGCACTTAAGTGTAGGAGTTGATTGAAACCCTAGTTGCACGAACTCAGGAATCCTTTTTGTGATGGATACTAGTATGCTAGGTCGAGTAGCTGCTTTACTAATTAGGGATCTCGGTAGAAGTCGAGTGATTTTTCTAGCACTCGCGCGAGGTCAGGAATTGGCTGTAACTACTTTCATATCATAACGATGTTGGTCTGTGGACAACAATCCATGGGGATTGGTTGTCTACGAGATGGAAATTGGAATAAGGATTAAGGTGTGGTACCGTGTGTCAAGCGTTTGAACGTACTAAGCACATGTCGAGAAATATGGTAAATCGGTACGCCTAGTACCTGAGTGAACAAGCTCGCAGATTGCCCTCCTCACGCGACCTGAGACGTGGTCTCCCATTCCGGTTATGGTGGGTACAAGTGCGGTCACTGCACGACGGTAGTCGGGGTCAGTGAGGCATTGTATGCCAAGGCGGTGAGCCCCTTTCTGTTGCCAGGGAATCGATGGGGACGGTTGATGTGTGTGGGGATGGAGTGCCTCGCCACGTCGTGTGTTTAGGTTTACCTTGCAAGGTTTAAAAACTCGATTCGAATCGTCCGCTTCTCGCAGCTAATGAGACTGCTTGATCCATGCTGCTACATTGAGTAACAAGTGGAAATGTGATGACTTGGCAAAAGTTCTTGATTGCTAAAATGTTTGATACCATGTATGATTAGATAGGTATACTTTTAGTCTTAAGAGAGTCACACTAAAACTTGAAAAGCAAACAACTTGATTTTAGACTCAGCTAGTGCTTTTGGCAAACCCAACCCCTCAGCTAAACAACTGCATGTCTAGAGGTAGAGGAGTAGACTCCTCACACCGGGTAAGTCTAGCTGAGTATTAGTATACTCAGCCTTGCTTGTGGCATAATTTTACAGGTTCTCTGGAGGACATGATTGCTGGAGTGACTTGGCAGTCAACCTTGCCACCGGGTTGGACAGTCGAGTGGGACCCTGCCTCGGCTGAGGAGGAGCATGAGGAGTGATGGCACAGGCTTCCCCATCCCTCCATTTATTTATCGTTAGTTTATTTTCCGCTGCATTTCGAACAATGAGTAATTCTTTTGCTAAAACTCCACTGATGATGTAATAATTTGATACCCCTTAATGTATGGTTTTATGCTTTATTGTATTTGCTCTGTGCCTCACCATCGAGTGAGTACGTGGTACTTGATCCTGTTAGTGGCCTCGTCAGACTTGATCCGAGGGATTGACGTGTTATTCCCATTTAAGTGTGGTCTAGCCTCTAAGGCAGGACTTAGGCACTTAAGTTGGAATAATTCGAGCAGTTCCGCCACAGCTGGTATCGGAGCTCGTACCGCCCCAGAGAAATCATTAAACTATAAATACCATCCTTTTCTAAAGTAAAACTTGTTAGAAACAAATGTTGGATAGATCGTCTGGACGATAAGGATAGACCTAGGATGTGAAGCCTTAGGATAATAGAGGGGTAGCTAGGTGGCTATTTGAATAAGCCCTACCGGCTACTATAAGGGATGAGAGTTCCTTCCTATTCCCTCTAAGTTGACGTGAGGTCGTTTAGGACGAGCATGCATGCATCCTTAATTAAACTATTTAATAATTGGGTAAGAACTTTAATACATAATGGTGACAAATTAAGTACCCCCAGTACCATTGTCGTAGTTATAGAGAGGCTGAGTTGCGATCCCTTTTCATTTTATAATTCTTTTCCTTTTACTTACGCGTAACCGTACACAGATGACTTCTCACGGATCCTCGGACGAAGGGAATGCATAGTCCCACACGGACGGGCTTGCACGAGAGGGTTTCCCCCGTATCTTGTGGGAGGTACTTCAGGGAGCTGATTACACGATGCCTCCCTAGTACGTGGTGCAGCTGTTTGAGAAGCACCGAGTGCCCCGTTGTAGGGTGAGGATGACCCTAGAGCCTCATCCCCTGCAGCCAGGCTGGCGGTCGCTGGACTCTGAGTCTTTTGGATACAGGGCTAGGATACTATCGAGGCAATTGCCCTTCATGGGCTGACCACCTTCTGTGGTTTCCACCCCTTGGAGCTGTCCACTCACCCCATTGGTTTGTTCCCTGTGGAAAAGGAGGACAACCCAATGTGGAATGATCGAGTGGAGCATGCCAAGGATATTTGGGCTATCTACCCAGGTCAGACTGCACACTTGACGGTGCGGTGCATGAATGCCCTGTATCATCTGCAAGTGATGCGAGGAGAGGCAATGTCTCACCTAATGGCATTGTTGGAGGCTACTAAGATCACCTTAGATAACCAGGAGGAACTTGTGGTAGACTTGTCCACTGAGATGGTGGAAAAAGACTTACAAGTGGAGCAGTTGTTAGATGAGATCCACGAGCTTGAGGAGCTAGTGGGAACCAGGGAGAACACCATCGAGGTTCTCGAGGATCAGCTAATCAACACTCAGCAGTAGCTTGCGGAGGCTAACCAGCATCTGGATATGCACCACCAGGAGATTCAGGACATGGAGGCCAACGAGGATGTCGACATCGAGGGAGGAGAGGAACCTGCCTCCAGCTTGGACACTGCTGGCTCAGGGAGACCACCTTCCCCTGAGTCGAGCGTTGCCTCGTTTGCTCACTAGGTCGCAGAGATAGAGTTAGAAGTCTGTGACGATAGAACTCCTCGAGGCTAGCTTAGCTTTTACACCCTTGGGGTACTATGCTAGATAGAGTTGAGTCTTTTGAGATAGTGATGTAATCATGACAAACTCTTTTGGAAATGTGGGTGATGAATGATGACAGCTTTAATTTAAGAAGCAAGTTTATGCCACGTGGAATCTTTTATAACCATGCAAGAATTTATTGGTTTTACCCCTTTGACTCCTTCACCACAATTTAACATGGAACCTTGGAATCGTAATATTGAGAATATCCATGATTTTTCAGATGGCAGGAAGAGCGTGTCGTGGACAGAATGAGCGCATTCCTCCACCACCGCCACCGCCTCCTACTCTGTAGGAGCTGATGGCTCAGCAGAACGAGATCTTGCGACAGTTAGCTCAGCGCCAGCCGCCACCTCAGCATTATGGTGGTGGTGATCATTAGCGACACCCCGTAGCAGCCACTTATCAGGAGTTCCTCAGTACCCAGCCACCGTTATTCACCAGGGCAGATGATCCACTTGATGCTGATGTATGGCTTAGGGTAGTGGAATCCAAATTCCCACTACTCAATGGAGTTTGTTCAGAGGTGACTAAGGTCAGGTTCACCACCCAGCAGCTTCGCGGACCTGCGTGGACATGGTGGGACCATTTTCTTGCTATGCAGCCAGTTGACCATGAGGTGGAATGGAGAGAGTTCAAGGCAGCCTTCAGGGGGCATCATATACCAGTAGGCATTATGGACCGCAAGCTCAATGAGTTTCTGGCACTCACTCAGGGGAACCAGACAGTGTTACAGTATGCTCAGGCTTTCAATGACCTGTGCCAGTATGCCGAATATCATGCAGACACTGATGAGAAGAAGAGGGACAGGTTCAGGAGGGGGCTCAGCACTAAGCGCCGTGACCGTCTCAACACAGTCAGGGCCAACAGCTATAATGAGTTAGTCAACATGGCCATTTCTCAGGAGGATTGTATCACAGCAAGGCAGGCGGAGAAGAAGAGGAAGACCCCTGTGGCAGGACCTTCAGCTCAGCCACATCGCTTCAGGATCGTGTCTGACACTCAGAATAGGGGACCTCAGCAGCAACAAGGACGTTGGGTGATCCGACCACAGCAGCAGCAGCAGGCACCCAACCGCACTCAGTTTCCAATTCAGAGGAACAATCAGCCGCAGCAGCAGTACCATCAAGCCAATGATAACAGGTGTTTCACTTGTGGTAACACCGGACATTATTCCAAGAATTGCCCCAGAAACCAGCAGAAGCAGGGACAGAATGCCAACCAGAATCAAGGCAAGAGACAGAAGGTGCAAGTGAGACAAGGCAAACTGAACTTCACCACCATGGCTGACATTCCAGAGGGAGCACCCGTCATGACTGGTATCTTTTCAGTTTTGAATTATCCTGCAATTATTCTTTTTGATTCTGGTGCATCACACAGTTTTATCAGTGCCAAATTTAGCGCCAAGTGCCAATTACCTTTTCACCACACCAATGGGGGTATTACGATTTCAACACCAGGAGGCACGGTTGCCACCTATCAAATCAACAGGCAGGTGCCTATAAAACTTGGTAGTCTTGTGATTAGGACCACCCTTCTCATCTTAGGATTGGATAGCGTGGACATTATATTGGGAACTGATTGGTTATCTAGGCATCAGGCGGTATTAGATATTGCAGCAAGGGCCATTGAGATTCACTCCCCTACTTATGGCGAGACTACTTTATATTTGCCTGATCAGGGTTGTACCCGTTCTTATGCATTCACTATGATAGAGTCACCGGTTGAAAGAATCCCTGTGGTCTGTGACTACCCAGATGTTTTTCCGGATGAATTGTCGGGGATGCCACCCGATAGAGACATAGAGTTCGCAATTGAATTGCAACCCGGAACTGCACCTATATCCAAGAGACCATATAGGATGCCTCCAGCAGAGTTAGCAGAGTTGAAAAAGCAGTTGCAAGAATTGTTGGACAAGGGATTTATTCGCCCAAGTACTTCACCCTGGGGATGTCCAGCCTTATTCGTGAAGAAGAAAGACGAGAGTTTGAGGATGTGTGTCCATTACCGCCCTCTCAATGCGGTGACCATCAAAAACAAATACCCACCGCCCCGCATTGATGTTTTGTTTGATCAGTTGGTAGGAGCCAAAGTGTTCTCCAAGATAGACCTTCGCTCGGGCTACCATCAGATCAAGACCCGTGCTAGTGATATTCCCAAGACGGCTTTCTCTACCAGATACGGGCTTTATGAGTTTTTGGTGATGTCTTTTGGGCTGACCAATGCCCCGGCCTATTTCATGTATCTGATGAACTCAGTGTTCATGCCAGAGCTGGACAAATTAGTGGTGGTTTTCATTGATGACATTCTGGTGTATTCCAAGAATGAAGCCGAGCACACTAAGCATTTGCATACCGTACTTCAGAGACTGCGTGCCCATCAGTTGTATGCTAAATTGTCCAAATGTGAATTCTGGCTCAAGGAAATAAAATTTCTGGGTCACACAATTTCTCAGGATGGAATATCAGTTGATCCTGAGAAGGTACAAGAAGTAATGAACTGGAAACCTCCTACTACCGTGCGGCAGATTCAGAGCTTTCTGGGATTGGCAGGGTATTATCGACGATTTATTCCGAATTTCTCTAGAATTGCCAAGCCAATGACTGAACTGTTGAAGAAGGGAGTCAAGTATGAATGGAGTCAGAAGTGTGAGGATGCCTTTCATACACTAAGGTAGCATTTGACAACAGCACCAGTGCTAGCTCAACCTAACAACACCAAACCATTTGAGGTTTATTGTGATGCTTCCGGTACTGGTTTGGGATGTGTCTTAATGCAAGACAATAGAGTCATTGCTTATGCCTCCCGAGCACTCAGACCCCATGAGCAGAACTACCCCACACATGATCTAGAATTAGCAGCTGTGGTTCATGCTCTCAAGATTTGGAGACATTACTTGATGGGAGCTCACTGTAATATTTACACTGATCACAAGAGTCTCAAATACATCTTCACCCAGGCTGATCTTAATATGAGACAGAGAAGATGGTTAGAGCTAATCAAGGACTATGATTTGGAGGTGCATTACCATCCTGGCAAGGCCAATGTTGTGGCAGATGCCTTGAGCAGGAAAGCCCAGTGTGATTGTATGAACATGGATGCAAGAGTAACCACCCTATGTGATGAGTTGTTCAAGCTGAACCTAGAAGTCGTTTCCTCCGGTGCTTTAAGTTATATTTCAGTGGAGCCCACCTTGCATGAGCAGATAGTCATGGCACAGATTGGTGACAAGGGTGTTCAAGTTATTAAGAAAATGATCAAACTAAAGGTGGACAATTACAAATGCTTCCATCAAGACAGCAAAGGAATTCTATGGTTTGGAGACCGACTGGTTGTCCCCAAGAACCCCGAACTCAGAAAGAAGATATTGGATGAAGCTCACCTATCCAAATTCTCCATGCACCCCGGCAGCAACAAGATGTTTCATGATCTCAGATCCTTGTACTGGTGGACCAGAATGAAGAAGGAAATTGCTAAGTATATATCTGAATGTGACACTTGCCAGAGAGTCAAGGCCAGTCATTTGAAGGTAGCAGGCACTTTGCAACCCCTTCCTGTACCATCTTGGAAATGGGAGGATATTTGCATGGATTTTATCGTGGGATTGCCCAATACCTCCAGGCACCATGATTCCATTTGGGTCATTGTGGACAGATTGACCAAGACAACTCATTTCTTGCCGGTACACACCACCCACAGGACGAAAAAGTATGCCGAAATTTACATTGACCAGATAATCCGCTTGCATGGAATACCAAGGACTATAGTATCTGACAGACGAGCACCATTCGTGGCACGATTTTGGGAGCAATTGCAAGAGTCACTTGGGACCCATGTGATAAAAAGCTCAGCATACCATCCTCAAACAGATGGTCAGACAGAAAGGGTGAATCAGATTTTGGAAGACATGTTGAGGGCATGTGTGCTACACTATGGAAAGGATTGGGACAAGTGTCTTTCATTGGCAGAGTTCTCTTATAATAACAGCTACCAGTCCAGTTTGATGATGGCACCTTTTGAAGCCTTGTATGGGAGAAGGTGTAGGACACCGCTAAATTGGTCACAAGCTGGAGAAAGGGAAATTTTTGGACCTGACCTAGTACTTGAAGCAGAGGAAAAGGTCAGAGTTATTAAGAAGAACCTAGAAGCTGCTCAGGCCAGGCAAAAGAGCTATCTTGACAAGAGAAGGAAGCCTCTACAGTTTGGAGTGGGAGACCATGTTTATCTTAAGGTGTCACCCACCAAAGGTGTTCAGAGATTTGGAATCAAGGGCAAGTTAGCTCCTCGCTACATTGGACCCTATGAGATCAAGGAAACTTGTGGGCCTGTTGCATATCAAGTGAAGTTGCCACCCCACATGTCAGCAGTTCATGATGTGTTTCATGTATCTCAGCTACGGAAGTGCGTTCGCTTACCCATGAAAGTGCTACCTGAACCAGAATTGGAGATAGAGCTGGATCTGTCCTACCAGGAGCACCCCGTCAAGGTATTGGATCAAAAGGAGAGATCAACGCGGGCAAAGTCGATCAGAATGTATAAGGTTAAGTGGAGTCACCATTCAGTAGAAGAGGCTACATGGGAGACTGATGATTTTCTATGTTCTCGCTTCCCAGACTTTCTGCCCAAAGGAGTCGGTACGTAATCCAAAACCCCACCCCCACCTGCCCTTTGAATCTAAATATAAGAAAAACTTAGATGTTAAAGGTATAGTAAGCTTTGAAAATAACGTTACAAGGGCTTCCTTCTAATGTTGCAAAGAGGATGACATTCGAAGAGCAGTTAACCAGTGAGACTTGGACAAAGGAAGAAGCAACACACCAGCACACCTTCATGGCACCCCTCCAAGGGACTCTACCTAAATCTCGGGACGAGATTCCTTTAAGGGGGAGGGCTGTAACACCCCAGGTGTTACTTAGTATTTTCCACTCAAGGCTACACAAGTAAGCCCATCATCACATGTGACTTAAGTTGGGATAAGTGTTGGGGGCTTGTTCTCAAATGCTAAGAATTAAGAACAAGGCAACATAGAAAATGTTAAGGGTTAAAGTCCTTCGTCCTCCAAGACATTATATCCTTTCGGGATATAAGGAATTTCAGACGAAGGTTACGAAGGACGTACCTTCGTAAACATAATAGCAAGGAACGAAGTATTCATACAGATCATAAGGTATGAAATAAACATTTAAATATTATCATAGAATCATCTCCATTTTTATTATCATGAACGAATATAAATGACTTCGAATTAAAAATGTACCTTTGGTCCTGAGGAAAGCAAAAGTACAGGTGTGATGCGAAAGCAAATGGCAGATTCGCGTGAACAGTACAGAGGTACTGTTCATCTATTTATAGACACAGGTCACAGCCTGTGACAAATTACAATTATGCCCCTTACAAAAGTTTACAACATTGACTCAGACCTCTATGGATAAAAAGGTCATTCTATCTCTATGTCGGTTTGTAACGCCGAAGCTCCATGAAAAGGAACCTTCGGCCATCTCCTGGGGACAACTTCAGCCGAAGCTGCTTCTTCGTGTAAGACCTTCGGCGCAACGAAGCATGGCCCCAACAGTAGCCCCTTTCGCGGTGCTAGATCGTTTTTCGTGACGAGCTTGACCCGTGAAAAAAAACCTCTTTAGCTTCGGGAAGCCGAAGGTCCAAAAAACACCTTCCCTGAGCTCGTTGCTGAGAAACGATCCGGTTTCCGAGCGCGTGCCAGGCCCACCTTGCAGAGTTACTGTTTGATCTTTACGGTCCACTGCACAGCGAGTACAAGTGACTGCCCGCCTGGTGTAAAAATCCTGCCGCTTCGCCTTCTTACCTGCAGCACTATATAAACAGACGGGTAGGTGTGAAGTTACCACAGCATTCATTGCTATTTGCACTGTTTTGCTGCCAAAATTTGTAACTATAGCCGAAGCTTGACTCTCAGAATCGAACGAAGGTCCATCTCGACGTCTGCTTCGTCAGAAAGAAAGGCTTCGGGAGGAAAGGAAAAAGAAAAAAGTAACTAACTTCCCCAAACTCAGAATCAAATGGCTAGAGTGCGATCTACTGCCAGAGTTGCACGTGAAGGAGACGAAGCCGAAGGTTCGAATACTGTGCCCATTTCCGAAGCGATGCAGCGTTCCAGACTGGTGACTGCGGAAGAAATGCCTGCTGCTGAAGCAAACCCGACAACTGCCGAAGGAGAAGAAGAGAACATTGAAGGGACTGATCCCGAAGATGACTATCGCATTGCCATGCCCAGCAAGCCCAGTCACCTGGATTTTGGGAAATCAACTGTTTCAAAGGCTGATCTTTCCAAGATGGTGAAAGCAGGTTATTTCAATGAAAATCAGAAGAAGCTACTTCGCTTCGGGGGAGAAGAAACCACCCCGAAGCCAGAGAAGGACGAGATTGTCATCTTCAAGAGCTTTTTAAAGGCTGGGCTGAGATTCCCTCTTCACGAGATTATTGCGGAGGTACTGAAGAGGTTTGGTATCTACCTTCACCAGTTAACTCCTAACGCTATCGTTAGGCTTAGCGTTTATATTTGGGCCCTCCGAAGCCAAGCAGTGGAGCCATTTGCCGACAGTTTCTGTCGAGTTCATGAGTTACATTATCAAACAAAGGCCAGAAAAGATGGGCTACATGATAACTTCGGTTGCTACAATTTTGCCTACCGGAAAACCGCAAAGTTTCCTGTAATCAGCTACCGAAGCAAATGGCCGGCAGGCTGGAAATCAGAATGGTTCTATGTCAAGGTTGATGACGACAAGGAGAAGCTTGTGCAAAGTCCACTCGAGCTGATCTTCGGAGAAACCCGACCCCGCTGCAACATGACACCAGAGGGTCAAACACAACAGGCAATGGATGAATTCAGAATTATTGCAGAGCATATCGGTACCAGGGATCTGGTTCAAGAATTCTTGGCATTCAGAGTCTTCCCTACTCTGAAAGAATGGGAAATGCCAAAGTTAAAGGGGGAGAAGAAGGAGGGGGAACTTGTCCGGCTTCCTTATCACTTCAAATTCAAGAAATACTTTAAGAAGCCCTGCCAAGAGCGGCTGGACACAGTTGAGGTGATGTGTAATGAAATCCTTGGGAATTATTCCAAAAAAGAAGATCAACTGATGACAGCAGCCTTCGGCACCCGTCCGAAGCGAAGGCTGAACCGAGTGCTTGATGCCCTGGGCTTCGAGTACCCTGACTATGAACGGCTGAACAAGGGTGCTGAGGGCCAAAAAAGAAAAAGAGTGGCTGAAGCTTTGAACAAGGATGAAGAAAAACCAGCAAAAGAGAAGAAAATTTCCAAGAAGAGAAAAATATCAACTCCAAAGCGAAAATTATCCGATGAAGAGGGGACCCCCACACCACCTTCTACCAGCGACGTGGAGGAAATTTTAAAGGTAATGACTGAACCCGTGCCCACGAAGCTAAGTCCATTAGGGCTTCAACTGACGAAGCTTTTTCGAAAGGTGGAAGAGCCGGAACAAACGAAGATAACCAAACCAAAACGGCAAAGAATTATTGCAGTGACTGAAGTTATCGACAAGACGCCGCTGAGGGCGTCAATTCAGAAAACACCAGCTGTCGAGGGCACAACTAACGTCGAAGTCGCACCTTCGGAGGTCGCGGCTACCGAAGCCGCTACAGCCGAAGATGTGAACTTAGAAACCACCATTGAGGACATCGACAAAATTTTGCAAGACATGGCTGCAGAAGAAGCTGCCACTGCTGCTGAAAAAACCATGGCCACAGTGCCTGGGAAGGGGAAAGAAATAGCCGAAGACACTTCGGACGACGAAGCCTACACATTTCAAAATTTAGTTGGGCAAAAACTGACGAAGGCCGAAATAGAAGAGCTCAAGGAATACGCCAAATCTTGCGGATACAGGCCAGGAGCTCTTCTTTTCGGAGGTGTGGACGATGAAAAATTAGGCTGCATTCGAGACCAAACTGGAGCTAAGGTAATCGGTACTCTATCAAAGAGTATCGGTTTTCCGAAGCTAGAGACAGATATCAGCCGCTACCGACGACAACATATCGTCGACAGCTTATTTTATTCCAACTTCAAGGTAAACAACCTTTTCTCTGGTTTTTATTGCTTTTAATAATGAAAATGTTACTAACGAAAGTTGTTTCTGTACAGAGCATGCTACTGAGCAAAGCTCTGAAGATGCAGCAAGATTTGGAGGACAAAAAACACGAAGCTATAATTGAAAATTTAGAGAGCAAGATAAAAGAACAATCAGCTATCATTGAAAAGAAAGACTTCGAGCTCCAATCGACCGAAGGCTTGCTGGCAGAGACTGAAGCTAAAGTATCAGAATTGAATTCGAAGCTTATCAGTCAATCAAAACAATTTGAACAGGAGAAGCTAGAGCTTAATTCGAAACTTGAAGCCGAAGTCCAGGCCAACTCAGACTTGAAGAAATCATTAACAAGCCTTCAAGACAAATGCTTGAAATTTAGCAATAATTGTATTGAACGATTAAAAAAGATATTTTACTCTGTTGGAGCCAGCAGCGGGAAGTTTAACCCTTCAGCGGAAAATTTACCACAAGCCTTCGATCATATTGAAGCTGAAATCGAAGAACTTGACGAAGTTATAGCCGGGCACGGTGACTTCTGTGCCTGGGTAGCTTCTCGGGGTACCGCTGCAGCGTTCCTGAAGGCCGGCTGCGAGCATGGAAAAATCGTCAACAGGCCCAACTTCACCCTGTCTCCATCAATCCTGGACGATATACCTGACCTCGCCCGAAGCATCTCAAATAGATTTATAAAAATGATATGGACAAAAGGCGGGCGGGAGAAGGCTGGAGACGAAGCTCGAAGTCATCTTGAACCAGTAAGAAATGGTACTTCGTACTTACCTTCTCCTTTGCACTTGATTTTTACTCACGATACCTTGATTTATGTAGGATGACGAAGCTGAAGGTGATACTTAAAGAATATGCCGCCGAAGCGGAAGCCTGACGAAGATTAGCAGGAGTAGACTAGAAAAACTCAGGAGAATTTGTAACAACTTTTTGTAAATACAATTAATCTGTTCTCAATGAACTTTGCACATACCTTGTAATATATTCTTACCCTTCTATTGAGGCGCTTTGATGTGGACGAAATTAGTATTTTGAGCCGAAGGCGAAAAAACACCTTCCCTTCTTTTCGTACACAACGAAGCATAAAAGACCAATTCTTCTTTTTGCCGAGCAACGAAGCATAAAAGACCACTTCTTCTTTTTGCCGAGCAACGAAGCATAAAAGACCACTTCTTCTTTTTGCCGAAGCTTTTCTTTTTTGTACACAACAAAGCATAAGAGACCACTTCTTCTTTTTGCCGAAGCAACCACTTAGGAACACAAATGCTATGAATGAATGCTTATGAATGCAAATGCTATGATGTAATGTAATGTGCGAATGAATGTCCAAAGCATATGTCCGAAGCCACACTCTCAGCCATTATTTCCTTAGAAACAACCACACATCAGCTCTGCATTCCCTTAGGAACGACTTTGGAGCATCTTCGCCTTTTACTTAGACGGTATAAGCTCTGCATTCCCTTAGGAACGTCTTTGGAGCTTCTTCGCCTTTTACTTAGGCGGTATAAGCTCTGCATTCCCTTAGGAACGTCTTTGGAGCTTCTTCGCCTTTTACTTTCGGCGGAATCAGCGTTGACTTTTCGCTGTGAGCTCTGCATCCCCTTAGGGACGTCTTTGGAGCTTCTTCTCTTTTTCAGTTTCGGCACTCGATGGTGCGTTCTCCGCTTTTTACATTTACATTCTTTGGGGGATTTTGCTCTTATAAAACTAAAAAAGGAAATTACATATGATGGCCCCATTAAAAACCTTTCTCCCCCTTTAGAAAGGAAAAGGGTGCCATGAAAAAGAAAAAGAAAAACATAAAAAGTTACATCAAGTTATACATAATATCTCCGAAGCTCATCCGCATTCCAAGACCTTGGAATTTCGTTGCCATCCATGTCCTTCAATCTGTACGAACCAGGCCTTGACGAAGATGCTACTAAGAAAGGCCCTTCCCATTTCAATTGTAACTTGCCCACTGTATCTGGGTTGGCCACTCTCCGAAGCACCAAGTGCCCCGGCTCAATATTTTTTAGCCGGACCTTTCTATCTCGCCATTTAACTGTTTCAGCCTGGTATTTATTGATATTTTCCACAGCTTGAAGTCTGATTCCTTCTAAAGCATCTTTTTCCACAAGACAATCATCTTCAGGACTTGATTCTGCCGAAGCTACTACCCTTATTGATCTAGCTTTGGCTTCTTCCGGAGTTATTGCTTCGTCACCGAATAATAACTTGAATGGGGTAAAGCCTGTAGACCTTGATGTTGTTGTATTGTGGCTCCACACCACTTTGGTTAACTGATCTGACCACTTTCCCCTAGGTTGATTGAAGATTAACTTCATTATTCCTGTCATTATAATGCCGTTGGCCCTTTCAACGAGCCCATTCGACTCCGGATGCCTGACTGATGCAAAATGGATCTTCGTTCCAATTTGATCACAGAAATTTCTGAAAGCTTCGGAGTCGAACTGCGTTCCATTATCTACAGTGATGGCCTTCGGTACTCCGAAGCGACAGACAATGTTCTGCCAGAAAAACTTTTAGACAGTGGCCGAAGTTATTGTGGCTAATGGCTTCGCCTCAATCCACTTGGAAAAATACTCCACAGCCACTATAACATATTTTAGATTCCCTTGAGCCGGTGGTAATGGACCCAGCAAGTCAAGGCCCCACCTTTGCAATGGCCAGATGGGCTGTATCAGCTGTGTCAAAGACGAAGGTTGCTTTTGATCTCTTGCACATTTCTGACAACCTTCGCACTTTTGAACTAACTCCGCTGCATCCGAAGCTGCCTTCGGCCAATAAAACCCTTGGCAGAAAACTTTTCCAAGTAACGGCCTAGATCCGATGTGGGATCCACACAGGCCTGCATGTATCTCCTTCATTAACTCTATACCTTCGGTTCTAGACAAGCACTTGAGCAGCGGGGCACAAACTCCATGTTTGTATAACTCCCCTTCTATCATGACATACGGACGAGCTCTTGCCTCTATCCTTTTATTATAAGCTTCGTCATCTGATAGGAAGTTACCCTAAAGGTAAGAGATTATTTCAGTTCTCCAATCTTCGCTGTAAACAGGGGAAATGTTGAGGACTGCTCTTTCAAGGAGCTCCACTGAAGGTGCCTTTATTGTTTCGAAGAAGACATCCGAAGGTAACGGCATCCCCTGTGCTGCAGACTTGGCTAGCAAATCAGCATGCTCATTTTGTCCTCGAGGGATATTCTTGACAGAAAATCCTTCGAAGGAGGCCTCGATCCTTCGGACCGTGTCTAGATATTTTTCAAGCTTCGGATCTTTAGCCTTGCAACTTTTGTCAATATGACCCGAAACAACCTGGGAATCAGTTTTAAGAATCGCCCTTCTGATTCCCATTGCCTTTAATTTCCGAAGGCCCAGGAGCAGGGCTTCGTACTCAGTAATATTATTTGTGCAGCTGAAGTCAAGTCTTGCTGCATAACAAGTTTTAACCTTGGATGGTGAGACCAACACAGCAGCTGCACCTGCTCCGAAGGTTCCCCAAGAGCCATCACAAAACACTGTCCACACTTCGGCATCTTTATTTACTTCTTCATCCTGAGCCCCTGGCGTCCAATCGGCAATGAAATCTGCCAATGCTTGAGACTGGATCGAGGACCTATGCACATAATCAATGTAAAATTCATTGAGTTCTGCAGCCCATTTTCCAATCCGTCCAGTAGCTTCTCTATTTCTCATGATATCCTTCAACGGCTGCGAAGAAGGAACAATAATATTGTATGCCTGGAAATAATGCCGAAGCTTCCTGGATGCCATTAAAACGGCATATAATACCTTCTCCAGCTCTGTATAATTTTTCTTTGATATACTGAGGACTTCAGATACAAAATATATTGGGACCTGCTTCTTGACTTGGCCATCAAACTTCTCCTGGACAAGTGCCGCACTTACTGCTGAGTGCGAAGCTGCCACATATAACAACAGAGGAGCCCCTGGCGTTGGTGGAGTTAATGTTGTTAGATCTATCAAGTATTGCTTCAGCTCTTCGAAGGCTTTTTGTTGACTTGGGCCCCATTGAAAGACTTCAGCTGACTTCAGCACCTCGAAAAATGGTAAGTTTCTTTCTGCTGATCTGGATATAAATCTGTTGAGAGATGCCAGCCTTCCTGTCAATCTTTGGGCTCCCTTTCTTGTGGTTGGTGGCTCCATTCGAAGTATAGCTTCGATTTTATTTGGATTAGCTTCGATTCCCTTTGTTGAAACCAAGCATCCAAGAAATTTACCCTTCTTTACTCCGAAGACACATTTTTCTGGATTCAGCTTCAGACCAGCTTGTCTGAAGCTGGCGAAGGTCTCCTGCAGATCAGCAATATGATTTTCCTGCTTCGTGCTTTTTACGATAATGTCATCAACATAGGTCAACACATTTCTGCCTATCTGAGACTGGACAACCTTCGCAGTCATTCTGCTGAAACTCCCTCCAGCATTCTTGAGCCCCTCAGGCATCCGAAGATAGCAATATGTACCACTTGGGGTTATGAAGCTAGTTTTCGGCTCATCTTCCTTCTTCATCCAAATTTGATGATAGCCTGAGTAGCAGTCTAGGAGACTCATGAGCTCTGAAGAAGCTGCTGCATCGACTAAAGAGTCTATCCTTGGCAGCGGGAATTCGTCCTTCGGACAAGCCTTGTTGAGATCTGTGAAATCGATACACATTCTCCACTTGCCATTGGCCTTCTTCACCATAACAGTGTTAGCTAGCCACTCTGGATACTTCACTTCTCTGATAACTCCTGCACTGAGGAGTCTTTTTACTTCATTGCGAGCCCCTTCGGCCTTGTCATCAGACATTTTCCGAAGCCTCTGCTTTCGGGGTCTGAAGGATGGGTCAACATTGAGCGAATGTTCAATAACATCCCGATTTACTCCACAGAGATCATTAGCTGACCATGCAAAAACATCTTTGTTGTTGAATAAAAACCTTATCAAGGTTTTCTCCTGGTCTTCAGATAGTTGCGAGCCCAACAGCACCTTCTGCTCTGCTATGTCTTCACACAATAACATGGGCTTCGGCTGATCCACTGAAGCTGCCTTCTCCCTCCTGAATTTGTACTGTTCACAAGCTTCAGCTCCATCTATGTTATGGATTGCCTTGGAGTCAGTCCAGCTTCCTTCGGCCCTTCTAGCAGCTTCCTGGCTTCCATGAATAGCAATAGGCCCTTGGTCCGAAGGTATCTTCATGCAGAGATAAGCTGGGTGAAGAATTGCTTCGAAGGCATTAAGAGTACCACGGCCAATGATAGCATTGTAAGGATACTCCATGTCAACAATATCAAACACAATTTGCTCAGTCCTTGTGTTGTTAACAAATCCGAAGGTTACCGGCATGGTAATCTTCCCAAGTGCTACAATCTGCCGCCCTCCGAAGCCACAAAGAGGGTGCGTAGCATCATGAATCTTGTCTTCAGGCTCCTGCATTTGTCTGAAGGCCTTAGCAAATATAATATCAGCTGCACTGCCTGTATCAACTAGGACATTGTGGACCAGAAATCCTTTGATCACGCAAGAGATGACCATGGCATCATTGTGAGGATAATCCTTAAGCTGAAGGTCTTCCTGAGAGAAGGTAATTGGAATGTGGGACCATTTTGACTTGATGAAGGGTCCCTGCACTCCAACATGCTGCACCCTTCTCTGAGCCTCCTTCTTCTGCTTCTTGTTAACCGGCTCTGAGCAAGAACCGCCTGTTATCGGGAGCACCAGCTTCAAAGCCGAAGCAGCTCCAGCTTGATTGTTGAACGAAGCCATCAGCTCAGAAAAGTGGAAGTGAGTTCACCGGAGGTGGGCGCCAATGTTGGGGGCTTGTTCTCAAATGCTAAGAATTAAGAACAAGGCAACATAGAAAATGTTAAGGGTTAAAGTCCTTCGTCCTCCAAGACATTATATCCTTTCGGGATATAAGGAATTTCAGACGAAGGTTACGAAGGACGTACCTTCGTAAACATAATAGGAAGGAACGAAGTATTCATACAGATCATAAGGTATGAAATAAACATTTAAATATTATCATAGAATCATCTCCATTTTTATTATCATGAACGAATATAAATGACTTCGAATTAAAAATGTACCTTTGGTCCTGAGGAAAGCAAAAGTACAGGTGTGATGTGAAAGCAAATGGCAGATTCGCGTGAACAGTACAGAGGTACTGTTCATCTATTTATAGACACAGGTCACAGCCTGTGACAAATTACAATTATGCCCCTTACAAAAGTTTACAACATTGACTCAGACCTCTATGGATAAAAAGGTCATTCTATCTCTATGTCGGTTTGTAACGCCGAAGCTCCATGAAAAGGAACCTTCGGCCATCTCCTGGGGACAACTTCAGCCGAAGCTGCTTCTTCGTGTAAGACCTTCGGCGCAACGAAGCATGGCCCCAACAATAAGCACACCAAATTTTGAGCTCAAGATCCTAAGTAAGTGCACCCCATCTTAGAAGTCATACCTTGGTTTGTCATGCACATATAAGGGGGAGAATTTCCCAAACCCTAATTCAAACCCCTTTGGACAAGTGGAGCACTAGAAGTAAGTATGACCAAAAGGTTAGGGAAACCACATGATCATGACTTGGGACAATTATAAAAGTGGTAGTACACTTAATACCCTAGAAATAATAGTAAGAAAGTGACCCCAAAAAATTTTAGAAAAACCCGAAAAGGTTCACAAAAGGGTTGAGCACAAAAGAAAAATCAGAATTTTTCTAAGTCCAAAACCAACCCTTTTTCAAAGGTCAAACATGTTCACCCTCATTCAAACTTCAAAACCATTTGACCCAATTGACAAAGTGGCACCAAAATACCTCTAGAATACCCTGGAAAAGTTTGAACCCAACCCTAGGTCGTTTGACACGACTTGGCACAAGTTTTGTCTCGGTTTGGACAGCTAGGACAAAGGCAACTTCTCACCCCTATCTCTCCCTACCCCGACCGTATCTTGGCTTGGGACACACATCAAAAAGGTAGGATATGGTGCAGGGAAGAGATCGTACACAGTGGTTTTGCCAAGATCTTCATGCTAAGGTGCTCCAATCGGCCGTTGAACCATGGCAGAAGCAAACACACATGTGTTCGACGCGAGCTGACCCTCGGGGGCGCGCTCAGAGCACGCCCGTGCGCGAACCCTCGCGCGCCCGCAGCCGCCCGTGACCACGCCCGCGCCACGGCTATAAAGCCTGCCCCAGCGCCCGGCTATCTTCACCGTTGCATCCTCTGTCCCACGCCGAACTCCCCAGAGCTCGCCCATAGCTCTGCGACCTCTCCGCGACCCGCCAGAGCCGCCCGAGGACAACCACCGTGGCCGAACCGTTTTCCACCCTCCTCTGTTCGATCCAAGCCCCTAGGTAGCTTCCCTAGGAGGCCGTGAAGCTTGCCAGAGGTTGAACCAGGGACCCTCGCCACCGGAAAGGCGCAATCACGCTCACCAAAGTTCGGAACCCCGCCGGCGCACGCGGACCGGGTGAGTCTCTGCGCCATTTTCTGATTCACTGCACACATAGCCTCTACGTCATCCCGTGGAGCTCATCGTGCCATTTAATTGAACTAGATCGCCGTGGTTAGGCCGGAGCTCTCGCCGCCGATGAGTTCACCCGCCTGCGCGCGTGGACCGGCCGATTCCGGCCACCACCGCCATCGAGCCGTACATCGCTGTGACCGCCAGGACCTCCCGGAGCCACCCCCGCCCCTCGCGCGGACCTTTCTCGCTGCCAGTAAGCCGCGCCGCCCTTTTTCCTTCCACGGTTACTGTTTTCATAAGGGGAGGGACCTCGGGGGAGAAGAAGAAAAGGGCAGGGGGTTTTGTGCGCTGTCAGCGACTCAAGGGAACAGTAGTGCAGGGGTATAACTGAAAGAATTAGTTTAGAAAGAACCCAGGGTCTTTGATGCAAATAGGTTTTCCAGGAAACCTTTTAAATATTCTGATTTAAATACAAGCAGAACTTGAAAAATTCATAACTTCAGTTTGGTTTACCCAAATCGAGTCAAACCAATTTTGCCAGATCCTAAATGAGGTAAACTACTTAGGAAGCATATAAAACCCCTAAGTGTTACAAAAAACTTTAAAGTTTTGAATTAAATGATTAACTGGTCAAAGGCTGAAAGAAATAAGGAAAAATAGCTACACTGTTAGACTAAGGTTAAGAAAATTCAGAGAAGTACCTAATCACTTCCTAACCTATTTAAAATTAATAAACCCCTCTGTACACCCAATTAAGGTAGGGTTTGCCCTTTTAATCATTTTCAGCTTAAGGTTAAAGCAAATATAAAAGGTAGTTTAAAATAAGAACCAGGGAGCACACATATTTTTGTTGGCTCCCTTATTCAGTGTAGTTCACTAGAAAAATTTATTATACCCTTGTTTAGTACAAAAGAAAGGAGATACCTTTTAATTTAGAAAAACAAGGAAAACTTAGAAAAACCCTAGAAAAATAATCCTGAGAAGAAAACACCCCAACCCTTGGGATAACTAATATTTTGTTATTATGAACATAGAAAAATTATGAGTTCTGTTGTTTGATATTTTTCAAATAACAAGTTAGTAGTAAGTGTCTTTTAAGCATTAAACTTTAGAAAATCATAACTAAATAACCAGTAAGTAGCCCTCTGTAATTTTTGGCACAGAAGCATGTTATTACCTATAGATATCAGTAAAAATGACTATTAGAACAGAACCCACCCCTAGATAAGAGTTGTAGTGCAAAGTGACCCCTTTTGCCCCAACTTTTGTGTTTTTGTCCAGGGATTATCCTAATTATTCTGGACCTCAAAATTATGGGACAGACTACAGTAACCATTAGTAAAGCACTGTAATTTTTACAGAATTTTTGGAAAAATTTAAATCACTGATGTAGTTCAAGCCCACCCTTAAATCCTAATTAGAAAATGAAAAGGGGGAATTAATAGTGAAGACTAAACCAAACCAGCAAAACCCCTTGAATGCCTACTAAAACTTTTAAAGAGCAATCCAAGTCTTAATTCATTATGTTTATCTCTAGGCAAAACCTCAAACCTAATTTGATAAGCATAAACCACTAAGAGCCTCTTATTACCAGGAAACCCTAAGTTATTAACTAACTTAGTTTTTCTTCACTTAGCCTAATGATTACTAAATCCTGCATAATCATAGCATACCTATTCTTATTCATTGCATTCGATAGATTGCAACCTCGTGGACGGAGAGTACATCCTCGTGCCGAAGCAAGGAGTTGCTCAGGAGGTAGCCCCGGATCCAGCACCAGAGCCTGCCCTAGAGGATCTGCCTGCCCAAGCTTTGGAAGGCAAGCCCCGGTTTTATGCATAACCTGTTCTATATGCTATTTTACTACACTTAATGTTTGTAGGCTTGTATTGTGCACTTAAGTGTAGGAGTTGATTGAAACCCTAGTTGCACGAACTCAGGAATCCTTTTTGTGATGAATACTACTATACTAGGTCGAGTAGCTGCTTTACTAATTAGGGATCTCGGTAGAAGTCGAGTGATTTTTCTAGCACTCGCGCGAGGTCAGGAATTGGCTATAACTACTTTCATATCATAACGATGTTGGTCTGTGGACAACAATCCATGGGAATTGGTTGTCTACGAAATGGAAATTGGAATAAGGATTAAGGTGTGGTACCGTGTGTCAAGCGTTTGAACGTACTAAGCACATGTCGAGAAATATGGTAAATCCGTAAGCCTAGTACCTGAGTGAACCTGCCCGCAGATTGCCCTCCTCACGCGACCTGAGACGTGGTCTCCCATTCCGGTTATGGTGGGCACAAGTGCGGTCACTGCACGACGGCAGTCAGGGTCAGCGAGCCATTGTACGCCAAGGCGATGAGCCCCTTTCTGTTGCCAGGGAACCGATGGGGACGGTTGATGTGTGTGGGGATGGAGTGCCTCGCCACGTCGTGTGTTTAGGTTTACCTTGCAAGGTTTAAAAACTCGATTCGAATCGTCTGCTTCTCGCAGCTAATGAGACTGCTTGATCCATGCTACTACATTGAGTAACAAGTGGAAATGTGATGACTTGGCAAAAGTTCTTGATTGCTAAAATGTTTGATACCATGTATGATTAGATAGGTATACTTTTAGTCTTAAGAGAGTCACACTAAAACTTGAAAAGCAAACAACTTGATTTTAGACTCAGCTAGTGCTTTTGGCAAACCCAACCCCTCAGCCAAACAGCTGCATGTCTAGAGGTAGAGGAGTAGACTCCTCACACACAGGTAAGCCTAGCTGAGTATACTCAGCCTTGCTTGTGGCATAATTTTACAGGTTCTCTGGAGGACATGGTTGCTGGAGTGACTTGGCCGTCCACCTTGCCACCGGGTTGGACAGTCGAGTGGGACCCTGCCTCGGCTGAGGAGGAGCATGAGGAGTGATGGGACAGGCTTCCCCATCCCTCCGTTTATTTATCGTTAGATTATTTTCCGCTGCATTTCGAACAATGAGTACTTCTTTTGCTAAAACTCCACTGATGATGTAATAATTTGATACCCCTTAATTTATGGTTTTATGCTTTATTGTATTTGCTCTGTGCCTCACCATCGAGTGAGTACGTGGTACTTGATCCTGTTAGTGGCCTCGTCGGACTTGATCCGAGGGATTGACGTGTTATTCCTATTTAAGTGTGGTCTAGCCTCTAAGGCGGGACTTAGGCACTTAAGTTGGAATAATTCGGGCAGTTCCGCCACAAAAAGTGCCTTTTGAATGGGTATATAGAGGAAGAGGTATATGTTAGGGAGCCCCCCTGGTTTTGAGAGTTCCAAGTTTCCAAACCATGTTTTTAAACTCCAAAAAGCATGGAGCCTGGTATGAGCGTTTGAAATCTTTTCTACTTTCTAAGGGTTTAAAATGGGCTATGTGGAAAACCTCTTTTTCTCCACAAGCATAATAATGACACCCTTTTAGTCCAAATTTACGTGGATGATATCATCTTTGGTGGTTCTTCTAATGCTCTTGTGTCTAGATTTTCAGATCTTATGAGCAGGGAATTTGAGATGAGCATGATGGGCGAGTTGAATTTCTTTCTTGGGTTGCAAATCAAGCAAACTCAAGATGGGACCTTTGTACATCAAGGCAAGTATACAAAGGACGTCCTAAAGAAGTTTGACATGGGCGAGGGCAAGCCTCTTTTGATGCCCATGTCCACCTCGACGACACTTGACACTGATGAGGATGGCGAACCCGTGGACCAGAAGGAGTACAGGAGCATGATTGGCTCTCTCCTGTATTTGACTGCGACGAGGCCAGACATACACTTTGCAGTATGTTTGTGTGCTCGTTTCTAGGCTTCCCCACGCACATCTCATAGAAAGGCTGTGATACGGATTATGAGGTACCTACGTTTCACTCTTGAGTTTGGTTTGTGTTACTCCTCATCGTCCGTTCTGTCCTTGTGCGGTTATTCTGATGCTGATTTTGCGGGTTGCCTTTTGGAGCACAAGTCTACTTCTGGGACTTGTCAGTTTTTGGGTACTTCATTGGTTTCATGGTCTTCTTGAAAACAGTCTAGTGTTCCCCTGTCTACCATAGAGGCCGAGTATGTTGCTGCCGCTAGCTGTTGTTCGCAGTTACTTTGGATGATGGCTACCTTACGAGATTTTGGCTTGGATTTTCATCATGTGCCTCTGCTTTGTGATAGCATGAGTGCCATAAGTGTTGCCAAGAATCCTGTGCTACATTCGAGGACCAAAAACATTAATGTTCGCTTTCACTTTCTTCGTGACCATTATGAGAAAGGCGACATCGAATTGCGCTATATTGATACCACTCGCCAGCTTGCTGACATTTTGACCAAACCCCTTGATCAAAAAACTTTTGTTCACTTGCGAGGGGAATTGGGTGTTTGTTTTCCTTTTTGATTAGAGGGCTCCCTTTTGGTATTTTCTTCTTATTTTCTGCTTTCACCTTCTTTTGTATTATATCTGCATTTCATATTGAGCTTCACTTGTATAACTGCTAGAATGTGATTCTGCTCCTCGTAGTATGTTCTTTGTGTACATGGTAATGCTATGGCATGCTTCGGCTCTTTTTGCTCATATTGATACAATATTGTTGAGTTAAGTTGTTTTCATAATTGTGAACTTGACTATTACTTGCTCAATCTAAAATTGTTCACCATTAATATTGGCACCTAGCATGTGTAGGATGTGTTGAAATACTTTTTGTTATTACTAGTATGCTAGGTGGCTATGTCTCATGCCTTGAGTCATTCACTTGTCTTGATTTATTCATATCGTGCTAAAAATTGAAAATCAAGATAAGTGATAATCAGAAAGATCGAGATGGGTTTGTATTTGTCACCACATCACTGTATCAAGATTGCCTCCATTTGCACTTTTGGATGAATTTGAGCAGTGTAGTGGATGATCGAAACCAGTGTAGATAGCTACACCCGGTTGAAAAGTCAGACAAAGACAATGCTTACAACCTCTCGCACTCGCATGCTTTTCAATGAAATTTGGAATGCACTGCAAAATCTGATAAATCTTGAAAATTTCAAATGGTATCTATTTTAGATTTGTTTCTAGCATGATGAGTGATCTCTATTTGGGGTAGTTCACCTTATTCACTTGTGACTGGCACTTAGTTGATTTCCTGCTTACTATATGCTTAGTGTTGTCTTTGTGGTGAACATCTCTTTCAAATGCTTAAAACTGAATCACAATACTTACACTTCACATATCTTGTGCATATGCCCAGTTTGAGCATCTGCTAGCACGTGCATTTATTGCTGCACACTTAGCACAACACCACTTAGAGCATTTTTTACACACTAGCTGGTATACTCCTGAAGCTCATGCATTTTCTCTATTTCATAGTCTCTGTTGCATTTCTGTTTTTTCTCAGGGGAGGTTCTCTTGTCAAGGGGGAGTTTTTCTTTCTACCCCTGTCTATGCTTGATGAGTTCACTTGTCAACAAGGGGGAGAGATTTTGAGATTTCCCGTTTCCTCTATCTAGGGGGAGAATTTTGTCTTTTGGGCTTCCTCTCATTCAAGAGGGCAAGATATGTTATTTGGAGCTATTGCTAGTTGTGTTGAGCCGTTTGCCTCCTTCTGGAGGAACTAGCTTTGATTTTAGCTTTTGTGCTGATCTTATGCTCTGAATTGGTTTTCTATGCTCTGATAAAGCCTTTTGTGCTCCAATGAGTTTTTGGCTTCTGGCTAGTGGTGAACCCTGCTTTTTCCTCTTATTGAGGGCTAGCCTTTTCTTGCTTGGTCGTGTTGAGCCGCTGCCCATTTCTTTGGGCACCAAGTTTTGCTTACTCTAAATGACTTGTCTGGCTTTTATCTCGCTTATGGTCATTTGAGTGAGTTTCTCTTCTTCTTTCTCTTTCTGTTTACATATGCTCAAATGGTGGTGTTGACAATGCACTCATTAAGGGGGAGATTGTGAACACAAGGTTGACTTGTTCCTTATGGTTTGGGTTGATATAAGTGATTATCAATGAGTAGCACTCTAGGGTAGTCAGTGGACTGACAAGAGTGTGAGATTATGCTTGTGCAACCATGTCGGTCGACTTGTGGTGTGCAGGTGTAAAGCACAGGAACGATGGTCGATGGCTGAGGTGAAGGTCATGCGGGCTCGTGTTGATAGGCCAGGAGCGGTGAAGGGCGAGTGTTGGGTCTTGACTGATGAATCAGAGCAGCCAGGTGACCAACCGTGGTGGCTGACACCTGTGAGACGCACTGGCGGGACACATGTCTGATCGTGGAGGACGTGCACGAGGTGTGGTGCTCACGACAGGTTTGGTGGTTTGGGCCTCAAAACCACCCAGCACTATAGAAGGCTGGTTTTGCTGAGTTTGGGCCTCAAAACTTGGCGGTGGCAGTTCTGGAGGGAACCGGTGGCGACACGCGGCGTGATCCCTGGAGGGTGCGTCAAGGCGAAGCAACTTTGTGTGAAGGATGTGGCCGTCGGATCAAAAACCTAGGTGTTGGTCCATTTCACCCCCGATGGAGTGGATAGGCTCTATGTAAATAGGGGTAGTTTAGGAAGTGAGAACAACCCTCTATAAATAGAGGGGGGCTGGTTAGTTCAGCATCCCTTGGCTGCCATTTGTTTTGAGCACTCATTCTAGATCTCCTAGTTCTCTCTCTAGGTAGACACCAGTTGAGCCGAGGGTTCCACAGTGATTTTGTACTTCGACTGTGTTTTTGATTTTCATGTTTAATCAGAGGAAGGGTCGCCGGTCCAGCCCACAGGCCTCTTTGGCGTCAAATTTCAGTTTGTACCCTTGCTGAAATTTTCTAAAGTTTTATAGTCTTGGTCCAGCCCAGAGGGCTCTTTTCCCGATCTTGTGTTGTTGGTGAAAAACTTTGATTCCTTTGAGAGAATTTGGTTTGGAGATTGATTGGTGGTGAGTTGCACTCTTCGGACCACTGCATACATCTATTTGTTGCATATTTTGGTCACGATTTGAGAAAAACTCAGTTTGAACTCGTTCTAGAAAACCTCAACAAAACCCCAATTTCTGCTGTATTTTTAAATCCGCGGGTGATTCAATAGTCGGATTGACCTTAAAATTTGGGGAGATCTTGAAAACGTATTTTCTTAGGTGTGTGTAAAATTGCATCGCAATCGAAGTTCGTTTGGTTCAGTTTTGAATTCAAGAACATGATTTCGTATAGCTGAAAAAAGCACTTGTTGACGATACTGTATTGAACCATTTTGGACTTTTTGGTGTCCGATTTGTGATCCATTTGTTTTGCTGTTCTCATGTGAGTATTAGAAACATTTTGTAATCATTTGATCACTCATTCTCTGATGTGTTTGTGGTTTGAGCACTTGATTCATCTCAATTGAAGTGAAGTGTTCATTTTCAGTGTTTGGAAGCAAAATCCGATTGGCTCCTATTCACCCCCCTCTGGTCGCCTAACCTGTCCTACATCTGGCAAAGAGGCGGAGCTCACCGAGGCAACAGGAGCGGCAGAAACTCAACAACGGCCACAGAATGGGAGGCGGACCACGGCGAGCTTCATGGCTCGTGTAGAGAGAGAGAGAGAGAGAGAGAGAGAGGGCGAGGGTGCTCGGCTGGGGGCACAATTGAGTGGGGGAGGGCAAGTGAGTTTGGGCGGGCTCCAAAAAAAGGCTTGGGTGCGTGGAGGCGTAGCCGGGAAACACGCTGTCATGGGCGCATCCATGGCGGAGAGCACGGGCGGTTCGTGGGGGACGGTTCCGACATGCTGGGCCCAAAGAACAGAGAAAGCGGCGAGCGAACGGGCGGTCAGCGCTGGCACGCGGGGCCTATGAGACAGAGAGAGAGAGGAGGGCACCCGCGTGAGGGGAGTTGGTGCCGACAACTCAGTCCTGCCAGCCAGAGAGAGAGAGAGAGAGAGAGAGAGAGAGAGAGAGAGCGGGGACGCGCGGGCATGGGTTGGCGCCGACAGGTAGGCCTAGCTGTTAGGGAGGGGCGGACGCGCGTGGGGGCGGGCGGTTAGCTCGGCTGGTTTGGGCTTGTTGGGCTGAAATGGTCTTTTCTTTTTCTAGGGAATTTCTAATGCCTTTTCTTTTTTATTTTCTCTAGGGATTCAAATCAGATTCAAACACCAAACCAAATTCAAATAATTTCGAACATGTGCATCAAACAAAAGTATAATTTAGGCTCAACATGATGCAACAATTCATGACTCACATAGTTTTGACAAAATAAATAATTAATCCCTCAGTTAATTAACCTAATTCTACTCAAAAGGAAAAGGGAGAGAGAGACTAGAGAGACAAAGGGTAACACCTAAATTTGGTAGGCATTTAGAGAAGAAATTCTATATGCCCAAATTCAGGGTGTTACAAACCTATCCCCTTAAAAAGAATCTCGCCCTCGAGATTCAGGTTTGGCTAGCAAAGAGTTCAGGGTACTTGGCTTTCAGACCATCCTCTCTTTCCTAGGTTGCTTCTTCCTCTGAGTGATGGCCCCACTTGACTTTGCACATCCGGATGGTGCTTCTTCGAGTGACCCGGTCTACTGTCTCCAGAATCTGAGTTGGATTCTCAATATAAGTTAGATCTTCTTGAACATCAAGATCCTCGGTTGGTAATTGCTCCTCTAGCACTCGCAAGCATTTCTTTAGCTGAGATACATGAAACACATCATGCACGGCTGATAGACTTTCTAGTAAGCTGAGTTGGTATGCCACTTCTCCTCGTCTTGCTTGAATTTAGTACGGTCAATGTATCGAGGCGCTAGCTTACCCTTGACTCCAAACCTTTTGATTCCTCTGATGGGTGACACCTTCAAGTAGACATAGTCTCCCACTTCAAAACTCATTTCTCTTCTTCTGGTGTCAGCATAGCTTCGATGCCTGGACTGCGCTATCTTTAGATTCTCTCGAACCATCTTATTGTTCTCTTCGGCTTCAAGCAGAATATCTGGACCGAACACCTGTCTTTCGCCGGATTGGTCCCAACGCAACAGGGTTCTACAATTCCTCCTGTAGAGTTCTTGGAATGGGGACATCTTTAGACTGGCCTGATAGCTGTTGTTGTAGGGGAATTCTGCATACGGTAGCCTCTTGTCCCAACCTAACTTGTCTTGCAATGCACAAGCTCTCAACATATCTTCAAGAATCTGGTTGGTTCTCTCTGTCTCACCATCTGTCTGCGGGTGATAAGCTGAACTGAACGTCAAATGTGTGCCCAAAGCTTCATGTAACTGCTGCAAAAATTGAGAAGTGAATTAGGTACCCTGTCTGATACTATCTTCTTTGGAACACCATGCAAGCACACAATCCGGGACATATATAGTTCTGCCAACACTGCACTGTTGTAGGTGGTCTTGACTGGTATGAAATGAGCCGCCTTTGTCAAGCGGTCCACTACTACCCAGATGGAGTCATAACCAGCACGAGTGCAGGGCAGACCAACTATAAAGTCCATCCCAATCTCATCTCATTTCCACTAAGGAATCTGCAGCGGCTGCAACAAACATGCGGGTCTCTAATGCTCTGCCTTGATTCTCTAACAACTGTCACATATAGCCACATACTCTGCTATCTCCCTTTTCATTCCGTACCACAAGAATCCTTTCTTTAGGTCTTGCTACATCTTTTTGCTGCCAGGGTGTATGGAATACACTGTCTCATGGGCTACCTTGAGAATCAGTTCTCGGATCGATTTGATGTCAGGAACGCACAGTCTATCCTTGAACCATACCACTCCTTCTATGTCTTCACAGAAGTCTTTGCCTTTCCCATCTATGATCAGCTATCGAATCTCGTTGATCTTCTCATCAGTCTTTCTGACCCTTCATGATATTTTGCTCTAGAGTGGGTTCCAGCTCAACAGTCACTCCTTGAATGTTGTTTAGAAATCCGAGAGCCTGTCGAATTCCTTGGCTAGCTCCTACGGCATCGGGTGAGCGGCCATCATGTTGACTTGGCTCTTTTTGCTCAAGGCAATCTGCAACCACATTAGCTTTGCCAGTGTGATAATGTATCTCCAGCTCATAGTCCTTGATTAGTTCCAGCCATCTTCGCTGCCTCATGTTTATCTCTCACTGGGTGAATATGTATTTGAGACTCTTGCGGTCCGTGTAGATATCACACTTTTGCCCATACAAATAGTGCCTCTAGGTCTTCAGTGCATGAACCATTGCTGCTAACTCCACATCATGAGTGGGTTAATTCTTCTCATGAATCTTCAATTGTCGGGATGAGTACGCCACTACTATCCCTTCCCGCATTAACACGCATCCCAGTCTGGTGTACGAAGCATCACAATACACTGAGAATGGCTTGTGAACATCTAGAAGAATCAATACCGGTGTTGTTGTCAACTTCTTTTTCAATGTCTCAAAGGACTCTTGGCACACTGGGGTCCACTTGAACTCAACTTTCTTTGCCAGTAAGGCTGTCATTGGCCTGACAATCTTGGAGAAACCCTCAATGAAATGCCGATAGTAGCCGGCCATTCCAATGAAACTCTTGATTCCCCAGACATCTTTCGATGATTTTAAATCCAGAATAGCTGCTACCTTCTTCGGATCCATAGCTAATCCATCTTGGTTTATGACATGACCTAAGAACAGAATTTCGCTGATCTAGAACTCACACTTGCTTAGCTTGGCATACAGTTGGCAATCTTGTAGCCTCTGCAATACTTTCCTCAAATGCTCTTCATGCTCTTGCTCATTCTAGGAGTATATGAGGATATCATCAATGAACACTACTACAAAATTGTTGAGGTAGTCCATGAACATACTGTTCATCAAGTACATGAAATAACCTGACACATTCGTCAAACCGAATGACATGACCGTGAACTCATATAGTCCATACTTGGTGATAAATGCAGTCTTCGGTATGTCCAAAGGACGGATCCTGAGTTGATGGTAACCTGACCTCAGGTCTATCTTCAAGAACACACTGGCTCCTCTCAACTCATCAAACATATCTTCAATTCTGGGCAGGGGTACTTGTTCTTGATAGTGACTTCATTCAAAGATCTATAATCAATGCACATCCTCTTTGTCCCATCTTTCTTCTCTACAAATAACATTGGGTGGCCCAAGGCGAGGTACTTGGTTTGATGTAGCCTTTCTCTAACAACTCATCAACCTGCTTCTTAAGTTCCACCAATTCTAGGTCTAGGACACTTGATAGACTCTCTTGGAAATAGGGGTGGTGCCAGGTATAAGCTCTATGGCGAATTCAACTTTTCTTTCAGGTGGCTTGCTTGATATTTGGTTAGCCAATTCATCCCTAGGATGACATCTATGGTTACATCCCAGGTACCCATTACTATCAGATCAGCGGGGAACTCTATCCCCCTTATTTAACTATTGCACTAGGGCAAAATCTATCTGTTTGGGTCCCCCCACCAATTGAACTAACCCTCATAGGTGGATACATGGGTGCTACTAGTATATCATGTGTTTCTACCCATGATGCAGTCACAAAAGAATGTGTTGCTCCAGTATCAAATAACACATTTGCAGAATGATATTCGAATGAGAACGTACCTAGTGCCACTCCTGGGGTCTCCTAGACCGTGTCAACCTCCAGGTAGTTTACCTTTCTGTACTGGACATGACGCTGCCCACACTTGTTGCCTCCTTATTGAGATGCATTCTGCCTGGCAGGGGCATTGGGAGCTAACTGTTGCTGAGCTGCTTTTCTTGGGCAATGATTCGCCTAGTGGCCTTGTTCCCCACAATGGAAACATCTATGGCCTCCTCCTTGCGCTGGAGCTGCTTGGTTATTCTAGTTGATTGCTAGGGCAAGAAGGTGAGGTGCCTGATTGCTCCGGTGCTGGTACAAATTTCCTCCTTGTTGGTTGTTCTGACGGCACTGCTGCTGCTGAGGGAACTGTCTCTGTTACTGCTGCTGGTGCTGACGCTGATGTTGAGGCTGATGCTGGTGACCTTGCTTGAACTGCTGAGGTGGGTTGCCTGAGTAGCGGTGAAAGTCGCCTAGAGGGGGGTGAATAGGCGAAACCTGAAATTTATAAACTTAAACACACACTAAAGGCCGATGTTAGCGTTAGAATTAAATTGAAGTCAAAAGAATGTTTCTCTTGCTAAGAGTTGCTCAAAGAATGCGAATGACGTATGGGAGCTAACTCAAATCAATACGTTAGGTGTCTCTTGCTTCGATTAGAGAAGGAAACGTTAGAGAGGGAAAACAAATCAAATGAGAATCAAAGCGAGTGAACACAATGATTTGTTTTATCGAGGTTCGGTTCTAAAGAACCTAGTCCCCATTGAGGAGGTCACAAAGACTGGGTCTATTTTAACCCTTTCCCTCTCTCAAACGGTCACTTAGACCGAGTGAGCCTTTTCCTTAATCTCACGGGTCACATAGACCCCGCAAGGATCACCACACACTTAGGTGTCTCTTGCTTCGATTACAAGTCTCTTGAGAATAAGAAGGAAAAAGAAAGGCCAAACCAAGCGACAAGAGCAACAAAGAAAAGAAGTGATCCTCTCACAAGCCCTAATGCACTAGAGTTGATTTTGGGGCTTTGAGTGGATTGATTGCTTTGATTGTGTCTTGGAGTGTTGGGCTTTTGCTCTTGCAATGAATAAAGATTTCAGAAGGCTTGGATGGAAGTAAATGAGGTGGTTGGGGGGGTATTTATAGCCTCCCAACCACTTCTAGCCTATTGGCTGAATTCTACTGGCGATGGGCGCACCGGACAGTCCGGTGCGCCACCGGAGAGTCACTGACTGTTCGGTGCGCGCCACGTCAGCGCAACCATTAGGGTTTGGAGCAGTTGACCGTTGGGGATGTTTGTCTTCTAGCTGCACTAGACAGTCTGGTGTATAATTCATCGGATTGTCCGGTGTAGCCACCGGACTGTCTAGTGAGCCAGCGGAGCAACGGCTCCCTGCGCTGCCAACGACTCTCTGCAAAAGTAATAGTGCGCAACTGTGCGGCGACAGAAGTCAGAGCGTAGAAGTCAGAGGGCACCAGACTATCTGGTGTGACACCGGACTGTGCGGTGTGACACCAGACTATCCGGTGCAGCTAGAAGACAAATGTCCCCAATGGTCAACTACTCCGAACCCTAACAGTTGCGCTGATGTGGCGCGCACCGGACAGTGCATAGTGATTGTCCAGTGGCGCACCAAACTGTCCGGTGCGCCCATCGCCAGCAGAATGCAGCCAACGGCTAGAAGTGGTTGGGAGGCTATAAATACCCCCCAACCACCTCATTCACTTCCATCCAAGCCTTCTGAAATCTTCATTCATACAAGAGCAAAAGCCCAACATTCCAAGACACAATCAAAGCAATCAATCCACTCAAAGCCCCAAAATCAACTCTAGTGCATTAGGGCTTGTGAGAGGATCACTTGTGTTCTTTGTTGCTCTTGTCGCTTGGTTTGGCCTTTCTTTTTCCTTCTTATTCTCAAGAGACTTGTAATCTAAGCAAGAGACACCTAAGTGTGTGGTGATCCTTGCGGGGTCTAAGTGACCCATGAGATTAAGGAAAAGGCTCACTCATTCTAAGTGATCGTTTGAGAGAGGGAAAGGGTTGAAATAGACCCGGTCTTTGTGACCTCCTCAATGGGGACTAGGTTCTTTAGAACCGAACCTTGATAAAACAAATCATCATGTTCACTTGCTTTGATTCTCGTTTGATTTGTTTTCCCTCTCTAATGTTTCCTTGCTAGTATTGATTTGAGTTAGCTCCCGTACGTCATTCACATTCTTTGAGCAACTCTTAGCAAGAGAAACATTTTTTGACTTGAATTTAATTCTAACGCTAACCTTGGCCTTTGGTGTGTGTTTAAGTTTATAAATTTAAGTTTCTCCTATTCACCCCCTCTAGGCGACTTTCAATTGGTATCAGAGCCAGTGCTTCATTAAGAGCCTAACCAACTCGAAGTGATGTCTGGAGATCACGCCAAGTGGGAGATCATGACCTGCGAAAAGCCCACGGGCTCAGGGAGGACACTTGTAACACCCCAGGTGTTACCCAAGGCCCTGGCCAAAGGAGCACACTTGTGCCCTACTTACCCTATATGCTAAATTGGAAAGTGAAGGCACTAAAAACTTTAGAATCATGGTTAAGCTATGTATTGATCATAACATGAAAGAAACCCTAGCCTTCATCCATTCTCACTCATGAAAAAGATTCAAAAACCCTAATTCCCCTCTTAAGCCATTAAACCCTAAATATGGGATTAAAGGGGAAAGAGTGGGCAAATGGCCAAATCATGAAAGGGAACCTTTACCAAAGATGAAGTATATTAGAAAATCTACAAAATGTATTAAGGAATATATTACAAAAAGGCCAAAACAAAAACCCCAAATCAGCTAACTAAGTGGAGAGCACCATAGAGCCATCAAAATTTCTCTAAGTCCTAAAACCAACCCTAGCCTAAAGATCATATGTGTTCACCTTTGTGCTGGCACCAAAACCACTTGGACCAAATAACAAAAAGTGGCCAAATTACCCAAGGCACACCCCTGAAAAATTTGAAATCAAACCAAGGTCGTTTGACATGGTTTGGCATCAGTTTTGTTGCTGGTGAACAGTGCAGACAGACATGACTTGGCGCCCACATATCTTGTAAGCTAGGGCAGATCTTCCATTGGAACTTAGACAAACTAGCTAGCCCTAGGTGTCAGGAAGAAATCTTGCACAAGACCTTTAGCGAGATTCGCACGGTTGTGACCTCTGCAAGTGCAATAACTTGGGCAGATGAACACGACCACGTGTTCAACGCTCCCTGGCAACGCCAGAGCACGCCCTCGGCGCTCATCCCGCGCGCGTAGCCCTGTGTCGTGCCAACCCCACGCCCACGCCCGCGCCTGCGGCTATAAAAGCCACCCTGGCCTCGACCGTACATCCGCCGCACTTCCCTGACCCAGCCCGAGCACGAGTTCGCCGGTGTTTGCCTAGAGAACCTCGTGCCAACGGCCGCGCAAGCCACGGCCACCGTAGACCGGCAAAACCAGCCATTCTCTGCCCCATCCGACCCTTAGGATAGCTTCTCTGGACCTCGGTAAAGCTCCCCGAGCCGCGGATTGAACAATACCTCACCGGATCGACGTCGCCGGACTTTAACCAGCCACCGTCGCACGTAGACTGAGCTCTACGGTAAGCCATACGTCGATTCCTTAGCATCCCGTGAAGCTCCCTGTGCCTTTTGATTGAGCCCTACCACCGTGAGCAGGCCGGAGCGCACGCTGCCGATGAGCCCAACAGCCTGCGCACACGATCAGACCTGTTTCGGCCATCACCGTTAATGACCCGCACCTCGATGTGACCGCCAGGACCTCCCGGACCTCACCCAGCCCTTCACTGGACCTCCCTCGCCGCCGGTAAGCCACGCCGCCCTTTTTCCTCTCCGCGGTTACTGTTGAAAGGGGGAAGGAGCTCGGGTTGAAAGAAAGAAAAGCCAGGGGGGGTTTTGCGAGGTCAGTGACTCAAAGGAATAGTTTCGCAGGGGTACAGTTTAAAGGATTAGTTAAGGGAAAACCCAGGGGCCTCGGCGCAAACTAGTTTTCCTTAAACCTTTTAAGCTTTATTCTTTTAAATGAATACAGAACTTGCAAAATTCACAACTCGAATTTTATCCAGCCAAATTTGGTCAAACCAATTTTGCTAGGTCCTAAATATTATGAACTACTTAGGAAAAATAACAAACACCCTGAGTACTGCAAGACTTTTTAGAGTTTTAATTTAATTAAGTGTACTACTCAAAACTAAATAAATAGAGGGAAAATAGAAATACTTTTAGACTGAGGTTGAGAAAAATTGGAGATACACTTAACAACTATCTACCTTGTTTAAAAATGTTAACTCCTTAGTACACCAAATTAAGGAGGGATTAACCATTAAAACTTGCATTTACCCAAACCTTGAGAAAATGAAAAAAGAGATTTAAATTAAGAACTAGAGGGCAACCACATTTTTCCTAGCTTATTTAAAATAAGAACCAGAGGGCAACCACATTTTTCCTTGGGATAACAAATAATATGTTAGTATGAATCTAGGAAAATATAAGTTCTGTTGTTTGATATTTTTCAAATGACAAGTTAGTTATAAGTGCATTTTTGACATTAAACTTTAGAAAATCACAACTAAATAACCATTATGTCACTTTCTGTGATTTTTGGCACAAAGACCTATTGTCACACATGAATCTTGGTAAAAATAAGTTTTAGTCCAAAACCCTCACCTAAATCAGAGCTGTAGTATAGAGTGACCTCTTACCCTCACTTTTGTCCTTTTTGCCCAAGGGTTATCTGAATTAATTCTAGCCTCAAAATTTTAGAATAGACTACAGAGATCAATGTTTACCCACTATAATTTTTATAACATTTTTAGAAAATTCTAATTTGCCATGGTAGTTCAAAAGCACTCAATAATAAGCATAATAGAAAGTAAAAGGAGAATTGTGGAAGAAATTAATATTGTGCAACTAAATTCTCCTAAGAGTCCCATAAAACAAAAGGGGATGATTAAAATCCTTAAGTTCACTCAAGACCCTAAGATAGGTGTGTGTGGAACACTTAAGGCACCATCCGATAAAGAAACCCTAGTTTACCACTGTTTTAATATTGTTCACCATATGTACTATTTACAACTTGACATGTCATTAATACACATGTATCTTATTCATTGCATTCGATAGATTGTATTCTCGCTGACGGAGAGTACATCCTCATTCCAGAGCGAGGAGTTGCTCAGGAGGTACTCTAGGAGCCAGCACGAGAGCCTGCCATCGAGGATCTGCCTGCCCCAGCTTTGGAAGGCAAGCCCCGGTTTTATGCATAACCAATTATATATGCTATTTTACTGCACTTAATGATTGTAGGTTTGTACTGTGCACTTAAGTGTAGGAGTTGTTTGAAATCCTAGTTGCATGAACTCAGGATTCCTTTGAGATGGATACTAGTATGCTAGGTCGAGTAGCTGCTCTACTAATTAGGGATCTCGGTAGAAGTCGAGTGATTTTTCTAGCACTCGCGCGAGGTCAGGAATTGGTTGTATCCATTTTTATATCATAATGATGATGGTCTGTGGACAACGATCCATGGGGATGCGTTGTCTACGAGACGGAAATTGGAATAAGGATTAAGGTGTGGTACCATGTGTCAAGCGTTTGAACGTACTAAGCACTGAAAGGGAAATGTGCCCTTGGGCCATTTCTAAGTATTTTGGTGATTGAGTGCCAACACAAGCGCTTAAGTGAAAATATATGCCAATTGATGGACAAAGTGCAAATCAAGTCTAAAGGTATGTTTCTAGACTTAGTACATTGTTTTGAGAACTAATGTATTGTGTCTAAGTGCTGGAAACAGGAGAAATCAAATTGGAAAAGAGATGGCTTTGTTCAGCCAAAGTCTGCTCAGTTTGGGTGCACCGGACAGTCCGGTGGTGCACCAGACAGTGTCCGGTGCGCCAGGCTAGCTCTGGCAAACTTGCTGCTCTCGGGACTTCAACGACGGTGTACGGCTATAAATCACCGGACTGTCCGTTGGTGCACCAGGACTGTCTGGTGAGCCATTCACAGGCGAACTCGTCGCTCTCGGGAGATGATTATCGGCGTACGGTTATAATTCACCAGGACTGTGCGGTGGTGCACCGGACTGTCCGGTGAGGCAATGGTCGGCCAGGCCGACGGTCGGCCGCGCGATCTGCACGGGACACGTGGCCGAGCCAACGGCTAGAAGGGGGCACCGGACTGTCCGGTGTGCACCGGACAGTGTGCTGTGCGCCAACGGCTCTGAATCTTTAACGGTCGGCTTCGCCAAATATGGAAAGAAATCCGCACCGGACAGTGTCCGGTGGTGCACCGGACTGTCCGGTGCGCCAAGCGACTGAAGGCAAGAATTGCCTTCTTGGAATGCTCTCAACGGCTCCTAGCTGCCTTGGGGCTATAAAAGGGACCCCTAGGCACATGGAGGAGTACACCAAGCATTCTCAAAGCATTCCTAAGCACCAAGACTTTGATTTCGTGCATTTGATTCTTTGTGATAGCAACTAGAGCTCTATTTGAGTTGAGAACTCGTCGGGTTGTGTTGTGAGCTCTCGTTGCGACTTGTGTGCGTGTTGTCGCTCTGATTTTGTGTCTTGTGTGTGTTCATCCCTCCCTTACTCCGTGCTTCTTTGTGAACATCTTTTGTAAGGGCGAGAGACTCCAAGTTGTGGAGATTCCTCGCAAGCGAGATATAGAAAAGCAAAGCAAAACACCGTGGTATTCAAGTGGGTCTTTGGACCGCTTGAGAGGGGTTGATTGCAACCCTCGTCCATTGGGACGCCACAACGTGGAGTAGGCAAGCGTTGGACTTGGCCGAACCACGGGATAAACCACTGTGCCATCTCTGTGTTGATATCTTTGTGGTTATTGTGTTTTTGCTAAGACTCCTCTCTAGCCACTTGGCATCATTGTGCTAACACTTAATCAAGTTTTTGTGGCTTTAAGTTTAAGTTTTTACAGGATCACCTATTCACCCCCCTCTAGGTGCTCTCAATTGGTATCGGAGCCGTTCTCTTCATAAAGGGACTAATCACCCGAAGAGATGGATCCTAAAGGCAAGGGGATTGTGATCAATGATTAGGAGAAGGAGTCCTTCATCAACGAGCCGAAAGATGACAAGCCTATCGACTCGGGCTCGGGCCACAAACGAAAAGATGGGAAGAAGAAGAAGACGAGGCGCATCAAGGAGATCATCTACTACGATGACAGCGACGAGTCCTCTTCTTCCCAAAAGGACGATGACAACGACTACGAGAAAAGGAAGACGGTTAATTCAAACTTCTCTTTCGATTATTCTCGTATTCCGCATAGTTCAAATACACATTTGCTTTCCATTCCTCTTGGCAAACCTCCACACTTTGATGGGGAGGACTACGGATTTTGGAGTCACAAAATGCGTAGTCACTTGTTCTCTCTCCATCCAAGCATATGGGAGATTGTAGAGAATGGAATGAAATTTGATAGCTCGGATAGTCCCATGTTTATAAATGAACAAATCCATAGAAATGCACAAGCTACTACTGTCCTTTTAGCATCTTTGTGCAGGGAAGAGTACAATAAGGTGAGCGACTTGGACAATGCCAAGCAGATCTAGGACACCCTCAGGATCTCACATGAGGGGAACGACATCACCATGCTCAGCCAAGATGGAGTTGGTGGAGGGCGAGCTCGGGAGATTTGCAATGATAAGGGGAGAGGAGCTAACCCAAACATACAACCGGCTCAAGACCCTCATCAACAAAATAAGGAGCTATGGAAGCACGCGATGGACGGACCACGACGTTGTTCGCCTAATGCTAAGGTCTTTTACTGTCCTTGATCCACATCTTGTGAACAATATTCGTGAAAATCCTAGGTACACCAAGATGTCACCCGAAGAAGTACTTGGGAAGTTTGTGAGCGGGAGAATGATGATCAAGGAGGCGAGATACGTGGACGACGCGTTGAACGGTCCAATCCATGAGCCTCAACCCATTGCTCTCAAGGCAATGAGGAGCAAGGAGGCGCTACCTAGCAAGGTGGCACAAGTTGAGGCGGTCCGGGCTCAATGATGAAGAGATGGCCCTCATCATCAAGCGCTTCAAGACGGCGCTAAAGGGACGCAAGGGGCAGCCTAACAAGAACAAGACGAAGGGGAAGCGCTCATGCTTCAAATGTGGTAAGGTTGGTCATTTTATCGCTAACTGTCCCGATAATGATAGTGACCAGGAACAAGGGAACAAGAGGGAAAGAAGAAAGCTTACAAGAAGGCTAAGGGAGAGGCACACCTTGGCAAGGAGTGGGACTCGGATTGTTCGTCGTCCGACTCCGACAACGAAGGGCTTGCCGCCACCAGCCTTCAACAAATTGGCCCTCTTCCCCAACGAGCGTCACACATGCCTCATGGCGAAGGAGAAGAAGGTATGTACTCGGAATACTACTTATGCTTCTTCAAGTGAGGATGAGTCTAGTGATGATGATGAAATAGATTATTCATGTTTATTCAAGGGCCTAGATAGAACCATGGTTGATAAAATTAATGAATTAATTGATGCCTTGAATGATAAGAATAGGTTATTAGAAAAGCAAGAGGATCTTTTGTATGAAGAACATGATAAGTTTGTAGAGGCACAAAAATCCCTTGCTTTAGAAATTAAAAGGAATGAAATGCTTTGTAGTGAATTGTCTACATGCCATGACTCTATTTCTAGCTTAAAGAGCATAAATGATGATTTGAATGCTAAGTTAGAAATAGCAAATAAATCAACATCTTGTGTAGAACATGTTACAATTTGTAATAGGTGTAAAGATTTTGATGTTGATGCTTGTAGTGATCACCTAGTTTCAATTTCTAAATTTAATGATGAATTGGCTAGTCTTAATGCCCAACTTAAGACTAGCAAGAGTGAAATTGATAAAATAAAATTTGCAAGGGATGCCTACACGATTGGTAGACACCCCTCAATTAAGGATGATCTTGGCTTCAAGAGGGAAGTCAAGAACTTAACAAGCCATAAGGCTTCCATCTCCACCAAGGAGAAAGGGAAGGCCCCTATGGCTAGTAGTGTTCAAAAGAACCATACTTTCATTTATGGTGATAGAAAATTTTCTAGAAATGCGTATAGGACCTGTGCTTATGATTCATATGCTATGACTGCTTCTAGTTCCCATGTTGTGCATGATAGAGATTTGCCTAGGAAAAATATTCATCATGTGCCTAGAAAGAATATTGTTCATGTTCCTAGGAAAGTAATTAATGAACCTTCTACAATTTTTCATACTTGCAATGCTTCCTTTGCTATTTGTAGAAAGGATAAGAAGGTAATTGCTAGGAAATTAGGGGCAAGATGCAAGGGAGATAAAACTTGCATTTGGGTCCCTAAGACCATTGTGACTAACCTTGTAGGACCCAACAAGAGTTGGGTACCTAAAACCCAAGCCTAAATTTGCCTTGCAGGTTTATGCATCCGGGGGTTCGAGCTGGATTATCGACAGCGGATGCACAAACCACATGACTGGGGAGAAGAAGATGTTCACCTCCTACGTCAAGAACAAAGATTCCCAAGATTCAATCATATTCGGTGATGGGAACCAAGGCAAGGTGAAAGGGTTAGGGAAGATTGCTATTTCATCCGAGCACTCTATTTCTAATGTGTTTTTAGTTGAGTCACTTGGATATAATTTGTTATCCGTTAGTCAATTATGCAATATGGGATATATTTGTTTATTCACAAATGTAGATGTGTCTGTCTTTAGAAGGTGCGATGGTTCACTAGCTTTTAAGGGTGTACTAGACGACAAACTTTATTTAGTTGATTTTGCACAAGAGGAGGCCGGTCTAGATGCATGCTTAATTGCTAAGACTTGCATGGGCTGGCTGTGGCATCGCCGTTTAGCACATGTGGGGATGAAGAACCTTCACAAGCTTCTAAAGGGAGAACACATGATAGGTCTAACTAACGTGCATTTCGAAAAAGATAGACCTTGTGCAGCTTGTCAAGCAGGTAAACAGGTGGGAAGTTCTCATCATACCAAAAATGTGATGACCACATCAAGACCGTTGGAGATGCTTCATATGGACCTCTTCAGGACCCGTCGCCTATCTAAGTATAGGAGGAAGTAAGTATGGTCTTGTTATAGTTGATGATTTTTCCCGCTTCACTTGGGTATTCTTTTTGCAGGATAAATCTGAAACCCAAGGGACCCTCAAGCGCTTCATAAGGAGAGCTCAAAAGGAGTTTGAGCTCAAGGTGAAGAAGATAAGGAGCGACAACGGGTCCGAATTCAAGAACCTTCAAGTGGAGGAGTACCTTGAGGAGGAAGGGATCAAGCACCAGTTCTCCGCTCCCTACACACCACAAGCAAAATGGTGTGGTAGAGAGGAAGAACAGGACGCTCATTGATATGGCGAGGACGATCCTTGGAGAGTTCAAGACCCCCGAGCGTTTTTGGTCAGAAGCTGTGAACACGGCTTGCCACACCATCAACCGGGTCTACCTTCACCGCCTCCTCAAGAAGACTTCATATGAGCTTCTAACCGGTAACAAACCCAATGTGTCTTACTTTCGTGTATTTGGGAGCAAATGCTATATTCTAGTGAAGAAAGGTAGAAATTCTAAGTTTGCTCCCAAAGCTGTAGAAGGGTTTTTGTTAGGTTATGACTCAAATACAAAGGCATATAGAGTCTTCAACAAATCATCGGGTTAGGTTGAAGTCTCTAGCGACGTTGTATTTGATGAGACTAATGGCTCTCCAAGATAGCAAGTTGTTGATCTTGATGATGTAGATGAAGAAGACGTTCCAACGGCCGCAATACGCACCATGGGGATTGGCGATGTGCGACCACAGGAACAATTGGAGCAAGATCAACCCTCTTCCTCAACAATGGTGCATCTCCCAACTCAAAATGATGAACAGGTTCATCAAAAGGAGGCGTGTGATCGAGGGGGAGCACTAGATGATCATGTGATGGAGGAAGAAGCGCAACCGGCTCCTCCAACCCAAGTTCGAGCGACGATTCAAAGGGATCATCCCGTCGACCAAATTTTGGGTGACATTAGCAAGGGAGTAACTACTTGTTCTAGATTAGTTAATTTTTGTGAGCATTACTCCTTTGTCTCTTCTATTGAGCCTTTCAGGGTAGAAGAGGCCTTGCTAGATCCGGACTGGGTGTTGGCCATGCAGGTGGAGCTCAATAATTTTAAGAGAAATGAAGTTTGGACACTGGTGCCTCGTCCCAAGCAAAATGTTGTGGGAACCAAGTGGGTGTTCCGCAACAAACAGGACGAGCACGGGGTGGTGACGAGGAACAAGGCTCGACTTGTGGCAAAAGGTTATGCCCAAGTTGCAGGTTTGGACTTTGACGAGACTTTTGCTCCTGTGGCTAGGCTAGAGTCTATTCAGTATATTGCTAGCATATGCCGCTCACCATTCTTTCAGGTTGTTCCAAATGGATGTGAAGAGCGCTTTCCTCAACGGGCCAATCAAGGAGGAGGTGTACGTAGAGCAACCCCCTGGCTCCGAGGATGAACGGTACCCCGACCACGTATGTAAGCTCTTTAAGGCGCTCTATGGACTTAAGCAAGCCCCAAGAGCATGGTATGAATGCTTAGAGACTTTTTAATTGCTAATGCTTTCAAAGTTGGAAAGCCGATCCAACCCTTTTCACTAAGACTTGCGATGGTGATCTTTTTGTGTGCCAAATTTATGTCGATGACATAATATTTGGTTCTACTAATCAAAAGTCTTGTGAAGAGTTTAGCATGGTGATGACACAGAAATTCGAGATGTCGATGATGGCCGAGTTGAACTACTTCCTTGGGTTCCAAGTGAAGCAACTCAAGGAAGGCACCTTCATCTCCCAAACGAAGTACACGCAAGACTTGCTAAAGCGGTTTGGGATGAAGGACGCCAAGCCCGCAAAGACTCTGATGGGAACTGACGGACACACCGACCTCAACAAAGGAGGTAAGTCCGTTGATCAAAAAGCATACCGGTCCATGATAGGTTCTTTGCTTTATTTATGTGCTAGTAGACCGGATATTATGCTTAGTGTATGCATGTGTGCTAGATTTCAATCCGATCCAAGGGAGTGTCACTTAGTGGTTGTGAAGCGAATTCTTAGATATTTAGTCGCTACGCCTTGCTTCGGGATCTGGTATCCAAAGGAGTCTAACTTTGACTTGATTGGATATTCAGACTCCGACTATGCTGGATGTAAGGTCGATAAGAAGAGTACATCGGGGATGTGCCAATTCTTAGGAAGGTCCCTGGTGTCATGGAATTCTAAGAAACAAACTTCCGTTGCCCTATCCACCGCTGAGCCCGAGTATGTTGCCGCAGGACAGTGTTGCGCGCAACTACTTTGGATGAGGCAAACCCTCCGGGACTTTGGCTACAATCTGAGCAAAGTCCCACTCCTATTTGACAATGAGAGTGCTATCCGCATAGCGGAAAATCCTGTTGAGCATAGCCGCACAAAGCACATTGACATCCGGCATCACTTTTTGAGAGACCACCAGCAAAAGGGAGATATCGAAGTGTTTTATGTTAGCACCGAGAACCAGCTAGCCGATATCTTTACCAAGCCTTTAGATGAGAAGACCTTTTGCAGGCTGCATAGTGAGCTACATGTCTTAGATTCACGGAACTTGGATTGATTTATAGCATACATGTGTTTATGCCTTGATCATGTTCCTTATGCATTTTGTTGCTTACTTGTGGTGATCAAGTTGTACAATCACTCCCTGGACCTCACAAGTCCTTTTGCAAGTGATGCACATATTTAGGGGGAGATGTGCTACAACTTGACCCTTTGAGACTAACCGTGTGCTTGAGTTTGCTTGATTTAGTCTCAAAGGAGGTTTGAAAGGGAAAAGGTGGACTTGGACCATGAAAGACTTCCACTGCACTCCGATGAGAGGGTAACTTATTCCAAGTTCATCTCATGTACTCTTATTGCCATTGTATTCTTATTTGAAGATTTTGGTGAGGCAATGGGGTTCAAGGGCCAAGATTGATCCCGTTTTGGTGCTTGATGCCAAAGGGGGAGAAAATAAGGCCAAAGCAAGAAATGGATCAGCTATCACTTGAGAAATTTTGAAAATAGTAGAATAGAGCTTTTGGTTTGTCAAAACTCTCTTATTGTCTCTCTTGTCAAAAGTTGGCCTCTTGTGGGGAGAATAGTCGATTATGGGAAAAAGGGGGAGTTTTTGAAATCTTTGATCATTTTCTCTTGGAATACCTCTCTTTATGTCTCTACAAGTGAATTTGACTTAGAGATAGGAAATTGAGTTTGATTTGCAAAAAAAACCAAGTGGTGGCAAAGAATGATCCATATATGCCAATTTTGAATCAAAACAATTTTGAGTTCTCATTTGTATTGATGTTGCACTTCTTTTAGTTGCTTTTTGTTGTGTTGGCATAAATCATCAAAAAGGGGGAGATTGAAAGGGAAATGTGCCCTTGGGCCATTTCTAAGTATTTTGGTGATTGAGTGCCAACACAAGCACTAAAGTGAAAATATATGCCAATTGATGGACAAAGTGCAAATCAAGTCTAAAGGTATGTTTCTAGACTTAGTACATTGTTTTGAGAACTAATGTATTGTGTCTAAGTGCTGGAAATAGGAGAAATCAAATTGGAAAAGAGATGGCTTTGTTCAGCCAAAGTCTGCTCAGTCTGGGTGCACCGGACAGTGTCCGGTGCGCCAGGCTAGCTCTGGCGAACTTGCTGCTCTCGGGACTTCAACGACGGTGTACGGCTATAAATCACCGGACTGTCCGGTGGTGCACCGGACTGTCCGGTGAGCCATTCACAGGCGAACTCGTCGCTCTCGGGAGATGATTATCGACGTACGGTTATAATTCACCGGAATGTCCGGTGGTGCACCGGACTGTCCGGTGAGGCAACGGTCGGCCGCGCGATCTGCGCGGGACACGTGGCCAAGCCAACGGCTAGAAGGGGGCACCGGACTATCCGGTGTGCATCGGACAGTGTCCGGTGCGCCAACGGCTCTGAATCTTCAACGGTCGGCTTCGCCAAATAAGGAAAGAAATCCGCACCGGATAGTGTCCGGTGGTGCACCAGGACTGTCCGGTGCGCCAGGCGACTGAAGGCAAGAATTGCCTTCCTGGAATTCTCTCAACGGCTCCTAGCTGCCTTGGGGCTATAAAAGGGACCCCTAGGCAGCATGGAGGAGTACACCAATCATTCTCAAAGCATTCCTAAGCACCAAGACTTCGATTCCGCGCATTTGATTCTTTGTGATAGCAACTAGAGCTCTATTTGAGTTGAGAACTCGTCGGGTTGTGTTGTGAGCTCTCGTTGCGACTTGTGTGCGTGTTGTCGCTCTGATTTTGTGTCTTGTGTGTGTTCATCCCTCCCTTACTCCGTGCTTCTTTGTGAACATCTATTGTAAGGGCGAGAGGCTCCAAGTTGTGGAGATTCCTCGCAAGCGGGATATAGAAAAGCAAAGCAAAACACCATGGTATTCAAGTGGGTCTTTGGACCGCTTGAGAGGGGTTGATTGCAACCCTCGTCCGTTGGGACACCACAACGTGGAGTAGGCAAGCGTTGGACTTGGCCGAACCATGGGATAAACCACTGTGCCATCTCTGTGTTGATATCTTTGTGGTTATTGTGTTTTGCTAAGACTCCTCTCCAGCCACTTGGCATCATTGTGCTAACACTTAATCAAGTTTTTGTGGATTTAAGTTTAAGTTTTTACAGGATCACCTATTCACCCCCCTCTAGGTGCTCTCAAGCACATGCCAAGAAATATGGTAAATCGGTAAGCCTAGTACCTGAGTGAACCTGCCCATAGACTTTACCCCTCACGCGACCTGAGACGTGGTCTCCCATTCCGGTTATGGTGGGTACAAGTGTGGTCACTGCATGATGCCAGTCGGGGTCAGTGAGGCATTGTACGCTAAGGCGGTGAGCCCTGTTCTGTTGCCAGGGAATCGATGGGGACGGTTGATGTGTGTGGGGATGGAGTGCCTCGCCACGTCGTGTGTTTAGGTTTACCTTGCAAGGTTTAAAAACTCGATTCGAATCGTCTGCTTCTCGCAGCTAATGAGACTGCTTGATCCATGCTGCTACATTGAGTAATAAGTGGAAATGAGTTGATTGGCAAAAGATGTTGATTGTTAAAATGCCTGATACCATGTATGATTAGCCAAGTATACATCTAGTCTTAAGAGAATTACACTAAAACTTGATAAGATAAAACTTGATTTTAGACTCAGCTAGTGCTTTTGGCAAACCAAACCCCTCAGCCAAACAGCTGCATGTCTTGAGGTAGAGGAGTAGACTCCTCACACCGGGTAAGTCTAGCTAAGTATTAGTATACTCAGCCTTGCTTGTGGCATAATTTTTTTACAGGTTCTCAAGAGGATATGGTTGCTGGAATGACTTGGCCGTCTACCTTGCTACCGGGTTGGACAGTCGAGTGGGACCCTACCTCAGTAGGAGAGGAGCCGGAGGAGTGATGGGCCAGGCTTCCCCATCCTCCCTTATGCATCGTTAGTTAAATACCCGAACAATGATTTCTACTTTCGCAAAACTTTGATGATGTTGTAATAACCTTAAGTACTCCTTTAAATTGTGGTTTTATGCTTTATTGTATTTGCTCTGTGCCTCACCTTCGAGTGAGTATGTGGTACTTGATCCTGTTAATGGCCTTGTCGGACTAGATCTGAGGGACTGATGTTTTATTCCTATTTAAGTGTAGTCTACCCTCTAAGGCGGGACTTAGGCACTTAAGTTAGAATAATTCAGGCGGTTCCGCCACAGCTGGTATCGGAGCTTGTACCACCACAGAGGAATCAATAAATCGTACTTATAAACCTTTTCAAAAGTAAAACTTAACCTTTTCAAAAGTAAAACTTGCCTATAAACCAAAGTTGGATAGCGGTTAGGACGATAAGGATAGACCTAGGACATGAAGCCTCAGGATACTAGATGGGTAGCTAGGTGGCTAATTGAATATGCCCTAGAGGCTGCTATAATATAGGTGGAGGAATTTCCATACCCCCCACGTACTTGATGTGAGGTTGCTTAGGACGAGCATGCATGCATTGTTTTTCTAGCTACTTAGTAAAAGGTCAATATTAATAAAAAGCTATATAATCAAAGAGACACCCGTAAAAAGAATTTAAGTCTATATCGAAAATCTCAACTTAACCATGGGAAAGCGAAGCACTAGTTTCCTTTTATTTTTGGTAATTCTTTCTTTTTCGCTTACGATTGCCATTACACAGATGACTTCTCATGAATCCACGGAAGGAGGGAACGCACATTCCCACACAGACGGGCTTGCACGAGAGGGTTTTCCCCGTATTTTGTGGGAGGTACTGTAGGGAGTCAGTTATGCTACGCCTCCCCAGTACGCGGTGCAGTTGTTCGAGGAGCACCGGGTACCCCACTGTAGGGTGAGGATGACCTTGGAGCCTCATCCCTTACAGCCAGGCTAGCGTTCATTAGACTCCGAGTCTTTCAGTTTTAGGGCCGAAGATACTATTGAGTCCATCGCTCAACATGTGTTGACCACCTTCTGCGGTTTTCACCCCTTGGAGCTATCAACCCACCCCATTGGCTTATTCCCCGCTGAGAAGGAGGACGACCCAATGTGGAACGATCGAGTTAAGCACGCCAAGGATGTGTGGGCTCTCTACCCTAGACATATCACCCACCTGACGGTTCGGTGAATGAATGCCCTATATCGTCTACAGGCATTGCAAGGTGAGGCAATATCCCAGCTGATGGGATTAGTGGTCTCCCAAGATCACCATGGATAACAGGGAGGACATTGTTGTAGACTTGTCCACTAAGCTGGTGGAAAAGGATCTCCAGGTGGAGTAGATGGCCACCCAAATCCAAGAGCTTGAGGATCAGGTGGAGGCTAGGGAGAACACCATCGAGGTTCTGGAAGATCAGCTCCAGACCACACAGCAACAGCTTGAGGAAGCCAACCAGCACCTAGATCTGCACCATCAAGAGATTCAAGACATGGAGGCTAGAAGGGGCCGATGAAGATGTAGACATCGAGGGAGGAGAGGAGCCAGAGCCTGCATCCAGCTTGGACACTACTGGCTCAGGAAAGACCACCTTCCCCCGAGTCTAGTGTTGCCTCGTTTGCCCTTTAGATTTCAAGTTAGGATAGAAGTGTGCAGTGGTAGAACTCCTCGAAACTAGCTTAGCTTTTGCACCTTGGAGGTACTAGGCTAGAGAGAGTTGACTATTTTGGGCACTACTATAACTGTTGGAAAAACTCTTTTGGCATGATGAAGGATGGATGACTTCTACTTTTAAGTATTAATGAAACTTTATTCTATTAGTACCAATTGTGAAAGGCAGGGAAATATTTGAAATACTACGAACCTTGTTATTTAAAGGTCTTTTATCATGTGCAATCATGGATTTTAAAGTATGTTATTAAGAACATCCTCAATTTCAGATGGCAGGAAGAGCGCGCCGTGGACAGAATGAGCACATTCCTCCACCACCGTCAGCATCCTCCTACCATGCAGGAGCTGATGGCTCAGCACAATGAGATTCTGTGACAGCTCGCCCAGCGTCAGCCACCACCCCAGCATTATGGTGGTGGTGATCACCATCAGCGTCCCCCAGCCGCGGCCACCTATCAGGAGTTTCTCAGTACTCAGTCGCTGTTGTTCACTCGGGCAGAAGACTCACTCGACGTGGATGTTTGGCTCAGGGTGGTGGAATCCAAATTCTCACTGCTTAATGGAGATTGTTCAGATGTGGCCAAGGTCCGTTTTGCCACCTAGTAGCTTCGTGGACCTACGCGGACATGGTGGGATCATTTCCACGCTATGCAGCCGGTTGACCACATGGTTGAGTGGGGAGAGTTCAAGGCAGCATTCAGAGGGCATCACATACCGGCAGGCATCATGGACCGCAAGCTCAACGAATTTCTGGCACTCACTCAGGGAGGTCGTACAGTGTTGCAGTACGCCCAAGCTTTCAATGACCTAGTACGTAGGCTATCATGCTGACACTGATGAGAAGAAGACAGACAGGTTTAGGAGGGGCCTCAGTACTAAGCCCCATGACCGTCTCAACACCGTCAAGGCCGATAGCTACAATGTGCTAGTCAACATGGCCATATCTCAGGAGGACTGCATCACAGCTCGTCAGGTAGAAAAGAAGAGGAAGACCCCTATGGCAGGACCTTCAGCTCAGCCTCAGCGCTTCAGGATTGTGTCCGACACTCAGAGTAAGGGACCTCAGCAGCAGTAAGGGTGATGGGTGATCCGACCATAGCAGCAGCAGTAGGCACCCAACCGCTCTCAACCCCCAATTCAAAGGAACAACAACCAGCCATAGCAGTAGTACCGTCAGGGCAATGACAACAGGTGTTTCACTTGTGGCAGCACAGGGCACTATGCCAAGAATTTTCCCAAGGACCAGCAGAGGCAGGGGCAGAATGCAAATCAGAACCAAGGCAAGAGGCAGAGGGTGCAAGTGAGGCAAGGCAGGCTGAACTTCACCACATTGGCTGACATTCTGGAGGGAGCACCCGTCATGACTGGTATCTTTTCCGTTTTAAATTCTCCTACCATCATTCTTTTTTATTCCGGTGCATCACACAGTTTCATCAGCGCAAAATTTAGCGCCAAGTGTCAGTTACCTTTTCATTACACAAATGGGGGCGTTATGATTGCAACACTAGGCGGCAGGGTTGCCACCTATCAGATCAACTAGCATGTGCCTATAAAATTTGGTAGTCTTATAATTAAAACCATCCTCCTTATCATGGGATTGGAGAGTGTGGATATCATCTTAGGAACTGACTGGTTATCACGACATCATGCAGTAATTGATATCGCAACAAAGGCCATTGAAATACACTCACCTACTTGTGGTGAAATCACATTATATTTGCCTAGCTAAGGTTGTACCCATTCGTGTGCCTTCGCCCTGACAGAGTCACCCATAGCGAGAATTCTAGTGGTCTGTGAATACCCTGATGTTTTCCCAGACGAATTGCCTAGGGATACCGCCCGACAGAGATATAGAGTTTGCAATTGAGCTACAGCCCGGAACTGCACCTATATCCAAGAGACCCTATAGGATGCCTCCAGCAGAGTTAGCAGAACTGAAAAAGCAGTGACAAGAATTGTTGGACAAGGGGTTCATTCGCCCAAGTACTTTACCATGGGGATGTCCGACCTTGTTTGTGAAGAAGAAGGATGAGAGTCTGAGGCTTTGTGTGGATTACCACCCTCTCAATGCGGTAACGATTAAAAATAAGTATCCCTTGCCCCGCATTGATGTGTTGTTTGATCAGTTGGTGGGAGCCAAGGTGTTTTCTAAGATTAGACCTTCGCTCTGGCTATCTCAAATCAAGATCAGGGCCAGTGATATTCCGAAGACGGCTTTCTCTACTAGATACGGACTTTATGAGTACTTGGTGATGTCATTCGGGCTTACCAATGCCCTAGCATATTTCATGTATTTGATGAATTCAGTGTTTATGCTAGAGCTGGACAAGTTTGTGGTGGTCTTCATTGATGATATCTTGGTCTATTCAAAGAATGAAGGTGAACATACAAAGCATTTGCACACAGTACTTCAAGCGACTGCATGATCATCATTTGTATGCCAAACTCTCAAAGTGTGATTTCTGGCTGAGGGAAATCAAATTCTTGGGTCACACCATTTCTCAGGATGGGATATCAGTTGATCCTGAGAAGGTGCAAGAAGTGATGGATTGGAAGCCTCCTACCACCGTGCGACAGATTCAGAGTTTTCTGGGATTGGGAGGATACTATCGGCGATTCATTCCGGATTTCTCCACGGTTGCTAAACCAATGACAGAATTGTTGAAGAAGGGAGTAAAATTTGAATGGAGTCAGAAGTGTGAGGATGCCTTCATGCATTAAGCCAGTAGCTGACAACAGCACCCGTTCTAGCACAGCCTCACAACACAAAATCTTTTGATGTATATTGCGATGCTTCGGGCACTGGACTGGGTTGTGTTTTGATGCAAGACAACAGAGTTATTGCCTATGCATCTAGAGCACTCAAGCCTCATGAGCAAAATTACCCCACGCATGATCTGGAGTTAGCAGCAGTAGTTCATGCTCTGAAGATATGGAGACACTACCTAATGGGAGCTCATTGTAATATCTATACTGACCACAAGAGTCTCAAGTATATTTTCACCTAGGCTGATCATAATATGAGACAGATAAGGTGGTTGGAATTGATCAAGGACTATGATTTGGAAGTGCATTACCATCCTGGCAAGGCCAATGTTGTGGCAGATGCCTTAAGTCAAAAAGCCTAGTGCAACTGTGTAACTATGGATTCTAAGATCACCACTCTGTGTGACGAGTTGCACAAGCTAAACATGGAAGTTGTTTCTCCAGGTACCTTGGGTTATATCTCCATGGAGCCAAATCTACAAGAGCAGATAGTCCTGGCATAGATTGGTGACAAGGGTGTTCAAGTCATTAAGGAAATGCTCAAACAAAAGGTGGATAAGTACAGATGTTTTTGTCAAGACAGCAAGGGAGTTCTATGGTTTGAAGACCGATTGGTTTTTCCTAAAAACCCAAGCTCAGGAAGAAAATATTGCACGAAGCTCATCTCTCCAAATTTTCCATGCACCCCAGGAGTAACAAGATGTATCATGACCTCAGATCCTTATACTGGTGGACCAGGATGAAGAGGGAAATAGCTAAGTATGTATTTGAGTGTGACACTTGCCAAAGAATCAAGGCTAGTCATTTGAAGGTAGCTAGGTACCTTACAACCCCTCCCCATACCATCTTGGAAATGGGAGGACCTCGGCATGGATTTTATTGTGGGTTTGCCCAACACCTCCCGACACCACGATTCTCTTTGGGTCATTGTGGATAGGCTAACCAAGATAGCTCATTTCATGCCAGTACATACCACCCATAGGGCAGAAAAGTATGCAGAAATCTATATTGACCAAATAGTGTGTTTGCATGGAATACCAAGGACTATCGTGTCAGACAGAGGAGCACCATTCGTAGCACGTTTCTGGGAGCAACTGCAAGAGTCACTTGGGACCCATGTGATAAGAAGGTCAGCATACCATCCTCAAATAGACGGCCAGACAGAAAGAGTAAATCAGATTCTTGAGGACATGTTGAGAGCATGTGTGTTACACTATGGTAAGCATTGGGATAAGTGCCTTTCTTTAGCAGAATTCTCTTACAATAATAGCTACCAATCCAGCCTAAGGATGGCACCTTTCGAGGCCTTGTATGGGAGAAGGTGTAGAACACCGCTAAATTGGTCACAAGCTGGAGAAAGGGAAGTATTTGAACCTAACCAAGTACTTGAAGCCGAGGATAAAGAACTTGGAAGCTGCTCAGGCCAGGCAGAAGAGCTACCATGATAAAAGAAGGAAGCCTCTACAATTCGAAGTGGGGGATCATGTACATCTCAAAGAGTCACCCACCAAAGGTGTTCAGAGATTTGGGATAAAGGGCAAATTAACTCCTCGCTATATTGGGCCCTATGAGATCAAGGAGACTTGTGGTCCAGTAGCGTACCAGTTGAAGTTGTCATCTCACATGTCAGCAATTCATGATGTGTTCCACATATCTCAGCTAAGGAAGTGTGTTCGCTTACCCACGGAAGTGCTACCTGAACCTGAATTGGAAATAGAACCGGACTTGTCATATCAAGAGCACCCCATCAAGGTATTGGACCAAAAGGAAAGGTCAACTCGAGCAAGGTCAATTCGAATGTATAAGATTCAGTGGAGCAACCATTCAGAAGAAGAGGCTACGTGGGAAACTGAGGATTTTCTGCGCTCGCACTTCCCCGATTTTCTGCCTAAAGGAATCGGTACGTAACCTAAAACACCCACCCCCACCTGCCCTTTGAATCTAACTATAAGAGAAACATAATTAATAAGAGCAGAGTAAGTTGTGAAACTAAAGCAAGAAGGACTTCCTTCCAAAGTTGCAAAGAGAATGACATTCGAAGAGTAGTTTACTAGAGAATCTTGACCAAAAAGGAACCACAATACACCAACACGCACCTTCTTGGCACCCCACCAAAGGATCCCTACCCAATCTCGGGACGAGAATCCTTTAAGGGGGGAGGGCTGTAACACTCCAGGTGTTACCCAAGGCCCTGGCCAAAGGAGCACACTTGTGCCCTACTTACCCTATATGCTAAACAGGAAATTGAAGGCACTAAAAACTTTAGAATCATGGTTAAGCTAAGTATTGATCATAACATGAAAGAAACCCTAGCCTTCATCCATTCTCACTCATGAAAAAGATTCTAAAACCCTAATTCCCCTCTTAAGCCATTAAACCCGAAATATGGGATTAAAGGGGAAAGAGTGGGCAAATGGCCAAATCATGAAAGGGAACCTTTACCAAAGATGAAGTATATTAGAAAATCTACAAAATGTATTAACGAAGATATTACAAAAAGGCCCAAACAAAAACCCCAAATCAGCTCACTAAGTGGAGAGCACCATAGAGCCATCAAAATTTCTCTAAGTCCTAAAACGAACCGTAGCCTAAAGATCATATGTGTTCACCTTTGTGCTGGCGCCAAACCATTTGGACCAAATAACAAAAATGTGGCCAAACTACCCAAGGCACACCCCTGAAAAATTTGAAATCAAACCAAGGTCGTTTGACATGGTTTGGCATCAGTTTTGTCGCTGGTGAATAGTGCAGACAGACAAGACTTTGCACCCACATATCTTGTAAGCTAGGGCAGATCTTCCATTGGAACTTACACAAACTAGCTAGCCCTAGGTGCCAGGAAGAAATCTTGCACAAGACCTTTGGCAAGATTCGCATGGTTGTGACCTCTGCAGGCGCAAGAACTTGGCCAGATGAACACGACGACGTGTTCGACGCGCCATGGCAACGCCAGAGCATGCCCTCGGCGCTCAGCCCACGCGCGCAGCACCGCGCCTGTGCCAACCCCACGCCCCCGCCCACGCCCGCGGCTATAAAATCCACCCTGGCCTCGACCGTACACCCCCGCGCGTCCCTGACCCAGCCCGAGCACGAGTTCGCCGGCGTTTTCCCAGAGAACTCCGTGCTAGGGGCCGCACAAGCCACGTCCTCCGTAGACCGGCCAAACCAGCCATTCTCCACCCAGTCCGACCCTTAGGTTAGCTTCTCCGAACCTCGGTAAAGCTCCCCGAGCTGCGGATTGAACAATACCTCGCTGGAGACACTGGATCGACGTCACCGAACTTCAACCGGCTGTCGTCACACGTAGACTAAGCTCCACGGTAAGCCATACGTCGATTCCTTGTACCTATAACATCCTTAGCATCCCGTGAAGCTCCCCGTGCCTTTTGATTGAGCCCTACCACCATGAGCAGCCCAAAGCGCACGCCACTGACGAGCTCGACCGCCTGCGCACGCGGTGAGACCTTTTTCCGGCCATCACCGTCGACGACCCGCACCTCGACGTGACCGCCAGGACCTCCCGAACCTCACCCAGCCCTTCACCGGAACCTCCCTCGCCGCTAGTAAGCCGCGCCACCCTTTTTCCTCTCTGCTGTTACTGTTGCAAGGGGGAAGGAGCTCAGGTTGAAAGAAAGAAAAGCCAGGCGGTTTTTGCGAGGTTAGTGACTCAAAGGAATAGTTTCGCAGCGGTACAGTTTAAAGGATTAATTAAGGGAAAACCCAGGGGCCTCGGCGCAAACTAGTTTTCCTTAAACCTTTTAAGCTTTATTCTTTTAAATGAATACAGAACTTGCAAAATTCACAACTCGAATTTTATCCAGCCAAATTTGGTCAAACTAATTTTGCTAGGTCCTAAATATTATGAACTACTTAGGAAAAATATCAAACACCCTGAGTACTGCAAGACTTTTTAGAGTTTTAATTTAATTAAGTCTATTGCTCAAAACTAAATAAATAGAGGGAAAATAGAAATACTTTTGGACTGAGGTTGAGAAAAATTGGAGATACACTTAACTACTATCTACCTTGTTTAAAAATGTTAAACTCCTCAGTACACCAGATTAAGGAGGGATTAACCATTAAAACTTGCATTTACCCAAACCTTGAGAAAATGAAAAAGGGGATTTAAAATAAGAACCAGAGGGCAACCACATTTTTCCTAGCTTACTTAAGTAATATAGTTCACAATAAAATTTTGTTGAACCCTCTATTAGTACAAAAGAAATACACCACATTTTATTTCATAAAAACGGTCAGAGTTTAGGAAAATCCTAGAAAAATAACCCTAAGGAGAAACCACCCCAATCCTTGGTATAACAAATAATATGTTAGTATGAATCTATGAAAAATATAATTTATGTTGTTTGATATTTTTCAAATGACAAGTTAGTTATAAGTGCATTTTTGACACTAAACTTTAGAAAATCACAACTAAATAACCATTATGTCACTTTCTGTGATTTTTGGCACAAAGACCTATTGTCACACATGAATCTTGGTAAAAATAAGTTTTAGTCCAAAACCCTCACCTAAATCAGAACTGTAGTACAAAGTGACCTCTTACCCTCACTTTTGTCCTTTTTGCCCAAGGTTATCTCAATTAATTCTAGCCTTAAAATTTTAGAACAGAATACAGAGATCAATGTTTACCCACTATAATTTTTGTAACATTTTTAGAATATTCTAATTTGCCATGGTAGTTCAAAAGCACTCAATAATAAGCATAATCGAAAGTAAAAGGAGTATTATGGAAGAAATTAATATTGTGCAACTAAATTCTCCTAAGAGTCCCATAAAACAAAAGGGGATGATTAAAATCCTTAAGTTCACTCAAGACCCTAAGATAGGTGTGTGTGGAACACTTAAGGCACCATCCAATAAAGAAACCCTAGTTTACCACTGTTTTAATATTGTTCACCATACGTAGTATTTACAACTTGACATGTCATTAATACACATGTATCTTATTCATTGCATTCGATAGATTGTAATCTTGCTGACGGAGAGTACATCCTCGTTCCGGAGCAAGGAGTTGCTCAGGAGGTAGTCCAGGAGCCAGCACCAGAGCCTGCCATCGAGAATCTGCCTGCCCCAGCTTTGGAAGGCATGCCCCGGTTTTATGCATAACCAATTATATATGCTATTTTACTACACTTAATGATTGTAGGTTTGTACTGTGCACTTAAGTGTAGGAGTTGTTTGAAACCCTAGTTGCATGAACTCAGGATTCCTTTGAGATGGATACTAGTATGCTAGGTCGAGTAGCTGCTCTACTAATTAGGGATCTCGGTAGAAGTCGAGTGATTTTTCTAGCACTCGCGCGAGGTCAGGAATTGGTTGTATCCATTTTTATATCATAATGATGATGGTCTGTGGACAACGATCCATGGGGATGCGTTGTCTACGAGACTGGAAATTGGAATAAGGATTAAAGTGTGGTACCTTGTGTCAAGCGTTTGAACGTACTAAGCACATGCTGAGAAATATGGTAAATCGGTAAGCCTAGTACCTGAGTGAACCTACCCACAGACTTTACCCCTCACACGACCTGAGACGTGGTCTCCCATTCTGGTTATGGTGGGTACAAGTGTGGTCACTGCACGACAGCAGTCGGGGTCAGTGAGGCATTGTACTCCAAGGCGGTGAGCCCTGTTCTGTTGCTAGGGAATCGATGGGGACGGTTGATGTGTGTGGGGACGGAGTGCCTCGCCACGTCGTGTGTTTAGGTTTACCTTGCAAGGTTTAAAAACTCGATTCGAATCGTCTGCTTCTCGCAGCTAATGAGACTGCTTAATCCATGCTGCTACATTGAGTAATAAGTGGAAATGAGTTGATTGGCAAAAGATGTTGATTGTTAAAATGCCTGATACCATGTATGATTAGCCAGGTATACATCTAGTCTTAAGAGAATCACACTAAAACTTGATAAGCTAAAACTTGATTTTAGACTCAGCTAGTGCTTTTAGCAAACCAAACCCCTCAGCCAAACAGCTGCATGTCTAGAGGTAGAGGAGTAGACTCCTCACACCGGGTAAGTCTAGCTGAGTACTAGTATACTCAGCCTTGCTTGTGGCATAATTTTTTTATAGGTTCTCTAGAGGATATGGTTGCTGGAATGACTTGGCCGTCTACCTTGCCACCGGGTTCGACAGTCGAGTGGGGCCCTACCTCAGCAGGAGAGGAGTCGGAGGAGTGATGGGCTAGGCTTCCCCATCCTCCCTTATGCATCGTTAGTTAAATTCCGCTGCAACCCGAACAATGATTTCTACTTTCGCAAAACTCCGATGATGTTGTAATAACCTTAAGTACTCCTTTAAATTGTGGTTTTATGCTTTATTGTATTTGCTCTATGCCTCACCTTCGAGAGAGTACGTGGTACTTGATCCTGTTAGTGGCCTTGTCGGACTAGATCCGAGGGACTGACGTTTTATTCCTATTCAAGTGTAGTCTAGCCTCTAAGGCGGGACCTAGGCACTTAAGTTGGAATAATTCGGGCGGTTCCGCCACAACTCTCTCAAGGGAGTCTGGCAACAAGTACAAGGAGGAATCCTCTTCCTCCATCAAGTCACATCGGAAGGGTGACAAGAAGAAGAAGATGAAGAACCACGTCCGGCTCTGAATCGTGCACTACTTCTAAGCACCATGAGCGCAAGAAGTATAGTAAGATGCCCTACACTATCCTCGCATTTCAAAGCGCACTCCATTACTTTTTGTACCCCTAGGCAAACCACCATATTTTGATGGTGAAGATTATTGTATGTGGAGTGATAAAATGAGGCACCATCTAACCTCACTCCACAAAAATATTTGAGATATTGTTGAGTTTGGAGCGTAGGCACCAAAGGTGGGGGACAAGGACTGTGACTCGAACGAGGCCACGCAAATTAGGCACTTCAACTCCCAAGCCACTTCTATACTCCTCACCTCCTTGTGTCGAGAGGAGTATAATAAGGTGCAAGGGTTGAAGAACGCCAAAGAAATTTGGGACATCCTCAAAACCGCGCACGAAGGGGACGAGGTGACCAAGATCACCAAGCACGAAACAATCGAGGGAGAACTCGGTCGATTTGTCCTCAACAAAGGGGAAGAGCCGCAAGCAATGTACAACCGGCTCAAGACAATGGTAAACCAAGTGCGCAACCTCGAGAGCACCAAGTGGGATGACCATGAGATGGTCAAGGTTATTCTTAGATCACTTGTTTTTCGTAATCCCACTCAAGTGCAACTAATCGGTGGAGATCCTAGATACAAGCTAATGTCTCCCGAGGAAGTTATTGGCAAGTTTGTGAGCTTTGAACTTATGATCAAAGACTCTAAACACATTGTCAACTTGGAGCAAGGCACCACTCTACACCCGATGATAGGAACGGGGTGCCCGATCTTCCGTCAGGTGTAGGTAACTATTGATTTGGTGGAGATGTCACACAGACGATCCGACTTCCAATCAACATGACTAGAACCCCGCAATCGCAGCACCACTTCTCCTCTGGTTATCAACCGTGCACTACGCGATTGACCTCGCCACGAGGGCTAATCCTTGCTTGCGAATCGAAGACATAAGCAAGAACAAGAAAGAACACAATCTGGAATATTGTGGATGAATGATTAAGCTCACATGTTGAGGTCTCACAAACCGATCTATGGCGGCTGTTCTTGACAGATCTAACTTAAGCAAAACCCGCCTCTAACAAGGATGTGTCAGCTATTAATAAAGACTCTAGGGTTATGCAAACCCTAGACACGCCCCTAATGGGCTCAACGAAGATACATAGCCCAAAAAGCCCAAAAGACGGCGTCACAGCGCTAAAACAGATTCTGAACGTCAACTTGGGCCTCCATCTTGATCCCGACATCCTAGCTGGTCCTCCCCTTCATTCCTAAGTACAATTAAATCATTAGGTATCATAATACTCTCAAATGCACAAGAATAATTACTTAGGAACGAGATCACCTGTAAATTCAATTGTCGAGAGCGTGCGCGAGTAATTGGGTAGTCAACTTGAGGAGTGTTGTTTGTATCCATGGGAGTGATGTCCTCATCATCCTCCCCCTCTTGAAGTGGAGTCGCCCTCGACTCAAGCTCATCTTCTTCTCCCAAATATGGCTTTAAATCTGAAATATTAAAGGTGGGACTAATCCCAAACTCGGGGGCAACTCAAGTTTATATGCGTTGTCATTAATCTTCTCCAAAATTTTAAATGGTCCAGCAGCACGGTTGGGCAAGCTCGCGCCAGGAATCAAATCAATCTAGTGCTCAATCCCACGGATGGGAGGAAGTCCTGGAGGTAACTCAGAGGGAAAAACATCTCGGAACTGCTGCAAAAGGTTAGTCACAGATGCAGGCAAAGTGCTAGCAATATCATCAATAGAAAAGAAAGCATTTTTGCAAACCAAGGCATAGCAACAAGCATCAGTAGCATGAGTTTCAAGAAGATCAGATTTAGTAGCAAGCATGACAGGAGCTTTTAATTTAATTTGTTGCTGAATTTCGGTCTCATTAGTTGGTTCCTTATGGGTACTTGTAGCTCTATCTTTATCAGCTTGTACAATTTCAGCAAGAGTCAAAGGTAGCAAAGTAATGTTTTTAACTTTATGCCTAAAAGTGTATGTATTACTCCTACCATGGTGACGTACATCAGTATCATATTCCCAAGGTCTACCCAACAAAAGAGAACAAGCTTCCATAGGTACTACAACGCAATCCGCATAATTAGAATACATACCAATGGAGAAATGCACTCGTGGAATGTGTGTTACCTTAACCTTGCCTGAATCATTGATCCACTGAATGTGGTATGGATGTGGCCGTGGACGTGTGGTCAGGCCAAGCTTCTTGACCAAATCTAAACTCACCAAATTATTGTAGCTTCCACCATCAATAATAACACGTGCATGCCGATTCTCGATGGAGAAGAAAGTCTAGAACAAATTATGGCGTTGCTGCTTGTCTGATGATTCAGGCTGAGAACTAAGAACACGTTGCACCATGATGCTTCGAAGGTTCACCGTAGCATCAGCACCAAGCATGGTATCATCATTAGCAGCAACATCACTAGAGTCATCATCGTCACCCTCACCGTCAGAAGCACTAATGTAGCCATCATCCGTAGCAATGTATGTTCGCTGACTCGGGCAATCCTTCTTCACGTGACCAATCCCATGACAGCGGTGGCAAACAATACCCGAAGAATGACCACTAGAAGGTGTTGTAGGTGCTGGTGAATTCTGTTTCTTGGCGGGTACCTGCAAAGGAAGGTTACCAACATGTGCAGTAGGTGTCGAGGGAGTATGACTCGAGGAAGGTGTGTGCGTTCGTGATGTAGAGGAAGCGCCAAAAGTAGCCCTAGGTCGATGTTGACATCCCTGCAATTCCTTCTCTGCAAGCATAGCAAACTGGAACAACTTGTTGACAATGTTAAATTCTTTGTAATCCACAATGTCCTGAATGTCACGCCGCAAACCTGAATAAAAACGGCAAAGAGCATCCTCATGTCCCTCTACTATCCCACAACGCTGCACTCCCTTCTGAAGCAAAGCATAATAATCTTGAACAGATTTATCCCCTTGCTCTAAACGCATCAATTTCTTACGCAATTCTCTATGATAATATGGGGGAACAAATCTATCGCACATAGCTACCTTAAGATCTTCCCAAGTCGTAGGTGCTCTACCATCCCCAACTAGACCAGTCCACCAAACAATAGCAAAATCTTTAAATTCACTAGTGGCTTGTCTAACTTGATGTCGTTCAGGTACAAGGTGGGCAACAAATTTCTGTTCTATCATCATCTCCCAATCAAGATATCCCTCAGCATCATAATGACCCGAAAAAGATGGTATAGAAAATTTAATCTTAGCATAAGGGTCGTCAGGAGCACGATTGTTATTACCTTGCTGGCGGTATGGCATACCTTTTGTGTTTTGATGAAGACAGCGACGGAGGCGCAAATCTCTGGTGGCCGCTTCATCATAATTACCTTCTTCATCAAACACTGCATCATCGGGAAGACATGGACGAGGAGGTGGTGGTGGCGGTGCTTGTTGTTGCGTCTCCAACACAACAAGTCTGTCGATGATCTGGGACAATCATCGATCCAGTCTCTCGTAAGTCTTGCTAAGGTTCATGTCAATGAAGGCATCATGCACTGATTTGTGGATCCGTCTCCTCCATTTGCTCCTTCAGGAGCTTGTTGTTTGCCTCAAGATCTTGGCGACTAACATATTCATCGAAGTCTGTAGGGATCCTTGCTTCTTCTCCATCGCCTGCCATCGAAACACAAATCAAGAAACAAACGGTGACGGTTATCCCTAATAATTTCACTACACGCTCCTCTCAGGTGGAACACAGGAACACGCTCTAATGTATCTTACCAAGCTCTTACAAGTGTCTGACGAAATACAAGCAAAGGATGGTACAATCGGAGGCTGGTTCATGATACTTACCAAGAGGGAGTGAAACCACGATTGCAAGGTCAAATCTGTATTGATCAGAAGATATAGTATGTGGAGCTGTAGGACAGGCACAATATGTATGTGAATGTGGAACAAAATCGAGTGCAGATGAGCGAAGTTCAATAAATATCCAAAGCACAAGTCACAATTGCTGGCTAAGAGATGTATCTAGGCATAGCACAACAAGGTTGGAATAAAGAACAATGGAACTAGCAAAATGGCAGTACCGTAAATATTGTACTAGCGAGGCAAAAAAAGGCACTAGTAGGAATCACTGGTGATTTTGTTTTTCTTTTTTGTATGATTTTTTTGATATTTTTCTCAGCACAAGAAGCAACAAAATAGGAGCTACACCAAGTTTCACCTAAAACAGAGATCAGATGTGGTCTACAGAAAATCAACAAGTTCTCTGAAAAGCGTGCAAGAACTTTGACAAATTTTTTTCTTTATTTTCCTGAATTTTTTTTGACAATTTTATCGAAACCAAACAGGCCGAAGGCGAGTTTAGTTGGCCTCAGAATGGCATCACCAAGCTCTTGTAAAAATTTCAGATTTTTTGGACAACCGAGCAAAAAGTTATGTCCGGTTTAAGGAAGGTACCTCAAGTTATGTTTTTGGGAGGCACGACTAGAAAGCGGCGGTTGCAGTATGAATTGTCAGCCGAAGTCAGCGGCTTGCAGTATGAGATCTCATAACGGGATACAACCATTGATTGGGTCGTCAACTCGCGTTCGTTCGCTTGGGACTGCGAAGCAAAAGCTCTAGCTCGGGTTGTGTGTCCCTCGAAAGTCTGCAAGTGTACTGTAATACTTTACATGAAGAAGTACATGTACTGTATGCTCAACTGCATCCGGACGTGCCTTTAGATGCTGCTGCAATGGGAGCCAGACCATCGGGTACAGCAAATGAAGGACCTGATGGGGAGCTAGACCTTTTTAGGCCCCCTCCTTCCATGAACCTTGCTAACGAACGGTCTCCTGCAGCAGGAAATGGTGCAACAAAGGATGAAGAAGACTAGAATAGTATAGTCTAAGTGTTATACTTATGTAAAATAAGTAATGAAGTCAAGTTGTACAATGGAGTCTATATAATTATTACATTTTGGTAATGTAATATGATGGTGTATGTTGGCATGTTATATTTTTTTTCCAAATGTTTCTTTGCCTCAGATGCCATCATGGACTCGTGCACATGATGGTGTGGGGACTTCCCGCGGTAGGGAGGATACTCCTAACCTGCCACCAGTACCACCGACTTTGGCCGAGGCTATCGCTACCCTAGTCAATGCCACCGCTGATAACGCGCTTCTTGTGCGAAATGGCGGGCAATCAGTTCCAACAGCACGGAGGAAGAGCTCCTCCTCAAGGACCACGTGATACTACATATTTGGAATTCTCTAAGACCTGACCCCCGCTCTTCATCAAAGCAGAAGAATCTTTAGAAGCTGACGAATGGGTGAGAGTTATGGAACAGAAGTTTGGGTTAATTTGATGCACAAAGACGCAAAAACCACTGTTTGCAGCACAACAGTTAAGAGGGCCTGCCAGCACTTGGTGGGCAAATTTTTCAGCAATCCAACCAGCTGGGCATCAGATTACCTGGGAGGAATTCAAGCTAGCGTTTCGGGAGTATTATGTTCCAGAGGGAGTGCTCCATATGAAACAAGAAGAGTTTATCCGGTTAAAGTAAGGGGGAGATACTTTAATGCAGTATCTCAATAAATTTAACCACCTCTCCCAGTATGCCATTGACTAGGTGAATACAGATCTGAAAAAGAAGAATTGTTTTATGAGGGGACTCAATGATAGGCTTCAGCGGAAGATGGCAACATGCTTGGACCTTACCTACAGTAGGGCTGTCAGTATAGCACTGGCAGTGGAAGCTAAAAACAGCGGGACATGGATAATCAAAGGGGTTTGGAGGAGAAAGGTCAAATCAAGGACCTGAGAAGAGAACGAGGTTGGTGATTCTGTTTCGACCTTTTAATCAAAATCATTCTTCGACTTGCCCACCTTCATATCCATTCAAGCAGCCTGTCTTTATTTGTCCTACTACTACCCCCGCTGCTACCAATCAGCCGAGTGCCCTTGGTACTCGTTTCCCCGCTCTTCCCAGTTCTTCCACTGGTTGCTTCAATTGTGGAAAGCCCAGACACTTCATCAAAGACTGCCCATACCCAAAGCAAAATAAAACCAATTTCTAACAGAACTCTGGGAACTCCAACCAAGGAAAGGGGAACACGACTAATACTTCAACGGGCAAGAATTTCAAGAAAACTGGACGGATTTATTATACCCAAGTGGCTACAACACCGGAGGGCGAGCTGGTAATGATGGGTACGTTCCTTGTTGCCAATTACCTTGCAGTTATTCTCTTCGATTCTGGTGCATCACATACCTTCATAAGCAAGAATTTTGTGGGAAAACATTGCATTCCTTGCACTGAATCAAGGGAGGGATTTGTTATCCACTCACCTGGGGGACAGATATTTACTAAGGAAGTAGCCTTCCACATACCAGTAACTTTGGCCGGACGGGAATTTCCTACCAACATGATTGTTTTAAAAGGTCAAGACATAGATGTAATTCTAGGCATGAACTGGTTAGCCCAGCATAAGGCCATCATTAATATAGACTTAAGAACCATTAAATTGAGCCATGGCCATGAGGAGGTTCAACTGTCCATCTCTGTAGCTGTCCCAGCCAAAACATCTGGAGAAGTTTATGAAGCTATCATACAAGAAATTTAGGACATTTCGGTGGTATGTGAATTCCCAGATGTTTTTCCTGAAGATTTGCCTGGGTTGCCTCCTGAAAGGGATGTGGAATTTGTGATTGAACTAAAGCCCGGTACGGCTCATATTTCTAGAAGGTCGTACCGAATGCCACCTAATGAATTGGCAGAACTCAAGGCTCAATTACAAGACTTGCTTGAGAAGGGGTTCATTAGGCCTAGTTCATCACCATGGGGATGTCCAGCAATTTTCATTAAGAAGAAGGATCAGACACTTCGAATGTGCGTGGACTACAGACCCCTTAATGAGGTCACCATCAAGAACAAGTACCCTCTTCCCTGGATCGATATCTTATTCGATCAACTTACTGGAGCTTGGGTATTCTCCAAGGTTGACCTTAGGTCAGGGTATCATCAGATCCATATTCAACCCGAAGATATACCCAAGATCGCATTCACTATGCTGTATGGATTATTTGAATATTTGGTCATGTCTTTCGGATTGACAAATGCTCCCGCCCACTTCACATACTTAATGAACTCGGTATTTATGCCCGAGTTAGATAAATTTGTGGTGGTCTTCATTAATGATATTTTGATCTATTCCAAAAATGAAGAGGAGCATGCTAAGCACTTATGGATCGTGCTAACGCACTTAAAGGAGCACCAGCTATATGCCAAGTTCAGCAAATGCGCGTTCTGGTTGGAGGAAATCTAGTTTCTTGGACATGTATTATCTGCGAAAAGGGATTGCGGTCGATCCCAGCAAAGTCAAGGATATTCTAGAATGGAAACCGCCTACTACAGTACCTCAAGTTCAAAGTTTCCTTGGACTGGCTGGATATTACCATAGGTTCATTCTGGATTTCTCCAAGATTGTTAAACCTATTATGGGTTTATTGAAGAATGATACCAAGTTTGATTGGTCCTCCAAATGCAATGAATCCTTCAAGCAGCTTAAGGTGTTATTAACCACTGCTCGGGTGTTGGCTCAACCGGATATAGAAAAGCCTTTCGATGTGTATTGTGACGCATCAGGTAGTGGACTCAGATGTGTCCTAATGCAAGAGGGCCGAGTAATAGCGTATGCTTCAGGACAACTACGCCAGCATGAGGAGCACTATCCAACTCATGATTTAGAATTAGCTGTAGTTGTTCATGCCCTTAAGATATGGCGTCATTATCTGCTGGGAAATACTTGTCATTTATATATATATCACAAAAGTCTGAAATATATCTTTACCCAGTCAGAATTGAATATGAGACAACGAAGATGGCTTGAGCTGATTAAAGATTATGACTTGGAAATCCACTATCACCGAGGAAAAGCCAATGTGGTGGCAGACGCACTGAGTCACAAAGCTTCCTGTCATTGTCTTACAGTAAGGCCTGCCATCACCCTATGTCAAGAAATGGAAAGGTTGAACCTGGGTATGATACAACACTGAACTTTGACACAATTAAAGCTTAAGTCACTTCTTCTACAGAGAATTATTGATGCCCAAAGAACCGACAAGGGTATGAAGCATATTCATGAGAAAATAGAAGCCGACAAAGCAAATTGCTTCAGAAAAGATGACCAATGAATAATATGGTTCAATGATCGCATAGTTGTGCCGAAAGATGCTGAAGTCCGCCAACAAATTTTGGATGAAGCTCATCTTAGTCGATATTCCATTCATCCCGGAATTACTAAGATGTATCAGGACTTAAAGCAACACTATTGGTGGACAAAAATGAAGATTCAGATCGCACGCTATGTGGCAAGATGTGACACCTGCAGACGTGTCAAAGCAATACATATGAAGACTGTTGGACCATTACAATCCTTGCCCATCCCAACTTGGAAATGGGAGGATATTAGTATGGACTTTATTGTGGGATTACCAGGACAACTAAAGGTTTTGACTCTATCTGGGTTATAATTGATCGACTTACAAAGATTGCCCACTTTCTTCCCGTCAAAGTAAAGTATACAATGGCCACATACGCGGAACTTTATATTACTCGTATTCTCAGTTTGCACAGGGTTCCAAAAACAATAGTGTTAGACCGCGGACCACAATTTGTATCAAAATTTTGGGAAGAACTCCGCACATCTTTGGGTACTAAGTTGCTCCACAGTTCGGCCTATCATCCTCAAACAAATGGACAAACTGAGAGAGTAAATCAGATACTTGAAGACATGTTGCGGGCATGTGTCCTGGAGTTTCCGCAAAAATGGTATGATTGTCTACCATTGGCAGAATTTTCTTATAACAACAGCTATCAAGAGAACATTAAAATGGCACCATTTGAAGCACTGTACGGGCGACTGGTGCCGAACACCCTTAAATTGGTCAGAACCTGGAGAACGGTGGTATTTCAGGCTTGACTTAGTCAAGGAAACAGAAGCAAAGGTTCAACGAATAAGACATTACTTGAAAGAAGCTCAAGCTCGGCAAAAAAGTTATGCAGAGAAACGACGTCGACCCTTGTTCTTTCAAGTCAAAGACCATGTGTACCTGAAAGTATCACTAATGAAGGGTGTCAATCGATTAGGGGTAAAAGAAAAGTTGGCACCCTGATACATTGGCCCATTTCCTATTCTTGAACAATGCGGACCACTGGCGTATAGACTTCAACTGCCAGAAACATTGTCTGCAGTACATAATGTGTTCCATGTATCACAATTAAAGAAGTGCCTTCGGATTCCTAATCGAACCATCGATGTAGTGGATGTTGCTTTGGAACCAAACTTAACTTATTTAGAACATCCCATTCGAGTTTTGGATCAGAAGGACATGATCACCCGAAAAAGGACTCTTAAAATCTATAAGGTACAATGGAACCAACACACTGAAGATGAAGCTACCTGGGAGACTCAAGACTTCTTGGAAAAGAATTTTCCTAGGTTTTTAGCTTCATGTAACCTGTAAGATATGTATATTTGATTGTAAAAGTGGAATATACCCCATACCACCCCCTGCTCTGTAAGACAAATAAGCAAATAAAGATATGACGTGTTTCCTTTTCCATTACTTACCCTAGGACCTTAAATCTCGGGACGAGATTCTTTTATGGGGGGAAGGATGTAACACCCCTAGTGTTACTGGCACTAAAACTTGAGCATAACATCATGTGCATTGACATCTCATGTTGTTTGTTACACCTAGAATGCATTCACTAGGTAAAATTTCAAAAGAAGTTGTGATGTGGTGACTTGAAGAGTGCTTAACCTTAGGGTAGGGTACTTAACCCTGGAATTAGGACCTATAGATGGAAATGAAGCCAAAATGAGTAAAATCTCAAAAGCTATTAGAAATGTTCACAAGATATAAAATTTAGTGAACTTTAGTGTCACAAAAACCCTAGTGTGCCCAAACCCTAAAAACAAACCCTAGAAAACCCTAATTGGAGCCCTAGGGGGGTAAATGCAAATTCTATGCACTTTTGGACCAAAGTGCAAATAACGAAGTGATAGAATACCACAAACCAAGTAACTTTCACATTGAAGGATTCTCATGTAGTGTGGAAAGATTTGGACTTATTTGCAAAAGTACCCCATGAACACTATATGTTAAGTCTGAATTTCAGTGGAATGGTGTCACTTTGGAGCTCTATATTTCTAAATTTATAAGGATTTTGCCCTAAGTCAATACAACAAACTTGTAGAGCTATGTTAGAGGTACAAATTTGACACTGATCTAGTGCTACATGGAAATGGGAGAAAAATAGACATGAAACTGATCTATCAGTCGACCTTGACACTGAATCAGGACTCACAGTGATCTAGGGCTGAGTTTGGGAGCTATTTTGAGCATGATCTAGTAAGTATTTGTGTATGATTGCTATAACAAAATTGAAGCTGGATTTTATAGGACAACAACTTTGTTACAGATAGATTAAGTAGTTACCAGGAATTATTTACCAATTAAAGGTGCTTAAACCTAGTCTTTTAGAATTTTAGAATTTAATTACTAGCTCTAAAAATCATAAAACTTTTTGGGCAAACTCAATTTTATAATTAGAGCCCTTGGGTAAAGTTTGTTATGTTTTGGACATTGTTTGATTCCTAAACCCAAAACCCTAGTTTTCTAAGGTAATATTTGCCTTATCTTAATGAAGTATTGACTCGGAAAACCCTAGCTAACCAGGTGTACCGTGAAGGAAAGTTGTATTCAAGATACAACTTGATGTATCTCTATTATAACTGCATATTCATAGCATCACATGAGCATTCATGTATATATATGGTTATGTATAGAAAACAAAGAAGTAATTATCGAAGAAGAAGAAACTGCACCACCAGCTGAGACATATATATATGGTTATGTATAGAAAACGAAGAAGAAGTAATTATCGAAGAAGAAGAAACTGCACCACCAACTGAGACTCCACCTATCGAGAATAGTATTTATTTTGATATCTGTGGAACAGATCCCGAATCCCCTACAACACAAGGCAAGCCCCGGTGCATTTACCCTTTTCCTTGTGGTTTTAAACTCTTTATCACTTGAAATGATGCATTAGGTGATAGGAGTTGAGTGATGAACTATTGCTGCATTTCCTTCCTTGGAACTGTTTACCCTTCCTTGATACCTAGTTTTGCTTAAAAGTTTTCTGATGCTTAGTCTTGCCTTAGAAAACAAAATGATTTGTTTTAAATAAAGATGATGCTTCATGTGGGAAGGGGAGTTTTCAAAGAAAAGATTTGATGGTGGATCCATCATGACCGTTGTGACGGAACCTCCCAAGTCATTAGGCCCACCTATAGTTGTCCTTGTCCAACAGACTTCAGACAACCCTGCAGGTGCTCCTGAATCACTTGACAAGTTCGGTATCTGCTTTCTTTACCTTTCCCAAGAGCGTTTCACCCATCACGTAGACATTACAAGCATCGGAGATACGAAAGTGCGGAAGCAGTTACATTAACTTTCCTTTATTGGAAATTAAGTGTGGCGGAACCGCTCGAATTATTCCAACTTAAGTGCCTAAGTCCCGCCTTAGAGGCTAGACCACACTTAAATGGGAATAACACGTCAGTCCCTCGGATCCAGTCCAATGAGGCCACTAACAGGATCAAGTACCACGTACTCACTCGATGGTGAGGCACAGAGCAAATGCAATAAAGCATAAAACCATACATTAAGGAGTATTAAATTTATTACATCATCATCGGAGTTTTAGCAAAAGTAGTAACCATTGTTCGAATGCAGCGGAAATAAACTAGAGATAGATGGAGGGATGGGGAAGCCTGTCCCATCACTCCTCATGCTCCTCCTCATCCGAGGTAGGGTCCCACTCGACTGTCCAACCCGATGGCAAGATGGACGGCCAAGTCAGTCTAGCAACCATGTCCTCCAGAGAACCTATAAAATTATGCTACAAGCAAGGCTGAGTATACTAATACTTAGCTAGACTTACCCGGTGTGAGGAGTCTACTCCTCAACCTCTAGACATGCAGCTGTTTGGCTGAGGGTGTTTGGTTTGCCAAAAGCACTAGCTGAGTCTAAAATCAAGTTTTAGCTTTTTCAAGTTTTAGTGTGACTCTCTTAAGACTAAATGTGTACTATCTAATCATTCATGGTATCAAGCAATTTAGCAATCAACATCTTTTGCCAAATCATCACATTTCCACTTGTTACTCAATGCAGTACAATGGATCAAGCAGTCTCATTAGCTGCGAGAAGCAGACGATTCGAATCGAGTTTTTATCCTTTTAAGGTAAACCTAAACACATGACGTGGCGAGGCACTCCTGTCCCCACACACATCAAATGTCCTCATCGATTCCCCATCAGCAGATCAGGGCTCACCGCCTTGGCGTACAATGCCTCACTAACCCCGACTGCCGTCGTGCAGTGACCGCACGTGTACCCACCATAACCGGAATGGGAGACCACGTCTCAGGTCGCGTGAGGGGCAAAGTCTACTGCCAGGTTCAATCAGGTACTAGGCTTACCGATTTACCATATTTCTCGGCATGTGCTTAGTACGTTCAAACGCTTGACATTGGTATCTGCATGTTAATCCTTATTCCAATTTCATCTCGTAGACCACGCATCCCCATCGATCCGTGTCCACAGACCGACATCAGTATGATATGAAAGTGGATACAACCAATTTCCTGACCTCGCGCTAGTGCTAGAAAATCACTCGACTTCTACCGAGATCCCTAATTAATAAAGCAGCTATCCAACCTAGCATACTAGTATCCATCTCAAAAGGATTCCTGAGATCATGCAACTAGGGTTTCAATCATATCCTACACTTAAGTGCACAGTACGAGCCTACAACCATTAAGTGAAGTAAAATAATATATAGAACTGGTCATGCATAAAACCAGGGCTTGCCTTCCAAAGCTGGGGCAGGCAGATCCTGGATGGCAGGTTTTGGTGCTGGATCCTAGGCTACCTCCTGAGCAACTCCTTGCTTCGGCACGAGGATGTACTCTCCGTCAGCGAGGTTGCAATCTATCGAATGCAATGAATAAGAAATATGTATGCTATGATATGCAGGATTTAGTAACCATTATGCTTAGTGAAGAAATATATGTTAGTTGATAACTTACGGTTTCCTTGTTATCTGAAGCTCTTAGTGGTTTATGCTTATCAATTTAGGTCTGAGGTTTTGCTTAGAGGTAAACATAGTGGATTAAGATTTGGATTGCCCTTTAAAGGTTCTATTAGGTATTCAAGGGTTTTGTTGTTTTGGTTAGGGCAACATTAATCTCCACTACTAATTCCTCTTTTTATTGTCTTTTTATGATCTTAAGGATGGTTTGAACTACAATAGTGATTTCAAAATTACCAAAATTTCTGTGAAAATTACAGTGGGTGAATATTGGTCTCTGAAGTCCGTCCTATAAATTTGAGGTCAAAAATAAACAGAACATGCCCTGGACAAAAATAACAAAAGTTGGGGCAGAGGGGTTACTTTGCACTACAACTCTGATCTAGGTGTGGGTTCTGTACTAAGAGTTATTTTTGCTGGCATCTATGGGTAATAACATGTTTCTGTGCAAAAAATCATAAAGGGTTACTTAGTGATTATTCAATTATGATTTTTTAAAGTTTAATGCCAAAAAGACACTTATAACTAACTTGCTATTTGAAAAATATCAAACAACAGAACTTGTATTTTTCCTAGGTTCTTCTTAGCACAAGAATAGTCATTCCTAAGGTAGGGGTGTTTTCTCCTTAGGATTATTTTCTTATGACTTTCAAAGTTTTCTCTGTTTTTCATGAAGAATTGTGAGTGCAATTTCCTTTCACTGGACTATGGCTCAATAGATTTTTCTTGTGAACTACATAACTTAGGCATGCTAGGAAAAATATGGTGGCCCCCTAGTTTCCCTTTTTAATCCCCCTTTTTAATTTTTCTAAGTTTGAGCATAAACAAGTTTCAGTGAATAAACCTTCCTTAACCTTGTATACTGGGGTGTTTATTACTTTTAAATAGTGTAACTACTAGGTTAGTGTCTCCACTATTTTTCTTAACCCTGGTCTAACAATATTTCTATTTTTCCTTCTAATATTAAGTTTTGGGCAGTTTTCTTATTTAATTCATAACTCTAGAAAATATTACAAAAACTATGGGGTTTATCATTTTTGCCTGATAGTTTATATTTCACAAAGTCTGGCAAAATTAGTTTGACTAATTTTGGATGATTATTTTTCAAGTTATGCATTTATTAAGTTCTCTGCAATATTTAAAAGAAAAGTAAATTCGAAATGGAAAAGAAATACAGATTTGCGCTGAAGTCCCTGGGTTTTCTCCCCCTTTTCTTTCACAAAACAGCCCTCGGTCTACTATTTGCATGAGTCACTGACCTTGCACAAAACCCCCTGGACTTATCCTAAACCTAACCCGCGATCCCTGGCTGGCTGAAACAGTAACCGTAGCAAAGATTACGGCGGCGAGGCTTACATGCGGCAGTAGAGCTTCAGCGGGGTGGTCAGCGGTGTCGGGGAGGTCACGGCGATCACGTCGGTGTGCGGGTCGGCGACAGAGGTGGTCGGAGCTGCCCTGGCCACGAGCGCAAGAGCCGGAGGTCGGCGGCGGCTCCTACTCCGGCCAAACCATGGTGGTAGGGTTCAATCAAAATGCACGAGGAGCTCCACTGGGTGATGTAGAGGCCATGTGCGCAAGGAATTGAGAAATGGTGCAGAGGGTTACCCGGTCCACGTGCTCCGGCAGGTTCACGAACTCTGGCGAGCGCGATCACACTGTTCCGGTGGGGCTGGTCCTCGGCTCAAGCTCGGGCAAGCTTCACGGCCTTCTGGGGAAGCTATCCGAGGGCTTGGATCGAGCGGAGGTGGACGGGAAAGGGTTTGGCCACGGTGGTTGCCCTCGGGCGGCTCTGGCGGGTCACGGGGAGGTCGCCGGAGCTGCGGGCGAGCTCGAGAGATTTAGGCGTGGTATAGAGGAGGCAACGGGGAAGATGGCCGTGCACTAGGGTGGGCTTTATAGCCGTGGCGCGGGTGTGGGCACGGGGCGGCCGAGGGCGCGTGGGGGTTCGCGTGCGGGCGTGCTCTGGGCGCTCCCCCGAGTGCCAGCCCACGTCTTACACGTGGGGGTTTACTTCTGCCAGGGTTCAACGGCCGATTTGGTCGACTTAGCGTGCAGATCTTAGCAAAACCCCCATGTACGGTTTCTTCTCTACACCAAATCCTACCTTTTCGATGTGAGTTCCAAGCAAAGATATGGTCGGGGTAGAGAGATATGGGGGTGAGAAGTTGGCTCTGTCCGAACTGTCCACACCGAGACAAAAGCCATGCCAAGTCGTGTCAATTGACTTAGGGTTGGGTTCAAACTTTTGCAAGGTGTTCTAGGGGTCTTTAGGCGCCATTTTGTCAATTGGGCCATAAGGTTTTGAGTTTGGGAAAAAGATGAACATGTGTGTTCTTTGAAAGAGGGTCGATTTTGAACTTGAGAAAAACCTGATTTTTCTTTTATGTCTTTCTCTTTGGTGAACTTTTTGGGGTTTTTCTAAATCCTTTTTGGGGTCACTCTCTTTCTATGTTTTGTAGGGTATTAAGTGTACTATAACTTTTATAATTAGTCCAAGTCATGACAATGTGATTTACATAGACTTTTATCCATAATTCCCTCTAGGGCTCCATTTGCCTATAAGGGATTTGAATTAGGGTTTGGATCATTCCCTTCTCTTTAGTGCATGATAAGGCCAAGGCATGACTTCTAAGATGGGTTACACCTACTTAGGATCTTGATCCCCAAGTTTGGTGTCTTTTTCTCAAACTAAACCACATGTGACGATGGGTTCAATAGTGTAGTCTTGAGTGAAAACCCTAAGTAACACCTGGGGTGTTACAGCCCTCCCCCCTTAAGGGAATCTTGTCCCGAGATTTTTTTGTAGGGTCCTTCAGAGGGGGTACCAAAAAGGTGTGCTAGGGTTTTGCATTTTCATCTATCCAAGTTTCTCTAGTTAACTGCTCTTCGAATGTCATTCTCTTTGCAACTTCAGAAGGAAGCCCTTTTAAAACCATTTTCCAAGTTTACAATATCTTTAACATGTAAGTTTTTCTTATCTTTAGTTTCAAAGGGCAGGTGGGGGTGGGGTTTTTGGGGTTACGTACTGATTCCTTTGGGCAAAAAGTCAGGGAAGCGAGATCGTAGAAAATCCTCAGTCTCCCACGTAGCCTCTTCTACTGAATGGTGACTCCACTGAACCTTATACATTTTGATCGACCTTGCCCGTGTTGATCTCTCCTTTTGATCCAATACCTTGACAGGGTGCTCCTGATAAGACAAGTCTGGTTCTATCTCCAATTCTGGTTCAGGTAGTACTTCCGTGGGTAAGCGGACACACTTCCGTAGCTGCGATACGTGGAACACATCATGAACTATTGACATGTGGGGTGGCAACTCCAATTGATATGCTACGGGTCCACAATTTGCTTTGATCTCATAGGGCCCAATGTAGCGAGGAGCTAACTTGCCCTTGATTCCAAACCTCTGAACACCTTTGGTGGGTGATACCTTAAGATGAACATGATCTCCCACTTCAAACTGTAGAGGCTTCCTCCTCTTGTCATGGTAGCTCTTTTGCCTGGCCTGAGCAGCTTCTAGGTTCTTCTTAATCACTCTGACCTTCTCTTCCGCTTCAAGTACCAAGTCAGGTCCAAATGTTTCCCTCTCTCTCGCTTGAGACCAATTTAGCGGTGTCCTACACCTTCTCCCATACAAGACCTCGAAAGGTGCTATCTTTAGACTAGACTAGTAGCTGTTGTTATATGAAAACTCCACCAAGGAAAGGCACTTGTCCCAATTTTTACCATAGTGTAGCAAAAAGGCTCGCAACATGTCTTTGAGGATTTGATTCACTCTTTCTGTCTGACCATCTGTTTGCGGATGGTATGCTAAGCTTCTTATTGCATGGGTCCCAAGTGACTCTTGGAGCTGCTCCCAAAAGCGTGCCACAAACAATGCTCCTCTGTCAGACACAATGGTCTTCGAAATTCCATGCAGACACACTATTTGAACAATATAGATTTCTGCATACTTCTCTGTTTTGTGGGTGGTATGCATTGGCAAGAAATGAGCTGTCTTGGTCAACCTATCCACGATGACCCAAATAGAATCATGGTGTTGGGAGGTATTGGGCAATCCCACGATAAAATCCATGCAAATATCCTCCCATTTCCAAGATGGAATGGGAAGGGGCTGTAAGGTGCCTGCTACCTTCAAATGGCTGGCCTTGACTCTCTGGCAAGTGTCGCATTCAGATATATACTTAGCAATTTCCCTCTTCATTCTGGTCCACCAGTACAAAGATCTGAGGTCATGATACATCTTGTTACTACTGGGGTGCATGGAGAATTTTGAAAGGTGAGCTTCATCCAATATTTTCTTTCTGAGCTCAGGGTTCTTGGGAACAACCAATCGGTCTCCAAACCACAGAATCCCTTTGCTGTCCTGACGGAAGCATTTGTATTTTTCCGCCTTCTATTCGATCATTTCCTTAATAACGTGAACACCCTTGTCACCAATCTATGCCATGACTATTTGCTCCTGTAAGGTGGGCTCCACTGAAATATAACTTAAAGCACCGAAGGAAACGACTTCTATGTTCAGCTTGCATAACTCATCACATAGGGTGGTGATTCTTGCATCCATATTCATACAATTGCACTGGGCTTTCCTGCTTAAGGCATCTGCCACAACATTGGCTTTGCCAGGATGGTAATGCACCTCAAAATCATAGTCCTTGATTAATTCTAACCATCTTCTCTGCCTCATATTAAGATCAGCCTGGGTAAAGATATATTTGAGGCTCTTATGATTAGTGTAAATATTACAGTGAGCTCCCATTAAGTAATGTCTCCAAACCTTGAGGGCGTGAACCACGGCTGCTAACTCCAGATCATGTGTGGGGTAGTTCTACTCATGGGGTCTGAGTGCTCGGGAGGCATAAGCAATGACTCTGTTGTCTTGCATCAAGACACATCCCAATCCAGTACCGGAAGCATCGCAATAAACCTCAAAGGGTTTGGTGTTGTCCGGCTGAGCTAGCACAGGTGCAGTGGTCAAGTGTTGCCTTAGTGTATGAAAGGCATTCTCACACTTCTGGCTCCATTCATACTTGACTCCTTTCTTTAACAATTCAGTCATTGGCTTGGCAATTCTGGAGAAGTCCGGAATAAACCGCCGATAATACCCTGCCAATCCCAGAAAACTATGGATCTGCCGTACTGTGGTAGGAGGCTTCCAATTCGTCACTTCTTGTACCTTCTCAAGATCAACTGATATCCCATCCTGAGAAATTGTGTGACCCAAAAATTTAATTTCACTCAGCCAGAAATCACATTTGGACAACTTAGCATATAGATGATGATCGCGCAGCCGCTGAAGTACGATGTGTAGATGCTCAGTATGCTCGTCTTCATTCTTGGAATAGACCAGAATATCATCAATGAAAACCACCACAAATTTGTCTAGCTCTGGCATGAATACTAAGTTCATCAAATACATGAAATAAGCCGGGGCATTGGTTAGCCCGAAAGACATCACCAGGTACTCATACAGCCCATATCTGGTAGAGAAAGCCATCTTCGGAATATCACTGGCCCTAATCTTGATTTGATGGTAGCCCGAGCGAAGGTCTATCTTGGAGAATACTTTGGCTCCCACCAACTGATCAAACAATACATCAATACGTGGCAACAAATACTTATTTTTGATGGTCGCCGCATTGAGAGGGCGGTAGTCCACACACAACCTCAGACTCTCATCTTTCTTCTTCACAAACAAGGCTGGACATCCCCATGGTGAAGTACTTGGGCGAATGAACCACTTGTCCAACAATTCTTGCAACTGCTTTTTCAATTCTGCCAACTCTACTGGAGGCATCCTATAGGGTCTTTTGGATATAGGTGCAATCCCGGGTTGTAATTCAATCGCGAACTCTATGTCCCTGTCGGGTGGCATTCCTGGTAATTCGTCCGGAAAAACATCTGGGTAGTCACAGACCACTGGGATTTTCTCAACTGGCGACTCTATCATAGTGAAGGCACAGGAACAGGTACATCCCTGGTCGGGTCGGTACAAGGTGATCTTGCCATCCAGTGGGGAGTGAATCTCTATGGCTCTGGCTGCAACATCAATTACCACATGGTGTCGTGATAACCAATCAGTCCCCAGGATGATATCCACACTATCCAATCCCATGATCAGGGAGAGTGGTTTTAAATATGAAGCTACCCAACCTTATTGGTACGTGTCTATTGATCTGATAGGTGGCAACCCTGCCTCCGGGTGTAGAAATTGTAATACCCCCATTGGTGTGGTGAAAAGGTAACTGGCACTTGGCACTAAATTTGGTACTGATAAAACTGTGTGATGCACCAGAATCAAAAAGAATAATTGCGGGATAATTCAAAACTGAAAAGATACCAGTCAAGATGGGTGCTCCCTCTGGAATATCAGCCATGGTGGTGAAGTTCAGCCTGCCTTGTCTCACATGCACCTTCTGCCTCTTGCCTTGATTTTGGTTGGAGTTCTGCCTCTGCCTCTACTGATTTCTAGGGCAATTCTTGGCATAGTGTCCAGTGTTACCACAAGTGAAACATCTGTTGTCATTGGCCTAACGGTACTGCTGCTGCTGTGGCTGAGTGTTCCTCTGAACAGGGGGCAGAGAGCGGTTGGGTGCCTGCTGCTGCTGCTGTGGTCGGATCACCCAACGTCCTTGCTGCTGCTGTGGTCCCCTGTTCTGAGTGTTAGATACAATCCTGAAGTGCTATGGCTGAGTTGATGATCCTGCCACAGGGGTCTTCCTCTTCTTTTCTGCCTGACGGGCTGTGATACAGTCCTCCTGAGAAATGGCCATGTTGACCAATTCATTGTAACTTTTGGCCCTGACGGTGTTGAGATGGTCACGGAGCTTAGTGCTGAGCCCCCTCCTAAACCTGTCCCTCTTCTTCTCATCAGTGTCTGCGTGGTATCTAGCATACTGGCACAGATCATTGAAAGCCTGAGCATACTGTAACACTGTCCGATTCCCCTGAGTAAGTGCCAAAAACTCATTGAGCTTGCGGTCCATAATGCCTGCTGGTATATGATGCCCCCTGAAAGATGCTTTGAACTCTCTCCATTCCACCTCATGGTCAACTGGCTGCATAGCAAGGAAGTGGTCCCACCATGTCCGCGCGGGTCCGCGATGCTGCTGGGTGGCGAACCTGACCTTAGTCACATCTGAACAAACTCCATTGAGTAGTGGGAATTTGGATTCCACTACCCTAAGCCATACATCGGCATCCAGTGGATCTTCTGCCCGAGTGAACAACGGCGGTTGCATACTGAGGAACTCCTGATAAGTGGCTGCTGCTGGGTGACGCTGATGATCACCCCCACCACCATAATGCTGAGGTGGCGGCTGACATTGCGCCAACTATCGCAGAATCTCATTCTGTTGGGCCATCAGTTTTTGCAGGGTAGGAGGCGGTGGCGGAGGAATGCGCTCATTCTGTCCACAACGCGCTCTTCCTGCCATTTGAAAAACCAAGAATGCTCTCAATATCACATTTCTGATGTCAGGGTTCATACGTGGCGAAAGATTTGAAAGGGTAAAACCAATAGTTCCTTGCATGATTCATAAAATAATTCCACATGGCATAAAACTTTCCTTCATAAATTTAAAATGACATCATTCATCATCCATACTCCCAAAAGAGTTTGCTAAGATTACATCAGTGACCAAAAAGACTCAACTCTGTCTAGCCTAGTACCCCAAGGGTGCAAAAGCTAAGCTAGCTTTGAGGTGTTCTACCGCCACACACTTCTAACTCTATCCCGGTGACCCATGAGCGAACAAGGCAACGCTCGACTCGGGGGAAGGTGGTCTCCCTGAGCCAGTAGTGTCCAAGCTAGAGGCAGGCTCCAGCTCCTCTCCTCCCTCGATGTCGACATCATCGTTGGCCTCCATATCCTGGATCTCCTGGTGGTGCATATCCAAATGTTGGTTAGCTTCCGCAAGTTGTTGCTAAGTGTTGATGAGCTGATCCTCGAGAACCTCAATGGTATTCTCCCTAGTTCCCACTAGTTCCTCAAGCTCCTGGATCTCATTGGACATCTGTTCCACTGTAGGTCCTTTTCCACCATCTCAGTGGATAGGTTTACCACAAGTTCCTCTTTATTATCCAAGGTAATCTTGGTAGCCTCCAATAATGCCATCAGATGAGACATTGCCTCTCGCCTCACCTGTAGACGATACAGAGCATCCATGCATCGCACCGTCAAGTGCGTAGTCTGCCCTGGGTAAAGAGCCCATATGTCCTTGGCATGCTCCACTCGGTCCTTCCACATTGGGTCGTCCTCCTTTTCAGCAGGGAATAAGCCAATGGGATGAGTAGACAACTCCAAGGGGTGAAAACCACAGAAGGTGGTCAGCCCGTGGAGAGCAATCGCCTCGATGGTATCCTCAGCCCGGTATCCGAAAGACTCGGAGTCCAACGAACGCCAGCCTGGCTGTAAGGGATGAGGCTCTAGGGTCATCCTCACCCTACAGCGGGGCACTCGGTGCTTCTCAAACAGCTGCACCGCGTACTGGGGAGGCGTCGTGTAACCAGCTCCCTGAAACACCTCCCATAAGATACGGGGAAAACCCTCTCGTGCAAGTCCGTCCATGTGGAACTGTGCGTTCCCTTCGTCCGAGGATCCATGAGAAGTCATCTGTGTAGGGTTAAGTGTAAGTGAAAAAGAAAAAGAAGTATAAAATAAAAAGGGGATCAAAACTCGGCCTCTCTCTGGCTACAACAATGTTACGGAGTGTACTTAATCTGTCATCATCAGGTATTAGAAGTTCTCACTTAATTATTAATAGTTTAAGTAAGGATGCATGCATGCTCGTCCCAAACGGCCTCATATCAACTTAGGGGGATAGGAAAGAACTCCCATCCCTTATAGTAGCCTGTAGGGCTTACTCAAATAGCCACCTAGCTACCCCTCTATCATTTTAAGGCTTCATGTCCTAGGTCTATCCTGATCGTCCTACGATCTATCCAACATTTGTTTCTATCAAGTTTTTTACTTTGAAAAAGGATGGTATTTATAGTTTATTGATTCCTCTGTGGTGGTACGAGCTCCGATACAAGCTGTGGCGGAACCACCCGAATTATTCCAACTTAAGTGCCTAAGTCCTGCCTTAGAGGCTAAACCACACTTAAATGGGAATAACACGTCAGTCCCTCGGATCTAGTCCGACGAGGCCACTAACAGGATCAAGTACCACGTACTCACTCGATGGTGAGGCATAGAGCAAATGCAATAAAGCATAAAACCATACATTAAGGAGTATTAAATTTATTACATCATCGTCGGAGTTTTAGCAAAAGTAGTAACCATTGTTCGGAATGCAGCGGAAATAAACTAGCGATAGATGGAGGGATGGGGAAGCCTGTCCCATCACTCCTCATGCTCCTCCTCAGCCGAGGTAGGGTCCCACTCGACTGTCCAACCCGGTGGCAAGATGGACAGCCAAGTCACTCCAGCAACCATGTCCTCTAGAGAACCTGTAAAATTATGCCACAAGCAAGGCTGAGTATACTAATACTCAGCTAGACTTACCCGGTGTGAGGAGTCTACTCCTCTACCTCTAGACATGCAGCTGTTTGGCTGAGGGGTTTGGTTTGCCAAAAGCACTAGCTGAGTCTAAAATCAAGTTTTAGCTTTTTCAAGTTTTAGTTTGACTCTCTTAAGACTAAATGTGTACTATCTAATCATTCATGGTATCAAGCAATTTAGCAATCAACATCTTTTGCCAAATCATCACATTTCCACTTGTTACGCAATGCAATACAATGGATCAAGCAGTATCATTAGCTGCAAGAAGCAGACGATTCGAATTGAGTTTTTATCCTTGCAAGGTAAACCTAAACACACGACGTGGCGAGGCACTCCGTCCCCACACACAGCAACCGTCCCCATCGATTCCCCGTCAGCAGATCAGGGCTCTCCGCCTTGGCGTACAATGCCTCACTGACCCCGACTGCCGTCGTGCAGTGACCGCACTTGTACCCATCATAACTAGAATGGGAGATCACGTCTCAGGTCACATGAGGGGCAAAGTCTACTGCCAGGTTCAATCAGGTACTAGGCTTACCGATTTACCATATTCTCGGCATGTGCTTAGTACGTTCAAACGCTTGACACAGGTATCCGCACATTAATCCTTATTCCAATTTCATCTCGTAGACCACGCATACCCATGGATCTGTGTCCACAGACCGACATCAGTATGATATGAAAGTGGATACAACCAATTTCCTAACCTCACGCAAGTGCTAGAAAATCACTCAACTTCTACCGAGATCCCTAATTAATAAAGCAGCTACCCGACCTAGCATACTAGTATCCATCTCAAAAGGATTCCAGAGATCATGCAACTAGGGTTTCAATCAAATCCTACACTTAAGTGCACAGTACAAGCCTACAACCATTAAGTGCAGTAAAATAATATATAGAACTGGTCATGCATAAAACCGGGGCTTGCCTTCCAAAGCTGGGGCAGGCAGATCCTCGATGGCAGGTTCTGGTGCTGGATCCTGGGCTACCTCCTGAGCAACTCCTTGCTCCGGCACGAGGATGTACTCTCCGTCAGTGAGGTTGCAATATATCGAATGCAATGAATAAGAAATATGTATGCTATGATATGCAGGATTTAGTAACCATTATGCTTAGTGAAGAAATCTAAGTTAGTTGATAACTTAGGGTTTCCTTGTTATCAGAAGCTCTTAGTGGTTTATGCTTATCAATTTAGGTCTGAGGTTTTGCTTAGAGGTAAACATAGTGGATTAAGATTTGGATTGCCCTTTAAAGGTTCTTTTAGGTATTCAAGGGTTTTGTTGTTTTGGTTAGGGCAACATTAATCTCCACTACTAATTCCTCTTTTTATTGTCTTTTTATGATCTTAAGGGGGGTTTGAACTACAACAGTGATTTCAAAATTTGCAAAATTTCTGTAAAAATTACAGTGGGTGAATATTTGTCTCTGAAGTCTGTCCTATGAATTTGAGGTCAAAAATAAACAGAACATGCCCTGGACAAAAATAACAAAAGATGGGGCAGAGGGGTCACTTTGCACTACAACTCTGATCTAGGTGTGGGTTCTGTACTAAGAGTTATTTTTGCTTGTATTTATGGGTAATAACATGTTTCTGTGCAAAAAATCATAAAGGGTTACTTAGTGATTATTCAGTTATGATTTTTAAAGTTTAATGCCAAAAAGACACTTATAACTAACTTGCTATTTGAAAAATATCAAACAACAGAACTTGTATTTTTCCTAGGTTCTTCTTAGCAGAAGAATAGTCATTCCTAAGGTAGGGGTGTTTTCTCCTTAGGATTATTTTCTTATGACTTTTCAAAGTTTTCTCTGTTTTTCATGAAGAATTGTGAGTGCAATTTCCTTTCATTGGACTATGGTTCAATAGATTTTTCTTGTGAACTACATAACTTAGGCATGCTAGGAAAATATGGTGGCCCCCTGGTTTCCCTTTTTAATCCCCCTTTTTATTTTTTCTAAGTTTGAGCATAAACAAGTTTCAGTGAATAAACCTTCCTTAACCTTGTATACTTGGGTGTTTATTAATTTTAAACAGTGTAGCTACTAGGTTAGTGTCTCCACTATTTTTCTTAACCCTGGTCTAACAATATTTCTATTTTTCCCTCTAATATTAAGTTTTGGCAGTTTTCTTATTTAATTCAAAACTCTAGAAAATATTACAGGAACTTTGGGGTTTATCATTTTTGCCTGATAGTTTATATTTCACAAAGTCTGGCAAAATTGGTTTGACTAATTTTGGATGATTATTTTTCAAGTGATGCATTTATTAAGTTCTCTGCAATATTTAAAAGAAAAGTAAATTCAAAATGGAAAAGAAATACAGATTTGCGCTGAAGTCCCTGGGTTTTCTCCCCTTTTCTTTCACAAAACATCCCTCGGTCTAATATTTGCATGAGTCACTGACCTTGCACAAAACCCCCTGGACTTATCCTAAACCTAACCCGCGATCCCTTGGCTGGCTGAAACAGTAACTGTGGCAAAGATCACGGCGGCGAGGCTTACCGGCGGCAGTAGAGCTCCGGCGGGGTGGTCAGTGGTGTCGAGGATGTCACAGCGGTCACATCGGTGTGCGGGTCGGCGTCAGAGGTGGTCGGAGCTGCCATGGCCACGAGCGCAGGTGGTGGAGGTCGTCGGCGACTCCTGCTCCAGCCAAACCACGGCGGTAGGGTTCAATCAAAATGCACGAGGAGCTCCACTGGGTGATGTAGAGGCCATGTGTGCAAGGAATTGAGAAATGGTGCAGAGGGTTACCCGATCCACGTGCTCCGGCGGGTTCACGAACTCCGGCGAGCGCGATCACACTGTTCCGATGGGGCTGGTCCTCGGCTCAAGCTTGGGCAAGCTTCACGGCCTTCTGGGGAAGCTATCCGAGGGCTTGGATCGAGCGGAGGTGGACGGGAATGGGTTTGGCCACGGTGGTTGCCCTCGGGCGGCTCTGGCGGGTCGCGGGGAGGTCGCCGGAGCTGCGGGCGAGCTCGGGAGAGTTAGGCGTGGTACAGAGGAGGCAACGGGGAAGATGGTCATGCACTAAGGTGGGCTTTATAGCCGTGGCACGGGTGTGGGCACGGGGCGGCCGAGGGCGCGTGGGGGTTCGCGTGCGGGCGTGCTCTAGGCGCGCCCCCGAGTGCCAGCCCACGTCGAACACGTGGGGGTTTACTTCTGCTAGGGTTCAACGGCCGATTTGGTCGACTTAGCGTGCAGATCTTAGCAAAACCCCGTGTACGGTCTCTTCTCTGCACCAAATCCTACCTTTTCGATGTGAGTTCCAAGCAAAGATATGGTCGGGGTAGAGAGATATGGGGGTGAGAAGTTGGCTCTGTCCGAACTGTCCACACCAAGACAAAAGCCATGCCAAGTCATGTTAAATTACTTAGGGTTGGGTTCAAACTTTTTCAGGGTGTTCTAGGGGTCTTTAGGCGCCATTTTGTCAATTGGGCCATAAGGTTTTGAGTTTGGGAAAAAGATGAACATGTGTGATCTTTGAAAGAGGGTCGGTTTTGAACTTGAGAAAAACCTGATTTTTCTTTTATGTCTTTGTCTTTGGTGACCTTTTTGGGGTTTTTCTGAATCCTTTTTGGGGTCACTCTCTTTCTATGTTTTGTAGGGTATTAAGTGTACTACAACTTCTATAATTAGTCCAAGTCATGACAATGTGATTTACATAGACTTTTTGCCATAATCCCTTCTAGGGCTCCATTTGCCTATAAGGGATTTGAATTAGGGTTTGGGTCATTCCCTTCTCTTTAGTGCATGATAAGGCCAATGCATGACTTCTAAGATGGGTTACACCTACTTAGGATCTTGATCCCCAAGTTTGGTGTCTTTTGCTCAAACTAAACCACATGTGATGATGGGTTCAATAGTGTAGTCTTGAGTGAAAACCCTAAGTAACACTTGGGGTGTTACATTAAAACAGAGTTATAATATTATAGACCAGAAATATAATATATATGAGTGCTGAGTATTATTATTACAAACCATGGGAGGCAAAAACCCCTCTCGATAAGTATTAAACAAAAAGTTTTATGGAGGATCCTTTCCTCCCGCAGCTTCACTCCTGGTGCTCTTCCTTTGGTACCACCTTAGAACAGAAGCAACAAAAATTGGTTGCTTCCTCACCTAAAAACAACATGGGACAAAGCCCTGAGTATGGAATTACTCAGCAAGTCTTACCCACGTAAAGAAAAGACTCTCAAGTGTATGCTGGCTTTCAGGGAGTCAAGGTAAGGCTTAACAATAGTCAATGACTCTGTTTGCAGAAATGCTTACTAAGTGTGGATCCTCAAAAATCCAAATTTGTTTGTCAGGTTAAGTCAGATTACCTACAGCTAGGGTTCTCTCTACCCTAGTTCAATCACTTGACCTATACTAGCCAATTTCTTAACAACCCTTCATCTTCACTGGATTTCTACGTATAAGTCAGTGACCAAGTCTTCATAACCGCGAAGGTACGGCGATCCAAATCGCTTATACTCAGTTGAGGATCTCCAATCACATGACATATGTAGCACTTAACCCTTGCATATGTCAACTCGCCACCGGGGTTCTTAAGACTAGATCAGGTTCACGCCAACCGAGAGCACAGATACACCACCGTCCAGCCTCTTGCCACTAGAGGGTACACACTACTCTCACCATCTCTCCACTCCCATTGTGTGGTATCTTATTCTGGTATTAGTCTGCCCGAGGCAAAGCTTACCCATGACGAGGCATGTGACCAGTTAAAGGGTCCTCGGTCAACAGGCCTACATCGACACGGTCCTTAATCGACTTAGACGGAGACACTACACCGAGACTCTCTTCTCGTGCAAGTCACCCGCTCGGTCTTAGCTTAATCATTTCAAACCCAAAGTTTGGTACCTGGCAGAGGTACATCTTTTTCGATGTTGAACCCATCTTGGCCATGATGGATCCACCATCAAGTTTTATTTTCGAAAACATCCCACCCACTTTGCAACATCATCTTTGAGAAAACAAAACATTTTGTTTTTCTAAAGCAAAGCTAAGCATAAGAAAACCTTTTGTAAAACAGGGATTAGGAAATAATCCAAGGAAGGAGATGCAGCAATAGCTTCACACACAACTCTTATCACCTAATGCATCAAGTAAGTGAGAAAGATTTTAAAAGGAACAAGGAGGTGGCAAATGCACTGGGGCTTGCCTTGTTTTACTGGTGAATCAGGCTCAGATCCGCAGAAATCAAAATAAAAGCAGCTGCCTGCCTGATGTTCCTCAGGTGGTGGTGAAGTCTTCTCTTCTTCTACTTCTTCTTTGTTTTCTAAATATAACCATACATAATAATGAATGCCCATGTAATGCTCATGAGAGTGCAAAGATAATAAAAGTTTATTATCTAAAGTCTTGAATACAATTTTCCTTCACGGTCTTCCAGGGAACTAGGGTTTCTAGAGTTGATATTGAATTTCAAAGGGCAGGGGCTAGGGTTTTGGGTTCTAAGCATCAAACGTGGTCCAAATCATACCAAACTCTACCCAAGACTTCTAATATTATTTAGAATTTATCCTAAAATTTTAGTGAATTTTGGATTTATTAATTATTCTCTAAAAATCCAGAAGCATAGGCTTAGGCTGTTTTAAATACTCTATTTTTCTTAAATACTATAGGAAATTAGAGATCTAGCAAAATTGGTTTGGTATTTTTAGGATTTTCTACAATTTTCTAGAATTGTTTTAGCACTGGCAGAAAAAGAAAAAGAAAAATTGTGAATAGTATTGGACCTCATTCAGCCCAGTCGGCCCAGTCTGCACAGGAAACAGGGACGCGCCCACGCGCGCTCGCGCCCGTGGTGGTAGGTTTGCACCGAGGCCCCCGCTGTTTTGAATATCCGTTAAGAATCCCTAGTTACTATTCAACGTCTCACTGACATTCGCAGAAAAACCCCTGCACTTCTAATTCTTCATCACCCGGAGTCCTCGACGGTGAACAGCGTCGCACAGAGCTCCGGCAAGCCCGCATACCGGCTGACTCACGCAATGACTGGCGCCTTGCTTTGACCGAGACCGAATTCAAGACCTAATAATCATTTCCCCCAAATCAATTTCTGGATTACAGCTCTACAGCGCCCTGCCCACGGTGACCACAAGCACTACGGCCAATCCAGCGCGTTCCCGGTGATCTATGGAGCCTTAACTTAATTGACCGGGTTGAGAAGCATCACCATCACACAAGGATGCTAAAACAAGAGCAAGGAGGGCATGATCGGACCTGTGACAGGCTGACCGCGGCGAGCCCCCTCACACGGTGTTCTTGACCAAATTGGGGGAAATTCCAAATTGGAGTTCTCTGATGACTAATTGGAGGCACGAGTGGGTGCGTTGGGTGTTGGCACTTGCTCTCAGTCGCAAGGGGGCCAACAAGGGTGAACAGTGATGACAATAGTGTTACGTGCTAGAAGGCAATAGCTCTGTTAATCTGGCCTCTCACGGGCACTGTGCGGGAGTATTTATAGGTACCTGAGCGCCCAGCGCCTTGTGTTAAGGACGCATGTGCCCTCAGCTACCCAGGTTATCCCTAGAATATTCCCATAAAGCAGGGTTACAGACTGTAATTACAGGAATGCCTTTACAAATGAGGCCCGTAGCACACAGCGGCCACGCGGGGCCCGTTACAATGGGCCGGATCGCACGTGGGCCTCCGAACTGGACGAGGCCGCACGGTGGGAGGACCTTGTCGCAGGCCTTCGTCTGGTGTCGCATCGAGCGAAGGGTGTCCCTGCCCGTTTTGTCGTCGTCGGACCAGCGACTGTGGCGAAGACTTCGAGCGGAGGGTGGCGGCTTTGCCTTCGCCCCAACATTTGCCCTCCGAGGGACCAGTTCGACAAAGTCACCTGGTGCCGAAGATGTCGCTAGATGGCGGAGACGCTGCCCTCGCTCGAAGTGGTTCCGTGGGGGTTTTTGACGTGACCGTTGATTGACGGCGTACTGTTGGATTGCGGGTTTCCCGAAGCGCCACGCCCTGTTGGAGTGCGGGTTTCCCGAAGAGCCGCGCCCTGTCTATAAAAGGGGGCGGGGGTCGGTGCTTTTTGAACTTCGCTTTCCGCGCTCTTGTGAAAACCCTAGCCGCCCTTTTCGCCTCCTTGCTGCTCGTCTGCCCGCCGTGCCCTTGTTCGCCGGAGATCTGGCTCGAGTGAAGCAGACCGCCCGCCGCCGTCGACGGTACATAGCGATGCCGTCCTCGTCTTCTTCCGCTGCCGCTTCGCCGCCGGCCGATCCCTCGCCGTCGGCCGCCGCCTCGTCTGAAGAGACGCTAGGCAGTTTGATGGCGGAGGATTTGCGCGCCAGCGATTCTGTTGATTTTGGCGTGTCGCGGATGTCGTCGGTCCGCGTGCAGGATATGCAGCGGTTGGGGTACTTTGGCGGCGGAGTTTCTCGAGTCCCGGGGACGGAGGAAGTCCCCGAGCCGGAGGGCGAGTTGGTTGTTTTTGAGGTGTTCTTTGCCGCCGGACTCCGCCTGCCTGCGCACCGATTTGTTGGCGAAGTCCTGCGCAGGTTCAACGTTCAAATACATCAGCTGACACCGAATGCCATGGTGGCTCTGTCGAAGTATGTCTGGGCGACGACTTCGTACGGCGGACAGCCATCGGTCGAAGTGTTTGCGAAGCATTATTTTTTGCACTGGCAGAAGAAGATGATTGGAGACGAAGTCGCTCAGTTCGGGTCCTGCACATTCACGCCGAAGACCGGCAAGACCACGATGCCGGTGGTCGAGTTGGTTCCTTGCGCCCGCAACAAGTGGGGCAACTGGAATGAATATTGGTAATTACGTTGCTGAGGGTACCGTCGAAGGCCATGAGGGACTCCCCGTGTCCGAGATGTGCTCTCATTTTTACTCAGCGTACCCGCCCTTTGAAGTGGCGGAGGGGGATGTGGACGAAGGGGCCCTTCGGTGCGCCGCCGGCCTGAGCAGTGGGCGCGACTTGGTTGAAGAATTTGTGGCATACGGGGTATGGCCCTTGGCGCACTGGCTGGGCGTTGGGCGAAGTGTGCCCTCGCCAGATGCCTTCCCATGGTGGGAAGATGGTGCGAAGTCCTGCCTTCGCACTGAGTCTGCAAAACCGCGACCCGGCCGCCTTTTTGCGTGAGGTGGAGGATGGGGCGGTGCGGCTCGTTGGACGTTACGTGCCGCCTGACCCGGAGCCGACCCCGGCGGAGGCCGTGCCTGGGGTCGCCCTGGAGCCGACCCCAGAGATTGCGGAAGACGCACCGGATGCCTCCGCATCCGCTGCGGCCGGCGAAGGCGCGCCTGATGCCCCCGCAGCTGCTGCGCCGAGTGCTGAAGATCCCGTGGCGGTGGCAGAAACGACAGCGGAAGCAACGGCGGAGCCAGCGGCGGAGGCTCCCGCAACGTCAGGGCCTTCGCAGGTGGCGTAGTGGGTGTAGAGGGTTGGGGAACTTTGTATATGTTGCTGAATTTTGGTTGCTGCGCAGGTTCAAGATTTTGGGCCTGCGCACGCAACCGGTACTACTAAGTTTTTGGCGGCTTCGACCGCGGAAGGTGGTAATGAATGTGGTGGATCTGCATCTGAGTCTTTTTATTTTGCTGACTCTGGGAGCTCGGTTGAGTGGACTGAGGAGTCATCGGAGGAGGATTTGGACTACTTCGCGGCTTTGGACGTGGCTGCGGCGGAGGCTCCGCCGCACGCCGCGGACGCAGGAGATGTGCCAGGTCCTAGCACCGGGCGGCGACGACGAAGGGCAGTTGAGAAGCGTAGAGTTAGTGGGGCGGAGGGGGCTCGGCTTCGTGTGAGTGGGGCTGGCCTGCAGGAACTGCTATCTTTGTCGGCCGCCGTGAATACAGGTGAAGGGGAACTGCAAAGTCTTTTTGCGGGTGAGGAGCTTAGGATAATGTTATTTAATTATAGGGAGATGGGAATTATTCCTAAGGTTGAGCCGATGTAGAGTGTGGTGCCCTCGCTTGTATATGTAGAGGCTTGTATGATGAAGTTGTGTGCCCTCGCTTGTATACGTGTGCGAAGGCGTTGTGTACTTTGTCTGGTTTGTTCTGTTGTGCTGATGTGATTATAGTTGGTCTTGGCGCGGATAGTCTTCGCGACAGACTTTGGTTTTTTCGCACTTGTTGTGCTAGTCCGGCTGCACAGTCTTCGCGATAGACTTTGGTTTTTTCACACTTGTTGTGCTAGTCCGGCTACACCCTTAGGCGACTTCTGCGCTGATAGTCTTCGCGATAGACTTTGGTTTTTTCGCACTTGTTGTGCTAGTCCGGCTGCACCCTTAGGAGACTTCTGCACGGATAGTCTTCGCGATAGACTTTGGTTTTTTCGCACTTGTTGTGCTAGTCCTGGCTGCACCCTTAGGCGACTTCTGCGCGGATAGTCTTCGCGATAGACTTTGGTTTTTTCGCACTTGTTGTGCTAGTCCGGCTGCTGTAACACCCACTTTGTATGAAAGGCTAAAAAGAGAAAGTATAATACTCTATATCTATATGTGTTACCCATGTTTATCATTTCATGTGAACATATCACTTACACAAACACATGATTAACAGGAAATACCCGAAGTTAATACATGCATCATGCTGGGTTTTGTTTGCTTGTGCATTTAATAATAAAAGAATTAATAAGGACTCATGAATGATGAGGATTAAGGAATTTAATCTAAACTCAATCATAGTACTTGGAAATAAACTCTAAAGAGAAAGAGCATAGAACTTACAATATATATATATATATATATATATATATATATATATATATATGAATGTATCCTCACGCTTAGTACCTTAATTGTGCACCATAATCTGAGGACAAATCTACCACAAAATTTAAATTTAAAGTTTGAAAAGAAGTTTTGAATTTGAGAGGGAAGAAAAGAAGATAAAAAAAATAAAAAGAAAAAGGGAAGGGCGTAATGGGCCTAATTCCCTACCGCCGGCCCACTCACCCTTTGCTCCTTCGCGCGTCAGCCCACCTAACCAAAGTGCTCGGCTGGCGTTGTGCGCCGACAAGTGGGCCACCTGTGTCAGCCTCTACGCTTCTGCGCGCTTGGGCACTGGCGCGTGGGCCAGCGAGGTCAGAGCTTCCCATTTCTTGTTGGTCTTCATCACCGGTCTGCGGGCAAATGCGCGTCGGACGCCGCGGATTCCGCGTGGGGGAGGCGATTCCGTCGCACGTGCAACCGACTTCACCGGTCTGCTGAGATCCGCGCGGACCTCAGGACTGGGTCTGCGTGGATGCACCGCTCGGGGATCCTGGTGATGTGGGCGGGAGAGAAGCCTCCGCCTCATCCGGCATGTTGGGCGCCATGACCGCAACCTCCGCGGGTGTAATCCCTTGGGCGAGATAGTCGCGCCGTTGGCCTGGCTACACGATAAGTAGACCTGTTCTTCTCCTCCTCTCCATGTTTTCGTTAGTTGCGCCGCGCAGTAGGCCGACGGAACTCAAGCACAGCGCCGCTACGAGTAAATCCCCGATTAGTCGACGATTCGTCCTCGGTTTGGTGCTCGGTGGGTCCCTCTAGCTAAGAAGAAAGTGGTATCAGAGGAAATGTTGACTGTAGGACGAAACCTAGATAGAAATGGACAAAACCCTTACCTACTTACCTTATTCTGATTCATTCTATACTTACCTTACTCTGATTCTTTCTATACTTATCTTGATCCTGTCTCACCTTCTACTGTTCTACTCTGATCATTCCTATCTTTTCTACTCTTAGACAAGATGGATTTCACACCTTGGAATCCCTACCCCTATGACATTTTTAAGAGTTAGGAAGCCTAAGACAAAAATTAAAATTATTTTCTCTATTAAAAATGTTGTTTGATTGTTCTGATGATAAATGTCTGATTTGCTTCTTTGATTGATTGAAATATTATATATGGGCATCTTAGCATGTACCAACATAAGGTATTGAATTAGCTATAGTAGGTGGAATATTAATCTGCTTAGCTAATAAATCCCCCAAAATAACTGGATTTGTAAGTACCTACCTTGGCTACTATTCTCTTACCATATGTATCTAACTCAGATGGTCAATACCAGGAAAGGAAAGCTTATCACGCAACAGCAAACAGAAATGAATCCTCCAAATCCTCCACCTGTTGAAACCGATCAAGTGATTGCAACCCAAAGGCTGGTAATACAACAATTGACAGACATGGTGACCGAAATGCAAAACCAGATAAGACAAGAACGCGAGGAAATACGTCAGGCCCGTCTGGAGATACATCAAGAGATAAGGCAATCACGGTTGGAGAGACAACGACAACAACCACCATCTTCACCACCACCAGCTTCACCAAGCTACATAAACATATATATAAATTACTACTATTTGTAAGATCTACATGTTCCTTTAGTTAGTATTCGGTATGATACTATTTTAGGAGGAATAAAAAGGTCTATTTGACCCCATGTGTTGCTAATAAAATTATGCGTCATGCTGAGATTTTGGTTTAGGCATATGTGTTGGACAATATGAGAAAACCCATGAGAGTAATTACACCTAAAGGACCTGTTGTGGCGAATCAAATGACACGTAGATTGTCATTGACCATTATGGGTAGAGAATTTGGAGCTACTGCTATAATATTAGAGTCAAGCAGTATAGATCTGATCCTTGGTATGTCATGGCTAAGAAAGGCAAAGGCCGTTATAGCATGTGGTAGAGGTACCATAGAACTCACTACCACTAAAGGAGAAAGATTTCAAGTTAATATTGCCGTAACCTCCTCATCCATGCGTGCAATGTTCTTTATGCCTGAGGAGTTTGTTGGTGACAACATCCGGGTGGTTAGAGATTTTCCGGATGTCTTTCCAGAGGAGTTACCAGGAATGCCACCTGATAGAGAAGTCGAGTTTGTTATTGATCTCTTACCTGGAACCGCCCCTATTTCTAAACGGCCATATAGAATGTCCGTAGAGGAGTTGAAGGAACTGAAGAAGCAGTTAACGGAGTTACAAGAGGCTGGTTACATTCGTCCAAGTTCCTCACCTTGGGGAGCACCAGTGTTATTTGTGCAGAAGAAGGATGGATCGCAACGGATGTGTGTGGATTATAGATCTCTTAATGATGTTACGGTGAAGAACAAGTTTCCTGTTACCCCGCATTAAGGATTTATTTAATCGGATGAGAGGAGCCAGGGTATTCTCGAAGATTGACCTCCGATCAGGTTACCATCAGATGAGGATTAGACCGTCGGATATTCCTAAGACAACATTCTCGACTCGATATGGATCATATGAGTTTAACTGTTATGTCGTTTGGATTAACAAAAGCACCAACCTATTTTATGGATCTGAAGAATAAGGTGCATGATCTGGACAGATTCGTCGTGGTTTTCATGGACGATATTTTTATTCCAAGAGTGATAGTGATCATGAGGAACATATGTGATTGGTACTACAGAAGCTTTAAGATAATCAACTCTACGCCAAGTACGGTAAATGCGAGTTTTGGATTGGCGAGGTGCCATTTCTTGGACATATCATTTCTAATGGAGGAATATCAGTGGATCCTGCTAAAGTCAAGGAGATAGTGGTGTGGAGCATACCCACTACGGTCACGGAGGACCGAAGTTTCTTGAGACTTGCAGGATATTATTGGAGATTTATTGAAGGATTTTCTAAGATTGCTAAGCTTATGACCTCGCTTTTGGTGAAGGAAAGAGAATTCAAGTGGGACGAGAAGTGCCAAGTATATACGGATCATAAGAGTTTGAAGTATATATTCACTCAAAAGGATCTCAACTTTAGGCAACGCCGTTGGTTGGAGCTTATTAAGGATTATGATTTGGAAATTCACTATCACCCGGGCAAGGCAAATTTGGTTACAGATGCCTTGAGTCGAAAGGAGCATGTTCGTTTAGCTGTTGTTGCCCAGCTACTCGATGAGATTGTTGAGAGTTTCAGGGGAGTCACCATGGAGAAGATGAAGCAACATGGGAAAGAGAAGAAGAGCTTCGCATAGATTTTTCCTCATCTTTTCCCTAGTCTTTCTTAAATCTCGAGGGCGAGATTATTTTTAAGGGGGGTAGGATTTGTAACACCCACTTTGTATGAAAGGCTAAAAAGAGAAAGTATAATACTCTATATCTATATGTGTTACCCATGTTTATCATTTCATGTGAACATATCACTTACACAAACACATGATTAACAGGAAATACCCGAAGTTAATACATGCATCATGCTGGGTTTTGTTTGCTTGTGCATTTAATAATAAAAGAATTAATAAGGACTCATGAATGATGAGGATTAAGGAATTTAATCTAAACTCAATCATAGTACTTGGAAATAAACTCTAAAGAGAAAGAGCATAGAACTTACAATATATATATATATATATATATATATATATATATATATATATATGAATGTATCCTCACGCTTAGTACCTTAATTGTGCACCATAATCTGAGGACAAATCTACCACAAAATTTAAATTTAAAGTTTGAAAAGAAGTTTTGAATTTGAGAGGGAAGAAAAGAAGATAAAAAAAATAAAAAGAAAAAGGGAAGGGCAGTAATGGGCCTAATTCCCTACCGCCGGCCCACTCACCCTTTGCTCCTTCGCGCGTCAGCCCACCTAACCAAAGTGCTCGGCTGGCGTTGTGCGCCGACAAGTGGGCCACCTGTGTCAGCCTCTACGCTTCTGCGCGCTTGGGCACTGGCGCGTGGGCCAGCGAGGTCAGAGCTTCCCATTTCTTGTTGGTCTTCATCACCGGTCTGCGGGCAAATGCGCGTCGGACGCCGCGGATTCCGCGTGGGGGAGGCGATTCCGTCACACGTGCAACCGACTTCACCGGTCTGCTGAGATCCGCGCGGACCTCAGGACTGGGTCTGCGTGGTGCACCGCTCGGGGATCCTGGTGATGTGGGCGGGAGAGAAGCCTCCGCCTCATCCGGCATGTTGGGCGCCATGACCGCAACATCCGCGGGTGTAATCCCTTGGGCGAGATAGTCGCGCCGTTGGCCTGGCTACACGATAAGTAGACCTGTTCTTCTCCTCCTCTCCATGTTTTCATTAGTTGCGCCGCGCAGTAGGCCGACGGAACTCAAGCACAGCGCCGCTACGAGTAAATCCCCGATTAGTCGACGATTCGTCCTCGGTTTGGTGCTCGGTGGGTCCCTCTGGCTAAGAAGAAAGTGGTATCAGAGGAAATGTTGACTGTAGGACGAAACCTAGATAGAAATGGACAAAACCCTTACCTACTTACCTTATTCTGATTCATTCTATACTTACCTTACTCTGATTCTTTCTATACTTATCTTGATCCTGTCTCACCTTCTACTGTTCTACTCTGATCATTCTTATCTTTTCTACTCTTAGACAAGATGGATTTCACACCTTGGAATCCCTACCCCTATGACATTTTTAAGAGTTAGGAAGCCTAAGACAAAAATTAAAATTATTTTCTCTATTAAAAATGTTGTTTGATTGTTCTGATGATAAATGTCTGATTTGCTTCTTTGATTGATTGAAATATTATATATGGGCATCTTAGCATGTACCAACATAAGGTATTGAATTAGCTATAGTAGGTGGAATATTAATCTGCTTAGCTAATAAATCCCCCAAAATAACTGGATTTGTAAGTACCTGCCTTGGCTACTATTCTCTTACCTATATGTATCTAACTCAGATGGTCAATACCAGGAAAGGAAAGCTTATCACGCAACAGCAAACAGAAATGAATCCTCCAAATCCTCCACCTGTTGAAACCGATCAAGTGATTGCAACCCAAAGGCTGGTAATACAACAATTGACAGACATGGTGACCGAAAATGCAAAACCAGATAAGACAAGAACGCGAGGAAATACGTCAGGCCCGTCTGGAGATACATCAAGAGATAAGGCAATCACGGTTGGAGAGACAACGACAACAACCACCATCTTCACCACCACCAGCTTCACCAAGCTACATAAACATATATATAAATTACTACTATTTGTAAGATCTACATGTTCCTTTAGTTAGTATTCGGTATGATACTATTTTAGGAGGAATAAAAAGGTCTATTTGACCCCATGTGTTGCTAATAAAATTATGCGTCATGATGAGATTTTGGTTTAGGCATATGTGTTGGACAATATGAGAAAACCCATGAGAGTAATTACACCTAAAGGACCTGTTGTGGCGAATCAAATGACACGTAGATTGTCATTGACCATTATGGGTAGAGAATTTGGAGCTACTGCTATAATATTAGAGTCAAGCAGTATAGATCTGATCCTTGGTATGTCATGGCTAAGAAAGGCAAAAGGCCGTTATAGCATGTGGTAGAGGTACCATAGAACTCACTACCACTAAAGGAGAAAGATTTCAAGTTAATATTGCCGTAACCTCCTCATCCATGCGTGCAATGTTCTTTATGCCTGAGGAGTTTGTTGGTGACAACATCCGGGTGGTTAGAGATTTTCCGGATGTCTTTCCAGAGGAGTTACCAGGAATGCCACCTGATAGAGAAGTCGAGTTTGTTATTGATCTCTTACCTGGAACCGCCCCTATTTCTAAACGGCCATATAGAATGTCCGTAGAGGAGTTGAAGGAACTGAAGAAGCAGTTAACGGAGTTACAAGAGGCTGGTTACATTCGTCCAAGTTCCTCACCTTGGGGAGCACCAGTGTTATTTGTGCAGAAGAAGGATGGATCGCAACGGATGTGTGTGGATTATAGATCTCTTAATGATGTTACGGTGAAGAACAAGTTTCTGTTACCCCGCATTAAGGATTTATTTAATCGGATGAGAGGAGCCAGGGTATTCTCGAAGATTGACCTCCGATCAGGTTACCATCAGATGAGGATTAGACCGTCGGATATTCCTAAGACAGCATTCTCGACTCGATATGGATCATATGAGTTTAACTGTTATGTCGTTTGGATTAACAAAAGCACCAACCTATTTTATGGATCTGAAGAATAAGGTGCATGATCTGGACAGATTCGTCGTGGTTTTCATGGACGATATTTTTATTCCAAGAGTGATAGTGATCATGAGGAACATATGTGATTGGTACTACAGAAGCTTTAAGATAATCAACTCTACGCCAAGTACGGTAAATGCGAGTTTTGGATTGGCGAGGTGCCATTTCTTGGACATATCATTTCTAATGGAGGAATATCAGTGGATCCTGCTAAAGTCAAGGAGATAGTGGTGTGGAGCATACCCACTACGGTCACGGAGGACCGAAGTTTCTTGAGACTTGCAGGATATTATTGGAGATTTATTGAAGGATTTTCTAAGATTGCTAAGCTTATGACCTCGCTTTTGGTGAAGGAAAGAGAATTCAAGTGGGACGAGAAGTGCCAAGTATATACGGATCATAAGAGTTTGAAGTATATATTCACTCGAAAGGATCTCAACTTTAGGCAACGCCTTTGGTTGGAGCTTATTAAGGATTATGATTTGGAAATTCACTATCACCCGGGCAAGGCAAATTTGGTTACAGATGCCTTGAGTCGAAAGGAGCATGTTCGTTTAGCTGTTGTTGCCCAGCTACTCGATGAGATTGTTGAGAGTTTCAGGAGACTTAACCTGGGGATAGTTACTCACACTAAAGGAGTTATTATTGATGTGGAAACTACTTTGGAGCAAGAGATCCGCAAAGGACAAATTGGTGATGCTAAGATACAAGGGATTAAGGATCTGATCACTGAAGATCGAGTTCCGGAATTTACGGAAGATGAGCAAGGTGCCATATGGTTCAAGGACAAGATATGTGTCCCCGAGATTGAAAGCCTTCGTGAGACTATTTTAAATGAAGCCCATGACTTGGATTATTCTATTCATCCTGGTAGTACCAAGAGGTATCAGGATTTGAAGTAGAAAGTTCTGGTAGTATGGATTGAAGAGAGATGTGGAGCACATGTGGTTATGTGCGATGTGTGTCAAAGAGTTAAAGCAGAACACCAAAGACCACTGGAATTTGAGATAGGAGATTATGTGTACCTCAAGGTGTCACCACTTCGTGGAATGAGGAGGTTTAAAGTTACGGGCAAATTGTCCCCTCGCTATATTGGACCATTCTGAGTTTTTAGGCGAGCTGGAGAGATGGCCTATCAACTCGAGCTACCTGATAATTTATCTGATGTGCATAATGTATTCCAAGTGTCACAACTGAAGAAGTGTCTCAGGGTACCTGAAGAGCAGCTACCAATGGAGGACCTTAGTGTTCAAGAGGATCTAATTTATGCTGAGTGCCCCATCAAGATTTTGGATACTTTGACTCGAGTTACAAGAAATAAGGTTGTAAAGATGCTGCAACCTCTCCAGAGTGTAAAACTGGTATACTAGCCGTGCTCACGGTCATGAGCGGCTCGGACACTCACATGATTAATTATGGAACTTAAATTCAATTTGACATTTGCATCGCATTTGGGATTATTTTACTATTACTGTTCTTTATTATTATTAAGGTTTGGTATTTACTTACACTTAGTAATTGCTAATAAAATTTTGACCAACTTATAAAAGCAATGCTCAGCCTCAGCCTTTATTTCATTGATCAGCCTTACACTTCATGAACTCCCACCTTTGGTGAGTTCATGCCACATTATTCCCCACGACTTGTTGAGCTATGAACGTATGTGAGCTCACTCTTGCTGTCTCACACCCCCCCCCCACAGGAGAAGAGCAGGTGGTTCAGGAGGAGCTACAAGGTGAGGAGTATGATCTGATCTAGGTGGCGTTTCTCAGTCGACATTGGCGCCGACGATCCTTAGTTCGTTTTATGGTTATACTTTTATTTTGTAATAAGTCTTCCGCTATGTAATAATTACTCTGATGTTTTATGACATTTATCTCTATACACTCTGTTATTATATATGTTGTCTTCTTGGCGCATGTATGAGATGCACCTGGCTTTGTTCCTTAAAGCCGGGTGTTACAGCTGCACCCTTAGGCGACTTCTGCGCGGATAGTCTTCGCGATAGACTTTGGTTTTTTCGCACTTGTTGTGCTAGTCCGGCTGCACCCTTTAGGCGACTTCTGCGCGGATTGTCTTCGCGATAGACTTTGGTTTTTTCGCACTTGTTGTGCTAGTCCGGCTGCACCCTTAGGCGACTTCTGCGCGGATAGTCTTCGTGATAGACTTTGGTTTTTCGCACTTGTTGTGCTAGTCCGGCTGCACCCTTAGGCGACTTCTGCGCGGATAGTCTTCGCGATAGACTTTGGTTTTTTCGCACTTGTTGTGCTAGTCCGGCTGCACCCTTAGGCGACTTCTGCGCGGATAGTCTTCGCGATAGACTTTGCTTTTTTCGCACTTGTTGTGCTAGTCCGGCTGCACCCTTAGGCGACTTCTGCGCGGATAGTCTTCGCGATAGACTTCGGTTTTTTCGCACTTGTTGTGCTAGTCCGGCTGCACCCTTAGGCGACTTCTGCGAGGATTTGTCGCACGCGAGGGTTGCTAGCGCTTAGCCTCGCGGTGACCTCGTGTTGGTCGAATGTCGAAGACCGTCGTCGCGGTCTTTTTTCGACGCATGTTTTTGCGGGGGATTTTTCACACATATATTACATGGCTCCGCCTCATTAAAAACCTCACCCCCCAGGAGGAAAAGAGTGCGGGTCGATACAAGATTGTTTTTGCGAATTACAAGGGCGAAATCAGCCCTGAGGAGTCAAACAAAAAATTTACGGAGGCTGTCGATGTTCCAGGAGTGCTCCAGGTCCTCGCCGTTTGGCGTTGTGAGCCTGTAAGCACTGGGGGAAGCTTTTGTCTTGACTATAAAGGGGCCCTCCCACTTGGGCTCCAGCTTGCCCTTGGACTCCGTCCGAGCTGTCCGGACGAGTACGAGGTCCCCCTCGCTGAACTCCCTCGGGATGACCGAGTGGTCGCGCCATGCTTTGGTCTGGGCTTGGTATTTGTTCAGGGCCTGTAGGGCGAAGACTCGGTCTCCGTCAATGAGATCCTTTGAAGTTGGCTCGTCCACGTCGGGGACGGCTGACGGAACTGTTCGCGGGGACCCATGCTTTATTTCTTGCGGGGTCATGGCCTCCGATCCATATAGAAGTCGGAAGGGAGTAAACCCGGTCGCCCTGCACTCAGTCGTGTTTAGTGCCCAGACTGCCTCAGGTAGCAAATCGGTCCATCTGCCCTTCTTTTCATCAAGGAGCATCTTCTTGACAGCTGTGAAGATTTTCCCGTTGGCGCGTTCCACGACTCCGTTGGACTGCGGATGATAGACTGAGGCGAAGGCAAGCTTGGTGCCAATGGAGAAGCAAAAATCCTTGAAGTCTTGGTTGTCAAACTGCTTGCCGTTGTCGACTGTTAGTTCGGACGGTACTCCGAAGCGGCAAACAATGTTCTGCCAGAAGAATTTTTGGGCAGTCTTTGATGTTATTGTGGAGACAGCCCGCGCCTCGATCCATTTGGTGAAGTACTCGACAGCGACGAAGGCGAACTTAAGGTTCCCCTGAGCAGGTGGGCAGGGGCCCGACGATGTCCAGGCCCCAGCGCTGGAGAGGCCATGTATGGGCGATCAGCTTTGTATATTGCGAGGGGCTGCCTGACCGAGGAGAAAACTTCTGGCAGGCTTCGCAGGACCGTGTGACCCGATTTGCGGCGCAGATCATTGCGGGCCAGTAAAAACCCTGGCGGATCACCTTAGCAGCTAGGGCCCTTGGCCCTGCGTGTGAGCCACACGCGCCACTGTGGACTTCACGTAGGATCTGCATGCCTTCGGCTTCGGTGACGCACTTAAGCATTGGCTGACTGACCCCTTTTTTGTAGAGTTGGCCTTCAATCAGTGCGAAGTCTCGGCTTCGATGTTTGAGGCGCTTGGCCTCGCTGATGTCGGCTGGATGATAATACCCCTGTAGGAACAGGGTTATTGGTGCTCGCAAGTCCTCGGTCATGATAAGGTTGACTATGCGGTGGCCCTCGCTGTTGTTGGTTATTTGGAGCCCTTCGGGGCTCCGGACGGCTGGCGTGCCAATGACATGAAAGAACACGTCGGAGGGTAGAGTTTCGCCCCTGGCGGCGGCCTTGGCCAATGCGTCGGCCTCTTCATTCTTGGCCCGATCCACATGCTGCAAGGTGAACCCCTTGAACTGCCTCTCGAGACTTCGGATGGCCGCGAGGTACTGCATGAGCGCGGGGTCCTTTGCCGCATAGTCTTTCTCGACTTGGCCGGCAACTACCTTGGAGTCTAGTTTTGATGATGCAGGTGGTGACTCCGAGGGCCCTCAGCTTGCGGAGGCCTAGGATGACTGCTTCGTATTCTGCTATATTGTTTGTGCATCTGTCGGATTCCAGATTGAAGCTGAGTCACGCTGCGTATCTATGCTTGACCCCGACTGGTGAGGTGATGACTGCAGCGACTGCCTGCCCCCGCATGGCACCATGCGCCGTCGCAATGGATCGTCCAAACCTTCTCTGCGGATGGGTCTGGCTGCGTTGTTGGCCCAGTCCAGTCGACGACGAAGTCTGCCAGGACTTGAGATTTGATAGCTGTCTTGGGCTCGAAGCGGATGTGGTAGCCGGAGAGTTTGGCCGCCCACTTGGCAATCCTCACCGACGCCTCCTGGGTTTCTGAATAATTCGCCGAGTCCCCTGTTTGAGGTGACTCGGACCTTGAATGCTTCGAAGTAATGGCGCAGTTTGCGCGACGACATGACGACTGCGTAGGCAATCTTCTCCAGCTCTGTCATGTTGCACTTGGACGGTGTCAGCACTTCGGAGACATAGTATACGGGGCACTGTCGGACCACACCCTCGACAGTCTGCTCCTGCACTAGTGCCGCGCTGACCGCATGTGGCGAAGCCGTGACGTAGAGCAGCAGGGGGAGCGAGGGGTCGCGGCTGGTAAGGACGGCCAACTCTGTCAGGTACTGTTTTAATGAGGCGAAGGCCGCCGCCTGCTCTGGTCCCCAGGCGAAGTCCTTTGCACCACAGAGTGTCTTGAGGAAAGGGAGACTTCAGCTCGGCGGACCTGGAAATGAATCTGTTGAGAGCGGCCAATCTGCCTGTCAGGCGCTGGACGTCCCTGACGGACTGCGGAGGCGTCATGTCTAAGATGGCCTGAATCTTGGTTGGGTTGGCCTCTATGCCGCGGTGTGATACCAGGTATCCCAATATTTTGCCTTGGCGGACGCCAAAGACGCACTTTTCCGGGTTTAGGCGGAGTTGTGCGTCTCGCATGTTCGCGAATGTTTCAGCGAGGTCGGCGAGGTGGTCCTCCTTGCTCTTGCTGGCGACGACGATGTCGTCCACATATGTGAATATGTTTCTGCCAACTTGCCCCTCGAGCACAGTTTTGGTAAGCCGGGAGAAGGTGGAACCAGCGTTCTTGAGTCCCTACGGCATTCTGATGAAGCAATATGTGCCGAAGGGTGTTATAAAGCTGGTGCTGGCCTTGTCTTCTTCCTTCATGTATATCTGGTGGTAACCGGAGAAGCAATCGAGGAGGGACATTACCTCGCATCCGGCCGCGCTATCGACTATTTTGTCGATCCGCGGCAGCGGGAAATTGTCCTTCGGGCAGGCTTTATTGAGACTGGTGAAGTCGATGCACATTAGCCACTTCTCGCTCTTTTTCTGCACCATCACGACATTGGAGAGCCATGTGGGGTAAGCCACCGGCTCGATGAATTTGGCTTCCAGGAGGCGGTGCACTTCTGCCTTGGCGGCCTCCGTCTTCCCATCGGACATCTTGCGAAGGCGCTGCTTTTTCGGCCGTACCGAAGGGTCGATTCCCAAACTGTGCTCAATTATTGAACGGCTAACCCCGACCAGATCAAGGGCCGACCAGGCGAAGACATCCTTGTTCTTGGTCAGGCAGCAGAGGAGCTTCTCTTCTTCATGCGAAGTAAGATCTTCGCTGATAATGACTGTCTGCCTGGGCGTGGCCTGGTCGAAGGGGGACAATCTTGGTCCCGTCGTTGCTCTGCAGCTGGGCCTTGTCGTGCTGCTTATTGGTTGGGCTGGCAGGCGCGGGGACTTCGCGTTGGGCCGTGAGGCAGTGCACGTTTCTTTGACCGGGCACGAAGTCCCGCTCTATGTTGCGCGCAGTCTGTTGATTGCCGAAGACTGTGATGATGCCTAACGGACCTGGTATCTTCATACATAGGTACAGACCGTGAATGGCTGCCTCGAACTTGTTAATGGAGCCCCTGGCCCATGATGGCATTGTAAGGATATACCATGTCCACAATGTCGAAGGTTATTTGCTCGCTTCGGGCATTGGGTGCTACACCGAAGGAGAGAGGCAGCTCTATTTTGCCGACGGGGAAGGTGCCCTTGCCGCCGAAGCCATACAGCGGGTTGTCCGAAGGCTTAAGTAGGCTGTGGCTTATGCCCATGCGATCGAAGGCGTGGAGGAAGATGATGTCCGCCTGACTGCCGTTGTCAACTAGGACTTTGTGCAGGTCCCAGCCTGCCATGCTGCAATTGATAACCATGGCGTCGCAGTGGGGGGCACTGCGCAGGTCGACGTCCCGTGCGTCGAAGGTTAGTGGTATGTGAGACCACTTTGTCTGCACGACTGGACCCGTGACGGCGACATGGTTGATGCTGCGGTAATGGTCCCGCTTCTGCCGCTTGGTGTCGAAGTCTGTGCTGGACCCCCCAGTTATCATATGGATGACTACGCGATATGGTTGATCGGCGAAGTCTTCCTGCTTTGGGGCATGGGGGATGTTTTGGTGTTGCTGGTGTGGTGGTGGGGGTGGAGGAGGTACTGATTTGTACTTCCTGATGGTGTTGGTAAGCGTGGTGCGGTGGATGCTGGGGCGGGAGCGTGGATATATGGTGGAGGAGGTTGCTGGTAATTGTGCGCGACAATTCTGGGGTTGTCGGCTGGCTGCGCCCGTGCCATTCTGTCTCTAGTAGCCTTCGTTTCGGGGCAGTCTTTGGTTTGGTGGGCGCAGTCTTCGCCATGGAAGAGGCAGTAGAATCGGCGTGGCTGCTGCGCACGCCCTCGGCCCCTACCACGAGTGCCATTTCCGCGGCCCTGGGGGGGATATTCCTGGCGGCGAGGGGGGTCAGCAGCGGGGTGCTGGTTGGCGATGTTGTGCACTTGCTGCTGGTTGCGGCCGTCTCGACCGGAGTCTGGCTGCGGAGTCCTTGTCCACATGCGGCTGGACTGGGGGGCATCTTTTGGCTTCCTTTGGGACTCAATCTTGCAGCTGGTGGAGCTCTTCGGATCTGGCGTACTTTTCAAACAATTGATATAACTCCTGGAGGTTCTTTGGCGGATCTCTGATGCAGTGGCTGTAAAGGACGCCGGCGCGAAGGCCACTGATAGCATAGTGGATGGCAATCTGGTCGTCGACTGAGGGCAGCTGTGATTTGAGTGTTAAAAATTTGCGGTAATACTCCCTCAGAGTCTCCTTTTCCAGCTGCTTGCAGAGTGAGAGTTCGGCCAGGGCATCGGTGTCTAGGCGGTACCCTTGGAAGTTGAGCAGGAACTTGTCGCGGAGACTTCTCCAGGAATCAATGGACAGCGGAGGCAACCTGGTGAACCAGGTGAGTGCCGGGCCCTCGAGGGCGATGATGAAAGACTTTCGCCATTGTGGCGTCGTCCCCTCCGGTAGATGCAACGGCGACCTGATAACTCATTATGTATTGAGCCGGGTCGGTGCTGCCGTTGTACTTGGGATAGGTCCCTGCCCGGAAGTTAGCTGGCCAAGGCGTCACTTGCAGGTGTGGCGCCAGGGGACTTCGCTCATCGAGATAGTTGACCCCTTGGAACGGCGCGGCGTGCGGGAAGGTGAAGTCGCGCTGGGGGAAGCGCGGGTCCTCCGGTTGCACGCTAGTGTTGCAGGGGGGGCCCATGCTGCAGGCCGAAGTGGCCTTCGCGTGTGTCTTCGAGTTGTGCGCGCTGCTGGAGGGGTGCCTCGGGCTGCAGGCCGGGATGGCCTTCGCGCTGCATCAGCGCAATCTCCCGCTCGAGTTCTTGGGCCTTCTGCTCTTCGTTGCGTATCATTTGCCGCACTTTGGCTAGTGCGGACACACGCTGGCGCTTGGCCTCCAGTATCTCCTTCTGCCTCTGGAGATTGCGGTTCTTGAGGCGCAGGGCGCGTAGCTGGAGCTGTTCTTCTGCTGAGACGCCGAGGACTTCACCGTCCTCGGTGAGGTCTGCGCCCTCCGGGGGTGCGAAGCCTGAGGGCAGCTGCGGTTGTCCTTCTGGGTCGCAGGTGCGGAGGGTGTCGTCTTCGTAGGCGCGAGGAACATTGTCTTCAGTGGCCTCTTGGTGGGTGGAGTGGGTGAGGGCGAGGGCCTTGCCCTTTCTTGCGGCGAGCAGTGCTGCCTTCGCAGCCTCGTCAGCCTTCGGGTTAGCTCTCTTGGGTGCCATCGCGGGTGGTTTTCTCGTAGCACGAACGGTGGGCGCCAAATGTTGGCACTTGCTCTCAGTCGCAAGGGGGCCAACAAGGGTGAACAGTGATGATCAATAGTGTTACGTGCTAGAAGGCAATAGCTCTGTTAATCTGGCCTCTCACGGGCACTGTGCGGGGGTATTTATAGGTACCTGAGCGCCCAGCGCCTTGTGTTAAGGACGCATGTGCCCTCAGCTACCCAGGTTATCCCCAGAATATTCCCATAAAGCAGGGTTACAGACTGTAATTACAGGAATGCCTTTACAAATGAGGCCCGTAGCACACAGCGGCCACGCGGGGCCCGTTACAATGGGCCGGATCGCACGTGGGCCTCCGAACTGGACGAGGCCGCACGGTGGGAGGACCTTGTCGCAGGCCTTTGTCTGGTGTCGCATCGAGCGAAGGGTGTCCCTGCCCGTTTTGTCTTCGTCGGACCAGCGACTGTGGCGAAGACTTCGAGCGGAGGGTGGCGGCTTTGCCTTTGCCCCAACATTGGGTTCGTGATAACATGGCGCAACAGACTTAGCCGTCAATTTATAGGATCGATGAGCGGTGGCTGGGAATTTGGATGAAGACGCGCGACGATCGGAGGAGGGGGAGGTCACTGGCGCAAAGAATTCGTGGCATCTACCGTGCCAGCCCTCACCGGTGATGGACAGAGGGTTACAACGAGTTACGGCGGCGCGGTGGATGTGCTAAGGCACGTGGCGCAAGGCCGTGAAGCGGCCGTCACCGGCGAGCTCATCCGGAGCGATCCTGGCAAGCTCGGTACGGTGGCTGGAGTAGTTTAATGACCGGAGTTTATCCATGGCGGTGAGACTTACTCCACCCCGAGTGTTATCCAGTCAATCCGAGCGCGAATCACGGCGGTGAAGGCACGAATCTGCGCGCGGCTCGTCGGCGGCGAGGAACTGCGCTGGCAGTCTGATCCGATCACTGTACCATGGAATTCATCTTCAGTTGACCTGACAGAGCAACTTGGAGTCCAATTTCCTCATGATTTCATGTAACAACATGATCATCTGTCTGTACAAAAGTTGCAGCCCTATCAACTGTCTTTATCTTTGTTATAGCATCTCTAACCAAATTCTTACCAGATCATACTTAAATTCGAGCCCCAAGTTTGGCTAATACCACTGGTAGTCATGTTTCAGTCCAAGAATCGACTGACAGCCCATCTTTGGGCTTGCTTTTCTCCAATTTTTGTATAACAACCAAAGAGGATGTATGTATCAAAGTTATTCTCCTTTAATAGATCTACAAAATTGATGTGGTGACCTAGGGCAAAGCCCCTATGGTTTGAAAGTTACAAGGCCCCAAAGTTGGAACCAGTACACTGGAATTCAGACTTAGTCAAAAGAGTTCAAATGTGGACTCTTTTGCAAATAAGTCCAAAATTCAAGGTTTACGTTGCAAATCTTCATAATTATGAACCATATGACTTAAGATACCTTATTATCATGGTTTTTGAACTTTAGTCCAAAAGTGCACTGATTTTGCACTTAGCCCCCTAGGGTTTAGGTTTAGGGCTTTCTAGGGTCTTGATTAGGGTTTTTGATACTTCTAGGGTTTGGATACCCCATAAGTCTATTCAAGGTGACACTCTATGATCATCTTAATAAGTTTTGAAGTTTTTCTCTTGTTTAAGCCTTGTTTGCTCTATTACACCCAATCTAGGGTTGAGTTCCCTACTCTAGGGTTTTATTGCAAAAGGTCATATCAATACAACTTGTTTGAAATTTTGGCCTAGTGAATGCACTATTGGTGTGTCAAACACATGATATGCTATGCTTGTGATGTTATGCTCAGGTTTTAGTAACAGTAACACCAGGGGTGTTACATCCTTCTCCCCATAAAAGAATCTCGTCCCGAGATTAAAAAGTCCTAGGGCAAGTAATGGAAAAGGAAATGCTTCACTCTTTTATTTCCTTATTCATGGTACAAGGCAGGGGTGGTTTTGGGCTCACTCCTTTATTACAACAATTATATACACTTTACAAATTACATGAGGCTAAAAAGCCTGGCAAATTCTTTTCTAAAAAGTCCTGAGTTTCCCATGTAGCCTCATCTTTTGAATGCTGGTTCCACTGTATCTTGTAAAATTTGAGAGTTCTTCTTCGGGTAATTCTGTCCTTTTGATCCAAGACTCGAATAGGATGTTCTGAATATTTCAAGTCTGGCTCTAAGGAAACATCCGTTACTTCAATGGTTCGATCGGGAACCCGAAGACATTTGTTCAGTTGAGACACGTGGAACACATTATGTACAGCAGACAATGTTTTGGCTAATTGAAGTCGATACGCCACTGGTCCACATTATTCAAGTATAGGGAATGGACCAATGTACCAGGGTGCAAGCTTCCCTTTAACCCCGAAACGTGATATACCCTTCATTGGTGAACCTTTCAAATAGACATAGTCTCCCACTAGAAAATACAAGGGCATCCGTCATTTGTCTGCGTAACTCTTCTGTCGAGCTTGAGCTTTCTTTAAATTATGAATTATTCGCCGAACTTTTTCTTCGGTATCTTCTACCATATCTGGCCTGAAGAAACTTCTTTCACCAGGTTCAGACCAATTTAGCGGAGTACGACACCATCGCCCATATTAAAGGGTGCCATCTTAATGCTTTCTTGATAGCTATTATTATATGAGAACTCCGCTAATGGTAGACAATCATCCCATTTCTCTGGGAATTCCAGAACACATGCCCGCAACATGTCTTCGAGTATTTGGTTTACCCTCTCAGTTTGACCACTGGTTTGAGGATGATAGGCCGAACTATGGAGCAACTTAGTACCAAAAGCCTTGTGAAGTTCTTCCCAAAATTTGGATACAAATTGAGGTCGACGATCTGACACTATGGTCTTCGGAATACCGTGTAAACTGAGAATGCGAGCAATATATAATTGGGCATAAGTAGCAACTGGGTGATATGTCTTGACTAGCAGAAAATGAGCAATTTTCGTCAGTCGATCAATTATAACCCAAATACAGTCATACCCTTTTGTTGTTCGGGGCAATCCCACAATGAAGTCCATACTAATATCTTCCCATTTCCATGTTGGTATTGGTAGAGATTGTAATGGACCCACAGTCTTCATGTGTATGGCTTTGACACGTCTGCAAGTGTCACATCTCGCCACATAGTGTGCAATCTCGATCTTCATCTTTGTCCACCAATAATGTTGTTTTAGATCATGATACATCTTAGTGCTCCCGGGATGAATAGAATAGCGACTAAGATGCGCTTCATCTAATATTTGCTGGCAGATCTCTTCATTCTTTAGCACAACTATGCGGTTGTTGAACCATACAATGCCTTGATCGTCTTTTCTGAAACATTTGGCTCTTCCAGCCTTTATCTTCTCACGGATGTGTTTCATACCCTCATTATCCTTTTGAGCATCCATTATCCGTTGTAAAAGGACTGACTCAAGTTGTAGTTGATTTAAGGTTCCATGTTGGATCATTCCCAGGTTTAACTTCTCCATCTCCTAGCATAGGGTAATGTCAGAGATCTTCATGGTAAAACAGTGATAGGAAACCTTGCGGCTGAGTGCATCTGCCACTACATTGGCCTTGCCTGGGTGATAATGAATTTCCAGTTCATAGTCCTTAATAAGCTCGAGCCATCGCCTCTGTCTCATGTTCAACTCTGACTGGGTGAAGATATACTTCAAGCTCTTATGATCTATATAGATGTGACAGATATTCCCCAACTGATAATGACGCCAGATTTTTAGGGCATGAACCACTGCAGCTAACTCCAAATCATGAGTGGGATAGTGTTCCTCATGTCAGGTGCAACTGCCTTGAAGCATAAGCTATTACTCGGCCTTCTTGCATTAAAACACAGCCGGGACCACTGCCTGATGCGTCACAATACACATCAAAGGGCTTCTCAATATCCGGTTGAGCAAATACCAGAGCAGTGGTTAATAATACCTTCAATTGTTCAAAGGCTTCATTACACATTGAATACCAAATAAATTTAGTATCATTCTTCAATAAACTTGTGATTGGTTTCACAAGCTTGGAAAAATCTGGTATGAATCGGCGGTAATAGCCAGCTAGTCCCAAGAAACTTCGGACTTGATGAACAGTGGTGGGGGGTTTCCACTCCAAAATATCCTTGACTTTGCTGTGATCCATCGCAATCCCCTTGGCAGATAATACATGTCCCAGAAATTGGATTTCTTCTAGCCAGAATGCGCATTTACTGAACTTAGCATATAATTGGTGTTCTCTTAAGTACGTCAACACGATCCGTAAATGCTGAGCATGCTCCTCTTCATTCTTGGAATATATTAAGATATCGTCAATGAATACCACCACAAATTTGTCCAACTCAGGCATAAATACTGAGTTCATCAGATAAGTGAAGTGGGCAGGAGCATTGGTCAGTCTGAAAGACATAACCAGATATTCAAATAATCCGTACTGCGTAGTGAATGCTGGTCTTTGGTATATCTTCGGGCCGGATACGGATCTGATGATAGCCCGATCGAAGGTCAATCTTGGAGAAGACCCTCGCTCCAGTCAATTGATCAAATAGAATGTCAATCCGTGGAAGAGGGTACTTATTTTTGATGGTAACCTCATTAAGGGGTCTATAATCCACGCACATTTAAAGCGTTTGGTCCTTCTTCTTAACGAAGATGGCTGGACAACCCCATGGTGACGAACTTGGTCGGATGAATCCCTTCTCTAGTAGATCTTGCAATTGGGTCTTGAGTTCTGCCAGCTCATTTGGAGGCATTCGGTATGATCTTCTAGAAATGGGAGTCGTACCGGGCTTCAACTCAATTACAAATTCTACATCTCTTTCTGGTGGCAATCCAGGCAAATCTTCTGGAAAAACATCTGGGAACTCACATACCACCGGAATATCTTTTATCTCTGGTATGATGGCTTCATATACTCTGCCAAATGGTTTAGCTGGAATGGCTAGGGGGATAGTCAAGAGAATCTCTTCTTGGCCGTAACTCAATTTGATAGTTCTCAATTCCGAATTGAGAATAGCTTTATGTTGGGCCAACCAATTCATGTCCAGAATTACATCTATGTCTTGGCCTTTCAGAATAATCATGTTAGTAGGAAAGTCCCGTTCAGCTAATGTTATGGGCACTTGGTAAGCCACTTCTTTAGTAAATATTTGTCCCCCAGGCGAATGAATTTTAAACCCTTTCCTTGATTCATGGTATGGAATGCAATATTGCTCCACAAATTTCTTGCTTATGAACGTACGCGAAGCACCAGAATCAAAAAGAATAATTGCAGGGTGATTGGCCACTAGAAACGTACCCATCATAACTGGTTCGCCATCCGGTGTTGTGGCCACTTGAGTATAATAAATTCATCCCGTTTTCCTTGTATTTTTGCCCACAGGTATTGTTTGCCGCATTTCCCTTCCCTTGAGCGGAATTCCCAGAACTTTACTGATTACTTGAGCGATTCTGCTTCTGATATGGACATTCCTTGATAAAGTGTCCGGACTTTCCACATTTGAAACAGCCAGTTGAGGAGCTGGGGAGGGCAGGGAAACGAGTGCCAGGGGCACCCGGCTGACTTGTTGGAGTGGGGGCAGTGGCGGGGCGAATAAAGACCGGTTGCTTGAAAGGGTAGGAGGGTGGACGTGGGAAAGAGCGATTCTGATTAAAAGGTCGGATTACCAACCTTTGTCTTTTCTCGGGGCTCTGATTGGGCCTGTCGCCTCCATAACCCTTGGATTTTCCGGATCCTGCATATTTAGCCTCAACTGCCAGCGCTGTGCTGATAGCCCTTCTGTAAGTAAGATCGATGCAGGTGGCCATCTTCCTTTGCATGCGATCATTAAGACCCCTCATAAAACAATTCCTCTTCTTTAGATATGTGTTGACTTGATCGATCGCATATTGGGATAAGTGATTAAATTTATTGAGATACTGGGTAATAGTATCCTCGCCTTGTTTCAACTTCATGAACTCCTCCTGCTTCATGTGGAGCACTCCTTCAGGTATATAGTGCTCGCAAAAAGCCAACTTGATCTCAACCCAAGTTATTTGATGACCAGCCGGTTGAACGGCTATAAAATTTCCCCACCAGGTGCTGGCTGGGCCACACAGTTGTTGTGCTGCAAATAGGGGCTTTTGAATCTCTAAACACCAAAGGAGCCCAAACTTCTGTTCAATGACGCGGATCCACTCATCCTCTTCTAGAGGGTCCTCTGCTTTGACAAACAATGGAGGGCACGTCTCGGAGAAATCCAGATAGGATGTTTCATGGGGGCCTTGCGGATATGTCCGCCCGCCTTTTTGTTGTAGTTGTTGACTCGCCATTCCCCGTAGAAATCGGGTATTGTCTGCTGTAGCGTTAACCAAGGCAGCGATGGCCTCGGCTAACGTGGGAGTACTGGAGGTGGGTTTGGTGTTGCTTCCCTCCCACGGGAAGTCCCTGCTCCATCCTGTGAACGAGTCTTGGAAAGGCATCTGAGGCAACAAACATTGAGAAGAATATAATATGCCAAAGAAAACCATCCATTATACATTACTGAAAAGGGTAATGTTACAGACTCGAATTTTACAACAGGATTACATTACCTATTATACATTACTACTACTTCTATACTATACTATTCTTGCTTCTTGTCACTTTTAGTAGCCTCACTGTTGGGAGTAGGAGACCATTCATCCACCAGCTTCATAGAGGGAGGAGGCTTGAACAAGTCCAGTTCACCACCGAGTGCTTCTCCCGCTACTCCAGAATGTCCCGCTTCTATCCCGACAGGATCTACAGGTACATTGGGATGCGGATGGGAATACAATACATGAACTTCTTCATGTAGATTATTACAATAAACCTGCAAGTTATCTACGGCTTAGCTAAGCTCCTCCACGCGGGCTTGAGCTTTTGCCTCCTTAGCCCAGGCAAGCGAACGAGAGTTAACCGCCCAATCGAGCGCTAGGTCTCGCTCCACGAGCTGATCTTGCAGGTAACGGATGTCTGCTCTTAATTCGTTTATTCTTTTGCCATTCGCGACCCATATGTCGTTCCTGCGACGGAGTTTTGTTTGAAGCTGATCCACTTGGGCTTCCAGATCCCCGATTCGATCGTTGCTACCACTACCGCTATCTTCATGCCGTGAGGCAAGTTGATGATGGGGTACGCCAATCGGCCTGGTAGACTTGCGCACGGTCTTTCTTGTGCGCAGCGACATTTCTTAAGGGGGAAAATCTTATTAGCATAGTTTTTAGCATGATGCATGTGTAATTACAGAATCAACCTTAGTCGATTCACACCTTCTATATATTGCACTCAATATCTGGTCTTTCAAATAAGTTCTCCAGAAGGAAGCTAGATAAGAAAGAAAGAAATTTTTCTAGGTAAGTCTTGGAAAATTCCTTTTGAAGATGCCTCACAATATCTGCAGAGATGGGCTTCGCTCCGATATCAGCTGTGACAGAACCTCCCAAGTCATTAGGCCCACCTACAATTGTCCTTGTCCAACAGACTTCAGACAACCCTGCAGGTGCTCCTGAATCACTTGACAAGTTCGGTATCTACTTTCTTTACCTTTCCCAAGAGCGTTTCACCCGTCACGCAGACATTACAAGCATCGAAGACACGAAAATGCGGAAGCAGTTACATTAACTTACATTTATTGGAAAGTAAGACAGAGTTATAATATTACAGACCAGAAATATAATATATATGAGTGCTGAGTATTATTATTACAAACCATGGGAGGCAAAAACCCCTCCCGATAAGTATTAAACAAAAGTTTTATGGAGGATCCTTTCCTCCCGCAGCTTCACTCCTGGATGCTCTTCCTTTGGTACCACCTTAGAACAGAAGCAACAAAAATTGGTTGCTTCCTCACCTAAAAACAACATGGGACAAAGCCCTGAGTATGGAATTACTCAGCAAGTCTTACCCGACTAAAGAAAAGACTCTCAATGGTATGCTGGCTTTCGGGGAGTCAAGGTAAGGCTTAACAATAGTCAATGACTCTGTTTGCAGAAATGCTTACTAAGTGTGGATCCTTAAAAATCCAATTTTATTTGTCAGGTTAAGTCAGATTACCTACAGCTAGGGTTCTGTCTACCCTAGATCAATCACTTGACCTATACTAGCCAATTTCTTAACAACCCTTCATCTTCACTGGATTTCTACGTATAAGTCAGTGACCAAGTCTTCATAACTGCGAAGGTACGGCGATCCGAATCAATTATACTCAGTTGAGGATCTCCAATCACATGACATATGTAGCACTTAACCCTTCCATATGTCAACTCGCCACTGGGGTTTTTAAGACCAGATCAGGTTCACGCCAACCGAGAGCACAGATACACCACCGTCTAGCCTCTTGCCATGGAGGGTACACGCTACTCTCGCCATCTCTCCACTCCCATTGCTTGGTATCTTATTCTGGTATTAGTCTGCCCGAGGCAAAGCTTGCCCATGATGAGGCATGTGACCAGTTAAAGGGTCCTCAGTCCTACATCGACACGATCGTTAATCGACTCAGACGGAGACACTACACCGAGACTCTCTTCTTGTGCAAGTCACTTGCCTGGTCTTAGCTTAATCATTTCAAACCCAAAGTTTGGTACCTGGCAGAGGTACACCTTTTTAGATGTTGAACCCATCATGGCCATGATGGATCCACCATCAAGTTTTATTTTCAAAAACATCCCACCCACTTTGCAACATCATCTTTGAGAAAACAAAACATTTTCTTTTTCTAAAGCAAAGCTAAGCATAAGAAAACCTTTTTGTAAAACAGGGATTAGGAAATAATCTAAGGAAGGAGATGCAGCAATAGCTTCACACACAACTCTTATCACCTAATGCATCAAGTAAGTGAGAAAGATTTTAAAAGGAACAAGGAGGTGGCAAATGCACTGGGGCTTGCCTTGTTTTCTGGTGAATCAGGCTTAGATCCACAGATATCAAAATAAAAGCAGCTGCCTGCCTGATGTTCCTCAAGTGGTGGTGGTGAAGTCTTCTCTTCTTCTACTTCTTCTTCGTTTTCTAAATATAACCATACATAATAATGAATGCCCATGTAATGCTCATGAGAGTGCAAAGATAATATAAGTTTATTATCTAAAATCTTGAATACAATTTTCCTTCACGGTCTTCCAGGGAACTAGGGTTTCTAGAATTGATATTGAATTTCAAAGGGCAGGGGCTAGGGTTTTGGGTTCTAAGCATTAAACATGGTCCAAATCATACCAAAATCTACCCAAGACTTCTAAATATTATTTAGAATTTATCCTAAAAATTTAGTGAATTTTGGATTTATTAATTATTCTCTAAAAATCTAGAAGCATAGGCTTAGGCTGTTTTAAATACTCTATAATTTCCTATTTGGACTAAAAATCAAGTAACTATTTTTATTAAATACTATAGGAAATTAGAGATCTAGCAAAATTGGTTTGGTATTTTTAGGATTTTTGTACAATTTTCTAGAATTATTTTAGCGCTGGTAGAAAAAGAAAAAGAAAAATTGTGAATAGTATTGGAACTCATTCAGCCCAGTCGGCCCAGTCTACACAGGAAACAGGGACGCGCCCGTGATGGTATGTTTGCACCGAGGCCCTCGTTGTTTTGAATATCCGTTAAGAATCTCAAGTTACTATTCAACGTCGCACTGACATTCGCAGAAAAACCCCTGCACTTCTAATTCTTCATCACCCGGAGTCCTCGACGGCGAACAGCGTCGCACAGAGCTCCAGCGAGCCTGCATACCGGCCGACTCATGCAATGACTGGCGCCTTGCTTTCACCGAGACCGAATTCAAGACCTAATAATCGTTTCCCCCAAATCAATTTCTGGATTACATCCCTACAGCGCCCTGCCCACGGTGACCGCCAGCACTACGGCCAATCCAACGCGTTCCCAGTGATCTATGGAGCCTTAACTTAATTGACCGGGTCGAGAAGCATCACCAGCACACAAGGATGCTAAAACAAGAGCAAGGAGGGCATGATCGGACTTGTGACGGGCTGACCGCGGCGAGCCCCCTCACACGGTGTTCTTGACCAAATTGGGGGAAATTCCAAATTGGAGTTCTCTGGTGACTAATTGGAGGCACGAGTGGGTGCGTTGGGTTTGTGATAACATGGTGCAACAGACTTAGCCGTCAATTTATAGGATCGCTGAGCGGTGACTGGGAATTTGGATGAAGACGTGCGGCGATTGGAGGAGGGGGAGGTCATTGGCGCAAAGAATTTGTGGCATCTACCGTGGCAACCCTCACCGGCGATAGACAGAGGGTTACAGCGAGTTATGGCGGCGCGGTGGATGTGCTAAGGCACGTGGCGCAAGGCTGTGAAGCGGCCGTCACCGACGAGCTCATCCGGAGCGATCCTGGCGAGCTCGGTACTGGTGGCCGGAGTAGTTTAATGGCCGGAGTTTATCTACGGCGGTGAGACTTATTACTCCAGCCCGAGCGTTATCCAGTCGATCCGAGCGCGAATCACGGCGGTGAAGGCACGAATCTGCGCGTGGCTCGTCGGCGGCAAGGAACTGCGCTGGCAGTCTGATCCGATCACTGTACCACGGAATTCATCTTCAGTTGACCTGACAGAGCAACTTGGAGTCCAATTTCCTCATGATTTCATGTAACAACATGATCATCTGTCTGTACAAAAGTTGCAGCCCTATCAACTGTCTTTATCTTTGTTAGAGCATCTCTAACCAAATTCTTACCGGATCATACTTAAATTCGAGCCCCAAGTTTGGCTAATACCACTGGTAGTCATGTTTCAGTCCAAGAATCGATTGACAGCCCATCTTTGAGCTTGCTTTTCTCCAATTTTTTATAACAACCAAAGAGGATGTATGTATCAAAGTTATTCTCCTTTGATAGATCTACAAAATTGATGTGGTGACCTAGGGCAAAACCCCTATGGTTTGAAAGTTACAAGGCCCCAAAGTTGGACCCATTACACTGGAATTCAGACTTAGTCAAAAGAGTTCAAATGTGGCTCTTTTGCAAATAAGTCCAAAATTCAAGGTTTAGGTTGCAAATCTTCATAATTATGAACCATATGACTTAAGATACCTTATTATCATGGTTTTTGCACTTTAGTCCAAAAGTGCACTGATTTTGCACTTAGCCCCGTAGGGTTTAGGTTTAGGGCTTTCTAGGGTCTTGTTTAGGGTTTTTGATACTTCTAGGGTTTGGATACCCCATAAGTCTATTCAAGGTGACACTCTATGATCATCTTAATCAGTTTTGAAGTTTTTCTCTTGTTTAAGCCTTGTTTGCTCTATTACACCCACTGTAGGGTTGAGTTCCCTACTCTAGGGTTTTATTTGCAAAAGGTCATATCAATACAACTTGTTTGAAATTTTGGCCTAGTGAATGCACTCTAGGTGTGTCAAACACATGATATGCTATGCTTATGATGTTATGCTCAAGTTTTAGTAACAGTAACACCAAGGGTGTTACAACCGTGATGGGTTCAACATCGGAAAAGATGTACATCTGTCAGGTACCAACTTTTGGGATTAAAAATGATAAAGATGAGACCAGGCGGGTGACTTGCATGAGAAGGAAGTCTCGGTGTAGTGTCTCCGTCTGAGTCGATTAAGGACCATACCGATGTAGGCTTGCTGATTGAGGACCTTTTAACTGGCCACATGCCTCGTCATGGGTAAGCTTTGCCTCGGGCAGACCAATACCAGAATGGCCAACATGCAACAGGAGTGGAGAGAAAGGCCAACATGTCTGGTCTTGAGAAACCCGGTGGTGAGTTGACATATGCAAGGGTTAAGTGCTACGTATGTCGTGTGGTTGGAGATCCCCAGCTGGGTATTAATCGATTTGAATTGCCGTTACTTCTCGGACATGAAGACTTGGTCACTGCCCTACACGTAGCAATCCAGTAAAATGAAGGGGTGATAAAAGACGGCTAGTGTAGGTCAAGTGCTTGATCTAGGGTAGAAAGAACTCTAGATGCAGGTAATGACTTAACCTAATAATAAAAACTAGGATTTTTAAGGATCAACTGTTAGTAAGCATTTTTGCAAACAGAGTCTTTGATACTTGAATAGTCTTACCTTGACTCCCTCAAGCCAGCATATCCTTGAGAGTCTTTTTCTTTTGTCGGGTAAGACATGCGAAAGTACACTCTATACTCAGGGTTTTCGAACCCATGTTGTTGTAGGTGAGGAAACAGTAGAGTTTTGCTGTTTCTGTTCAAAGGTGGTACCTTAGGAGGATCCCTAACAGTGAAGTTGGTCGCGGGTGGATGTTTGCCTCCCACTTTGAAAACAATAAATTTTTGTGCGGGAGGGTGTTTTGCCTCCCTGGTTTGTAATAATAATACTTTATGCACTCGTAATACCCTGGTATTGTAATAATAATACTCTCTCTATATTTTATGAATGTAAATTAAGTTATTGTAATCTGCTTCCGCTTATTCTTTCCTCTGATGTGATGTAATATCTGCGTGACTGGTGAAGCGCTCTTGGGCGAAATAATGAGGATACTGTTACCGAACTTGTCGAGTGATTATGTGCATCTAGAGGGTTGTCCAAGGTCCTAAGGACAAGGACAACTATAGGTGGGCCTAATACATTGGGAGGTTCCGTCACACGATTGATGCTTCTTATGTGCTAACAAACAAATCTAGCAAAGTAGTTGCCAAATATGTTGGAGGCAAACACAAGAGCCCAAAGACTTGTGTTTGGGTACCCAAGGTGCTTGTTTCTAATGTGAAAGGACCCAAGACCGTTTGGGTACCTAAGAACAAGGCCTAAAATTGTTTTGTAGGTTTATGCATCCGGTGGTTCAAGTTGGATAATCGATAGCGGGTGCACAAACCACATGACAGGGGAGAAAAGGATGTCCTCCTCCTATGAGAAAAATGATGATTCCCAAAGAGCTATCACATTCGGGGATGGAAATCAAGGTTTGGTCAAAGGTTTCGGTAAAATAGCTATATCTCCTGACCACTCTATTTCCAATATTTTTCTTGTAGATTCTTTAGATTACAATTTGCTTTCTATTTCTCAATTATGCAAAATGGGCTAGAACTGTGTCTTTACTGATATAGGTGTAACTGTCTTTAGAAGAAGTGACGATTCAATAGCTTTAAAGGGAGTGCTAGGTGGTCAACTATACTTAGTTGATTTTAATGATAATCAAGCTGAACTAGACACTTGTTTAATTGCTAAGACCAATATGGGTGGCTCTGGCATCGCCGACTCGTCCATGTTGGAATGAATAATCTTCACAAGGTTCTCAAGGGAGAGCACATTTTAGGACTAACAAATGTTCATTTTGAGAAAGACAGGGTTTGTAGCGCATGTCAAGTAGGAAAGCAAATTGGAGTCTATCATCCACACAAGAATATAATGACGACTGACAGGCCGCTCGAGCTACTCCACATGGATCTATTCGGCCCGATCGCTTACATAAGCATCAGCGGGAGTAAGTACTGTCTAGTTATTGTGGATGATTATTCTCGCTTCACTTGGGTATTCTTTTTGTAGGAAAAATCTCAAACCCAAGAGACCCTAAAGAGATTATTAAGACGGGCTCAAAATGAGTTTGGATTAAGGATCAAAAAGATAAGAAGCGATAATGGGACGAAGTTCAAGAACTCCCAAATTGAAGGATTTCTTGAGGAGGAGGGTATCAAGCATGAGTTTTCTTCTCCCTACACACCTCAACAAAATGGTGTAGTGGAGAGGAAGAATAGAACTCTATTGGACATGGCAAGGACCATGCTTGATGATTACAAGACTTCGGATCGGTTTTGGGTGGAAGCAATCAACACCGCTTGCTACTCCATCAACCGGCTCTACCTTCACCGAATCCTCGAGAAAACATCATATGAACTCCTCACCAGTAAAAAGCCCAATGTTTCATATTTTAGAGTCTTTGGGAGTAAATGCTTTATTCTTATTAAAAGAGGTAGAAGTTCTAAATTTGCTCCTAAGGCTGTAGAAGGCTTTTTACTAGGGTATGACTCAAACACAAGGGCATATAGAGTCTTCAACAAATCCACTAGACTAATTGAAGTTTCTTGTGACATTGTGTTTGATGAGACTAATGGCTCCCAAGTGGAGCAAGTTGATCTTGATGAACTAGACGATGAAGAGACTCCGTGCGTTGCGCTAAGAAACATGTCCATTGGAGATGTGTGTCCTAAGAAATCCGAAGAGCCTATAGAAGCACAAGATCAACCATCATCTTCCATGCAAGCATCTCCACCAACTCAAGATGACGATCAGGCTCAAGATGATGAAGATGAAGATCAAGAGGATGAGCCACCTCAAGAGGAGGACATGGATCATGGGAGAGATGAAGATGATCAAGACAAGGAAGATGATCAAGAAATAAGGGATCAAAGACCGCCACACCCAAGAGTCCACCAAGCAATTCAAAGAGATCACCCCATCAACTCTATTCTTGGTGACATTCATAATGGGGTAACCACTAGATCTCGAGTTGCACATTTCTGTGAACATTACTCTTTTGTGCCTCTATTGAGCCATACAGGATAGAGGATGCACTAAGAGATCTAGATTGGGTGGTGGCAATGCAAGAGGAGCTCAACAACTTCACGAGGAATGAGGTATGGCATTTAGTTCCACGTCCTAATCAAAATGTTGTAGGTACCAAATGGGTATTCCGCAACAAGCAAGATGAGCATGGTGTAGTGATAAGGAACAAAGCCCTGACTTGGGCCAAAGGTTATTCACAAGTCGAAGGTTTGGACTTTGATGAAACTTATGCACCCGTAGCTAGGCTTGACTCAATTCGTACATTACATTGCCTATGCTACTTACCATGGCTTTAAGCTTTATCAAATGGACTTGAAAAGTGCCTTCCTCAATGGCCCTATCAAGGAAGAGGTCTATGTTGAGCAACCTCCCGGCTTTGAAGATAGTGAGTACCCGAACCATGTGTATAAACTCTCAAAGGCACTTTTTGGGCTCAAGCAAGCCCCAAGAGCATGGTATGAATGCCTAAGAGACTTTCTTATCACTAATGGCTTCAAAGTCGGAAAAGCCGATCCTACCCTCTTCACTAAAACTGTTGCAAAAGACTTCTTTATATACCAAATTTATGTTGATGATATTATATGTGGCAGAACCTCCCAAGTTATCGGGCCCACATGCACCTGTCCTTGTCTCAAAGACCTCAGACGGCTATGCATGTACACCAGGTAACTTAAAAGGATCCGTCCGAGTGTCCCAAGGACCCTAGGATAAACCACTTACAACCAAGATCGTGAGATTAAGTTACACAAATCACACACCAACAGTTTGCAGCGGAAATCTTATTACCAAATTTTACAAGTTACAAAAATTTTACTTCGTACATGATCAGAGTGATTAAAAAGTGGTTTAAAGAAATAAACTCTGAAATGTTATAAATTATTTATAAGTTTAGAAATATATGCTAGCTCAAGTGACCATCCTCAATGAGAAGTATAGAAGAGTTACTTAGATTTATAAGAAGGACGAGCCCACCTGCACTTAACACCATCAACAGCAGCACAAAGTTATATCCTGAAAAACAACAGGGAATAAAACCCTGAGTACGGAATTAATCAGCAAGACTTACCCGACTAAAGAAAAGACTCTCAAGGGTATGCTGGCTTTAAAAGGATTCAAGGAAAGGCATATCAAGAATTAAGGACTCTGTTTTGCAGAAAAGCTTACTATGAGTGGATCCTCAAAATCCATTTTTACTTGTCAAGTTAAGTAAAGTTACATGCATCTACAGTTCTTTCTATCCTAGTTCAAGCACTTGGCCTATACTAGCCATCTTTTATCAACCATTCAGCTCACTGGATTTCTACGTGTAAGTCAGTGACCAAGTCTTCATGTCCGAGAAGTAACGGCGATCCGAATCGATTAATACTCAGCTGAGGATCTCCAATCACACGACATATGTAGCACTTAACCCTTCCATATGTCAACTCACCACCGGGGTTCTTAAGACCAGATCAGGTTCACGCCAACCGAGAGTACAGATACACCACCGTCCAGCCTCTTACCACGGAGGGTACACGCTACTCTCGCCATCTCTCCACTCCCATTGCGTGTTATCTTATTCTGGTATTAGTCTGCCTAAGGCAAAGCTTACCCATGACGAGGCATGTGACCAGTTAAAGGGTCCTCGGTCATCAGGCCCACATCGAGCACGGTCCTTAATCAACTCAGACAGAGGCACTACACCGAGACTCTCTTCTCGTGCAAGCCACCCGCCCGGTCTCAGATTTATCATTTTAAATCCAAAGTTTGGTACCTGGCAGAGGTACATCTTTTCCGATGTTGAACCCATCAAGGCCTTTGAAGGATTCCCCATCATAAGTATTTTCTTTTTGTAAACATTCCCACCCACTGAAGCATCACTTTTGTTTTAAAACAAAACATTTTTGTTTGCTAAAGCAGGGCTAAGCATCATAAAATTCTTTTCAAAAAGGGTATCAAGGAAGGGTAATCAACTTTCCAAGGAAGGAAATGCATCAACGGTTTAGCACACAACTCCTATCACCTAATGCATCAAACAAGGTGATAAAGATTTTAAAAAAGCAAGGAGGTGGCAAATGCACCGGGGCTTGCCTGAATAACACTAGGTTAGTATTTGTTAGGCGACGTCCACTTAACGATCATCCTTGTCCTAGCAATTGATCAGGCAGGTTTGTCCATCAGCATCACTATGCGGAGTAGCCCGCGCTTGGGGTCAACTTGGCTTGTCTTCCGTATCACGCGATTAATTAACGTACCTGAATGAAATGCATTATGCACATGAATGCATATAGACAAGAATAGCCCAAACCTAAATAGTGCTACGAGATAGCGAATTAAACACCTAGCAGCGAGGCGTTGTACAAGTTCATAAGGAAATACTAGTTATTGACATACGACTAAGCGTAATGATTACGCTTCGCTAGATTAACCGAATCTAACACAAATATAATGAAACAACCAACTGTACACATTAATCACGATTAGCCTAAACACAACTTATCAGTTAATTAATTAAATTTCTAAGCTCAGTGGTTTAAGGAATTTAAATCTAGAACAAGAATAAAAGCACATCACCTTTTTTTTGACCACGCGACTGGATTAAATTACATACCACTCTAAGCTATCATATATAGCCTACCATTAATTTTATCAAATAATTATAATTCATCATAAGTAATACTAATAATATTATTGTTTAGACATTTTAAAATACTAAATTTAAACTTCATTCACTAATTTACCGTACGTCACATAATTAACATCTCAAACCTACCCAACGCGACTACTCCAAAATCATGAAAATAATCACATCGCATTCATCGAACTAATTCAATAATTAAGCTAACGGAAATATGAATCGGCTTACCATTCTAAATCAAACTTGCAACCATGAAATCGACGACGCCTTTGAGCTCAGCATTTCACTGAAAATAGGGTGAATGCTGCGTCGAATCGCGCTTCTTATTCATCCACATTGAGAATTCTCCAGCTGCGTACTGATTTATTTCCTTCTACGCCTAATCTTCTCAGATCTTGGCATGGACGAGAATGACGATCGACGACTTGTTCGAGCTTTTGTTGAGCACTTGGTAAATATCACGCTGCTAGCTTCGTCTTCACCCGATTCTTAGGATTTCTTGATGACGCACGGAACGACGATGAGATCGAGTCTGGAGCGAGCTGGCGAGGACACGAATCTAGTGAGGACTCTAGTGACGACGAAAGTCACGAGAAAGGGAGGACGGGTTCAATAGCTCGATGGCAAACGCGAGCACGCGCGAAGCCCGATGGACGAAGAGCGAGTACGCAGTGGGGCGAGCAGCACGGATGGGTCGGGCTGGGACTAGAGGATGATAGCAAACTTTATCGGCAAAGTCCTAGCAAACGCCATGGCGGGTTGGAGACCGGATCTAACAGCGACGTTGTACCATGGCGGGCTAGAGATGGCCTAGGGGGTCATGGGCACGGTAGAGCAGGATGGGATGCCACAGTAGCACGACACAACGATTCCCTCACTGTCGAGCATGAGCCCCATATCAAATCACCAAGCAGAGCACCAGGACGATAGCGAGGTGGGTCGACGGAGCGACACGACAGAAATGAAAGTCGTGCATTGCTCGCTGGAAATTGAACGTGAGTTGGAACCTAGGCACGGGCGCACACAGGAGTAGCGACAACCGAGTGCCAGAGAGCCGAGCAGGACGCGCGCAGGGAAGAACGGAACACGCGTGCAGGGGCGAGCTGAAGCAGGAGCACCGAGCAGAGGAGGAAGAAGCACGACGTGCAGAGGCTTCACGACGCTCGGCGCGGCGAGGACGCACGCGCAGGGGGCGAGCCAGGCGCGCGTGCAAAGGGCAGGGAAGGCGCGGCCAGGCTCGACCATGGGCACGGCAAGCTAGAGCTCCGGCCAGCAGGGAGGGAGGTGGAGGGCAGGCTGGGAGAGGAAGTCACGGTGCCGGGAGATTGAGCTCGAAGGAGCTGAGCGTGAGGGGGGGGGGAAGAGGAAACGCCAGGAGCTTGGGCACGCCATGGCTGGGAGCTGCAGCCGGCCATGGAGAGACCCCGACAGGGGCTGGGCGTGCGTCGCGAGCAGAGGGAGCTGGGAACTGCGGTGACTGGAGCTCTGCTGCACGGCTGGAGGAGTACCAGGGAAGAACGCGTGCCATGGGAGGAGGGGATCCGGGCACGTGGGAGCTGGAGAGCGAGCCAGACGCGCGATGCAGGGAAGAGCAGAGGAGCTGGGGGGCGTTGAGGTTGGAGGAGCAGGGGGCCATGCGTCCTAGGCGCTAGCACTAGACGTCCCAGGTTGGAGCTCGGTCACCGGAGCTGGGGACGAAGGGAGCAACGGCTAGATGAAGCTCACGCCATGGGGAAGTGCTGCTGGAGGAGGAGCGCCGCCAGGAGAAGCAAGGCACGGCTACCAGGAAGCAGGGGCACTCGGACGCCATGGAGGGAGCTCCATCGCGGCAGGGAAGGAGCTCAGGGAGCAGGCGCGGCTAGGTAGGGAGGTCTGGCGAGCTGCACACGCAGGGAGATGAAGACCGCGTGACAGAAGAAGAAGTTGCGCACAAATAAAAAGAAGCAGGGGCGGCAGCTGTAAGAAAATATCAGGGGTAGTGAGCGGCGGGCGGATAGGATTAGGAGATATTTTCTCTTTTTTTAATTATTTTATAATCCTTTCTCCGATGTATCTTCAGCACAATAATTATTCCTGGTTTGAATCTTGAATTTTAAATTTAACACACGTCAGTCTGAATCGTTGTGACATAAGTCGCGAAAATCCAATCTGAGTTCCAGGGTTATGATTTAGATCGAGGCGAGAAGCAACAGACCGAATTTAATGGATTTCGGCTTCGATAATTTACTCTGCGTTTGATTAAGTTGACTTCAGACGAATTCCGTTTGCTACTCGAACACTCGACTAGAGAACAATTCAATCAAAAACCCATAGACGCGATGTCACGGATAACAAAAAGGGGACTAAATTATTTTACACTAAAAGCTTAGTCATCGACTTCTAATTAATTTGTTCGGGGTAAAATCATCAAAGTGGGGCGGGCTTCCGAATTCGTATTCGCGCGAGCGATGAATTTAAATAAACACCGGACGCACCGATTTTCGGAACAACCATGTTCCGAACATCATGAAAATTTAGGAAGAGCCCGGATAGATAAAAATGATGTCGAACTCGCAACAGACGGAACAAATGCGATATTAAAATCGCAATAAGCGAAGATGATTAAAATTTAGCATCTGTTTTATCAACTGATATTACGTGCTTAAATCCATACTCGTTGTCGAGCGGAATATAAACACCTGGGGTGTTACATTATATTTGGGTCTACTAACAAGTCAACTTGTGAAGAGTTTAGTAGGATCATGATACAGAAATTTGAGATGTCTATGATGGGGGAGTTAAAGTATTTTCTTGGATTTCAAATCAAGTAACTCCAAGAGGGCACCTTTATCAGCCAAACTAAGTACATTCAAGACATACTTAAGAAGTTTGGGATGAAGAATGGCAAACCCATCAAGACACCCATGGGACCAATGGGCATCTCGACCTCGACACCGGAGGTAAATCCGTAGATCAAAAGGTATACCGGTCGATGATAGGTTCTTTACTCTACTTATGTGCATCTCGACTGGATATTATGCTTTCTATATGCATGTGTGCAAGGTTCTAGGCAAATCCTAAGGAAGTTCACCTTAGGGCCGTGAAAAGAATCATGCGATATTTAGTTTACACTCCTAAGTTTGGGCTTTGGTACCCCAAGGGATCTACCTTTGATCTAATTGGGTATTCTGATGCTGATTATGCTGGATGTAAAATTGATAGGAAGAGCACATTAGGGACTTGCCAGTTTCTGGGAAGATCCCTGGTGTCATGGGCTTCAAAGAAAGAAAATTCAGTAGCTCTTTCCACCGCCGAAGCCGAGTACATCGCCACAGGTCATTGTTGTACAAATTGAGCAAAGTCCCTCTACTATGTGATAATGAGAGTGCAATCTGCATGGTGGATAATCCCGTTGTACACAGCCACACTAAGCACATAGACATCTGGTATCACTTTCTGAGAGATCACCAACAAAAGGGGTATATCGAAATTGCCTATGTGAGTACCCACAACCAATTAGCCGATATCTTTACCAAGCCACTAGATGAGAAAACCTTTAGCAAACTTAGGAATGAGCTAAATATACTTGATTCTTGGAACTTTAATTGAAACATTGCACGCATAGCTCATGTATATACCTTTGATCATGTCTCTTTCATTTGGTAGAAATGCATATTTCTTATTCTTCTTGTGCCAAGGCTAAGACTAATGTGTTTTCAAGTGTATTTCTATACCTAGTCTTAGATTGAAAGGGAAATGGAGTATTCGGCAAAGACAAGGCTTCCACTCCAACTCTGATGGTATCATTTACCCTTTGCCGTTACTCCTACAACTCTCAATGGTATGGACCTTCACTCGTATTCATTTTACCATTTAGGAGAAGGTATTAGGACCCAAAGGGGGAGAAAGTTGCAAAAAGGCCTCTCAAGTTCTCTGTTTTTGGCGCTTAATGCCAAAGGGGAGAAAATATTAAGCCCAAAGCAAAAGGACCGCACCACCATTTTGAAAAAAAATTTGAAATGAATCTTTCAATTGGTGTATTTTTTCAAATTGGTATCTAATTTTCAATTGATATGAGAAAATAAAATTTCAAATTGGTATCTATCTCAAAAACCCTCTTGAAAGCTAAGAGGTGAATTCATTCAGGGGGAGCTTTTATTTAGTCAAAGAAAAAGCATTTTAAACAGGGGGAGGAATTTCAAATCATAAAAATGCTTCTTGCAATCATGTTCCTATACCTTTTGACTACTTGCAAAAGTTTTTGAATAGATTTCCAAATGATTTGCAAAAACAAAACTAGTGGTGCAAATGTGGTCCAAAATATCAAATAGAAGAAAGGCAAACCATTCACTCTTATTCATATGTTTAAAATCTTCCATTGGTTTCATTCCAAGTAACCTTTGCACATCTATCTCAATTGCAAAGTAGTTACATCTCTGCACTCCATATTTGCTTTGGTTTGTGTTGGCATCAATCACCAAAAAGGGGGAGATTGAAAGGGAAATAGGGTTAACCATTTCCTATAATTAATTTTGGTGGTTGATGCCCAACACAAACTCATGGACTAACTAGTTTGTCTAGAATTCATCTATTACAGACGCATAAGGTTCAACACAAACCAAGAAAAAAAATCAAGTTTGGAACACTATTAAAAATGGAGCAAGACTTAGAGTGTGCTAAAAAATGGTGCATCGGACACTGTCCGGTGCGCCAGCCAGCGCCCTCCGAACCAGCCACTCTCGAGAAAATCCAGGGCACCCTTCGCTAGAAATTCCTCCTTCCTTACTATCATCAGTCCTTTAGGCACATGTTAGCATCAAAAGTTATCCCTAAACTCTTCCCAGGTGATGGCTTCAGGGTCGGCATGGGTGGCAAGGTGGGACTCCCACCGGGACTGTGCTGCTCTACTCAGCAGACAGAGACCATACTGAACCTTCTCACGATCATTGCACTGAGCAGTGTGCAACTCATGCTCCACGGTACGTTGGAAGTCTTCAGCGTCCATGGTGTCAGCAGAATGGGCAAAGACAGGGGATGACCCCTCATGAATTATGCCCCCTTGTCCCTGGGCATCTGTGGCATCTGAACTTGCATCAGAGGTTGAGGTGGGGGTTGCTGCTGTTGCACCTGCTGCATCGGGGGTGGCGGTGGCAACTACTACTAAGCTGCCTCATCCTAGGGTGCCTACTGCTCCTACTGAGCATGCCTTCCACCTCTTCGCCTGTTCTCAGACATCTATAGAAACATACTCACATTATATCTGACTTTGCAGTCTTTCAGCATAAGAAAAGGTATATTGAAATCTTCATGACATCGAACAATTGATCATCTTCACTGACTCCCAAAACAACCAAACATAGCTTCTCAGATAAAGAGGAAAGTGGAAACAAATGGGTTGCCCAACTAAATAACTAACTTTATTAATAACTACACCAAGTGGCAGGGGATGCCCACACCTTGGTGACAATCATTACAAAGATCCAACTTCATCACAAGTTCATCATGACAGGCATAGAAAAACATGATAAGCAAACTAACACTAACTAAGACTGACTAAGACTAAGATACTGAATTAAGCATTATTATAGACTCCGACTCTGTCGATCTATGGCTCCAAATCTATCTAGGTCCTGCAGTTAGGGGTGCCATAAGCAAAGTGACCACGGGGCGACGAGCGGTAAGGGTACTGAATCCCGACAGGAGCGGGGGAACCACCATCTTTATTGTGGTGCGCTGCGCGCTCAGCATGCAGTTCCGCAACCTCCGCCCGAACCTTGCCCAACTCGTCAAGGGCGTGGTCCAGGTCGGTATTGAGCATGGCGACCAGGTTGACCATGCTGTTTAGCCTGGGATTGCCCTCACCAATGGGCGAGACAATCACACCTCCAGCGCTGCCGGTCGAACGACGAGGGTAATACTTAAGGTCGAGGCCATCAGCTACCCCACTGAAGAACAAGCAGTACTGCGAAAGCGCACGCCAGTGGAGCATCTTGCATGGCTGCCTCGGCAGTATCTCTCTCAGTGATAGAATAATGCTCTGAGAAGGCCTCTGCACCTGGAGATCATCGTCCAGACGGCGCACCAAGCAAGTAGCCTCCCACTGGTCCGGTTATAACCCACGATGATTCTGGTAGACTACACAATGGTACTCAATGGACCAAGTGTGTCGGTCGAAGGCCCGACGCAGCATTGGTGTCAAGAGCATCATGGAAGTGACACCCGCGAGCGGCGTCACGAGTGATGGTCTAGCGATCCATCCCTCCAGGTCCTTCTCCTTCGAGAGCTCTGTGCTGTGGCTCAAACTTCCACTGTCGTTGTCATCGTCGCCGTCTTCGGTGGGGTCTCCTCTAGTAGCCGGGATGCCCTGTGGTGGTGCAGGGGGCATCTCTAGCTGAGGTGCAGGGGAAGGCTGCCTCCTAGACTCCACCTTCTACTGAGGCGAGGGGAAGAGTCCTACTACTCCTGCTCCTAGCGTCGGTGCTCCTGCTCCTCGTGCCGGCGACGATGTAGGCTCTCTAGATGGCTAGACTGGCCTGTCACTGAGCGACGCAGTGGGCACTTCGCAAGGCAAGAGGGCAAAAAGGGGATCACTGACTTACGTGCATTGCATCTAATATGGGCCATCTACAAAAGACATTGTAAGCACAAGAGTAAGAATAGAACTATATGACCAACAAGTAATCCAAAAAGCAAAGTGTTGGGGGTCCTTCGTCTTCCGAAGGTCCTCAAAAACATGATTAACATGTTTCCCAAGAATAATATGTGTACAGGAACCTTCAGACATGGGACAAAGTTATACATGATATAAAGAACGCGGTTCGAGTGAAGGATGAACTAGTGCCGAAGCTACCCGTGAAGAAGCTTCAGCTTAACGGTGGAAAATGAAACCAACTTAAATGGGAAAAGGACTGTCTAGTCCGTGATAGATTATCCCTAAGTCAATAGTAGATGTCAAGGGCATGAATGTAATTCTACACAGGCTACGTCCTGTGCCTATAAATAGATGAACAGTGACACCGTACTGTTCACGCTGACTTGTATTCACTCGCACGTCACACTTGGATTTTCGCCTTTTGCTGAAGGTATAAATGTAATTCAATATCATTCATATTCATTCATGATGTTATAATAAAGATATATAAATAATGCCATATGATTATTTACAATACTTCTCATGTTTCATATGTTTCTACTTCCATTATTGTACACTGTGATGATGAAGGTACATCCTTCATAACCTTCGTCTGAAGATCATTATATCCTAAGGGAGATAATGCTTCGAAGGACAAAGGTCTTTAACCATTAACATTTTGTGTTGCCTTGTTCTTAACTCATAGCATTTGAGAACAAGTCCCCAACATTGGCGCCCACCTCCGGTGAACTCATTCGACCACCTTCGGCAAGCTGTGACCTTCGTCATGCCGCCGAAGAAAGCTTCAGGGCTAGGGGTTGCACTGCAGCCACTGGACGTCAACCAAGACACATTGCGCGAAGCCCAAAGCCAAAAAAGGAAGGCTACAAGTCCAACGCCTCAGGAGGAAGAGTTGGACCAAGAGATCAGGGATCTCAAAGCCATTCATCAGCAGGTCCAAAGGAAGAAGGAGAAGATGCTTCGTCTTGCTAATCTTCAGAGGAAGATCGATGAAGCCGTTGAGGAAATGCGTCATCTAACCGAAGATGACCAGGACCGGTGCCCTCAACACATAGAGCTTCGTCAGGACAATTCCTATGATGATGACGTTTGGTATGATGATTTCCACCATGGAAATTTTGCTTTTGATGATGTTTCTCCTTTGTCAGCAGAGCTGCAGGCTACACCATGGCCTCCATCATACAAGCCACCCTAGCTTCCCATATATGATGGGCACTCGGACCCCAAGCAATTCTTGATGAGCTATGAGGCAACAATATCCTCATATGGAAGCAACACCACTGTCATGGCAAAGTCCTTCGTCATGGCAGTCCGAAGTGTGGCCCATACATGGTACTCTTCCCTCCGGCCAGGGACAATCACGTCATGGCAGATGCTTAAGGACATGCTAGTCACTAGTTTTTAAGGGTTTCAGACGAAGCCAGTTACTGCTCAGGCCTTGTTCCAGTGCACACAAGACCATGAGGAGTACCTTCAGGCGTATGTCTGAAGGTTCTTGCGTCTAAGAGCACAAGCGCCTACAGTGCCCAATGAAATCGTCATTGAGGCCATGATCAAGGGTCTTTGGCTAGGACCCACAGCTCAATACTTTGCCAGGAAACCCCCTAGACTCTGGAGAAGCTGCTTCAGAAAATGGATGAGTACATCCTGGGCTGATAATGATTTCCGCCAAAGAAGGGAATAAGTTATAGGTTTTCTGAGATGACTAGGGGCTTCAGAGGAAGAATCCACCCTAGGCATGTCAAATCAATCCATAGCTCCAGTCAGAGTGATGACAAAGGAAGCCAGTTTCAGAGGCCACATCACAGCTCACAGTCTTTAGGATAGCAGCAAAGCTCCTTCAGGCCACCAGCTCCAAGGGCAGAGGCGGCAGGGGCTTCGGAGGAAGATATGGGGATCAGCCCAGGAAAACCTATTGCTTATTCTGTGGTGAAGACAAGGGCCACACTACAAGAACGTGGTAGATTACGATTCAGAAGCAAAAAGAGATTGCCGAAGCAGAAGCTCAGCAGAACCAGCCGAAGCAGGTTTTACATACTGCTTCGTGCTACTCTCCCTACATACCAGAATATGTGGGCAATCAACCTGCTTCTTCTATTGCTTCGGCAAGCCATTCACAAGCTTCCTGGCCCCAGCTTCCACTGCCACCACCATTGCCACCTGCTCAAACTCAAAACCAGCAGCTAGAAGGGCGCTAGCACCCCCAACAGCAACACGACTTAAGGGAGGAGTCCGAAGCTCGTACAGTCAAAAGCACTGTACCAGAATCGAAGCACATATATTGAGAAATATCCTACTTTTGAAGCACTTTTATCTTTTATGCCAATCTACTTTTTGTATTAGAAACAAGTAATGAAAAACTCAGTTTCAATTTCTTGTAATAATTCTACATACACCAGAATGAAATATATCTTCTTCATAGATTTACGAAGCTCGAAAGACGACTCTTGAAGAAACTAAGTAGATTTCCAAGCTTAAAAGCCGTTCCTAAGGGAATGCAGAGCCAAAATTGACGAAGCTACAAAAAGTCGTTCCTAAGGGAGCACAGTGTAAGTTTTCTGCTCAAAAGTCATTCCAAAGGGAATGCAGAGCCAAATACCACCAAAATATAAGGCGAAGAAGTTCAAAAGTCGTTCCTAAGGGGATGCAGAACTTATATTGTCGAAATACAAGGCGAAGAAGTTCAAAAGTCGTTCCTAAGGGGATGCAGAACTTATACCACCGAAATAGAAGGTGAAGAAGCTCAAAAGTTGTTCCTAAGGATATGCAAAGTCTTTTGTGTGCCAGTGTGGGCGTATGTGTGGGTGTTAAGGCATCATCATATTGCATCATATCATATCATTACATCATTTGGCATAGCATTACATCATACATCATATCGCATAATAGAAAGATCGAATATGAAGCAAATCTTTGGGAATACTTCGTTCAATGAAAATGTGCTAAGGCACGAAGCAAGCTTCGAGTGACAATTATATCAGATCTGCCCTAGAAGGGGTTTCCTTCTTTACGAAGCATGAAAAGAATGAAAGGTGTTTTTTCGCCGAAGGCTCAAAAAGCGGTATGTGTGTATGTTTCATGCATCGCAAAGAAATAAATTACAACAATTTACATATTCGATTCAATGTTACATACATCAAAGGTTACATAGTTTTGTTACAATAGAAGCTTAATCCTCCTTCAATTGTTCCATACATCAAGCATTTCAAATATTATTACAATAAAATTTATTCTTCTCTAAGGACTTTTTCTGCAACTTCGTTCAAAAGTTTATCGACGACTTCGTCGATAATGGAGTTCGCCATGCTTATAATATCCAGTGCTTCCTTCATTTCTGGATCAACTAGGGGATTGTACGGCTCCGGTGGTGGGGATAGTTCAGCTGAAGGAGGTAAACTGATTAGTCCAGAGCTACAAAGCAAGTACCGAAGCCAAAAAATGAAAAAAACAATACCTATGATCCTTTCGCGCTCAGCAGCCTCTTCAGCTCGCTTTGCTTCTTCCCGGGCATCATGGGTGTCTTTTTCATTCTTTTTTATAATTTTGTTGGCTAGCTCTCAGCCACCGTTCACCCAGACATCAGAATAAAACTTCCCGCCCACAAAAGTTGCTTCGGCTGAAGGATCTTTTGTATCGTCTTAGAAGAAGGCAGCTTCGACCTAGGCTATAGCGTTGACGTGATCACATCTGGCCTTCTCCAGAATAGCTGAGATTCCTCGAGCACCGGAAAACGCACAAATATCCCCATGATCATTCAAGATTTCCTCGAAGGCTTCGGCTTCTCCACTTATCCATTCAATAACACCTTTGGCGTCGCCTCGGATAAAATTTTTTTTAGAGGAATAGGCGCCCACTTTGGAGAAACTAGTCTTTAATTTCTTCACACAATCCAAGGATTTTTCAAAACACTTTTCCTTGGATTCGCGAAGTTCTTCAACATTTTTCTCTAGTTTATTCTTCCAATATTCACTAATCTCTTGGTTAGCCTGTGCGAGCATGCAGTTCTCCTTAGCTTCGGCCAGTTGTCTCCGAAGGTCTTCAACCTCGACTTTTTGGGCTTCGGCCTGAGCATTGTACATAGCTTCATCTTCTTTTATTTTGCTCACCAATGATATCAAAATTTTGTCTTTCTCTAGACCTTCGTTCCTCAGTTCAATCATCTCTGAGCGAAGGTTGTTAAGAGCCATTATACAGCCTTCGTCTTTGGCGCTCTTCTGTGCCCTCAAGGCATTACTAAGAATTAAGCCCTGCAAAGAAGAAGAAAGAATTGAGCATGGCAATAAAATTCTTCATTTTCTAACTTCAAAATGAACTTCTATACCTTTATACTGTTATACGCGAGGCTATCAGCAAGATCATCCTTTGACATAACTGAAAGGCCTTCTTCAAGCTTCGGAAATCCCATACTTTTAGTTATCTCCCGGCAAACGGATATTTCTTTGTTGTTCGGGAGACAGTACAGGAAATCATCTTCATTAGTGTCATTAAACAATAAGGCCCACATAGGATATTTTAATTTTTGGGCATAGTGTCGGGCTTCCAGGACTTCTTCGGATAATCTTTTCCCTGAAGCATGTCAAAAAATGTAATCAACATCTTCGACAGGAGCTTCGGGGGCAGGAGATTTTGATTTTTCTGCCATACTTTGCCCTGCTGCTATTCCAGTACCTGAAGTTTGCTAATCAACCTTGTCCTCAGGCGCGACAACCTTCGTCTCAATAGGGCGCTGAAGGCCTAGCTTCGGCTTCAGCTTGGACCTTGGCAGCTTCAGCAATTTTCTTGGTAGGAACGGGCTCAAGGCCTTTGTGGTCTCCAACACAGCATCCAGCACGCTGGCCATCCTACTCCTCTTGGGTGTCGCGGCAGGAGCCTTTTGCACCTTCGACAATTTTGCCTCTACTGGTGGGCTCAGAATTTCTATAATTTTCACTATTTTTTCCACCTGTGGCTCTTCGGCCTTATCATCCTTAGCTTCGGCTGGCCTAACTGTAGGCACCTTCAGCACTACAATAGACTCTTGAGCGCTATGCATGATGGAAGCAGCTTGTTTTGCCTTAGCAGTTGAAGAGGTCCCCTCGCCAAATTCAGGCACTATAGCCGGTTCAATATATCGCTGGCCGGTGGGTCACAACCTTCACTTTTTTGCCCTTCGGCACAGCTGTGTTGACCGAAGTGGCAGCTTTTCTCTTCTTTCCCTGCCTTCGTAGCGGGTAGTGATAATCAGGGTACACGAAGCCAATCGCATCAAATACCCTGTTCAATCTTTTCTTGCCCCGGCCTCCGAAGGCTGCGGACAGGGCATCATCTTCGGCTTTGGAATATGTTCCAAGCAGCTCGTCACTGGTAGCTTCAATACACTTCAACCAGTCATCATTCGGCTCATCAAACTTCTCTCTAAACCTGAAGGTATATCTCAATCAAACCAGGCCACCTTCACTGGAGTCGGCAATAGTTTCCTTTGGCATATCCCAGCTCTCCACAAGTGGCCACACCCTCAAGGATATGTGCTCTTGAACTAAATCCCTCATGCCAATGAAGGCGCAAACAGTACTAAAAGCCTTCTGGCATGCTTCAACATCTCCATCAATTTCCACCTTCGGCCTTCGGAGGCCGAAGTGAGACAAGATGGGGCGCTGGATAATTTCCATGACATCCTCTCTTTTAATCAGATCATTTTTAACATAAAACCACTCCTCCTTCCAAGCCTTGGGCCATCATTTTCGGTATGTTGGCACCAGGTAACTTGCATTAGAGCGGGCGATGAACCCGTAGCAGCCGAAGTTGTTGTGGTATTGTTCTTTGCCAATAGCCTTCGTCTCATATAAAAGCTCGTGCATACTGTAGAAGCACTTCGTGCTTGGCTCCAGCCCCTGGTTTCTTACAGCCCAGACAAACACCCCCATCCTAATTATTGCTTCGGGGGTAATCTGATGAAGAAAAATCTGAAAAAATCTTTAATACCTCAACCACAAATTTGCTTAGTGGGAACCGGAGACCTGCTTTCAGGAAACTTCGATAAATAACAACTTCGTTTTCCTCAGGAGCAGGGGCAGTGCTGTCTCCTCCAACTCTGACAATAGACATGTCGCAAAAATATCTCCCCCTCATGGCATCAATATGACTCTGTTTGATAGTCGACTTTCCCAAGATAGTATGACTTGGTTGCCAGGGCCGATCCTCAGAATCGTCATCCCCACTCTCCACGTCATAACTGTCACTGTCATCAGAATCTTCGGACAAACCCTCCATGATCTCCTTAGTAATTTTCTCTATATTCGTTTTCACCATAGACTCATAAAATCCAGCGATGAAAGGATCCACAACTTTCTTCTCTTCATATAGCTTCTTCTCCTCAGTTATTTTCTTCTCTTCAGTCATCTTCTTCTCCCCACTCATCTTCTTCTCCTCAAATTTGGAGCAAGCACGCCTTTAAACCGAAGCTCTAAAAACCTAAAAATCAGGCGAGAGCTATTGAGCAAGAGCTAGAAATTTGAGAAAATAACGCAAATAGCAGAAATAGCGTACCAAATGCTGCCGCTATGGGTTCATATTTATATGCTAAGTGCTTTGCAACTTGGCGAGCCCCATCTGTCATTGACAGTCGCTATTCTAGCGAAGGGAAGGTGTTTTTTTGGACCTTCGGCTTAAGGCCTTCGTTCACGTCGCAGTCTAAATTCGTTGTTATAACAAATTAATACTGCGAGGGGCTACTATTGGGGGCCTTCGCCTTCCGAAGGTCCTCAAAAACATGACTAACATGTTTCCCAAGAATAATATGTGTACAGGAACCTTCGTACATGGGACGAAGTTATACATGATATAAAGAATGCGGTTTGAGTGAAGGACGAACCAGTGCCAAAGCTACCAGTGAAGAAGCTTCAGCTTAATGGTGGAAAATGAAACCGACTTAAAGGGGAAAAGGCTATGTAGTCCTCGATAGATTATCCCTAAATCAATAGTAGATATTAAGGGCATGAATGTAATTCTACACAAGCTGCGTCATATGTCTATAAATAGATAAACAGTGACACCATACTGTTCACGCTGACTTGTATTCACTCGCACGTCGCACTTGGATTTTTGCCTTTTGCCGAAGGTATAAATGTAATTCAATATCGTTCATATTCATTCATGATGTTATAATAAAGATATATAAATAATGCCATATGATTATTTACAATACTTCTCATGTTTCATATGCTTCTACTTCCATTATTGTACACTGTGATGATGAAGGTACGTCCTTCATAACCTTTGTCTGAAGATCATTATATCCTAAGGGAGATAATGCTTCGAAGGACGAAGGTCTTTAACCATTAACATTTTGTGTTGCCTTGTTCTTAACTCATAGCATTTGAGAACAAGTCCACAACACGAAGTGAGATAAAATTTTTGTGAGATGAGTATATAGGTAGTAATATAACATAGAATTGGTCAAGATGGCCAACTTTTGAAGTGACACCAAAGGTCAAGGTAAGGGTACGGGTCGATAGTCCTTAGGGCGACCATTCTAGTCTAGGTTAGTGTCACACCCGTTTCTGATGGCAGAGCCGGATGCATAGCATATGTTTGCCAGGATCTATTTCCACACATATGTTGACGTCACAAGTGTAATATATCAAAAGAACAATGCATAAAAGCATAAATAAAGATTATATTAACATATTACACTTCAAACAGACATAATGTCTTAACCTTTATTCATCAAAGTACAGCGAAACATGACATCCATCCACAGGAAGATGACCGGGGGTATCACTAGACTAGCATCCATGGAGTTCAGCATCACATCTTCATATGCAAGCTTCTGATCAAAATTTAAGCAAGGGTGAGCTCACTTATGGTCGGGGCTTAGCAAGTGGGGGAAAAACTAATGCAAGTTTAACAAGGTGAGGCTAAGGTTGAGCAATAAGCATTTTAGTTGGTCAACATTTTGTTAACAACATCTGTGTTACTAATTAGTGTGAATCCCAAGTATTCCCATTAAACAAAGGTATAAGAGTATATCAAAAACACTTAAGTGAAACCACATAAGCAATCCATTGGCAGATCACCGGATCTCGATTTATTTCCATCTTCAAGTTCAATTATCATGTTAGGAGTCCAGGCTGCTCATAACCGTGAGCACGGCTGATATATCAGTTTTACACTCTGCAGAGGTGGCGCATCTTTAACCATGAGTCGCGATTCCCTTCTAGCCCAGGTTAGCTAGACCCGTATTCACTTCTATGGTGAATGGCTAGGGTCTCACTACGTGGCTTCTCCCTAGAGTCCTCATTACGCAAATGCTGGAAATGGTCAAACTACATAAAGCACACCTAACGCAACCAACTTATAGTCTAGAGTATAGGGTAAAGCTTTGGGAACTATGCCTGTATCCAATCTGCCTGAGCCGAAACTATAAGAACTTGCCAGATGCCCCTGTTCCTGGTCGACCACGACTAGCACCCAACATAAGACTTCCATAGTTATTTAGCTAAGACCAGAGCCATGATAGTTCTCATGGTAGCACTGTTTTCCCGGGTGGTTACTCCATGTTCCAATTAATGTGCAATAATCTTTTTTAACCATCGTGTTAACAACAATAATGTAAACTTACCATTTAGAACATTAATATCATAACAGGAGTAACTGCATAAAGTTAAGTTGTAGCAATAGCATAGCTACTTAATTAGATCATAATCCCAGGCTAAACAAGGAGTAAGGGTGGAAAGGTTAGGGATATCTAAATAGGTATCCCATCAAATTATGCATATATATCCAAAAGAATAAACTTTATTAAATGTATTGTTTGGGATCAAACAGAGTATGCAGAGGGAGAAGTCCACTTGCCTTGCTTATTGAAAACTTGAGTTTCATCCATGGATCTGAATAGATCTTGATTCTTAACTACTAGATCAACCACTGAATATCACACAAACAAACAAGAAGAACAAACACCACTCAATAACATACCACATTCACCATACGTAAAGCTAAAAGAAAGCCTAACGAAAAGAGCGTTCGTTTTTCAAAAACATCGCAAGTAATGGCTATAATAAGAAGATATTCTTTTCAAAAAATATGTGATCTATACTTTACAAGACATGAGATTAAAAATATCTTAATTAAAATATACAAATATAAGGTTCACCAATTTAATCTTTTATAAAACGTCATACGCGATACATTTAAGATAAAGGGTTTATAAGATGATAAGACACGTTATAACAATATTAAACCTTTTTAACCTTTTAGAAAAGATATATGTTATATATTTAAGGTTAATGGGCTATGAAACACGTTATTAATTTTAGAAGCATTATGGAACATCTTGTAAATCATTGTTAAACATTCACTTATGATAAACTAAGATATAAGTCTAAATAGGTTTTATATAAAAAGATCATTATTATTAAACACCTATTTTATGAAAGACTAGGTTATAGGCCCATAAGTGGATTTTCATGCAAAAGATACTGAACAAATAACTATCTTTTAATTTCATTAGAAAACACATAGCTATATTATTATATTCGAAGTCAATATATAAAGTATCATTTTAAGTTATAAAAGAACTTAAATTTTTATTACTTTATTTTATCCTTTAGGAAAACTAAGTGATTCGTATATAATGTGGACTAAATTCTATGAAATTATTAATCATGCCATGAATCTAGTTAAGAACAAATTGACTATAGATTTGATTAATAAATTATGATAAAGGATAATTAATCTATTAATTATCTTTAATTCTATTGTAGGAACAAATGATCTAGATAATTAGAATGAATACTATATTTATTGGTATATTATTAACTATCATTTTAGTTATGACGGTGTGAGCACGTAATTAAGCCATTATATTATTATTAGAAAAGTCATATGACATATTAATATTATAAAGCATATAATTATGGATACTTAAATATGAGACTAAATGAGTTTTATGTGAAGGGATAATAAATAATTATCATTCTATCAGGAAAAACACTAAATCTATATTTATTGAGAAAACTACATTCAAATTGATAGGTCATCATTTTAAAGATATGAACACCAATTCTATCATTTTACTTTATAAAAGCGATGACCCTTGTTATCTTTTAATTAAGAAAATATAAATAATCTATTAATTGGACATATAATTATTTTTATTAAGAAACATATGTCTACATATTCTTTTAAGTTTCTATTTAATATGGCTATACTTAAACATCTATAACGAACCTTATTAAATCAAAATCATAATATCTATTAAAAAGGTCATTTTAAAATTAGAAACAAATTTTCTAATTCTTTAATAAGAAATATATGTTTACCAATATAACTATTATTTCTTTGTTAGAAAAGTATGAGCGTCTAATTAGGTTATTTTAACATTATAAATTCTACTATTTCAGTTTTCTCCTTTCTTTTCTAAATAGAAGTTATACATGTGGCTAACATTATTTACTTAATTCTTATAACATTAATATTCTAAGAATTAATTGTAAATTACTAAATGAGACTTTTAATAACATAATCATGGTTATTATGACATAAATAAATATCTTACTAATTCTAAATACTTAAGTGCTATACTTACATTTATCATGACTTAGTGAAATCTATATTTTCATTTGACCAGAAATACATGGCTCAATACCTATTTCAATTTCTTATATCACTTATATCAATACTAACCGATTATTGCTCCACACACACTAAAGCGAAATAAAATCTATAAACGTTTTCTAGTATGAAAATCACTGAGGGAGTGAATAGTGACCGTGTTCATTTTTAGAATTATAAAATCTTACACATATTTAAAATATTGTCGTGGGGTTCGATTTTGGTTACACGTATATATCGAATTTCTAAAATCATACACGAATCGCCAAATCGCATCATCATAATATTACTACGATAATTCATAAATTAATTCAACACATGATTTAGATAATAAATTAATGGGTTGGGGTTGTCTTCAACCTTGGGTTCTCGTTCATGCGCAGGGATGAATAGCGGTCTTGGCAAGCAAAGAATGGACGCGGTCGTCGGTGAGGTACGACAGGGAGCGGTGGTGCTGCTGCGCGTGCGGGTAGGGGTTCTTGACGTCGGGCGGGGCTCCAACGAGGTGCTGCGCGGGCGAGTTCCGGCGGGGTTCCACGGACAGCAGGGCGGACAACGATGGCATCAGCGAGTGGGAGAGAGAGAGGGAGCTCGGGGAGGAAGAGAGCTCGGTTGTGGGAGGCAGAGCTCCGTGGGCGCGGTCTCGGCTTTATAGGAAGGGAGAGGGAGAGAGAGAGCCAGGGAGAGAGAATAACGGGCGGCATCAAGGTATTCAAGGCCATTAATGGCGTCGGCGATTCTTCATGACGCAACAATGGAGGGAGGTCGTAATGGGGGAGACTGGGGGAAGGAGAAATGGCTCCATTGATTCTCCATTAACGCCGGGATGGCGACTAGGACGGGCGTTGCGACTGCAAGGGCGCGGTCGGTTGGGCTTCCTGGCGTCGCGAGGGAGTTCCTACGTGCATGGCGCGGCTCAGCGTGTAGGGCGTCTGATGCACGACCGGCTGGAGGCTTCAGGCGCGTCGGGGTCGCGCAGCAAGGGCTGGGCGCGCGGCTGGCTTCTCGTCGCGGCGGGCGTGGTGCTCGGCCGGTCAGCCCTGGCAGCGGCGCTGGGCGCAGCGGGGTCTTCAGTGCGCGGGTGGTGCGGCTGTTGCTCGGTGCTACGCATGGAAGAGAAGCAAGGGAGGAGGAGAGAGAGTGGGAGGCGGCTGAGGGAGGGGAGCAGGGGAGGCAAGGGAGAGAATGTGGCGGTGGCTACTAGAGGAGCCAGGGGCGCGCGCTAGGGTTAGGGAGTGGCGGCTGTCTAGGCCTTGTAAGGCCAAATGGGCCAAATTCGGCCAGAGTAGATTAGTTTTTTTTTTCATTTCCTTTTTCTAATGTCGAAATATAATTTTAAATAACCATAAAATTCATAAAAATTAACCCAAAATTATTTATAAATAAAATAGTTATTTTTGGATTAGTACTTATTATATTATTTATTTGGATTTTATTTAAAAAGAAATGCTATTGCGTATCCAAAATCAATTATGAGCAATCAAAAATCATTCCAAATGCAAATAAATAACAAACACTTAAAAGAAAATTAATTACTACAAATATCATTAATAACTAAAAGTATTATTTTTATTTAATGATTTTTATAGTGTTACTAAATCTATCCCTCTTAAAAAGAATCTCGTCCTCGAGATTAAGGAAAGGCTAGCACGAAAGCAAAGGAGATACATGGTTATTTGTAGGTTCTTAGTTCTCATTGAACTCTTCCAATATTAAGGAACTTCCTTACTTCTTTGCTCCGCAATGTATACTAATCAAGTGACCTTCATCATCGTACTTATAAAATAGTGGGTCTTCCGAATTATTGCTTAGGTCATGCTTGGCAGCTTTCTTCTTTATTCGGTCTAGACGCTTCTTGGGGCATTCGCGAATAAGATGTCCTTCATTTTTGCAGTAGTAGCAAGCACCTCTAGCTTTGAGTTCTTTGTGAGTCAATTTTGCTTGACCAACAGGGGATGAGGGTTGATTGGGTGTCTGTATCTCATATAGCTGAGCCTGGTTTGATTCTTCTGTTTGGGTATCCATGTGTTTTGGGGCTTTTGCTCGTGATTGAGGTGGACTAATCATGTATCCAAACATTTTTCTATTCCTTTTGTTGTTCTTCATTCCATTCATTGAATATCTCTATGACTCATTTTCTCGTTCATAGTTGTTAAGGTAGGAATATTGTCGTTGGCATCATTTACTTCATTTCCATTGGGGTTCATCATCTAGTCTGAGGGTTTTGATAGAAACAGGTTTTGATATATAGTAAGTTTTTATGGAGACAATTAAGTTAGGTTTTGAATGACTGACTAGCATTCCATTTCTAACTAATCTAGCGACCTACGATCACATTGCTCTGATACCACTTCTGTCAAACCTGTTTCTAATGGTAGAGACCGATGCATAGCATATGCGTGCCAGGATCTATTTCCACACATATGTTGATGTCACAAGTGTAATATATCAAAAGAACAATGCATAAAAGCGTAAATAAAGATTATATTAACATATTACACTTCGAAAAGACATAATGTCTTAACCTTTATTCATCAAAGTACAACGAAACATGGACATCCATCCACAGGTAGATGATCAGGGGTATCACTAGACTAGCATCCATGGAGTTCAGCATCACATCTTCATCTGCAAGCTTCTGATCAAAATTTAAGCAAGGGTGAGCTCACTTATGGTCGAGGCTCAGCAAGTGGGGGAAAAACTAATGCAAGTTTAACAAGGTGAGGCTAAGGTTGAGCAGTAAGCATTTTAGTTGGTCATCATTTTATTAACAACATCTGTCTTACTAATAAGTGTGAATCCCAAGTACTCCCATTAAAAAAAGGTATAAGAGTATATCAAAAACACTTAAGTGAAACCACTTAAGCAATCCATTGGCAGATCATCGGATCTCGATTTATTTCCATCATCAAGTTAAATTATCATGTGAGGAGTCTAGGCTGCTCATAACCGTGAGCACGGCTGATATATCAGTTTTACACTCTGTAGAGGTGGCGCATCTTTACCCATGAGTCGTGATTCCCTTCTAACCCAGGTTAGCTAGACCGGTATTCAATTCCGAGGTGAATGGCTAGGGTCTCACTACGAGGCTTCTCCCTAGATTCCTCATTACGCAAATGCTGGAAATGGTCAAACTGCATAAAGCACACCTAACATAACCTACTTATAGTCCAGACTGCAGGGTAAAGCTTCAGGAACTATGCCCGTATCCAATCTGCCTTAGCCAGAACTATAAGAGCTTGCTAGATGCCCCCGTTTCGGTCGACCACGACCAGCACCCAACATAAGACTTCCCTAGTTATTTAGCCAAGACCAGAGCCATGATAGTTCTCATGGTAGCACTGTTTTCTCGGGTGGTCACTCTATGTTCCAATTATATGCAATAATCTTGTTTAACAATCAGGTTAACAACAATAATGTAAACTTACCATTTGGAACACTAATATCATAACAGGAGTGACTACATAAAGTTAAGTTGTAGCAATAGCATAGCTACTTAATTAGATCATAATCCCAGGTTAAACAAGGAGTAAGGTTGAAAAGGTTAGGGATATCTAAATAGGTATCCCATCAAATTATGCATATATATCCAAAAGAATAAACTTTATTAAATGTATTGTTTGGGATCAAACAGAGATGCAGAGGGAGAAGTCCACTTGCCTTACTTATTGAAAACTTGAGTTTCTTCCACGGATCTGAATAGATCTTGATTCTTAACTACTAGATCAACCACTGAATATCACACAAACAAACAAGAAGAACAAACACCACTCAATAACATACCAGATTCACCATATGTAAAGCTAAAAGAAAGCCTAACAAAAAGAGTGTTCATTTTTCAAAAACATCGCAAGTAATGGCTATAATAAGAAGATATTATTTTCAAAAAAATATGTGATCTATACTTTACAAGACATGAGCTTAAAAATATCTTAATTAAAATATACAAATATTAGGTTCGCCAATTTAATCTTTTATAAAACGTCATACGCGATACGTTTAAGATAAAGGGTTTATAAGATGATAAGACACGTTATAACAATATTAAACCTTTTTAACCTTTTAGAAAAGATATATGTTATATATCTAAGGTTAATGGGCTATGAAACACGTTATTAATTTTTGAAGCATTATGGAACATCTTATAAATCATTGTTAAACATTCACTTATGATAAACTAAGATATAAGCCTAAATAGGTTTTATATGAAAAGATCATTATTATTAAACACCTATTTTATGAAAGACTAGGTTATAGGCCCTTAAGTGGATTTTCATGCAAAAGATAATGAACAAATAACTATCTTTTAATTTCATTAGAAAACACATAGCCTATATTATTATATTCGAAGTCAATATATAAAGTATCATTTTAAGTTATAAACGAACTTAAATTCTTATTACTTTATTTTATCCTTTAGGAAAACTAAGTGATTCGTATATAATGTGGACTAAATTCTATGAAATTATTAATCATGCCATAAATCTAGTTAAGAATCAAATTGACTATAGGTTTGATTAATAAATTATGATAAAGGATAATTAATCTATTAATTATCTTTAATTCTATTGTAGGAACAAATGATCTAGATAATTAGAATGAATACTGTCGACGTTTCGACCCCGGGGGGTCCCTGGACCGACGAGTGAATTGTCGCTGCGTGTCCCTGCCCAGATGGGTTGGCGCGGGATGGAACACAAGATGTGGGACAAGCCTTGTATTATTCTGCGCTAGGGGTGCCGCTCGCAGTAGGGGTTACAAGCGCGTTGCGTGAGGGAGAGAGAGAGGGGCACAGAGCTCGTCCGCCGCTTCCCTCGCGCGAACCTCCCTCAGGGTGGCCTTGGACCTCCCTTTTATAGAAGCAAGGAGAGAGTCCAGGCGTACAACGGGGGGTGTAGCTATGCGCTAACGTGTCCGGCAGTGGGGTGCCTAAGACCTGTGTACATGCCAACGTGGCCGTCGGAGAAGAGCTTGGGCCCTGTACATGTGATGGCGTGGCCGTCGGAGGTGCGCCTGAGTCTTGTAGGAGCACAGCTGGCAGCGCGGCGAGGATCCTACTGACGTCTCCTTGCTGTCGTAAGGGGCTGAGAGCCACCGGCGTCATGGCGCACGTGGGGTGCCTTCATTACCCGTCGCCGAGATAAGCCAGATGGGACGCCGGTCTTGTTCTTCCTAGCCTAAGCAGGCTAGGAATAGGGAAATGATGTATCCCCTGTTAGCGCGGTCAGTCCGAGCCCAGGGTCGGTCGAGGCGGAGACTTCTCTTAAGGCCGAGGCCGGGGTCGGGCGAGGACGCGATTCCTCCCGAGACCGGGGTCAAGGCCGAGTCCGGGGGTCGGGCGAGGCAGAGACCTCCTCCAGAGGCCGGAGCCTAAGGTTGGGCGAGGCGGAAACCTCCTCCCTGAGGCTGGAGTGTGAGGTCGGGCGAGGCGGAGCTTCCTGCTGCGCCCGAGGCTTGAACTTGGTGGTTGATCGTGACTTGTTGTCAGTCGTTGTTGGGGTGGCTGACACGGCAGTCGGAGCGGAGCGAGCGGCGCTGTTTTCATGACATATCGGACAGTAAAGAAGAGGGGCAAAGTGACTGCGGTCACTTCGGCCTGGCCGACTGAGGCACGTGTGTTAGGTTACTGCGTCAGGCATCACCTGCATTTAATGCGCCTGCGAAGCGGTCGGTTGGTGAGGCGGTATGGCCAAGGTTGCTTCACAACGAAGCCTACCCGAGCCGGGCCTCGGGAGAGCCAAGGGGGCGCCTGCTGCCTGAGGAGGGCCTCAGGCGAGGCATGAATTCGTCTGGGACCACTATTCCAACCCGAGGCTGGGCTCGGGTGAGATCGCGTCCTTTGGGTAGACAAAGTCTTGGCTTGAACCGTACCCTTCAGTTGGTCTGAGGGTGTTTACCAGCCATGATTAAGAGCGTTGGGGGTACCCCTAATTATGGTACCCGACAGTAGCCCCTGAGCCTCGAAGGGAGTGATGGTACTCGCTTGGAGGCTTTTGCCGCGTTTTCGGTGAGGGGACCAGCCTTTCTCGGTTTTTGCCTTGTTCTGGTGGATGCGCGCGAGCGCACCCGTCGGGTGTAGCCCCCGAGACCTCGGAGGAGTGGTTTGACTCCTCTGAGGTCTGAATGCTTTTCGTGGTGCTTCGGCCGGTCTGATCGTTCCCTCATGCGGCTCGACGGTAGCCTAGGTGCGTGGTCGGGTTCCAAGTTATCAAGCTGGTTTGTTGACGTTGTCAATAGTTTTGGCCGTAGCCGGGTGCGAGAGCAGCCCCTGAGCCTTTGCACTGGAGCGAGAGGATGATCAAGGACTTTCCCGACTTTTATTATACTCCCCTGCGTCACCTTTCCGCAAGGAGGAGGGGGGAAAGCGCCATGTTGCCCTCGGAGGGCGCCGAACATGGTGTTTCCAGTGAGCTGCTAATGGGTGATCCGAGTGGACGCTCGTGCCCTGTTCGTTAGGGGTCGGCTGGTGGCCCAGAGGCGCGCTCCAAAAGTACCTGCGGGTGATTCGCCGGACCCTAGACCCCTTCGACAGGGTCCAAGGGCTTGATGCCTCCCTCCGGTGGGATTCTATTACAAATCGTTCCCGCCGGTCTCGGAAATGTCCTAGGGTACCTTGGGAGCGTAGCCCGAGCCTTGGTTATGTATCGAACGTACCCAGAGTCATCCATCACTCTGCATGCTCTGGGCGACTGTCGAACCCTTCCGAGGGGCCAGCCTACGAACCCCTGATCAGTAGTGGGCACGGAGCCCGAGCGCTCTAGGGTGGTTGTCGAACCCTTCCGAGGGGCTAGCCTTCGAACCCCTGATCAGTAATGGGCTTGAAGTCCGAGTGCTCTGGGGCGGCTGTCGAAACCCTTCCGAAGGGCTAGCCTTCGAACCCCTGATCAGTAGGAGGGCTCGGGGCCTCGCTTCCTTCGCTGGGAAGGATCCTTTCCACAACATCCCCTTTCCCGGTCCCTGTAGCAAGAGAGAGAGAGAGGAGGAGGGGAAGGATATGAATTTAAATAAAGTGGCGCACCTTTTTTGATGGAGTCATTATGGCAAAGGCGAAGCGACACCTGCCTCGCCTGCTAGAGGTGTTGCCTGCTCCGTCGAGGAGTTAATGCGACGGGACGGGCGATTCGCGTGGCGCCCGTTGCGCGTGTGAGCCATTCGAGGAATGGGCGTTTCGTCTTTGAGTTTGAACTTCGCGGCGGGTTCGGGCGAAGTGTTGAACGGGTCTTGCCCAGGCATTTATATACCTGGAGAGAGACCGATTGTGGTTCTTTACTCTGCTGCTCGCCTCCTTCTTTGGTTTTCGCAACATAAGGGAATAGCCAGAGAAAGAAAACTGCTTACCTTGTCCGCTCCGCCACCACCCCCTTCGTTTGGCCATGGCCGACCGGGTGACCGTCGTTCCGCCGCGCGACCCGTGGCCTTTTTCCATCGTCACGGTGGATGATCTGGAGGCCCTTGTCGCCGACGGTTTGCTCCGTCCCCTCTCCAGTGACCCACAGCCGGAGTGGATGGTCCCTCCGAGCAGGGCACAACCTCAACCCCAACTCCATCGCGCAAGCGGCCATCTTCGCGGTGGTTTGCGAAGGCTTTTTGGGGATTGACCCCCACTGGGATCTGTGGACCCATCTCTTCTCCGTGGAACTTTTTGCCTTGACGACAGGGGAGAAGAAGGTTCGTATGGCGGTGCGAGCCGGCGGCTGCACCCTCCAGTTGAGGCAAGCGCGCGCGCAGCAGTACATCCCCGCCATCCTTGTGTCTTCGAACAAGGGGTGGCAGCGCCGGTGGTTTTACCTTCGGAATGACGATGGAAGGCTCCCGTCGTTTTCTCAACGAGTGGTGACTGCTCCCGGCAGCAATTGGCGCTATGGGGCCACGCGCGAGAAATAGGAGAAACTCCAGCCCCTTCTGGAGGCCTTGCAGGAGTTACGAGATGGGGGGCTCACCGTCGCGGGGGTGGTTGCCGCTATTCAACGCTGGAGGGTGCTTCCCTTGGCAGAGCGGCGGTTGCCGCTTTCGGAGATGATGCCAGGAGTCAACTTGGAGGGTTCGCAGATGTCCTCGATCCCCCTCTCTGCCGACGACCTTCACAGGTGGGTGGCAAGCACGGTGGGGAGGCTGGACGCCGGCGCCCTTACCCAACCCTTGATGCGTCCCGAGCGTGGGTGCGTGTCCTTGGTGAGTGTTCGCTCCTTATCCTATCTTGTGTCAGGTTACCTTTGATTCTCTCAGTCGGGATTTCTGCTTGTCTCCAGGAGCTAGGTTATTACAAGCCTTCCCTGCCACTGGTCCCGGAGGACGCGGTGGACCGAGCCAGCGCGGAGGGTCGCTACGGAGAAGAAGAAGGACACGAAAAAGGCTTGGGCTCGCGAGCGGATGCGGGCTTGGGACGCCTTGGAGAGGCGCCGTCGGAGGCAGGAGAGGGACGGGCTCCCGAGGGAGCCGTCGCCAGAGACGCCTGACGACGACGATGATGACAAAGATGACGACATGGCGGCTCGCCTTGGCCTCAGCCCGGATCTAAGGCTGGGCCAGGGGTCGTCGAGCCAGCCCCCGAGTGGGGTGGCACCGTCGGTATCCGGGGCCGAGACATCAGGGTCCCGGTCCGAAGAGCAGGGGCTGGCTGAGGGGGTACATGACCCCTTGGCCGAGGTAGTTGAGGTGACCCCGAGGAGTCAGGCTGTCCCGCCTGTCCCACACGAGTAGTCGCCCGTGCCGGCCATACAGGAGGTTGACCCTCGGGCCGTCGTGACGTCGCGTGGGCAGGCCGTCCCTTCGGCGCCCCGGGCGCCCGAAGTGGGAACGGCGCTGAAGCCGACAGCGGGGCGAACCTTGGCGGCGCCTACGGGACCGAGGCCCGAGGGGCCTCCCCGCAGGCACGATTGGCCTTGGTCCCGAGCGGGTAAGTATCTGAGGATACCTATGTCCTGGCTCCTTCTTCGTGTGTCCTGATCCTGCTTTACCTTTTCCTCCCAGCAAACGGAGGCACGGTTCGGCCGATCTGGCTCCTAGGAAGGCCCTTAAGACGGCGCCGGCTTCTACAGCCAGTGCCGCACCACGCCACGCCGGTCGGCCGGCCTCCGCACCAGATGCCCCCAAGCGAGGGGCCCAGGCGGCGCGAGTTGCCATGGGGCGAGCTCCCTAGGCTGACCCCTCCGTCGAGGCGGTCATCGTGCCGGGGGAGACTGCTGACGTGGCCGCGGCCTTGAGCCCACCTGACGTGTTGTCGGCGCCGGCACCAGCTTCTGCCGAGGCTGTTGCCGTTCTGCCCGTGGAGCCACCCGTCGCCGCTGATGCTGAGATGGTTGAGGTGCCGCTGCTCGAGGTCGCTGATCGGGAGCCCACCTCCTTAGCCGAGGGGGTACCTGATGCTTCGACTACAGGGGGTCCCGATGCCTTGGAGGAGGGGGTGCAGAACCGCGGCCCGTTTTGGGGAGCGGTGACCGTCATCCCGGCGTGGCGCGATCCCAATGAGCGGCGCGCGCAGGCGCTCCGGTTCTGGACCCGCGGCGCCCCGAAACCCCTCTTCGTCCTTGACGATGAGCGGGAGGAGCAGTCTTGGGATGAGCTCCATGAGTATGTCGAGGCAGCGATGGGGTCGCTTCGGTCGACCATGGAGATCTTTTCCAGGGACATTCCAGGATCCTCTAGGTAAGGATTTTAGGCATACCTTTCGCATGGCCAGGGCATTCTTTGTGACGCCCTGCTTCCCTTCCTCAGGATCTAACGGATCTGAGCACCGCCAAGTCGTCGTTCATCCGCCACGAGGCCGACGTCTGGGGTTCGCTGTGGTTCTAGAGGGCCGTGCTTACCGAGGCTACCGAACGCCTTGCCCAACAGAGCGCCGAGGCGGTGGACCTTCGGTTGCTCTGTGATGAGCTGGGGGTGGAGGCAGCAGCGGCACGCGCAGAGGCGTAGCAGCGGTAGCTGGAACTTGGCCAGGTCATCGGCGAGCGGGACCAATCTTGGAACCAGGCCGCCGAGGCCGAAAGCCGGGCTGAGGCCCTTGGGGGCCAGCTAGCCGAGGTATCCGCTCTGGCTGGAGCCCTTGCGGAGGACCTAGCCGCGGCCGTCGGGTCTGCCCAGTCCGCCCAAGCCGCAGCCTCAGAGCAGCGTGCCCGGGCTGAAGGTATGTTTTGGCCGCTTTGTGACTTCGATCTTCATTCTTCAACTCGTGTCTGAAGAATTTTGTTTGGCTGTTTGCACAGTTCGAGTCAGCCCTCAACGAGTCCGCCAAGGCACTTGCCCGGGCGGCTGAGCGGGAGGAAGCCGACCGTGTGGCCATGTTTGAAGCTATCTCGGCCTTCTACCTGGTCTTTGGTCTTGACGACGTCCCCTCAGGAAGCTCCCCCTAGAGTCGCCTACAGGCCTTGGGTGGCCATGTGCGCAGTAGACTCCGCGAGGCAATGCATCACGGCGTTAGGCGGGCCTTTGCCGTGCTCGCTTCCCACTAAGATGTGGATCTGGAGCGGGTCAGCGAGGGGTACTGTCTACCCGACGAAGATGAAGCTGCCCTGGCCAAAGTTTAGAGGCTTGACGCGGCCGTCACGGGCCCAAGCACGGTGCTGGTGTCCTCTTTTGAGGTGGAGATCCTTCCGCTTGCGTCGTCGTCCAAGGCCAAGGCGGATCTCGCCGAGGGTGGAGACGGCGCTGAGGGTGGAGACGAAGCCGAGGGTGCCGCTCCTCCTTTGGGCGATGCCTGATTCTTCCGGAGCAGTTTGTTTGGAACATGCATGTGTCTTTCGCGGCCGCCAAGGCCTAAACACTTTGTCGTCGTGTTATAAAGCTACATTTCTTTTCCTCTTGTTTCGAGTACCCGGACTCATTCGTCAGTAGCAGAATTGCTTATCCGAGTAAGAGTTATTTTTTGCGGAAGGTGACGAGTGAGGTATCCGTATCCCGGAGGCGTAGGAGTCCCTCGGCTCGGTCGGCCTTGCTGCTTACATGCGCTCTTATTCGTTTTGTGGGGTTTTGTTACCGATATAGTTGGGAAACACACATCTTATTTGGAACATGCATGTGGATCCGACGGTGATGACCCCATTCGGGCCCGGCATCCTGAGCTTGAGGTAGGTGTAGTTGGGGACGGCCATGAACTTGGCGTAGCATGGTCTTCCCAACACCGCATGGTAGGTTCCTGGGAACCCAACGACCTCAAAGGTGAGAGCTTCCTTTCGGAAGTTAGAGGGAGTTCCGAAGCAGACGGGTAAGTCGATCCGTCCGAGGGGTAGGATTCGCTTCCCGGGCGCGATCCCGTGGAAGGGTGCCGCACCGGCCCGGACCTCAGATCGATCAACCCGTAAGAGTTCCAGGGTCTCGGCGTAGATGATGTTAAGGCTGCTGCCTCCATCCATGAGGACCTTGGAGAGCCTAACATTGCCGATGATCGGATCGACGACGAGCGGGTACCTTCCCGGGCTTAGCACGAAGTCGGGGTGGTCGCCTTGGTCGAAGGTGATAGGCTTGTTGGACCAGTCTAGGTAGACTGGCGCCGCCACCTTCACCAAGCAGACTTCCCGACGCTCCTGCTTGTGGTGCCGAGCCGAGGCGTTCGCCGCCTGCCCGCCGTAGATCATGAAGCAGTTATGGACTTCCGGGAATCCCTCTTCCTTGCCGCCCTCCTTCTTGTTGTTGTCATGGCCCTTACCATCCTCTGCCGGGGGCCCGGTCTTATGGAAGTAGCATCGGAGCATGACACATTCTTCGAGGGTGTGCTTGACGGGCCCCTTGTGATAGGGGCACGACTCTTTGAGCATCTTGTCGAACGCGCCGGCCCCTCCAGGAGGTTTCCGAGGGTTCCTGTGCTCGGCCGCAGCGACGAGATCCGCGTCTGCGGCATCGCGCTTCGCTCGCGACTTGTTTTTAGCCTTCTTCTTCGTGCCCTACTGGGCGGACGCCTCAGGGGCGTCTGTCTTCGGCTCCCCCTGAGGTTGCTTGTCCTTCCGGAAGATGGCTTCGACCGCCTCTTGTCCCGAGGCGAACTTGGTGGCGACGTCCATCAGTTCGTTCGCACGGGTGGGAGTCTTGTGCCCTAGTTTGCTCACCAAGTCTCGGCAAGTGGTGCCATCATGGAAAGCCCCAATGACATCCGAGTCAGGTAATGTTGGGCAGCTCGGTGCGTTGCTTTGAAAACTGCCGGATGTACTCTCGGAGGGACTCCCCTGGCTGTTGGCGGTAGCTTCAGAGGTCCCACGAGTTCCCAGTGCGCACGTACGTGCCTTGGAAGTTTCCTGCGAAAGCCTTGACCAGATCGTCCGAGTCGGAGATCTGCGCAGGAGGCAGATGCTCCAGCCAGGCTCGGGCGGCGTCGGAGGGGAAAGGGGTAGATTACGGATGATGAGGTTGTCATCATCCGCCCCTCCCAACTAGCATGCCAGTCGGTAGTCCACGGGCCACAGCTCTGGTGATAGTAGTCAGGGCTCGGAAACGGGCAGGGAACAACGCTCGTCGTATGGCCCGGCTGAAGACTCGCAGACCGGGTGGTTCGGGCGAAGGACTGCGATCCTCCTCGCTGTTGCAGCGTCCCCCACACCTGGGATGGTAGCCTCGGCGCACCTTCTCATCGAGGCGGGCTCGATGGTCGAGATGGTGATGCTCGTTGCCGAGGCGTTCCCGTGCGGCGGGCGCCTCGTCCCATGTACGCTCGGGATGGACCGAGGCTTCCCGAATGCGCCGGGAGGACACCGCGTGATGCTCCGAGGGGTCAGCTCGCCTGCGAGAGGCGGAGCTCTTAGCTAGTCGAACTGCGGCACCTTCCAGGAGATTCTTGAGTTCACCCTGGATACGTCGTCCCTCGGTGGTGGATGCCTCCGGCATGGCCTGAAGTAGCATCGCCGCTATAGCTAGGTCCTGGCCGGACCCGCTGACGGCCGGGGGCAGCGCTGCCCTGACATTGTCGACGATGCGGCGCCGGATATCTTGGGCCCGATGACAGGCTTCTCCGACGAGTGCTCGGCCTGCCCACTCCTGTTCGATGTTCTGTCGGAGCTGTACAAGCTGGCCTACTTCCCCATCGACCCGGGCCTGCATCTCACGGATTTGCTCGAGTTGTATGTCCTGACCCCCCGCAGGGACTGGGACGACAGCTAGCTCCCGCGGGATGTCAACGCGAGATGCGGGCCCAGGGGGATCGTCAACCTCTGGCATACCGAGGTGGTTGCCTTCGTTGTGATCTCCCAGATCGACGTGGAAACATTCATGACTTGGGCCATAACCCTGTCGTCAAGGTCATGGCCATCGTCAGAACAACCGGAGAGGCAGTGGTCACATGCGGACACGAAGCCCCGCATGGCACTGGGGTCATTGAGGGCAGAGAAATCCCAACCGGAGTCGGGGTCGTCCTCTTCCTCAGAACCCGCCGGTCTGAAGGTTGAGACGGCTGTGAGTCGGTCCCAGGTCGACCACATGTGGTACCCCGGAAGTTTGGATATGCCTTTACGAAGGCGCTCACCATAGCGGGGTCGCTAGGTGGATCGAAGCTGAACCAAAAAGGCACGGGATGGAAAACGGACAGTACCTCTTGGTCGTTGGACGGTGGTGAAGTCGCGTCGGGGGCGGAGCACACCGTCATCTCAGGTACGAGGGTAACGCCCAGCAGGTCCTTTGCGAGGGTGCTGGCGTCATTAGTCCGCTTGGGGCTGACACGTCGCAGGGAAGTGACACCCGCCGTCGCCTCAGGTGCGAGGGCGATGTCCGACATGTCCCTCGGGGGAGTGCCGGCGTCGTCGACTCGCTCTGGTGCGACAGCCGACAAGGTGTCGCCTCCTGCGTGGCCATGGTTGCCTCGTCTCCGCCTCCTCCAATGAGGAGGGTGGCGGGGACGACCGGAGTGTTCCTCTTCTACCGCGGGGAGATGCTGTCGTAGAGCTCGCCGCCGCCGGGCGAGTCAGAGACCGTCGTTGTCATCACACTGCGGGGGGAGGAGTACCATGTCGTAGCTGCCGTCGAGGGACATGAACTCGAGACTCTCGAAGCGGAGCATCCGTCCCGGGCTGGAGAGGTTGCTGAAGACTCCCCATCTGGAACTCAACGGGAAGTTGTTCGTTAACACACAGTAGGCCCCTACCTGGCACGCCAACTGTCGGCGTTTCGACCCTGGGGGGTTCCTGGACCGACGAGTGAATTGTCGCTGCGTGTCCCTGCCCAGATGGGTTGGCGCGGGATGGAACACAAGATGTGGGACAAGCCTTGTATTATCCTGCGCCAGGGGTACCGCTCGCAGTAGGGGTTACAAGCGCGTCATGTGAGGGAGAGAGAGAGAGGGGCACAGAGCTCGTCCGCCGCTTCCCTCGCGCGAACCTCGCTCAGGGTGGCCCTGGACCTCCCTTTTATAGAGGCAAGGAGAGAGTCCAGGCATACAACAGGGGGCGTAGCTATGCGCTAACGTGTCCGGCAGTGGGGTGCCTAAGTCCCTGTGTACATGCCAACGTGGCCGTCGGAGGAGAGCTTGGGCCCTGATCATGTGATGGTGTGGCCGTCGGAGGAGCGCCTGAGTCTTGTAGGAGCACAATTGGTAGCGCGGCGAGGATCCTGCTGACATCTCCTTGCTGTTGTAAGGGGCTGAGATCCACCGGCGTCATGGTGCACGCGAGGTGCCATCATTACCCATCGCCGGGGTAAGCCAGATGGGACGCCTGTCTTGTTCTTCCTAGCCTGAGCAGGCTAGGAATAGGGAAATGATGTATCCCCTATTAGCGCGGTCGGTCCGAGCCCAGGGTCGATCGAGGCGGAGACTTCTCTTGAGGCCGAGGCCAGGGTCAGGGCGAGGACGGGATTCCTCCCGAGACCGGGGTTGAGGCCGAGTCCGGGGGTCGGGCGAGGCGGAGACCTCCTCCCGAGGCTGGAGCCTTAGGTCGGGCGAGGCGGAAACCTCCTCCCTGAGGCTGGAGCGTGAGGTCGGGCGAGGTGGAGCTTCCGGCTGCGCCCGAGGCTTGAACTTGGTGGTTGATCGTGACTTGTTGTCAGTCGTTGCTGTGGTGGCTGACACGACAGTCGGAGCGGAGCGAGCGACGCTGTTTTCCTGTCATATCGGATAGTAAAGAAGAGGGGCGAAGTGACTGCGATCACTTCGGCCTGGCCAACTGAGGCGCGTATGTCAGGATACGGCGTCAGGCATCCCCTGCATTTAATGCGCCAGCGAAGCGGTCGGTTGGTGAGGTGGTATGGCCAAGGTTGCTTCACAATGAAGCCTGCCCGAGCCGGGCCTCGGGAGAGCCGAGGGGGCGCCTGCTGCCTGAGGAGGGCCTCGGGCGAGGCGTGAATTCGTTTGGGACCACTGTTCCAACCCGAGGCTGGGCTCGGTTGAGATCGCGTCCTTCGGGTAGACGAAGTCTTGGCTTGAACCGTACCCGTCAGTTGGTCTGAGGGTGTTTACCAGCCATGATTAGGAGCGTTGGGGTACCCCTAATTATGGTACCCGACAAATACTATATTTATTGGTATATTATTAACTATCATTTTAGTTATGACGGTGTGAGTACTTAATTAAGCCATTATATTATTATTAGAAAAGTCATATGACATATTACTATTGTAAAGCATATAATTATGGATACTTAAATATGAGACTAAATGAGTTTTATGTGAAGGGATAATAAATAATTATCATTCCATTAGGAAAAACACTAAATCTATATTTGTTGAGGAAACTACATTCAAATCGATAGGTCATCATTTTAAAGATATGAACACCACATATGTCCATATATTCTTTTAAGTTTCTATTTAATACGGCTATGCTTAAACATCTATAACGAACCTTATGAAATCAAAATCATAATATCTATTAAAAAGGTCATTTTAAAATTTAAAACAAATTATCTAATTCTTTAGTAAGAAACATATGTTTACCAATATAACTATTATTTCTTTGTTAGAAAAGTATGAGTGTCTAATTAGGTTATTTTAACATTATAAATTCTACTATTTCGGTTTTCTCCTTTCTTTTCTAAATAGAAGTTATACATGTGGCTAACATTATTTACTTAATTCTTATAACATTAATATTCTAAGAATTAATTGTAAATTAGTAAATGAGACTTTTAATAACATAATCATGGTTATTATGACATAAATAAATATCTTATTAATTCTAAATACTTAAGTGTTATACTTACATTTATCATGACTAGTGAAATCTATAATTTCATTTGACCGGAAATACATGGCTCAATACCTAATCCAATTTCTTATATCACTTACATCCATACTAACCGATTATCGCTCCACACACACTAAAGCGAAATCAAATCTGTAAACGTTTTCTAGTATAAAAATCACTGAGGGAGTGAATAGTGACCGTGTTCATTTTTAGAATTATAAAATCTTACGCATATTTTAAATATTGTCGCGGGGTTCGATTTTGGTTACACGTATATATCGAATTTCTAAAATCATACATGAATCGCCAAATCGCATCATCATAATATTACAACAATAATTCATAAATTCATAAATTAATTCACTATAGGATTTAGACAATAAATTAACGGGTTGGGGTTGTCTTCAACCTTGGGTTCTCGTTCATGCACAGGGATGAACGGCGGTCTTGGTGGGCAAAGAACAGACGCGGTCGTCGGCGAGGTACGACAGCGAGCAGTGGTGCTGCTGCGCGCCCGAGCATGGGTTCTTGACGTCGGGCGGGGCTCCGACGAGGTGCTGCGCGGGCGAGTTCTGGCCGGGTTCCACGGACGGCGGGACGGACGGCGACGGTGTGGGCGAGTGGGAGAGAGAGAGGGAGCTCGAGGAGGAAGAGAGCTCGGTTGTGGGAGGGAGAGCTCCGTGGGCGCGGTCTCGGCTTTATAGGAAGGGAGAGGGAATAACAGGCGACATCAAGGTCTTCAAGGCCGTTAATGGCGTCGGCGGTTCTTCATGACGCAACAATGGAGGGAGGGCATAATGGGGGAGAGTGGGGGAAGGAGAAACAACTCCATTTATTCTCCATTAACGCCGGGATGGTGAACGAACGGGCGTCGCGGCAGCAGGGGCGCGGTCGGTTGGGCTTCCTGGCGTCGCGAGGGAGTTCCTGCGTGCTTGGCGCGGCTCGGTGTTTAGGGGCGTCGGACGTGCAGCCGACTGGAGGATTCAGGCGCGTCGGGGTCGCGCAGCAAGGGCTGGGCGTGCGGACCGGCTTCTGGTCGCGGCGGGTGTGGGGCTCGGCCAGTTGGCCCTAGCAGCGGCGCTAGGCTCGCGGGGTCTTCGGTGCGTGGGTGGTGTGGCTGTTGCTCGGTGCTGCGCGTGGAAGAGAAGCAAGGGATGAGGAGAGAGAGTGGGTGGCGGCTGAGGGAGAGGAGCAGGGGAGGCAAGGGAGAGAAGGTGGCGGTGGCTACTAGAGAAGCCAGGGGCGCGCACTAGGGTTAGGGAGTGGCGGCTGGCTAGGCCTTGTTGGGCCAAATGGGCCAAATTCGGCCAGAGTATATTAGGTTTTTTTTTCTTTTTTTTCATTTCCTTTTTCTAATTTCAAAATATAATTTTAAATAACCATAAAATTCATAACAATTAACCCAAAATTATTTATAAATAAAATAGTTATTTTTGGATTAGTACTTATTATATTATTTATTTGGATTTTTATTTAAAAAGAAATGCTATTCGGTATTCCAAAATCAATTATGAGCAATCAAAAATCACTCCAAATGCAAATAAATAACAAACACTTAAAAGAAAATTAATTACTATAAATATCATTAATAACTAAATGTATTATTTTTATTTAATAATTTTTGTAGTGTTATAGTTAGCGGTGCTATAGTCAGCAAGGGCTTTGATATCACTTAGGTCACACCCGGTTTTAGAAGGCAAACCGAATGCGAACTATGTACGTTGCAGGATCAGAAACTGACGTACACAACGATTACATAATTGGACATCATCACACAATGATCAAAGTAAATAGAGGAAAGGTACTTTATTACATCAAGATGTCCATGACATCCAGAGAGTCATTAACATAACATTGTCATCAATATCATCAAAGTATAGAAAAGCGAGCGTAGCATATAAGGCCTTCACAGGCAGCTGACCGGGGGTTTGCCACTAATATAAATAGAACTCATCGTAGTCCTGGAATTCCTGAAAGTCCTCCATGTTGCCTGCATCTCCTCCTGAGCACTAAATACAGTGGGGGCAACCTGGAGTGGGGTGGTTTTTAAAGCAAGGGTGAGTACACATCAACATACTCAGCAAATGTCCTGTTTGGCTAATGTGGACTAGCTGTATGTGGAGTTAAGGTTAAGCAGTTGCTTTCAGTTGGTCAAGTATTTATTACTAATAATAGAGCCAAATTCTAGTAATAAACCCATTTATTACCCAAATGTACTCCCTCCTAGAGGAAATACCAGAGATCATAATTATAACCATCATCATTAACCATCATCATAAAAGTATCCAAAGTTCTTCTAATCAAAGAGGATCACAAGGCTACTCTTAACTGTGAGCACGGCTGATATACCAGTTTCTAACAATCTGCAAAGGTTGCACACTTTACCCATGAGTCGTGATTCCCTTTCTGCCCGGAGAGCACTACTCCCCATTGACCACTACCTACGTGGCCTAGTAGGGTATCACTACGTAGCCTTTACAAAGGCTCCCCTGGTGCATAGCTTCTCATTAGGTTTTGCTAGTCGTACAAACACAATACACCTCCCTAAGGTGGGTGACTAACAAAACCAAATCGAATGAAGCTCAGTACCGACCCTTAGCAGAGTGAGCACTATGCCCTAGCCCCCATTGACGGCCCTCCGGCAAAGCCAACTACACCCCCAGGTTCATCTAGTTATTCAGCTAAGGGTGTCCCATTCCACCCTCATGGTTGCACTATAAACCCGGGTGGTCACTCAATGAACAGGTCCTTACGGAGAGGTACTCAGGAAACAACCTGAGTCCCCTAAAGTATCACAAGATCATCATCGGGATAACATCATTGTATCATAAATATTCACATCATGTTCGTTGATTAAGTTAAAGCAATAGCAAAAAGCTAACCATAGTAACCCAAAAAGGTAGCAAGGATAAAGTAAATACAGACTATTCAATCCTTAGGTTTCAATAATGTAATGTGGGACGATGAATTATAAAGTAATTAGGACATACTAGGTCAGAGGACACTTGCCTTCACCAAGTTGCTGCTCAGGAAGGTCTTCGGCAACACACTCAGGAACCACATGTTGCTCATCATCTAAATAAAGCAATCAAGCATTCAATACATTTAGAAATAGACAAATAAACAACACACCAATCATGTACAAACAAGTGAACACATCTCAAAAGAACAACATAAATTTAAGAGGTAGTTTAGGTTATAGGGTGAACTAACACATTTAGAAGTTTGTTATTCACTAAGTGTTGTCTATCTCCATGGACTACATAATTAGATTTCACTTAATTAATAAGACATAAAATTACACCAGTGGTAGATTCATACTTTACATATTATTAATTTCACAAAGTTACACATCTAGTTACCCTTAGGGTTTTCCTTTTTATTTTCTTATTTAATAAATAAACTATTACATAAACTAACCTATAGTCTAGGCCTAAAAATTAGAATGCACAGACAGTGAATGATCATAATTTATTTGGACAGAGAATAATCCTATGATCATTTTGCAATTTGAATCACTCAATTTGGAGTGCATAAGCAAAATATATGAAATAAACATGTTTTGAAGTTTAAAAATACAAAGTTAGGCCTAAATCTGTAATTAATCAAAATGTCAGGGGTCTGTCTGCAAGAAGACAGAGGCCTACGTGTGAAACTGAGGGACGACAGGTTGTTTTCCGGGAAACTGAGAGTCTCTTTAACAAAAAGACCACGCGAAGCGGTATCGGGTCTCCTTAGCCATCAGATCCATGATCAATGACCGAGATTAGATCCGAGCACGAGCGCGCGCCGACATGTGGTGAGCGCTGACAGGCGGGCCAGGGGCATCAGTGACCTGAGGTAGGGCTGACTGGCCGGGCCTAGCCACAGTGGCGAGGGCGAGGGCACGCATCTGAGCGGCTAGATATACATCGAACGGTTGGGATTAGCTCGGATCTAATTAAACCTAGGCCGCCCGATCTCAGATGAGCGCCCGAGATCTAATGGTAAGCGCAGGCAAGGTGGCTAGTCTAATTGTAGCGGCGCCGCCTGTCTCCGTGGCGAGGTCTCGCTAGAGGCGAGGGCGCAGTTACGGCGAAGGTCTAGGGTACTAGTGAAAGGTTCAGGCACACTCAAGGTGACATGACGCACTCAACCATAGGCACGACACCGGCGCGGGGGCACTAGAGGGCGTAAACCGCGGTAGAGTGGCCCAACAGCGGCTCATACTTGCACTGGTGAGCAATCGCGCGAAGGACAGGGCAACAAACAGGGAAATAAGGGCATGGGGGGTTGCTCACCTCAAGTGGAGACTCTAGAGCACTTGAGCAACGGTGGGGATGTAGGGAGACCTCGGGTCGACGGTGGTGGAGCTCCGACTGCAAGGTGAGGAAGCTAGTGCGCATGAACCGGGCGAACTAGAGGGGCTGGGGGTAAATCGGAAGATGTCCCACGTTGCTGGCGAAGAGGTGGAGCTCACCGAGGCAACGGACGCGGTAGAAACTCAACGACGGCCACAGAATAGGTGGCAGACCGCACCGAGCTTCACGGCACGCGCGTAGAGCGAGAGAGAGAGGGCGAGGGTGCTCCTCTTGGGGAGCAACTGAGCGGGGGAGGGCGAGTGAGTGTGGGCGGGCTCCAGAAAAAAGGCTCGGGTGCGTGGGGGCATGGCCGGAAAATGCGTTGTCGTGGGCGCGTCCACGGCAAAGAGCACGGGCGGTTCGGGGGGACGGTTCCGATAGGCAGGGCCCACGGAACAGAGAGAGCGGCAAGCGAATGGGCGGTCAGCGCTGACGTGCGGGGCCCGTGGGATAGAGAGAGAGAGGAGGGCGCGCGAGCGAGGGGAGTTAGCGCCGACAGCTTGGTCCCACCGGCCAGAGAGAGAGAGCGGGGACACATGGTCGCCGGTTGTGTGACAGAACCACCTAGATTATTCCAGCGTAAGTGCCCAAGTCACGGCTTGAAGGCAACAACACACTTAAATTAGAATAACCCGTCAATTCCTCGAATCTAGTCCGATAAAGCCACTTACCAAGGATCGAGTACCATTAGCTCACACGATCGGTGAGACTTAGAGAGAATGCAATAAACATGAAACAACAAGTGAAAGTACTTGAGTTATTACATAAAACGGAGTTTCATAAAAGATAACAATGTTCTTAATATTGCAGCGGATGATAGATAACGTCGATAATGAGGAATAGGGCAAGGCCTAGCCCACTACTCCTCCTCATCCTCTCCTATAGAGGCGGCATCCCACTCGACCGTCCAACCCGGTGGCAGGGTGGTAGGCTAAGTCACACCATCAACCATGTCTTGTAGTGATCTTGTAAAATCGATGCCACAAGCAAGGCTGAGTATACTACTACTCAGCTAGACTTACCTGGTGTGAGGAGTCTACTCCCCTACCTCTAGACCATGAAGCTGTTTGGCTGAGGGGGTTTGGTTTGCTAAAAGCACTAGCTGAGTCTAAAACAAGTTTTAGCTTTTCAAGTTCTATCATACCTTTTTTTACACTAGGTTTGCTCCTTTCTATGCATACATGGTAACAATCATTTAGTGCAATCAACATTAACCTCATTTCACTTCTTACTCGATACAGTACAAGGGGTCAAGCAGTCTCATTAGCTGCGAGAAGCAGACGATTCGAATCGAGTTTTTAACCTTGCAAGGTAAACCTAAACGCACAACATGTAGGGGCACTCTGTCCCCACACACATCAGTCCTCCCCATCGATTCCCCAGCAACAGATCAAGGCTCACGACCTTGGCATATAATGCTTCATTGACCCCGGCTGTTGATGTGCAATGGCCTCACTTGTACCCACCATAGCTAGCATGGGAGACCTCGTCTCAGGACCAATGAGGGATAAAGTCTGCGGGCGGGTTCAATCAGGTCTAGGCTTATCGGTTACCATATTTCCCGACATGTGTCGACTACTGTTCAAACGCTTGACTCAGGTAGCCGCACATTAATCCTTAAGTCCATTCTTGTCTCATAGATAAGGCATCCACCTAGGATCCATGCCCATTGACCATTATATATTCGGTTATCAAGATGAGTACAATCAATTCGTGACCTCACGCGAGTGCTTGAAAAATCACTCGACTTCTACCCCGAGATCATCAATTAGCATAGCAGCTACTCGACCTAGCATAGTAGTATTCATCTCAAAGGAATCCTGAATTCATGCAACTAGGGTTCCAAGAAATTCCTGCACTTAAGTGCACGATACAAGCCTACAAACATTAAGTGCAGTAAAATAGCATATATAACGGTTATGCAAAAATTCGGGGCTTGCCTTCAAATGCGGGTGTGGCAGAAGGTTCTTCGGCGACGGGCTCGGGAGCTGGTTCCCGGGCTTCCTCTTCCTGTGCCTCCTGCTCTTGGATCAATACGTACTCTCTGTTTGCAAGATTGCAATCTAATGAATGCAAATTCATGAGAATATATGCAACATATATGTATCCCTTGTGCATGCTATAAATTAAAAGCTACTTTCCTCCTTTGCTTTTAATGGCTTTTATGGGGGTAGGTTGAACTACGTTCATGTTCTAGAAGTTTCCAAAAATACTACAAAAATTTTGGTGGCTTTTTATTGACTTAATTAAGATTTCCTAAAAGTTTGGGAGGTAGAGCAGAAGGGGGCTACCTTATACAAAATGACAAGGTTTAGGGCAGAAAGGGCACTTTGAACTACAACCCATGTGTAAAAGTGACTTCTGCTCTAAAGCTTATTTTTGCTGATGTTTATCGATAATATTATGCTTTTGTGCCAAATTGCTTACAAAGAAACCTAATGGTTATTTAATGGTGATTTTATAAAGTTTGGGGGCTTAGTGTGTGCTTATACCAAAACTCCTTTTGAAATATGTCAAACAACAGATTTCCCAATTTTTCTAGTTTCTTGTTTGCGCAAGAGCGATCATTCCCAAAGTTGGTTATTTTTACTCATAGGGGATGGATTGTATGATTTCTTAAAGTTTTATAAAATTTATCATGGGACAGGGGTGGGCATGCTCTACTATGCAACTACCTCATTTTTATATTTTTCTCACATATCACATAGCTTAGGCGTTTATGAAAAAATAAGGTTGCTTATTATTTTCTATTTTGGTTCTTTGTTTTATTTTCTAAAGGTATTTGCAAAAACCTAACTTTATTTGGTTAACCCATCTACCTTGGTGTTCTGAGGTGGTTAATAATTTTGTAGTGGTATAACAATGGTCAAGTGACTACCAAAATTTTCTTAACACTAGTGCATAGGTCCTATTATTTTTAACCACTATCTTACTCAAATACACAATACCTAAATTAAATAATAAATTCCAAAACAGTACTGGACTAGGGTTCAACATATTTTTCCCATAAACTTTATCACTTAGGCATGCCAGGAAAAATAGTGTGGCTCTCTAGCTCCTTCTTTTAGTTTCCTTTTTCCTTTTTATAAGTTTTGGGAAAAATAGGTTTTGGTGAATAAACCATGTTTCACTTTGTGGATTGTGGTGTTTAGTATTTTTAAACACCTGCTACTACATGATAAGTATCTCCATAAATTTTCTTGACTCCTACACAAGAGCTTTTCTATTTTTGTCTCCTTTTTCTTGGTTTAGGCAGTTTGTTTATTTAAATCAAAACCTTAAAACATGTTACTGTACAAAGGTGATTTTATATTTTTGGTTGAAAGCTTTCAGTACACAAAGTTTAACAAAATTGGTTTCATGAATTTTGGGTAAGTATTCATTAAATTACAAATTTTTGAAGCTTGCTGCAGGATTAAAAGGTATTTCCAAATTAAAAAGGAAAAGAAACACTGTTTTGCGCTCGCCCCCTGGCTTTTTCCAATGTTCTCTCTTTCACTTATGCCCTCAGGCTCCTATTCACCTAGGTCGCTGATAATGCAAAAAGGCCCTCAGGTTTCTAAGGTTCTCAACCCGCGCTCCCTCCTCCCCTTGCCGAAACAGTGCTTAGAGTATGACGACAAATTGTGGCTCACCTAGCGCGGTAGTGTGTCGGGGGCTGGGTCGTGGAGCTTCGGGTTGGTCAGGCAAACTCAAGGGCGGTGGTGATCAGCCGGCGGCGAGCGGAGCAAGCCAGTCTACGGCCGCAGGCGGGTGTAGGTCGTCGGTGAGCTTCAATCCAGGGGCCTAGTGCAGTAGAGCTTCACGGCAACGCTCGGGGAGCTTGGCGCGGCCTTGGTGAAGCTTTCCCCAGGCTCGGATTGTGCAATGGAGGCTCTGAGTGGCCGGTCTTCGTGCTTTGGCGACATGTAGTGAGTGGCAGGTTGTGGCGGGGCCTCCCCGGCGTGGCAGAGTTCAATCGAGCGAGGATACAAGCTTTGAGATGATGCGGGGGAGCCTCTGGCGAGCTTGGTTTAGGTGATGGGGTGGCTGGGGCGAGCTGGCCATGGGGCCGAAGCTTGGGCGGCTCTGGCGGGCGGCGTGGAGTTCGCTGGAGTTGTGAGCTTGTCCAAGGGAGTGAGGCGGGGCGCCCGTACACTTGGGGTGGGCTTTATAGACACGCTCGGGTGCGGCTGGGTGCAAGCACATGTTGGGGCTGTTTGGCGCTCGGGGCGCGTGCGAGGAACGGCTAGTTCACAATCAGCCCCCAGGCATGGCGTCGAACACGTGGCACAACTCGGTGTAGTCACTTTCAATGGCCCACTGGCTCCATATCTCGGCGAATTTGGGCAAGATCCTTTTGTAAGATTTCTTCCCCTGACTTCCCTCTATCTGTTTCATGTGGAGGCGTTTCTTGGTCTATGCAAGGAGTGGTCTTGTCCCTAAGGTTGGTCTGTCCAACTCCTCCATCTCAACAAAAGGATCGATAAGGGTATGAAATATATTCATGAGAAATTGGAGGCCGACAAAGCTAATTGTTTTAGGAAAGATGATCAAGGAGTGATATGGTTTAAAGAAAAACCGCATGGTGGTGCCAAAGGATGCTGAAGTCCATCAACAAATCCTTGATGAAGCTCATCTTAGTCGGTATTCCATTCACCCTGGAAGCACTAAGATGTATCAAGACTTGAAACAACATTATTGGTGGACTAAGATGAAGATTGAAATCGCTCGCTATGTGGCAAAATGTGACACTTGTAGACGTTTCAAGGCGATACATATGAAAGCTGCTAGACCTTTACAATCATTGCCAATCCCAACCTAGAAATGGGAAGGTATCAGTATGGATTTCATTGTGGGATTACCCAAGACAGCTAAAGGATTTGACTCTATTTGGGTCATAATTGACCGGCTTACAAAGACAGCACATTTTCTTCCTGTTAAAATAGATCACCCAGTTGCTGTTTATGCTCAGTTGTACATTGCTCGCATTCTCAGTTTGCATTGAGTTCCAAAGAAGATAGTGTCGGATCGAGGACCGTAATTCGTATCCAAGTTTTGGAAAGAGCTGCACAAATCTCTAGGCACTAAATTGCTCCACAGTTTGGCCTATCATCCTCAGACGAGCGGACAAACTGAAAAGGTAAATCAGATATTGGAAGATATGCTAGAGCTTGTGTCTTGGAGTTCCCATAAAAATGGGATGATTGTCTGCCGTTGGCAGAACTTCCTTATAATTACAGTTATCAAGAAAGTAATAAAATGGCACCGTTTGAAGCTCTGTACGGACGATGATGTAGAACACCCTTAAATTAGTCAGAACCAGGAGAACAGGTGGTTTTTAGGCCCGATTTGGTTAAAGAAACAGAAGAAAAGGTCCAACGCATAAGACATAACTTGAGAGAAGCTCAAGCTCGGCAGAAAAATTATGCGAATAAAAGACATCGACCATTGGTTTTTCAAGTCGGTGACCATGTGTACCTAAAAGTATCACTAGTGAAGGGTGTTAGTCGATTCGGGGTTAAAGGAAAATTGGCACCCTGATACATTGGCATGTTTCCCATTTTTGAGCGATGTGGGCAAGTTGCGTACAGACTTCAGTTACAAGAATCATTGTCTACGGTGCATAATGTGTTCCATGTATCTCAGTTAAAGAAGTGTCTTTGGATTCCTGATCAAACTATGAATGTGGCTGATGTTAATTTGGAACCAGACTTAACCTACTCAAAACATCCCATTCAAGTTTTGGATCAGAAGGACAAAATTACTCGAAAGAGGACTCTTAAGTTTTATAAGGTACAATGGAACCAACACACCAAAGAAGAAGCTACCTGGGAGACTCGAGACTTCTTAGAGAAACATTTTCCTATGTTCTTAGCCTCCTGTAATCTTTAGATTTTATGTAATTTGTTGTAAAGTTAGAACAAACCCCACACCACCCCCTGCTCTAGTAAGATAAATTAGGAAATAAAGTTGTGACGCGTTTCCTTTTCCATTACTTACCCTAGGGCCTTAAATCTCGGGACGAGATTCTTTTATGGGGGGAAGGATGTAACACCCGTGGTGTTACAACAACTAAAACTTGGGCATGGCATCATATGCATTGACATTTCATTATGTATGTTACACCTAGAGTGCATCCACTAGGCTCAAATTTTAAAACAAGTTGTGATGTGATGACTTGAATTGATCCTTAACCCTAGGCTAGGGTACTTACCCAAGGGATAGAGGTATGTGGGTGTGTGTAATAACAAATTAAGTATGATCTCAAAGGTTATTGGAGATGTTCAAAAGAGACTAAACTTAGAGAGTTTGAGTGGCACATAAACCCTAGAACACTCAAAACCCAAATAAGGACCCTAGAAACCCTAATTAGTGCTTCATGAGATGAGACCAATTTCTATACACTTTTGGACCAAAGTGGTAGAGTAACAAAAATTAAGCAACTTTTACATTTGGAGATTTCCAAGTTTTGTGGAACAAATTGGAGTAAATTGCAAAAAGTCCCAAAGGCACCCATATGGCTTAAGTATGAAAAACAGTGAGATTGGGCTGACTTGGAGTCCCTGTATCTCCTGATCCATGGGGATTTTGCCCTAAGTCACTGCAACAAAATTGTAGAGCTACTATAGTAGTCTAATTTTAATTCAGTGATTGAGCCCTAGAGCTATATGGAAATTGCAGAAAAATGGACTAGAAGTCCTTCTGTCAGTCATTAGGATACTCTAAACCTAGCTTAATAATGGTGCTGGTCTGACTTTGGAGTCAAGTTAAAGACGATTCAGTGGGGTTAAGCCCAAGGTCACTGTGGTGAAGTTTTGTAAAAGTAAGGATGGCTTATTGTTATGTGAAAACAAAAGTAATGGTGTCTCAAAGTGGCGCTATTAGTCGGTCTGATGGGGGAAGGAATGAGATTACTGCATTTGATTATACTGAATCTTGGATTCAATGTTATTGAGCCAACTTTGGCATCGTCGTGTGCTTAATCCGTGGAGATCTTCAGTATGGTCGTTATACCAAAGTGAAAGAACGTTGATTAATGTACCACTTTGATGAGGACTGATTTGCAAGTCGTTACACGAATCAGGGCGCAAAGTTCATCCGAACTCGGGCTAGCAGACAAGGTAGCAATCTAGGTTCAGTGCACTTCACATGTGGATAAGAATGCCACCGCTACCGTGTTCACCTACTCGGGCTCGCGGGCATGGGTAAAAATCTTCCAAGACGTGGCGCATGTAACCATGAGGTGGCGTCATTCGACAGAAGCGTTTCACCCGGGCGCTCGTCGTGGCCTTACCCGCGCACAAGCTCACCAGCGCACATGAAGATTTTTTTGAAATTCTATCCGATTCCGGCAACCTCCCTATAAATTGAGCCCAAGCGCTACTTCCTTACCACCTTACGCACCTGAGTGCTAGCACGACCCGCTCAATTTCATGAAGAAATTCAGTGAAGCCGTTAGCTTCCTCTCGTCATCCTCGGCTTTGCCGTGAAAGACCGCTCCTGTGGCCAGGTCAAATTGAGCAAGCATTCCTTTGATTCTATCCCGTTTCAACTTCCTCCGGTGCTATGGGTGCTCATCAATCAATTTAATCTAACACTACCACCTTTACCTCATCAGAACAGCCCTTCGACGCCGAAATACTCCGTCGTCAGACATCTCGACATGGACCGCTCTCTCGGTTCTTCGTTCAGGTCGTTCGACTGCCGTTCTGAGCTCCTGGTGAGTCCTTAATGCTTGTTGTGCCTATCAATTAAGTTCTACCGTGTCGTAGCTTCGGGACCAAGCCCGGCAAACCTCAGAGTTCACCACGAACCGAGTAACATAGACCGTAAGCCATGATAATCCGATTGGTTGTGGGATAGTGGTCGGTTAGGCCTGGGGAAAGGGTCAGGGAGCTCGTCGCCTTGGAGAGGACTGCCGGCGGTGAGCTCTAGTAGCGGCAGCCATGTGTTTGACGTGGCGCTCGTTGGGGACTCACGGTCATAAATAAAACAAACGAGAGGGGCTCAGATGTGATTGTAAGTGACACATGAGAATAGTACCAGAGGGCACTTCGCAATTGTTTGAACCATCAGGGGTCTCGACAGAAATTTGTCGCGCGGGCGCGTGTGACTTTCACGTGGGCTTGGATTTGCTGGGCTGAATTCGGCTCGGTGCTATTCTTTAATTTTCCTTTTTGTTTTATTACCAACTTGGAAAATTTGTAGATAATGGTAGAAAGTTGGTAAAATCATGAGACAAATTTTGTTAGACTCCTAAAATCATCTAGTATTTAATAAAAATAGTTCCATGATTTTTGTCCCAAGTCTGGAATTATTTAGCATTTAAAGATGCTCAAACCAAGCCTTCTAGAATTTTAGAAATAATTTAGTAACTCCTAAAATGGTAAAACTTTTTGGGTGAACTTAGTATGATGATTGAAGACCCTAGGTGAAGTTTGAAATGATTTGGACACTGTTTGGTCACAAACCCAATAACTAGCCTCCTAGGGTTAAGTTACTTAACACTAATAGAATACCAACTTAGGAAGCCCTAGTGATTAGTTTGTACCATGAAGGAAAGTTGTATTCAAGATAAAACTTAGTATGTTTCTATTATGTAACTGCATATTCAAGACATCACATAAGCATTCATGTACATGTATTGTCATGTATAGAACACGAGGAAGAAACTGTGACGGAAGAATTTGTCTCCCAAGCTGAAAATCCGCCAGTCGAGAATAACTTCTACTTTGACATCTGAGGAGTGGACCCTGAACCTCCTGCAACACAAGGCAAGCCCCAGTGCATTATTCCCTTTTCCTAGATGTTTTAAAAACTTTATCACCTTGTTTGATGCATTAGGTGATAGGAGTTGTGTGCTAAACTATTGATGCATTCCCTTCCTTGGAAAACTGATTACCATTCCTTGTTACCTGATTTACTTAAAGTTTTCTGATTCTTATCTTTCTTTAGAACACAAAATGTTTTGTTTTAAAACAAAAGGTGATGCTTCATATGGGATGGGGATTTTTACAAAGAAAAGACTTGCAATGGTGAATTCATCAGGGCCATGATGGATTCAACATCTAAAAAGATGTACCTCTGCCAGGTACCAAACTTTGGGTTATGAATGATAAGATGAGACCGAGCGGGTGACTTGCACAAGATGAGAGTCTTGGTGTAGTGTCTCCATCTGTGTAACACCCTTGGTGTTACTGGCACTAAAACTTGAGCATGACATCATATGCATTGACATTTCATTTTGTTTGTTACACCTAGAATGCATCCACTAGGTAAAATTTCAAAACATGTGTGACATGGTGGCTTGAAGTATTATTAACCTTAGGGTAGGTTACTTAACCCTAGGATTAGGGCCTATGGGTGAAAGTGAAGCCAAGATGAGTAATACCTCAAAGGTCATTGGAAATATTCATAAGAGATCAAGAGTGATGGATTTGAGTGGCACAAAAACCCTAGAGTGCTCAAAACCCTAAAATAAACCCTACAAAACCCTAATTTGTACCGTAGGGGGTGAATTCAAATCCTATACACTTTTGGGACCAAAATGTAAATATAAAAGTGGTAGAACATCAAAGACCAAGCAACTTTTACATTGAAGGATTTTCAAGTAGTGTGGAGTTACCTTGATTCCCAAAAGCCAGCATATCCTTGAGAGTCTTTTCCTTTGTCGGGTAAGACTTGCGAAAGTACACTCCGTACTCAGGGTTTTCGAACCCATGTTGTTGTAGGTGATGAAACATCAGAGTTTTGCAGTTTCTGCTCGAAGGAGGTACCAAAGGAGGAGCCAAATCAGTGAACCGTGGGTGCAGGAGGATGTTTGCCTCCCAGTTTGAAAACACTAAACTCTTATGCAGGAGGGTGTTTTACCTCACTGGTATGTAATAATATTTTATGCACTCATAACACCTGGTACTGTAATAATACTCTCTCTATATTTTATGAATGTAAATTAAGTTATTGTAATCTGCTTCTGCTTATTCTTTCCTCCGATGTGATGTAATGTCTGCGTGATGGGTAAATCGCTCTTGGCCGAAATAATGAGGATACAGATGACCGAACTTGTCGTGTGATTATGTGCATCTATAGGGTTGTCCGTGGTCCTTAGGACAAGGACAGCTGTAGGTAGGCCTACTACCTTGGGAGGTTCCGTGACAGTTGGTATCGGAGCGAAGCCTGTCTCTTTAGACATTACGTAGTACTTCAAAAGAATTTTTAATACTTACCTTAAAATATTCTTTCATTCTTATCTACCACTTTCTGGTAACAGAGTGCAGTATATGAGGAAGTAAGGGATCAATGAAAGATTGATCCCATGATTATTAGGTTATGCATGCATCATGATCAAACTATACTAATAAATCTTCCCCTTTTATGGAGATATGGCACGCACAAAAACTACCCAGCGCAAATCAACTGGACCTTGGGGTGTGCCTCGACATCAGCTGGCCTCCAGGCATGAAGGCAGCAGCAGTGGAAGCAATGACCCTATTGGGGACTTGGAGGCCATAGTGGATCGTCTTAGATCGGAACTACGCCACGGGTGCAGGGAGCGTGCGCGTGATAGTCGCCGCATTGCTAAACTAACAACCGAAGTTAATCGTGAGCAGTACGAAATTTCGGAGCGTGATATGGCCATTGACTGGGTCGTTAACTCACGCTCTTTCGCTTGGGACTGTGAAGCCAAAGTCTAGCTCGTGTAGCAGAACTTAGCACATCCCTTGAAAATCTGCAAGCGTACTGCAACACCATGCATGAAGAAGTGCATGTATTGTATGATCGGCTGCACCCGAACGTGCCACCCGATGTGGCAGCAATGGGAGCTGGACCATTGGGAACAGCTAATGAAGGACCTGATGGGGAGCTGGACCTTTTTAGGCCCCCTCCTTCCATGAACCTTGTTGATGAACGATCTCCTGAAGCAGGCAGTGGAGCAACTAAGGATGAGGTCAATTAGAATAGTATAGTTTAAAGTAATGTACTTATGTGGAATAAGTAATGAAGTTGAGTTGTATACTGGGTTTGTATAATTATTACAATTCAGTAATGTAATAAGATGGTGTATGTTGGCATGTAATATTTCCAAATGTTCTTTTGCCTCAGATGCCATCCCGGACTCCTGCACATGATGGTGCGGGTACAACCCGCGGTGGGGAGGACACTCCCAATCCGCCACCCGTACCACCTACCTTGGCCGAGGCTATCGATGCCTTAGTCAACGCCACCGCTGGCAACACGCGCTTTCTGCGCAAAATGGCAGGCAACCAATTTCAACAACATGGAGGCAGAGTTCCCCCTCAAGGACCACGTGACACTACCTATCTGGAGTTCTCGAAGACCCGACCATCGCTCTTCGTCAAGGTAGAGGAACCCTTAGAAGCCTATGAATGGGTGCGAGTAATGGAATAGAAGTTTGGGCTAATCCAATGCACGGAGATGCAAAAGTCCCTATTTGTCGCTCTGCAGATAAGAGGCCCTGCCAGCACCTGGTGGGCAAACTTTTCCACCATCCAACCTATCAGGCATCAAGTCACTTGGGAAGAATTCAAACTGGCATTCCGGGAACATTATGTTCCGGAGGGATTGTTCAAATGAAACTAGAAGAGTTCATCCGACTGAAGCAAGGGGGAGATACTGTGATGCAGTATTTCAATAAATTCAACCACCTCTCCCAGTACGCTATTGACCAGGTGGATACAGACCTGAAAAAGAAGAATTGCTTTATGAGGGGACTAAATGATAGGCTCCAGCGTAAGATGGCAACATGTCTGGACCTCACATACAGTAGGGCTGTCAGTACAGCACTGCCAGTTGAAGCCAAAAATGCGGGACACGGAAAGTCAAATGGATGTGCGGGTGAAAGATCTACTCAAGGACCTGAAAAGAGAACAAGGTTGGTAATCCGACCTTTCAATCCAAATAGTTCTTCGCCTCACCCACCTTCATATCCAATGAAGCAGCCCGTATTTATTTGTCCCACTCCTGCCCCTGCTCCTACCAATCAGCCGAGTGCCCCTGGTACTCGTTTCCCTGCCCTTCCTAGTTCCTCTAGTGGTTGCTTCAATGGTGGAAAGTCCAGGCATTTTATCAAGGACTACCCATATCCGAAGCAAAAACAAATCCAACTTTCAGCAGACTTCTGGGAACTCATATCAAGGAAAGGGGAACATGGCCAACTCTTCAACAGGCAAGAATTTAAAGAAAACTGGATGGGTCTATTATACCCAAGTGGCTACTACACCGAAGGGGAACCGATGATGATGGGTACGTTCCTTGTTGCCAACCACCCAGTGGTTAACCTTTTCGATTTTGGTGCATCACATACCTTCATAAGCAAGACTTTTTTGGAGAAATAATTGCATACATTGCACTGAATCAAGGGAGGGATTTGTTATCCATTTAGCTGGGGTCGAATAAAGGAAGTTGTCTTCCACATACCCGTAACTTTGGCCGGACGGGAATTTCTTACAAACATGATTGTTATAAAGGGGCAAGATATAGATGTGATTATAGGAATGAATTGGTTAGCCCAGAATAAAGCCATCATCAATACTGACCAAAGGACCATTAAGTTAAGTAATGGTCATGAAGAAGTACAATTGTTCATCCCTATAGCTGTCCCAGTCAAAGCATCTGGACAAGTTTTTGAAACCATAGTACAAGAAATTCGGGATATCCCAGTGGTATGTGAATTTCTGGATGTCTTTCCCGAAGACTTGCCCGGATTGCCTCCTGAAAGGGATGTGGAATTTGTGATTGAATTGAAGCCCGGTATGACTCCCATTTCTAGAAGATCATACCGCATGCCACCTAATGAATTGGCAAAACTCAAGACTCAACTACAAGACTTGTTAGAGAAGGGGTTCATTAGACCCAGTTCATCATCGTGGGGATGTCCAGCAATTTTCGTCAAGAAGAAGGATCAGACACTATGAATGTGCGTGGACTATAGACCCCTCAATGAGGTTACCATCAAGAACAAGTATCCTCTTCCTCGGATCGATATTTTGTTCGATCAACTTACTGGAGCCCAGGGTATTCTCCAATATTGATCTCAGATTGGGCTATCATTAGATCCGTATTCGACCCAAAGATATACCCAAGACCGCATTCACCACTGTGGTATGGGTTATTTGAATATTTGGTCATGTCTTTCGGATTAATAAATGCTCCAGCCCACTTCACATACTTGATGAACTCGGTATTTATGCCCGAGTTGGATAAATTTGTGGTGGCCTTCATTGACGACATTTTGATCTATTCAAAAAATGAAGAGGAGCATGCAAAGCACTCACGGATCGTGCTAACGCGCTTATGGGAACATCAGCTGTATGCCAAGTTCAGCAAGTGCACGTTTTGGTTGGAGGAAATCCAGTTTCTTGGACATGTATTGTCTGCTAAAGGGATTGTGGTCGATCCCAGCAAAGTCAAGGATATTTTAGAGTGGAACTCGCCCACTACAGTACATCAAGTTCGGAGTTTCCTTGGGCCGGCTGGATATTACCGCAGGTTCATTCCGGATTTCTCCAAGATTGTTAAACCCATTATGGGGTTATTAAAGAATGATACAAAGTTTGATTGGTCCTCGAAATGCAACGAAGCCTTTGATCAGTTGAAAGTATTGTTGACCACTACCCCGGTGTTGGCCCAACTGGATATTGAAAAACCTTTTGATGTGTATTGTGACGCGTCAGGCAATGGACTCGGATGTGTCTTGATGCAAGAAGGATGAGTCATAGCTTATGCTTCAAAACAGCTGCGTCGGCATGAGGAACACTACCCAACTCATGTTCTAGAACTGGCTACCGTCGTTCACGCCCTTAAAATATGGCATCATTATCTGCTAGGGAATGTATGCCATGTGTATACGGATCATAAATATTTGAAATATATTTTCACCCAGTTAGAGATGAATATGAGACAAAGAAGATGGCTCGAGCTAATCAAAGATTATGATTTGGAAATCCATTATCACCTAGGAAAAGCCAATGTGGTGGCAGATGCATTGAGTCGCAAAGTTGCCTGCCATTGTTTACAGTAAGAACATCTGACACCACCCTATGTCAAGAAATGGAAAAGTTGAACTTGGTATGATACAAACGGAACTTTGACACAATTGAAGCTTGAGTCAGTTCTTCTATAGAGAATTATTGATGCCCAAAGAACTAACAAGGGTATGAAGTACATTCATGAGAAAATGGAAGCCGGCAAGGCAAATAGCTTCAGGAAAGATGACCGAATAAGTAATATGGTTTAAAGATCGCATAGTTGTGCCAAAAGATACTGAAGTCCGCCAACAGATCTTGGATGAAGCTCATCTTAGTCGATATTCCATTCACCCTGGAAGTACTAATATGTATCAAGACTTAAGGCAACATTATTGGTGGAAAAATGAAAATTGAAATCGCACGCTATGTGGCAAGATGTGACACCTATAGACGGGTCAAGGCCATACATATGAAGGCTGCTAGACCACTGCAATCTTTGCCAATCCCAACTTGGAAGTGGGAAGATATTAGCATGAACTTCATTGTGGGATTACTCAGGACAGCTAAAGGTTTTGACACTATCTGGATCATAGTTGACCGGCTTACAAAGATAGCTCATTTTCTACCAGTCAAGACATATTACCTAGTCATTACCTATGCTCAGATATATACTCGTTTTCTCAATTTACATGGAGTTCCGAAAACAATAGTGTCAGACTGGGGACCTGCAATTTGTATCCAAGTTTTGGGAAGAACTGCACAAATCCTTGGGTACTAAATTACTCCATAGTTCGGCTTATCATCCTCAAACAAGTAAACAAACTGAGAGAGTAAATCAAATACTTGAAGATATGCTACAGGCATGTGTCCTGGAGTTCCCACAAAAATGGCATGATTGTTTGCCCCTGGCAGAATTTTCTTATAATAATAGCTATCAAGAAAGCATTAAGATGGCACCGTTTGAAGCACTGTATGGACGACTGATGCCTGCACCCTTAAACTGGTCTGAACTAGGAGAACGAATGGTTTTTCAGGCCTGACTTGGTCAAAGAAATAGAGACAAAGGTTTTACGGATAAGGCACCACTTGAAAGAAGCTCAAGCTCGGCAGAAAAGCTATACGGATAAACGACGCCGACCTTTGGTCTTTCAAGTCAAGGATTATGTATACACTGAAGGTATCATCGATGAAGGGTGTTAATCGGTTCGGGGTAAAAGTAAAGTTGGCACCCCGATATATTGGTCTGTTTCCCATTCTTGAGCAATGCAGACCAGTGGCATACAGGCTTCAACTGCCTGAAACATTATCTGCAGTACATAGTGTGTTCCATGTATCCAAATTGAAGAAGTGCCTTTGGATTCCTAATCAAACCATCGATGTGGTGGATGTTGCTTTGGAACCAGATTTGACTTATTTGGAACATCCCATTCGAGTTTTGGATCAAAAGAACAGGATCACTCGAAAAAGAACCCTCAAATTCTATAAGGTACAATGGAACCAGCATACTAAAGATGAAGCTATCTAGGAGACTCAAGGCTTCTTGGAAAAAAAATTTCCTAGGTTTTTAGCTTCATGTAACTTGTAAGATGTGTATATCTAATTGTAAAGTTAGAACAAACCCCATACCACCCCCTGCTCTGTAAGATAAATAAGGAAATAAAGATGTTACGTGTTTCCTTTTCCACTACTTACCCTAGGACCTTAAATCTTGGGACAAAATTCTTTTATGGGGAGAAGGATGTAACACCCCTGGTGTTACTGGCACTAAAACATGAGCATGACATCATATGCTTTGACATTTCATTTTGTTTGTTACATCTAGAATGCATCCAGTAGGTAAAATTTCAAAACATGTGTGATATGGTGGCTTGAAGTATTCTTAACCTTAGGGTAGGGTACTTAACCATGGGATTAGGGCCTATGGGTGAAAGTGAAGCCAAGATGAGTAATACCTCAAAGGTCATTGGAAATATTCGTAAGAGATCAAGAGTGAAGGATTTGAGTGGCACAAAAACCCTAGAGTGCTCAAAACCCTAAAAGAAACCCTAGAAAACCCTAATTTGCTCACTAGGGGGTGAATTCAAATCCTATACACTGTTGGACCAAAATGTAATTATAAAAGTGTTAGAACATCAAAAAACAAGCAACTTATACATTGGAGGATTTTCAAGTAGTGTGGAGTAATTTGGACTTAATTGCAAAAAGTCCCAAGCACACTTATGTGGCTAACTCTGAATTTCAGTGAGATTAAGCCAACTTTGGAGCTTTGTATTTTTTTTATTCATGAGGATTTTTCCCTAGGTCAATACATCAATCTTGTAGAGCTATGGTAGGAGTACAACTTTGATTAAGTTACTAAAAATTGGTGCTGTTCAAAAATTGGAGTAAAATGGACTCAAAGTGAGGCTGTCCGTCGGATCAGGCGTTAGGGTTGGACTGACAGTGAGCTCGGATGAACTTTGGAGGTTGAATTCTGTGTGATTCAATGAGAATTCAATCAATGTCCTTATAACGAAATCAAAGCTAGTTTGTAGGAGAGCAACTTTGTTACAAACAGATCTGTGAGTTGTCATATAAAAATTAGAGAATGAAGCCCTTCAATTTGCTTTGTCAAGCGCACAAATGAGAATCCCATGGTACAGTGACCTGAGGAAGATCGCAGGTTTAGTGTATCTCACCGCCGATGACCCCGTGCCGTGATCCTTGCCAGCGCTGCGATTCGTGCCCAGTGGCGCGCGAATAATGACTCAGGGTAAAAGATCTTGGCACGGGGATGAGCTCGGACCCTGTCACCGGACTGTTCACCGTACCCACTTGCCGGCGACGTGGTTGTGCGGTCGTCGCCGTGGCTGCCGCTGTTCACTCGGTCACACCATGCCTTAGGCTGTTTTACCACGTCGTTGCGAGTCATGGAGAGTAACCAGTGACCGTCGTAGCTCATTAGCCAGTGACCGCCACGGTAGCTCGCGCCAGTAACTTACCCCTCTCTCCGGCCGCCAGCGTGTCTTCCCCAAATTGGGCGCCATCACTATTGATCTCTATAAGTTGAGTGCATAGCTAGCTCCGCTAGGTTGTTACGCGCCCAGTGCATAGCTCCTCGCCTCCAATCGTCCACCGTAGCGCCTTAATTCGGGATTTCCCCCATATTGGTTTTCCATACCGCCGTGAGCTTCTCACCGTGGCCAGCCATCTACTGGTTGGTTCATGCCTCTCTGCTTGGTGTTCTAGCATCCCTTAAGTCTCCTGTTGCTCGTAGACCTGATTGATTGAACTAGACCGCGTTGAGTCACCTAGAACACCTCAGTTTTCACTCGGGTCTCATCGTCGTCGTGAGCAGATGAACTCCGGGCCAGATTCGTGCAATTGAGGGTCGAATTAGGATCACCAGGAGTGGAATTAGGTGTCGACCGAGTTAGGGCACTGGTTGTTGTGCATCCCGGCCGGTACAAGTTCGCTGCAGGGCACGCTCATCGCCGTTCACCATCGTGGACCGAGTGCGATGATGAAATAGAAGTGCAAGGGCTTAAGTGCGAATGTGAGAGAAACATGTGAATAGTGCCATGGCTTGAACTAGGATAGAAGAATTCAGTTTTATTCTCAGGTTAAGTCATTACCTGCATCTAGAGTTCTTTCTATCCTAGTTCAAGCACTTGGCCTATGCTAGCCGTCTTCTATCCACCCTTCATTTCACTGGATTGCTACGTGTAGGGAAGTGACCAAGTCTTCATGTCCGAGAAGTAACAGCGATCTGAATCGATTAATACCTAGCTGGGGATCTCCAACCACACGAAATATGTAGCACTTAACCCTTGCATATGTCAACTCGCCACCGTGTTTCTCAAGACTAAACCGGGTTCACACCAACCGAGAGCTACAGATACACCACCGTCCAGCCTCTTGCCATGAAGGGTACACACTACTCTCGCCATCTCTCCACTCCCATTGCGTGTTGGCCTTTCTGGTATTGGTCCGACTGAGGCAAAGCTTACCATGACGAGGCATGTGGCCAGTTAAAAGGCCCTCAATCATCAAGCCTACATCGACATGGTCCTTAATCGACTCAGATGGAGACACTACACCAAGACTTCCTTCTCGTGCAAGTCACCCGCCCGGTCTAGTCTTTATCATTTTAACCCAAAGTTTGGTACCTGACAGAGGTACATCTTTCTAGATATTGAACCCATCATGGCCATGATGGATTCAACATCAAGTCTTTTATTTGAAAATTCCCTCCCATATGAAGCATCATCTTTGTTTAGAACCAAAACATTTTGTTTTCTAAGGCAAGACTAAGCATCAGAAAACATTTAAGTAAAACAAGTATCAAGGAATGGTAAACAGTTCCAAGGAAGGAAATGCAGCAATTGTTTATCACTCAATTCCTATCACCTAATGCATCATCTCAAGTGATAAAGAGTTTTAAAGCAACAAGGAAAGGGGTAAATGCATCGGGGCTTGTCTTGTGTTGTTGGAGGCTCAGGGTCTGTTCCACAGATATCAAAGTAGAAGTTGTTCTCGATAGGTGGAATTTCAGCTTATGGGGCAACTTCTTCTTCGACTACCGCTTCTTCTTCGTTTTCTATACATAACAATACATATACATGAATGCTCATGTGATGCTATGAATATGTAGTTACAATAGAAACACACTAAGTTGTATCTTGAATACAACTTTCCTTCACGGTGCCCACTAGTCACTAGAGTTTCCTAGTTTAGTGCTCTATTAGGGTTAGGTATTTAAATCCTAGAAAGCTAGTTTCTTGGGTTTGGGTTCAAACAATGCCCAAAGCATGCCAAACTTTACCCAAGGGTTTTAATCATCATATCAAGCTTACCCAAAAAGTTTTACTATTTTTGGAGCTACCAAAATAATTCTAAAATTTTAAAAAGCTTGGTTTAGGCTTCTTTAAATACTAAATAATTCCTAGGTTTGAACTAAAAATCTTGGATCTATTTTTATTAAATACTAGATAAATTTAGGAGTCTAGCAAAATTGGTCCCATGATTTTAGCATTTTTCTAGAATTTCCTATAAATTTCCGAGCTTGGCAGAAAAACAAAAAGGAAAAGAATGAATAGTGCTGGGCTGAATCCAGCCCAAGCTAGCCCATCAATAGGAGAAACCCGCGCCCGCGCACGCCAGCGTTGGCCATCATGCGCAGAGGCCCTTGGCGATTTGAAAAACCCGTAAAGAGGCCGCAACACTATTCACGTGTCTCTCTAACATTCACACTTAAGCCCTCACACTTCTTTCTCTTCACAACTCCAGGTCGCCGACGGTGAACGACGGCGTGCGCAGTCTGGCGAACCTGTACCAGCCGAAATACGCTACAACCAGGATCCTAACTCGGTCTACACCTTATTCCACTCCTAGCGATCCTAATCTGTCCCTCAATTGCATCAATCTGGCCTGGAGTTCTTCTGCCCACGACGACGGCGAGACCTGAGGGAAAACTGAGGTGTTCTTGGTGGCTCAGCGCGGTCTAGTTCTATGAATCAGGTCTACGAGCAACAGGAGACTCAAGCGATGCTAGAACATGGAGCAGAAAAGTATGAATCAACCTGTGGGCGGCTGGCCACGGCGAGATGCTAACGGCAACGCGGAGAACCAATTTGGGGGAAGAACGGAATTGGGGCTCTATGGTGGTTAATGGGAGGCGAGGAGCGGTGTTCGAGGTTCATAACATGCTAAGGAAGCAGGCCGGGCCATCAATTTATAGTGATCAACAGCGGTGGCTCCGAATTTGGGGAAATAAACTATCGGCCAGAGAGAGGAGGTGAGTCACCGACGAACACTATCGTGGCTTTTAGCGAGGCAATGTCCCAGGCATTGAGCAGGCTACAAACGGCGATCTACTGTGATGTAGTAACACTCCTAATACATGGCATGTCTACGAAGGCGGCGAACTCCAGCGAGGACACCTCGGTTAATCGTACAGCAAGGAGGTACGGTGAACAGTCTTGTGACAGGGTCCGAGCTCATCCCAACATTGCTTGGTTTTTGATGTTCTACCACTTTGATATTTACATTTTGGTCCAAAAGTGTATAGAATTTGAAATCACCCCTAGGGTACAAATTAGGGTTTCCTAGGGTTCCGTTTAGGGTTTTGAGCACTCTAGGGTTTTTGTGCCACTCAAATCCATCAAACTTGATCTCTTATGAATATTTTCAATGACTTTTGAGGTATTACTCATTTTGGCTTCCCATTACCCACATGCCCTATTCCCAGGGTTAAGTACCCTACCCTAGGGTTAAGAACAATCCAAGCATATGATGTCATTTTGGCTTCCCATCACACTTGTTTTGATGTTTTACCTAGTGGATGCATTCTAGGTGTAACAAACAAAATGAAATGTCAATGCATATGATGTCATGCTCAAGTTTTATTGCCAGTAACACCAGGGGTGTTACACTTGCTATTGCTTTATGTGGTTTTGGTATGGAGATACACATTATTCTTGATCATACTTTTATTATCAGTTTGTTATTTACTGTTCATGATAAGGTCATTATGTTAATTGGAACATGGAGCGACCACCCGGGAAAACAGTGCTACAACAAGGGTGGTATGGGACGCCCTTGGCTGACTAACTAGGAAAGCTAGTGGAGGACTACCTTACCCGATAGGGGCAAGGGCAGTAGGGGAGTGGTTAGTGTGGGGAGGCCCTTGGGTTGATTTTGCTGCGATGGCGGTTAGGCGAGTGGTCCCTGCATTGGAGCTTCCTAGAAACTGTAGCAGGTTTTCTGATGCTAGTGGAACTTTGTAAAGGCCTTGTAGTGTTACCGTGCATCACTTCCTTGGTAGAGCTGTATGTGAGTGGCTATCCCTTGGCAGATGCGTAACATGACTTGTGGGTAAAGATGCGCAACCTCTGCAGAGTGTAAAACTAGTATATCAGCCGTGCTCACGGTCATGAGCAGCTCGGACCCTCACATGATTAATTTATGGAATTAAATTCAATTTGTCATTTGCATTGCATTGAGATTTATTATTACTTTGATTTATTATTATTATGGTTTGGTATTTACTTACACTTAGTAACTACTAATAAAATTTTGACCAACTTATAAAAGCAATGCTCAGCTTCAACCTTTATTTTGTTGATCAGCCTTACACTTCACATGAACTCCCACCTTTGGTGAGTTCATGCACATTATTCCCCGTAACTTGTTGAGCTATGATCTTTTGTGAGCTCACTCTTGTGATATCTAAACCCCCCCTCCCCCACAGGTGAAGAGCAGGTGGTCGAAGAGGAGCCACCCTACAATGAAGCATACGAGTTGATCTAGGTGGCATCTCCTAGTCAGCGTTGTGGCGCCAGGGAAATAATATTTAGTTCGCTTTATTATTATCATTTATTTTGTAAGACTTCCGCTATGTAATAAGTACATTTATGGTAATTATGACATTTATCTCTATACATTATGTCATTATATGTGAAGTTCTTCCTTGGCGCACATATGAGACGCACCCGGCTTTATCCTTTAAATCCGGGTGTGACAGAAGTGGTATCAGAGCCAAATGTTGACTGTAGGACGAAACCTAGATAGATCTGGACAAAACCCTTACCTACTTACCTTACTCTAATTCTTTCTATACTTATCTTGATTCTGTCTCACCTTCTACTGTTCTACACTGATCATTCTTACCTTTTCTATTCTAAGACAAGGAGGATTTCACACTTTGGAATCCTACATCCATGACCCTCTAAAGGGATAGGAGACCCAAGACAAAATTAAAATTATTTTCTCTACTCAAAATAATTGGATGCTTGTTCTTATGGTAAATGCTTGATTTGCTTCTTTGATTGATAGAATCAGTGTAGCAGGGCATTCTAGCATGTACCACCATAAGGTAATTAGTATGACTAGGGGCATACTAACCTACTTAATTAATAAAACCGCCAAAAGTATTTGCCTCATAATTACTCGTCTATTCTACAATTCTATCTTACCATTTATTTCTAACCCAGATAGTCAACACTAGGAAGGGAGGATGAATTGATCTTCCCGCCAATCCACACAACCAGAGAGTATTAGACAACAACAAGAAGAAGACATGAATCCTCCAAATCCTCCACCAGCCGGAACTCACCCAGTGGTTGCAGCCCAGATGCGAATGATGCAACAAATGGCCGATACAATGACAGAGATGCATGCACAGATGTGGTAGGAACACCAAGAAATGTGCTAGGAAAGCCAAGATATGAGGGAGGAGATGCGTCAGGAGAGGATGGGGCGACAGCAGCAAGCCCCATTGCCACCACCTCCACCACCATTTCCACCCCGGGACAAGCACCGATAATTTATGAGCCATAAGCCGACTATCTTCGCCAGCTCTCTAGATCCTCTACACTTCGACGACTAGTTGAAGTCAGTAGAGAAGATGCTAAACATTGCCCAATGCTCCGACCGAGAGAAGGTTCTCTATGCTTCTGGTCGTCTGACTAGTCCTGCTGCTCATTGGTGGGATTCTTATGTTGCTGCCCATGACTCTGCTAATACTATTACTTGGACGGAATTCACCACATAGTTCAGAAACTATCACATTCCTGCTGCGCTGATGAAGACTAAAAAGACGGAATTTCTGTCATTGAAGCAAGACAAAATGTCAGTCAGCGAGTACCGTGACAGATTCATTCAGCTATCAAGATATGCTCCTGATGTGGTGGCTGATGATGAGAGAAAGCAAGAGCACTTCACAGAAGGACTCAATGGGCCACTACAGTATGCATTGGTTGCTCATACCTTCCCATCATTTCATAGGCTTCTTGATAAAGCTCTAGCTATTGAACACAAGCATGTTCAACTGGGAGACATGAAGAGGAAGGCCATTACCTAGGGGTAGGGTAGCAGCAGCATTCGTCCTCGCTACATTCCGCCCCAAGGTACGCCAGCTCGTCCTACAGGAGAACCACGTCTAGCTCAGTACGCTCCACAGGGGACTCCTTAGACACCCACACTCGTTAGGCTGCCCCCACTGGCACCCGGGCGAGGCCTTTAGGACAAAAGATAGGCCCCACATGCTTCAAGTGCAGTCAGGTTGGGCACTATGCAAATGCTTGTCCGGCGGGGAATTCTAGTGCACGAGCTCAGGACAAGCAACAGACTCCTGGCAAGGGATTAAACATTGCCAGAGTTAACCAAGTCAGTGCTGAGGCCACTGATGATGGAGCGGACATCGCTATCGGTATGTTTTGCATTAATGCAATTCCAGCAGCATTATTATTTGATTTTGGAGCTAAGCATTTGTTTATTTCTGCTTGATTTGCCACCACCAATGAATTACCACTACAAAATATGAAAACACCAATGGTAGTAATTACACCCAAAGGGTCTGTTGAAGTAAACTATATGACACAAAAATTAACACTAACAATCATGGGAAGGGAATTCTGGTCTACACCCATAGTATTAGAAGAAAGCAGTATAGATCTGATTCTCGAGATGTCCTGGTTGAGGAAAGCAAAGGCAGTTATACAGTGTGAAAAGGGAACCGTAGAACTCACCAATTCCAAGGGAGAAGATTTGAAGTAGAGATTACCATAATTGCCTCTACCAAACCTACCATATTTCTAGTAGATGGAAATTCGTGGGTAGAAACATCCGAGTTGTTAGAGACTTTCCAAATGTCTTTCCTGAGGAGTTACCCGGAATGCCACCAGATAGGGAAGTCGAATTTGTCATTGATCTCTTACTTGGTACTGCTCCCATTTCCAAAAGTCCATATAGGATGTTAGTGGAAGAGTTAAAAGAACTTAAGAAACAATTAACCGAGTTGCAGGAGGCAGGGTATATTCGTCCGAGTTCCTCACCTTGGGGAGCATCGATACTGTTTGTACAGAAGAAGGATGGTTCGCAAAGGATGTGTGTGGACTATAGATCACTTAATGATGTCACCATTATGAACAAGTACCCTTTACCCCCGCATTGAAGATTAATTTGATCAGATGAGAGGTACTAGGGTGTTCTGTAAGATTGACCTTAGGTTGGGCTGCCATCAAATGAAGATTAGGCCATCTGATATTCCCAAGACGGCTTTCTCTACCCGATATGGTCTATATGAATTCACAGTCATGTCGTTTGGCTTAACTAATGCACCAGCCTACTTCATGAATTTGATGAACAAGGTGTTCATGGAGTATCTCGATAGATTCATCGTGGTATTCATCAACGACATCCTCATATATTCCAAAAATGATAGTGATCATGAGGAACATCTATGGATGGTGTTATAGAAGGTATGGGATAATCAGCTCTATGCCAAATTTACCAAGTGTGAGTTCTGGCTTGATGAAGTACCATTCCTCGGACATATCATCTCCAAGGGAGGAATTTCAGTAGACCCGGCTAAAGTAACAACGATAGTTGGTTGGAAGATACCAAGTTCAGTTATGGAGGTTTGAAGTTTTCTGGGGCTCGCAGGCTATTATCGGCGATTCATTGAAGGATTTTCTAAGATAGCAAAGCCTATGACCTCATTGTTAGAGAAGGGAAAGGAGTTCAATTGGACCTGGGAATGTCAAGAGAGTTTCAATCAGTTGAGGTTTAAGTTAATGTCAGCCCTAGTGCTGATTATGCCAGATCTACAAAAGAGTTTTGATATATATTGTGATGCAAGCCGCCAGGACTTGGGATGTGTGCTTATGCAAGAAGGACACTGTCATGGTTAATGACTTATGGTGCCGCAACGAAACTGAGAGCTCCCTTGTGAATGTACATGCAAGGTTATGCTGCTTGGCGCATGCTGGTATCGAGGTCTCTAGTCATGATCCATTATGGAACTACATTGATTTGTGATCTTCTGTGGACTCTTCCCTAGAAACGATTTCTATGCTGTTTGACGAAATTGATCACGCCACATATGCCATCACTATTGGATCAAAAGGGTATCTAACTTTGATGTATTCCTTATGAATTTTCTACCATTCAGAAGTCTTTATAAAAAATCAAAACCTATCTGTATTTAATTGTGTGGTAAAATCGACCCTTTCATGTGTGATCTCTTTTCTCTTGACTTTGGTGGTGATTTCACACATACAAGTTCCCTTTGCATTCTTTCTTGTAAAGGTGAAGCCTTGGAGCTTTTTAGTGTTGAGAGACAACTGATTAGTTCTCAAAATGGAGATTGACTTCCCTTGTGGCTGAAATGCAGGAGTTTGTTCATTCGCTCCTTTGTTTGATCCATGCATTTTCAACCTAGTTGGTTTGTCGCGAAGGAGATAAATGAACAACATGGTTGAATGGATCTTTATTCAAGTATTTGACCTCCTGCTAACAAATGTGAACTCTCAACCTTTGGATTGGTAGAATGCAGAAATCTCTTTAACTGTGTTTTACCCAAGAAGTTGCATCCGGTTTGGTTTGAGTAAAGTCAGGTCTCATATCTACTACTCCCTCAACAGTTTCATGTTGTCAGAAAAAAGCAAACTGCACACATGGAACCTTATATGGCAGTGTGATACATGCTATATTCATTATAGAAACAACATCCGAAGATACTCGTCTTCTCTTGGAATTAGGCTTATGCTATCGCTAATATGGATAGGAGTTACTTACCTCTCTACCCTTAGAAGACTTTTGTTCCGAATCTCAGGACGAGATTCTTGTAAGGGGGAAGGTTGTAACACCCTAGGTGTTTGCCTTAAGTTAAACAACATGTATGGACCTAAGCATGGAATGCCAATGTAAATAATGATCTCTTTATCGAGTGCAGTTTTGTCTCTCAAGATTAAAAAAAATTCACCAAGATTAGACTTTAGTAATCTCTTGGCATGGCAAGTTCTGTGGCTATTGGATCGTTTGAGTGGGCAAACGTGCATTTGGACAACGTTTGAATTTTATAAATTTGGAATGTGCGTGTAACTGCGAAATCATGCGTGAGTGGGATATTGGAGTTTGGTCCCTAGCAGGTTGTGCCGGGCAGAGCAATAAAGTATTCGGGTCATTAACGGACGAAGTTTATCTAATTTCGATCGACTCAAACACGACCTATAATATCAAAGCCGATGTCGTTTGGTTTGGTCTGTTTGCTTTTGGCCCTGATCCGAGTATTTGGTTAGCAAATGAATTTATCGTTTCTCGATCATGTTAAGAGTTGTCTCATTTATCGTCGGCAATAAAATTGTGGTCCGACTAAATTAGACCATGCCCAAATCCAAATACCAGAACTTAGACTTCTAAAATTTGTTTTTGCCAAAATAAATAAGATTCAGATAAATTCTATTTGGTTTCGATTAACTCAAACCCTGTCACAAGTACCATCGACCCGTATTGTCGGCGTTTCGAGACCGGGGGGTCCCTCGGGCCGACGAGTGAGTGTCGCCGCGTGCCCCAGCCCAGATGGGTCGAGCGCGTGGGCGAGCACGAAGGGGGGAAGGAGCGAGGCGGCCGGAGACCAGCGTGAGAGAGGTGGGAATCCCGCGGCCTTCGTGTTCGTCCCACACCCAGGTCGGGTGCGCTTGCAGTAGGGGGTTACAAGCGTCCACGCGGGAGAGGGAAGCGAGCGGCCCCAAGAGAGCGCCTGTCCCATCCTCGTCCCCGCGCGACCAACCTTCTCTAAGAGGGCCCTGGTCCTTCCTTTTATAGGCGTAAGGAGAGGATCCAGGTGTACAATGGGGGTGTAGCAGAGTGGTACGTGTCTAGCGGGGGAGAGCTAGCGCCCTAAGTACATGCCGATGTGGCAGCCAGAGAGATTTTGGCACCCAGCTGGTGTGATGTCGTGGCTGTCGGAGGAGCGACGGAGCCTGGCGGAGGGACAGCTGTCGGAGCGGTTGAGTCCTTGCTGACGTCCTCCTGCTTCCGTAAGAGAGCTGAGAGCCGCCGTCGTCACAGAGCATGCGGGGCGCCATCATTGCCTATCTGGCGGAGCTAGCCAGATGGGACACCGGTCTTGTTCTCTGCGGCCCGAGTCAGCTCGGGGTAGGGTGATGATGGCGCTTCCTGTTGACGTGGCTGGCCTGCGCCCTAGGTTGGGCGACGTGGAGGCTCCTCCGAAGCTGAGGTCGAGACTGTCTTCCATGGCCGAGGCCGAGTCCGAGCCCTTAGGTCGGGCGAGGCGGAGGTCGTTCGGCAGAGGGCAGGGCGGAGTCCGAGCCCTGGGGTCGAGCGAAGCAGAGTTCATCGTCTTCTGGGGCTGAGTCCGAGTCCGAGCCCTGGGGTCGGGCGGAGCGGAGTTCGCCGTCTTCCGGGGCTGAGCCCGAGTCCGAGCCCTGGGTCGGGCGGAGCGGAGTTCACCGTCTTCCGGGACTTAGCCCGAGTCCGAGCCCTGGGTCGGGCGGAGCGGAGTTCGCCATCTTCCGGGGCTGAGCCCGAGTCCGAGCCCTGGGTCGGGCGGAGCGGAGTTCGCTGTCTTCTGGGACTTAGCCCGAGTCCGAGCCCTGGGTCGGGCGGAGCGGAGTTCGCCGTCTTCCGGGACTTAGCCCGAGTCCGAGCCCTGGGTCGACGGAGCTTCCTATGGTGCCTTTGGCAGGGCCTGACTGCCTGTCAGTCTCACTCTGTCAAGTGGCACTTTGCGTTAAATGCTCCTGTGATTCGGTCGGTCGGTGCGGAGATTTTGTCAGGGTTGCTTCTTAGCGAAGGCAGGGCCTCGGGCGAGCCGGAGATGTGTCTGCCGTTGGAGGGGGGCCTCGGGCGAGACGGAAATCCTCCGGGGTCGGCTGCCCTTGTCCGAGGCTAGGCTCGGGCGAGGCATGATCGAGTCGCTCGAATGGACTGATCCCTAACTTAATCGCACCCATCAGGCCTTTGCAGCTTTATGCTGATGGGGGTTACCAGCTGAGAATTAGGAGTCTTGAGGGTACCCCTAATTATGGTCCCTGACAGTAGCCCCCGAGCCTCGAAGGGAGTGTTAGCACTCGCTTGGAGGCTTTAGTCGCACTTTTTTTGCAAGGGGACCAGCCTTTCTCGGTGGCATTTTGTTCCGGTGGGTGCGCGCGAGCGCACCCGCCGGGTGTAGCCCCCGAGGCCTCGGAGGAGTGGTTTCACTCCTTCGAGGTCTTAATGCCTTGCGTAATGCTTCGGCTGGTCTGGTTGTTCCCTCATGCAAACTGGCCATAGCCCTGGGTGTACGGTCGGGGCCCAAGTTCTCGGGCTGGTATGTTGATGCTATCAACGGTTCGGCCGGAGCCGGGTTTGCGAGAGCAGCCCCCGAGCCTCTGCACAGGGCGAGAGGGCGATCAGGGACAGACTCGGCTTTTTTACATACGCCCCTGCGTCGCCTTTCCGCAAGGAGGAGGGGGGGAAAGCGCCATGTTGCCCTCGATGGGCGCCGAACATGGTGTCTCCGGTGAGCTGCAAGCGGGTAATCCGAGTGGACGTCCGTGCCCCGTTCGTTAGGGGTCGGCTAGGGGCCCAGAGGCACGCCCAAAAGTACCTGCGGGTGATCTGCCGGACCCGGTCCCCTGGCGAAGGGGTCCGAGGGCTCGATGCCTCCCTCTTATGGGATTCCGTTACAAGATCGCTCCCGCTGGTCTCGGAAATGTCCTAGGGTACCTCGGGAGCGCAGCCCGAGCCTTGGTTATGTATCGAACGTACCCCTGGTCATCCCTCGCTTGGCGTCTGAGGCGGATGTGAACCCTTCGGGGGCCAGCCTTCGAACCCCTGATCAGTAATGGGCGCGGAGCCCGAGTAGCCTCAGGCGGCCGTGGAACCCTTCGGGGGGCCGGCCTTCGAACCTCTGACCAGTAGTGGGTGTAGGGCCCACGCGATCTGAGGCAGCTGTTGAACCCTTCGGGGGGCCAGCCTTCGAACCTCTGATCAGTAAGGAGGCTCGGAGCCTGGTTCCTTCACGGGGAAGGATCCTTTTCGGGGTATCCCCCTTTTCCGGTCCCTGTTGCAAGAGATAGAGAAAGAGGAAAAAGGGAAAAGGATACGAAATCAAACGACGCGGCGTACCTTTTTTGGCGCGGTTATTTCGGCGAAGGCGAAGCGTCGCCCGCTTTTCCTGCCAGAAGCGCCGCCTGTCCCGCCGTGGAGTTAGTGCGACGGGGCGAGTGGTTGGCGGGGCGACCGTTGCGCGTGCCCGAGCCGTTCGAGGAACGGATCACGGGCGCGTTGTCTTCACAGCCGTGAGAGGGGGTTCTCTTGCTTCCCCCGGATGGGACGTGAGCTTGGCTGACGACGTGACCGCTGCTCCCGCCCGCCTGCCACCGTCATTACTGCCGGCCCACTTTTGGCCGCATTGACCGCCGCGCCAGGCTGGCGCTACTGGGTCGTGCGCTGGGTCGCCTCGAGTCAGCGGTATTGGTTCCGCACTCGATGAGGCGCGGTCGTGGCGCAAGTGGCGGTGCAGTCGCTTGCATGCAGCATCCGGCGCGCCGGTTACGTGACGCGTGGGCCTGGACCTCCATGCTGGGCGTGTCGGGGGTCGGAGAAGCGCGTCCACTTGGCGCGGTTGCATGCCGCCTGCATGGCTGCCCGCCTCTTTCGCCCGTTGGTCTGGGCAAAAGTGGAGGGTCACTTGTAACCGCTGGGCGGTTGTGTGTACCACGCGCGGCGGTTTGGCTTCTTCTGCTCTGAGCCGGTTTGCATGACATGCGGGACCCAGCCCCCGCGCCGCAGGGGATGGCCTTGGAGCAGTGTTGGAGAAGACTCAGCCCGTGACGGTTGGGGGCGCAAGCAGGGAGAGTTGCCTTTAAAAGGAGGGTGACCCCCTTCGGAAGGCGACCATGTCTTCGCGCTCCCTTATGCATCGTGTCTTTCCATCTTCCAAGCCCCCGGATGGGGGAGATCCACCGTCTTTTCGCCTCATCGTTGGAGGAACGCGAACTATGCGGGAGTTGGTACCTTTCAGCCATCGTTCGGCTTCAAGGATTTTCATCTCGCAGCCCGGTTGCTCCCCTCCGCTGGTGGTCACCCAAGACGGTGACCTCCAGCTCCCGGATGGGGAGAGGCAAGCCGGGCTGTGATCCCGATCCCGCCCTTAGCATCGAGGGTGTTCGTCATCCTCACTGGGGCGGGGAGCGAGGCGAGCCGGGGCTCTACCTCCTGCGCGGGTCGGCGGGCCACCTCTTCTTCCAGCTTCTGGTGGTGGCAATCGCCCTCCAGCCCTGCGGCGGAGACGTCCTCCAGCCATGCTGGGGAAGGCGAATTGTTGCTGTCCAGCTAGGATGCAACATTCCGCCCTCTCCCTCGCATTCGCGGCGAGGACGGCAGCGAGGACCTGCCGGTGCGCTTGGGAGCGGCCCGCTCTTTGGCCTTAATAGCTGGTTCGCGTCCCTTGAGCGGGACCGCGAACGAGAGCCCTCCGGTGGCCGCGTCCACCCGGGACCATGGCTGCTGCTGCAGAGGTCGCTGGCAGGTCCCCCGACGTTCGTCGCCCCGCAGGCTCGAGGTCGCTCATACCCGCGGGGGACGGAACCAGAGTTCCGTTTGTAATGGCATTTTGAATGCCAGTGTTTTTGTTCATCGTGGCTGTCGAGGCCTGAACATGTATGTAATTTTGGCACGGAGCCGTGTTTTTTCCTCATTTTCGAGCACTAAGACTCGCCTGTTGATTATCTGAACCGCTTCACCAAGCATGAGTCACCCCGTGTCAAGGTGACGAGTGAGGTATCCGTATCCCAGAGGCGTAGGAGTCCCTCGGCTCGGTCGGCCTTGTTGTCTGAGGCTCCTCTAGCTTAGTTAAAGGGACCCCTTGGCCGCTCTTCGACGAGCCAAGGCTAGGGGTAGCGATATCAGCATGAACAGAGGCGGAGTTGGCTCGAAAATGAAACCTGGTTGGCCGGAGCCTAGCCGGGTTGTCCGTTAGCGGGACCGACGCCGGAGTCGATCAGCCAAGGCCTCGGGTCGGGCTGGCGCCCTTGGAAGATGGTTGGCCGAGGCCCCAGGGGTAACCGGCCGAGCCGCCTGCTCGGGCCGGATTCCCGGAGAAGTTCCTGGCAGCGATTGTCCGGGCGTGATGATGACGTCGTCCTCCAGAGTGGGGATCCTTGGACCGCGTCGCCGTCCGAGGCTAGGTCGGACCTTGTTGAAGGTGTCGTCGATGCCGAGGGTGTTACTGCCTCCTTCCAGCGTCAAGACCCGAGCCTGCAGGATCAGAGTGTCTTGTAGCGTGTGCCTTCTGCGGCCGCCGAGGCCAGAATGCACACACTCACTGTGTTGTAAAGCTGCGTCTCCTTTCCTCTTGTTTCGAGTATCTGGACTTTTTTGTCGGTAACAGGGATGCTTGTGTGAGCGAGAGTTGCTTCTCGCGGAAGGTGATGAGTGAGGTATCCGTATCCCGGAGGCGTGGGAGTCCCTCGGCTCGGTCGGCCTTGCCGCTTACGCGCACTTTCACCCGTCCATGAGGCCCTGTCACCGACTCAGTCGAGAAGGCTCGAAGGATCGCTTCAGCAGAAGAGCTTCCGAACATGAAGACTTGTTCGGTCCGCGGAATCACTTTATCCGAACGCGAGTTACTTATCACAGAAGGTGACGAGTGATGTATCCGTATCCCGAAGGCGTAGGAGTCCCTCGGCTCGGTCAGCCTTGGCTGCTTACGTGTACTCCATCGTTTTCAGGATCCACTTTTCGAAGTAGTCAGAAAGCATGAAAGATATTCTGGCAGAAGAGATCTTTTTTCGAGGAAAATTTCAATGCAGAGGGGGTTCCCCCCCTTTTAGCCCCCGAGGGAGGGTCGGGCTTTGCCGAGGCGAGGCTGACCCTTCCTTGATGACTAAACTTTGCGCGGGTGCGAGGTATATGAACAACTTGAAAACAGCTTAAGGGTAGAAGCGACGTAGCTGTTGGATGTTCCAAGCGTTGCCGTAGACCTCGCCTTGACTGTTGGCCAGCTTGTACGTTCCGGGCTTCAGAACTTTGGCGATGACGAATGGCCCCTCCTAGGGGGGCGTGAGCTTGTGCCTCCCTCGGGCGTCTTGCCGCAGCCGAAGCACCAGGTCGCCCACCTGGAGGTCTCGGGGCCGGACCCCTCGGGCGTGGTAGCGTCGCAGGGACTGCTGGTACCGCGCCCGAGTGTAGTAAGGCCTTGTCCCGAGCCTCTTCCAGCTGGTCCAGTGAGTCTTCTCGGCTAGCTTGGTTGCTTTGATCGCTGTAGGCCCTCGTCCGCGGGGAGCCGTATTCCAGTTCAGTGGGCAAGACGACCTCGGCCCCGTAGACCAGGAAGAACGGCGTGAAACCCGTGGCTCGGCTCGGCGTCGTCCTCAGGCTCCAGACCACCGAGGGGAGTTCCTTCATCCATCGCTTGCCGAACTTGTTGAGGTCGTTGTAAATCCGAGGTTTGAGCCCTTGTAGAATCATGTCGTTGGCACGCTCCACTTGCCCATTCGACATGGGATGAGCCACGGCGGCCCAGTCCACGCGGATGTGGTGATCCTCGCAGAAGTCCAAGAACTTTCTGCCGGTGAACTGGGTGCCGTTGTCTGTGATGATGGAGTTCGGGACCCCGAAGCGATGGATGATGTTGGTGAAGAACGTCACCGCCTGCTCGGACCTGATGCAGTTCAGAGGTCGGACCTCGACCCACTTGGAGAATTTGTCGATGGCGACCAGCAGGTGAGTGTAGCCCTCGGGCGCCTTCTGCAAGGGGCCGACGAGGTCCAGTCCCCACACGGCAAAGGGCCAGGTGATGGGTATCGTCTGTAGAGCCTGAGCGGGCAGGTGGGTCTGCTTCGCATAGAATTGACACCCTTCGTAGGTGCGGACAACTCTAGTGGCGTCAGCCACCGCCGTTGGCCAGTAGAAGCCTTGCCGGAAAGCATTCCCGACAAGGGCTCGAGGTGCTGCGTGATGGCCGCAAGCCCCGGAGTGTATCTCTTGCAGGAGTTCCTGACCTTCGGCGGCGGAGATGCATCGCTGGAGGATGCCCGAGGGGCTGCGGTGGTAGAGCTCCTTCACATCGCCCAGCAAGACGAATGACTTGGCGCGTCGCTCCACCCGCCGAGCCTCGGCTCGGTCGAGGGGTAGCCCTCCTTGGCGGAGATATTGCAGGTACGGGGTCTGCCAGTTTCGATCAGGCGCGGCCCCGCTTCGCTCCTCCTCGATGCGCAAGGCCTCGCCCTCGGAGGCCAGGGTGCCTCGGGCTGAACCGAGGGCGTCTCGGGCCGAGCTGAGGGTGCCTCGGGCCGAGCTGAGGGTGCCTCGGGCTGTGCCGAGGGTACTTCGGGCTGGACCGAGGGCGCCTCAGGCTCGGGCCAGTCGTCGATCTTGACGGAGGGTTGATGCAGATCCCGGGAGAAGACGTCCGGGGGAACCGTTGTTCGTCCCGAGGCTATTTTTGCCAGCTCGTCCGCAGTCTCGTTGTAGCGCCGAGCGATGTGGTTAAGCTCGAGCCCGTAGAACTTGTCTTCCAGGCGCCGAACCTCATCACAGTAGGCCTCCATCTTCGGGTCGCGGCAGTGGGAGTTCTTCATGACTTGGTTGATGACGAGTTGCGAGTCACTGCGGGCGTCGAGACGCCTGATCCCTAGCTCGATGGCGATCCGCAACCCAGTTGACCAGAGCCTCGTACTCAACCACATTGTTGGACGCCGGGAAATGGAGGCGTAGCACATAGCGTAGGTGTTTCCCGAGGGGCGAGATGAAGAGGAGGCCTGCGCCGGCTCCCGTCTTCATCAGCGACCCATCGAAAAACATGGTCCAGAGCTCCGGTTGGATCGGAGCCGTCGGTAGCTGGGTGTCGACCCATTCGGCTACGAAGTCCACCAATACCTGGGACTTGATGGCCTTCCGAGGGGCGAACGAGATTGTCTCGCCCATGATTTCCACCGCCCACTTTGCAATCCTGCCCGAGGCCTCTCGGCACTGGATGATCTCCCCCAGGGGGAAGGATGACACCACAGTTACCGGATGAGACTCGAAGTAGTGTCGCAACTTCCGCCGCGTCAGGATCACTGCATACAGCAGCTTCTGAACTTGTGGGTAGCGGATCTTGGTTTCGGATAGTACCTCGCTGACGAAGTAGACTGGCCTCTGAACAGGGCAATGCATGCCCCTCTTCTTGCCTCTCGACTACAATCGCGGCGCTAACCACCTGAGTGGTCGCGGCGACGTAGACCAAGAGGGCTTCTCCGGTAGCTGGGGGCACCAAGATAGGCGCCTTTGTGAGGAGCGCCTTCAGGTTCCCGAGAGCTTCCTCGGCCTCAGGGGTCCAAGTGAAGCATTTGGCCTTCCTTAAGAGGCGGTACAGAGGAAGGCCTCTTTCGCCGAGGCGTGAGATGAAGCGGCTCAGGGCCGCGAGACATCCCATGACCCTCTGTACGCCTTTTAGGTCCTTGATGGGCCCCATGCTGGTGATGGCTGCGATCTTCTCCGGGTTGGCTTCGATGCCCCGCTCGGAGACGATGAACCCCAAGAGCATGCCCCGGGGCACCCCGAAGACACACTTCTCGGGATTGAGCTTGACGCCTTTCGCTTTGAGACATCGGAATGTCACTTCAAGGTTGGAGAGGAGGTCGGAAGCTTTCCTCATCTTGACTATGATGTCATCGACGTAGGCTTCGACCGTGCGACTGATGTGTTCGCTGAACACATGGTTCATGCACCGCTGGTACGTCGCGCCCGCATTCCTCAAACCGAACGGCATGGTGACATAGCAGTACATGCCGAAGGGCGTGATGAAAGAAGTCGCGAGCTGGTCGGACTCTTTCATTCTGATTTGGTGATACCCTGAGTAGGCGTCGAGGAAAGACAGGGTTTCGCACCCAGCAGTGGAATCCACGATTTGATCGAGGCGAGGCAGAGGGTAGGGAACCTTCGGACATGCTTTGTTGAGACCAGTGTAGTCTACACACATCCGCCATTTCCCCCTTTCTTTCTCACAAGCACAGGGTTGGCAAGCCATTCGGGATGGAATACCTCTTTGATGAACCCGGTTGCCATTAGCTTGTGGATCTCCTCGCCTATCGCTCTGCGCTTCTCCTCGTCGAATCGGCGTAGAGGCTGCTTGACGGGTCGGGCTCCGGCCCGAATATCCAGCGAGTGCTCGGCGACATCCCTCGGTATGCCGGGCATGTCCGAGGGACTCCACGAGAAGACGTCGGCGTTCGCGCGGAGAAAGTCGACGAGCACTGCTTCCTATTTGGGGTCGAGCCTGGAACCGATCCGGATCTGCTTGGAGGCGTCGCCACTGGGGTCGAGGGGGACGGCCTTAACCGTCTCCACTGGCTCGAAGTTGCCGGCATGACGCTTCACGTCTGGCACCTCTTTAGAGAGGCTTTCCAGGTCGGCGATGAGGGCCTCGGACTCGGCGAGGGCCTCGGCGTACTCCACGCACTCCACGTCGCATTCGAACGCGTGTTTGTACGTGGGGCCGACGGTGATGACCCCGTTGGGGCCCGGCATCTTGAGCTTCAGGTAGGGCGTTCCGAAGCAGACGGGAAGGTCGAGTCATCCGAGGGGCTGGACGCGCTTCCCGGGAATGATCCCGTGGAAGGGCACAGCGCCTGCTCGGACGGCGGACAGATCGACGCGCAGGAGCCTGAGGGTCTCGGCGTAGATGATATTGAGGTTGCTACCCTCGTCCATAAGGACCTTGGTGAGCCTGACGTCGCCGACGACGGGGTCGACGACGAGCGGGTATTTCCCCGGGCTCGGCACGTGGTCGGGGTGGTCAGCTTGGTCGAAGGTGATGGGCTTGTCGGACCAGTCTAGGTAGACTGGCGCCGCCACCTTCACCGAGCAGACCTCCCGGCGCTCTTGCTTACGATGCCGAGCCGAGGCATTCACCGCATGCCCACCGTAGATCATGAAGCAGTCGCGGACCTCGGGGAACTCTCCTGCTTAGTGATCTTCCTTCTTGTCGTCGTCGCGGGCCTTGCCACCCTCCGCGGGTGGCCCGGCCCTGTGGAAGTGGCGCCGAAGCATGACGCACTCCTCAAGGGTGTGCTTGACGGGCCCCTGATGATAGGGGCACGGCTCCTTGAGCATCTTGTCGAAGAGGTTGGCACCTCCGGGGGGCTTCCGAGGGTTCTTGTACTCGGCGGCGGCGACAAGGTCCACGTCGGTGGCGTCGCGTTTCGCTTGCGACTTCTTCTTGCCTTTCTTCTTGGCGCCGCGCGGAGTAGACGCCTCGGGAGCATCTTCCGATGGGCGGCCCTGGGGCCGCTTGTCCTTTCGGAAGATAGCCCCGACCGTCTCCTGGCCAGAGGCAAACTTGCTGGCGATGTCCATCAGCTCGCTTGCCCTGGTGGGGGTCTTGCGACCCAACTTGCTCACCAGGTCGCGGCAGGTGGTGCCGGCAAGGAACGCGCCGATGACATCCGAGTCGGTGATGTTGGGCAGCTCGGTGCGCTGCTTCGAGAATCGCCGGATGTAGTCCCGGAGAGACTCTCCTGGCTGCTGCCGGCAGCTTCGGAGGTCCCAGGAATTCCCGGGGCGCACGTACGTGCCCTAGAAATTGCCGGCGAAGGCTTGGATCAGGTCATCCCAGTTGGAGATCTGCCCCGGAGGCAGGTGCTCCAACCAGGCGCGAGCGGTGTCGGAGAGGAACAGGGGGAGGTTGCGGATGATGAGGTTGTCGTCGTCCGTTCCGCCCAGCTGGCAGGCCAGGCGGTAGTCCGCGAGCCACAATTCCGGTCTCGTCTCCCCCGAGTACTTTGTGATAGTAGTCGGGGGTCGGAACCGGGTCGGGAACGGTGCCCGTCGGATGGCCCGGCTGAAGGCCTGCGGACCGGGTGGTTCGGGCGAGGGACTCTGATCCTCCCCGCTGTCGTAGCGTCCCCCACGCCTGGGGTGGTAACCTCGGCGCACCCTCTCATCGAGGTGGGCCCGATGGTCGCGATGATGGTGCTTGTTGCCGAGGTGGCCTGGGGCCGCAGGCGCGGTGTTGCGCGTGCGCCCTGTGTAGACCGAGGCTTCCCGCATGAATCAGGAAGTCGCGGCATGAGGTTCCGAGGGGTATCCCTGCCTTCGGGAGGCAGAGCTCTCGGCCCATCGGACCGCAGCGCCTTCCAGGAGATTCTTGAGCTCCCCCTGGATTCGCCGACCCTCGGTGGTTGATGGCTCCGGCATCGCGCGGAGAAGCATCGCTGCTGCAGCCAGGTTTTGACCGACCCCACTGGATGCGGGTGGCGGCCTGACCCTGACGTCGTTGGCGACGCGGAGCTGGAGACCCTGGGGCAGGTGACGTATTTCTCCGGCCGGGGGTTGGCCCGCCCATGCCTGCCCGATGTCCCGGCGGATCGGCTCAAGCGCTCCTGCTCCCTCGTCGAGCCTGGCTTGTGCCCCGCGGACTTGCTCGAGCTGTGGGTCGTGACCCCCCGCCGGAACGGGGACCACAGCTAGCTCCCGCGGGATGTCAGCGCGAGGCACCAGCCTAGGGAGATCACTGTCCTCCGGCATGCCGAGATGATTGCCTTTGGAGGGACCCCCTAGATCGATGTGGAAACATTCGCGGCTTGGGCCGCAGTCCTCGTCGTCGAGGCTGCGGCTACCGTCGGAACAGTCGGAGAGGCAGTAGTCACATGCGGTCATGAAGTCCCGCATGGCACTGGGGTTGCCAAGTCCAGAGAAACCCCAACAGATGCTGGGGTCGTCGTCTTCCTCGGACTCGGAGGGCCCATAGGTCGAGACGTCCGTCAGCCGGTCCCAAGGCGACCGCATGCGAAACCCCAGAGGGTTTGAACTCGCCTCTACGAGAGTGCCCGCCAAAGCAAGGTCGCTAGGCGGGTTGAGGCTAAATCCAAATGACGTAGGATGGGAATCGGTCGGTACCTTTTGGTCGACGAACGGCGATGAAGTCACGTCGGGGGCTGACTGCACCATCATCTCAGGTACAAGGGTGACGCCCAGCAAGCTTTCCGCGAGCGTGCTGGCGTCGTCCGCTTGCTCGGGATTGGCGTGTCGCGGGGAGACGACGCTCGCCTTCGTCTCAAACGCGAGGTCGATGCCCGACGCGCCCCCCGTTGGGGCGCTGGGGCCGTCGACTCGCTCGACAGCCGACGAGGCGCAGCCTCCCGCTTGGCCTTGGTTGCCCCGCCTCCTCCTCCGTTGGCGGGGGAGAGGACGGGGCAAGCTCGAATGTTGTTCTTCCTCCACGCGGGGAAGACGTCGTCGATTCCGCCGCCGGCGGGCGGGCTGTCGGCCGCCATTGTCGTTGTCACGCGGCGGTGGAAGGAGTATCATGTCGTAGCTGCCGTCGAAGGACATGAACTCAAGACTCCCGAAACGGAGCACCGTCCCGGGTCGGAGAGGTTGCTGGAGACTGCCCATCTGGAGCTTGATGGGAAGCTGTTCGTCAACACGCAGCAGGCCCCTACCTGGCGCGCCAACTGTCGGCGTTTCGAGACCGGGGGGTCCCTCGGGCCGACGAGTGAGTGTCGCCGCGTGCCCCAGCCCAGATGGGTCGAGCGCATGGGCGAGCGCGAAGGGGGGAAGGAGCGAGGCGGCCGGAGACCGGCGTGAGAGAGGTGGGAATCCCGCGGCCTTCGTGTTCGTCCCGCGCCCAGGTCGGGTGCGCTTGCAGTAGGGGGTTACAAGCGTCCACACGGGAGAGGGAAGCAAGCGGCCCCAAGAGAGCGCATGTCCCGTCCTCGTCCCCGCGCGGCCAACCTTCTCTAAGAGGACCCTGGTCCTTCCTTTTATAGGCGTAAGGAGAGGATCCAGGTGTACAATGGGGGTGTAGCAGAGTGCTACGTGTCTAGCGGGGGAGAGCTAGCGCCCTAAGTACATGCTGATGTGGCAGCCGGAGAGATTTTGGCACCCAGCTGGTGTGATGTCGTGGCTGTCGGAGGAGCGACGGAGCCTGGCGGAGGGACAGCTGTCGGAGCGGTTGAGTCCTTGCTGACGTCCTCCTGCTTCCGTAAGAGAGCTGAGAGCCGCCGTCGTCACAGAGCATGCGGGGCGCCATCATTGCCTATCTGGCGGAGCTAGCCAGATGGGACACCGGTCTTGTTCTCTGTGGCCCGAGTCAGCTCGGGGTAGGGTGATGATGGCGCTTCCTGTTGACGTGGCTGGCCTGCGCCCTAGGTTGGGCGACGTGGAGGCTCCTCCGAAGCCGAGGTCGAGACTGTCTTCCATGGCCGAGGCCGAGTCCGAGCCCCTGAGTCGGGCGAGGCAGAGGTCGTTCGGCAGAGGCCAGGGCGGAGTCCGAGCCCTGGGGTCGGGCGAAGCGGAGTTCGTCGTCTTCTGGGGCTGAGCCCGAGTCCGAGCCCTGGGGTCGGGCAGAGCGGAGTTCGCCGTCTTCCGGGGCTGAGCCCGAGTTCGAGCCCTGGGTCGGGCGGAGCGGAGTTCGCCGTCTTCCGGGACTTAGCCCGAGTCCGAGCTCTGGTTCGGGCGGAGCAGAGTTCGCCGTCTTCCGGGGCTTAGCCCGAGTCCGAGCCCTGGGTCGGGCGGAGCGGAGTTCGCCGTCTTCCGGGACTTAGCCCGAGTCCGAGCCCTGGGTCGGGCGGAGCTTCCTATGGTGCCTTTGGCAGGGCCTGACTGCCTGTCAGTCTCACTCTGTCAAGTGGCACTTTGCGTTAAATGCTCCTGTGATTTGGTCGGTCGGTGCAGCGATTTTGTCAGGGTTGCTTCTTAGCGAAGGCAGGGCCTTGGGCGAGCCGGAGATGTGTCCGCCGTTGGAGGGGGGCCTCGGGCGAGACGGAAATCCTCCGGGGTCGGCTGCCCTTGTCCGAGGCTAGGCTCGGGCGAGGCATGATCGAGTCGCTCGAATGGACTGATCCCTGACTTAATTGCACCCATCAGGCCTTTGCAGCTTTATGCTAATGGGGGTTACTAGCTGAGAATTAGGAGTCTTGAGGGTACCCCTAATTATGGTCCCCGACACGTATCGTTGTGGTCTGATCCACTTATACCCTGTTCAAACCCTAATTTTAGAGCTTGGATTTGTATTCTTTTGTTGAAGAAAAACTGAGAAATATCTCCTATGCTGATTTTCTCTCTCCAGTCCTTATCCTCTTCATGGGATATTCCTGGCGTCATCCTCATCTCTTCTCTTCTCTTCTCTTCAGCTCGCCGACCGCTCACTCTCCCTCTGGCCGCTGGACGTATGCGTCCCTCCTCCCTGTTGCCATCGCTCAGCTCACCCCACCTTCCATGGTCGTGCCCTGCTCGGCTTCTCCGGTGCACGCGCGGTTCGCCGGCCAAGTCCCCTCACCGGCATCCTCCACAGCTCGCTCGTGGCCGTCGCTCTGCTAGGCTGCGTCTACCTATCCGCCCATGCCACCTTCTCTAGCTTCAAACGCCTCCTCGGTGCCACGGGGAGGAACCCAGACTCCTCCCTCCCCTATGACCATCCCCGCCTCTGTTTCTCCGTCTCCCATGCCGCCGGTGGCAGCGGCGTCATTCCTGTTGACCACATCGGACGCTGCTGCTCACCGCCCTGTACCAGTTCACCATGGCCTACGCCTACTAGAGACCCGGCAAGCACCTCGACCGTGCAATCTTTGATTTCTACCCCGTGCTTGACCCGTCCCTCTACCTAGTGGCCTCGGCGAGCTCCCCTGCAAGCTCCATTGTGCTGTCACCTTGGTCCGTGCTCGACCTCCCTACCACTTCGGTGTTGAGCTCCTAGCCCCTTCTGACAGTGTGGTCAAGCATTTGGGTGCCGTTCCTTCTCAGACCTCCTCTGCTCGGTCATGGCACCTGGCCGCCGCGCCCCTATTTCCAGTTCTCGGCTCCCTATCGGGCCAGCGCCCCTCATCCTCCCTCGTCGTTGGCCGACGAACCTTGTCCTCCCCTGCTCAGCCATGCCCAGCAGCTCGATCCTTGGCCCCACGCCATGGCCACAGTTTCCTCTCCCCGTCTACCAAATTGCCGCGCCTTCTTAGCGCTCCTCAACGTCGGCTGTCGACACCACCTCACCCATGTCATACAACGCCACGGAGCTTACCGGCGTTGACCTCCCTCGGTGTTGTCACCTCCAGCCACCTATTCACCAGAGTGCGTTGCCTCCTCCCCATTTGTCGTACCTTGTGATCTCGCTTGTGCCTGCTCCTAGTCGGCACTCACTCGGATCCACGTCCCTGTTCCCCTCGTCGTGGGCCATACTTGTCTGGCTCAACGTCTCTGTTCCTGCGTGATGTGCGCCACTCCGCCGTGCCCCAAATGTTGTGCTCACTATGGTCGGCTCTGGTGGTCGGCATCGTCACACTGTCTGCCCCGCTAGGCCCTCAGACCCACTCTGCTCCAACCATCCGTCATCGCTAGCTCTTGTGCCAATCTGTGCGCATGCTACTCATTATTGTGTCGCCATCCAGCTCGCAGTCAGCTTTGTTGTGATTGCTGTGCATTGCTCGACACCCTTCCATCATGTCTACATTTGTGTCTGCCATCGTCGTCAAGTTCCTTTTGTGGTTGCCTCGCCTGCGTGTGTGTGGGAGTGAGGATGGAGCTATGGTTGAAGAAGAAAGTGAAGTTCGAAAGCGACGCTCGTCATGGACCTCGTCGTCGACCCATGTGGTGTCCATGACGTGCTCGTCGACTCCGATGATCTGGTTTCCAATTGTGTGCTGCCTATGTCGATATTCGGAACTCCTTGTCGTGCTCGACCCTGCAAGTCTCCAACTCGTCGTCGTTCCGTGTGTCATCAAGAAATCCCGAGAGTTGGGTGAAGAAGCGATTCTCGCGTCGCACTCGTCAAATATTTGACGAATTTCTTGAACATGTGATCGTCGTCATTTCTGCAAATTCCAAGTCGGATTTAGGTAAGCTGATTCACTATTTTTATTACTTGATTGGATTGATGGATCAAATAGAATTGTTGAACGTGATCATTTTCTTGATTTAGCATACGTCTGTTGAAATCGGGATTTTAGATGTGATTCATATGAAGGGTAAGGGTAGACATAGCTAAATTATGCGACCGAATTAATAATACAAATTATAGGACTACTGTTTCTAAGGTCTGGCAGATAGATGTTGATTAAATTGCTTTGGATGTATTTCGTTGATGTTTGAAGTCGATGCGCTGCTTAAGTAATTATTTTATTCTAGGGTTGGTGTTTAGTTCAATGTCATAAGGGACGTGAAACTACCTTGAATATTTAGCTGTGAATAAAATCGATAAGTTCGTTTTGGGATAAAATTTGAGAATTTCATGATAAAAGAGTGTACATCAATGTTTTAAATAGTTAGTCGATAAAACAGGCTCTCACGCTGTTATATGTTGTTTCAAAATGCTCAGCCCGCTAGATCGAATGGTGTGATGTTCTAATTAGTTAGTGTGGAATTTAGGTTAATTGAGAAACAAAGTTTAAACGATTAGCCATTTGTCGATGTACAGTGTTTGCATATAAAATGTCGTGATGCCATACCATTAAGTGTTTGATTCTTTACAGTGTAATATCGTAATATTATCTTGCGATATTCACCTTGATATTCATACATGTGCATCGTGCATCTCATGAGGTATGCTAGTTGATTACGTGATGTGAAGGACAAGAACTGTATTAATCTCAAGGTGATGCGGATGATGACCCTGAAGATGGATAATATGAACGAGTGCTAAGACAAAGGATGGCCGTCAAGTGATCGGCGTTTAACAAACACTAACCTAGTGTTGTTCCAGGCAAGCCCCGGTGCATTATCCCTGTTCCTTGTTGTTTTAAAATCTTTATCACCTTATATGATGCATTAGGTGATAGGAGTTGTGTGCTAAACAACTGATGCATTTCCTTCCTTGGAAAATTGATCCCCATTCCTTGATTCCCATTTATAAAAAAAGATTTTTATGATGCTTAGCCTTGCTTTAGGAAAACAAAATGTTTTGTTTTAAAGCAAAAGGTGATGCTTCACACTGGATGAGAATTTTTACAAAGAAAAGACTGATTATGGTGGATCCATCACGGTCGTGATGGGTTTAACATCTAAAAAGATGTACCTCTGTCAGGTACCAAACTTTGGGGTTTAAGTAATAAAGACGAGACCGAGCGGGTGACTTGCATGAGAAGAGAGTCTCAATGTAGTGTCTCCGTCTTAGTCGATTAAGGACCGAACCGATGTAGCCTTGATGATCGAGGACCTTTTAACTGGACACATGCCTCGTCATGGGTAAGCTTTGCCTCAGTCAGACCAATACCAGAAAGGCCACCACGCAATAGGAGTGGACAGATGGCGAGAGTAGCATGTACCCTCCGTGGCAAAAGGCTGGATGGTGGTACATTTGTGCTCTCCGTTGGCGTGAACCCATTCTGGTCTTGAGAAACCCGGTGGTGAGTTGACATATGCAAGGGTTAAGTGCTACATATGCCGTGTGGTTGGAGATCCCCAGCTGGGTATTAATCGATTCGGATTGTCGTTACTTCTCGGACATGAAGACTTGGTCACTTACTTACACGTAACAATCCAGTGAACTAAAGGGATGATAAAAAGACGGCTAGTATAGGCTGTGGCGGAACCGCCCGAATTATTCCAACTTAAGTGCCTAAGTCCCACCTTGAAGGCTAGACCACACTTAAATAGGAATAAAATGTCGGTCCCTCGGATCTAGTCCGACAAGGCCACTAACAGGATCAAGTACCACGTACTCACTCGAAGGTGAGGCACAGAGCAAATACAATAAAGCATAAAACCAAGTAATAAGGAGTAATTAATTTATTAAAACATCATCGAAGTTTTAACAAAAGCAGGGATCATTGTTCAGAAATGCAGTGGAATAAAACTATGATATATAAACGGAGGGATGGGGAAGCCTGGCCCATCACTCCTCATGCTCCTCCTCTGCCGAGGTAGGGTCCCACTCGACTGTCCAACCCGGTGGCAAGATGGACGGCCAAGTCACTCCAAGCAACCATGTCCTCCAGAGAACTTGTAAAATTATGCCACAAGCAAGGCTGAGTATACTAATACTCAGCTAGACTTACCCGGTGTGAGGAGTCTACTCCTCTACCTCTAGACATGTAGCTGTTTGGCTGAGGGGTTTGGTTTGCCAAAGGCACTAGCTGAGTCTAAAGTCAAGTTTAGCTTTTCAAGTTTTAGTGTGACTCTCTTATGACTAAATGTGTACCTAGCTAATCATACATGGTAGCAACCATTTAGCAATCAACATCTTTTGCCTAGTCAACACATTTCCACTTGTTACTCAATGCAGTACAATGGATCAAGTAGTCTCATTAGCTGCGAGAAGCAGACGATTTGAATCGAGTTTTTATCCTTGCAAGGTAAACCTAAACACACGACGTGGCGAGGTACTCCATCCCCACACACATCAACCGTCCCCATCGATCCCCCGTCAACAGATTAGGGCTCACCACCTTGGCGTACAATGCCTCACTGACCCCGACTGCCGTCGTGCAGTGACCGCACTTGTACCCACCATAACCGGAATGGGAGACCACGTCTCAAGTCCCGTGAGGGGTAAAGTCCGCGGGCAGGTTCACTCAGGTACTAGGCTTACCGATTTACCATATTTCTCGGCATGTGCTTAGTACATTCAAACGCTTGACACAGGTATCTGCACGTTAATCCTTATTCCAGTTTCATCTCGTAGACCACGCATCCCCATGGATCCGTGTCCACAGACCATCCTCATTCTGATATAAAAAGGGATACATTCAATTCTTGACCTCGCGCGAGTGCTAGAAAAATCACTCAACTTCTACCGAGGTCCCTAATTAGCAAAGCAGCTACTCGACCTAGCATACTAGTATCCATCTCAAACGGAATCCTGAGTTCATGCAACTATGGTTTCAGGCAACTCCTACACTTAAGTGCACAGTACAAGCCTACAATCATTAAGTGCAGTAAAATAGCATATATAACGGTTATGCATAAAATCGGGGCTTGCCTTCCAAGGCTGGGGCAGGCAGATCCTCGATGGCAGACTCTGGTGCTGGCTCCTGGGCTACCTCCTGAGCAACTCCTTGCTCCGGAACGAGGATGTATTCTCCGTCAGCGAGATTACAATCAATCAAATGCAACGAATAAGATATATGCATATTAATGACATGGTAATTTGTAAAAGCTATGCATAGTAAAATAGTACTTAATTTTTTTGTGGTACGTTTAGGGTCCCCTTTTGGGTATAGTTAAGGGTTTTGTACTTTCATCTTAGAGATTTTGAATGAAAGATTACACTCTTTAATTATATTTTTATGTTCCATGAGTTCCTTGGAAGGTTTTGGTTGTACATTATCTATTTCTCCTAGAATTCTCTTTTTCTTTCTATTGTGCTTCTTATTAAGCATTTTTGACTATCTTTGTCAGTTAACTTTTTCCAAAAATGTTATAAAAATTACAGGGAGTAAACATTGGCCTTTGTGGGTTATTGTAAAAATTAGAGGTGGAAACTAATTCAGATACTACTTGTGCAAAATTAACAAGAGTAAGGGAAAAAGGGCACTTTACTCTATAGCTCTAGTTTCTGTGGGGTGTATGGGTCAACATTTATTTTTGCTAAGATTCTTAGGGGATAATAGGTATTTGTGTTGAAAATCATAGGAGAATACCTACTGGATATTTAGTTGTGATTTTCTAAAGTTTCAAGCTAAAAGGTACTTATAACCAACTTGTTATTTGAAAATATCAAACAACAGAACTTACATTTTTCCTAGATTCATAATAACATTTTATTAGTTATCCCAAGGTTTGGGGTGTTTTCCCTTCAGGATTATTTTTCTAGGATTTATCTAAGTTTTCAGTGTTTTCACAAAATAAAAGGTAGTGCATTCCTTTTGAACTAGCAGAAGGGTCTAACAAAATTTTCCAAAGAACTATGTTGGATAAGTGAGCTAGCAAAAATGTGGTTGCCCTCTGGTTTTTATCTTAAACTACGTTTTCTATTTTCTTTAACTTTGGGCCAAAATGAGTTTAAATGGTAAACCCTTTCTTAATGTGGTGTACTGAGGGGTGTACTATTTTTAAACAGATTAGGGAGTGGTTAAGTACTTCTCTGATTTTTCTTAACCCTAGTCTAACAGTATAGCTATTTTCCCCTATTTTATTTAGCTTTTGGCCAGATGGCTATTTAAATCAAAACTTTGAAATATTTTGCAACACTTATGTGGCGGAAGTGCCCGAATTATTCCAATTTAAGTGCCTAAGCCCTGCTGCCTTAGAGGCTAGGCCACACTTAAATGGGAATCACTCGTCAATCCCTCGGATCTAGTCCGACACGGCCACTGACCGGATCAAGTACCACAGTCTCACTCGATGGTGAGTCACAGAGCAAATACAATAAAGCATAAAACCATGCATGTAAGAGTATTAAATTATTACATCATCATCGGAGTTTTTGCAAAAGTAACCGGCATTGTTCGAGGTGCAGCGGAATATACTAACGGTAAATAAACAGAGAGATGGGGAAGCCTATCCCATCACTCCTCATGCTCCTCCTTAGCCGAGGTGGGGTCCCACTCGACAGTCCATCCCGGTGGCAAGATGGACGGCCAAGTCACTCCGGCAACCATGTCCTCCAGAGAACCTGTAAAATTATGCCACAAGCAAGGCTAAGTATACTAATACTCAGCTAGACTTACCCGGTGTGAGGAGTCTACTCCTCTACCTCTAGACATGCAGCTGTTTGGCTGTGGGGTTTGGTTTGCCAAAAGCACTAGCTGAGTTTCTAAATCAAGTTTTAACTTTGTCAAATTTAAGTGTGACTCTCTTAAGGCTAAATGTGTACTATCTACTCATACATAGTAGCAAACATTTTTAGCAATCAACATCTTGTATCATCTCATCATATTTCCACTTGTTACTCAATGTAGCAGCATGGATCAAGCAGTCTCATTAGCTGCGAGAAGCAGACGATTCGAATCGAGTTTTTAAACCTTGCAAGGTAAACCTAAACACACGACGCGGCGAGGCACTCTGTCCCCACACACATCAACCAGTCCCCATCGATTCCCTGGCAACAGAAAGTGGCTCACCGCCTTGGCGTACAATGCCTCACTGACCCCGACTGCCGTCGTGCAGTGACCGCACTTGTACCCACCATAACCGGAATGGGAGACCACGTCTCAGGTCGCGTGAGGAGGGCAATCTGCGGGCAGGTTCACTCAGGTACTAGGCTTACCGATTTACCATATTTCTTGGCATATGTTTAGTACGTTCAAACGCTTGACACATGGTACCACACCTTAATCCTTATTCAAATTTCCATCCCGTGGACAACCAATCCCCATGGATTGTTGTCCACAAACTAGCAACATTATGATAAGAAAGTGGATACAACCAATTTCCTGACCTCGTGCGAGTGCTAGAAAAATCACTCGACTTCTACCGAGATCCTAATTAATAAAGCAGCTACTCGACCTAGCATACTAGTATTCATCTCAAAAGGAATCCTGAGTTCATGCAACTAGGGTTTCAAGCAACTCCTACACTTAAGTGCACATTCAATCCTACAATCAATAAGTGTAGTAAAATAGCATAAATAATAGGTTATGCATAAAACCGGGGCTTGCCTTCCAAAGCTAGGGGCAGGCACATCCTCTGGTGCAGACTCAGGTGCTGGATCTGGGGCTACCTCCTGAGCAGCTCCTTGCTCCGGCACGAGGACGTACTCTCCGTCAGCGAGGTTACAGTCTATCGAAATGCAATGAATATGTATGTCATGATTCTGCAGGATTTAATAACTTTATGCTAAGGGCAGAAAAACTAAGTTTAATTAGTAACTTAGGGTTTTCTTGGTCCTGTGGGGCTTTTAGTGGCTTAGGCTTATCACTCTAGGTTTAAGTTTTGTTAAGGGTAGACATAGGGAATTAGTATTGCCTTTATATATTTCAGTGGACAGTTATAAAGGGTTTTTTTAGGGTGACACTCATTTTCTATTATCTATATTCCCCTTTCTTTATTTTCTATTTATGGTTTCTAGTGTAGGTTTGAACTACGGCAGTGGTTTGATAATTCCCAAAAATTCTATAAAAATTATTGTGGGTTGCCATTGGTCATTGTAGCCTGTTCTAGAAATTTTGAGGTTTTAAAGTAAAAGGCTATGCTTTAGATAAAAATAGCAAAAGTTGTGTAAAATGGGCCACTTTGCACTACATCTCTTAATTAGAGGTGAGTTCTGTCCTAAGGGTTATTTTTATTGGTATCTAACAGTAATAATAAATCTTTGTGCCAAAAATCACAAAATGTTAGTTGGTGGTTATTTAGTTGTGATTTTCTAAAGTTTTATGCCAAAAAGGTGCTTATAACTAACTTGTCATTTGAAAAATATCAAACAACAGATTCTGTATTTTTCTTATGTTCATCATAACAAAACATTAATTATCCCAAGGGTTGGGGTGTTCTCTCCTTGGGGTTATTTTTCTAGGGTTTTTCTAAGTTTTCCTTGTTTTCTTAAAATAAAAAGGATTCTACTTATTTTATACTAAATTAGGGTATAATAGATTTTTCTAGTAAACCACATTGAATAAGTATTCTAACAAAAATAGGGGTGCCCTTTGGTTCATTATTTAAGTCGTCTTTTCCCATTTTCTTAATCTTAAGCATATTGTAAAATAAATGGCAAAAATTAACTTAATGGGTTGGACAGAGAGTTTTAGCATTTTTAAACAGGATCAGTAGGTGGATATGAACTTCTCCAAATTTTTCTAACTTTATCTAAATAGTGCAACTATTTTTATCCTTATTATTTAGCTTTTGGGCAAAACAGTAATTAAATCAGATACCTAAAGTTTTCTGTAGTACATAGGGGTTATATATTTTTTCTAAGTAGTTTACATTATTTAGAGTCTAACAAAATTGGTTTGACCAAATTTGGATGAACTAAACAGAAGTTATGAATTATTAAAGTTTCTATTCAAATTTAAATTCAGATTTAATAAGGGTTTTCTAGAAAAGCAGTTTACACCGAGGACCTGGGGTATTTCCAAACTAACTCTCTCAGTTATACCCCCGCGCTACTATTCATTTGAGTCACTGACATTTCACAAAACCCCCTAGACTTCTTTCCTTCTCCCCCGCGGTCCTTCCCTAGGTTTAAACAGTGCCCGCAACAAAGAAAAGGGTGGCGCGGCTTACCGGCGGCGAGATAGGTCCGGCGAGGGGCAGGGTTGGCTCGGGGAGGCTCTGGCGGTCACAGCGATGTACGGCTCGACGGCTGTGATGGCCGGAATCGCCCGGTCCACGTGCGCAGGCGGGTGTCCTCGTCGGCGATGGGTGTGCTGGCCAAACCACAGGTGATCTAAAGCAATCCAGTGGCACGGTGAGCTTCCACGGGGTGATGTAGAGACTATGTGCACAAAGAATTGGAAAATGGCTCAGTGGATTACCCGGTCCACGCACACCGGCGGGGTTGCAAACTCCGGCGACCCTCAACTGGCCTCTCCGGCGAAGTAGGTTTCGATTCCTTGCTCGGGGAGCTTCACGGGGGTGTACTTAGTCGTCTCCGAGGATTGGACGGGGCTGGGAAGGGCTGGGCTGGCCGGTCCACTGGCGGCAGGGGCTCGGGTGGCCGCGGACACGCCGTGCACGGGCAAACGACGGTGAGTTGAGCTCCTGGTGAGGTTTGAGCTTGCGCGGAGAAGTGTGGTCGACGCTTGAGTGGGCTTTATAGGCGCGGCGCACACAGGGGACACGGGCGCGGCTCGGCGTGGCGCGGGGTCGGGCGCGGCAGAGCGCGTCGAACACGTGGAGCTTTTCTTCTACCCTTGTTCCACAGCTCACCCAAGTCGCAAACGTGTGAATCTTGGCAAAAATCCGGCGCTGAGTCTTTTCCTGGCACCTAGGGCTATCACTCATCTGTGAGACGCCATGGCAGATATGGCCTAGGGAGGGAGATCTTCGGTCGCCAAAACAGGTATGTCACTCTGCCCACCTCGCGACAAAAACCATGTCAAGGCATGTCAAACGTCAGAGTCTCGGGCTCAACTTTTTCCAGTGGGTGCCCTAGGTGGTATGCCACATTTTTGGTATAGAACACAGGTGGTTTTGGTGTCATCTTCAAGGTGAACACGGTTGATTTTTAGTGTAGGTGTAGTTTTTGACTTAGAGAAAATTTGAGAGCTCTAGCTCTCACTCTACTTGGAGATTTGATTTGGGGTTTCTCCAGGGGTCTTTTTGCAATATTACCTCCCTATAATTGTAGGTTAATAAGTTACTTAACTTTGTGTCAAAATTTTTAATCCATGGTTTGCACAAATGCTCATCCTCTTCCCCTTTCAACCATGACTTTGGAAGATGGGGTTCAAGAGGGGTCTAGGGTTTATTCTCCTCTTGTCCAAGGTGGTATGTGCACAAAGCTTGAGTGATGCTCTTAGGTCATTAACATTCTTGATTAACCCATGGCTTCCAAGGTTCTTAGGTTCTTCTCAAGTTCTACCACATGTGATCACAGTTACCAGTGCATAGATGTGCTCTAGCAATGGTAACACCTAAGGTGTTACAGCCCTCCCCCCTTAAAGGAATCTCGTCCCGAGATTTCAGGCAGAGTCCTCTAGAGGGGGTGCTATGAAGGTGTGCCGGAGTGTGGTTTCTGCTTTTCTTTGAGTTTCTCTAATTGACTGTTCTTCGAATGTCATCCCCTTTGCAACTTCAGAAGGAAGTCCTTTTTAAGTTAAATCCACAACTTATACTGCCCTTACTATCTAAGTTTTTCTTATAATTGTTTTCAAAGGGCAGGTGGGGGTGGGATTTTGGGTTACATACCGACTCCTTTGGGCAGAAAGGCGGGGAAGCGTGAACGTAGAAAATCCTCAGTCTCTCATGTAGCTTCTTCTGCTGAATGGTGACTCCATTGAACCTTATACATTTGGATTGACCTTGCCCGTGTTGATCTCTCCTTCTGATCCAATACCTTGATGGGGTACTCCTGATAGGACAAGTCTGGTTCTATCTCAATGTCTGGTTCCGGTAGCACTTCAGTGGGTAGGCGGACACATTTCCTTAGCCTGAGATACATGGAACACATTATGAATAGCTAACATGCTGGGTGGCAACTTCACTTGATATGCTACAGGCCCACAAGTCTCCTGGATCTCATAAGGTCCAATGTATCGAGGAGCTAACTTGCCCTTGATCCCGAATCTCTGGACACCCTTGGTGGGTGACACCTTAAGATAAACATGGTCTCCCACTGCAAACTGTAGAGGTTTTCCGCCTCTTATCATGATAGCTCTTTTGCTTGGCCTGAGCAGCTTCTAAGTTCTTCTTGATGACTCTGACCTTTTCCTCTGCTTCAAGTACCAAATCTGGCCCGAATATTTCTCTTTCTCCGGCTTGAGACCAATTCAGTGGGGTCCTACACCTTCTCCCATATAAGGCCTCAAAAGGCGCCATCTTCAAACTGGACTGGTAGCTGTTATTGTAAGAAAACTCTGCTAAAGAAAGACACTTGTCCCAATCCTTTCCATAGTGTAACACACATGCCCTCAACATGTCTTCCAGAATCTGGTTTACCCTTTCTGTCTGGCCATCTGTTTGGGGATGTTATGCTGAGCTTCGTATGACATGGGTCCCAAGTGATTCTTACAATTGTTCCCAAAATCGTGCCACAAATGGTGCTCCTCTGTCTGACACTATAGTCCTGGGTATCCCATGCAAACGAACTATCTGGTCAATGTAGATTTCCGCATACTTCTCCGTCCTATGGGTGGTATGTACTGGCAAGAAATGAGCGGTCTTGGTCAATCTGTCCACAATAACCCAAATTGAATCATGGTGCCTGGAAGTATTGGGCAATCCCACGATAAAGTCCATGCAAATGTCCTCCCATTTCCAAGATGGTACGTGGAGGGGTTGCAAAGGGCCTGTTGTCTTCAAATGACTGGCTTTGATCCTTTGGCAGGTGTCACACTCGGATATGTACTTGGCAATTTCCCTCTTCATTCTGGTCCACCAATACAAGGATCTGAGATCATGATACATCTTGTTGCTACCAGGATGCATGGAGAATTTTGAAAGGTGAGCTTCATCCAATATCTTCTTTCTGAGCTCAGGGTCTTTGGGAACAACCAATCGATCTCCAAACCATAAAATTCCCTTACTGTCCTGACGGAAGCACTTGTATTTTTCTGCCTTCTGCTTGAGCATGTCTTTGATAACCTGAACACCTTTATCCCCAATCTGCGCCTAGACTATTTGCTCTTGCAATGTGGGCTCCACCGAGATATAACTTAATTCATCGGAAGGAACAACTTCCAGGTTTAGCTTACACAACTCATCACACAGGGTGGTAACTCTTGCATCCATGCTCATACAGTTACAATGGGCCTTTCTGCTCAAGGCATCTGCCACACCATTGGCCTTGCCTGGATGGTAATACACCTCCAAGTCGTAATCCTTGATTAGTTCTAACCATCTCCTCTGCCTCATGTTCAGATCTGCCTGAGTGAAGATGTATTTGAGACTCTTGTGATTAGTGTAGATGTTACAGTGAGCTCCCATCAAATAGTGTCTCCAAATCTTAAGAGCATGAACCACAGCTGCCAACTCCAGATCATGTGTAGGGTAATTCTGCTCATGGGGTCTGAGTGCTCGGGAAGCATAAGCAATCACTCTATTATCTTGCATCAAGACACAACCCAATCCAGTACCGGAAGCATCACAATAAACTTCAAATGGCTTGGTGTTATCAGGTTGAGCCAGCACTGGGGCTGTTGTCAAATGCTGCCTCAAAGTATGAAAGGCATCTTCGCACTTCTGGTTCCAATCATATTTGGCTCCCTTCTTCAATAACTCAGTCATTGGCTTGGCAATTCTAAAGAAGTCCGGAATAAATCATCGATAATACCCCGCCAATCCCAGAAAACTCCGAATTTGCCTCACTGTGGTTGGGGGTTTCCAATTCATCACCTCTTGTACTTTCTCAGGATCAACTGATATCCCTTCCTGAGAAATTGAGTGACCCAAGAATTTAATCTCCTTCAGCCAAAATTCACATTTAGACAACTTGGCATACAACCGATGGTCACGCAGTCTCTGAAGTACAGTATGCAAATGTTTAGTGTGCTCGGCTTCATCCTTGGAATAGACCTGGATATCATCGATGAAAACGACCATGAACTTGTCCAACTCTGGCATGAATATCGAGTTCATCAGGTACATAAAATAAGCCGGGGCATTGGTCAGCCCAAAAGACATCACCAAAAACTCATAAAGCCCATATCTGGTGGAGAAGGCCGTCTTTGGAATATCACTGGCACGGATCTTGATTTGATGGTAGCCTGAGCGAAGGTCTATCTTGGAGAATACTTTGGCTCCCACCAACTGATCAAACAGAACATCGATGCGAGGTAGCAGGTATTTGTTCTTGATAGTCACCGCATTGAGAGGGCGGTAGTCAACACACATTCTCAAACTCTCATCCTTTTTCTTCACAAATAATGCAGGACATCCCCAAGGTGAAGTACTTGGGCGAATGAACCCCTTGTCCAACAATTCTTGTAGTTGCTTCTTCAGTTCTGCCAGTTCCGCGGGAGGCATCCTATAGAGTCTCTTGGAGATAGGAGCAGTCCCGGGTTGCAATTCAATTGCAAACTCAATGTCTCTGTCAGGTGGCATTCCTAGCAACTCATCCGGAAAAACATCTGGGTAGTCACAGACTACTGGGATCTTTCCCACTGGGGATTCTATCATAACGAAGGCACAAGAACGGGTACAACCCTGATCAGGCAAATATAAAACAGTCTCGCCATAAGCAGGGGAATGAATCTCAATTGCTCTGGCTGCAATGTCCAATACTGCCTGATGCCTGGTCAACCAGTCAGCTCCCAATATAATATCCACGCTATCCAATCCTAAGATGAGAAGGGTGGTTCTAATCACAAGGCTACCAAATTTTATAGGCACTTGCCTGCTGATTTGATTGGTGGCAATCCTGCCTCCGGGTGTTGAAATTGTGATACCCCCATTGGTGTGATGAAAGGGCAATTGACACTTGGCACTAAATTTGGCACTAATAAAGCTATGTGATGCACCAGAATCGAAAAGAATAATAGCAGGACAATTTAAAACGGTAAAGATACCAGTCATGACGGGTGCTCCCTCGGGAATATCAGCCATGGTGGTAAAGTTCAGCTTGCCCTGCCTCACTTGCACCTTCTGCCTCTTGCCCTGGTTTTGATTGACATTCTGCCCCTGCCTCTGCTGGTTCCTGGGGCAATTCTTGGCATAATGCCCAGTGTTGCCACAGGTGAAACACCTGTTGTCATTTGCCTGGCGATACTGCTGCTGCTGCTGATTGTTCCTCTGAGCTGGAAACTAGGTGCGGTTGGGTGCCTGTTGCTGCTGCTGTGGTCGGATCACCCATCTCCCTTGCTGCTGCTGGGGTCCCCTGTTCTGAGTGTCAGACACAATCCTGAAGCGCTGTGGCTGAGGTGAGGGTCCTGCCACAGGGGTCTTCCTCTTTTTCTCTGCCTGACGAGCTATGATACAGTCCTCCTGGGAAATGGCCATGTTGACCAACTCATTATAGCTGTTGGCCCTGACAGTGTTGAGACGATCACGGAGCTTAGTGCTGAGCCCCCGTCTGAACCTGTCCCTCTTCTTCTCATCTGTATCTACATGGTACCCAGCATACTGGCACAGATCATTGAAAGCCTGAGCATAATGCAACACTGTCCTGTTGCCCTGAGTGAGTGCCAGAAACTCATTGAGTTTACGGTCCATGATGCCAGCTGGGATATGGTGCCCCCTGAAAGCTGCCTTGAACTCTCTCCAATCCACTTCATGGTCAGTCGGTTGCATAGCAAGATAGTGGTCCCACCATGTTCGCGCGGGTCCGCGAAGCTGCTGGGTGGCGAACCGGACCTTTGTCACCTCAGAACAAACTCCATTGAGTAGTGGGAATTTAGATTCCACTACCCTCAGCCATACATCAGCATCAAGTGGGTCCTCTGCCCTGGTGAACAAAGGCGGCTGAGTACTGAGGAACTCTTGGTAAGTGGCTACTGCGGGGTGACGCTGATGATCTCCACCAACATAGTGCTGAGGTGGTGGCTGACGCTGAGCTAGCTGCCTCAAGATCTCATTCTGCTGAGCCATTAGCTCCTGCAGAGTGGGAGGCGGTGGCGGTGGTGGAGGGATGCGCTCATTCTGGCCACGACGCGCTCTCCCGGCCATCTGAAAAATCACATATATTCTCAATAACACATCTTCAAGTTTAAGGTTTAATCGCGGCGAAAGAGTCAAGGGCGAATTGATAGATTCCGACATAAATAAAAAGGATTCTGAAAAGACATAAATTTTCCTTCCAAGTTAAGAACTAAAAGCATCCATCAATCATGCTTCCAAAAGAGTTTATCACGGTTACATCAGTGTCCCCAAAAGACTCAACTCTATCTAGCCTAGTACCCCAAGGGTGCAAAAGCTAAGCTAGCCGCGAGGAGTCCTACATTACCAACCTCTATTCCTACTCCGACACCTAATGAGCGAACGAGGCAACACTCGACTCGGGGGAAGGTGGCCTCCCTGAGCCAGCAGTGTCTACACTGGAAGCAAGCTCCTCCCCTCCCTCAATGTCGACGTCCTCGTCAGCCTCCCCATCATGGATCTCCTGATGATGCATATCCAGGTGCTCATTAGCCTCTGCTAGCTGTTGCTGGGTGTTGAGGGGCTGATCTTCGAGAACCTCAATGGTGTTCTCCCTCGTCCCCACCAATTCCTCTAGCTCATGGATCTCATCAGACAACTGCTCCACTTGTAAATCTTTTTCCACCAGCTCCTGGGACAAGTCAACCACGAGCTCCTCCCTGTTATCCAGGGTGATCTTGGTTGCCTCCAATAATGCCATCAGATGAGACATTGCTTCTCCACGCACCACTTGCAGACGATACAAGGCGTTCATGCATCGTACCGACAAGTGAGCCGTGTGGCCTGGGTAGAGAGCCCAGATGTCCTTGGCATGCACCACCCGATCCTTCCACATCGGGTCGTCCTCCTTTTCCAGCAGGGAACAAGCCAATGGGGTGGGTAGAGAGCTCCAAGGGATGGAATCCGCAAAAAGTAGTCAACCCGTGCAGAGCAATCGCCTCGATCGTGTCCTCCGCCCGGTATCCGAAAGACTCGGAGTCCAGTGAACGCCAGCCTGGCTGCAGGGGATGAGGCTCCAAGGTCATCCTCACCCTACAGCGGGGCACCCGGTGCTTCTCGAACTGCTGCACAGCGTACTGAGGGGGTGTCATGTACCCGGCCCCCTAAAGTACCTCCCACAAAATACGGGGGAAGCCCTCTCGTGCAAGCCCGTCAGTGTGGGTTAGTGCATTCCCGTCGTCTAAGGATCCGTGGGAAGTCATCTGTGTACAGGGAAGCGTAAGTAAAAGAAAAAGAATTATAAAAAAAGTCAAGAAAAAGAATAAGACTCAACTTCTCTCCATTTATAAAATAGTACTGAGGCACTTAGTTGGTCATCATTTTGTATTTAAGTCCTTGCCAAATTTTCCTCTTGTTTAATTTAATGTAAGAATGCATGCATGCTCGTCCTGAACGACCTCACATCAGTATCAAGGGAAAATAGGGAAGAACTCCCATCCCCTAAAGTGGCCTGTGGGGCCTAATTATTTAGCCACCTAGCTACCCTTCTATCATCCTAAGGCTTCACGTCCTAGGTCTATCCTGCTCGTCCTACGATCTATCCAACATTGTTTCTATCAAGTTTTATTTTGAAAAGGGATGGTATTCATATCTTATTGATTCCTCTGTGGTGGTACAAGCTCCGATACCAGCTGTGGTGGAACTGCCCGAATTATTCCAACTTAAATGCCTAAGCCCTACCTTAGAGGCTAGGCCACACTTAAATGGGAATCACTCGTCAATCCCTCGGATCTAGTCTGACACGGCCACTGACAGGATCAAGTACCACAATCTCACTCGATGGTGAGTCAAAGAGCAAATACAATAAAGCGTAAAACCATGCATGTAAGAGTATTAAATTATTACATCATCATCATCGGAGTTTTTGCAAAAGTAACCGGCATTGTTCGAGGTGCAGCGGAATAAACTAATGGTAAATAAACAGAGAGATGAGGAAGCCTATCACATCACTCCTCATGCTCCTCCTCAGCCGAGGCGGGGTCCCACTCGACAGTCCATCCCGGTGGCAAGATGGACGGCCAAGTCACTCCGGCAACCATGTCCTCCAGAGAACCTATAAAATTATGCCACAAGCAAGGCTGAGTATACTAATACTCAGCTAGACTTACCCGGTGTGAGGAGTCTACTCCTCTACCTCTAGACATGCAGCTGTTTGGCTGTGGGGTTTGGTTTGCCAAAAGCACTAGCTGAGTTTCTAAATCAAGTTTTAACTTTGTCAAATTTAAGTGTGACTCTCTTAAGGCTAAATGTGTACTATCTACTCATACATAGTAGCAAACATTTTTAGCAATCAACATCTTGTATCGTCTCATCATATTTGCACTTGTTACTCAATGTAGCAGCATGGATCAAGCAGTCTCATTAGCTGCGAGAAGCAGACGATTCGAATCGAGTTTTTAAACCTTGCAAGGTAAACCTAAACACACGACGCGGCGAGGCACTCCGTCCCCACACACATCAATCGTCCCCATCGATTCCCTGGCAACAGAAAGGGGCTCACCGCCTTGGCGTACAATGCCTCACTGACCCCGACTGCCGTCGTGCAGTGACCGCACTTGTACCCACCATAACCGGAATGGGAGACCATATCTTAGGTCGCGTGAGGAGGGCAATCTGCGGGCAGGTTCACTCAGGTACTAGGCTTACCGATTTACCATATTTCTCGGCATATGTTTAGTACGTTCAAACACTTGACACACGGTACCACACCTTAATCCTTATTCAAATTTCCATCCCGTGGACAACCAATCCCCATGGATTGTTGTCCACAAACTAGCAACATTATGATAAGAAAGTGGATACAACCAATTTCCTGACCTCGCGCTGAGTGCTAGAAAAATCACTCGACTTCTACCGAGATCCTAATTAATAAAGCAGCTACTCGACCTAGCATACTAGTATTCATCTCAAAAGGAATCCTGAGTTCATGCAACTAGGGTTTCAAGCAACTCCTACACTTAAGTGTACATTCAATCCTACAATCAATAAGTGTAGTAAAATAGCATAAATAACAGGTTATGCATAAAACCGGGGCTTGCCTTCTAAAGCTGGGGCAGGCAGATCCTCTGGTGCAGACTCGGGTGCTGGATCTGGGGCTACCTCCTGAGCAGCTCCTTGCTCCGGCACGAGGACGTACTCTCCATCAGCGAGGTTACAGTCTATCGAAATGCAATGAATATGTATGTCATGATTCTGCAGGATTTAATAACTTTATGCTAAGGGAAGAAAAACTAAGTTTAATTAGTAACTTAGGGTTTTCTTGGTCCTGTGGGGCTTTTAGTGGCTTAGGCTTATCACTCTAGGTTTAAGTTTTGTTAAGGGTAGACATAGGGAATTAGTATTGCCTTTATATATTTCAGTGGACAGTTATAAAGGGTTTTTTTAGGGTGACACTCATTTTCTATTATCTATATTCCCCTTTCTTTATTTTCTATTTATGGTTTCTAGTTTAGGTTTGAACTACGGCAGTGGTTTGATAATTCCCAAAAATTCTATAAAAATTATTGTGGTTGCCATTGGTCATTGTAACCTGTTCTAGAAATTTTGAGGTTTTAAAGTAAAAGGCTATGCTTTAGATAAAAATAGCAAAAGTTGTGTAAAATGGGCCACTTTGCACTACATCTCTTAATTAGAGGTGAGTTCTGTCCTAAGCGTTATTTTTGTTGGTATCTAACAGTAATAATAAATCTTTGTGCCAAAAATCACAAAAAGTTAATTGGTGGTTATTTAGTTGTGATTTTCTAAAGTTTTATGCCAAAAAGGTGCTTATAACTAACTTGTCATTTGAAAAATATCAAACAACAGATTCTGTATTTTTCTTATGTTCATCATAACAAAACATTAATTATCCCAAGGGTTGGGGTGTTCTCTCCTTGGGGTTATTTTTCTAGGGTTTTTCTAAGTTTTCCTTGTTTTCTTAAAATAAAAGGGATTCTACTTATTTTATACTAAACCAGGGTATAATAGATTTTTCTAGTAAACCACATTGAATAAGTATTCTAACAAAAATAGGGGTGCCCTTTGGTTCATTATTTAAGTCATCTTTTCCCATTTTCTTAATCTTAAGCATATTGTAAAATAAATGGCAAAAATTAACTTAATGGGTTGGACAGAGAGTTTTAGCATTTTTAAACAGATCACTAGGTGGATATGAACTTCTCCAAATTTTTCTAACTTTATCTAAATAGTGCAACTATTTTTATCCTTATTATTTAGCTTTTGGGCAAAACAGTAATTAAATCAGAACCCTAAAGTTTTCTGTAGTACATAGGGGTTTTATATTTTTCCTAAGTAGTTTACATTATTTAGAGTCTGACAAAATTGGTTTGACCAAATTTGGATGAACTAAACAGAAGTTATGAATTATTAAATTTTCTGTTCAAATTTAAATTCAGATTTAATAAGGGTTTTCTGGAAAAGCAGTTTACACCGAGGACCCTGGGGTATTTCCAAACTAACTCTCTCAGTTATACCCCCGCGCTACTATTCATTTGAGTCACTGACATTTCACAAAACCCCCAGACTTCTTTCCTTCTCCCCCGCGGTCCTTCCCTAGGTTTAAACAGTGCCCGCAAGAAAGAAAAGGGTGGCGCGGCTTACCGGCGGCGAGATAGGTCCGGCGAGGGGCAGGGTTGGCTCGGGGAGGCTCTGGCGGTCACAGTGATGTACGGCTCGACGGCTGGGATGGCCGGAATCGCCCGGTCCACGTGCGCAGGCGGGTGTCCTCGTCGGCGGTGGGTGTGCCGGCCAAACCACGGCGATCTAAAGCAATCCAGTGGCACGGTGAGCTTCACGGGGTGATGTAGAGACTGTGTGCACAAAGAATTGGAAAATGGCTCAGTGGATTACCCGGTCCACGCACACCGGCGGGGTTGCGAACTCCAGCGACCCTCAACTGGCCTCTCCGGCGAAGTAGGTTTCGATTCCTTGCTCGGGGAGCTTCACGGGGGTGTACTTAGTCGTCTCCGAGGGTTGGACGGGGCTGGGAAGGGCTGGGCTGGCCGGTCCACGACAGCAGGGGCTCAGGGTGGCCGCTGACACGCCGTGCACGGGCAAACGACTGGTGAGTTGAGCTCCGGTGAGGTTTGAGCGTGCGTGGAGAAGTGTGGTCGACGCTTGAGTGGGCTTTATAGGCGCGGCGCACACAGGGGACACGGGCGCGGCTCGGCGCGGCGCGGGGTCGGGCGCGGGCAGTGCTCTGGCGCGGCAGAGCGCGTCGAACACGTGGAGCTTTTCTTCTGCCCTTGTTCCACAGCTCACCCAAGTCGCAAACGTGCGAATCTTGGCAAAAATCCGGCGCGAGTCTTTTCCTGGCACCTAGGGCTATCACTCATCTGTGAGACGCCATGGCAGATATGGCCTAGGGAGGGAGATCTTCGATCGCCAAAACAGGTATGTCACTCTGCCCACCTCGCGACAAAAACCATGTCAAGGCATGTCAAACGTCAGAGTCTCGGGCTCAACTTTTTCCAGTGGGTGCCCTAGGTGGTATGCCACATTTTTGGTATAGAACACAGGTGGTTGTGGTGCCATCTTCAAGGTGAACACGGTTGATTTTTAGTGTAGGTGTAGTTTTTGACTTAGAGAAAATTTGAGAGCTCTAGCTCTCACTCTACTTGGAGGTTTGATTTGGGGTTTCTCCAGGGGTCTTTTTGCAATATTACCTCCCTATAATTGTAGGTTAATAAGTTACTTAACTTTGTGTCAAAATTTTTAATCCATGGTTTGCACAAATGCTCATCCTCTTCCCCTTTCAACCATGACTTTGGAAGATGGGGTTCAAGAGGGGTCTAGGGTTTATTCTCCTCTTGTCCAAGGTGGTATGTGCACAAAGCTTGAGTGATGCTCTTAGGTCATTAACATTCTTGATTAACCCATGGCTTCCAAGGTTCTTAGGTTCTTCTCAAGTTCTACAACATGTGATCACAGTTACCAGTACATAGATGTGCTCTAGCAATGGTAACACCTAAGGTGTTACAACTTAGGGGTTTTGTATTTTTCCTAAGCAGTTCACAATATTCAAAACATAGCAAAATTGGTTTGACTCAATTTGGTTGAATAAAACCGAAGTTATGAGTTTTACAAGCTCTGTTTGTATTTAAAAGAGAAATGTTTAAAAGGTTTTCTGGAAAACCAGTTTGCACCGAGGACGCTGGGTTTTTTTTCCAAACCAACTCTTAAACTTATGCCCCTGCGCCACTATTCACTTGAGTCTCCGACCATTCAAAACCCCCCCTGACTTCCTTTCCTTCTTCCCCGAGGTCCCTCCCCCCTTTTAAACATTACCTGTGGAAGTAAATAGGGCGGCGCGGCTTACTGGCAGTGAGGGAGGTCTGGCGAAGGGCGGGGTAAGCTTTGGGAAGTCCTTGCAGTCACGACTGAGGTATGGCTCGACGATGGTGATGGCCGAAATCGATCGGTCCACGTGCGGAGGCGGGCGAGCTCATCGGCGGTGTGTACTCTGGCCTATCCACGGCGATATAGTTCAATCCAAGGGCATGGGAAGCTTCACGGGGTGCTAAGGAGTCTACCCATGCAAGGAATTGAAGAAAGGCTCACTGTGGAGCTCGGTCTACGCTCGCTGGCTGGTCGAGTGAAGTCCGGTGACCTTGATCCGGTGTCTCCGGTGAGGCAGAGCTCGATTCCTTGCTCTAGGAGCTTCACCGAGGCACGTAGAGCCTCTCTCGAGGGTCGGACGGGGCTGGGAATGGCTCGGTTGGCCGGTCTACGGTGGTGGTTTCTCGGGCGGCCGTTGGCACATCGTGCGCAGGGCAAACGCCGGTGATCTTGCGCTCCGGTGAGGTCGGGAGTGAGCGGGGGAGTACGGTCGAGGCCTAGGTTGGCTTTATAGGCGCGGGCGCGGGTGCGGGCACGAGTTTGGCTCGGCATGGCACGGTGCGCGCGGGGCTGAGCGCCGGGGCGTGCTCTGGCGTGCCAAAATGCGTCGAACACGTGGGCGTTTGTTTCTACCCGTGTTCTAACGCTTGCTGAGACCGCAAACGTGTGAATCTTGGCAAAAATCCTGCGCAGACCTCTTCCTGGCACCTATGGCTATCTCTTGTATGTGAGTTCCGATGGAGGATACGCCCTAGGTCAGAAGATATGCGGACACCAAATCGAGGTTGTCACACTATTCACCCCGAGACAAAAGTGGTGTCAAATCATGTCAAACGATTTTGGCTCGGGTTCAAATTTTTCCAGTGGGTTCCTTAGGTAGTTTGGCTCCTTTTTGATATTCAGGCCAAGTGGTTTTGGCGCCAATAACTAGGTGAACACTTCTGATCTTTAGATTAGGGTTCATTTTTGACTTAGAGAAAATTGGAGAGCTCTAGTTTGCTTTCTACTTAAGGAATGGATGTGGGGTCTTTAAGGGGCCTTTTTGTAATGTTTCCCCTCTGCATTTTATAGATTTTAATGTGTACTTAAACTTTGGTTAAGAGTTGAAAACAAGAATTTCTCATTTGATTATCTTTCCCTCTAATCTCTTGCTTGGAGGTCTAGTGCTTAAAGGGGGTCTAGGGTTTGCTCCTCTTTTGACCAAAGTGATCATTGCATAAAATGTTTGGGTAAAGCTTTTGTCATGAATCTTCTTTAGTTAACCCCATGTTTCCAAGGCTTTGGTGCTCCTTTGCCTCCATTTAAACACATGTGATAACAACTCATAAGTGTAAGTGGGGAGTCAGTCCTTGGGTAACACATGGGGTGTTACAACCCTCCCCCCTTAAAAGAATCTCGTACCGAGATTTGGGTAGGGATCCTTTAGAGGGGTACCAAGAAGGTGTGTTGGTGTGTTGCATTTTCCTTTAGTCAAGTTTCTCTATTTAACTGCTCTTCGAATGTCATCCTCTTTGCAACTTCAGAAGGAAGTCCTTTTAGATATATTTCCAAAACTTACTCTATTCTTAACAACTAGGTTTTTCTTATATTTAGATTCAAAGGGCAGGTGGGGGTGGGGTTTTGGATTACGTACTAACTCCTTTGGGCAGAAAGTCGGGGAAGCGAGAACGTAGAAAATCCTCAGTCTCCCACGTAGCCTCTTCTATTGAATGGTGGCTCCACTGAACCTTATACATCCTGATCGACCTTGCCCACGTTGATCTCTCCTTTTGGTCCAATACCTTGACGGGGTGCTCTTGATAAGACAAGTCTGGTTCTATCTTCAATTCTAGTTCAGGTAGCACTTCCGTGGGTAAGCGGACACACTTTCGTAGCTGAGATACATGGAACACATCATGAACTGCTGACATATGGGGTGGCAACTTCAATTGATATGCTATAGGTCCACAAGTCTCTTTGATCTCATAGGGCCCAATGTAGCGAGGAGCTAACTTGCCCTTGATTCCAAATCTCGGAACGCCTTTAGTGGGTGACACCTTAAGATAAACATGATCTCCCACTTCAAACTGTAGAGGATTCCTCCTCTTGTCATGATAGCTCTTTTGCCTAGCCTAAGCAGCCTCTAAATTCTTTTTAATGACTCTAACTTTCTCCTCTACTTCAAGTACCAGGTCAGGTCCAAATATTTCCCTCTCTCCAGCTTGTGATCAATTTAGCGTTGTCCTACACCTTCTCCCATATAAGGCCTCGAATGGTGCCATCTTTAGGCTGGACTGATAGCTGTTATTATAAGAAAATTCTGCTAAAGAAAGACACTTGTCCCAAATTTTCCCATAGTGTAACACACAGGCTCGCAACATGTCCTCGAGAACTTGATTCACTCTCTCCGTCTGACCATCTATCTGAGGATGATAGGCTGAGCTTCTAATCACTGTGGTTCCAAGTAACTTTTGGAGCTGCTCCCAAAAACGTGCCATAAACAGTGCCCCCCTATCAGACACAATAGTTCTCGGAATTCCATGCAAATGCACTATTTGGTCAATATAGATCCCTGCATACTTCTCTATCTTGTAGGTGGTATGCACTGGCAAGAAATGAGCTGTCTTGGTTAATTTATCCACAATGACCCAAATAGAATGGTGGTGCCGAGAGGTGTTGGGCAATCCCACAATATAATCCTTGCAAATATCCACCCATTTCCAAGATGGTATGGGAAGGGGTTGTAAGTTACCGGCTACCTTCAAATGGCTAGCTTTGACTCTCTGGCAAGTGTCACATTCAGATACATACTTAGCAATTTCCCTCTTCATTCTGGTCCACCAATACAAAGATCTGAGATCATGATACATCTTGTTACTGCCGGGGTGCACGGCGAATTTGGAAAGGTGAGCTTCATCCAGGATTTTCTTTCTGAGTTTGGGATTCTTAGGAACAACCAATCGGTCTTCAAACCATAGCACTCCCTTGCTGTCCTGACGGAAACATTTGTACTTATCTACCTTTTGTTCGAGCATTTCCTTGATGACTTGAACACCCTTGTCACCAATTTGAGCCATGACTATCTGCTCCTGCAAGGTGGGCTCCACTGAGATATACTTCAAAGTCCCTGAGGAAACAACTTCCATGCTCAACTTCCACAACTCATCACACAGGGTGGTTATTGGGGGCCTTCGGCTTCCGAAGGTCCTCAAAAATATGATTTAACAATGTTTCTGGAGTATAATACATGAACAGGTACCTTCGGGCTCGGATCAGAACTACAGTGTGAAGAAGCACAAAGAATACGAAGGTTGGCACAGAGCCAAAGATAAGTGCAGGAGAGCTTCGGCATGATAGCAGAGAAGGAAACCGACTTAAAAAGGAAAAGGCTATTCAGACCTTGATGGGTCCCTATAGAGCCATTAGCAAATGTAAAGGGCATGGGTGTAATTTTACATGGGCTGCGTCCCGTTCCTATAAATAGTCGAACAGTGCTCCCGTACTGTTCACGCTGACTTGGCATTTGCTTTTGCGTCACGCTTGTACTTTTACCTTCTTTCAAGCCGAAGGTACATTTGTAATTTGATATCATCTCTATGTTTCCATAATAATAAAATAGAAATGAGTTGATAATAATACATTATTGTTTATGTTGTCTTTTATATCTCCTATGATTCATTCTTCATTTTTGTATGTTATGCTGATGAAGATGTGTCCTTCATAACCTTCGTTCGGAAATCATTATATCCCAAGGGAAATAATGCTTCGAAGGACGAAGGATTTTAACATTTAACATTTTCTGTGTTGCCTTGTTCTTAACTCACAGCATTTGAGGACAAGTCCCCAACATTGGTGCCCACCTCCGGTGAACTCTTTTCGACCACCTTCGGCAAGCATTGACCTTCGTCATGCCACCGAAGAAATGCTTCAGCGATAGGGGCTGCCGCTCTGCAGCCGCTGGACCCGAACCAGGAGACCTTTTCTCTTCGAGAGGCCTAAAGCCAGAAGAGGAAGGCCACTAGTCCAACACCCCAGGAGGATGAGTTGGACCAAGAAATTAGAAATATGGAGATGCTTCATCAACAAGTACAAAGGAAGAAGGAGAAGATGGCTCGACTAGCCGACCATCAGAGGCAGATTGACGAAGCCACTGAAGAAGTACGCCATCTTGCTCTAGATGAGCAATGGCGAAGGCCTCAACATAGGGAGCTTCATCAAGAAGGCTTCTTCAATGAGGATGAATGGTACGAGGATTTCCATCATGGAAATTTTGTTTTTGATGATGCTTCTCCTCTGTCAGCAGAACTGTAGGCTACACCTTGGCCCCCATTTTACAAGCCACTCCAGCTCCCCATGTATGATGGGCACTCAGATCCGAAAGCAGTTTCTGATGAGCTACGAAGCAACCATATCTTCATATGGAGGCAATACCACAGTCATGGCGAAATATTTCTTCATGGCAATCAAGAATGTTGTGCAAACCTGGTACTCCTCTCTTCGGCCAGGAACAATCACATCATGGCAGAAGCTAAAGGACATGTTGATCACCAGTTTCCAAGGATTTCAGACGAAAGCCGGTCATCGCTCAAGCTTTGTTCCAGTGCACGCAAGATCATGAAGAATACCTCCAGGCGTATGTCCGAAGGTTCTTGTGTTTGAGGGCACAAGCGCCAACAGTGCCCAATGAAATTGTCATTGAGGTCATGATCAAGGGGCTTCGGCCAGGACCTACGGCCCAATATTTCACCAGGAAACCCCCTCAAACCCTGGAGAAATTGCTTCAAAAGATGGATGAATACATCCGCGCTGACAATGACTTTCTTCAGAGCAGGGAGGAAGCCTACAGGTTCTCTGAGATGACCAGGGGCTTCGGAGGGAGAATCCACCCAGGGCATGTCAGATCAATCCACTCTACCCAGAATGACGACAGATGAAGTCAGCAATAGAGGCCACAATATTCCTCGCAAGCTTTGGGGCACCAACAAAGCCATCTTCGGCCGCCAGCTCCAAGGGGTAGAGGCGCCAGGGGCTTCGGAGGAAGATTTGGGGATCAGCCCAGAAAAATTTATTGCTTATTCTGTGGTGAGGACAAGGGCCATACTACAAGGATGTGCCATGTCACCATTCAGAAATAGAAGGAAATAGCAGAAGCTGCAGCTTAGCAGAATCAGCCGAAGCTAGGTCATGCATACTGCTTCATATCACTCACCCTACATACCAGAGTATGTGGGTAACCATCCTGCAGCGTTTGTTGCTTCGGCTAGTTAGCCACAGGCATCCTGGCCACAGCTTCCACCTCCGCCACCACTACAACCTGCATATTCACACGACCAACAGCCAGAAGGGAGTCAGCAGACCCATCAGCAGAGAGACTTTAGGGAGGAGTCCTGAAGCTCGCACAGTCAACAGTACTGTGCCAGAGTCGAAGCATATCTACTAAGAGATATCCTATCCCTGAATTAGTTTTTACATTCATTGTCGTTCTCTTTCTTACTAAGGAACAGTTGTTGAAAACTTAGTTTTCTTGTCGTTTTCAATTCCTTGTAATAGCTTCGTTTTTGCCATAGTGAAAATATATCTTCTCCACAGACTTATGGAGTCCAAAAAGTCGCCAAGGCACAAAAAGTCCGTTCCTAAGTCACAAGTGTCTTCGAAGCTACAAAAAGTCGTTTTATTGAGCGCAGCGTAAGTTTGCCGAAGCTACAAAAAGTCGTTCCTAAAGGAGCGCAGTGTAAGTTTTCTGCTCAAAAGTCGTTCCAAAGGGAATGCAGAGCTTATAGCGAAAAGTCAATGCTGATTCCGCCAAAATATAAGGTGAAGCGCGAAAAGTCAACGTGAATACCGCCGAAATAGAAGGCGAAGATGTTCAAAAGACGTTCCTAAGGGAGTGCAGAACTTGCAGCGAAATGTCAACGCTGATACACCGAAAAATAAGCGGTGAGGCCGAAAAATAAACGGCAAAGAGATTGTGTATCCTACAGTAGGGATGTGTGTGTATCTTCGGCACAAATACCATTCTGCATAGCATAACATCATCACATCATTCGCATAACATAACATCATACATCATATTGCATCAATGGCATAAGAAGGGGATACAATGTTGACCTTTGGAGAATGCTTCGAAAAAGTGAAATTGTGCTAAGGCACTGTTGGGGACTTGTTCTCAAATGCTAAGAGTTAAGAACAAGGCAACATAAAAAGTGTTAAGTGTTAAAGTCCTTCGTCCTTCGAAACATTATGCCCCATCGGGAAATAATGAGTTTCGGACGAAGGTCACAAAAGACGTACCTTCGTAAATATATCAAGTAATGACGAAGGATTCATATAAAGCATGAGATATAATATAGACAACATCATAGAATCATTTCTATTTTATTAACATGGAAAAATAGAAATGATTTCAAATTACAAATGTACCTTCGGTCCTGAGAGAAGGTAAAAAGTACAAGCGTGACGCAAAAGTAAATGCCAAGTCAGCGTGAACAGTACGGGAGTACTGTTCATCTATTTATAGACGCGGGACGCAGCCCACGTAAAATTACATTCATGACCATTACATTTGCCAATGACTTATGGAAATCTGTCAAGGCCCAAGTAGTCTTTTCGTCTTTAAGTCGGTTCCCTTTCTCTGCCATCGCGCCGAAGCTTCCCTGCGCACAGCTTCGGCTGTGCACCATCCTTCGTGGAACTTGGTAATCAGCCCGTCCTCCATTTTAATCCCCCTTCGTCTGGTTCAGGCTTCGTCCTGACCGTACTTCATGTTCATAATTCTGAGTCCGAAGATACCTGTTCACATAATCCACTTGGAAAACATTGTCAAATCATGTTTTTGAGGACCTTCGGAGGACGAAGGCCCCCAACAGTAGCCCCTCGCAATATTAATTTGTTAATGATAAATTCAGATTGCGATATGGACGAAGGCCTTGAGCCGAAGGTCCGAAAAAACACCTTCCCTTTGCTAGAATAGCAACATTCACTGACAAGCGGGGTCTTTCAATTTTCAACGCCCTGGGGGTATAAATAAGATCATACCGCAAACTTATTTGGTACGCACACTTGCCATTTGCTTCGGCCCACTAAATTTTTAGCTCTTGTGCACTAAGATTTGCTGATCTTTTTGATTTTGAAGCTTCGTTCTTGAAAACAGTTTTTTAGCGTTTCCGAAGATGTCTGAAGGTAAGAAGATCCCTGCTGAGACGAAGCTGAGTCTCGACGAAGAGAAGAACTTGGGGTTCCTTATAGCGATGGCGGAGACCAATACGGAGAAAATCACCAAAGAGATTCTTGAAGGTTTGTCCGAAGATACTGGTGACAGCGACAGTTTCGATGTAGAAAGTGGCGGGGAAGAGTCCGAAGATCGACCATGGCGGCCAAGTCACACGGTTTTCGGGAAAACCACTATTAAGCAGAATCATATTGATAATATGAGGGGGAGGTATTTCCGAGATATATCTATTGTGAGGGTTGATGCTAGGAGAAAAGACTTCTCCCACCCCCGAAGAAGATGAAGTCGTAATCTTCCGAAGCTTTCTCAAGGCTGGGCTTCGATTCCCCCTAAGCAACTTTGTTGTTGAAGTCTTGAAGACATTTCAAGTCTACCTTCATCAAATTACTCCCGAAGCTATCATAAGAATGGGGATGTTTGTCTGGGCTGCGAGAAGCCAAGGTTTAGAACCAGATGCTAAAAGCTTTTGCAACATTCATGAATTGTTATACGAGACGAAGCCCTGGGGGAAAGAACAATATCACAACAACTTTGGGTGTTACAGCTTCGGTGCCCGCTCCGGGTCAAGCCGCCCTGTGCCAACCTTTCGGAAGAGGTGGCCCGGAGCCTGGATGACTGAATGGTTCTATGTAAAGAATGACTTAACAGCGCAAGAAAATGTCAAGAGTATTATTATGCGCCCCATCTGGCAACGCTTCGGTCTTCGAAGGCCGAAGGTTGAAATGGATGAAGCAGCTGAGGAATGCCAAAGAGCCTTCGGCGTAGTCTGCTCTTTCATTGGGACAAGGGACTTGGTCCAAGAGCATATTGCCTTCAGGGTGTGGCCACTTGCAGGAAAGTGGGAAATGCCGAAGGAGACCATCAAAGAGTCCGACGAAGGCGGACTGGTCAGACTGAAATACACATTCAAATATGCGGATAAGTTTGTTGAACCAGATGATGACTGGTTGAAAAGCATTGAAACATTAAGTGACGAACTGCTTGGGGCATATTCGAAGGCCGAGAACACTGCGTTATCAGCAGCCTTCGGAGGCCGAAAGAAGAAAAGGCTCAACCGGGTATTTGACGCAGTCGGGTTTGTCTACCCTGACTATCACTATCCGGTATTGGGTCGCAAAAGAAAAAATACTTCTCCTGCGACAGAAGCTACCACGAGTGCTACTAGTGAGCCAGCACCACAAAGGAAAAAGATGAAGGTGCTCACCCACAGAGCGCGTTTTATTGAGCCGGCCACTAGTGCCAGAGTTTATTGGTGAAGTCTCTTTGGCCACTGAAGCTACAGAACCAGCTCCAGTGCCGAAGGTAGAAGAGAAAACTGAAGCGCCTTTGGCAGAAAAAGTAGAAAAACCGAAGATTGAAGGGCCAAAAGCATCGGAAATCTTAAGTCCTTCAGCAAATGTCGAAACTATAAAAAACCAAAAGGGCCCAATGGTGACCCCAAAAAGAAAAAGAATGGTGAACGTGCTAGATGTCTTGGAGACAATTAAGTCTTCAAGCACAACTCCAAAGAAGACTATTGAACTTGCTGAAGCGTCTACCGAAGCTTCGAAACAACAAGCTGAAACTGAAGCTGGGCCTTCAGAGCCCACCAAGGAACAATCCGAGAAAATATCAGAACCAGTTTTGGTTGAAGAAATTGACACTGCCGCCCCCGAAGCTCCTTCCGACATATGTGATTACATCGTGCGACATGCTTCGGGGAAGAAATTATCTGAAGAAGAGATTTATGAAGCCAATCACTATGCCAGAGAGTTAAAATATCCGAAGGGAGCCGTGGTGTTCAATGGGACAAACGAAGATGACTTCCTATACTGCCTCCCTGACAACAAAGAATTATCTGTCTGCCGGGAGATGGCTAGGAGTATGGGGTTTCCGAAGCTTGAAGCTGGACTATGCGCTATGACGAAGGAAGATCTCGCGGATAGTCTTGCATATAATAGCCTGAAGGTATGGGAATTAGACTTTTGAAAAAATTTTACAATACGTAATTCATTCCTTTATTCTTATATGGATTCTTTTTTGTATAGGGTTTAATCCTGAGCAACGCATTAAGAGCACAAAAGAGTGCCGAAGATGAGAGTTATGAAATTGCGTTCAACAATTTACGATCAGAAGTTTTTAAACTGAGAAACGAAGCTCTAGAAAAAGATAAAATTCTGGTTTCATTAGTAGACAAGATAAAAAAGGACGAAGCTGCTGCAAAGATTCAGGCCGAAGCTCAGAAACGCGAAGTTAAAGATCTTCAGAAGCAATTGGCCCGGGCGAAAGAAGAACGCATACTTGAAGAAACAAGACGGGAATGCAGCGACCAATGGGCCGATCATTTGGAAGCAACCGTGGAAGAGCTTCGGTCTTCTAAGAAAAAATGCTTTGAAAAATCCATGGAATGCGTAAAGAAAATTAAAACCAGCTTCGCCAGCGTGGGCGCATTTTCCAGTGAAGAGAATTTCTCAAGAGGCAATCCCGAAGGTCCAATAGAATGGATCAGTCACGAAGCAGAGGCCTTCGAGGAAATCCTGAGTAGCCGCGGTGACATCTGCGCTTTTTCGGGCGCCAGGGGAATTGCTACTGTCTTGGAGAAGAAAGGTTGTGAACATGTAAAATCTTTAGCTCAGTCCGAAGTTGCCTTATCCTCCGAAGACATCAAAGACCCCTCGGACGAAGCAAGCATGGTTGGCGGCAAATTCTTTACTGATGTCTGGGACAACAGCGGCCGAGAAATGGCGCAAGAGATCATTCAAAGGAGTGAAAAAGGCATCCATGATGCTAGGAAAGTGACAGAAGTTGCCGAAGGGCAAATAGGTATTAATTAGTCGTTCTTATTGTGTTGTAATTTTTATTTCAAACTTTGCTCGCGGTTTGTAACAGTAATGCAAAAATATTCTCTTCCCTCAGAACCTGCTGGATCGTCTGGTGATATTCACACAAAAGGGGATGACGAAATTAAACAAATGGCCGAAGCTATCATGGATAAAGTTGTTGAACAACTTCTAAATGAGGCTGCCGAAGTAGTATTAAGAGAAGACTAGGTGTTATTTAGAAAAAACATTTGAAGTGTAATCTATGTAATATTTTGTACATTTGAATGTAATATGCAAGTCTCTTTTCATTATTCAATTCTTTACGATGCATGAAATTCTACATACATACCACTTTTGAGCCTTCGGCGAAAAAAACACCTTCCCTTCTTTTCATGCTTCGTGAAGAAGACATTCTCCGTTAAAACTATTCTGATGAATCACATCCATGCTTCGTGAAAACATTCCCCGAAGCTGTACAATTTCAATTTTACTCTGATGAAGCTCATCCATGCTTCGTAAAAACATTTTCCGAAGCTGTATTCCGAAGATTATCATTGTGTTCCCTCGTGATTTTACACAATTTGCACTTTCTCAAAGCATCCTTTCGAAGGTTGATTCTGTGTCCCCTTCTTTTGCCATATGCAACATGATGTATGATGCTTATGCTATGCAAAATGATGTGATGATGTTATGTTATGCAAATGACGTTTGTTCCGAAGATACACACAAAATATCTTTGTAAGCTCTGCATTCCCTTAGGAACGTCTTTGGAGCTTCTTCGCCTTTTACTTAGGCGGTATAAGCTCTGCATTCCCTTAGGAACGTCTTTGGAGCTTCTTCGCCTTTTACTTAGGCGGTATAAGCTCTGCATTCCCTTAGGAACGTCTTTGGAGCTTCTTCGCCTTTTACTTAGGCGGTATCAGCGTTGACTTTTCGCTGTATGCTCTGCATTCCCTTAGGAACGTCTTTGGAGCAAAAAACTTACACTGCGCTCCCTTTGGAACGGCTTTTTGTAACTTTGGCAACTTACTCTGCGTTCCTTAGAACGACTTTTTGTTGCGTTGAAGGATTTTTAATAATCCGAAGGTCCTCCTTGTTACCGCAAATTTTTAAGCTTCAGCAACTTAAGCCTGTAGAGAAGATAGGTTTTCCTGATAACCAACCACGAAACTATTATATGAAAACTGAAATGTTCTTTATTACACAGAAAACAGAACTTAAACGGAAAAGACTGCTATCAAAGTAGGATATTTGTCAATAAATGTGCTTCGACTCTGGCACAGTACTATTGACTGTGCGGGCTTCAGATTGCTCTCTGAGATCCCTTTGGTGCGGAACATATTGGCTCCCTTCTGGCTGTTGGCCTTGTTGCAGCGGAGGTGGAGGCGGGGGCTGTTGCCATGAAGCTTGAGGTTGACTCGCCGAAGCTACGGAAACTGCAGGGTGGTTGCCCACGTACTCCGGGATGTAAGGCTGATGATACGAAGCAGTATGCATGACCTGCTTCGGCTGGCCCTGTTGCGCTGCAGCTTCTGCTAGCTCCTTTTGTTTCTGGATGGTGACATGGCACATCCTGGTGGTATGGCCCTTGTTTTCACCACAGAATAAGCAAAATATCCTCCTTGGTTGATCTCCAAATCTTCCGCCGAAGCCCCTGGCGCCTCTGCCTCTTGGAGCTGGTGGCCGGAAGAAAGTTTGCTGTTGCCCCGAAGCCTGTGAGGAGCACTGCGGCCTGTTCTGCTGACTCCCCTTATCATCATTTTGAGTGGAGTTGTGGATGGACCTGACATGCCTCGGATAGAATCTTCCTCCGAAGCCCCTGGTCATCTCAGAAAATCTGAAGGCCTCCTCCCTTCTTTGGCGAAAGTCATTATCGGCACGAATGTACTCGTCCATCTTTTGGAGCAGCTTCTCTAGAGTCTGAGGAGGCTTCCTAGCAAAGTATTGAGCTGCAGGTCCAGGACTGAAGCCCCTTGATCATGGCTTCGATGACAATTTCATTGGGCACCGTTGGTGCCTGCGCCCTCAAACGCAAGAACCTTCTGACATACGCCTGAAGGTATTCTTCATGATCCTGAGTGCACTGGAACAAGGCTTGAGCAGTGACCGGCTTCGTCTGAAATCCTTGAAAGCTGGTTAACAACATATCCTTCAGCTTCTGCCATGAAGTGATCGTTCCCGGTCGAAGGGAGGAATACCAGGTCTGAGCAACACTCCTGACGGTCCATAACGAAAGACTTTGCCATGACTGCAGCATTGCCCCCGTACGAAGACACTGTTGCTTCGTAGCTCATCAAGAACTGCTTCGGGTCTGAGTGGCCGTCGAACATGGGAAGCTGGGGTGGCTTATAGGATGGAGGCCAGGGTGTAGCCTGTAGCTCAGCGGACAGAGGAGAGGCGTCATCTAAAACAAAATTTCCATGATGGAAATTGTCATACCAGTCATCTTCGTTGAAGAAGCCCTCCTGATGAAGGTCTTTTTGTTGAGGCCTTCGGTTCTGCTCATCGTGGGTAAGATGACGAACTTCTTCAGAAGCTTCGTCTATCTGCCTTTGCAGCTCAGCTAGCCTGGCCATCTTTTCCTTTTTCCTCTGCACCTGTTGATGAAGCATCTCCATATCCCTGATCTCTTGGTCGAGTTCATCCTCCTGAAGCGTCGGGCTGACGGCCTTCCTCTTCTGGCTTCGGGCCTCCCGAAGAGAGACGGTCTCCTGGTTGGGGTCCAGTGGTTGCAGTGTTGCAGCCCGAGTCGCTGAAGCTTTCTTCGGCGCCATAGCGAAGGTCTATAGCTTCCGAAGGTGTTCAAAAAACTCGAAGTGGAAGTGAGTTCACCTGGAGGTGGGCGCCAATGTTGGGGACTTGTTCTCAAATGCTAAGAGTTAAGAACAAGGCAACATAAAAAGTGTTAAGTGTTAAAGTCCTTCGTCCTTCGAAACATTATGCCCCATCGGGAAATAATGAGTTTCGGACGAAGGTCACAAAAGACGTACCTTCGTAAATATATCAAGTATTGACGAAGGATTCATATAAAGCATGAGATATAATATAGACAACATCATAGAATCATTTCTATTTTATTAACATGGAAAAATAGAAATGATTTCAAATTACAAATGTACCTTCGGTCCTGAGAGAAGGTAAAAACTACAAGCGTGACGCAAAAGTAAATGCCAAGTCAGCGTGAACAGTACGGGAGTACTGTTCATCTATTTATAGACGCGGGACGCAGCCCACGTAAAATTACATTCATGACCATTACATTTGCCAATGACTTATGGAAATCTGTCAAGGCCCAAGTAGTCTTTTCGTCTTTAAGTCGGTTCCATTTCTCTGCCATCGCGCCGAAGCTTCCCTGCGCACAGCTTCGGCTGTGCACCATCCTTCGTGGAACTTGGTAATCAGCCCGTCCTCCATTTTAATCCCCCTTCGTCTGGTTCAGGCTTCGTCCTGACCGTACTTCATGTTCATAATTCTGAGTCCTGAATATACCTGTTCACATAATCCACTTGGAAAACATTGTCAAATCATGTTTTTGAGGACCTTCGGAGGACGAAGGCCCCCAACAGGCACAAAATAAGTTTCGAAGAGATACAGCTTTGTCAGCTCTAAAGTGGAAAAAGTTTATTGTTGACGAAGCATTAATGTTTCTGCGACGATTGGAGGATTTTTCACGAAGCATAAAAGTTCTTCTTTACGAAGCATGAAAAGAAGGGAAGGTGTTTTTTCGCCGAAGGCTCAAAAACGGTATGTACAATAAAAGTTTCATGCATCGCAAAGAAATGAATTACAAAGTCATTTATACATTACATTAAAAGTTCATGAGCACCAAATGTTACTAGCATAGTCCAATAAATGTTACATTAATATTCCAGCAATGTTTTTAAAATATCCATCATTCTTCCTCCAAAACTTTGTCTGCGACTTCGGTCAGCAGTTGAGTAACGACTTCGTCCAAAATACTTTCGGCCATATTAATGATTTCTGCTGGTTCCGTCGCCTCTGGCTCGACTAGCGACTCGAAGGGCTCTAGAGAGGAGATAGTTCGGCTGCGGTAGAAAACGTAAATAAGTTCGAAGTCACGAAAATGAAAAATAAAGTTAAAAGCTATTAAGCAATACCTATCCACCTTTCGAGTTCTGCAGCTTTTTCAGCTGCCTTCGTTGCTTCCTTTGCATCGTGAGTATCTTTTTCGCTCTTTTTTATTATTTCGTGGGCCATCCCTCGGCTGCAATTTTCCCAGATGTCAGTAAAGAATTTTCCACCAACTAAGCTCGCTTCGGCCGAGGGGTCCTTCGTGTCGTCAATAGATAAAGTAGCTTCGGCTTAGGCCAAACCTTTCACATGATCACAACCTGACTTCTCCAAAATAGCAGCAATTCCCCTAGCACCTGAGAAGGCACAGACGTCCCCAAGGCCATTTAAAATCTCCTCAAAGGCTTCGGCCTCAGCTGCTGATCCATTTAATTGGCCCCTCGGGATCGCGCCATACGAAGTTGTCTTCACTTGAATATGCGCCAACATTGGCGAAGCTAATTTTTATTTTTTCCACACATTCTATGGATTTTTCATAACATCTTTCTTTCGAAGAGCGAAGTTCTACAACTGTTTTTCCCATTAATTTTTCTAGTAATCGCTGGCATCTCGGTCAGCTTCGGCAATAGCACATTTTAATTTTGCTTCAGCCAGCTGTTTCCTGAAGATCCTCAATTTCACATTTCTAGGCTTCAGCTTGGCCTTTAGAAGTAGCTTCGTCTTCTTTTATTTTGTTCACTAATGAGTTTAATATCTTATCTTTTTCAAGACCCTCGTTCCTTAGTTCAATTACTTCGGAACGAAGGTTGTTCAAAGCTATAGTGCATCCTTCGTCTTCGGCATTTTTCTGCGCCCTGAGGGCATTGCTAAGAATTAGGCCCTGCAAAAGAAGTGCGGTATTAAGTATAAGCAAATAAACAAAAATTTTCATTTTTAAGTACAAAAAATTTTATTCTCACACCTTTAAACTATTATATGCTAAGCTATCCGCCAATTCATCTTTCGATAGTGCCGAAAGCCCGACTTCCAGTGTCGGGAATCCGAAGCTTCTGCTCATCTCCCGGCAGACAGAAATCTCCTTGTTGTCTGGGAGACAATATAAGAAATATTCTTCTCCGCTGCCGTTGAATACTAATGCCCCCTTTGAATATTTCAGTTTTTGGGCATAGTATTGAGCTTCTCATTTTTCTTCCTCAGACAACCTTTTTCCCAAAGCGTGTCGTACAATATAATCAAGAACTTCGGAAGATGCTTCGGGAGTAGGAGTGGCAGTTTTTTTAGGCAGAATTTGTTATGCAGCTTCTTTTTCCGTTTCTTCTCCAGTTTCCAAGGATTTCTCCTTGACGGGCTCTGAAGGCCCAGCTTCGGCCTTGGCCTGGCTCTTTGCAGCTTCGGCATCGGTTAGTTTTGTTTTAGTCTGCGCTTTTGAAGCTTCGGCAGTTTTCTTTGGAGTAGACCTTGAAGTCTTTATCGTCTCCAGCGCATCTAGTACGTTGACCATCCTTTTCCTTTTGGGGGTCGTTGTAAGACCTTTTTGTGCCTTCGGCACTGTCACTTCTGCCGAAGGGCTTGTAATTTCTGATATCTTTGTTCCTTCGACCCCTATATCATCGGCCTTCGGCTCAACTAATTTGGCTGAGGATGTCTTCGGCATTGCAGCCGGCTCTTCAATCTTCTGCGTAGGCATAGGTTCTTTGGCTTCAGTAGTCGAAGAGGTCACACCGCCAAATTCGGGCACTACGGCCGGTTCAATATATCGCGGCCGGTGAGTAAGAACCTTCACCTTCTTCCTCTTCGGTGCGGGCTCGCTTGGAGAAGCTGAAGCAGCATCTTTCCCGGAAGTTACACTCTTTCTCTTTTGTCCCTTTGGCGGGTAGCGGTAGTCAGGATACATAAATCCGATGGCGTCAAAAACTCCATTTAGCCTCTTCTTCTTTTGGCTCCCGAAGGCCACAGATAATGCGTTATCTTCGGACTTGGTGTAGGCTCCAAGTAGTTCATCGCTGGTGTTTTCAACACATGTTAGCCAGTCATCATCTGGTTCGATAAATTGGTCTCCAAACCTGAAGGTATATTTCAGTCGAACCAAACCACCTTCGTTAGTGTTGCTGATGGTCTCTTTTGGCATCTCCCAGTTGTCTATCATTGGCCATATTCTGAAGGCCACGTGCTCTTGGACTAAGTCCCTTGTCCCAATGAAAGAACAAACTATGCCAAAGGCCCTTCGGCATTCTTCAGCTGCTTCATCAATCTCTACCTTTGGTTTCCGAAGGCCGAAACGGGACCAAATGGGGCGCATAATGATCTTTGTAATATCTTCTCTTGCTTTTAAATCATTCTTCACATAGAACCATTCTTTCATCTAGTCTCCGGGCCATTTTTTCCGAAATGTTGGCACTGGGAAACTTGAGCCTAAGCGAGCAACGAAGCTATAGCAACCAAAATTGTTATGATACTGTTCCTTACCCCAGGCCTTCGTCTCATATGAAAGTTCATGCATGCTGCAGAAACATTTTGCACTTGGCTCTAAACCTTGGCTCCTCACAGCCCATACGAAGATTCCCATTCTTATGATGGCTTCGGGAGTAATCTGGTGAAGGAAAATCTCATATATCTTTAAAACCTCAACAACAAATCTGCTTAGGGGGAATCGAAGCCCAGCCTTGAAGAAGCTTTGATAGATTACGACTTCATTCTCTTCAGGAGCAGGAGCAGTCCTATCTCCGTTGTCAGCCCTCACGATCTTCGGAGTCTTCGCCCCCACTTCCACATCATAACTATCGCTGTCATCGGTATCTTCAGATAAGCCTTCTAGAATTTCTTTTGTAATCTTTTCTGTGTTGGTCTTTGCAATTGATTCGATGAATCCAGTGGTTTTTTCCTTATGAAGCTTCTCCTCCTCGCTCAGCTTCGTTTCAGCAACAGCTTTCTTATCTTGAGACATCTTCTCTTTGGAAATGGTGAAAATGTGCTCTTAAAGCCGAAGCTTAGAAAATCTAAAAAAACAAGCAAGTGTTGGTAGGCAAGAGCTAAAAATTGAGCAAACAGAGCAGATGGCAAAAAGCGTACCAAATGAGCTCGTGGTGTGCTCTTATTTATACACCTAGTGCGTTGCAGGGTGGAGGGCCCCGCTTTGTCATTGACTGTTGCTATTCTAGCAAAGGGAAGGTGTTTTTTTAGACCTTCGGCTTAGGGCCTTCGTCCATATCACAATCTGAATTTATTATTCTAACAAATTAATATTGCGAGGGGCTACTGTTGGGGGCCTTCGGCTTCCGAAGGTACCTCAAAAACATGATTTAACAATGTTTCTGGAGTATAATACATGAACAGATACCTTCGGGCTCGGATCAGAACTACAGTGTGAAGAAGCACAAAGAATACGAAGGTTGGCGCAGAGCCGAAGATATGTGCAGGAGAGCTTCGGCATGATAGCAGAGAAGGAAACCGACTTGAAAAGGAAAAGGCTATTTATACCTCGATGGGTCCCTATAGATCCATTAGCAAATGTAAAGGGCATGGGTGTAATTTTACATGGGCTTCTTCCCGTGCCTATAAATAGTCGAACAGTGCTCCCGTACTGTTCACGCTGACTTGGCATTTGCTTTTGTGTCACGCTTGTACTTTTACCTTCTTTAAAGCCGAAGGTACATTTATAATTTGATATCATCTCTATGTTTCCATAATAATAAAATAGAAATGAGTTGATAATAATACATTATTGTTTATGTTGTCTTTTATATCTCCTATGATTCATTCTTCATTTTTGTATGTTATGCTGATGAAGGTGTGTCCTTCATAACCTTCGTCCGGAAATCATTATATCCCAAGGGAAATAATGCTTCGAAGGACGAAGGATTTTAACATTTAACGTTTTCTGTGTTGCCTTGTTCTTAACTCATAGCATTTGAGGACAAGTCCCCAATAGTGGCGATTTTAGCATCCATAGTTACACAGTAACACTAGGCCTTTCGACTTAAGGCATCTGCCACAACATTGGCCTTGCCAGGATGGTAATGTACTTCCAAATCATAGTCCTTAATTAATTCCAACCATCTTCTTTACCTCATATTCAGATCTGCCTGAGTAAAAATATACTTGAGACTCTTGTGATTAGTATAGATATTGCAATGAGCTCCCATCAAGTAATGTCTCCAAATCTTGAGAGCATAAACTACGGCTGCTAACTCCAGATCATGAGTGGGCTAGTTCTGCTCGTGAGGCCTGAGTGCTCTGGATACATAGGCAATAACTCGGTTGTCTTGCATGAAGACACATCCCAATCCAGTACCTGAAGCATCACAATAAACCTCAAAGGGTTTGGTATTGTCAGGCTGTGCTAGCACGGGTGCTGTTGTCAGATGCTGCCTCAATGAATGAAAGACATCCTCACATTTCTGACTCCATTCATACTTTACTCCTTTCTTTAACAATTCAGTCATTGGCTTGGCAATCCTGGAGAAATCCGGAATAAATCACCGATAATACCCTGCCAATCCCAGAAAGCTCCAAATTTGCCGTACGGTGGTAGGAGGCTTCCAATCCATTACTTCTTGCACTTTCTCAGGATCAACTGATACCCCATCCTGAGAAATGGTGTGATCCAAAAATTTGATTTCCTTCAGCCAAAAATCACATTTGGACAACTTAGCATACAAACGATGGTCGTGCAGCCTCTGAAGCACTATATGCAAGTGCATAGTATGCTCCTGTTCATTCCTTGAATATACCAGAATGTCATCAATGAAAACCACCACAAACTTATCCAGTTCTCGCATAAATACTAAGTTCATTAAATACATGAAATATGCCGGGGCATTGGTCAGCCCAAAAGACATTACCAAGTACTCATAAAGCCCATATCTGGTAGAGAAAGCTGTCTTCGGAATATCACTGGCCCTGATCTTAATCTGATGGTAGCTAGAGCAAAGGTCTATCTTAGAAAATACCTTGACTCCCACCAACTGATCAAACAATACATCAATGTGGGGCAACTGGATACTTATTTTTAATGGTTACCGCATTGAGAGGGCGGTAGTCAACACACAACCTCAGACTCCCATCGTTCTTCTTTACGAGCAAGGCTGGACATCCCCATGGTGAAGTACTTGGGTGAATGAATCCTTTGTCCAACAATTCTTGTAATTGCTTTTTCATTTCTGCCAACTCGGCTGGAGGCATCCTATAGGGTCTCTTGGATATAGGTGCAGTTCCGGGTTGCAACTCAATTGCAACCTCTATGTCTCTGTCGGGTGGCATCCCCGGTAATTCATCCAGAAAAACATCTGGGTATTCATAAACCACTGGGATTCTTTCAACGGGTGACTCTATCATGGTGAAGGCACAGGAACGGGTACAGCCCTGGTTAGGCAAATACAACGTAATTTCACCACAAGTAGGTGAATGTATCTCAATGGCCCTTGCTTCGATATCCATTACTGCCTGATGCCTTGATAACCAGTCAGTTCCTAAAATGATATCCACACTATCCAATCCCAAGATGAGGAGGGTGGTTTTAATTATAAGACTACCAAATTTTATGGGCACATGCCTGTTGATTTGATAGGTGGCAACCCTACCTCCTGGTGTTGAAATTGTAATGCCCCCAGTTGTGTGATCGAAAGGTAACTGGCACTTGGCACTAAATTTTGCACTGATAAAACTGTGTGATGCACCAGAATCAAAAAGAATGACTGTAGGATAATTCAAACGGAAAAGATACCAGTCATGACGGGTGCTCCCTCTGGAATGTCAGCCATGGTGCTGAAGTTCAGCCTGCCTTGCCTTACTTGCACCTTCAGCCTCTTGCCTTGGTTCTAATTGGAATTCTGCCCCTGCCTCTGCTGGTTATTGGGGCAATTCTTGGCGTAGTGTCCAGTGCTGCCACAAGTGAAACATCTGTTGTAATTGGCCTGACGGTACTGCTACTACTGCGGCTGATTGTTGTTCCTCTAAACCGGGAGTTGAGAGCGGTTGGGTGCCTGCTGCTGCTGTTGTGGTCGGATCACCCATCGCCCTTGCTGCTATTGTGGTCCCCTGTTCTGAGTGTCAGATACAATCCTGAAGCGCTGAGGCTGAGCTGAAGGTCCTGCCACAGGGGTCTTCCTCTTCTTTTCTGCCTGACGAGCTGTGATGCAGTCCTCCTGGGAAATGGCCATGTTGACTAACTCATTATAGCTGTTGGCCTTGACTGTGTTGAGACGGTCGTGGAGCATAGTACTGAGGCCCCTCCTGAACCTATCCCTCTTCTTCTCGTTAGTGTCTGCATGATACCCTGCATACTGACACAGGTCATTGAAGGCCTGAGCGTACTGCAACACAGTACGATTCCCTTGAGTAAGTGCTAGAAACTCATTAAGCTTGCGGTCCATAATGCCTGCCGGTATGTGATGCCCTCTGAATGCTGCCTTGAACTCTCTCCATTCCACCACGTGGTCAACTGGCTGCATAGCGAGGAAATGATCCCACCATGTCCGTGCGGGTCCGCGAAGTGGCTAGGTGGCGAACCGGACCTTGGCCACATCTGAACAAACTCCATTTAGCAGTGGGAATTTGGATTCCACTACCCTGAGCCATACATCAGCATCAAGCGGATCCTCTGCTCGAGTGAACAACGGCGGCTGAGTGCTGAGGAACTCCTGATAAGTGGCTGCTACTGGGGGACGCTGATGGTGATCACCACCACCATAGTGCTGAGGTGGTGGTTGACGCTGAGCCAACTGTCGCCGAATCTCATTCTGCTGAGCCATCAATTCTTGCATGGTAGGAGGCGGTGGTGGTGGTGGAGGAATGCGCTCATTCTATCCACGCCGCGCCCTTCCTGCCATCTGAAAATTTAGGATGCTCTTAATATCATACTTTTTGAATGTCAGGGTTCATACAGGGTAAAAGATTCAAAAAGGACAAGTTTGCAAAATGCCAACATTTCTTTGCATATTTCCTAAAAGATACCACATGACATAAAACCTTCTTCATAATTAAAAGTTGACATCATCCACCATCCATAATTCCCAAGGAGTTTGTTATGATTACATCAGTGATCAAAAGACTTAACTCTTTCTAGCCTAGTACCCCAAGGGTGCAAAAGCTAAGCTAGCTTCAAGGAGTTCTACCGCCACACACTTCTAACCCCATCCCTGTAACCTATTGAGCAAACGACACAACGCTTAATTCGGGGGAAGGGGGTCTCCCTGAGCCAGCAGTGTCCAAACTGGATGCGGGCTCCTAGCTCCTCTTCTCCCTCGATGTCAACATCCTCATTGGCCTCCATATCCTGAATCTCCTGATGGTGCATATCCAAGTGCTGGTTAGCTTCCTCAAGTTGCTGCTGAGTGTTCAAAAGCTGATCCTCGAGAACCTCGATGGTGTTCTCCCTGGCTCCTACCTGTTCCTCAAGCTCTTGTAGCTGGGTGGCCATCTGCTCCACCTGGAGGTCCTTCTCCACCAGCTCAGTGGACAGGTCTACCACAAGGTCCTCCCTGTTATCCAGGGTGATCTTAGTAGCCTCCACCAGGCCCATCAGCTGGGACATTGCCTCTCCTCGTACTGCTTGCAGATGGTACATGGCATTCTTGCACCTCACCGTCAGGTGAGCAGTTTGCCCTAGGTAGAGAGCCTAGACATCCTTGGCATGCTCCACTCGATCTTTCCACATTGGGTCATCCTCCTTTTCAGCGGGGAACAAGCCAATGGGATGAGTAGACAGCTCCAAGGGGTGAAAGCCACAGAAGGTCGTCAGCCTGTGGAGAGCAATGGCCTCGATAGTGTCCTCAGCCCGGTATCCGAAAGACTCGGAGTCCAACGAATGCCAGCCTGGCTGTAAGGGATGAGGCTCCAAGGTCATCCTCACCCTACAGCAGGGTACCCGGTGCTCCTCGAACAACTGCACCACGTACTGGGCAGGCGTCGTATAACCGGCTCCCTGCAGCACCTCCCACAAAATGCGGGGAAAACCCTCTCGTGCAAGTCCGTCCGTGTGGGAATGTGCGTTCCCTCCTTCCGAGGAATTGTGAGAAGTCATCTATGTAAGGGTAAGCGTAAGTGAAAAATAAAAAGAATTATAAAAATAAAGGGGATTTACGCTTGGCCTTTCGAAGGTTACGATAAGGTCACGGGGTGTACTTAATCTTTCGTTATCATGCCTCATAGCATTTAAAGTTCTTAACCACTTACCAAGTTGTTTAATTAACAATGATGCATGCATGCTCATCCTAAGCGACCTCAATTAACCTATAGGTGTAGAGAAACCTCCATCCCTTATTAGAGTAGCCCGTAGGGCACATTCAATTAGCCACCTAGCCACCCATCTAGTATCCTAAGGCTTCACGCTCTATGTCTATGCTTTATCGTCTTACTGATCTATCCAACATCTGTTTCTAAAAAGTTTTACTTTTGAAAAAGATGGTATTTATGATTTACTGATTCCTCTGTGGTGGTACGAGCTCCAATAACAGCTGTGGCGGAACCGCCCGAATTATTCCAACTTAAAGTGCCTAAGTCCCACCTTGAAGGCGAGACCACACTTAAATAGGAATAAAAGGTCGGTCCCTCGGATCTAGTCCGACGAGGCAACTAACAGGATCAAGTACCACGTACTCACTCGAAGGTGAGGCACAGAGCAAATACAATAAAGCATAAAACCAAGTAATAAGGAGTAATTATTTTATTACAACATCATCGGAGTTTTAACAAAAGCAGGGATCATTGTTCGGAAATGCAGCGGAATAAAACTACGATATATAAATGGAGGGATGGGGAAGCCTGGCCCATCACTCCTCATGCTCCTCCTCTGCCGAGGTAGGGTCCCACTCGACTGTCCAACCCGGTGGCAAGATGGACGGCCAAGTCACTCCAGCAACCATGTCCTCTAGAGAACCTGTAAAATTATGCCACAAGCAAGGCTGTGTATACTAATACTCAGCTAGACTTACCCGGTGTGAGGAGTCTACTCCTCTACCTCTAGACATGCAGCTGTTTGGCTGAGGGGTTTGGTTTGCCAAAGGCACTAGCTGAGTCTAAAGTCAAGTTTAGCTTTTCAAGTTTTAGTGTGACTCTCTTAAGACTAAATGTGTATCTAACTAATCATACATGGTAGCAATCAACATCTTTTGCCCAATCAACACATTTCCACTTGTTACTCAATGCAGTACAATGGATCAAGCAGTCTCATTAGCTGCGAGAAGCAGACGATTCGAATCGAGTTTTATCCTTGCAAGGTAAACCTAAACACACGACTTGGCGAGGTACTCCGTCCCCACACACATCATCCGTCCCCATCGATACCCCGTCAACAGATCAGGGCTCACCGCCTTGGCGTACAATGCCTCACTGACCCCGACTGCCGTCATGCAGTGACCGCACTTGTACCCACCATAACCGAAATGGGAGACCATGTCTCAGGTCGCGTGAGGGGTAAAGTCTGCGGGCAGGTTCACTCAGGTACTAGGCTTACCGACTTACCATATTTCTCGGCATGTGCTTAGTACATTCAAACGCTTGACACTGGTATCCGCACGTTAATCCTTATTCCAGTTTCATCTCGTAGACCATGCATCCCCATGGATCCGTGTCCATAGACCATCCACATTCTGATATAAAATGGGATACATTCAATTCTTGACCTCGCGCGAGTGTTAGAAAAATCACTCGACTTCTACCGAGGTCCCTAATTAGCAAAGCAGCTACTCGACCTAGCCATACTAGTATCCATCTCAAACGGAATCCTGAGTTCATGCAACTATGGTTTCAGGCAACTCCTACACTTAAGTGCACAGTACAAGCCTACAATCATTAAGTGCAGTAAAATAGCATATATAACGGTTATGCATAAAACTAGGGCTTGCCTTCCAAGGCTAGGGCAGGCAGATCCTCGATGGCAGACTTTGGTGCTGGCTTCTGGGCTACCTCCTGAGCAACTCCTTGCTCCAGAATGAGGATGTATTCTCCGTCAGCGAGATTATAGTATATCGAATGCAACGAATAAGATATATGCATATTAATGACATGGTAATTTGTAAAAGCTATGCATAGTAAAACAGTACTTAATTTTTTTGTGGTACTCTTAGGGTCTCCTTTTGGGTATACTTAATGGTTTTGTACTTTCATCTTAGAGATTTTGAATGAAAGATTACACTCCTTAATTATATTTTTATGTTCCATGAGTTCCTTGGAAGGTTTTGGTTGTACATTATCTATTTCTCCCAGAATTCTCTTTTTCTTTCTATTGTGCTTCTTATTAAGCATTTTTTACTATCTTGGTCAGTTAACATTTTCCAAAAATGTTATAAAAATTACAGGGAGTAAACATTGGCATTTGTGGGTTATTCTAAAAATTTGAGGTGGAAATTAATTCAGATACTAGTTGTGCAAAATTAACAAGAGTAAGGGAAAAAGGGCACTTTACTCTATAGCTCTAGTTTCTGTGGGGTGTATGGGTCAACATTTATTTTTTCTAAGATTCTAAGGGGATAATAGGTATTTGTGTTAAAAATCACAGGAGAATACCTACTGGATATTTAGTTGTGATTTTCTAAATTTTAAAGCTAAAAGGTACTTATAACCAACTTGTTATTTGAAAAATATCAAACAACAGAACTTACATTTTTCCTAGATTCATAATAACATTTTATTAGTTATCCCAAGGTTTGGGGTGTTTTCCCTTCAGGATTATTTTTCTAGGATTTTTCTAAGTTTTCAGTGTTTTCACAAAATAAAAGGTAGTGCATTCATTTTGAACTAACAGAGGGTCTAACAAAATTTTCTAGAGAACTATGTTGGATAAGTGAGCTAGCAAAAATGTGGTTGCCCCCTGGTATTTATCTTAAACTACTTTTTCTATTTTCTTTAACTTTGGGCCAAAATGAGTTTAAATGGTAAACCCTTTCTTAATGTGGTGTACTTAGGGGTGTACTATTTTTAAACAGATTATGGAGTGGTTAAGTACTTCTCTGATTTTTCTTAACCCTAATCTAACAGTATAGCTATCTTCCCTATTTTATTTAGCTTTTGGCCAGATGACTATTTAAATCAAAACTATGAAATCTTCTGCAACACTTAGGGGTTTTGTATTTTTCCTAAGCAGTTCACAATATTCAAAACCTAGCAAAATTGGTTTGACTCAATTTGGTTGAATAAAACTGAAGTTATGAATTTTACAAGCTCTGTTTGTATTTAAAAGAGAAATGTTTAAAAGGTTTTCTAGAAAACCAGTTTGCACCGAGGACCCTGGGTTTTCTTTCCAAACCAACTCCTAAACTTATGCCCCTGCGCCACTATTCACTTGAGTCTCTGACCATTCAAAAACCCCCCTGACTTCCTTTCCTTCTTCCCCGAGGTCCCTCCCCCCTTTTAAACAGTACCCGCGGAAGTAAACAGGGCGGCGCGGCTTACCGGTGGTGAGGGTGGTCCGGCGAAGGGTGGGGTTAGCTCCGGGAAGTCCTTGCGGTCATGACGAGGTACGACTCGACGACGGTGATGGCCGGAATCGACCGGTCCACGTGCGCAGGCAGGGCGAGCTCGTCGGCGGCGTGTACTCCGGCCTATCCACGGCGATATAGTTCAATCCAAGGGCATGAGAAGCTTCATGGGGTGCTAAGGAGTCTACCCGTGCAAGGAATTGAAGAAAGGCTCACCGTGGAGCTCGGTCCTACGCTCGCGGGCGGTCGGGTGAAGTCCGGTGACCTTGATCCGGTGTCTCTGTGACGGAACCTCCCAAGTCATTAGGCCCACCTACAGTTGTCCTTGTCCGATGGACCTCAGACAACCCTATAGGTGCCCATGAATTACTTGATAAGTTCGGTATCTGCTTTTCTTACCTTTCCCAAGAGCGTTTCACCCGTCACGCAGACATTACAGATCATCGGAGATACGAAAATACGGAAGCGATTACATAAGCTTACATTTATTTAAATGTAAGACAAAGTTATATATTACAGACCAGGATATTACCTACGAGTGCATAGTATTAATATTACAGAACCAAGGGAGGCATATAACCCTCCCATAAGTTTTTGGACAAAAGTTCTTATGGAGGAACCCTTCCTCCCGCAGCTTTACTCTTGATTTTCTTCTTTGGAGACCACCTTGGAACAGAAGCAACAAAAGTTGGGTGCTTCCTCACCTAAAAACAATAGGGAATAAAACCCTGAGTATGGAATTATTCAGCAAGTCTTACCCGACTAAGGAAAAGACTCTCAAGGGTATGCTGGAGTTGGGAATCAAGGAGAGGCTTTAAAAATTCAACTTAGATACCTTTGCAGAAATAACTTACTAAAGTGAGTCCTTACTTTCAATATTTTAACGCCAGATTAAATATTAATAGACTCTGTTTGCATATGATCTACTTTTACCATTACATCAATACAACATCCTTTTTATTCATGAGATTCACATCTTGACTTAGGTTGCAGGTCAGTGATCAAGTCTCCACTCTCCGGGGATATAACAGGCGATCCGAATCAATTTACTCAGCTGAGGATCTCTAACCACACGACATATGTAGCGCTTAACCCTTGCATATGTCAACTCGCCACCGGGGTTCTTAAGACCAGATAAGGATTCACGCCAACCGAGAGCACAGATACACCACCGTCCAGCCTCTTGCCACCGAGGGTACACGCTACACTCGCCATCGCTTCACGCCCATTGTGTGTTATCTTATTCTGGTATTAGTCTGCCCGAGGCAAAGCTTACCCTGTCCCATTCCAGGGCATGTGGCCAGTTAAGATAGTCCTTGATCTAGCAGGCCTACATACGCATCCAATCCTTAATTGACCCGGACGGAGGATCACCTATTCCTAGCCCAAGTCGCGAGTTAAATACTTCCATCCTTAGGATTGTTTTGTGTTCCTTAGGATGAAGAGAGCATCATAGGGAACTTCGCAGTAAGATCACACCATTGCTCCAAATGAAAATATTCTTGCAGGTAGAAGCCATCCTTTCTCGAGCTAGGCTAAGGATAACCTCTATCCACAAGATCTAAGCAGGGCTAAGCATTTTTGTAAAGCATGTTTGGATACTTCAACAGAAGTATCTATAAAGGTGTGGATATCAAGGAAGGTAATGCATCAAAAGGTTCCAAGCAACTCCTATAAACTGAATGCACATTTCACTAGACTTAAAGTGTGCAGAAATAATTTAAAACACAAGAAAGGGGTTGCATGCACCGGGGCTTGCCTTCGTTTATAGGTGAGTCAGGCTCAGATTCGCAGATGTCAAAGTAAAAACAATTCCCTGCCTCAGGTTCCGCAGGTGGTGGTGGTGAAGTCTTCTCCTCTTCTACCTCAACCTCTTCTTCGTTTTCTAGGTATAACCATATATGTATATAAGAATGAATGCCATGTAATGCTCATTAGAGTGCAAAGATAATAAGAATTTATTATCTAAAGTCTTGAATACAATTTTCCTTCACGGAACTCTGAAAACCTAGGGTTTCCGGAGTCAATAGTGAAGTTCAAACAACAGGGATGGGGGTTTTGGGTTCTAGTTATCAAACAAGGTCCAAATCAAACCAAATTCTACCCAAAGCTTCTAAATAATGTTTTGAGTTTACATAAAAAGTTTGGGCATTTTTGGAATTATTATCTATTCTCTAAAAAATCCAGAACCAATATTTTAAGCTATTTTAAATGCTCCAAAATTCCCTATGTAATCTAAAAATCATGAAACTATTTTTAATAAATACTATGGAAAATCAGGAATCTAAGAAAATTGGTTGGACATTTTTAGGATTTTTATACAATTTTCTAGAATTTATTTGGCTCTGGAAGAAAAAGAAAAAGAAAAACTTGCAACAGTATTGGACCTAATCTGATCCAGATCGGCCCAGCAACAGCAGAAGCGCACCCGCGCGCGCGCCTGTAGATTTTGTGAAAACGCCCCCGAGGTCTTAACTAATCTGCAAAACGTTCTACAGAATCTCTAAGAGTCATTGACACCTTACACCGAGGACACTGGAACTTCGCTTCTTCCCCAAATACGTCCCTGACGGCGAATAACGTCGTGTAGAGCTCCGGCGAGCTCGTGTACTGGCCAATTTACGCAAAGACTAGCGCTCCTGAGCGGCTGTCACCGAATTGAACCCTCTCCGATCATTTTCCCCAACTTAATTTCATGGTTGGTGATCTGCCAAGCTCTGCCCGCGAGGACAGCGAACGGCGCGGACATGTGCTCGTGTTCCCAGTGATTGTTGGGCTCCTAGTTCAATTCGGTGGTTCGGCAAGCATCACGGGGTTATGAGAATACTCAAACAAGGGAGCAGAAGGTGTGGGCTGACTTGAATCGCGCTGGCCGCGGTGAGGCTAAAACGAGCGAGTTCTTAAGCGTTTTGGGGAGAATCCAAAATTAGTGCTCTCTGGTGGGGGTTTGGGATGCAGGTGGGTGCAGTAGCTGCTGGAATACATAGCGAAGCCGAGGGGGGGCTCAATTTATAGATCCCATCGACAGTGGTGTCCAATTTCGCAAGGTTGTGCTGGCAGGCCGGAGGGAAACAGGGATACTGGAGCAGGGGATGGGTGGCTTTCACCGTGGTGCTTCCTCCGTTGATCACCGGTTGAGGAGCTACGGCGGTTACCGGTGAGCTGGTGCGGCTAGGGACGACGTGGTGAAAGGCTTGGAGTGTGGCACAACCGTAGTAAAGGACAGCAACTTCGGTGACGGCCATGAGGCCACGTCGCCGGTGAATAGGGGCCGGTTGCCGGCGGTGAGCACTCTGCGCTGGCGGTCTGATCCTCATCAGATCACTATACCATGGCAAATTTCATTCAGATGAACCTGACAGCTAATCTTTGAGCTCGATTTTCTCTCAAACTCATACGACAACTAATCTGAGGCTCTGCATCAAAATTGTAGACCAATATACCATCTCTATCTTTGTTATAGCAGCCATGGGCAAATTCTTACTAGATTAGTCATAGATTGTCTCCAAAGATGACCCAATGCCACTGACCATGTAATCTTCAGATTGTTGTGGTCTGATAGCCCATTTTTGGGCTCACTATTCTCTAATTTCTTCTCAATAACTATGCTTACACTCTTAAGCAAAGTTATTCTCCTTTCATAGAGCTATTAAGTTGATGTGGTGACCTAGGGCAAATTCTTACTAATTTGAAAGTTATATAGCTCCAAAGTTGAGCTTATAACACTGATTTCAGACTTAGCATAGAACCCTAAACGGGGTCCATTTTGCAAATAGGTCCAAAATCCAAGGTTTATCTTACAAATCCACATATTAGTGAACCAAATGACTTAGGATACTTATTTAACATGGTTTTTGCACTTTAGTCCACAAGTGCACTATTTTTGCACATAGGCCCCTAGGGTTTGGATTTAGGGTTTTCCAGGTTTTCAATTAGTGTTTCTGGCATCTCAGGGGTGTAAATGTAATGTAGGTCCATCCTTGGTAACTTTTTATGATTATCACTTTTAAACTTTAGGGTTTTCTCTAATTGGCTCCTGTTTTACCCCTCAGATCCTTACTTGAGGTTAAGTACCCTACACTAGGGTCTTATTTGCAAAATGCCATATCAGTAAAACTTGTTTGAAATTTTTGCCTAGTGAATGCTCTCTAGGTGTGCCAAACATATGCAAAGGCTGATGCTCATGATGTTATGCTCAAATTTTAGTGATAGTAACACCAGGGGTGTTAAAGTCTCCGGCGAGGCAGAGCTCGATTCCTTGCTCTGGGAGATGCACCGAGGCACGTAGAGTCCCTCTCGAGGGTCGGACGGGGCTGGGAATGGCTCGGTTGGCCAGTCTACGGTGGTGGGTTCTCAGGCGGCTGCTGGCACGCCGTGCGCAGGGCAAATGCCGGTGATCTTGCGCTCCAGCGAGGTAGGGAGTGAGCGGGGGAGTACGGCCGAGGCCTGGGTTGGCTTTATAGGCGCGGGCACGGGTGCGGGCATGGGTTTGGCTCGGCGTGGCGCGGTGAGCGTGGGGCTGAGTGTCGGGGCGTGCTCTGGCGCGCCAGAACGCGTCGAACACATGGGCGTTTGTTTCTGCTCGTGTTCTAACTCTTGGCTGAGATTGCAAACGTGCGAATCTTAGGCAAAAATCCTGCGCAGACCTCTTCCTGGCACCAATGGCTATCTCTTGTATGTGAGTTCTGATGGAGGATACGCCCTAGGTTAGAAGATATGTGGACGCCAAATCGGGGTTGTCACACTGTTCACCCCGAGACAAAAGTGGTGTCAAATCATGTCAAACGATTTTGGCTCGGGTTCAAATTTTTCCAGTGGGTTCCTTAGGTAGTTTGGCTCCTTTTTGATATTCAGGCCAAGTGGTTTTGGCGCCATTAACTAGGTGAACACTTCTGATCTTTAGATTAGGGTTCATTTTTGACTTAGAGAAAATTGGAGAGCTCTAGTGTGCTTTCTACTTAAGGAATGGATGTGGGGTCTTTAAAGGGCCTTTTTGTAATGTTTGCCCTCTGCATTTTATAGATTTTAATGTGTACTTAAACTTTGGTTAAGAGTTGAAAATAAGAATTTGTCATTTGATTATCTTTCCCTCTAATCTCTTGCTTGGAGGTCTAGTGCTTAAAGGGGGTCTAGGGTTTGCTCCTCTTTTGACCAAAGTGATCATTGCATACAATGTTTGGGTAAATCTTTTGTCATGAACCTCTCTTTAGTTAACCCCATGTTTCCAAGGCTTTAGTGCTCCTTTGCCTCCACTTAAACACATGTGATAACAAGTCATAAGTGTAAGTGGGGAGTCTGGCCTTGGGTAACACCTAGGGTGTTACATAGGCCAAGTGTTTTATCTAGGATAGAAATAACTCTAGATGTAGGTAACTTTACTTATCCTGGCAAGTAAATTGAATTCTTAAGGATCCACTCATAGTAAGCTTTTCTGCGAAAAGAGTCTTTGAATCTTGATAAGCTTTACCTTGATTCCCAAAAGCCAGCATATCCTTGAGAGTCTTTTTCCTTAGACGGGTAAGACTTGCGAAAGTACACTTCGTACTCAGGGTTTTCGAACCCATGTTATTGTAGGTACTAGTTTTGTGATGCTGTTGATGGTGCTAAGTGCCGGTGGGCTCGGCCTTCTTATATGTTAAAGTAGCTCTTCTATACTTCTTATTGAGGATTGAAATTGAGCTAGCATATATTTTAAACTTATAAATAATTTATAACATTTCAAAATATATTTCTTTGAATCACTTTTGTAATCACTCCGATAAATATAATGTAAATTTGTTGTAACTTGTAACTTTTTATAATAAAGAAATTCTGCTGCAAATGTTGGTGTGTGATTTGTGGTTACTTAATCTTGCGATCCTGGTTGTAAGTGGTTTATCCGGGGTCCTTGGGACACTGGGGTGGATTCTGTTAAGTTATCTGGTGCACATGCATAGATGTCTGAGGTCTTTAAGACAAGGGCAGGTGCATGTGGGCCCAATAACTTGGGAGGTTCTGCCACAGATACGTCATTGCCTACGCGTCTCGCAAGTTGTGGAAACATGAGTTGAACTACTCCACTCATGACTTAGAACTGACAACCGTTGTGCATGCTCTCAAGATTTGGAGACACTATATTATGGGGACCAAGTGCCATGTCTACATCGATCACAAGAGCTTAAAATACATCTTCACTCAGAAGGATCTCAAAGGCAACGCCGTTGGTTGGAGCTCATCAAGGACTATGACTTGGAAATTGACTACCATCCGGGCAAGGCAAATTTGGTTACCGATGCCTTGAGTCGAAAGGAGCATGTGCATGCCGCTATTGACACCTAGTTACCCGATGAGTTTGAGAAGCTCAATCTGGGGATAGTTGCTCATACTGAGGGAATTACCATAGAAGTAGAGCCAACCTTGGAGCAGGAAATACACAAAGGTCAGATCAGTGATGTCAAAATTTAAGAGATCATAGATCTGATAACAGAAGGAAGAGGCCCTAGACTTAACAGTAGATGAACAGGGCATGATATGATTCAAGGACCGGATTTGTGTTCGTGAGATCGACAGTCTTCGCGAGACCATATTGAAGGAGGTACATGACTTAGCTTACTCCATCCACCCTGGTAGCACCAAGATGTACCAGGACCTAAAGCAGAAGTATTGGTGGTATGGACTAAAGAAGGATGTTGCTTCGCATGTAGCACTATGTTGATGAGGACATCACTTCTATACATACAATGAATGGACCGATAACATGATCGCATGCACGACAGCTAAAAAATCTCTAGGTACGTTCTACCCTAGTCAATTGTGTTTTAGAGCTTATGCTTGGGGCCATGGATGTTTTGATGATTAGGAACCTTGGAGAGGATCAGCAAGGACTTGGGAAAGGCCAAGATGTTGAGGAGGAGCAGCAAGGGCACCCACAACAGAAAGGAGATCAAGTCCGACTCGGCTGCGACTCCATCTCGCGTTCTAGGACCAGTCTGCACTAAAATGGACGCCTAGGACGCATCTAGACTTCGATTGCGAACAGACTTGATATGATTGGAAAGATAAGGAGATTATCTAACCAACCCAGCTGGTTCCACCTTAAAATTCATCCGGAGTCAATGGGAATCGTCGAAACAATTCAGCGTTCAGATTCTGTTTTGGTGCTGCGACACCGTCTGTTGGGCCGTTGGGCCGTGCATCGCGTCGGAGCCCATTAGGGGCGAGACCAGGGGTCACGCTCTCCCTAATACTCTATTTATTCAGCAGCCGCCGTCACATTAGGTTTTGGGTTTTGCTTAGATCATTCTGTCATTGAATAGTGTCGCCATCATCGGTTTGTGAGACCCCATCCCGTAATCAATACAAATTTGGTTGCATTTCTTTCCTGGTCTTGCTTGTGCTTGATTGCGCTTGCAGGGATAAGCCTTCGTGGCGAGGTCACTCATGTGTCACGGGTGATAACCAACGGAGCTGTGGTGTAGTGATTTCGAGGAACCGTTCGCTCGGAGCCTTGGATCATCAACGTCGAGATCTCCACTCAAACAAGTTATCGTATCTCACGGAAGATCAGGCCTCGTCTTCTATCAAGTGGTATCAGATTTCCAGGTTGCCCGTGAGGTATAATCCTACCTTTAGATTAGTTTTGTTTCATCCCATAGTCCACAAAAAGCCAAAAAAATTAATTACGATTAGTTTATCCCGACCTAAAACCATCGCCTTAGCCTTTGCACAATTCAGTTTTAGAGTCCGCAGTTCTGAGTTCGTGTTCTAGGTTGAGTTTGGTTGTTGGTTTAGATTTGTTTTGGTTCAGTTTGATTCTTTCCATTCACTTCCATCCTACAAAATCGACCTTCAAAACAGATCCTATCTCTAAAACCGACCCTATCCACAAAACGGAACCCCCGACCCTTCCAACACCTCGCCAGAAACCCTGATTCAGGAGTCCAAACTTAAAACGGCCATAACTTTCGCCTCGGAACTCGAATCGGGCCCATTTTTTTCAAATCGCATAGAATTAAATTTCACATCAGATCTGTTCTGGCATCGCCGGATTCGCCGTGTTTAAAACTCCCAAATTCGGCTTGGAAATAGGACTTCTCATTTTCCAAACATTTATTCCGATTTTAGGGCAAACTTGCAGAAATTCCAGAGGACGCGTCTTTGCACAAAAAAATCTGAAACTTGGTGTGTTTCCTTCTTATGTGCTGCTGCAAAAGAGAAAAATATAAAAAAATATATTTGAAAAAAAGAAAAATCACAAAGAATACAAAAACAAAATGACGACTAGAGCAAAAATCAGGAAAAAAGAGAAAAAGAGAAAAAAGTGTAGCACATAAGCAGAAACGCTAGTGTTCTATGCACCTCTGTGATTATTTTGCCCTAAGCCTGTTTCCTTGCTGCGCCTAGATACTTGTACCTCCTTTCTTGTGACTTGGTCCAACTGTTCTATTACATTTTCTAGGCCAGCAACTAGGACGAGTACTTGGAACACTTATTCAGCATTGCTATCTGTTACTGACTTGTGTGCCACATATATATATATATTTAGTCAGCCTTCCCAGAGCTCCATCTTTCTCTCAAGCAGAACAGGTACTCCTTTGCAATCACACCCACGCTCGTTGGACAGTCACACCGGTCACCATTTGCCACCTGCAGTGCTGGTAAGAACCATGTAAGAGCGGGGTAAGACGCTTCATAACTTGTGTTCCACCACCACCACCACTTGAGAGATAGTTGTAGGGTTCACATTGTTTGTTGCCTTTTAATCTCTGTTTTGTGCTAACAATGACAGGACCAAAGAACCAAATGGACAAGGAGAAGGGGCCTAAGCTTAACAATGATGAGTGTGTCTCTCAGCTAGAATTGAAGGAGATGATGCGCGCGATGACTGAAGCTTTTTAAAAATACCAGGACTCTGCGGCAACATCCTATGAGCAGCTTGATCAACGAGTTGCTGATCTTGTTACATGCATGGACGTACTGGAGGCTCGTCCCCCACCAGCAACTCTAGCCCTAGCTGCTAGGTGCAGTTCTGCTCTCTCCTATGGATGACGACGACGACGGCGATGTTTATGCACCGTTGCGACGACGCCTCGCACGTAATCGACAAGGTATGGGAGGTAATGGTAGACATCGTCATTATAATCCTGAACCAGACAATGATCCATTTGCTAAGATTAAGTTCTCTATTCCACCGTTCATGGGTTCTTATGATGCTGAAGCTTACTTAGAATGGGAGATGATGGTAGAACAAAAATTTAATTCCCATCTTGTTCCTGAGGGGCATAGGGTTAGACATGCCACTAGTGAATTTAAAGATTTTGCTATCATTTGGTGGAATGAACTTGTTAACACACGTGCTGCACCACAAACATGGAATGCGTTAAAAGAGGAGATGCGAGCTCGCTTTGTTCCCCCTTCTTATAGACGTGATCTTCGAAAAAATTGCAACGCTTAGATCAGGGAGACATGTCGGTACAGGAATACTACCAAGAGCTTCAGAAAGGTATGCTACGATGTGGGGTAGTTGAGGATCCAGAGGATCAAATGGTTAGGTTTTATGGGGGATTGAGGCGGGAGATTCAGGATATTGTTGATTATAAAGAATATCATTCTATGCAATGCTTGTTCCATCTTCCTATGTTGGCAGAAAAAGAATTGCAGGGTTGTCAACAGCGGAGGAGCAGCACCTTCGCGCCACGACAGCCACCGATGCCAGCCAAGGCGTCATCCTCTTCGGGTGTACGGACGTCCACACCTTCTTCCACCAACGGCACACGCAGCACCGCACCTTCGGACATCACAGGGACACGACAACAGCAAGTCCTTGGTGCCTTCGGTTGTTGCAGCAAAACCTATTATGACCACCTCTTCCACAGGCCGCTCCTCCGACATCAAGTGCCACCGCTGCCAGGGACTTGGCCTGTTGGCCATATGCAGCAAGATTGCCCTAGCAAACGGGCATACATTGCTACTGGTGATGGTGAGTATGTTAGTGCTTCTAATGTTGAAGATGAAGATACTGTTGGAGCTAACATTGCAGAGACTTATAATGGTGATGAAGAGGTTCTTGGTAGAACAGCGACCGAGACCTATAAGGCCTTGATTGTGCAACGAGCTTTGGGTGCCACGGCTGGTGACGACGACAACAGACAGCACCACAACCTCTTCAACATGTTCCTCATTATCAAGGACTGTCGTGTACATACCATCATTGATGGTGGTAGCTGCAACAACTTGGTGAATGTTGAGGTGGTCAAGAAGCTTGGCTTGACCACATGAGAGCATCCCCACCCTTATCACATTCAATGGTTGAACAGCAGCGGTAAGTTCAAGGTAACAATAATAGCAAGGGTGCATTTTCTATTGGCTCTTACCATGACTTTGCTGATTTCGATGTGGTGAGTATGGATGCTTGCTCTCTTTTATTGGGACATCCTTGGGAGTTTGATACTAATGCTATGCACCATGGTACATCTAATAAATATACTTTCATGCATAAGGGAAAGAAAATTGTGTTGCTTCCTATGACTCCCACTGAAATTGTCCACTTTGAACATGAGAAAAAGACTAATGCTAAGCAAAAAGGTGTTTTGAACTCTGAAAATCAGCAACCTATTAAGTTAAAAACTCCTACTTTGCTAGCTACTAAATCTGATCTTGATGAGTTACATGCCTCTGTTGGACTTTGCTATGCCTTAGTGTGCATCCGCCTTGAATCCGATAGTTTCGGAATCAAGCGAACGCCACCCAGGCTGCAGAGGGTGAGGCTCCAGGGTTAGCCAAACCCTACAGCGTGGCACCTGGTGCTCCTCGTACAGCTGCACCATGTACAGAGGAGGTGTGGGTTATCCAGCTACGCAGAGTACCTCCCACAAGATAGAGGGGAAACCCTCTTGGGAAAGGTAGTCGAAGCGAAAGCAGTTGTCTCCACCATTTGCGGGGGTTGGTGAAGCCATATGTGTAAGAGGGATAAGTGTGAGTGCTAAAGGTAGCGGTAAGGAGAAAAGTGTGCTTGAGTCAAAAGAGGATGGTTAATTGGATTAATCTATTTTAACTTACTTCCCTGTTACTCGTTATTAACTAAAGTTTTAGGGGGCATGAGTCAGTACAGTCTTAATATATTCCCTTCAACTTTTTAATTAACACATTTCCTTTCTATTCTCGATTCACTACTATGCATGCATGCTTAGATGAACGTCCTCTCATCAATCATAGGGGTGCTCCTAGGGCATCCCTTCTATCATAGTGTCAGCCTATATGGCCTACTTATATAGCCACCTATCTACCCCACTATTCTTAAGGCCTTTCGTCCTAGGTCTAGCGTTCAAGTCCTGATGATCCAACACTAGTTTCTAAGCAAGTTTTATTTTTGAAAGCTTAGTGTTCATGACTTATTGACTTCTCTGTAATGGTATTCGCTCCAATACCAGCAGAGGCAGAACCGCCTAGATTATTCCAACTTAAGTGCCTGAGTCACACCTTGAAGGCAGCAACACACTTAAATCAGAATAACCCGTCAATTCCTCAGATCTAGTCCGGTAAAGCCACTTACTAAGGATAGAGTAACATTAGCTCATACGATGGTGAGACTCAGAGAGAATGCAATAAACATGAAACCACAAGTTAAAGTACTGTAATACCCAACTTGTGATTTGTGGAGGATAACCTAAAAGGAGAAATGATATTTTGTTGTATATATGTTTGTTATCTATATCTATCATTTCATGAGAACATCACACGAAGACAAATAAATAAATAACAAAAGACACCCAAAAATAAATTATGCATCATGCTGGGATTTTTTTGTGTGCATTTGGTGACAATATAAAAAAAACCATATGACCAGAAATATATTAAAGTTTCAAAAAAGGGAAATTTAGAATATAAAAGAAATATGTGGACACCCAAATTGGAGATTGAATTCTAAAGGGAATTTTATAATTTGAGAAGAATGGGAAAATACTAAACAAATAGGATAAAATAAAGACATAAATGAATAAAATTTTGTCCATATGGTTATGAAGATTTGGACAATTAGCCTGAGTTTGATCTTCACACAAAAATAGATTCAAATTTGAAATCTAAAATTTAAAAGGAAGAAAAGAAAAAGAAAACATAAAAGGAAAAAGAGGAAGGAATAAAATCTACGTGGGCTCGGGGCACCTATTTCGGCCCAATACTCTTTTCTTCCTCGCGCTTGGCCGGCCCAACCGCGCGCACCTGGAACATAGGGCCCACACGTCGGTCTCAGTGGCATGCACCTTCTTCCTTTTCTCCCGCTGACAAAATAGGCCCGCTCGGTGAGGGACTTCTTCCCCGCGTGCGCACCAGAAAGCGGAGAATCCGCGGCGTTGAATCTGACAGAAATTTCGGAATGCCGTTGGCCTCCGGGGTATTTACAAGAACGCAGGCCTCATACTCGTCCACGCGATTGGATCATTAGCTGCCTAATCATTGACCACCGTGCTAAGCAAAGATACTGAATGCGTCGGGAAGAGAGAGAATCAGTGAAGGGTGGTTGCGCCGCCATGGTCAGCTGCTGGGCGGCGATTATCCTAGGCGCTTGGCAGTGCTCTCTAGGAACTCCTCGCGCCCGCGGTCTAGGTGGCATCCTGGGCGCTGTGAAACCTCTCATCGGCGCCCGCATCGACTGCGCTTGTTGTCCACCCATCGCGACCACGGGGTGAAGGGTCTGGACGCCGATGTATTGCGCATCGCCTTGATCCACGCTCCACGGACGGTCAACCCTGCTTCCATCGACGGTAAGAGCTTTCCGGCGCCGATGTACTTCCATCTACCGTCGCCGACGTCGAGCGCGTATAGGGGATGTAAGCTGCGGCGTAAGGAAGAAGATGGGTTGATGAGACGTAGGATGGGTCATGTGCGGCTTGGATTGGGTGCTAGGGTACTGGTTCAGGTGTGTATCGCGCGCCGTTAGATCATTGGCTGGCGGTCTGGATTGGGTCGTGCGTACCGATTCGAGCAGAGCGATCCTAAGCCGTCGAGATCCGATCGGGCGGATCTGGAAGACTTTAGCTTTCTTAAAATCCACACCAGTGATCTTGGATCGGATGGACACCAGCGCATAACGCTTCATATGGGTCAGGATCTAATCCTAACCGTAGGAATAGATCCAATGACTCATCTCCACCGATACCCCTTCGTGGCTGCAATTTACTAAAGAGACCTTCACTTTACATATATTAATCCTTAGTCCATCGCGCTGGGTGATCTGAGTCATGGGAATTCTTGCGCGGGCGACCCTATGCTTCCCTGTATTTGAGGCGCCGTCCAGGAATTAAATAAAACAGGAAAAATAGATTTAGAAATTGATTTTGTGTATAAAAATAATTGTAAAACTTGTATAATTCATAGAAAAATTATTTGAACTCTAAATTGATCCATTCCGGTTCCTATAATTTTGTAATATTACTGTTCATCATATAGTGCTACTGTTTGACATGAAAATTATATTAAAATTAATATCGTGGTTAATCTTATACATAAAACCTTAGGAAATTCATAACTCCTCCGTTTTAACTCCGATTTGATTCGTTCAAGTTGCGTTAGTCTCGTAGAAATGCGTAGATCATTATTATTCAGTTTGTTCTTATGTTTGGTGTGATGTTAATTTTATCTATACCATGTCTGTTTGTATTGCTACGTCTAGCGCGAGGTTTCGAGTCACCTGATGTTCATCCTGGTAACTGGAATCTCAAGTGCCAGGCAAGTTGTGCCCTTGATTCACCTTTGTTTACCCAATAATGTTCTTCATAATCATTTACCATGCATAGGTTTAATTTTGATGGTACCCAATAGGTCACCCTAGATTGTTTATCTCATTACCTTGTTTACCCCAGAATCATATGGGTAGTTTTTGCTATTGCTTTATATGGTTTTGGGATAATTATTTCATTATATCCATGTTCCAATTGTTATTGTTATTCTACTTATGTTCATGTCAAGAACATTATGTTATTATTAATTGGAACATGGAGCTTAACTTGAGAAACACGTGCCACCACAAGGGAGGAATGGGACCCCTTGGCTGACTAATTAGGAAAGCTAGTGGAAGACTACCTTACCCGAAAGGGGCAAGGGCAGTAGGGGAGTGGTCAGTGTAGGGAGGTCCTTGGTTGATTTTGCTGCGATGGCGGTCAGACAAGAACCTTGCATTGGAACTTCCTATAAACTGTAGCGGGTTTTCGGAAGCTAGTGGAACTTTGTAAAGGCCTTGTAGTGGATCCCGAGCCATTCACCTTGGTAGTGTCTAAGGGCCTAGCTAACCCTGGCGACATGGGAAACACGACTTGTGGGTAAAGGGTACAACCTCTGCAGAGTGTAAAACTGGTATACTAGCCGAGCTCACGGTCATGAGCGGCTCAGGACTCTCCGATGATTAAATTATGGAACCTAAACTCAATTTGTCATTTGCATTTGCATGGGATTTGTTATTAATTTTGTTCTATTATTTTATTATGGTTTGGTATTCACTTACACTTAGTAACTGCTAATAAAATTTGACCAACTACTTAAAAGCAATGCTCAGCTTTAACCCCTGTTGTTGATCAGCCTTACACTTCATGAACTCCCACCTTTGGTGAGTTCATGTCACATTATTCCCCACAACTTGTTGAGCGATGAACATGTGTGAGCTCACCCTTGCTTGTCTCACACCCCCCACAGGAGAAGAGCAGGTGGTTCAGGAGGAGCCACAAGGCGAGGAGTATGATCTGATCTAGGTGGCGTTTCTCAGTTGACATTGGCGCCGACGATCCTTAGTTCGTTTTATATTTATCTTTTATCTTGTAAGTCTTCCGCTATGTAATAAATACTCTGATTATTGTGACATTTATCTCTATACACTCTGTTATTTTATATGTTGTCTACTTTGGCGCATGTATGAGATGCACCTGGCTTTGTTCCTTAAAGCCGGGTGTGACAGAAGTGGTATCAGAGGAAATGTTGACTGTAGGACGGAAACCTAGATAGAAATGGACAAAACCCTTACCTACTTATCTCATTCTGATTCATTCTATACTTACCTTACTCAGATTCTCTCTACACTTATCTTGATCCTGTCTCACCTTCTACTATTCTACTCTGATGATTCTTACCTTTTCTACTCTGAGACAAGATGGATTTCACACCTTGGAATCCTACACTCACGATCTTTTAAGAAATAGAGAACCAAAGACAAAATTTAAATTATTTTCTCTATTTAAAAATATTGGTTGATTGTTCTGATGATCAATGTCTGATTTGCTTCTTTGATTGATTGAAATAGTATAGACGGGCATCTTAGCATGTACCACCATAAGGTAATGTATTAGCGTTAGTAGGTGACACACTAATCTACTTAGCTAATAAATCCCCCGTAGTAACATTCCTCGTAATTACTTGCCTTGTCTATAATTCATCCTTTCTTTCGTCCCTTGTGTTTCTAATCGAGATGGGCTACCCCTATAGTGTTAGAAGAGAGCACTATAGACGTGATCCTTGGTATGTCATGGTTAAGAAAGGAAAAGATAGTTTATACACTGTGCTAAAGGAACCATAGAACTCACCAGTTCCAAAGGAGAAAGATTTGAAGTTGGAATTGCAGTAACTACCGCCATCAGACTAGCAGCATTCCTAGTAGATGAGAAGTTTGTGGGTGACAACATCCATGCAGTTAGGGATTTTTCAGATGTCTTTTCAGAGGAGTTATTAGGGATGCCACCATATAGGGAAGTTGAGTTTGTTATAGATCTCTTACCTGAGAGTGCTCTTACTTCCTAAACAGCCATACAAGATGTCCGTAGAAGAACTAAAGGAATTTAAGAAGCAATTAATAGAGTTACAAGAGGCTGGGTACATTCATTCGAGTTCCTTACCTTGGGGGAGCGCCAGTTCTATTTGTACGGAAGAAAGAAGGATCGCAAGGGATGTGCGTGGATTATAGGACCCTTAATGATGTCACTGTGAAGAAAAGTACCTGTTACCCCGCATTAAGGATTTATTTAATCAGATGAGAGGTGCAAGGGTATTCTCGAAGACTGATCTCCGATCGGGTTACCATCAAATGAAGATTAGACCATCGGATATCCCCAAGACAGCTTTCTCAACTCGATATGGATTATATGAGTTCACTGTTATGTCGTTTGGATTAACCAATGCACCAGCTCATTTTATGAACTTGATGAATAAGGTGTTTCTGATCTGGACAGATTCGTCGTGGTCTTCATCGACGATATTATTATTTATTCCAAGAGTGATAGTGATTATGAGAAATATCTGAGATTGGTGCTACAGAAGCGACGAGATAATCAACTCTACGCCAAGTACAGTAAATGCGAGTTTTGGATTGGCGAGGTGCCATTTCTTGAACATATCATTTCTAATGGAGGGATATCAGTGGATCCTGCTAAAGTCAAGGAGATAGTGGTGTGGAGCATACCCACTACGGATACGGAGGACCGAAGTTTCTTAGGACTTGCAGGATATTATTGGAAATTTATTGAAGGATTTTCTAAGGTCGCTAAGCGTATGACCTCATTTCTGGAGAAGGGAAGAGAATTTAAGTGGGATGAGAAGTACCAAGATAGCTTTGATCGATTAAAGAAGAAATTGATGTCGCCACTAGTGTTGGTTATGCCGGATCTATGGAAGGGATTTGACATTTATTGTGATGCATGTGGCCAAGGCTTGGGATGTGTGCTCATGCAAGAAGGACATGTGATTGCCTATGCGTCTCATCAGTTGCGAAAACATGAATTGAACTACCCCACTCATGACTTAGAATTGGCAGCCGTTGTGCATGCGCTTAAGATATGGAGACATTATGTCATGGGAACTGAGTGTCAAGTATACACGAATCATAAGAGTTTGAAGTACATATTCACTCAGAAGGATCTCAACCTTAGGCAACGCCGTTGGTTGGAGCTTATTAAGGATTATGATTTGGAGATTCACTATCACCCGGGCAAGGCGAATTTGGTTGCAGATGCCTTGAGTCGAAAGGAGCATGTTCATTCAGCTGTTGTTGCCCAGCTACCCGGTGAGATTGTTGAGGATTTCATGAGACTTAACTTGGGGATAGTTGCTCACACTGAAGGAGTTATTATTGATGTGGAACCTACCTTGGAACAAGAAATCCGCAAAGGACAAATTGGTGATGCTAAAATACAAGAGATTAAGGATCGGATTACTGAAGGACGAGGTCTGGAATTCACGGAGGGTGAGCAAGGCACCATGTGGATCAAGGACAAGATATGTGTCCCTGAGATTGAAAGCCTTCGAGAGACTATTTTAAGGGAGGCCCATGACTCGAATTATTCTATTCATCCTGGGAGTATCAGGATGTATCAGGATTTGAAGCAGAAGTACTGGTGGTATGAATTGAAGAGAGATGTGGTTGCACATGTGGCTATGTGCGATGTGTGTCAAAGAGCTAAGGCTGAACACCAGAGGCCAGCTGGACTACCATACCCATTAAAGATACCCGAATGGAAGTAGGAAGAGATTGGTATGGATTTCATTACTGGATTGCCTCACATCTCGAAAGGATATGATTCTATATGGGTTATTGTGGATAGACTGACCAAAGTGGCTCATTTCATTCGGTCAAGACTACTTATAAGGTATCTCAATTGGCCGAGTTATATATGGCTCAGATTGTGTCTCTACACGGTGTACCAAAGAAGATCGTTTTGGATAAGAGGATCATAGTTTACCTCTAGATTTTGGAAAAGTTTTCATGAGAATATGGATACAAAGTTAAATTTTAGTTCGGCCTACCTCAGACCGAAAGGACAAATCAAGTATTGGAAGATAGGTTGAGAGCATGTGCCCTTCAGCATGGAGGAAGTTGGGACAAAACTCTACCTTATGCTGAGTTCTCATATAATAATAGTTACCAGGCCAGTCTGAAGATGTCACCGTTCGAGACTCTGTATGACAAGAAATGCAAGACTCCTCTATTTTTGGACCAGACTAGGGGATAACAGTTCGTTGGATCTAAACTTATTCAAGAGGTAAAAGAGCAAGTCCGTATAATTCGGGATAATTTGAGGGTAGCTCAAACTAGACAAAAGAGCTACGCAGATAATATAAGAAGACCACTGGAATTTGAGAAAGGTGATTATGTGTATCTCAAGGTGTCACCACTTCGTGGAATGAGGAGATTCAAAGTTAAGGGCAAGATGTCCCCTCGCTTTATTGGACCATTCAGAGTTTTTAGGCGACTTGGAGAGATGGCCTACCAACTCGAGTTACCTACTAGTCTATCGGATGTGCATAATATGTTCCACGTATCTCAACTAAAGAAGTAGCTTCGTGTCCCTGAGGAACAGTTACCAATGAAAGAGCCCAGTGTTTAGGGAGATTTGGCTTATATGAAATACCCTATTAAGATTCTTGATACTTTGACTCGAGTTACAAGAAATAAGGATTATAAAAATGTGCAAAGTACAATGGAGCCATCATGGAGAAAATGATGTTACTTGGGAAAGAGAAGAAGAGCTTCGCATAGATTTTCCCATCGTTTCCCTAGTCCTTCCTAAATCTCGAGGACGAGATTCTTGTTAAGGGGGGTAGGATTTGTAATACCCAACTTGTGATTTGTGGAGGATAACCTAAAAGGAGAAATGATATTTTGTTGTATATATGTTTGTTATCTATATCTATCATTTCATGAGAACATCACACGAAGACAAATAAATAAATAACAAAAGACACCCAAAAATAAATTATGCATCATGCTGGGATTTTTTTTGTGTGCATTTGGTGACAATATAAAAAAAACCATATGACCAGAAATATATTAAAGTTTCAAAAAAGGGAAATTTATAATATAAAAGAAATATGTGGACACCCAAATTGGAGATTGAATTCTAAAGGGAATTCTATAATTTGAGAAGAATGGGAAAATACTAAACAAATAGGATAAAATAAAGACATAAATGAATAAAATTTTGTCCACATGGTTATGAAGATTTGGACAATTAGCCTGAGTTTGATCTTCACACAAAAATAGATTCAAATTTGAAATCTAAAATTTAAAAGGAAGAAAAGAAAAAGAAAACATAAAAGGAAAAAGAGGAAGGAATAAAATCTACGTGGGCTCGGGGCACCTATTTCGGCCCAATACTCTTTTCTTCCTCGCGCTTGGCCGGCCCAACCGCGCGCACCTGGCACATAGGGCCCACACGTCGGTCTCAGTGGCATGCACCTTCTTCCTTTTCTCCCGCTGAAAAAACAGGCCCGCTCGGTGAGGGACTTCTTCTTTCCCTCGTGCGCACCAGAAAGCGGAGAATCCGCGGCGTTGAATCCGACAGAAATTTCGGAATGCTGTTGGCCTCCGGGGTATTTACAAGAACGCAGGCCTCATACTCGTCCACGCGATTGGATCATTAGCTGCCTAATCATTGACCACCGTGCTAAGCAAAGATACTGAATGCGTCGGGAAGAGAGAGAATCAGTGAAGGGTGGTTGCGCCGCCATGGTCAGCTGCTGGGCGGCGATTATCCTAGGCGCTTGGCAGTGCTCTCTGGGAACTCCTCGCGCCCGCGGTCTAGGTGGCATCCTGGGCGCTGTGAAACCTCTCATCGGCGCCCGCATCGACTGCGCTTGTTGTCCACCCATCGCGACCACGGGGTGAAGGGTCTGGACGCCGGTGTATTGCGCATCGCCTTGATCCACGTGCCACGGACGGTCAACCCTGCTTCCATCGACGGTAAGAGCTTTCCGGCGCCGATGTACTTCCATCTACCGTCGCCGACGTCGAGCGCGTATAGGGGATGTAAGCTGCGGCGTAAGGAAGAAGATGGGTTGATGAGACGTAGGATGGGTCATGTGCGGCTTGGATTGGGTGCTAGGGTACTGGTTCAGGTGTGTATCACGCGCCGTTAGATCATTGGCTGGCGGTCTGGATTGGGTCGTGCGTACCGATTCGAGCAGAGCGATCCTGAGCCGTCGAGATCCGATCGGGCGGATCTGGAAGACTTTAGCTTTCTTAAAATCCACACCAGTGATCTTGGATCGGATGGACACCAGCGCATAACGCTTCATATGGGTCAGGATCTAATCCTAACCGTAGGAATAGATCCAATGACTCATCTCCACCGATACCCCTTCGCGGCTGCAATTTACTAAAGAGACCTGCACTTTACATATATTAATCCTTAGTCCATCGCGCTGGGTGATCTGAGTCATGGGAATTCTTGCGCGGGCGACCCTATGCTTCCCTGTATTTGAGGCGCCGTCCAGGAATTAAATAAAACAGGAAAAATAGATTTAGAAATTGATTTTGTGTATAAAAATAATTGTAAAACTTGTATAATTCATAGAAAATTTATTTGAACTCTAAATTGATCCATTCCGGTTCCTATAATTTTGTAATATTACTGTTCATCATATAGTGCTACTGTTTGACATGAAAATTATATTAAAATTAATATCTTGGTTAATCTTATACATAAAACCTTAGGAAATTCATAACTCCTCCGTTTTAACTCCGATTTGATTCGTTCAAGTTGCGTTAGTCTCGTAGAAATGCGTAGATCATTATTATTCAGTTTGTTCTTATGTTTGGTGTGATGTTAATTTTATCTATACCATGTCTGTTTGTATTGCTACGTCTAGCGCGAGGTTTCGAGTCACCTGAAGTTCATCCTGGTAACTGGAATCTCAAGTGCCAGGCAAGTTGTGCCCTTGATTCACCTTTGTTTACCCAATAATGTTCTTCATAATCATTTACCATGCATAGGTTTAATTTTGATGGGACCCAATAAGTCACCCTAGATTGTTTATCTCATTACCTTGTTTACCCCTGAATCATATGGGTAGTTTTTGCTATTGCTTTATATGGTTTTGGGATAATTATTTCATTATGTCCATGTTCCAATTGTTATTGTTATTCTACTTATGTTCATGTCAAGATCATTATGTTATTATTAATTGGAACATGGAGCTTAACTTGAGAAACACATGCCACCACAAGGGAGGAATGGGACCCCTTGGCTGACTAATTAGGAAAGCTAGTGGAAGACTACCTTACCCGAAAGGGGCAAGGGCAGTAGGGGAGTGGTCAGTGTAGAGAGGTCCTTGGTTGATTTTGCTGCGATGGCGGTCAGACAAGAACCATGCATTGGAACTTCCTATAAACTGTAGCGGGTTTTCGGAAGCTAGTGGAACTTTGTAAAGGCCTCGTAGTGGATCCCTAGCCATTCACCTTGGTAGTGTCTAAGGGCCTAGCTAACCCTGGCGACATGGGAAACACGACTTGTGGGTAAAGGGTACAACCTCTGCAGAGTGTAAAACTGGTATACTAGCCGAGCTCACGGTCATGAGCGGCTCAGGACTCTCCGATGATTAAATTATGGAACCTAAACTCAATTTGTCATTTGCATTTGCATGGGATTTGTTATTAATTTTGTTCTATTATTTTATTATGGTTTGGTATTCACTTACACTTAGTAACTGCTAATAAAATTTGACCAACTACTTAAAAGCAATGCTCAGCTTTAACCCCTGTTGTTGATCAGCCTTACACTTCATGAACTCCCACCTTTTGTGAGTTCATGTCACATTATTCCCCACAACTTGTTGACCGATGAACATGTGTGAGCTCGCCCTTGCTGTCTCACACCCCCCACAGGAGAAGAGCAGGTGGTTCAGGAGAAGCCACAAGGCGAGGAGTATGATCTGATCTAGGTGGCGTTTCTCAGTTGACATTGGCGCCGACGATCCTTAGTTCGTTTTATATTTATCTTTTATCTTGTAAGTCTTCCGCTATGTAATAAATACTCTGATTATTGTGACATTTATCTCTATACACTCTGTTATTATATATGTTGTCTACTTTGGCGCATGTATGAGATGCACCTGGCTTTGTTCCTTAAAGCCGGGTGTGACAAGTACTTGAGTTATTACATAAAATGAAGTTTGATAAAAGATAACAGTGTTCTTAATATTGCAACGGATGATAGATACCGTTGATAACGAGGAATAGGGCAAGGCCTGGCCCACTACTCCTCCTGGTCCTCTCCTGCCGAGGTGGCATCCCACTCGACCGTCCAACCCAGTGGCAGGGTGGCAGGCCAAGTCACACAATCAACCATATCTTGCAGTAATCCTATAAAAATGATGCCACAATCAAGGCTGAGTATACTAATACTCAGCTAGACTTACCCGGTGTGAGGAGTCTACTCCCCAACCTCTAGACCATGAAGTTTGTCGGTACCCTGAAACTAGGGTACCCCTTGCTACTATATAAAGACGCAGTACCCACGCGGCTATCTCTTAGTCGTGTGGTAGACGTGCTGTGTGTGGGACCAGGCCATGACTCGCCCCAGCCTCGGGCGACTACTCTGGGTCCACAACAGCGCCTGACTCTACCACATGGGCGGGTCCGGAGTCGCCACGTGTCCAGAGAAGGTGACACGCTACAAGCCATCAACATTGGGCTCGGACCCCATGGGAGAGTGCCAGACCCCTAGATCCGGACCTCCAAAGTTGGTCCAGGACCCCCACGTGCACGGACCGGACCCCTGGAATCGGATCCGGACCCACTGTATGGGGTCTGAGTCGCCCACAATGGGGTCCCAAGGTCCCAGGATAGAACACACCTAGGCCTTAGGTTCGGTGCCAACACGTGTCCGAACCTAGTCTGGTAGGTTCTGGACCTATCCGCGTATACTCCTACCCCCCCGCTCAGGCAGAGACCCGATGCTGCCGCGTGGCATACTGCGTGCGACTTAAGCCAACGGGCGGAACCTAACATGATGCTTCTGGGCTACGCGTGTATTTGCATTCATTACGGATAACACGTGTGCCCGTCCATTCCACTGATAGGTGGCGTGCACAGTCCATGATACACGGGCCGCGCTGTTATTCACCATTACTCGTACGTTTCGGCTATCAATGCTGCATGGACTACGATCATCAAGACTCCCTGGTGAATACTTAGGTGTTACTAGCATTAATTACACACATAATGTGTTCTTTCCATTATGCTCCTGGGCCCACATGTCGGGGCTCGACATCCTTGTATGTGCCTCCCTTAAGCTATAAACGGGAAAGCACACAACGTTACAAGGACAAGGTTTTCACATACAGTCACGCGCTCAAGCTCACAGACACTCAATACAACATACACACAGTGGAGGTAGGGTATTACGCTCTGGTGGCCTGAACCACTCTAAACCCTCGTGTGCTCTCGTGTTCTTCCCAAATCCACATAATAGGCAAACCGCTAAGGCCCCTCCTCATCTTAGGATTAGGGTGGGTGCATTTCGCCACCAGGCAAGAGAATTTCCTTTCCGACATTTGGCGCGCCAGGTAGGGGGCTTTTGGCTTTTAGGTTTTTCCCTGTTTCCTTGCTCGGCACGATGGTTTAGATCGTCAAGCACCACGACTTGACTCCTGAGGACTTCCTGATAGAGGAAGAAGCTGCGTCATCCATGCCACGGGCCTCCAACACGCTGCGCCTAGTGCTGCTGTTGTGCACGCTGCACGACAGCACACTCCCGCACAGTCATCCCGGGCTCCGTCAAGGGCTGCCCACGGTGCGCTGTCCGCAGCCAGGGAGTTGCTGCGCCACCCTCCGAGCTCCACGGCCTCGCCAGGGGCCATGAAGCAGTGGAGTGACGATGTCGATCGTCTCCTTGGCATGGCACATTCTGGCTCGCCAGACCCAGGCCCCGGCCATTTCGGCACCAACGTGAGGCGTCGGCATCAGTGCGCTCACCCTTAGTGAAGGCTGCACCAACTGAGGACCTGCGGGCGGAGCTCAACCGCCGGTGTGTGGGTGAGGATGCTCTAATTTCTCGGGAGAGACCTGATGACCTACGGACAGAACTCAACCGTAGGCGTGCGGGTGAGGACGCACGTGTCTCTCTGGAGAGGGCTCGTGAGCACCGGTTAAACGTCGAGGTCGCAACCTCAATCAGGACTTCGCTCCACTCGTGCCACAAACTCCAAGGGGTGCCCGAACCCACATGGGTGTCCCATTGGTCGGTGTGGGCTGTGCCGCGCTGGCGGACCACCTCCACGCGACGACTTGGCCGCCCAAGTTCTGGCCACACCTTCCATAGAAGTACAACGATATGTCAAACCCGAAGGAATTTTTGCAGGTTTATGTCACCGCCATTACGGCAGCTGGTGGAAACACCGCTGTGATGGCAAGTTATTTCCATGTAGCCTTGACCGGGCCGGCCCGGACCTGGCTCATGAATCTCACCCCGGGGTCTGTCTACTCCTGGGAAGAGCTCTGCGCAAGGTTCACTGCGAACTTTGCCAGTTCTTATCAACAGCAGGCGTGGAGGCTCATCTCCATGCCGTGAGGCAAGAACCCGGGGAGACTCTCTGGACCTTCATCACCCGCTTTACCAAGGTACGCGGGACCATACCTCGTGTCTCCGGTGCCTCTATCATCGCTGCTTTCTGATAGGGGGTCCATGAAGAGAAGATGTTGGAGAAGCTAGCGTCACATGACGTGGAAACTGTTACCACGCTCTTCGTTCTGGCTGACAAGTGCGCCAGAGCTGCCGAGGGTCGTGCATGGCACTCGACACCGCAGACTGGGGTTACCCAAAAGGGTGGCTCAGGTCCCGCTACCCAGGTCGGTAGCAAAAAGAAGAAGAAGAACCACAGCCTTGAGAGGCCGCAATCTGCTGCTACGGTCATTGCAGCTGCGACTGGGGGCCGGAACGAGCGCAACAAGCGCTCGCGGCCACAGGGAGGGAACAGTGGCTCATGCCCTATGCACCCCAACAGTCACCACAACGCATCGGAGTGCCGTGAGATCATCAAGCTCGTGAAGCGCGTCAGTGAGTGGCGCGAGCAGGCCTCCAGGGATGGCTCGCCACCTCGTCGCCGGCCTGGCAAAGAGAAGGTCGACGAAGGTGACACGGTCGCTGGAGAACGGGACCTTGGGTATCAGTCACCCGAGGGGGTCCTAAAGGACATCTTCATCCGGGACTCCGACTCCGGTGGTAAGAGCGACCACCGCAAGAAGTTGTACGTCATGTACGACGGGAGCTGGGAGCTCACCTCCCGCAGGAACATCAAGTCCATGCGCCGAGAGGTCCTGTCGGCGGTCCCGGTGGTCCCGAAGGCTGCTCCACATCAGCGGTGGAGGAGCACTACTATCTCCTTTGGGGCATCCGACTGCCTCGACAACATGGCAGGGGCCGGTATACTACCGCTCATCATCGCCCCTGTCATCGCCAACATGCAGCTGCACCATGTGCTGATTGACGGTGGGGCTGGGCTCAATGTTATCAGCCATGCTGCATTCAAGCAGCTGCAGATCCTAGGGTCCCGACTGGGACCCTCTCGTCCATTCTCTGGAGTGGGACCACAACGAGTGTATCCCCTTGGGAGCACCACACTCCCGGTAACATTCGGGACCGAGGAAAACTTCCGCACAGAGAACGTCAAGTTTGACGTGATGGAGGTTAACCTCCCCTTTAATGCCATCATTGGCAGGCTGGCCCTTTACCGGTTCATGGCCATTTCCCATTACGGGTATTTGGTCCTCAAGATGCCGTCCCCAACTGGGGTCCTCACCATGCGGGGCGACCGCGCCGCTGTAGTGGCGGCTGTCGAGAAGCTGCACGCCATGGCGGCAGAAACTGCTCGCCCAGATGACGGAGGGAAGGACCCCTCGACCTCCGGGACCAAGGCACCTACCAAGGTTCCAAAGGTGCAGCCGTCTGGAGCAGATGGTGGTCCTGTCAAGACCATCCAGATCGGCGCGGATTCTTCCCGGACCACCCGCATCGTGAGCAATCTGGGGAGAAATAAGAACTCGCGCTCGTCGCCTTCCTCCGGGCAAACATCGACGTTTTCGCATGGGAACCATCGCAGATGTCTTGGATCCCTAAGGAGGTGATTGAGCACCATCTAAAGATCGACCCCGACGCCAAACCGGTGAGTCAGAAGCCTCGGAGACAGTCCGTTGAGCGGTAGGACTTCATCCATCAGGAGGTCTGGAAGCTGCTAGACGCTAGCTTCATCGAAGAGGTTCATCACCCCGTATGGTTGGCTAACCCAGTCATCGTTCCAAAGGCGAATGGGAAGCTTCAGATGTGCGTCGACTACACCAGCCTTAATCGTGGATGGGACCTACTTCCGGGTGCAACCTTTTGTCCTTCTTAGATGCTTACTCTGGGTTCCATCAGATCCAGATGGCTAGGGAAGATAGGGAGCATACCGCTTTTGTAATAGTGGATGGGCTTTACTGCTATGTTGTAATGCCCTACAGTATGAGAAACGCCTTGTCAAAATTTGTACGGGCGATGAGTAAGACCTTCGGGGACCTCATTAGGGATAGGATGGAGATATATGTCAATGACATCATAGTCAACACTAAGAGGGGGTTGACTCTAGTGGAAGACCTGAATCTGGTCTTTGACAAGCTGCGGGCGACGCGCACGAAGCTGAACCCGGACAAGTGCGTCTTTGGTGTCTCCGCTGGAAAGTTGCTGGGATTCCTAGTCTCGTACCCGGGCATTGAAGCAAACCTAGAGAAAATCAGGGCAATTGAGGCGATGAGGCCTCCGGTGGCACACCCGGTTTTAAGGAGCAAAGCCGGGTGCATCTCATACATGCGCCAAAGAAGACAACACATATAATAACAAAGTGTATAGAGATAAATGTCATAAAACATCAGAGTATTTATTACATAGCGGAAGACTTAATACAAAATAAAAGAATAAACATAAAACGAACTAAGGATCGTCGGCGCCAATGTCAACTGAGAAACACCACCTAGATCAGATCAAACTCCTCGCCTTGTGGCTGCTCCTGAACCACCTGCTCTTCTCCTGTGAGGGGGTGTGAGACAGCAAGGGTGAGCTCACATATGTTCATCGCTCAACAAGTTGTGGGGAATAATGTGACATGAACTTACCAAAGGTGGGAGTTCATGAAGTGTAAGGCTGATCAATGAAATAAAGGTTGAAGCTGAGCATTGCTTTTATAAGTTGGTCAAAATTTTATTAGCAGTTACTAAGTGTAAGTAAATACCAAACCATAGAAATAATAAGTAAAAGTAATAATAAAATAATCCCAAATGCAATGAAATGACAAATTAAGTTTAAGTTCCATAAATTAATCATGTGAGTGTCCGAGCCGCTCATGACCGTGAGCACGGCTAGTATACCAGTTTTACACTCTGTAGAGGTTGCGCATCTTTACCCACAAGTCGTGTTACCCATTTGCCATGGAGTTGATCAGACCCCATACACCTCTACCAAGGAAGCAAGGCAGGGTACCACTATGAGGCCTTTACAAAGTTCCACTAGCTTCAGACTACCCGCTACAGTTTATAGGAAGCTCTAGTGCAGGAATCCCTCGCCTGACCGCCATCGCAGCAAAATCAACCCAAGGACCTCCCTACACTGACCACTCCCCTACTGCCCTTGCCCCTTTCGGGTAAGGTAGCCCTCCACTAGCTTTCCTAGTTAATCAGCCAAGGGCGTCCCAATAAACCCTTGTGGTAGCACTGTTTTCCCGGGTGGTTCTCCATGTTCCCATTAACATAATGATCTTATCATGAACAGTAAAGAATAAACAGATAATAAAAAGTGTAATCATGAGTAGTAAATATCTCTATACCCAAATCCACATAAAGTAATAGCATGTACTACCCAAAAGTTTAGTAGTAAAACCAGTGGTGAAACAAGGTATAAAGATAGTCAAATCTAGGGTATCCTATTGGGTCCCATCAAAATTAAACTATGCAGATCATTATGAATAATAAGAACATGAATGGGTAAAAGAGGTGATCAAGGGCACAACTTGCCTTCAACGAGCTCCTGCTCAGCAGTCTCTACTTGCTGAACGTCAGATTCCACAGTGGCTTGCTCGTCTACTCGCATCAACACAATACATACATAGCATAGCATAAATTAACATCATGTCAAACATGCAAATAGAATATACAGTAATAAACTAGACATTAAAATAAGATCACAGGAACTGGAATCATTAAATTTGGAGGTATAGATTTTAAGTTATGGATTTTCTAATGTTTTATGTGCTTAATACAAGGTTAAGTGCTAGATAAATTTTAAATCATCTTTCATGTTAAAACAGAGACACTAATGGTTAGACAATAATATTATAAAAATTTAGGAACTGGAATGGACCAAATTGGAGTTAGTACACAATTTCTATGAATTAAACAAGTTTCTGCAATTTATTTATGCATTAAAACTAATTTCTGATATTAATTCCTGAATTTCAATACTTACTGGATTGGGCATCAAATAGCGAAGAGTACAGGGGCTAAACCATAAGTTCTACGCAGACACAGAACTCCCCTAAGTGGACTGTGGGTTTATTTAAACTAAAGACGGGGGCTCTTTTGTGAAAAGGCCATCGCGAAGGGGTAGGACTTGATCTCGACCTATGGATTCTGAATCAGCGGTCAGGATTAGAACCATACTGTAATGTACCGGTACGCGATCGCATTCGTCCGATCCAAGATCTACGGTTAATACATTACGCGTGCCAATGGCCCTACGATCCTAGATCTACGGCGCACAACCCATCAAGACAAGGGGTAATCTACGTTTTAATCCGTACCGCCCACGCTAGAATCAATGGCTGGCGTGCGCTCCCTGCCTCCCCCTACTTGAACGCTAGACGACGCGGTGGAGCAGAGCTCCCGCGGCGATGCACTTCGCCGGAGTAGATGATGATGCGCCCAAGAGTGCAATCCCCAAAACCGAATGGTGCTACGTGTAGAAGAGGCCGGAACGAATTAGGTAGGAGTGTTCTTACCAGGATGAACATGCGGACAACCCCATCCATGGCTTGGTGCGGGTCCGCAGTCGTCGCTTCCCAGCCCGCGGTGGTGTCCGCCGACCCGAAGCCCGAGCAGGTCCAGCGATCCCCACCCGCTCGTGCTCCACGGTGAAGTTCCCCCCGGCGAGCAATGAATCGAGACAATCCATGCCTATACTCCGCGCGCGAAGAAGATTTGCACCGCCATTCTCTCTCTCCCTCTCTCTCTCTGTTTCAGCTATGGCACCGAGGAGATCACAAACGAGGCTCTGATGATGCGGATCAGGGGAGGTAGTCGACGTGCGGCGAAGTGGTGGACAGGATCTGCGCATTTATGGCCCCCAGGGAGCAAGGAAACCACCCAAGCGAGCGCCCAGGCGAGAAACTCGGTCCAGGCGCAACCTCCCGGGAAGAAGACCGGCCTGACCGGTGGGTCCCGATCGGCAGTGGGAGCGAATAGTGGACAGCGTGGATGTTCTAACCTGGGCCGCGGTCAGGCGAATTTGGCCCAAGGTGATCGTGACTGGCGCGAGATCGTGCTTGCGCGGACACTGGGCTGGTGGCCGACTTTACGAGCGCGCGCCCATGGAGGCTGAAAAGCGGGCCCCGGCGTGTCATCCATAGCACCAAAACGCGCCACGCGGTGTTGGCTGGGTTGGAAGCGCGATGGTGCTAGTGGGCTGAGAGCGGATACGGCCCAAGCGCGCAGAACCCCCTTTTTTAATTTTCCTTTCCAAATTCAAGTTTCCATTTTAAACTTAAATTCCAATCTAGGGTCAAATTTGTCCCAAATTAATAGTGCCATTTGAACATACCCAAAAAAAATGAGTGAGTTTATTTATTTATAACTTTATTTTGGTGTTGTATAATATTCCTTTCTTGCTTTCTCTATTTTCAGTCCAAATTTCAATTTAGGTTTCACTTCAAATCTTCTTCTCATTTGTCTATTGTTTTCTTTTTTTTATTTTTAAATCCCAAATTTGAATCCAAATCTTTGTTGTGAATTTGTACTTTAGATTAAATATTCAAACCAAGGATGCCATTATGAAAAGGCACTTTTATTTACATTTTTTCTTCATATTGTATATAGGGTTTCCTATTCTTTTTGGAAGGATAGTATTTTGAATGTGGGATAAGAATCAAAGGTTACTTCAAAATTAAATGTTCATGTAAATAGAAGCTTATGGTGCACCATTTAATGTAATGCATAATCATTTAGTTGAATGCAAACTTTTCTATTACTTCTTTTCTAAAATACTTCTTGGTTTTCAAAATTCTGTTCTCAATTTTCAACTCTCAAGTATAATTTGAGATATCTGAATTTACTATTTTTATTTATTCTTTTATTTTATTATTAAAATTTCTTTATATACATTTTGGGCTTTACAAATCCTACCCCCCTTAACAGAAATCTCGTCCTCGAGATTTCTAAGAAAAGGGTGTATAGTCATATTGTCTCAGAACATATGCACAAACAAAAATCTCAGCATGATGCATAATTTATTAGCAAAACACATGGGGTCAATTAGACCTTATTATTCATCCTAACATAATATCATACCAAATACCAACTAATGTAACATTTAGATCTTACAAATAGTAGTAACGTATATATATGCTTATGTAGCTCGGTGGAGCGGGTGGTCGTGGTTGTTGTTGTCGTTGTCTTTCCAACTGTGTTTGCATTATTTCTCGACGTACCTCCAGCCGGTCCTAATGTAGAGGAGTCCTGCACTTCCTGCCATATAAAGTCTCGAACAGTGACATCTTCAGACTAGCCTGATAACTATTATTATAAGAGAACTCTACATATGGTAAGCTCTTATCCCAACTTCCACCATTTTTAAGAGCGCAAGCTCTTAACATATCCTCCAGTACTTGGTTAGTCCTTTCTGTCTGCCCATCAGTTTGAGGATGGTACGCGGAACTAAAATTCAACTTTGTATCCAAGCTCTCATGCAGCTTCTTCCAAAACCGAGAAGTAAACTGTGATCCTCGGTCAGACATGATCTTCTTAGGCACTCCATGTAGACAAACTATCCGAGTCATATACAATTCTGCGAACTTGGCCCCCGTGTAATTAGTTCTCACTGGTATGAAATGAGCCACTTTTGTCAATCTGTCCACAATTACCCAAATAGAGTCGTTTCCTGCTGGAGTGCGGAGTAGTCCAACAATGAAATCCATACCAATTTCTTCCCATTTCCACTCGGGTATCTTCAGTGGGTGCAGTAGTCCAGCTGGCCTCTGGTGTTCAACCTTCACTCTTTGACACACATCACACATAACCACATGTGCAGTCACATCTCTCTTCAATCCATACCACCAATACTTCCGCTTCTAATATTGATACATCTTGGTACTACCAGGATGAATAGAATAATCCGAGTCATGTGCCTCCGTTAAAATAGTCTCACGAAGGCTCTCCATATCAGGAACACATATCCGATCTTTGAACCATATAGTACCTTGCTCATCCTCCGTGAATTCTGGCACTCGACCTTCCGTAATCAGATCCTTAATCTCTTGAATTTTAGCATCTCCAACCTGACCTTTACGAATCTCTTGCTCCAATGTAGGTTCCAATTCAATGGTGACTCCTTCAGTGTGTGTAACAATTCCTAGATTGAGTCTCTCAAAATCTTTTGTTAATTCATCGGGTAGCTGGACAACAAAAGCGGAGTGGACATGCTCCTTCCGACTCAAGGCATTTGCAACCAAATTTGCCTTGCCCGGGTGATAGTGAATCTCCAAATCATAATCCTTAATAAGCTCCAACCAACGGTGTTGCCTCAGGTTGAGATCCTTCTGAGTCAATATATACTTCAAACTCTTATGATCCGTGTACACTTGACACTTGGTTCCCATGATATCATGTCTCCAAATCTTAAGCACATGCACAACGGCTGCCAGTTTCAAGTCATGAGTGGGGTACTTCAATTCATGTTTCCGCAACTGACGAGACGCATAGGCGATCACATGTCCTTCTTGCATAAGCACACACCCAATCCTTGGCCACATGCATCACAATAAATATCAAATCCTTTCTGTAGATCTGGCATAATCAATACTGGTGGAGACATCAACCTCTTCTTTAATTGTTCAAAGCTTTCTTGGCATTTCTCATCCCACTTAAATTCTTTTCCTTTCTCCAGAAGTGATGTCATAGGCTTGACAATCTTAGAGAATCCTTCAATAAATCTTTGATAATATCCTGCAAGCCCCAAGAAACTATGAATCGCAGTAACTGTAGTGGGCACTCTCCACTCCATAATCTCCTTGACCTTAGCAGGATCCACTGCTATTCCTCCATTAGAAATAATATGTCCCAGAAATGGCACCTTGTCAATCCAGAACTCGCACTTGCTGAACTTAGCATAGAGCTGATTATCTCGCAGCTTCTGTAGCACCAACCTTAGATGTTGTTCATGATCACTTTCATTCTTAGAATAGATAAGAATATCGTCGATGAACACCACGACGAATCTGTCCAAATACTCCATAAACACCTTATTCATCAAATTCATGAAATAAGCTGGTGCATTGGTTAATCCAAATGACATAACCGTAAACTCGTATAATCCATATCGGGTTGAGAAAGCCGTCTTAGGAATATCTGATGGTCTAATCTTCATCTGATGGTATCCCGATCGGAGATCAATCTTCGAGAATACCCTGGCTCCTCTCATCTGATCAAATAAATCCTCAATACGGGGTGATGGGTACTTGTTCTTCACAGTAACATCATTAAGTGATCTATAGTCCACACACATCCTCTGGGATCCATCCTTCTTTTGTACAAATAGAACCGGTGCTCCCCATGGTGAGGAACTCGGACGAATGTAACCAGCCTCTTGCAACTCTGTTAACTGCTTCTTCAGCTCCTTTAACTCTTCTACGGACATCTTGTATGGCCGCTTAGATATAGGGGCAGTTCCAGGTAGGAGATCAATAACAAACTCAACTTCCCTATCTGGTGGCATCCCTGGTAACTCCTCTGGAAAGACATCCGGAAAATCCTTAACCACACGGATATTGTCACCAACAAACTTCCCATCTACTAAGAATGCCACTAGTCTGATGGTGGTAGTTACTGCAACTTCAACTTCAAATCTTTGTCCTTTGGAACTGGTGAGTTCTATGGTTCCTTTAGCACAATGTATATACTGTCTATGCCTTTCTTAACCACGATATACCAAGGATTAAGTCTATACTGCTCTCTTCTAACACTATAGGGGTAGCCCATCTAGGTTAGAAACACAGGGTAAGAAAGGAAGAATTGTATACAAGGCGAGTAATTACGAGAAATGTTACTGTGGGGGATTTATTAGCTAAGCAGTTTAACATTTTATCTACCATAGCTAGTTCATTACCTTATAGTGGTACATACTAAGATGCCCATATATAATATTTCAATCAATCAAAGAAGCAAATCAAACATTTATCATCAGAACAATCAAACAACATTTTTAAATATAGAAAATAATTTTGATTTTGTCTTAGGTTTCCTATCTCTTAAAAATGTCATGGGGGTAGGGATTCCAAGGTGTGAAATCCATCTTGTCTCAGAGTAGAAAAGGTAAGAATGATCAGAGTAGAACAGTAGAAGGTGAGACAGGATCAAGATAAGTATAGAAAGAACTAGAGTAAGGTAAGTATAGAATGAATCAGAATAAGGTAAGTAGGTAAGAGTAGTCCATTTCTATCTAGGTTTCGTCCTACAGTCAACATTTCCTCTGATACCACTTCTGTCACACCCGGTTTTAAGGAGCAAAGCTAGGGTGCATGTCATACATGCGCCAAAGAAGACAACACATATAATAACAGAGTGTATAGAGATAAATGTCATAAAACATCAGAGTATTTATTACATAGCGGAAGACTTAATACAAAATAAAAGTATAAACATAAAATGAACTAAGGATCGTCGGCGCCAATGTCAACTGAGAAACGCCACCTAGATCAGATCAAACTCCTCGCCTTGTGGCTCCTCCTGAACCACCTGCTCTTCTCCTGTGGGGGGTGTGAGACAGCAAGGGTGAGCTCACATATGTTCATCGCTCAACAAGTTGTGGGGAATAATGTGACATGAACTTACCAAAGGTGGGAGTTCATGAAGTGTAAGGCTGATCAATGAAATAAAGGTTGAAGCTGAGCATTGCTTTTATAAGTTGGTCAAAATTTTATTAGCAGTCACTAAGTGTAAGTAAATACCAAACCATAGAAATAATAAGTAAAAGTAATAATAAAATAATCCCAAATGCAATGAAATGACAAATTAAGTTTAAGTTCCATAAATTAATCATGTGAGTGTCCGAGCCGCTCATGACCGTGAGCACGGCTAGTATACCAGTTTTACACTCTGCAGAGGTTGCGCATCTTTACCCACAAGTCGTGTTACCCATTTGCCATGGAGTTGATCAGACCCCATACACCTCTACCAAGGAAGCGAGGCAGGGTACCACTACGAGGCCTTTACAAAGTTCCAATAGCTTCAGACTACCCGCTACAGTTTATAGGAAGCTCCAGTGCAGGAATCCCTCGCCTGACCGCCATCGCAGCAAAATCAACCCAAGGACCTCCCTACACTGACCACTCCCCTACTGCCCTTGCCCCTTTCGGGTAAGGTAGCCCTCCACTAGCTTTCCTAGTTAATCAGCCAAGGGCGTCCCATTAAACCCTTGTGGTAGCACTGTTTTCCCGGGTGGTTCTCCATGTTCTCATTAACATAATGATCTTATCATGAACAGTAAAGAATAAACAGATAATAAAAAGTGTAATCATGAGTAGTAAATATCTCTATACCCAAATCCACGTAAAGCAATAACATGTACTACCCAAAAGTTCAGTAGTAAAACCAGTGGTGAAACAAGGTATAAAGATAGTCAAATCTAGGGTATCCTATTGGGTCCCATCAAAATTAACCTATGCAGATCATTATGAATAATAAGAACATGAATGGGTAAAAGAGGTGATCAAGGGCACAACTTGCCTTCAACGAGCTCCTGCTCAGCAGTCTCTACTTGCTGAACCTCAGATTCCACAGTGCCTTGCTCGTCTACTCGCATCAACACAATACATACATAGCATAGCATAAATTAACATCACATCAAACATGCAAATAGAATATACAGTAATAAACTAGACATTAAAATAAGATCACAGGAACTGGAATCATTAAATTTGGAGGTATAGATTTTAAGTTATGGATTTTCTAATGTTTTATGTGCTTAATACAAGGTTAAGTGCTAGATAAATTTTAAATCATCTTTCATGTTAAAACAGAGACACTAATGGTTAGACAATAATATTATAAAAATTTAGGAACTGGAATGGACCAAATTGGAGTTAGTACGCAATTTCTATGAATTAAACAAGTTTCTGCAATTTATTTATGCATTAAAACTAATTTCTGATATTAATTCCTGATTTTCAATACTTACTGGATTGGGCATCAAATAGCGAAGAGTACAGGGGCTAAACCATAAGTTCTACGCAGACACAGAACTCCCCTAAGTGGACTGCGGGTTTATTTAAACTTAAGACGGGGGCTCTTTAGTGAAAAGGCCATCACGAAGGGGTAGGACTTGATCTCGACCTATGGATTCTAAATCAGCGGTCAGGATTAGAACCATACTGTAATGAACCGGTACGCGATCGCATTCGTCCGATCCAAGATCTACGGTTAATATATTACGCGTGCCAGTGGCCCTACGATCCTAGATCTACGGCGCACAACCCATCAAGACAAGGGGTAATCTACGTTTTAATCCGTACCGCCCGCTCTAGAATCAATGGCTGGCGCGCGCTCCCTGCCTCCCCCTACTTGAACGTTGGACGACGCGGTGGAGCAGAGCTCCCGCGGCGAAGCACTTCGCCGGAGTAGATGATGATGCGCCCTAGAGTGCAATCCCCAAAACCGAATGGTGCTACGTGTAGAAGAGGCCAGAACGAATTAGGTAGGAGTGTTCTTACTAGGATGAACATGCGGACAACCCCATCCATGGCTTGGTGCGGGTCCGCAGTGGTCGCTTCCCAGCCCGCGGCGGTGTCCGCCGACCCGAAGCCCGAGCAGGTCCAGCGATCCCCACCCGCTCGTGCTCCACGGTGAAGTTCCCCCGGCGAGCAACGAATCGAGACAATCCATGACTATACTCCGCACGCGAAGAAGATTTGCACCGCCATTCTCTCTCTCCCTCTCTCTCTCTCTGTTTCAGCTACGGCACCGAGGAGATCACAAACGAGGCTCCGATGATGCGGATCAGGGGAGGTAGTCGACGCGCGGCGAAGTGGTGGCCCCGATCTGCGCATTTATGGCCCAGGGAGCAAGGAAACCACCCAAGCGAGCGCCCAGGCGAGAAACTTGGTCTAGGCGCAACCTCCCGGGAAGAAGACCGGCCTGATCGGTGGGTCCTGATCGGTAGTGGGAGCGAATAGTGGATAGCGTGGATGTTCTAACCTGGGCCGCGGTCAGGCGAATTTGGCCCAAGGTGATCATGACTGGCGCGAGATCGTGCTTGCGCGGACACTGGGCTGGTGGCCGACGTTACACGCGCACGCCCGTGGAGGCTGAAAAGCGGGCCCCGGCGTGTCATCCATAGCACCAAAACGCGCCACGCGGTGTTGGTTGGGTTGGAAGCGCGATGGTGCTAGTGGGCTGAGAGCGGATACGGCCCAAGCGCGCAGAACCCCCTTTTTTATTTTCCTTTCCAAATTCAAGTTTCCATTTTAAACTTAAATTCCAATCTAGGGTCAAATTTGTCCCAAATTAACAGTGCCATTTGAACATACCCAAAAAAATGAGATGAGTTTATTTATTTATAACTTTATTTTGGTGTTGTATAATATTCCTTTCTTGCTTTCTCTATTTTCAGTCCAAATTTCAATTTAGGTTTCACTTCAAATCTTCTTCTCATTTGTCTATTGTTTTCTTTTTTTATTTTTAAATCCCAAATTTGAATCCAAATCTTTGTTGTGAATTTGTACTTTAGATTAAATATTCAAACCAAGGATGCCATTATGAAAAGGCACTTTTATTTACATTTTTTCTTCATATTGTATATAGGGTTTCCTATTCTTTTTAGAAGGATAGTATTTTGAATGTGGGATAAGAATCAAAGGTTACTTCAAAATTAAATGTTCATGTAAATAGAAGCTTATGGTGCACCATTTAATGTAATGCATAATCATTTAGTTGAATGCAAACTTTTCTATTACTTCTTTTCTAAAATACTTCTTGGTTTTCAAAATTCTGTTCTCAATTTTCAACTCTCAAGTATAATTTGAGATATCTGAATTTACTATTTTTATTTATTCTTTTATTTTATTATTAAAATTTCTTTATATACATTTTGGGCTTTACATCCGGCCTAGGTCAAGGACGTCTAGAAGCTTACGGGGTCCATGGCCACCCTTAGCCACTTCATATCACGGCTAGATGAGAGGGCGCTACCCTTCTTCAAGCTACTACGGAAGTCCGGCCCATTATCTTGGACCAAGGAGGTAGAGCAAGCTTTCCAAGAGTTAAAGCAGCACCTTGTGTCCCTGCCGATACTGGTAGCTCTAGAGCCAGGCGAGCCCCTGTACTTGTACATTGCAGCGGCTGCAGAGGCTGTGAGCATGGTGCTGGTCGTCGAGAGGACGGAGCAACATTCCCAGAGGAGTTAGGAGGTTCCCCAAGGAGAAGGTGGTGGTCCGACCACCACGGACCTTGAGGTCTCGGGACCAACCGTACGGGTCCAGACCATACAGAGGCCGGTCTACTACGTCAGCGAGGTCCTCCATGAAGCAAAGGCCAAGTACCTTGAGACGCACAAACTTCTTTATGCTGTGCTTGTCGCGTCCAGGAAGCTACACCACTATTTCCAGGCACACAGGGTCATGGTGGTGACCTCCTTCTCGTTAAGGGCCATCCTCCACAACTCTACTGCCACAGGCAACATCGCCAAAGTGGGCCGTGGAACTTGCAGAGTTCTAGCTCGACTTCTAGCCTCGCCACGCTGTCAAGAGCCAGGTCCTAGCTGACTTCATCGTGGAGTGGACCCCTCCTCTGAGCGCTCATGGGGGTTTGGATCCCGATTCGGACCCCACACCTGCGGAGCCCAGGGTCTCAGTCTTCACCGAGCCCCACTAGACACTCTTCTTCGACGGGTCCACCTGCCAGCAAGGTGGCGGTGCTGGGGTGGTCCTCGTCGATCCAAGCAGAGATCAAGTCAAGTATATGGTGCACCTCGAGTTCAAGGCCACCAACAACATGGCAGAATATGAAGCGCTGATCTTCAGCTTGTCTGCGACCCTATCCCTAGGGATCCGCCAGCTCCTCGTGAAGGGAGACTCCCAGCTGATCATCAAGCAGGTCTGCGAGGAATGTAGCTGCAATGAGCCCAGGCTTGTGGCTTACCTCCTCCACGTGAGGAAGCTGGAAAAGGACTTCACGGCCTTGGAACTGCAACATGTTCCTCGGGCTAACAACTCAGCGACAGATGAGCTCTCCATGAGGGCATCAACTTGGGCACCGGTGCCCGAGGGCGTCTTCAAAAGGCGGCTGCTGAGACCTACCGCCTAGCCTACCGAACTGGGTGAAGGGGGCGAGACTAGCACCTCGAAGCTAGCGGTCCTAGTGGCGTATCATCAGTAGGACCCACCAAGGATTGTGTGTGCTATAGGGGGTCCCGCCAATCCCTTAGCGCCACAGCCAGTGTCTCAGAGTGGTCTCGATGCATGGATCTCCGAGATCCAGGACTACCTGAAGGAAAATATCCTTCCTGAAGATCATGTGTCCGCAGAGCGCATAGTGCGGTTGGCTAAGCGATACGCAGTGGTGGAAGGGGATCTCTACCGCCATGGCGCCAATGGCATTCTCATGCGGTGCATTACCCAGGAGGAGGGCCGTGAGTTGCTCATAGAGATCCATGGAGGAGAGTGTGGAAGTCATTCCTCATCCCGCATGCTGGTCGGAAAGGCCTTTCGGCATGGCTTCTACTGGCCAACCGCCCTCCAGGATGCCGCGGAGATGGTAAAGTCCTGCAAGGCATGTCAATTCCACGCAAAGCAGATACACACACCAGCTCAGGCTCTACAGATGATTCTGCCCTCCTGGCCATTCGCCGTATGGGGGGTGGATATCCTGGGACCGTTCCCCAGGGCCGTCGGCGGGTACTGATTCCTCTTCGTCGCTATCGACAAGATCACAAAGTGGCTAGAGGCCACCCCTGTGGTCAATATCACCCAGGGTGCTACTGTTGCTTTCCTCAGGTCGATTGTCTGTAGATTTGGGGTCCCAAGCCATATCATTACGGACAACAGGACCTAGTTTACAAGTCAGCTCTTCCAGGAGTATTGCGAGGGCATCGACACCCAGCTCTGCTTTGCGTCTGTGGCTCATCCCAAGAGCAACGGCTAGGCGGAGAGGGCAAACGCAGAAATCCTCAGGGGACTCAAGACACGCACCTATGACTGCCTGAAAAAGCATGGTGCAAATTGGGTCAACGAGCTTCCGTCCGTCCTATGGGGGAACCGGACCACACCTAGCCGAGCTAACGGGGAGACCCCGTTCTTCCTGGTCTACGGGGCCGAAGCCTGCCTTCCCCCGGAAATTATTATGGGCTCCCCATGGGTCCAGTCTTTCGATGAGTCTATGCAGGAACAGCTACAGCGTGAGGACGTGGACTTCAACGACGAGCGCAGATGGCGAGTGACGATCTAAAATGCACGATACAACCAGGCGCTCAGGCGCTACCACCAACGGTTCGTGGATAGTAGGGAGCTCAGGGTCGAGGACCTGGTCCTAAGGCGAGTATTGAATCGAGAAGGGCTCCACAAACTCTCCCCCAGCTGGGAGGGACCCTTCAAGGTGACGAAAATATGTCGACCCGGGTGTGTCCGCCTTGCTACAACTGAAGGAGAGCCTCTGCCCAATCCCTGGAACATAGAGCATCTCCATAAGTTTTACCCATAAAAGCAGAACTAGGGAATTCAGTTTTCTTCCTTTGTAACTAGGTTACGCATATATGTACATCAACCCAGTGAGGTCTGCCCTCATAAACCCGGTCTGTTGGCCTAGACTCATGTATATCAAGTTATAAAGAAAAGATTCACCCCTAGATTTGCTTTTGTGATGGTTCGTTCTACCTTAATTCACGAGCATTATTTTTTACCTAACCCACCCATATAGTTCCCACCCTTGCTGGTATAATGACATTCAAATTGAGTAGCCAGGCTTGCAGTTTAGGACCCCTCTACAAAGGCAGGGGGGTCCTGCAGCCTGGGGGCCAGTTCTAGAGAATGGGTGCTCGTTCCCTGGGGTGGTCCGGAGCTGTGTAGCCGCTTAGCTTGGTTCCATACCCTAAGCCTGCACGCTCCACCACTCTGTGACGGGTGCCCTAGTATTTGGAACTATAGTCCTGTTGGTCCGGCAACCTGTGGTCCGGTTCTAGAGAATGGACACTTGTCTCCGAGGGTGGTCCGGAGCTGTGTAGCCGCTTAGCCTGGTTCCGTACCCTAAGCCTGCATGCTCCACCTCTCTGTGATGGGTGTCCTAGTATTTGGAGCTGTGATCCAGGGGGTGTAAGGCCTAAATTGTGTATAAGAAAATAATAATAATAATAATAAAATAAATATATGAAGAGATAAAATACTAAATTCAGAAATCTCAAATTAAACTTGAGTGCTGAAAATCGAGAACTGAATTTTGAAAACCAAGAATTATTTTAGAAAAGAATTAATAGAAAAGTTTTCTATTTAACTAAATGGTTATTCATTTCATTAAAGGATGCACCATAAGCATTTATTTACAAGAATATCTAATTTTGAAGTAACCTTTGATTCTTATCTCACATTCAAAATACTATCCTTCTAAAAAGAAAGAAAACAATATGTGTGGGTTCACATTTCAAACATCTACCAAGCAAATAAATTAATTAAAATAAATATACAACTATTGCATCATAATTAATTTTGAGTATGTATTAAAGAATTGATTTCCAAAAACTTATCTTAGATTTGAATCTTAAATTTGTAAATCAAAAGGGGATAGAAAATAGAGAAAGAAAAGGGAAGAAAATACTATACACTATATATATATAAATGAATGAACTTTAGAATTCAATTTTTATAAGGTAGATGCTCATAATAGATTAATATAATTATTGCACATTATGTTGGGGTTCCATTTGTGCGTTAGACTTGAATTTAGAGCAGATTTGGATTCAAATTCAAAATAGAAAAAAAAATGCAAAACAGAAATAGGAAAAATCATAAGTCTGCGCTTGGGCTGAAACTAACTAGTCGGCCCAACTGGGCAAACCCAGGCACGAGCCCATTAACCTCGTCACCGCGCTGGCCATCTGGGGGAACCGGCGCCGACCTGTGGGCCATGGATGGCAGTCTCTGTGTGCTCTCACCCCAGCGTGATGTCAATGACGCGTGGGCCCACAACGTCGGTCTCCTCTCATCTGCACACGGGTCTGTTCGGTCCATGACGTGTGGGCCTCATTGGTTGAGCTCCGTCTTCTCCGCTGGTTCGCAAACGCAGACATGGGATCTCAACAAACTCCACTAGCGTCTTCCTAAGATTTCGCCGCCAGGATTGGATCGATCGCTCTCTCCCTTCCGTGCGGACTCTACCCTATCCGTAGGATATAAATCCTGGGCTTTGTGCACTCCAGGCCGCATCAAACAACACCCTTTGGGCTGTGCTTGAGTGCCACCGCATGCTCGTCGCCGGGAACCGTGAGTGGTCGTGGAGGAGAGTAAGGACTACCATAGTCGGGCTTGCTACACGCCGCTGCTGGGGTTCTTCCTCTGCTCGGCGTGTGACACCAACGCTGCGGGCACCATTCGCACTCTGGCTGACCCCGCCTTCGCGTCCTCCCGCTCCCGGCATGGATTTTAGATGCGCCACCGTGGCTGCCATCATCGATTCGCGGCAAGCCTGCACCGGTGCCTGGATTGACTACTAGGGAGTCTTCCTCGGCATATGCGGTGGCGGATTGAGTTGGTTGGCGGGTGTGAGATTGACCAGTGGCTAGGAAATCCCTCGCCATGGTCGCGCGGTGCCTCGGTGTCGCTACTCATCAGTGGTCACATGCGTCCGAGCTATCTACTGGGGTAAGAACCTGTCCATGGTGTCTGTGTGATGCTTTGCTTCGTTTTGCTGCTTCCCGTGTCGTGATTTGGTGACCAGGGCGCCGATGTTCTCTCTCTCCTGCATGAGCGCCGCCGCACGCGCTACTGCTCCGCCGTGTCCTGCCTCTTGGGGAAGAAGGTGATCCGTTGCCGTTGGATGCCTGATCAAACGGCCGGGATCAAGACAACATACCCCTTTCCTCCCAACTAAGCGAACACCGTCGATCCCCGCATCTAGGATCGGGGTCGTGTCCCCGTTACTTTAAATCGCCGCCCTCGGTTCCTGATCTAAGGGTTCATATGGCATACGATGGGAATCTAATCAGGGTCGTTCTATTTTGATCTGGTGGCTGGTAATGAAACTTACCCCTTCGCGCGTGTCAAGTTGCAAAAGAGTCCTTGCAGAATTAAGTAATCAACCCGCCATCCATACGGTGGCGGGGAATAACGCGCATAACCCTAGATTTTTACACAGAGCACCCTGTAGTTCAAAGAATTAATGCCCCCAGTCCATACATCGAATAAAGGAAGAAAATCAATATATAAAATGGGTTTTTGGGTATAAAAATAATGTTAGAAATCTATTTAATTCGTATTTAATTCATTCTAACTCCAAATTGATTCATTCCAGTGGCATTAATTTTGTTTAAGTATTGTTTATTATCTAGTACCTTTGTCTAACCATGAAACTTGATTTAAAATTATTCACATGAATAACTCTATTCCAGGTATTAAATAACTTCAGAAATTCCTAACTTAACAACCGTAGCTCTGAATTTAGTGTTTCTTGTTCCTACGACCTCGTAGCTTCGCGTAGATTATTATTACGCAGTTATTTGTATGTTTGGTGTAATGTTATTTTTTGCCTATACCATGTTTGTCTGTATTGCTACGTTTAGCAGTGAGGACACGTGTCATCTAAAGAACAAGTTGGTACCTGGAATCTCAAGTCCCAGGCAAGTTGTGCCCTTGATCACTTCTTTTTACCCACTCATGTTCTAATTAATCATAATGATCTGCATAGGTTAATTTTGATGGGACCTAATAGGTTACCCTAGTTTGTCTATCTTTATGCCTTGTTTTACCACTCAATATTTTTGGGTAGTACTTGCTAGTGCTATATGTGGTTTTGGGTATGGAGGTACATTATTCATGATCATACTTTATTATCAGTTGTTATCTACTGTTCATGACAAGATCATTATGTTAATTGGAACATGGAGCGACCACCCGGGAAAACAGTGCTACCACAAGGGTTTAATGGGACGCCCTTGGCTGATTAATTAGGAAAGCTAGTGGAAGACTACCTTACCTGAAAGGGGCAAGGGCAGTAGGGGAGTGGTCAGTGTAGGGAGGCCCTTGGGATGATTTTGCTACGATGGCGGTCATGCGAGGGTCCCTGCATTGGAGCTTCCTATAAACTGTAGCGGGTTTTCTGAAGCTAGTGGAACTTTGTAAAGGCCTCGTAGTGTTACCCTGCCTCGCCTCCTCGGTAGAGGTGTATGGGAAGTCACGATCCCTTGGCAGATGGGTAACATGACTTGTGGGTAAAGATGCGCAACCTCTGCAGAGTGTAAAACTGGTATACTAGCCGTGCTCACGATCATGAGCAGCTCGGACCCTCACATGATTAATTTATGGAACTAAATTCAATTTGTCATATGCATTGCATCGCAGGTGATGTTGTTACTTTTGTTCCACTTAATTGGGTTGGTATTTACTTATACTTAGTAACTGCTAATAAAATTTTGACCAACTTTAAAAGCAATGCTCAGCTCTAACCATCCTCTTTGGTAAGCCTTACACTTCACGTGAACTCCCACCTTTGGCGACTTCATGCACATTGTTCCCCACAACTTGTTGAGCTATGAACGTATGTGAGCTCACTCTTGCTGTCTCACACCCCCCCCACAGGTCAAGAACAGGTACCACAGGATGAGGCGCATGGAGGATGCCGTGATGAGTTCGTGAGTGGTCTAGGCCGTCGTCTCCCAGTCAACTTTGGGTTGCTGGACCGTTGTCTCCTTATAATGTAATTATTTATTTATTTTGTACAAAACTCCTATTATATAGTAAAGATGTGACATTCGATCTTGTGCCATGATTCATCATATGTGTGAGACTTGGTCCCAGCATACCTGGTGATTATGTTCGCGCCCGGGTCTTGGTGCCCCAAAACCCGGGTGTGACAGGCGGTCTAGGCATACAACTTGGCTTCCCAGGCTAAATCCTGCAGGTCCTGTTGCATGAATCAAAGGATAGAAGATACCAGTTGGTGGGTCATATGGGTGTACTACTAAAACTCCCTAGCCGAAGCTGTGTACAGGTCCAGGTCCAAGTCCTAGACTACATCCTGGGGGCCGGGTCACCAATGATTTCTTTGGTATGTCGGTATCTAGCCTTGACACGTCGAGCCTACATCCCAGGGGGGGACAAGTACCAGGGAGGAGTTAGTAACGCTACACACAGCGAGGACAAATAGAATACAAATAAGTGTTGTTTGATTGATAGTTCTCAAAAGTATCTTACAAAACCAAAAATTATTACAAGCCGCTCTCCAGTGGGACCCTTGTTTTGTCTCTTCAGATTAGATTACTCGTCATCAGTAGGATCCCGCTAGAAGCGCTCGGCCACCAGCTCCACAATATCTTGTACGCCCTCCCAGGCAGCGTCTTCAGTGTCGGCCACCGGACCAGCGATCACCGGCTCCAAGGATATGGCCGGGTCGTGTCTCCGGAAGCATGTCAAGATGTACTCGATCACAGCCCACCAGAGCCTGCCGCCTTTGGTCTCCAAGCGGGCCAAGAATCTGGTCCAGGCGTCGGAGGCGGTCGACGGTGGAGTCCAGCACTGGGAGCGCGTCGGAGATAGACGTCGGCAGCTCCAACACCGGAATGGGACTCATCCCTAGCGGCACTAGTGTCGTGCTCGCCTCGCCGGCCCATGTGGCGATGCGCTGGACCCCGGCACGATGCTTCGCCTGAAAGTCTTCAAGGGCCTTCCTGGTGGCCTCCACCGCCTGGGGACCCAGCGCCGCCTGCGCCGCCTAGAACTGCTGGATACGCTCCATAGCTCTTTTTCCTCCTTCTCTGCCTCGAGCTCGTGCTCAGCCAGCATCTCGCCTTGCCGAGTCAGCATTTCTTCTTGAAAAGTGAGATCCTTCTCCCGCTTGGTGAGGTCCGTCTCTCGCCTCTCCAAGGATTGCTCCATCGCTTTAAGTTTCTCCTCAGTTGAGGGCGGCGTCGCTGGCCTTGCCCTCGAGCTCTTACTGCAACTTTTGCAGCCTCTCCACAGTCCGTGGTCTGCTAGATCTGCTGCTCTCCCAGGATCTTGTCTAGGGCACTCAGCTTGGCCCGGAGCTCTGTTGCGAGGGCCTTCCGCTGAGACACGACCTCCTCCCTCCTGACCAACTTATTCTCCCTCTAGGACGCCTCCAGCTCCCGGGCATACACCTTCTGTAGGTCCCTTTTGTATCCTTATGGTCCCGCTCGAGCTCGGACCGCTCCGAGGCGAACTGGCGGGACGCCGCCTTGGTGCGCTCCTCCAACTAGGTGCGCCAGTCGCTGAGGCGCTGGTGCTCGGCCTCAAGCGCCTCCCACTCCCATAGGATCACCGCCTTAGTATCATGAAGAGCCTAATGGGCACTGAGACAGCAGCCCGGGGGAGGGGAACTGGCGCTGCTTCTGGCTCGGTGCTGGACCGGAGCCGCCGCCTAAAAACCACCTCCGTCTCCTTTGGAGTAGGCGGCGGGATGGAGCTGGACGCGCCCCCCACATCACCCTCGATGGCGGGGGTGGGCGCAGTTGGGACCTCCTCCACCGCTGCCGATGGTATACTCGACGGCATCGCCGTCGTTGAGGCTGCGGTAGCCGTCGGCGCAGTTGGGACCTCCTCTGTCGCTGCGACGGCGCCTGATGCTGACGCCGCTGCCGCCAGACCCCCGGCTGAGGCTTGAGAAGCCGTTGGCGCTGTCTAGGGCAGTAGCTGGAGACGGACCGCCGGCATCGCTCCTAGCAGATTCCTGCTGCTGAGAGCTGGACCCATCGGTGGGCCTAGTGCCTTGGCGGAGGAGGTGTGGCCTTAGAAGTGGTGGAGGAGGAAGCCCTGGCGAACAGACGATGGGTTAGAACATGTCAACATGATAATTAGACTCATGGAAAAAAGAGGGCTACACTTACTTGGGGCCCTGGACTTTCCAGTGACCCTAGAAGTGGGGCGACCGCTGCTGTTGCTGTTGCTGCTATTGCGGCCGTTGTTGCTACTGCTGCCGCTGCTGTTGTGGTTGTTGCTGCTGCTAGTGCCCCTGGGGGAGATCACCCCCAGGTGGTGGTGGTGGCGGCGGTACTGATGGCGGTGGTGGTGGTGGTGGTGGTGGCGGGCCCGATGGTGATGGTGGCGGAGGACTGACGTGCCTCTGCGCGCCCTAGGCCTGGGAGCCGGCTTTCTCGGCCCCACTAGCAGTCCTTTGACGCTTCTGGGGGGTCCGAAACAAGCGACCTGTCGGCGCGATGCAACCGGCGTTGCCTCTCTTCCTCCGACCCCTAGGTGCCACATTGGGGTGGAGGAGCTGCTTGCAGGTCCCTTGCCCCTGTCCATGGAGCTGGAGGCCATGGTGGGACCGACACTAGGAGCCCCGCTGGCGGGCTGGGGACCCCCAGCTGGTACACTAGGGATCTGGATCCCGCGGAGGGGGTCCTGACCGCCGGTCTGACAAACTGCCACTGCCGCTCTCATCGAGGGTCGACAGCATGGCCAGCATCGCCGTTCGCAGCCCTGGATCATCACATAGAGCCGGGATGTCCTGGGGGAGTATCAAGGATTCAGGGATAAAGGACTCACCAGTAATCCCCTTCACCAGGAGTTCTAGCTCCTCCCAGGATAGATCGGTACCCGGCCCGCGCTGGATCCTACCGATATCATTTGGGCTAGTGAACCAACAACACAGGCGCGACCTCCTCTACAGCGGCATGACCCTGCGCTTCAGGAAGTCGCTGACCACATGCATGGAGGTCAGACCACCTGTTGCCAAGGTCTTGATCCTGTCCAGTACGGGTAGGAGCTCCGGCGATACTGGTGGCTTGGTCCTCCAGTGCTTGCGGTCGAGGGACGGCCCGTTGCTCGGCAGGACGAGGCGGTCGTTGGCCTCGGCGCTGGCGATCACCCAATCGGCACGCCAGTTTTCCCACCTCGCGCCGCCAAAGGTGGAGATGTAGGCTACGGCCAAATCCGGCCTCGTCTGAAAGTAGTAGGCACCAAGATGATCCCTAGCCTTCCTAGACTTGACTAGCACGAAGAAATGGCGGAAGAGGGAAGTGCATAGGCCACCCCCACGAACATCTCGCAGAGGTGGACGAAGATGGCCGCCTGGAGGATGGAGTGGGGCGTGAGGTGCGGAAGCTGGAGCCCGAACTCCTCCAACAACAACAAGAAGAAAGGTGAGATCGGCAGAGCCAACCCTCAGGAGACCTACGAGACGAACAGAACAAACTCCTCGACGGCGAGATCGCTGAGGGGAGCGACGCCGGTGCGGATCCTTGCGGCGTAAGCTGGCGAGCTCCACACAAGCAAGTCGCGCACCAAGGTTGAGCACCACCTCAGACTGGAAGCAGGTCGGGGTGACCGAGCGAAGCAATGGCGTGCACGGTGGCGTGGGCGTGGAACTGAGGAGCGTGAAGGCAAAAGGGCACAGCCAGCGGCGCGGGCGTGGAACGAAGACGGACGAAGGCGAAAGGGCGCAATCGATTGGAAGAGAATGCAAAAGCGTAACTGCTGCACACTGGAGGTGAACCCTTTTTCAAGGAAGCCGGAGTCCTCACTCAAGGAAACCCCTCTGCGCGTCCCTCAATCGCCATAGGAGATCTCACCTGACGAGCACCAAGGACCAAGACAACCCAGTCTATGACACGGGGGCCCGGGCTTACAAGTCATACGGATTGCATGCCGATCTTCGGGTGCGAAAAGCGCGAACCACCGTGCGGGGAGCGAATCGTCGTGCACGATCGTGCGTTGCCTCAGGGCCGCTACAGAAGGATATTTTTTAACCAAGGCGACGGACAATGAAGCGCCCCACGCGTGGCCCGACAAAACCACCAGGCGTGGGGGCTGCGGTCAGTCAGCCGTGGGGTCAGGTATGGCAGTCAACGTGACCTAAGGCGGATTGACGGTCTGTGCGTGAGCAGATATGCTAAAATGCTGCGCCGCACTGGCAGATGTGCTAAAACAGCGCCCCAATCACCGGTCATGCCATGTTGAGGCGAAGTACAAGCTTTGGCCCCACCTGCAGGCTCGCATCCTCCCCTGAGGTGGGCTCAGGGGCCACTGTGGGTACCCTGAAACTAGGATACCCCCTGCTACTGTATAAAGATGCAGTACCCACGCGGCTATCTCTTAGTCACGTGGTAGAAGTGTTGTGTGTGGGACCAGGTCATGACTCGCCCCAGCCTCGGGCGACTACTCTAGGTCCACAACAGTGCCTGACCACAGCCACATGGGCAGGTCCGGAGTCGCCACAAGTCCAGAGAAGGTGACACGCTCCAAGCCGTCAACAATGGGCCCGGACCCCCATGGGAGAGTGCCGGACCCCCATTGGAGAGTGCCGGACCCCTGGATATGCAGTCCGGACCTCCAAAGTTGGTCCAGGACCCCCACATGCACAGACCGGACCCCTAGAATCAGATCCGGACCCCCCCCCCGTATGGGTCCGAGCCACCCACAATGGGGTCCCGAGGTCCCCGGACAGAACACACCTAGGCCTTAGGTCCTGGTGCCAACACGTGTCCGTACCTAGTGTGGTAGGTTCTGGACCTGTCCACGTATACTCGCTATGACAGAACCTCCCAAGTCATTAGGCCCACCTATAGTTGTCCTTGTCCAACGGACCTCAGACAACCCTGCAGGTGCCCCTGAATCACTTGACAAGTTTGGTATCTGCTTTTATTACCTTTCCAAAGAGCGTTTCACTCGTCACGCAGACATTACAAGCATCAGAGATACGAAAATGAGGAAGCAGTTACATAAACTTACCTTTATTTAAAAGTAAGACAGAGTTAAATATTTACAGACCATAATATAATATACGAGTGCAGAGTATTATTATTACAAACCATGGGAGGCAAAAACCCCTCCCGATAAGTTTAAACAAAAGTTTTATGGAGGATCCTTTCCTCCCGCAGCTTCATTCCTGGTGCTCTTCCTTTGGTACCACCTTAGAATAGAAGCAACAAAAGTTGGTTGCTTCCTCACCTAAAAACAACATGGGACAAAGCCCTGAGTATGGAATTACTCAGCAAGTCTTACCCGACTAAAGAAAAGACTCTCAAGGGTATGCTGGCTTTCAGGGAGTCAAGGTAAGGCTTAACAATAGTCAATGACTCTGTTTGCAGAAATGCTTACTAAGAGTGGATCCTTAAAAATTCAATTTTACTTGTCAGGTTAAGTAAGATTACCTGTATCTAGAGTTCTTTCTACCCTAGTTCAATCACTTGACCTGTACTAGCCAATTTCTTAACAACCCTTCATCTTTACTGGATTGCTACGTGTAAGTCAGTGACCAAGTCTTCATAACCACGAAGTTACGGCGATCCGAATCGATTATACTTCAGCTGAGGATCTCCATGCACACGACATATGTAGCACTTAACCCTTGCATATGTCAACTCGCCACCTGGGTTCTTAAGACCAGATCAGGTTCACGCCAACCGAGAGCATAGATACACCACCGTCTAGCCTCTTGCCACGGAGGGTACACGCTACTCTCGCCATCTCTCCACTCCCATTGTGTGGTATCTTATTCTGGTATTAGTCTACCCGAGGCAAAGCTTACCCATGACGAGGCATGTGACCAGTTAAAGGGTCCTCGGTCAGCAGCCTACATCGAGATGGTCCTTAATCGACTCAGACGGATACACTACACTGAGACTTTCTCTTCTCGTGCAAGTCACCCTGCCTAGTCTTAGCTTAATCATTTCAAACCCCAAAGTTTGGTACCTGGCAGAGGTACATCCTTTCTGATGTTGAACCCATCATGGCCATGATGGATCCACCATCAAGTTTTATTTTCGAAAACTTCCCACCCACTTTGCAACATCATCTTTGAGAAAGCAAAATATTTTGTTTTTCTAAAGCAAAGCTAAGCATAAGAAAACCTTTTGTAAAATAGGGATTAGGAAATAATCCAAGGAAGGAGATGCAGCGATAGTTTAGCACACAACTCCTATAGTAGGATCCAAACCCTAAGAATGCATCAAGTAAGTGAGAAAGATTTAAAAAGGAACAAGGGGGTGGCAAATGCACCCGGGCTTGCCTTGTTTTATAGGTGAATCAGGCTCAGTTCCACAGATGTCAAAATAAAAGCAGCTGCCTGCCTAATGTTCCTCAGGTGGTGGTGGTGGAGTCTTCTCTTCTTCTACTTCTTCTTTGTTTTCTAAATATAACCATACATAATAATGAATACTCATGTAATGCTTATGAGAGTGCAAAGATAATAAAAGTTCAATATCTAAAGTCTTGAATACAATTTTCCTTCACGGATCTCCGAAAACTTAGGGTTTCCAAAGTCAACAGTGAAGTTCGCAGGGCAGGGGGCTAGGGTTTTAGGTTCTAAGTATCAAACAAGGTCCAAATCATACCAAACTCTATCCAAAGCTTCTAAATAATATATAAGGGTCATCCAAAAAGTTTGGGGATTTTTGGAATCATTATCTATTTTCTAAAAATCCAGAATCAAGATTTTAGCCTATTTTAAATACTCTATAATTTCCTATTTGGATTAAAAATCATGAAATTATTTTTATTAAATTCTATGGAAAATTAGGAATCTAGAAAAATTGGTCTCACATTTTTAGGATTTTTCTACAAGTTTCTAGAATTGTTTTAGCTTTGGTAGAAAAAGAAAAAGAAAAACAGTGAATAGTACTGGGCAGAAAGCAGCCCAAATCGGCCCACTCCCAGCAGAAGCGCGCCCGCGCGCGCGCCCATGTTGATTTTGCAAACAGACTCCTGGCATTCTAGATAACTTGAAGTGGGTTCCTCCACTATTTACGCGAGTCGCTGACAGTTTACAAGAACCCCCCCCCCCCACGTTCTATTACTTTACACAGCCCGATCCACGACGGTGAACCGCGCGGGGCAGAGCTCTGGTGAGCTTGTACCGGGCGATTCAGGCAACGACATGTGTTCTACTTTGGTTTAAACCTAATTCAGACCATAACCAGAGTTTCCCCTCAAGTAATTTCACTAACGGCTACCCAATTTCCTCTGGCCATGGTGACAGCGGAGACAATCAATGGAAGAGCGTGTTCCCGGTGATCCATGGCGGTCTAGTTCAATCCGAGGGGTCGAGGAGCTTGAGGAGAGCCTAAGGATGCTAGAACAAACGATGGAGAAGCTTGAACTGACCTGAAATTAGCTAGTCGCGGTGAGGCTAAACCGAGTGGGTTCTTGAGCGTTTTGGGGAGAATCCAAAATTGAAGCTCACTGATGATCGATTGAGGGCAATACTTGGTGGCTGGGTGCGTAATGATCCTATGGAGCTCACGGTGGCTTCAATTTATAATAGGCAAGAGCGGTGGCCAGGAATTCGAGCGACGACGCGAGGCGGCCGGGGAAACAAGGAGTTACTGGCGCTTGCGATTAGTGTCCAGTTACCGTGGCAATCTCTTCAGCGATCAACGGAGAGTTACAACGGTTCACGGTGATGCGGTGGAGGTACCAGGGCACGTGGCGCAATGATCAGCAGGCGGCCATCATCGGTGAACTTATCCGCACCGGCTGCAAGGCAAGGGGGTACAGCGAATTTCATCCGCGCTCGAGCCCGAGTTAATCGAGTGCCAAGATCTTTACCTTATCATGGTTATCCCCTTACCAGCGAACACAGATCGCGGCGACGGCGAGAATCACAACGTAGAGTTCGTTGGCGGCGAGGGGGGTGAACCTGAGATCACATTCAGGTCACTGTACCATGGAGTGTTGCATTCAGGCGACCTCACAGAACAAATTGAAGCTGAATTTTCTCCTAATTTCACCTGGCAACCTATCCAAGGCTCTGCAGCAAAGTTGTAGCCCAACATACCATTTTCATCTTTGTTATAGTATTCCAAAACAAATTCTTACTGGATCATGCTTAGAATCGAGCTCAAATTTTGCTCAAACCCACTGGCAGTCCAAATTCAGACTTCAAACAGCCTTAAAGCCTAACTTTGGGTGTATTTATCTCTAAATTCTTCATAACAACCATGTTTAACCCCTTAAACAAAGTTGTTCACCTTTGATAGATCTACAAACTTGATGTGGTGGCCTAGGGCAAAAACCTTATAATTTGGCAGATATAGAGCTCCAAAGTTGAGCTAATTACACTGATTTAAAACTTAGCCAATAGGGTTCAAGTGTGGCTCTTTTGCAAATTAGTCCAAACCTCAAGGTTTAACTTGCAAACCTACTTATTTGTGAACCACATGACTTAAGACACTTTATTATCATGGCTTTTACACCTTAGTCCAAAAGTGCACTGATTTTGCACTTAGCCCCGTAGAGGTTTAGGTTTAGGGCTTTCTAGGGTTCCAATTAGGGTTTCTTGCATTCTTAGGGTTTGGATCCTACTTGAGTTCATCCATGGAGACACTTTATGACCTTTTCAATTGAATTTTAGAGTTTTCTCTTGTTTAAGCCTTGTTTGTTCTATTATACCCAATCTACGGTTCAGTTTCCTACTCCATGGTTTTATCTGCAAAAGGTCATATCAATACAACTTGTTTGAAATTTTTGCCTAATGAATGCACTGTAGGTGTGTCAAACATATGAAATACCAATGCTTATGATGTTATGCTCAAGTTTTAGTGATAGTAACACCAGGGGTGTTACATCCTTCCCCCCATAAAAGAATCTCATCCTGAGATTAATAGTCCTAGGGTAGGTAATGAAAAGGAAATGCTTCACTCTTTTATTTCCTTATTTCTGGTACAAGGCAGGGGTGGTCTGGGGCTCACTCCTTTATTACAACAATTATATACATATCACAATTTACATGAGGCTAGAAAGCCTGGGAAATTCTTTTCTAAAAATCTCGAGTTTCCCATGTAGCCTCATCTTCTGAATGCTGGTTCCACTGTATCTTGAAAAACTTGAGAGTTCTTCTTCGGGTAATTCTGTCCTTTTGATCCAAGACTCGAATGGGGTGTTCTGAATATGTCAAGTCTGGCTCTAGGAAACATCTATTACTTCAATGGTTCGATCAGGAACCCGAAGACACTTCTTCAATTGAGACACATGGAACACATTATGTAATGCAGACAAGGTTTCAGGTAGCTGAAGTCGATATGCCACTGGTCCATACCTTTCAAGGATAAGAAAAGGACCAATGTATCGAGGTGCAAGTTTCCCTTTAACCCCAAAACGTGATATACCCTTCATTGGTGAAACCTTCAAATAGACATAGTCTCCCTCTAGAAAATACAAGGGCATCCATCGTTTGTCTGCGTAATTCTTCTGTCGGGCTTGAGCTTTCTTTAAATTATGAATTATTCATTGAACTTTTTCTTCGGTTTCTTTTACCATATCTGGCCTGAAGAAACTCCTTTCACCAGGTTCAGACCAGTTCAGCGGAGTGCGACATCGTCGGCCATATAAAGCTTCAAAGGGTGCCATCTTAATGCTTTCTTGATAGCTATTATTATATGAGAACTCCGGTAATGGTAGACAATCATCCCATTTCTGTGGAAATTCCAGAACACATGCCCGCAACATGTCTTCGAGTATTTGGTTTACCCTCTCAGTTTGACCACTAGTTTGAGAATGATAGGCCGAACTGTGGAGTAATTTAGTACCCAAAGCCTTGTGAAGTTCTTCCTAGAATTTGGATACAAATTGAGGTCCACGATCCGACACTATGGTCTTCGGAATACCGTGCAAACTAAGAATGCAAGCAATATACAATTGGGCATAAACAACAACTGGGTGATCTGTCTTGACTGGTAGAAAATGCGCAATGTTCGTCAGCCGATCAATTATAACCCAAATAGAGTCATACCCTTTTGTTGTTCGGGGCAATCCCACAATAAAGTCCATACTAATATCTTCCCATTTTCATGTTGGTATTGGTAGAGATTGTAATGGACCTGCAGTCTTCAGGTGTATGGCTTTAACACATCTGCAAGTGTCACATCTTGCCACATAGTGTGCAATCTCGATCTTCATTTTTGTCCACCAATAATGTTGTTTTAGATCATGATACATCTTAGTGCTTCCAGGATGAATAGAATAGCGACTAAGATGCGCTTTATCTAATATTTGCTGGTGGATCTCTTCATTCTTTGGCACAACTATGCGGTTGTTGAACCATACAATGCCTTGATCGTCTTTCCTAAAGCACTTGGCTTTTCCGGCCTCTATCTTCTCATGGATGTGCTTCATACCCTCATTATCCTTTTGAGCATCCATTATCCTTTGTAGAAGGACTGACTCAAGCTTTAGTTGATTTAAAGTTCCATGTTGGATCATTCCCAGGTTTAACTTCTCGATCTCCTAGCATAACGTAGTATCAGAAGTCTTCATCGTAAGACAGTGACAGGTAGCCTTACGGCTGAGTGCATCTGCTACCACATTGGCCTTGCCTGGGTGATAATGAATTTCCAATTCATAGTCCTTAATAAGCTCTAGCCAATGCCTTTGTCTCATGTTCAACTCTGACTGGGTGAAGATATACTTCAAGCTTTTATGATCTGTATAAATGTAACACATATTACCCAGAAGATAATGACGCCATATCTTCAGGGCATGAACCACTGCAGCTAACTCCAGATCATGAGTCAGATAGTGTTCCTCACGTCGGCGCAACTGCCATGAAGCATAAGCTATTACTTGGCCTTCTTGCATTAAAACACAGCCGAGACCACTGCTTGATGCGTCACAATACACATCAAAGGGTTTTTCAATATCTGGTTGAGCCAATACCAGAGTAGTGGTTAATAATACCTTCAATTGTTCAAAGGCTTCATTACACTTTGAAGACCAATTAAATTTAGTATCATTCTTCAATAAACTTGTGATTGGTTTGACAAGCTTGGAAAAATCTGGTATGAATCGGCGGTAATAGCCAGCCAGTCCAAGGAAACTTCGGACTTGATGTACAGTGGTTGGGGGTTTCCACTCCAAAATATCCTTGACTTTGCTAGGATCCACCGCAATCCCCTTGACAGATAATACATGTCCCAGAAATTGGATTTCTTTCAGCCAGAACGCGCATTTGCTGAACTTGGCATATAACTGATGTTCTCTCAAGCGCGTTAATACAATCCCCAAGTGCTAAGCATGCTCCTCTTCATTCTTGGAGTATATTAAAATATCTTCGATGAATACTACTACAAACTTGTCTAACTCAAGCATAAATACTGAGTTCATCAAATAAGTGAAGTGGACAGGAGCATTCGTCAGTCCAAAAGACATTACCAAATATTCAAATAACCCATACCGCGTCGTGAATGCGGTCTTTGGTATATCTTCGGGCCGAATACAGATTTGATGATAGCCCGATCTGAGGTCAATCTTGGAGAAGACCCTCGCTCCAGTCAGTTGATCAAATAGAATGTCAATCCATGGAAGAGGGTAATTATTTTTAATGGTAACCTCATTAAGGGGTCTATAATCCACGCACATTCGAAGCGTTTGGTCCTTCTTCTTGACGAAGATGGCTGGACAGCCCCATGGTGACGAGCTTGGCCGGATGAATCCCTTCTTTAGTAGATCTTGTAACTGGGTCTTGAGTTCTGCCAATTCATTTGGAGGCATGCGGTACGACCTTCTAGAAACAGGAGCAGTACCGGGCTTTAACTCAATTACAAACTCTACATCTCTCTCTAGAGGTAATCAGGGTAAATCTTCTGGAGAGACGTCTGCGAACTCACATACTACCAGAATATCTTTGATCTCCGGTATAATGGCTTCATATACTCGGCCAAATGGTTTAGCTAGAATGGTTATGGGGATAGTCAAGAGAATCTCTTCTTGGCCATAACTCAATTTGATAGTTCTCAATTCAGTCTTGAGAATAGCTTTATGTTGGGCCAACCAATTCATGCCCAGAATTACATCTATGTCTTGGCCTTTTAGAATAATCATATTAGTAGGAAAGTCCCATTCAGCCAATGTTACGGGCACTTGGAAAGCCACTTCTTTAGTGAATATTTGTCCCCCAGGCGAATGAATTTTAAACCCTTCCCTTGATTCATGGCATGGAATGCAATGTTGCTACACAAATCTCTTACTTATGAATGTATGTGAAGTACTACAATCAAAAAGAATAATTGCAGGGTGATTGGCCACTAGAAACGTACCCATCATAACCGGTTCGCCGTCCGGTGTTGTGGCCACTTGAGTATAATAAATTCGTCCCGTTTTCCTTGTATTCTTGCCCACGGTATTGGTCACCGCATTTCCCTTCCCTTGCGTGGAATTCCCAGAACTTTGCTGATTACTTGAGCAATTATGCTTCTGATATGGACAGTCCTTAATGAAGTGTCCGGACTTTCCACAGTTGAAATAGCCAGTTGAAGAGCTGGGGAGGGCAGGGAAACGAGTGCTAGGGGCACCCGGCTGACTTGTTGGAGTGGGGGCAGTGGCTGGGGCGAATAAAAACTGGTTGCTTAAAAGGGTAGGAGGGTGGATGTGGGGAAGAGAGATTCGGATTGGAAGGTCGGATTACCAACCTTTGTCTTTTCTTGGGGCCCTGATTGGGCCTATCGGCTCCATAACCCTTAGATTTTCTAGAACCTGCATATTTAGCCTCAACTGCCAGCGCTGTACTGACAAGCCCTTCCATAAGTAAGGTCGATGCAGGTGGCCATCTTTCTTTGCATTCGATCATTCAAGCCTCTCATGAAACAATTCCTCTTCTTTATATCCGTGTTGACTTGATCAATTGCATATTGGGATAAGTGATTAAATTTATTGAGATACTGGGTGACAGTAATCTCTGCCTTACTTCAACTTCATGAACACTTCCTGCTTCATGTAGAGCACCCCTTCAGGTATGTAGTGCTCGCGGAAAGCCAACTTGAACTCATCCCAAGTTACTTGATGACCAACCGGTTGAACGGCTATAAAATTTCCCCACCAAGTGCTGGCAGGGCCACGCAATTGTTGTGCTGTGAATAGGGGCTTTTGAATTTCTGAACATCGAAGGAGCCTAAACTTCTGTTCAATAATGCGGATCCACTCATCCGCTTCTAGAGGGTCCTCTGCTTTGACAAACAATGGAGGGCGCAGTCTCGGAGAAATCCAGATAAGATGTCTCACGGGGGCCTTGCGGATATGCCTGCCCGCCTTGTTGCTATAGTTGCTGACCTGCCATCTCCCGCAGGAAGCGGGTATTAACGGCCGTGGCGTTAACCAAGGTAGCGATGGCCTCGGCTAACGTGGGAGGTACTGGAGGTGGGTTTGGTGTTGCTTCCCTCCCACTGGAGGTTCCTGCTCCGTCCTGTGAACGAGTCTTGGAGGGCATCTGAGGCAACAAATAGTGGGAAAAAATATAATATGCCAGAGAAAACAATCCATTATACATTACTGAAAAGGGTAATGTTACAAACTCGAATTTTACAACAGGATTACATTACCTATTATACATTATACTACTTCTATACTATTCTATTCTTGCTTCTTGTCGCTTTTAGTATCCTCGCTGTTAGGAGTAAGAGACCATTCGTCCACCAACTTCATAGAGGGAGGGGGCCTAAAAAGGCCCAGTTCACCACCGAGTGCTTCTCTCGCTACATCAGATGGTCCGACTTCCATCCCGACAGGATCCGCAGGGACATTCGGGTGTAGTTGCGAGTACAATACATGAACCTCTTCATGTAATGTATTACAATAAACCTGCAAGCTACCTACGACTGAGCTAAGCTCCTCCACGCGGGCTCGAGCTCTAGCTTCTTTAGCCCAAGCAAGCGAACGAGAGTTAACCACCCAGTCGAGCGCTAGATCTCGATCCGCGAGCTGATCTTGCAGGTAGCAGATGTCTGCTCTTAATTCATTTATTCTTTCTCCATTCGTGACCCATATGTCATTCCTGCGACGGAGTTCTATTCGAAGCTGATCAACTTGGGCTTCCAGATCCCCGATTGGATCATTGCTATCACTACTGCTATCTTCATGTCGTGGGGCAAGTTGATGACGGGGTACACCGATTGGCCCGGTTGACTTGAGCGCAGTCTTTCTTGTGCGCGGCAGCATTTCTTAAGGGGGAAAAACTTATTAGCATAGTTTTTAGCATGATGCATGTGTAATTACAGAATCAACCTTAGTCGATTCACACCTTCTATAAATTGCACTCTATATCTGGTCTTTAAATAAATACTTCAGAGGGAAGCTAGATAAGAAAGAAAGAAATTTTCTAGGTAAGTCTTAGAAAATTCTTTTTGAAGATGCCTCATAACTTCTGCAGAGATGGGCTTCGCTCCAATACCAACTGTGATGGAACCTCCCAAGTCATGAGGCCCACCTATAGTTATCCTTGTCCAACGGACCTCAGACAACCCTGCAGGTGTCCCTGAATCACTTGACAAGTTCGGTATCTGCTTTTCTTACCTTTCCCAAGAGCGTTTCACCCGTCACGCAGACATTACAAGCATCAGAGATACGAAAATGCGGAAGCAGTTACATAAACTTACCTTTATTTAAAAGTAAGACAACGTTAAATATTTACAGACCAGAATATAATATACGAGTGCAGAGTATTAATATTACAAACCATGGGAGGCAAAAACCCCTCCCGATAAGTTTAAACAAAAGTTTTATGGAGGATCCTTTCCTCCCGCAGCTTCACTCCTGGTGCTCTTCCTTTGGTACCACCTTAGAACAGAAGCAACAAAAGTTGGTTGCTTCCTCACCTAAAAACAACATGGGACAAAGCCCTGAGTATGGAATTACTCAGCAAGTCTGTAACGCCCCGAATTTTGCAGTTGAATTTTTTCTTTTCTTTACTCGCCAAAATTCGGGCGTTACCTTTTCTTTTTCTTTTTCCCCTCGCTAAACCTTGACCTTTTCCAAAGTTCTAGCGGGATTCGGTTTGGATTTCCCGTGTAAGAAAAAACTCTAAAAGATACTTTGTGTTGTTTGATGCACCATGCCGAACCTCGCATTTTTCTGATTGCTTGAAAGTGCAAACGCATTCATCTAAAAGATCGGATTTCGAGAATAGGCGGAAAACCTTTTCTTTCTTTCTTTTTCTCTCTCTCTCTCCTCTTTTTCTCTCTCTCCCGCGCCGTGGGCCGACCCCGGCCGGCCCAAGCCCCTGCGCGCCCCCCCTCTTGGGCCTTGGCAAGGCCCAGCCGCCCCCCCCCACCTCCCCTTTTCCCCTAACCCTCTCCCTCTCCCTCTCATTTTCTCTCTCTCTCCCTAAGCCGCCGCCCCTACCCCCTGCCCAACCGCCGCCCTGCCCTAGCGCCGGCCGCCGCCCCCGCCGTCGGCCGCCCCATCGCCGGTGAGCCCCTCCCCCTCTCTCCCTCCTCTCTCCCTCTCCCCTCCCCCCCCTCTTCTTCCCCTCGCCCTGGCGCCCCCAGCCGCTAGCCGCTGCCTGCGCCGCTGGCCGCCCCCGGCGCGCCCCCCAGCCGCGCCCGCCTGGCCGCTGGCCAGCCCCGGCCGCCCCCCAGCCGCGCCCGCCTGGCCGCCCGGCCAGCCCCGGCCGCGCCCGCGCCCCAGCCCAGCCGCCCCCAGCCCAGGGCCGGTTCAGCCGCCCTAGGCCGGCCGGCTCAGCCGCCCCGGCCCCCAGCTCGGCCGCCCTCCCCCGCGCGCCCGCCCCAGCTCGGCCACGCCTGCGCAAAACCGGTTCAACCGCCCCTAGGGCCGGTTCAACCGCCCCCCCCCCCTCTGTTTTTTTTATTTTTTTTTATTTTATTTTATTTACTTTCTGTGATCATAACTACTTTATTTTAGGTAGACTGATCATTGTTCATGCTATGGAAAATAGGAAGTTTAATTTAAAATTCCGTTATGCTATTGATTCACGTAGTTAATTGTTTAACCCGTGCAATGTTGATCAACTAAAAATGATTAGGTTTCCATTAGTATATATATATATAACAGAATTCTTTTGTTAAGAATCAATTGTAACTAATCATTAGTGCATAGGATTTAACCCCCCTGCGAGACCCTTTCCCCGTTTCTTTCTAACCATAACAAATGCGATGTCAAATGTCATACTTGATGCATATTCGTTTTACCTGTTCCCTTGTATGGTGTACTGTTCTTTTGTATTAAATATGTGGATGTATGTATGTTTGCGCTCGCATAGAGAACGATCCTGTCGAAGAGCCCGAGGAATTTGCAGGAGAAGCCCCTGAGCAGCAGTCGGTTGGTGGAGGCAAGTGTCCTTTGACCTATCCTTTGTCCTATTCATTCTTTAATTCACCTCCCGCATCACACATTTATACCTAAGGATTGACTAGCTTTTGTTATCCATGTCCTTGTTTACCTATTTGGGTCGGATTATTACTGCTTAGTTTGATGCTATTGCTCAACTCTAATCAATGAACATGATGTGATTATCTATGATACGCTGTTTTCCCCTTCTTGTTTATGATCATACTTGTGGCATTTAAGGGGACTCGAGCGGTTTCTCGAGTGCCTCTCCGTAAGGACCTGTTCAATGGATGACCGCCCGGGAAAACAGTGCAACCATGAGGGTGGAATGGGACGCCCTTAGCTGAATAATTAGAGGAACTGGGGTGTAGTCCGCTTAGCCGTTGTGCCGTCAATGGGGCTCGGTGTATGCGGCTCGCTCTGCCAAGGTTGATTTGTCCCTTGGGGAGGAGTGCGGTACATTTAGGAAACCTAACGGGCGGCTACAGCCTCGGGGAATCTTTGTAAAGGCTTCGTAGTGAATCCCTAGCCATTCACCTTGGGAGTGAATAAGGGTCTTGCAAGCCCGGGCTAGAGAGGGAATCACGGCTTGTGGGTAAAGTGCGCAACCTCTGCAGAGTGTTATGAAACTGATATATCAGCCGTGCTCACGGTTATGAGCGGCCAAGGGAGCTCCAGAGATTAGTGATACTTGATCAGTGATATTTTGGTACAGGTGGCAATGAGATTGATGATTCTGATTATGATTATGGTGCTGGTAAGTGGTATTCTTTCCGTTTGGAAAGGATACATTGGGCTAATAACTTGGGTTAATGTTAAAACCTGGCTTTCTACTAGTAAGTAATAACCTGACCAATTAAAAGCAACTGCTTGACTTATCCCCACATAAAGCTAGTCCACTACAGCCAAACAGGATACTTGCTGAGTATGTTGATGTGTACTCACCCTTGCTCTACACACCAAACCCCCCCCCCCCAGGTTGTCAGCATTGCAACCACTGCTCAGGAGAAGATGAAGCTGTGGAAGGAGACTTCCAGGAGTTCCAAGACTACGACGAGTTCTAGGCGTGGGTTAGCGGCAACCCCCAGTCGGCTGCCTGTGAAGGCCGCGTTATCTACGTTTCTTTTCCGCACTTTGATTTATTGTAAGAACTATATGGACGTCTCAGACGTATGATGTAATCGACTATTATTTTCCCTTTTAATACTATTTGAGCACTGTGTGATGATGTCCATGTTATGTAACTGCTGTGTACGTGAATAACTGATCCTGGCACGTACATGGTTCGCATTCGGTTTGCCTTCTAAAAACCGGGTGTGACATAAGTGGTATCAAAGCCGTGCTGACTGTAGGACCGCTAACCTAGAGTAGAATGGTCGTTCTAAGGATTATAGACCTCTGTCCTTGCCTTGACTTTGGTATCCCTTCAAAAGTTGGTCCTACTGACCAAATCTATGTTCTACTATATATTATACCTTGCTGAAAATTTTGTTTTATTCTGATCCTTCATTTATTTATGATTCATTATTGGCTGGTCATATTAATTCTGTTCTCACCCTTTTGCTTGCGATATCTTTTGTAGATGGCTCGACTTAGACACACTGCACGAAAGTCCGTCATCCCCTTCTTACCCTCCCGCCTTGCTGAGCGTCCGCTTCGTCGTCCCGTGGCCGGACAGTCCAGCCACTTGGAGAGACTGCACCACCGCCTGCATGAGGAGCAGGAACGTCGACGACAGGAAGCAGCAGGGCTCTTCCTTCTCGCTCCAACAGGAGATAGAGTCTGTGAGGAGCTGCTCCCCTGTGCTTCCCCTGGAGGCGCCCCCTGCACCACCACTGGGCGTCCCAGCTTCTGGAGTAGCTGCTGGAGGAGACCCAGACGACGGAGGTGGCGACGACAGCCCGAGCCACGACACCGACCTCGACCTCTCTAACCATGAGCCGGAAGGATGGGTTGCTCGACCCATCACTCGCGACGCTGCTCGCGGGTGTCACTTCCACGACGCGCTCGACACCCTGCTACGTCGGGCACTTGACCGGCGTACTTGGTCCATCGAGTATCGCTGTGTGGTCTACCAGCATAGTCGCGGGGTCTACCCGGACCGCTGGGAGGCGACCTGCTTGGTGCGCCTGTCCGGAGAACAGTCTCCAGGGCGCGGAGGCTTGCTCAGAGCACTATTCTATCTCTGAGCGGGACTCAGCTGAGGCAGCCATGCAGGATGCTGCACGGCGTGCGCTTTCGCACTACTGCTCGGTTCTCGGTGGGGTAGCTAACGGTCTCGACCTGAAGTATTACCCCCGCCGTTCATCTGGCAGCACAGGAGGCGTGATTGTTTCACCTGCTGGTGAGGACAATCCTAGGTTGAGCAGCACAGTCAACCTAGCCGCCGTGCTAAACACGGAGCTGGACCATGCATTAGACGAGCTGAGTAGGGCTCGTGCTGAGATCGCCCTGCTGCGGGCTGAGCGCGCGGAGCGTCGTCACTTGGATGATGATTCCCCCGCTCCCGTTGGGACTCAGCACCCGTACCGCTCACCTCGGCGTGGACTCCAGTCTTATGGCAATCCCGACTGCAAGACCAAGATAAATCTAGAACCATAGATCGTTAGAGTTGGATCTTGTAATTAATACGAAATATATATGCATAGAAGCTTCAGTCTTAGCGTTAGTCTCGGTCTTAGTTAGTCTTAGTTAGACAGGGTAGTTTGCTATATCCTGTGCATTTATGTTTGTCATGATGAACTATGTTTGGTTTGGATCTTTGTAATGATTGTCACTAGAGTGTGGGTATCCCCTGCATTTTGGTTTACCTATTATGTTAATGGAGTTAGTTATATAGTTGGGAAACCCTTTATTCTACTTTCCTCTTCATCTGAGAAGCTGTGTGGTCTGTGTTGGAGATCAGTGAAGATGCTCATCTGTTCAGTGCTGTTGGAGAATTCTATACTCTTTTCCTATGCTGCAAGATTTGCCAGATCAGTTCTGATGTGTGGTTGCGTTCTGCAGATGTCAGAGAACAGGCGCAGAGGAGGAAGGCGTGCTCAGCAGGAGCAAGCCGCCCCGCAGGATGAGGTGCCCCAGCAGCAGCACCTGCCGCCCCCGCCCCCGATGTCGATCGAGCAGATGTTTCTGATGCAGACTCAGGCAGTTCAGGCCATTGGTCAGACCCTGGCCGCCATTCAGCAGCAGCAGCAGCAGCAGCAGCAAGCACCACCCCAGCCTCAGATGCCCCTAGATGCCTAGAGACAAGCGTGCTGAATTCATGAGAGGTCATCCCCCAACGTTCGCTCACTCTTCTGACCCCATGGATGCTGAAGATTGGCTGCGCACTGTGGAGCGGGAGTTGCATACCGCTCAGTGTGATGACAGGGAGAAAGTCTTGTATGGTCCCCGTCTGTTGAGAGGAGCAGCCCAATCATGGTGGGAGTCTTATCTCGCCACCCATGCCAACCCCGATGCCATCACTTGGGAAGAGTTCAGAGGTAGCTTTCGTCAGTACCATGTGCCTGCAGGTCTGATGACAGTGAAGAAGGAGGAGTTCCTAGCCCTTAAGCAAGGGTCATCATCTGTCAGTGAGTATCGAGACAGGTTTCTGCAGTTGTCCCGCTATGCTCCCGAAGATGTCAACACTGACGCCAAGCGACAGTACCGTTTTCTGAGAGGCTTGGTTGACCCTCTGCAGTACCAACTGATGAATCATACCTTCCCGACATTCCAGCACCTGATTGACAGAGCAATCATGACAGAAAGGAAGCGTAAGGAGATGGAAGATCGTAAGCGCAAGATCAGTGGACCCCAGCCTGGAAGCCGCAGCCGTCCCCGTTTCTCAGGCAATCAACCTCAGCAGTTCAGGCAGAACCAGCGTCCACCTCAGCAGCATCAGCAGCGTCAGCAGTATCAGCAGTTCCAATAGGCAGTATCCTCAGCACCAGTACCAGAACCGTCAGAGCAATCAGTCAGGAGGTCAGTTCCAGAGGCAGAATCAGCAGACACCTCGTCTTCCTGCCCCCGCAACTCAGCAGAGCAATCAGGCAGCACCAGCTCAGGTTGGAAACAGAGCATGTTTCCACTGTGGAGAGCAAGGCCACTGGGTGATGCAATGTCCGAAGAAGGCAGCCCAGCAGCAGTCAGGCCCCAATGCCCCAGCGAAGCAGAATGTGTCTCAGTCTGGAGCAGGCAACCGCCCTCAGCAGCGCTATAATCATGGAAGACTGAATCACTTGGAGGCTGAAGCAGTTCAGGAGACTCCCGGCATGACAGTAGGTATGTTCCCAGTCGACTCCCATATTGCAGAAGTGTTATTTGATACTGGAGCAACGCATTCATTTATTACTGCATCATGGGTAGAAGCACATAATCTTCCAATTACTACCATGTCAACCCCCATTCAAATTGACTCAGCCGGTGGTAGAATTCGAGCTGATAGCATATGTTTGAATATAAGTGTGGAAATAAGGGGGATAGCGTTTCCCGCTAACCTTATAGTAATGGGTACTCAGGGAATAGATGTCATCCTAGGGATGAATTGGCTAGATAAGTATCAGGCAGTTATCAGTTGTGATAAAAGGACAATCAAGTTGGTGTCCCCACTAGGAGAGGAAGTGGTGACCGAGTTAGTCCCGTCTGAGCCAAAGAAAGGAAGTTGTTATCAGATGGCTGTCGATAGCAGTGAAGCAGACCCGATTGAGAGTATCAAGGTTGTGTCTGAATTCCCAGATGTGTTTCCAAAGGACTTACCGGGTATGCCACCAGAGCGGAAAGTTGAGTTTGCCATAGAGCTTCTTCCTGGAACCGCCCCTATCTTTAAGAGAGCTTACAGAATATCTGGACCAGAGTTGGTTGAGCTTAAGAAGCAGATTGATGAGCTGTCAGAGAAAGGTTACATCCGGCCAAGCACCTCGCCTTGGGCCGCCCCTGTCTTGTTTGTGGAGAAGAAGGATGGCACAAAGAGGATGTGTATCGATTATCGAGCTTTGAATGAAGTCACGATCAAGAACAAGTATCCTTTGCCCAGAATAGAAGATCTATTCGACCAGTTGAGAGGAGCCAGTGTGTTCTCCAAGATTGATCTGAGGTCAGGTTATCATCAGCTCAGGATCCGACCTTCGGACATTCCGAAGACGGCATTCATTACCAAGTATGGTTTGTATGAGTTCACAGTGATGTCTTTTGGTTTGACCAATGCACCAGCGTTCTTTATGAACTTGATGAACAGTGTATTCATGGATTATCTTGATAAGTTTGTGGTGGTATTCATTGATGACATTCTGGTTTATTCTCAAAGTGAAGAAGAACATGCAGATCATTTGAGGATGGTATTGCAGAGATTGCGAGAGCACCAGTTGTATGCAAAGTTGAGCAAGTGTGAGTTCTGGATCAGTGAAGTCCTGTTCTTGGGTCACATAATCAACAAAGAAGGATTGGCTGTGGATCCGAAGAAAGTGGCAGACATTCTGAACTGGAAAGTGCCAACAGATGCTCGAGGAATCAAGAGCTTCATTGGAATGGCCGGATATTATCGGCGATTCATTGAAGGGTTTTCGAAGATTGCAAAACCAATGACAGCGTTGCTAGGCAACAAGGTTGAGTTCAAGTGGACCCAGAAATGTCAAGAAGCCTTTGAAGCGCTGAAAGAGAAGTTGACAACAGCGCCTGTCTTAGTCTTGCCTGATGTGCACAAGCCCTTCTCTGTGTACTGTGATGCTTGTTACACAGGTTTGGGATGCGTGTTGATGCAAGAGGGAAGAGTTGTGGCTTACTCGTCCCGACAGCTGAAGGTTCATGAGAAGAATTACCCAATCCATGATCTAGAGTTGGCAGCAGTGGTTCACGCACTGAAGACATGGAGGCACTATCTGTATGGACAGAAATGCGATGTTTACACAGACCACAAGAGTCTGAAGGTACATATTCACTCAGTCAGAGTTGAATATGAGACAGCGAAGATGGTTAGAGTTGATCAAAGACTATGAGTTGGAGATCCATTACCATCCAGGCAAAGCAAACAGTAGTGGCAGACGCTTTGAGCAGAAAGAGTCAAGTCAATCTGATGGTCGCTCGTCCGATGCCTTATGAGTTGGCCAAGGAGTTCGACAGGTTGAGTCTCGGATTTCTGAACAATTCGCGAGGAGTCACAGTTGAATTGGAACCTACCTTGGAGCGCGAAATCAAAGAAGCGCAGAAGAATGATGAAAAGATCAGTGAGATTCAGGCGACTGATTCTAGATGGCGGAGGCAAAGATTTTCGAGAAGATGCAGAAGGCGTGATATGGTTCAAAGACCGCTTGTGTGTTCCCAATGTCCAGTCTATTCGGGAGTTGATTCTCAAGGAAGCCCATGAGACAGCTTATTCGATTCACCCTGGCAGTGAGAAGATGTATCAGGATCTGAAGAAGAAATTCTGGTGGTATGGAATGAAGAGGGAAATCGCAGAGCATGTGGCTAAGTGCGATAGTTGTCGGCGAATCAAGGCCGAACACCAGAGACCTGCTGGATTGTTGCAACCGTTGCAGATCCCTCAGTGGAAATGGGATGAAATCGGTATGGATTTCATAGTCGGATTGCCTCGCACTCGAGCTGGCTACGATTCCATTTGGGTAGTAGTGGACCGCTTGACCAAGTCAGCCCACTTCATACCTGTCAAGACCAACTACAGCAGTGCAGTATTGGCAGAACTGTATATGTCTCGGATCGTTTGTCAGACAGAGGAACGCAGTTCACCTCTCATTTCTGGCAGCAGTTGCATGAAGCTTTGGGCACGCATCTGAATTTCAGTTCAGCTTATCATCCGCAGACAGATGGCCAGACTGAAAGAACCAATCAAATTCTTGAAGATATGTTGAGAGCCTGTGCGTTGCAAGATCAGTCCGGATGGGACAAGCGATTGCCTTATGCAGAGTTTTCCTATAACAACAGTTACCAGGCCAGTTTGAAGATGTCACCATTTCAAGCGCTCTATGGAAGGAGTTGTAGAACTCCGTTGCAATGGGATCAGCCTGGAGAGAAGCAAGTGTTTGGGCCAGATATTTTGCTTGAAGCTGAAGAGAACATCAAGATGGTCCGAGAGAATCTGAAGATAGCGCAATCGAGGCAGCGAAGCTATGCAGACACAAGAAGAAGAGAGCTGAGTTTTGAAGTCGGAGACTTTGTCTATCTGAAAGTGTCACCGATCAGAGGAGTCAGAAGGTTCGGAATCAAAGGCAAGCTAGCACCCCGCTACATTGGTCCGTATCAAATTCTCTCAAAGCGTGGAGAAGTGGCTTATCAGCTCAGTCTGCCAGAGAATTTGTCAGCTGTGCATGATGTCTTTCATGTGTCTCAGTTGAAGAAGTGTTTGCGTGTGCCAGAAGAGCAGTTGCCAGTGGAAGGTCTGGAAGTCCAGGAGGACTTGACCTATGTTGAGAAGCCAGCTCAGATTCTTGAGGTTGCAGATAGAGTCACCCGAAGGAAGACCATCAGAATGTGCAAAGTCAGATGGAATCACCACTCTGAGGAAGAAGCAACCTGGGAGCGTGAAGATGATCTGATGGCCAAGTACCCAGAGCTCTTTGCTAGCCAGCCCTGAATCTCGAGGGCGAGATTCTTTTAAGGGGGATAGGTTTGTAACGCCCCGAATTTTGCAGTTGAATTTTTTCTTTTCTTTACTCGCCAAAATTCGGGCGTTACCTTTTCTTTTTCTTTTTCCCCTCGCTAAACCTTGACCTTTTCCAAAGTTCTAGCGGGATTCGGTTTGGATTTCCCGTGTAAGAAAAAACTCTAAAAGATACTTTGTGTTGTTTGATGCACCATGCCGAACCTCGCATTTTTCTGATTGCTTGAAAGTGCAAACGCATTCATCTAAAAGATCGGATTTCGAGAATAGGCGGAAAACCTTTTCTTTCTTTCTTTTTCTCTCTCTCTCTCCTCTTTTTCTCTCTCTCCCGCGCCGTGGGCCGACCCCGGCCGGCCCAAGCCCCTGCGCGCCCCCCCTCTTGGGCCTTGGCAAGGCCCAGCCGCCCCCCCCCACCTCCCCTTTTCCCCTAACCCTCTCCCTCTCCCTCTCATTTTCTCTCTCTCTCCCTAAGCCGCCGCCCCTACCCCCTGCCCAACCGCCGCCCTGCCCTAGCGCCGGCCGCCGCCCCCGCCGTCGGCCGCCCCATCGCCGGTGAGCCCCTCCCCCTCTCTCCCTCCTCTCTCCCTCTCCCCTCCCCCCCCTCTTCTTCCCCCACCCTGGCGCCCCCAGCCGCTGGCCGCTGCCGCGCCGCTGGCCGCCCCCGGCGTGCCCCCCAGCCGCGCCCGCCTGGCCGCTGGCCAGCCCCGGCCGCCCCCCCGGCCGCGCCCGCGCCCCAGCCCAGCCGCTCCCAGCCCAGGGCCGGTTCAGCCGCCCTGGCCGGCTGGCTCAGCCGCCCCGGCCCCCAGCTCGGCCGCCCTCCCCCGCGCGCCCGCCCCAGCTCGGCCGCCCTACGCAAAACCGGTTCAACCGCCCCTAGGGCCGGTTCAACCGCCCCCCCCTCTGTTTTTTTTATTTTTTTTTATTTTATTTTATTTACTTTCTGTGATCATAACTACTTTATTTTAGGTAGACTGATCATTGTTCATGCTATGGAAAATAGGAAGTTTAATTTAAAATTCCGTTATGCTATTGATTCACGTAGTTAATTGTTTAACCCGTGCAATGTTGATCAACTAAAAATGATTAGGTTTCCATTAGTATATATATATAACAGAATTCTTTTGTTAAGAATCAATTGTAACTAATCATTAGTGCATAGGATTTAACCCCCCTGCGAGACCCTTTCCCCGTTTCTTTCTAACCATAACAAATGCGATGTCAAATGTCATACTTGATGCATATTCGTTTTACCTGTTCCCTTGTATGGTGTACTGTTCTTTTGTATTAAATATGTGGATGTATGTATGTTTGCGCTCGCATAGAGAATGATCCGGTCGAAGAGCCCGAGGAATTTGCAGGAGAAGCCCCTGAGCAGCAGTCGGTTGGTGGAGGCAAGTGTCCTTTGACCTATCTTTGTCCTATTCATTCTTTAATTCACCTCCCGCATCACACATTTATACCTAAGGATTGACTAGCTTTTGTTATCCATGTCCTTGTTTACCTATTTGGGTCGGATTATTACTGCTTAGTTTGATGCTATTGCTCAACTCTAATCAATGAACATGATGTGATTATCTATGATACGCTGTTTTCCCCTTCTTGTTTATGATCATACTTGTGGCATTTAAGGGGACTCGAGCGGTTTCTCGAGTGCCTCTCCGTAAGGACCTGTTCAATGGATGACCGCCCGGGAAAACAGTGCAACCATGAGGGTGGAATGGGACGCCCTTAGCTGAATAATTAGAGGAACTGGGGTGTAGTCCGCTTAGCCGTTGTGCCGTCAATGGGGCTCGGTGTATGCGGCTCGCTCTGCCAAGGTTGATTTGTCCCTTGGGGAGGAGTGCGGTACATTTAGGAAACCTAACGGGCGGCTACAGCCTCGGGGAATCTTTGTAAAGGCTTCGTAGTGAATCCCTATCCATTCACCTTGGGAGTGAATAAGGGTCTTGCAAGCCCGGGCTAGAGAGGGAATCACGGCTTATGGGTAAAGTGCGCAACCTCTGCAGAGTGTTATGAAACTGATATATCAGCCGTGCTCACGGTTATGAGCGGCCAAGGGAGCTCCAGAGATTAGTGATACTTGATCAGTGATATTTTGGTACAGGTGGCAATGAGATTGATGATTCTGATTATGATTATGGTGCTGGTAAGTGGTATTCTTTCCGTTTGGAAAGGATACATTGGGCTAATAACTTGGGTTAATGTTAAAACCTGGCTTTCTACTAGTAAGTAATAACCTGACCAATTAAAAGCAACTGCTTGACTTATCCCCACATAAAGCTAGTCCACTACAGCCAAACAGGATACTTGCTGAGTATGTTGATGTGTACTCACCCTTGCTCTACACACCAAACCCCCCCCCCCCCCAGGTTGTCAGCATTGCAACCACTGCTCAGGAGAAGATGAAGCTGTGGAAGGAGACTTCCAGGAGTTCCAAGACTACGACGAGTTCTAGGCGTGGGTTAGCGGCAACCCCCAGTCGGCTGCCTGTGAAGGCCGCGTTATCTACGTTTCTTTTCCGCACTTTGATTTATTGTAAGAACTATATGGACGTCTCAGACGTATGATGTAATCGACTATTATTTTCCCTTTTAATACTATTTGAGCACTGTGTGATGATGTCCATGTTATGTAACTGCTGTGTACGTGAATAACTGATCCTGGCACGTACATGGTTCGCATTCGGTTTGCCTTCTAAAAACCGGGTGTGACAAAGTCTTACCTGACTAAAGAAAAGACTCTCAAGGGTATGCTGGCTTTCAGGGAGTCAAGGTAAGGCTTAACAATAGTTAATGACTCTATTTGCAGAAAGGCTTACTAAGAGTGGATCCTTAAAAATTCAATTTTACTTGTCAGATTAAGTAAGATTACCTGTATCTAGAGTTCTTTCTACCTTAGTTCAATCACTTGACCTGTACTAGCCAATTTCCTAACAACCCATCATCTTTACTGGATTGCTACGTGTAAGTCAGTGACCAAGTCTTCATAACCGCGAAGTTACGGCAATCCGAATCGATTATACTCAGCTGAGGATCTCCAATAACACGACATATGTAGCACTTAACCCTTGCATATTTCAACTCACCACCGGGGTTCTTAAGAACAGATCAGGTTCACGCCAACCGAGAGCACAGATACACCACCGTCCAGCCTCTTGCCACGGAGGGTACACGCTACTCTCACCATCTCTCCACTCCCATTGCGTGGTATCTTATTCTGGTATTAGTCTGCCCGAGGCAAAGCATACCCATGACGAGGCATGTGACCAATTAAAGGGTCCTCGGTCAGCAGGCCTACATCGAGGCGGTCCTTAATCGACTCAGACAGAGACACTACACTGGGACTTTCTCTTCTCGTGCAAGTCACTCGCCTGGTCTTATCTTAATCATTTCAAACCCCAAATTTGGTACCTGGCAGAGGTACATCCTTTCCGATGTTGAACCCATCATGGCCATGATGGATCTACCATCAAGTTTTATTTTTGAAAACTTCCCACCCACTTTGCAACATCATCTTTGAGAAAGCAAAACATTTTGTTTTTCTAAAGCAAAGCTAAGCATAAGAAAACCTTTTGTAAAACAGGGATTAGGAAATAATCCAAGGAAGCAGATGCAGCGATAGTTTAGCACACAACTCCTATTACCTAATGCATCAAGTAAGTGAGAAAGATTTAAAAAGGAACAAGGGGTGGCAAATGCACCGGGGCTTGCCTTGTTTTACAGGTGAATCAGGCTCAGTTCCACAAATGTCAAAATAAAAGCAGTTGCCTGCCTGATGTTCCTCAGGTGGTGGTGGTGGAGTCTACTCTTCTTCTACTTCTTCTTCATTTTCTAAATATAACCATACGTAATAATGAATTCTCATGTAATGCTTATGAGAGTGCAAAGATAATAAAAGTTCATTATCTAAAGTCTTGAATACAATTTTCCTTCACGGATCTTCGAGAACTTTGGGTTTCTGGAGTTAATAGTGAAGTTCACAAGGGGGCTAGGGTTTTAGGTTCTAAGTGTCAAACAAGGTCCAAATCATACCAAACTCTACCTAAAGCTTCTAAATAATATATAAGGGTCATCCAAAAAGTTTGGGGATTTTTGGAATCATTATCTATTTTCTAAAAATCCAGAAACAAGATTTTAGCCTATTTTAAATACTCTATAATTTCCTATTTGGATTAAAAATCATGAAATTATTTTTATTTAATTCTATGGAAAATTAGAAATCTAGCAAAATTGGTCTCACATTTTTAGGATTTTTCTACAAGTTTCTAGAATTGTTTTAGCTTTGGTAGAAAAAGAAATAGAAAAACAATGAATAGTACTGGGCTGAAAGCAGCCCAAATCGGCCCACTCCCAGCAGAAGCGCACCCGCGCGCGGGCCCGTGTTGATTTTGCAAACATACTCCTGGCGTTCTGGGTAACTTGAAGTGGGTTCCTCCACTGTTTCCGCGAGTCACTGACAGTTTACAAGAAACCCCCCACGTTCTATTCCTTTACACAGCCCGATCCACGATGGTGAACTGCGCGGGGCAGAGCTCCGGTGAGCTTGTACTGGGTGATTCAGGCAACGACCGGTGTTCTACTTTGGTTTAAACCTAATTCAGACCATAACCAGAGTTCCCCTCAAGTAATTTCACTAACGGCTACCCAATTTGCTCTGGCCACGATGACAGCAGAGACAATCAATGGCGGTCTAGTTCAATCCGAGGGATCGAGGAGCTTGAGGAGAGCCTAAGGATGCTAGAACAAACGACGGAGAAGCTTGAACTGACCTAGAATTAGCTAGCCGCGGTGAGGCTAAACCGAGCGGGTTCTTGAGCGTTTTGGGGAGAATCCAAAATTGGAGCTCACTGGTGATCGATTGAGGGCAATACTTGGTGGCTAGGTGCGTAATAATCCTATGGAGCTCACGGTGGCTTCAATTTATAATAGGCAAGAGCGGTGGCCGGGAATTCGAGCGACGACGCGCGGCGGCCGGGGAAACAAGGAGGTACTGGCGCTTGCGATTAGTGTCCGGTTACCGTGGTAATCTCTCCGGCGATCAACGGAGAGTTACAACGGTTCACGGTGATGCGGTGGAGGTACCAGGGCACGTGGCGCAAGATCAGCAGGCGGCCATCGCCGGTGAACTTATCCACGCCGGCCGCAAGGCAAGGGGGTTCGGTGAACCTCATCCGTGCTCGAGCTCGAGTTAATCTAGTACCAAGATCTTTACCTTATCATGGTTATCCCCTTACCAGCGAACATGGATCGCGGCGACGGCGGGAATCACAACGTAGAGATCATCGGCGGCAAGGGGGTGAACCTGAGATCACGTTCAGGTCACTGTACCATGGCATGTTGCATTCAAGCGACCTGACAGAACAAATTGAAGCTGAATTTTCTCCTAATTTCACTTGGCAACCTATCCAAGGCTCTGCAGCAAAGTTGTAGCCCAACATACCATCTTCATCTTTGTTATAGTATTCCAAAACAAATTCTTACTGGATCATGCTTAGAATCGAGCTCAATGTTTGCTCAAACCCACTGGCAGTCCAAATTCAGACTTCAAACAGCCTGAAGCCTAACTTTGGGTGTATTTATCTCTAAATTCTTCATAACAACCATGTTTAACCCCTTAAACAAAGTTGTTCACCTTTGATAGATCTACAAACTTGATGTGGTGACCTAGGGCAAAAACCTTATAATTTGGTAGATATAGAGCTCCAAAGTTGAGCTAATTACACTGATTTCAGACTTAGCCAATAGGGTTCAAGTGTGGCTCTTTTGCAAATTAGTCCAAAACTCAAGGTTTAACTTGAAAACCTACTTATTTGTGAACCATATGACTTAATACACTTTGTTATCATGGCTTTTACACCTTAGTCCAAAAGTGCACTGATTTTGCACTTAGCCCCCTAGGGTTTAGGTTTAGAGCTTTCCAGGGTTCCAATTAAGTTTTCTTGCATTCTTAGGGTTTGGATCCTACTTGAGTTCATCCGTGGAGACACTTTATGACCTTTTCAATTGAATTTTAGAGTTTTCTCTTGTTTAAGCCTTGTTTGTTCTATTATACCCAATCTAGGGTTCAGTTCCCTACTCCAGGGTTTTATCTACAAAAGGTCATACCAATACAACTTGTTTGAAATTTTTGCATAGTGAATGCACTCTAGGTGTGTCAAACATATGAAATACCAATGCTTATGATGTTATGCTCAAGTTTTAGTGACAGTAACACCAGGGGTGTTACACTTATGCCCCCCGCTCAGGCAGAGACCCGATGCTGCCGTGTGGCATACTGCGCGCGACTCGGGTGGAACCTAACATGACGCTTCTGGGCTACACGTGCCTTCGCATTTATTACGGATAACACGTGCGCCCGTCCATTCCACTGACTGGTGGCGTGCATAGACCATGATACGCGGGCCATGCTGTTATTCACCATTACTCGTACGTTTCGGCTATTAATGCTGCATGGACTGCGGTCATCAAGACTCCCCGGTGAAGACTCAGGCGTTACTAGCATTAACTACACACATAATGTGTTCTTTCCATTATGCTCCTGGGCCCGCATGTTGGGGCTCGGCATCCTTGTATGTGCCTCCCTTAATGCGACGGAACCTTTCAAGTCATTAGGCCCACCTACAGTTGTCCTAGTCCAACGGACCTCAGACAACCCTGCAGGTGTTCCTGAATCACTTGACAAGTTCGGTATCTGCTTTCCTTACCTTTCCCAAGAGCGTTTTACCCGTCACGCAGACATTACAGATCATCGGAGATACGAAAATGCAGAAGCAATTACATAAACTTACATTTATTTAAAAGTAAGACAAAGTTATATATTACAGACCAGGATATACTTAGCTGAGTGCTGAGTATTATTATTATAGAACCAAGGGAGGCAAAAACTCCTCCCGATAAGTATCAAACAAAAGTTTTTATGGAGGAACCCTTCCTCCCGCAGCTCTATTCTTGATTTTCTTCTTTTGAGACCACCTTGGAACAGAAACAACAAAAGTTTGTTGCTTCTTCACCTAAAAACAATAGGGAATAAAACCCTGAGTATGAAATTACTCAGCAAGACTTACCTGACTAAAGAAAAGACTCTCAAGGGTATGCTGGTTATCAGGGAGTCAAGGTAAGGTTTCTCAATAATCAAAACTCTGTTTGCAGATATGCTTACTAAAGTGGATCATTAAAAATCAAGTTTTACTTGTCAGTTTAAGTAAGATTACCTATCTCTAGAGTTCTTTCTATCCTAGTTCAATCACATGGCCTATACTAGCCAATTTCTTATCAACCCTTCATCTTCACTGGAATGCTATGTATAGGGCAGTGACCAAGTCTTCATAACCGCGAAGGTACGGCAATCCGAATCGATTATACTCAGCTGAGGATCTCCAATCACACGACATATGTAGCACTTAACCCTTGCATATGTCAACCCGCCACCGGGGTTCTTAAGACCAGATCAGGTTCATGCCGACCGAGAGCACAGATACACCACTGTCCTAGCCTCTTGCCACGGAGGGTATACGCTACTCTCGCCATCTCTCCACTCCCATTGAGTGGTATCTTATTCTGGCCTTAGTCTGCCCGAGGCAAGGCTTACCCATGACGAGGCATGTGACCAGTTAAAGGGTCCTCGGTCAGCAAGCCTACATCGACATGGTCCTTAATCGACTCAGACGGAGACACTACACCGAGACTCTCTTCTCGTGCAAGTCACCCGCCCTGGTCTCAGCTTAATCATTTCAATCCCAAAGTTTGGTACCTGGCAGAGGTACATCTTTTCTGATGTTGAACCCATCATGGCCATGATGGATCCACCATCAAATTTTATTTTCAAAAACATCCCTCCCACTTTGCCATATCACCTTTTGTAAAAACAAAATCTTTTTCTTTGCTAAAGCAAGACTAAGCATAGTAAATTTTTTTTATAAAACAGGGATTCAAAGGAAGGTAATTAAATTCAAGGAAGGTAGTGCAGGAATTGTTTTATCAATAAACTCCTATCACCTAATGCATCAAGCAAGTGAAAAAGATTTTTAAAACACAAGGGGGTGGCAAATGCACCGGGGCTTGCCTTCGTTTATAGGTGAGTCAGGCTCGGATCCGCAGATGTCAAAGTAAAAACAATTCCCTGCCTGATGTTCCGCAGGTGGTGGTGGTGAAGTCTTCTCTTCTTCTACTTCAACTTCTTCCTCGTTTTCTAAATATAACCATTTATATATATAAGAATGAATGTCATGTAATGCTCATGAGAGTGCAAAGATAATAAGAGTTTATTATCTAAGGTCTTGAATACAATTTTCCTTCACGGTTCTCCGAGAAACTAGGATTCCTGGAGTCAATAGTGAAGTTCAAAGAGCAGGGGGGTGGGGGTTTTGGGTTCTAATAATCAAACAAGGTCCAAATCATACCAAAATCTACCCAAGGCTTCTAAATAATGCTTTGAGTTCATATAAAAAGTTTGGGCATTTTTGGAATTATTATCTATTTTCTAAAAATCCAGAACCAATGTTTTAGGCTATTTTAAATGCTCCAGAATTCCTTATCTGACCTAAAAATCATGAATTTATTTTTATTAAATACTATGGAAAATTAGGAATCTAGGAAAATTGGTTTGACATTTTTAGGATTTTTCTACCATTTTCTATAGATTTCTAAATTTTTACAGAAAAAGAAAAGAGGAAAGCGTGAACAGTATTGGGCTGAATTCAAACCAGACGGCCCAAACCCAAGCCGAAAGCGCGTGCGCCCTCGCCCGTGCTGGCAGCTTTGCGAAAAAGCCCACAACGTTCTGGATAACTTGAAATGGGTTCTTTTACTGTGGCACTGAGTCACTGACATTTTGCAGAAAGGTCCTTGGATTTCTATTTCTTTACACCGCCCGATCCACGACGGTGAGCGGCGTCAGGCCGATCTCATGTGATCCTGTACCGGCCAAATTACACAACGACTAGCCCCTCCCATTGTTGGATACCGAATTCCACCCTTTACGACTATTTCCCCTAAATTAATTTCTGGATTGGAGCCCTATAGTGCTCTGCCCACGGTGACAGCAGGCAACAACGGACCACTCAGCGCATTCCCGATGATCTAAGGCAGCTCGGTTCAATTGGACAGGTCGATAAGTATCACAGGCATGTGAGATCACTCAAACAAGGCAGCAGAAGTTTGAACTGACCTCAGTTGCACTGACCACGACAAGGGTGTTCTTGCGGTGGGATGAACCGATTTGGGGAAAACTCAAAATACGTGAGCTCTGTTGAACGATTGAGGGTGGGAGCGGGTGCTTCGGCTTCATGATAACATAGCGCAGCTGACCAGTCCTTCAATTTATAGAGGGCTTACGTGGTGGTGCGCAATTTGACCGAGCAGTGCTGGCAGGCCGGAGAGAGGGGAGATTACTGGCGCAATGGATTCGTGTCTTCCGTCGTGGCGACTTCATCGGCGATCACCGGATATACTTAACACGACCTACTGCGACGTGGTAAGACGCCCAGGGTACGTGGCAACCGACCGGCAGTCAGCCAACACCGGTGATCTTATCTGTTCAGGCCGCAATTCATGGGGGCACGATGGCTGGCCACCGGAGTTATCCCAAGGTGAAGATCTTTTGCCTTGGAGCATTATCCGGTCACTAGGGAGCACGAATCATAACGGCAACGACGAATCATGGCGAGGATTCACCGGCGGTGAGGTTCACTAAACCTGACCCGACCAGGGCACTGTAACATGGCGATGATCTTCAGTTGCCTGAACCGCCCATCTTCTCCCTTCTTGATCTCCGAATTCTTGTTAGGAACAGAGCAATCCCCCTTAATAAAATTTGTCACCATATATCAGTCTACAAACTAACTATAGGAGTCTTGGGCTAAAACCGAGTGGATTCAGAGATATGGCGCATCAAACTTGGCCTCACCTCACTGGGACCATTTCTAACCTAGGGTTCAGTTTCAGTTTTCTAACCCAGTTCTGACAGAGCAACATTGAGTCTGTTTTTCTCCAATTTTGGCATAACAACAGAAGGAGATGTCTGCATCAAAGTTGCTCTCCTATAATAGGTGTACAAAATTTATGTGGTGACCTAGGGCAAATTCTTACTGATTTGAAAGTTATAAAGCTCCAAAGTTGAGCCCATATCACTGATTTTTAGACTTTATCAAAAAGGGTCAAGTGTGGCTCTTTTGCACTTAAGTCCAAATCTCAAGTTTTAGATTGCAAATCTTCATGATTGTGAACCTTATGACTTAGGACATTTTATTATCATGGTTTTTGCACTTTAGTCCAAAAGTGGACAAATTTTGCACTTAACCCCCTAGGGTTTAGGTTTAGGGTTTTCCAGGGTTCCCATTAGGGTTTTTGGTATCTTAGGGGTGTAAATGCAATGTAGGTCCATCTTTGATTACATTTTATGAGTATTTTACTTAATCTTTTTGGTTTTCTCTATTTGGGTCCTGTTTTATCCTTTTAACCCTATTTAGGGTTAAGTACCCTACAATAGGGTCTTATTTGCAAAAAGCCATATCAATACAACTTGTTTGGAATTTTTGCCTAGGGAATGCACTCTAGGTGTGTCAAACACATGCAATGCCAATGCTTATGATGTTATGCTCAAGTTTTAGTAATAGTAACACCAGGGGTGTTACACTTAAGCTATAAAAGGGAAGGCACACAACGTTACAAGGACAAGGTTTTCACATACACTCACGCGCTCAAGCTCACAGACACTCAATACAACATACGCACAGTGGAGGTAGGGTATTATGCTCCGGTGGCCTGAACCACTCTAAACCCTCGTGTGCTCTCGTGTTCTTCCCGAATCCACATAACAGGCAAATCGCTAAGGCCCCTCCTCATCTTAGAATTAGGGTGGGTGCATTCCGCCACCCGGCCGGAGAATTTCCTTTCCGACAAAGTTGTTTGGCTGAGGAGGTTTGGTTTGCCAAAAGTAGTAGATGAGTCTAAAATAAGTTTTAGCTTTTCAAGTTCTATCATTCCTTTTTTACACTAGGTTTGCTCCTTTCTATGCATACATGGTAACAATCATTTAGTGCAATCAACATATTATCTCAAGAAACCTCATTTCACTTCTTACTCGATGCAATACAAGGGGTCAAGCAGTCTCATTGGCTGCGAGAAGTAGACGATTCGAATCGAGTTTTTAACCTTGCAAGGTAAACCTAAACACACGACATGTAGGGGCACTCCGTCCCCACACGCATCAGCCGTCCCCATCAATTCCCCGGCAACAGATCAGGGCTCACGGCCTTGGCATACAATGCTCCATTGACCTCGGCTTCCCTTGTGCAATGGCCGCACTTGTACCCACCATAGTTAGCATGGAGACCCCGTCTCAGGACCAATGAGGGATAAAGTCTACGGGCGGGTTCGATCAGGTACTAGGATTATCGGTTACTATATTTCGCGACTTGTATCTAGTACGTTCAAAGGCTTGACTCAAGTAGCCGCACATTAATCCTTAAGTCCATTCCCATCTCATAGACAAGGCATCCACCCAGGTTCCATGCCCATAGACCAATATATATCCTATTATCAAGATGAGTACAATCAATTCCTGACCTCGCACGAGTGCTCAAAAAATCACTCAACTTCTACCGAGATCCATAATTAGCATAGCAGCTACTCGACCTAGCATACTAGTATTCATCTCAAAGGAATCTTGAATTCATGCAACTTGGGTTCCAAGCAATTCCTACACATAAGTGCACGATACAAGCCTACAAACATTAAGTGTAGTAAAATAGCATATATAACGGTTATGCATAAAACCGAGGCTTGCCTTCAAATGCGGGTGTGGCGGAAGGTTCTTCGGCGACGAGCTCGGGAGCTGGTTCCCAGGCTTCCTCTTGCTGTGCCTCCTGCTCTTGGATCAATACATACTCTCCATCCACGAGATTGCAATCTAATGAATGCAAATGTGTGAGAATATATGCAACATATATGTATCCCATGTGCATGCTAGAAATTAAAAGCTACTTTCCTCCTTTGCTTTTAAAGGCTTTTATGGGGGTAGGTTGAACTACGTTCCTATTCTAGAAGTTTCCAAAAATCCTACAAAAATTCTGGTAGCTTCTTACTGACTTAATTAAGCTTTCCTAAAAGGTTGGGAGGTAGAGAAGAAGGGGGCTATCTTATACAAAAATGATAAAGTTCAGGGCAGAAAGGGCACTTTGAACTACAACCCATGTGTAGTAGTGACTTCTGCTCTAAAGCTTAATTTTGTTGATGTTTATGGGTAATATTATGCTTCTGTGCCAAATTGCATACAAAGAAATCTAATGGTTATTTAATGGTTATTTTCTAAAGTTTGGGGGCTTAGTGGGTGCTTATACCAACAATCCTTTTGAAAAATGTCAAACAACAGATTTCCCAATTTTTCTAGTTTCATCTTTGCGCAAGAGCAATCATTCCCAAAGTTGGTTATTTTTACTCATAGGGGATGGGTTGTATGATTTCTTAAAGTTTTATAAACTTTCCCATGGGGCAGGGGTGGGGCATGCTCTACTGTGCAACTACCTCATTTTTATATTTTTCTCACATAGCACATAGCTTAGGTGTTTATGGAAAAATAAGGTTGCTTACTATTTTATACTTTTGGTTCTTCTTTTTATTTTCTAAAGGTATTTGCAAAAACCTAACTTTATCTGGTTAACCCATCTACCTTGGTGTTCTAAGTTGGTTAATAATTTTGTAGTGGTGTAACAATGGTCAAGTGACTACCAAAATTTTCTTAACACTAGTGCATAGGTCCTATTATTTTTAACAACTATCTTACTCAAGTACTCAATACCTAAATTAAATAATAAATTGTTGAACAGTACTGGACTAGGGTTCCAGATATTTTTCCCATGAACATTATCACTTAGGCATGCCAGGAAAAATAGTGTGGCTCTCTGGCTCCTTGTTTTAGTTTCCATTTTCCTTTTTCAATGTTTTGGGCAAAATAGGTTTTGGTGAATAAACCATGCTTCACTTTGTGGACTGTGGTGTTTAGTATTTTTAAACAGTGCTACTACTTGATAAGTATTTCCACAAATTTTCTTGACTTCTACATAAGAGCTTTTCTATTTTTGTCTCCTTTTTCTTCGTTTAGGCAGTTTGCTTATTTAAATCAAAACCTTAAAACAAGTTACTGTACAAAGGTGATTTTATATTTTTGGTTGAAAGCTTTCAGTACACAAAGTTTAACAAAATTGGTTTCATGAATTTTGGGTAAGTATTCATTAAGTTACAAAATTTTGAAGCTTGCTACAGGATTAAAAGGTATTTCCAAATTAAAAAGGAAAAGAAATGTTGTTTTGCGCTCGGCCCCCTGGCTTTTTCCACTGTTCTCTCTTTCACTTATGACCTCGGGCTCCTATTCACCTGGGTTGCTGACAGTGCAAAAACGCCCTCAGGTTTCTATGGTTCTCAACCCGTGCTCCCTCCTCCCCTTGCCGGAAACAGTGCTTAGAGTACGACGAGAAATTGTGGCTCGCCTAGAGCGGTAGCTTGTCGGGGGCTGGGTCATGGAGCTTCGGGTTGGTCAAGCGAACTCGAGGGCGGCGGTGATCGTCCGGCGGCGAGCGGAGCAAGCCGGTCCACGAGCGCAGCCTGGTGTAGGTCGTTGGCAAGCTTCAATCCGAGGCCTGGTGCAGTAGAGCTTCGTGCCAATGCTCGGGGAGCTTGTCGGGGCCTTGGTGAAGCTGTCCATGGGCTCAGATTGGGTAGTGGAGGCTCGGAGTGGCCGGTCCTCGTGCTTCGGCGGCAGGAAGTGAGTGGCGGGTGGTGGCGGGGCCTCCCCGGTGTGGCAGAGTTCAATCGAGCGAGGCTACAAGCTTTGGGAGGATGCAGGAGAGCCTCTAGCGAGCTTGGTTTGGGCGATGGGGTGGCTAGGGCGAGCTGGCTAAGGCGGCCGAAGCTCAGGCGGCGTGGAGTTCGCCGGAGTTGTGAGCTTGTCCAAGGGAGTGAGGCGGGGTGAACGTACACTTGGGGTGGGCTTTATAGGCACGCTCGGGCGCGGCTGGGCGCAAGCACGCGGTGGGGCTGTCTGGCGATCGGGCCGTGCGCAGGGAACGACCAGTGCACGATCTGCCCCCCAGGCACAGTGTCGAACACGTGGCACAACTCGGTGTAGTCAGTTTCAATGGCTCGCTGGCTTCATATCTCCGCAAAATTGAGCAAGATCCTTTTGTAAGATTTCTTCCCTTGACTTCCCTCTATCTGTTTCGTGTGGAGGCCGAGGCGTTTCTTGGTCTGTGCAAGGAGTGGTCTTGTACCTAAGGTTGGTCTGTCCGACTGCTGCATCCCAAGAAAGAAATCATGCCAAACGGATTTGGTTCGTCTTCAAACTTCACCAGGGTGTTCTAGGGGTGTTTTGGCACCACTTTTTCAATTGGGCCAAGTGGTTTTGACTTTTGGAACAAGGTGAACATGCTTGATCTTTGTGAGGGGGCTGATTTTCAGATAACTGAAATTCTTGTTTTTATTTAGAGTTTCCACTTGAGTGACTTGTTCGGGGGTTTTGCAAAACCTTTTTGGGACAACTCTCTTACTATTTTTATAGGTTATTAACTGTACTACAACTTCTACAATTAGCCCAAGTCATGACAATGTGATTTACTTAGCCTTTCTACTGAATTTTTCTTTTGTGCTCTAATGTCCTAAAGAGGGGAACTTTAGGGTTTCAGCACTTCACCCTCTTCCCTAAGCTTGATATGGTTAAGGTATGATCTCTTAGGGTGATAAGGACTTGGTTAAGGCTTGGCTCCTCAAGTTTGCTCAAACTAACCACATGTGATAACATGTCACAGATGTAGGCACTGAGGGGAAACCCTGAGTAACACCTGGGGTGTTACAGGTTGGCGCCGACAGGTGGGTCTCAGCTGTCAAGGAGGGGCAAACGCGCGTGCGGGCGGGCGGTTAACTGGGCTGGTTTGGGCTAGTTGGGCTGAAATGGTCTTTTCTTTTTCCAGGGAATTTCTAATGCCTTTTCTTTTTTATTTTCTCTAGGGATTCAAATCAAATTCAAACACCAAACCAAATTCAAATAGTTTCAAACATGTGCATCAAAAAAAGAATAATTTAGGCTCAACATGACACAACAATTCATGACTCACATAGTTTTGACAAAATAAATAATTAATCCCTCACTTAATTAACCTAATTCTACTCAAAAGGAAAAGGAAGAGAGACTAGAGAGAGATAAAGGGTAACACCTGACTTTGGTAGGCATTTAGAGAAGAAATTTTATACCCCCAAATTCAGGGTGTTACGGGTTAGGAATCCCAGCCATGGCACCTCCATGGCGGGTAGGCCGCCCGTCATAGCTTAGGGTCTGGTGAAGGAAGACAACGAAGGACCGTTGGATCCTTGAGACATGCTTCCGATTGGAGCTAGCCAATGGTTGAAGGGGGTCAATGATCAGAATTCATGCGGCCGAGATTAGATTCATCGTACCCCTCACGTTATAAAATATGTGCCCTTGATCTCAAATCCAGCGGCCGGAGTCACGTACACCTTCAGGATCTAATACCGACCATTGATTTGGGATCATGTGGCTCACCGGCTCACATAAGATTACATAAAATCTGAGCCATCAGTTCATGATCCCACTGCCCTAATTTTCTCCATACCACTACGCCGAGCCAAGTTACATAAGAGCTCCTCAGCTTTATTATAATCAACCTGTCATCCCTCGTAATACAAAGGAACTAACAGTTTGGTCCTCGGATTTTTCAGAACAACCCCTAGGCTTTGGTAAAATTGTGTCTGCAGTCCACCTGGTCGAGAAAATTAATAAAATTAAAATATATAATGATTTTTAGATATAAAAATAAACCCAGAAACTTGTTTTAAACACATCTCCTACGTTTTAACTCCGAATTGACATGTTCAAGTTGCGTTAGCTTCGTAATAACATTATCTATGCAATAACAACATTAGTTTTATCATAACACATATTCTTATAATAGATATTGTTTAATCTGTGTTTAGTGGATTAAGCAGGCTAATCAACACTAACCTATCTATAATTGTAATCTAACTAAGATATAGTAACTAATCAAGTTATAACCTGTGCTAAAATTGAATTAATTATTTACCTCTCACATGACTTATAACATAGAAGATGTTATTATTATTTAAATACCAAAAACTTTAGAAAGTTATATCTTCCGGACCTTAACTCTGAATTTAGTGGTTCTCGAACCTACGATATCGTTATGATGCGTAGAATATTCTTAATCTGTTTGTTCTCATGTTTGGTGTACTGTTATTTTTAAGTATCTCTTGTCTATTTGTATGTATTGCTACAAGTAGCAGCGAGGTTACGTGTCACCAAAGACCATCTTCGTGAAGTACCTAGGAATCTCGAGTGTAAGGCAAGTTATGCCCTTAATCACTCTTCTTTACCTAATAATGTTCCTGTTAATCACTGTGACATGCTTAGGTTAATTTGATGGGACCTAATAGGTTTCCCTAGCATTGTTTATAACACCATTGGGTAGATGTTCTATTACTCTACCTAGTTTTAGGAAATTAATGTTATATTATGATCATGTTCCAATTATGTTATTGTTTTAATTATTGTTCATGATAAGATCATCATGTTAATTGGAACATAGAGAACCACCTAGGAAAACAGTGCTACCACAAGGGTGGAATGGAAGCCCTTGGCCAAGTAATTAGTAAAGCTAGGGAGAGATTACCTTACCTGAAAGGGCAAGCGGGGAGGCGTCGCTGCAGAGTATAAGGAGGTTCTCGGGTCGAACTGTTGTGATGGCAGTTCGGACGAGGGATTCATATGCTTCCTTCTTCCTGAAATTGTAGTGGGTATTCTCGAACTATTGGAACTTTGGAAAGGCCTCGTAGTGCTACCCTGCCTCGCTTATTTGGTAGAGGTGTATGGGGTCCGTACAACCCTATGGCAAATGGGTAACACGATTTGTGGGTAAAGATGCACAACCTCTGCAGAGTGTAAAACCAGTATATCAGTCATGCTCACGGTCATGAGCGGCTCGGACACTCACATGATTAACTTATGGAATTAAACTTAATTTGACATTTGCATTGCATTGTGGGTGTTATTATCAATTGTGATCTCTTATTTAATTGGAATGGTATCTACTTATACTTAGTAACTGCTAATAAAACTTTGACCAACTCTAAAAAGCAATGCTCAGCTTTAACCGTCTCCTTTGGTAAGCCTTACACTTCACACTTGCCCCACTGTAAGTGAGCTCATGCACATTATTCACCACAACTTGTTGAGCGATGAACGTATGTGAGGTCACCCTTGTTGTACTCACATCACCCCGGTCAAGAACAGGTACCACAGGATGAGACGCGTGAAGGATGCTATGATGAGTTCGTGAGTGGTCTAGGCCATCGTCTCTCAGTCAACTATGGTTGCTGGATCATTGTCTTCATATGATGTAATTATTTAAATATTTTGTACAGAACTCTGTTATATATTAATGATGTGACATTCATTTCTATACCATGAGTCATCATATGTGTGAGACTTGATCCCAGCACACATGTGAGTCGCGCCCGGGTTTGGCCCCCTAAATCCGGATGTGACAGAAGTGGTATCGAAGGAATGTTGACTGTAGGACATAACCTAGATAGAACTGGACAACCCTTACCTACTTACCTTTGCTACTCTGATCCTTTCCAAACTTTTCTTAATCTTTTCTCATCTATTGCTGCTTTACTTCGATTACTCTTACCTTTCCTCATTTAAAGACAAAAGTGGATTTCACACTTTGAAATCCTATACCTAAAGTGACCTTAGGAATAGGAGACCTAATCTTAGGAACAAAAATAAAAATATTTTTGTAAGTCTCTATACTCTTGAATGTTTGTTCTTATGATACATGTTTGATTTGGTTCTTTGATTGAGTGTGATGAGTTATGGAGTATTATCCAAAATTGCATCTGCATATACAGATAGGCATAAAAATATATATATTCATAAGCTAACTAGACAACCTAGATTATCCTCCATTAAAATATATCTAGCTTAATAGATCCATCTTATCTTAAAAGATTCTCTCTCACCTTAATAGATTCATCTTATCTTGAAAGGTTCATCTTATCCTAACCACTTTGCTTATCTCATCCTAAAGTAACAATCACGATCTAATCCAAATTAATTAGATCTTACCTAATTTAAACTGGTCATACCAATCTAATCTAGATCCTATCTAATCTAATATAGTCAAATCTAATGTGGGTTACTTAAACACGTTAGTTAATACCGATGAAATAGACCCTACTCCTATAAACATGTTTTAACCTAAATCGGTGTCCTAGATCAATTCGGCCATACACAAACAACTTGACCTACATAAGAGGTTACATAACCTATCCAACCAATATAGAAGCCAACAACCAAACTAGAATCTGACTAATCTTATTTAACTCATAGCCACCTACTAAACTAGTTGCTCTACCTTCTAAGGTGTTACTTACAAATCTATCTTAACCTCTTGTCCCTAACCCGGATGAAGACACCAAAGCTCGAGAAGTAAAAGATCAACCTCATTAAGGAAGAATAAGAGTCAAGCTAGACCCCCCAAATGGAGCTAGATCCACTATCTAGGATGGAGTCTTTCCTTACCCTACTCTTTCTTACCCAAACCTATCTATGCTTTTAAAGACACCTTTTATCCTACATAATAAAGTGGCTATACCTATATATACCCATGCTTTCCTAATCACTTAATAATTTGGAATATAGAAAAAATATTTTTGTATTAAAATCAATTATAAACTGAAACATAGACTACAAACCAAACATGTTGCATCCCCCTTCTTACTAATCTCGAGGACGAGATTATTTTTAAGGGGTTAGAATTTGTAACACCTCAAATCTCGGTTTTGGGATTTAGTAGAATTCTCCCCGTAGGTTTTGAAGTAAGATATATTTTTATTCTCTTACCCTTGAAATTACTCTTCCAAAAAATAGGGAAATGATAAACATGGAATCTTGAATTAAACTACACATTTTAAAGAATATATTGACTTGCAATAAAAAAGGGCACTATTAATCAGATCCACTTTAGGGTTGAATCTTGACATTAGAAATCGAATTTGAAACTGAAAATTCAAAATAAAGTAAGTGTTTTCAATTTGTTTAATTATAGGAGTTGTTTTTTATATATGCACACAAGCATTTGTCTAAATAGATAAATAGTAAAGTAATTAGTATACAATTATACATGCATTATGCTGGTTTTTGTGTATTTTGCGTATTCTCAAAATTCCAAACTAAGTTTTCATTTAAATTCCAAATTTGGAAAGAGAAATAGAATTGAACAAAAGAAAAAGAAAATAGTTTTCCTCAACTTGGGCCAAATCTTCTCCTTGGCCCACTCTCCTTTCACCTTCCCCGGCCCAACTCCTTGCCAGCCGCGCGGTCCATGGGGATATCCCTGACAGGTGGGTCCCACTGGTAGTGCCTCCTTCGCGCAGCTGTGAAGCGCTTATATGTGGGCCCCAGCTGTCAACATCTTCCTCCTCCCGTATCCACATAACAATCTCCTCCGTGGATCTCATGAGAAGCCATCGTTATCCAGCATCCTCATCGAGTATAAGTACCAGACCACTTTTCCCCCAATGCGTCCATCGAGCCGAGATAACGAAACCAGCTACGCAAAGAAGCGAGAAGGATCGAAAAGAGGAAGAGCGACCCCCCTGTTGGGGGCTTTCTTCTCTGCCGAAGGTCCTCAAGACGAAGACTCTGCGTAGAAGCAACAATGCAGAATGTCGAAGCTTGGTAGCTTCGGCCAAGACCAAACAAAGAAGGAAAAAAGACTAGTTAGACCTTCTCAGTTTAAGTTGCTTGTAAACTAATGTTCAATGACATGAATGTAATTTCACCCGGGTTGCGTCCCATGCCTATAAATAGATGAACAGTACCCCCGTACTGTTCACGCTGGATTGTATTCACTCTCTCGCATCCTCGCCTTCGAGCAAGCTGAAGGTATCAATGTAATATTAATATTGTTGATATTCATATATGTTTTTAAAGAATGCAAGAATAAATGAATTATTATGATATAATTATAATATTCATCCTTATGCATTCTCATATTGTATTAACATGATGAAGGTAAGTCCTTTTTGACCTTCGCCTCGATAAGCATTATACCCTCAGGGAAATAATGCTTCGAAGGACGAAGGTCCTTAACAATTAACAATTGTGTTGCCTTGTTCTTGATTCATAGCATTTGAGAACAAATGACCAACACTGGCGCCCACCTCCGGTGAACTCACTTCCATAATTGCGACAATGACATCACAAATCAACCAAGATCTGGCATCTTCGGCTACGAAGATGGTGCTCCCAATCACAGGTGGCTCAAGTTCTGAACCAGCCAACAAGAAGCAGAAGAAGGAAGCACATAGAAGGGTACAACATGTTGGAGTGCAAGGACCCTTCATCAAGTCCAAATGATCTCACATACCAATCACCTTCTCCCCGAAAGACCTTTAGCTCAAGGATTATCCCCATAATGATGCAATGGTCATATCTTGTGTCATCAAGGGATTTCAGGTCCACAATGTCCTAGTGGACATAGGCAGTGCGACAGATATCTTCTTCGCGAAGGCTTTCAGGCAAATGCAAGAGTCGGATGACAAGATACATGATGCAACACACCCCCTTTGCGGCTTCGGAGGAAGGCAGATTGTGGCATTCGTCAAGATAACTATGCCAATCACCTTCGGTTATGTTCACAACACAAGGACAGAACAGGTTGTCTTTGATATTATCGATATGGAGTATCCCTACAATGCAATCATTGGTCGAGGGACATTGAACGCTTTCGAAGCAATACTTCATCCAGCATATCTTTGCATGAAGATACCTTCGGAACAAGAGCCCATTGTTGTACATGGAAGCCAAGAGGCCGCTAGGAGAGCCGAAGGAAGTTGGACGGATTCGAAGGCCATCCATAATATAGATGAAGCCAAAGCTCATCAGCAATATAAGCATAAAAGAGAAAAGGCTGCTTCAGCAGTTCAACCAAAGCCTATGCTTTTGTGTGAAGATATAGCTGAGCAAAAAGTGCTATTGGGATCTCAATTGTCTAACGAACAAGAGAAGACCTTGCTGAGATTTCTATTTAACAACAAAGATATTTTTGCTTGGTCAGCCAATGATCTCTATGGTGTTAATAGAGATATCATTGAACACTCAATCAATGTAGACCCGGCCTTCAGACTAAGAAAGCAGAGGCTTCGGAAAATGTCCGATGATAAAGCCGAAGGTGCATGAAACAAAGTGAAAAGACTTCTAAGTGCCGGTGTTATCAGAGAAGTGACATACCCGGAGTGGCTGGCTAATACTATGATGGTAAAGAAAGTCAATGGAAAATGGAGAATGTGCATCGACTTTACAGAACTCAATAAGGCATGCCCGAAGGATGAATTTCCATTACCAGGTATAGATTCCCTTGTGGATGTAGCAGCTACCTCGGAGCTCATGAGCTTATTGGACTGCTACTCAGGCTATCATCAAATCTGGATAAAGGAGGAGGATGAGCTGAAGACAAGCTTCATAACTCCTAGTGGGACCTATTGTTACCTTCGGATGCATGAGGGGCTCAAGAATGCTGGAGGAAGCTTCAACAGGATGACTGCCAAACTTCTTCACTCCCAAATTGGTAGAAATGTGCTAACATATGTTGATGATATCATAGTAAAGAGCACAAAGCAAGAAAACCACGTTGCTGATTTGCAAGAGACATTTGCCAACTTCAAACGGGTCGGTCTTAAACTAAATCCAGAGAAATGCGTCTTCGGAGTGAAGAAGGGAACATTTCTTGGTTGCTTGGTATCAACAAAGGGCATCGAAGCTAATCCAAGTAAGATAGAAGCCATACTTCGAATGGAGCCACCGAAGTCAAGAAAGGGTGCCCAAAGATTGATAGGAAGGCTGGCATTGTTCAACAGATTCATTTCAAGGTTAGTAGAGAGGAACTTGCCATTCTTCGAAGTGCTGAAGTCAGCCGAAGTCTTTCAATGGGGACCAAATCAACAAAAAGCCTTTGAAGAACTGAAACAATGTTTGATAGATCTAACAACCTTAACTCCACCTTCGTTAGGAACTCCATTGCCTGATGTATGTAGCTGCTTCCCACGCTATGGTTAGTGCAGCACTGGTGCAAGAGAAGCAGGAGGCCAGGCAAGAAAACAAGTGCCAGTCTACTTCGTTTCCGAAGTGCTTAGTGCATCAAAGAAAAATTATACAGAGATAGAGTGTAACACCCCAGGTGTTTATATTCCGCTCGACAACGAGAATGGATTTAAGCACATAATATCAGTGGATAAAATGGATGCTAAATTTTAAACATCTTCGCCTATCGCGATTTTAATGTCGCATCTGTTTCGTTTGTCGCGAGTGCGACATCGCTTTTATTTTCATCTATCCGGGCTCTTCCAAAATTATCGTGATGTTTGGAACATAGTTGTTCCGAAAATCGGTGCGTTCGGTGATTATTTAAAATTCATCGCTCGCGCAAATACGAATTGGGAAGCCCGACTCACTCGGATGATTTTATCCCGGACAAATTAATTTGAACTCGACAACTAAAATGTTCGGGGCAAAATAATCTGTATCGCGCGTTGTCCGAGAGAAATCTTGCACGAGATTAATAATCAGGAGTATTTGGTAGTAAATCGATTAAAACAGATAAAGGTAATTAGAACCGAACTCGAATAATTTCTAATCAATTTAACTTCAACGAAATCCGTCGTAAATTAAAATACTGAAGCCGAAATCCGTGTAGTTCGGTCTGTGTGTTTCTTGTCTCGATCTGAATTTCCAGATATAAATAACAGGTGAAAACGCATCTAATTCCGAAAAAAAATTGCCAAATCACATCCTGTTCAAAGACTGCTGTCGATTCTGTGACAGAACCTCCCAAGTCATTAGGCCCACCTATAGTTGTCCTTGTCCAACAGACTTCAGACAACCCTGCAGGTGCTCCTGAATCACTTGACAAGTTTCGGTATCTGCTTTCTTTACCTTTCCCAAGAGCGTTTCACCCGTCACACAGATATTATAAGCATCGGAGATACGAAAATGCGGAAGTAGTTACATTAACTTACCTTTATTGGAAAGTAAGACAAAGTTATTATATTACAGACTAGAAATATAATATATATGAGTGCTGAGTATTATTTTTACAAACCATGGGAGGCAAAAACTCCTCCCGATAAGTATTAAACAAAAGTTTTATGGAGGATCCTTTCCTCTCGCAGCTTCACTCCTGGTGCTCTTCCTTTGGTACCACCTTAGAACAGAAGCAACAAAAATTGGTTGCTTCCTCACCTAAAAACAACATGGGACAAAGCCCTGAGTATGGAATTACTCAGCAAGTCTTACCCGACTAAAGAAAAGACTCTCAAGGGTATGCTGGCTTTCAGGGAGTCAAGGTAAGGCTTAACAATAGTCAATGACTATGTTTGCAGAAATTCTTACTAAGTGTGGATCCTTAAAATCCAATTTTATTTGTCAGGTTAAGTCAGATTACCTACAGCTAGGGTTATGTATACCCTAGTTCAATCACTTGACCTATACTAGCCAATTTCTTAACAACCCTTCATCTTCACTGGATTTCTACGTATAAGTCAGTGACCAAGTCTTCATAACTGTGAAGGTACGGTGATTCGAATCGATTATACTCAGCTGAGGATCTCCAATCACATGACATATGTAGCACTTAACCCTTGCATATGTCAACTCACCACCGGGGTTCTTAAGACCAGATCAGGTTCACGCCAACCAAGATCACAGATACACCACCGTCCAGCCTCTTGCCACAGAGGGTACATGCTACTCTCGCCATCTCTCCACTCCCATTGCATGGCATCTTATTCTGGTATTAGTCTGCCCGAGGCAAAGCTTACCCATGATGAGGCATGTGACTAGTTAAAGGGTCCTCGGTTAGCAGGCTTACATCGACACGGTCCTTAATCGACTCAGACAGAGACACTACACCGAGACTCTCTTCTCGTGAAAGTCACCCGCCCGGTCTCAGCTTAATCATTTCAAACCCAAAGTTTGGTACCTGGCAGAGGTACATCTTTTCCGATGTTGAACCCATCATGGCCATGATGGATCCACCATCAAGTTTTATTTTCGAAAACATCCCACCCACTTTGCAACATAATCTTTGAGAAAACAAAACATTTTGTTTTTCTAAAGCAAAGCTAAGCATAAGAAAACCTTTTGTAAAACAGGGATTAGGAAATAATCCAAGGAAGGAGATGCAGCAATAGCTTCACACACAACTCTTATCACCTAATGCATCAAGTAAGTGAGAAAGATTTTAAAAGGAACAAGGAGGTGGCAAATGCACCGGCGCTTTCCTTGTTTTACTGGTGAATTAGGCTTAGATCCGCAGATATCAAAATAAAAGCAGCTGCCTGCCTAATGTTCCTCAGGTGGTGGTGGTGAAGTCTTCTCTTCTTCTACTTCTTCTTCGTTTTCTAAATATAACCATACATAATAATGAATGCCCATGTAATGCTCATGAGAGTACAAAGATAATAAAAGTTTATTATCTAAAGTCTTGAATACAATTTTCCTTCACGGTCTTTCAGGGAACTAGGGTTTCTAGAGTTGATATTGAATTTCAAAGGGTAGGGGCTAGGGTTTTGGGTTCTAAGTATCACACATGGTCCAAATCATACCAAACTCTACCCAAGACTTCTAAATGTTATTTAGAATTTATCCTAAAAATTTAGTGAATTTTGGATTTATTAATTATTCTCTAAAAATCCAGAAGCATAGGCTTAGGCTGTTTTAAATACTCTTTAATTTCCTATTTAGACTAAAAATCAAGTAACTATTTTTATTAAATACTATAGGAAATTAGAGATCTAGCAAAATTATTTTGGTATTTTTAGGATTTTTCTACAATTTTCTAGAATTGTTTTAGCACTGGTAGAAAATGAAAAAGAAAAATTGTGAATAGTATTGGACCTCATTCAGCCCAGTCGACCCAGTCTGCACAGGAAACAGGGACGCGCCCACGCGCACCCGCGCTCGTGATGGTAGGTTTGCATCGAGGTCCCCGCTGTTTTGAATATCCGTTAAGAATCCCTAGTTACTATTCAACGTCTCACTGACATTCGCAGAAAAACCCCTGCACTTCTAATTCTTCATCACCCGGAGTCCTCGACGGCGAACGGCGTCACACAGAGCTCCGGCGAGCCCGCATACCGACCGACTCACGCAATGACTGACGCCTTGCTTTGACCGAGACCGATTCAAGACCTAATAATCGTTTCCCCCAAATCAATGTCTGGATTACAGCCCTACAGCGCCCTGCCCACGGTGACCGCAAGCACTACGGCCAATCCAACGCGTTCCTGGTGATCTATGGAGCCTTAACTTAATTGACCAGGGTCGAGAAGCATCACCAGCACACAAGGATGCTAAAACAAGAGCAAGGAGGGCATGATCGGACCTGTGACGGGCTGACCGCGGCGAGCCCCCTCACACGGTGTTCGTGACCAAATTAGGGGAAATTGCAAATTGGAGTTCTCTGGTGACTAATTGGAGGCACGAGTGGGTGCGTTGGGTTCGTGATAACGTGGAGCAACAGACTTAGCCGTCAGTTTATAGGATCGCTGAGCGGTGGCTGGGAATTTGGATGAAGACGCGTGGCGATCGGAGGAGGGGGAGGTCACTGGCGCAAAGAATTCATGGCATCTACTGTGGCAGCCCTCACCTGCGATGGACAGAGGGTTATAGCGAGTTACGGCGGCGCGGTGGATGTGCTAAGGCACGTGGCGCAAGGCCGTGAAGCGGCCGTCACCGGCGAGCTCATTCGGAGCGATCCTGGCGAGCTCGGTACGATGGCCGGAGTAGTTTAATGACCAGAGTTTATCCACGGCAGTGAGGCTTACTCCACCCCGAGTGTTATCCAGTCGATCCGAGCGCGAATCACGACGGTGAAGGCACGAATCTGCGCGCGGCCGGCGGCGAGGAACTGACAGTGCAACTTGGAGTCCAATTTCCTCATGATTTCATGTAATAACATGATCATTTGTCTGTACAAAAGTTGCAGCCCTATCAACTGTCTTTATCTTTGTTATGTCATCTCTAACCAAATTCTTACCGGATCATACTTAAATTCGAGCCCCAAGTTCGGCTAATACCACTGGTAGTCATGTTTGAGTCTAAGAATCGACTGACAGCCCATCTTTGGGCTTGCTTTTCTCCAATTTTTGTATAACAACCAAAGAGGATGTCTATATCAAAGTTATTCTCCTATGATAGATCTACAAAATTGATGTGGTGACCTAGGGCAAAACCCCTATGGACTGAAAGTTACAAGCCCCAAAGTTGGACCCATTACACTAGAATTCAGACTTAGTCAAAAGAGTTCAAATGTGGCTCTTTTACAAATAAGTCCAAAATTCAATGTTTAGGTTGCAAATCTTCATAATTATGAACCATATGACTTAAGATACCTTATTATCATGGTTTTTGCACTTTAGTCCAAAAGTGCACTGATTTTGCACTTAGCCCCCTAGGGTTTAGGTTTAGTTTCTAGGGTCTTGTTTAGGGTTTTTGATATTTCTAGGGTTTGGATACCCCATAAGTCTATTCAAGGTGACACTCTATGATCATCTTAATAAGTTTTGAAGTTTTTCTCTTGTTTAAGCCTTGTTTGCTCTATTACACCCACTCTAGGGTTGAGTTCCCTACTCTAGGGTTTTATTTGCAAAAGGTCATATCAATACAACTTGTTTGAAATTTTGTCCTAGTGAATGCACTCTAGTTGTGTCAAACACATGATATGCTATGCTTTTGATGTTATGCTCAAGTTTTAGTAACAGTAACACCAGGGGTGTTACATATTCTAATTATTCGACCCTTTGAATATCGCTGAAATCTAGATTCAAAAATATCTGTGATTTTTCGGTTAAAGAAATTAAAAAAAAAGAGAAAATATCTCTTCTAGCCTATCTCCACGCCGCCTACTAGGGAGATTTTTCTTCCACGATGTTATCCCCGCGCCGCTTGGGCTCTAGGATAAAATCCCGACGCCCATGTCTTCTCCACAATCGCGCCCATCTTCCTCTAGCTCGATTCTTCCCTGCGCGTCTCCTCCGCATGGAGCTTCCTGTGCTCCCTGCGTCCCTCTATGGTCACGCTCCCATCTGCTCGAGATTCCCTGGCACTCCTCATGGTGCGCGCCGTAGCTCCCAGCCCCCGTGCCAACTGCTCGTCTCCATGGCGCACAGACCTTTCTCCTCCCCATCTCCCTTGCTGCGTGCTTCTCTACCGGTGGTGGTTGCCATGAGCCTCCCTCTCCTATGGTTGCCGAGTTCCTTCCTTGTTCTCGCGCCTTCCCATGCTGTAGAAATCTTGTGTGCGCGTGTTCCCTGGGCTCCATCCCCAGCCAGGGCGCCCCCTCCCAGCTCCTGCCGCACTGAGCTCTCTGCGCGCTCCTCTTCCTTCCCACTTCCCAGCGCCTCTTCTGCTTTTTCCTCTACGCGTCATGCACCTTCCAGCGTCGGTGCCCAGCTCGCCATGGCCGCATGAGCTCCTGCGCCGCGCTCTGCTCGTGGAGCTCCTCCTCTGTCTGGCCACCCTTGCCCCAGCTCGGCGCTCCCATGGTCGAGCGCTCTCCTTTGCTCACCCCTGCATGTCCTGCTCGCCCCTACTTTTCTCTGTTGGCCGCTGCACAGCACTAGCTCAGATTTCCCTCCCCAGCCGAGGCCTTTCTTCCCTGTTCTCCCATGGCCGCCATAGCTTAGCTCGGCCGCTCGGCAACCAACCCCCTGCGCTGACGCGCTCCTCGTTGCTCGAGCCCTGCTCAGCTCTCTAGTGCCACGCGCGTGCCTTTGATTCTACCCTAGTTCAATCATTTGACCTATACTAGCCAATTTCTTAACAACCCTTCATCTTCATTGGATTTCTACGTATAAGTCAGTCACCAAGTCTTCATAACTGCGAAGGTACGGTGATCCAAATCGATTATACTCAACTGAGGATCTCCAATCACACGACATATGTAGCACTTAACCCTTGCATATGTCAACTCGCCACCAGGGTTCTTAAGACCAGATCAGGTTCTCGCCAACCGAGAGCACAGATACACCACCGTCCAGCCTCTTGTCATGGAGGGTACACGCTACTCTCGCCATCTCTCCACTCCCATTGTGTGGTATCTTATTCTGGTATTAGTCTGCACGAGGCAAAGCTTACCCATGACGAGGCATGTGACCAGTTAAAGGGTCCTCGGTCAGCAGGTCTACATCGACACTGGTCCTTAATCGACTCAAACGGAGACACTACACCGAGACTCTCTTCTCGTGCAAGTCACCCACCCGGTCTCAGCTTAATCATTTCAAACCCAATGTTTGGTACCTGGCAGAGGTACATCTTTTCCGATGTTGAACCCATCATGGCCATGCTGGAACCACCATCAAGTTTTATTTTCGAAAACATCCCACCCACTTTGCAACATCATCTTTGAGAAAACAAAACATTTTATTTTTCTAAAGCAAAGCTAAGCATAAGAAAACCTTTTGTAAAATAGGGATTAGGAAATAATCCAAGGAAGGAGATGCAGCAATAGCTTCACACACAACTCCTATCACCTAATGCATCAAGTAAGTGAGAAAGATTTTAAAAGGAACAAGGAGGTGGCAAATGCACTGGGGCTTGCCTTGTTTTACTGGTGAATTAGGCTCAGATCCGTAGATATCAAAATAAAAGCAGCTGCCTGCCTGATGTTCCTCAGGTGGTGGTGGTGAAGTCTTCTCTTCTTCAACTTCTTCTTCGTTTTCTAAATATAACTGTTGGGGGTGTGCTTTGTAGCCGAAGATCCTAAATAAAGAGAACACCTTCGGCAGACACTCTCAGGAGAAAGCGCCGAAGCTAGTACTTAAAGAGCTTCGGCACAATGATAAATCTTAAGACGAAGGGCTGAACCGACTTAAAGATGGATTGACTCAAAGACCCATGATGTTTGTGTCATTATTGTAATCAATTGTAAAGGGTTTAAATGTAATTTTACGTAGGTTGTATCCTGTGTCTATAAATAGGTGAACAGTACGCCAGCACTGTTCACGGGACCTTGTAATCACGGGCTCATTACGCTTGAATTGTTACTTTCCGCCAAGACGAAGGTATAAATGTATTCAAACATTATGTTCAGATACTCATTTGATCATATAATAAAACATGTGAATATATGTTATACTTTATATGTCATTCCTCATTATTTGTTGCTTTACGAGTATGATTACGGTGGTGAATTCTTCGTAATATTTTACTTTTGACCTTCGTCCGAAGCTCATTAAATCCTTGGGGAGATAATGCTTCAGCGGACGAAGGGCATTTATACCTAATATTTTTGTGTTGCCTTGTTCTTAATTAACAGCATTTGAGAACAAGTCCCCAACATTGGCGCCCACCTCCGGTGAACTCACATCCACTTTTTGAGTTGATGGCTTCGTTCAAGAACCAGGCTGCTAACTGCTTCAGCTTCAAAGCTTTTCCTCCCGATCATAGGCGGTTCATGCTTAGAGCCAGCCAATAAGAAACAGAAGAAGGAGGCACAGAGAAGGGTATAGCATGTCGGGGTGCAAAGACCCTTCATCAAGTCAAAATGGTCTCACATTCCAATTACCTTCTCCCAAGAGGATCTTCAGCTCAAGGATTTCCCTCACAATGATGCTATGGTTATTTCTTGTGTTATCAAAGGGTTTCTAGTCCACAATGTTTTGGTTGATACAGGCAGTGCAGCTGATATCATATTTGCTAAGGCCTTCAGACAAATGTAAGAGCCAGAAGACAAGATTCATGATGCTACACACACTTTCTGTGGCTTCGGAGGAAGACAAATTGTAGCACTTGGCAAGATCACCATGCCAGTGACCTTCGGATTTGTTAACAACACCAGAACTGAGCAAGTTGTGTTTGATATTGTTGACATGGAATACCCCTATAATGCAATCATTGGTCGTGGAACACTTAATGCTTTCGAAGAATTCTTCATCCAGCATATCTTTGCATGAAGATACCTTCGGATCAGGGACCTATTGCTATTCATGGGAGTCAGGAAGCTGCCAGAAAAGCTGAAGGGAACTGGACGGATTCAAAGGCAATCCATAATATAGATGGAAACGAAGCTTGTGAGCAGTACAAGTGCAGAAGGGAGAAGGCTACTTCAGCCGATCAGCCGAAGCCCATGCTTTTATGTGAAGATATTGCAGAGCAGAAGGTGCTGCTGGGTTCCCAATTGTCTGAAGAACAGGAGAAAACCCTAATAAGGTTTTTGTTCAACAATAAATATGTTTTTGCTTGGTCAGCCAATGATCTCTGTGGTGTCAACAGGGATGTTATTGAACATTCGCTCAATGTGGATCCATCCTTCAGACCCAGGAAGCAGAGGCTTTGGAGGATGTCTGATGACAAAGCCGATGGTGCTCGGGGTGAAGTGAAAAGACTCCTCAGCGCTGGAGTCATCAGAGAAGTAAAATACCCAGAATGGCTAGCTAACACTGTTATGGTGAAGAAAGCCAATGGTAAATGGAGAATGTGCATTGATTTTACTGATCTCAACAAAGCTTGTCCGAAGGATGAATTTCCATTACCAAGGATAGATTCTCTGGTAGACGCAGCAGCTTCGTTAGAGCTCATGAGTTTACTAGATTGTTACTCAGGTTACCATCAAATCTGGATGAAGAAATAAGATGAGCCAAAAACCAGCTTTATCACCCCCAGTGGTACATATTGTTACCTTCGGATGCCTGAGGGGCTCAAGAATGCTGGAGGAAGCTTCAGCAGAATGACAGCAAAGGTCCTTCATTCTTAGATAGGCAGAAACGTGCTAACATATGTTGATGATATCATAGTAAAAAGCACAAAGCAAGAAAATCACATTGGTGATTTGTAGGAGACATTCGCTAATTTTAGGCAAGCTGGTCTGAAGCTGAATCTGGAAAAGTGTGTCTTCGGGGTAAAGAAGGGGAAATTCCTTGGTTGTCTGGTTTCAACAAAAGGAATCGAAGCTAATCCAAATAAAATCGAAGCTATCCTTTGGATGGAGCCACCAAGCACGAAGAAAGGGGCTCAGCGGCTGACAGGAAGATTGGCATCTTTGAATTGATTTATATCCAGATCGACAGAGAGAAATTTACCATTCTTTGAAGTGCTGAAGTCAGCCGAAGTTTTTTAATGGGGATCAGCTCAGCAAAAAGCTTTCGAAGAACTGAAACAGTATTTGATAGATTTAACAACTTTAACTCCACCAGCACCAGGGGCTCCTCTGCTGCTGTATGTGGCAGCTTCGCACTCTGCAGTAAGTGCGGCGCTTGTTCAGGAGAAGCTTGAAGGCCAATTGAAAAAGCAGGCTCCAATATATTTTGTTTCCGAAGTTCTCAGTTTATCAAAGAAAAACTATACAGAATTGGAGAAGGTGCTGTATGCTGTTTTAATGGCCTCCAGGAAGCTTCGACATTACTTTCAAGCATACCATAGAATTGTTCCTTCATCACAGCCTTTGAAGGATATTATGAGAAACAGAGAAGCTACGGGAAGGATTGGAAAGTGGGCTACAGAACTCAATGAGTTCTACATTGATTATGTGCATAGATCTTTGATTCAGTCCCAGGCGCTAGCAGATTTCATCGCTGACTTAACGCCAGGGGCTCATGAAGAAGAAGCAAGTAAAGATGTCGAAGCTTGGACAGTATTTTGCGATGGCTCATGGGGAACCTTCGGGGCAGGTGCAGCTGCCGTTTTAATTGCACCTTCAAAAGTCAGAACATGCTACGCAGTGAAACTTGATTTTAGTTGTACAAATAATATTGTTGAATATGAAGATTTGCTCTTGGGTCTTCGGAAGCTGAAGGCAATGGGGATAAGTAGGGCAATTTTCAAAACTGATTCTCAAGTCATTTCTGGCCATGTTGACAAAAGTTGCAAAGCAAGAGATTCGAAGCTTGAGAAATATTTGGATACAGTTCGAAGACTTGAAGCTTCCTTCGAAGGGTTCTCTATCAAGAATATTCCACGAGGAGAAAATAAGCACGCTGATCTACTAGCCAAATCAGCGACACAGGGGCTGCCCTTACCTTCGGAAGTATTCTTTGAAACAATAAAAGCACCTTCGGTTGACCTTCTTGAAAGAGCAGTACTCAATATATCTCCTGTCTATAGTGAAGATTGGAGAACCGAGATCATATCTTTTCTTCAGGGTAATTTCCTTTCAGATGACGAAGCTTATCATAAGAGAATAGCGGCAAGAGCCCGTCCATATGTAATAATCGAAGGGGAGTTATATAAGCATGGAGTCTGTTCTCCATTACTCAAATGTTTATCCAGAGCTGAAGGTATAGAGCTAATGAAAGAAATACATGCAGGCCTGTGTGGATCTCACATTGGATCTAGGCCTTTGTTGGGTAAAGTTTTTCGTCAAGGATTTTATTGGCCAAAGGCAGCTTCGGATGTAGCAGAATTAGTCCAAAAGTGCGAAGGTTGCCAAAAATGTGCAAGAGACCAAAAACAACCTTCGTCTCTAACTCAATTAATACCGCCCACTTGGCCATTGCAAAGGTGGGGCCTTGGTTTGCTAGGCCCACTTCCACCAGCACAAGGGAATTTAAGATATGTTGTGGTGGCAGTATAATATTTTTCTAAGTGGATTGAGGCGAAGCCTTTAGCCACAATAACTTCGGTCACTGTTCAAAAGTTTTTCTGGCAAAATATTGTTGTCGCTTTGGGGTGCCAAAGGCTATCACTGTGGACAATGGAACACAATTTGATTCCAAAGCTTTTAGAGAGTTTTGTGAACGAATTGGCACGAAGATCCATTTTGCATCGGTTCGGCATCTGGAGTCAAATGGACTTGTTGAAAGAGCTAATGGCATTATAATGACAGGAATAATGAAGTTAATCTTCAATCAACCTTAGGGGAAAGTGGCCAGATGAATTAATAAAGTGGTCTGGAGTCACAACACAACAGTGTTAAGATCAACAGGCTTTACACCATTCAAATTGCTGTTTGGTGATGAAGCAATAACCCCAGAAGAAGCTAAAACGGGATCAATAAGAACAGTGGCTTCGGCAGAGACCGAAGCTGATTATTCTGTGGCAAAAGATGCTATAGAAGGGATCAGGCTTCAGGCTGTGGAGAACATCAATAAATATCAAGCAGAAACAATAAAATGGCGTGACTAGAAAGGTTCGGTTAAAAAATATTAAGCCGGGACATCTGGTGCTTCGGAGAGTGGCCAACCCCGACACAGTAGGCAAGCTTCAGCTGAAGTGGGAAGGACCTTTTCTGGTAACATCTTCGTTAAGACCTGGTTCCTTCAGGTTAAAGGATATGGACGGCAACGACATTCCTAGATCTTGGAATGCAGATGAGCTTCGGCGGTATTATGTGTAACCTGATGTAATCTTTTTATTCATTCCTATGGCACCCTTTTCCTTTCCTAAGGGGGAGAAAGGTTTTTAATTGGGCCATAGCATGTAATTTCTCTTTTTCTTATACCAACTCTACAAGAGCAATATCCCCCGAAGATGTAAATGTAAAAACTGGGCATGCACCATCGAGTGCAAAGAGAAAAAGGAAAAACAGGGAAAAGCTCAAAAGACGTCCCTAAGAGGATGCAGAGCATGACGAAGCTACAAAAAGTCGTTCCTAAAGGAGCGCAGCGTATGTTTTCTGCTCAAAAGTCGTTCCTAAGGGAATGCAGAGCTTACAAGCGAAAAATAAACGCTGATTCCGCTGAAGTAAAAGGCGAAGAAGCTCCTAAGGGAGGCTTACAGCGAAAAATAAACGCTGATTCCGCTGAAGTAAAAGGCGAAGAAGCTCCTAAGGGAGGCTTACAGCGAAAAGTTAGCGCTGATACACCAAAAATAAGCGGTGAAGCCGAAAAATAAACGGCAAAGATTTGTTATTACTAAGGGAATAAGAGTTGTGGTTATGGTTTCGTATATGTATTTGAACATTCATTTGCACGATACATTACATCATACATTTGCATTCATAAACATTCACTTAGACATACATAGGATCATCATCATCATAACATACAAACTTCCTTCGGCTTTGAAAGAGAAGGCTTCGGATAAAAGGGGAAAAAAGGCAATTTTATGCTTCGCTGTGTGCGCAAAGAAGCGAAGGTGTTTTTCGCCTTCGGCTCAAAAGTATTAATTTTGTCCACACCAAAGCATTTCATACATTGACGGAAAAGTAAGATTATATTACAAAGTCAAAATTTGATTAGGTCCTATTTTATACAAAGTTTTTTGAGCTATTCTTAACAGACTATTCGAGCTTCGACAGCACCCATAGAGCTTCATCCTTTAACTCTGCAGCTTCAGCTTCGGCTTGGTCAACCTGTATGTAAGTATTATAAGAAAAATTCAAAATTCAAAGGAAAAGGTAAGTATGAGGTAATGATTTCGTTACCAGCTTAAGGTGGCTTCGAGCTTCGTCACCAGCTTTGCTCCGGCCACCCTTTGTCCATACTAATTTTTTGAATCTATTCGCAATACTTCGGGCCAAGCTGGGAATATTATCTAAGTCTTCTGGTGATAGGCTGAAGTTGGGTCTATTAACAATCTTTTCGTGTTCACAGCCAGACTTCAAAAAGGCAACAATTGTGCCCTGAGAAGCTGCTAGGGCACAGAAATCGCCATGCCTAGCTATGACTTCGTCAAGATCATTGATTTCACCTTCAATATGCTCGAAGGCACCAGGCAGGTCTTCAGTCGAAGGAGTGAACTTTTCGCTGCTAGCTCCGACAAACTGAAACACTTGCTTCAACTGTTGGATGCATCGATTACTGAACTCCAGGCATTTATTCTGAAGATTTGTCAAGGATTCTTTTAACTTCGAGCTTTTTTGAATTTTGGCTTCAAGCTTTACATCAAGTTTCCGCTTTTCTTGTTCAAAATTTTCTGATTGGGAAATAAGCTTCGAATTTAATTCCGTTATTTTGGCTTCAGCATCCGCTAATAAGCCTTCGGCTGATTGGAGCTCGAAGTCTTTGTTTTCGATGGCAGATGATTGCTCTTTTATTTTGTTTTCTAAGTTCCCAATTATAACTTCGTGCCTTTTGTCTTCTAAGTCCTGCTGCATTTTTAAGGCCTTGCTCAAGAGCATACTCTATGGACAAATGACTTTCGTTAGAAAATATTTGGGTTATTACAAATAGTAAGGGTTAGACGCAAGATGTTTACTTTAAAATTGGAATAGAACAAACTGCCGACAATGTGTTGTCGTCGGTAGCGGCTGATATCTATTTCGAGCTTCGGGAAACCTATACTCTTTGATAGAGTACCGATGACCATCGCACCAGTTTGATCTCGTATGCAGCCTAACTTTTTGTCATCAATGCCACCGAAGAGAAGTGCTCCTGGCCGATACCCGCAGGATATAGCATATTCTTTTAATTCTTCTTTCTCAGTTTTTGTCAGCTCTTGGCCAATTAAGTTTTGAAAGTCAAAGGTCTCATCTTCCGAAGTATCTCTGATCATCTCTTCCTTCTCGGGTTTTGCGACCGTAGTCTCTTCGGTGGCTGCGGCAGCTTCTTCCGCGACCATGTTTAGTAACATCTTGTCTATGTCAGCAGCTACGCTCTCTAAATTAATATCTTCAGATTTGGCATCTTTGGCTCTGGACCTCTTCTGCGAGAGCCTCCGAAGGTACAGCTTCGATACCTGTCACGTTTTCAGTGGCTGGCACCTTCGGAGCTGAAGCTCTTGGTGGAGTTGCTTCAATAACTTCTGTCACAGTAACGATTCTTTGCCTCTTTGGTTTAGGTGCTTCCGTTTTTATGGGCTCCTTTTCCTTCTGAAAAAGCTTCGTCAGATGTAACCCCAGTGGACTTAGTTTGACAGGCAAAGTTTCAGTCATTACCTTCAGGATTTCCTCTATTTCAGAAGCAGAGGATGTCGCAGAAGTCTTTTCTTCTTCATCAGTTGGTTTTTGCTTCGAAGTCAAGGTTTTTCTTTTCTTCGAAGCAACTGTTTTCGCCTCAGACTCTTGTTTTTTCTTCTTTGATTGATCTTTGTCGTCCTTATTCAGAGCACTAGCCACTCCTTTTCTTTTTTGTCCTTCGGCACCTTTGTCCAGTAGATCGTAGTCAGGATATTCAAAGCCTATAGCATCCATCACTCGATTTAGCCTTCATTTCGGACGGGTGCCGAAGGCTGCTGTCATCAATTGATCTTCCTTTTTAGAATAATTTCCAAGAATTTCGTTACACATCACTTCGATTGTATCCAACCATTCTTGGCAGGGTACTTTGAAATGTCTCTTGAATTTGTAATGGTAGGGCAGCCGGATAAGTTCTCCTTCCTTCTTTTTTCCTTCGAGCTTCGGCATGGCCCACTCTTTCATAGTTGGAAATATTTTGAAAGCCAAAAATTCCTGCACTAAGTCTCTAGTACCAATGTGCTCTGCGATAATCCTAAATTCAGCTATAGCAATCTGACTTGGACTCCTTGGCAACATGTTGCACGGCGGTCGGGTCTCTCCGAAGATCAGCTCTAGTGGGCTCTGGACCAACTTCTCCTTATCATCGTCAACTTTGACATAGAACCATTCCGACTTCCAGCCTGCCGGCCACTTGCTTCGGTAGCTTATCACAGGAAATTTTGTAGTCATTCCGGTAGGCAAAATTGTAGCAACCGAAGTTTTCATGTAACCCATCTTTCCTATTCTTGGTTTGGTAATGCAGTTCATGTACTCGGCAGAAACCTTCGGCAAACGGTTCCACCCCTTGGCTTCGGAGAGCCCAAATGTAAACGCTAAGCCTAACGATAGCGTTAGGAGTGAGCTGATGGAAGTAAGATCCCAAATTTCTTCAGCACATCAGCAATCATCTTATTCAAGGGAAATCTCAATCCAGCTTTGAAGAAACTCTTAAAAACTACTATTTCATCTTTTTCTGGCTTCGGAATAGTTTCCTCTCCACCAAAGCGAACCAGCTTTTTATTATTTTATTGAAATACCCCAACTTCAACATTTTAGGTAGGTCACCTTTGGAGATTGTGGATTTCCCAAAATCAAGGTGGCTGGGTTTGCTCGGCACAACACTGCTATAATCATCCTCAGAATCGATCTCCTCAACATCAACTTGTTCTGCCCTGGGGATAGGGACGTCCTCCGATATTGCCAGCCCAGACCGCTTCATAGCTTCGGAAATCGGAATGGTCTCAACAGCTTCGGTCTCATCTCCCTCGCGATCAACCCTAGCAATGGAGCGAACTCTGGCCATTTAATTATGTCTTTCTTGAAATTTTTCGTTGTTGACTTGTCTGATTTTTCGGAAGCTCTTCCTTTTGTGACGAAGCAGATTCAAAAGTGGGGTTTCGTCTGAGCACGATGAATAAGCTTCGGCTATCACTAAAATTTTGGCAGCAAAACAGTGCAATAGCAATGAATGCTATGGTAACTTCACACCTACCCGTCTGTTTATATAGTGTCGCAGGTGAGAAGGTGAATCGTCGAAGACTCCCTCACCGAACAAACAGTCACCCGCACCCGCTGAACGGTGGGCCACAGGGCTCGAGAGGGTGAATCGCCAGGGCGCGCGTAACTGCTGCAAGATGGAGCCACCTCGAGCACGGAATATTTTAATCGTTTCTCGCCAACGAGCTCAGGGAAGGTGTTTTTCGGATCTTCGGCATCCCGTAGCATAAAAGATTTTTTCATGAATCAAGCTCGTTACGAAAAACGATCTAGCACCGCGAATGGGCTACTGTTGGGGGTTTGCTTCATAGCCGAAGATCTTAAAGAAAGAGAACACCTTCGGCAGACACTCTCAGGAGCAAGCGCCGAAGCTATTACTTAAAGAGCTTCGGCACAATGATAAATCTTAAGACGAAGGGCTGAACCGACTTAAAGATGGATTGACTCAAAGACCCATGATGTTTGTGTCATTATTGTAATCAATTGTAAAGGGTTTAAATGTAATTTTACGCAGGTTGTATCCTGTGTCTATAAATCGGTGAACAGTACGCCAACACTGTTCACGTGACCTTGTAATCACGGGCTCATTACGCTTGAATTGTTACTTTCCACCAAGACGAAGGTATAAATGTATTCAAACATTATGTTCAGATAATCATTTGATCATATAATAAAACATGTGAATATATGTTATACTTTATATGTCATTCTTCATTATTTGTTGCTTTACGAGTATGATTACGGAGGTGAATTCTTCGTAATATTTTACTTTTGACCTTCGTCCGAAGCTCATTAAATCCATGGGGAGATAATGCTTCAGCGGACGAAGGGCATTTATACCTAATATTTTTGTGTTGCCTTGTTCTTAATTCATAGTATTTGAGAACAAGTCCCCAACAATAACCATACATAATAATGAATGCCCATGTAATGCTCATGAGAGTGCAAAGATAATAAAAGTTTATTATCTAAAGCCTTGAATACAATTTTCCTTCACGGTCTTCCAGGGAACTAGGGTTTCTAGAGTTGATATTGAATTTCAAAGGGTAGGGGCTAGGGTTTTGGGTTCTAAGCAGCAAACATGGTCCAAATCATACCAAACTCTACCCAAGACTTCTAAATATTATTTAGAATTTATCCTAAAAATTTAGTGAATTTTGGATTTTTTAATTATTCTCTAAAAATCTAGAAGCATAGGCTTAGGCTGTTATCAAGTAACTATTTTTATTAAATACTATAGGAAATTAGAGATCTAGCAAAATTGGTTTGGTATTTTTAGGATTTTTCTACAATTTTCTAGAATTGTTTTAGCGCTGGCAGAAAAAGAAAAAGAAAAATTGTGAATAGTATTGGACCTCATTCAGTCCAGTCGGCCCAGTCTGCACAGGAAATAGGGACGCGCCCACGTGCGCCCGCACCCGTGATGGTAGGTTTGCACCGAGGCCCCCGCTGTTTTGAATATCCGTTAAGAATCCGTAGTTACTATTCAACGACTCACTGACATTCACAGAAAAACCCCTGCACTTCTAATTCTTCATTACCCGGAGTCCTCGACGGCGAACGGCGTCGCACAGAGCTCCGGCGAGCCCGCATACCGGCCGACTCACGCAATGACTGGCGCCTTGCTTTGACCGAGACCGAATTCAAGACCTAATAATCGTTTCCGCCAAATTAATTTCTAGATTACAGCCCTACAGCGCCCGGCCCACGGTGACCGCAAGCACTACGGCCAATCCATCGCATTCCCGGTGATCTATGGAGCCTTAACTTAATTGACCGGGTCGAGAAGCATCACCAGCACACAAGGATGCTAAAACAAGAGCAAGGAGGGCATGATCGGACCTGTGACAGACTGACCGCGGCGAGCCCCATCACACGGTGTTCTTGACCAAATTGGGGGAAATTCCAAATTGGAGTTCTCTGGTGACTAATTGGAGGCACGAGTGGGTGCGTTGGGTTCGTGATAACATGGCACCACAGACTTAGCCATCAATTTATAGGATTGTTGAGCGGTGGCTGGGAATTTGGATGAAGACGCCCGGCGATCAGAGGAGGGGGAGGTCACTAGGCGCAAAGAATTTGTGGCATTTACCGTGGCAGCCCTCACCGGCGATGTGGCGCAAGGCCATGAAGCGGCCGTCACCGGCGAGCTCATCCGGAGCGATCCTGACGAGCTCAGTACGGTGGCCAGAGTAGTTTAATGACCAGAGTTTATCCACGGCGGTGAGACTTACTCCACCCCGAGTGTTATCTAGTCGATCCTGAGCACGAATCACGGTGGTGAAGGCATGAATCTGCGCGTGGCTCGTCGGTGGCGAGGAACTGCGCTGGCAGTCTGATCTAATCACTGTACCATGGAATTCATCTTCATTTGACCTGACAGAGCAACTTGGAGTCCAATTTCCTCATGATTTCATGTAACAACATGATCATCTGTCTGTACAAAAGTTGCAGCCCTATCAACTGTCTTTATCTTTGTTATAGCATCTCTAACCAAATTCTTACCGGATCATACTTAAATTCGAGCCCCAAGTTCGGCTAATACCACTGGTAGTCATGTTTCAGTCCAAGAATCGACTGATAGCCCATCTTTGGGCTTGCTTTTCTCCAATTTTTGTATAACAATTAAAGAGGATGTCTGTATCAAAGTTATTCTCCTATGATAGATCAACAAAATTGATGTGGTGACCTAGGGCAAAACCCCTTGGTTTGAAAGTTACAAGGCCCCAAAGTTGGACCCATTACACTGGAATTCAGACTTAGTCAAAAGAGTTCAAATGTGGCTCTTTTGCAAATAAGTCCAAAATTCAAGGTTTAGGTTGCAAATCTTCATAATTATGAACCATATGACTTAAGATACCTTAATATCATGGTTTTTGCACTTTAGTCCAAAAGTGCACTGATTTTGCACTTAGCCCCCTAGGGTTTAGGTTAAGGGCTTTCTAGGATCTTGTTTAGGGTTTTTGATACTTCTAGGGTTTGGATACCCCATAAGTCTATTCAAGGTGACACTCTATGATCACCTTAATAAGTTTTGAAGTTTTTCTCTTGTTTAAGCCTTGTTTGCTCTATTACACCCACTCTTGGGTTGAGTTCCCTACTCTAGGGTTTTATTTGCAAAACGGTCATATCAATACAACTTGTTTGAAGTTTTGGCCTAGTGAATGCACTCTAGGTGCGTCAAACACATGATATGCTATGCTTATGATGTTATGCTCAAGTCTTAGTAACAGTAACACCAAGGGGTGTTACATCCTTCCCCCCATAAAAGAATCTCGTCCCGAGATTAAAAAGTCCTACGACAAGTAATGGAAAAGGAAATGCTTCACTCTTTTATTTCCTTATTCATGGTACAAGGCAGGGGTGGTTTGGGGCTCACTCCTTTATTACAACAATTGTATACACTTTACAAATTACCTGAGGCTAAAAAGCCTGGGAAATTCTTTTCTAAAAAGTCCCGAGTTTCCCATGTAGCCTCATCTTTTGGATGCTGGTTCCACTGTATCTTGTAAAATTTGAGAGTTCTTCTTCGGGTAATTCTGTCCTTTTGATCCAAGACTCAAATAGGATGTTCTAAAAATGTCAAGTCTGGCTCTAAGGAAACATCCGTTACTTCAATGGTTCGATCAGGGAACCCGAAGACATTTCTTCAGTTGAGACACGTGGAACACATTATGTACAGTAGACAATGTTTCGGGTAATTGAAGTCGGTACGCCACTGGTCCACATTGTTCAAGTATAGGGAATGGACAAATGTACCGGGGTGCAAGCTTCCCTTTAACCCCAAAACGTGATATACCCTTCATTGGTGAAACTTTGAAATAGACATAGTCTCCCACTAGAAAATACAAGGGCATCCGTCATTTGTCTGCGTAACTCTTCTAGTCGAGCTTGAGCTTTTTTTAAATTATGAATTATTCACCAAACTTTTTCTTCGGTTTCTTTTACCATATCTGGCCTGAAGAAACTTCTTTCACCAGATTCAGACCAATTGGGCAGAGTACGACACCGTCGCCCATATAAAGCTTCAAAGGGTGCCATCTTAATGCTTTCTTGATAGCTATTATTATATGAGAACTCCGCTAATGGTAGACAATCATCCCATTTCTGTGGGAATTCCAGAACACATGCCCGCAACATGTCTTCGAGTATTTGGTTTACCCTCTCAGTTTGACCACTAGTTTGAGGATGATAGGCCGAACTATGGAGCAACTTAGTACCCAAAGCCTTGTGAAGTTCTTCCCAAAATTTGGATACAAATTGGGGTCCACGATCCGACACTATGGTCTTCGGAATACCGTGCAAACTGAGAATGCGAGCAATATACAATTGGGCATAAACAGCAACTGGGTGATCTGTCTTGACTGGCAGAAAATGAGCAATTTTCGTGAGCCAATCAATTATAACCCAAATAGAGTCATACCCTTTTGCTGTTCGGGGCAATCCCACAATGAAGTCCATACTAATATCTTCCCATTTCCATGTTGGTATTGGTAGAGATTGTAATGGACCCGCAGTCTTCATGTGTATGGCTTTGACACGTCTGCAAGTGTCACATCTCGCCACATAGCGTGCAATCTCGATCTTTATCTTTGTCCACCAATATGTTGTTTAGATAATGATACATCTTAGTGCTCCCGGGATGAACAGAATAGCGACTAAGATGCGCTTCATCTAATATTAGCTGGCGGATCTCTTCATTCTTTGGCACAACTATGCGGTTGTTGTAGTTGTTGACTCGCCATTTCCCTGTAGAAATCGGGTATTGTCTGCTGTAGCGTTAACCAAGGCAGCGATGGCCTCGGCTAATGTGGGAGGTACTGGAGGTGGGTTTGGTGTTGCTTCCCTCCCACGGGAAGTCCCTGCTCCATCCTATGAATGAGTCTTGGAAGGCATCTGAGGCAACAAAAATCGAGAAGAATATAATATGCCAAAGAAAACCATCCATTATAGATTACTGAAAAGGGTAATGTTACAGAGTCAAATTTTACAACAGGATTACATTACCTATTATACATTACTACTACTTCTATACTATACTATTCTTGCTTCTTGTCACTTTTAGTAGCCTTGTTGTCCGGAGTAGGAGACCATTCATCCACCATCTTCATAGAGGGAGGAGGCTTGAACAAGTCCAGTTCACCACCGAGTGCTTCTCCCTCTACTCCATAAGGTCCCGCTTCTATACCGACAGGATCCGCAGGTACATTGGGATGCAATTGGGAATACAATACATGAACTTCTTCATGTAGAGTATTACAATAAACCTGCAAGTTATCTACGACTGAGCTAAGCTCCTCCACACGGGCTCGAGCTTTTGCCTCCTTAGCCCAGGCAAGCGAACGAGAGTTAACCGCCCAATCGAGCGCTAGGTCTCGCTCCGTGAGCTGATCTTGCAGGTAATGGATGTCTGCTCTTAATTCGTTTATTCTTTTGCCATCCGCGACCCATATGTCATTCCTGCGATGGAGTTCTGTTTGAAGCTGATCCACTTGGGCTTCCAGATCCCCGATTGGATCATTGCTACCACTACTGCTATCTTCATGTCGTGGGGCAAGTTGATGACGGGGTACGCCAATCAGCCCGGTAGACTTGCGCGCGGTCTTTCTTGTGCGCGGCGGCATTTCTTAACGGGAAAATCTTATTAGCATAGTTTTAGCATGATGTATGTGTAATTACAGAATCAACCTTAGTCGATTCACACCTTCTATACATCTGGTCTTTCAAATAAGTTCTCTAGAAGGAAGCTAGATAAGAAAGAAAGAAATTTTTCTAGGTAAGTCTTGGAAAATTCCTTTTGAAGATGCCTCACAATATCTGCAGAGATGGGCTTCGCTCCAATACCAGCTGTGACGGAACCTCCCAAGTCATTAGGCCCACCTAAAGTTGTCCTTGTCCAACAGACTTCAGACAACCCTGCAGGTGCTCCTGAATCACTTGACAAGTTCGGTATCTGCTTTCTTTACCTTTCCCAAGAGCGTTTCACCCGTCACGCAAACATTACAAGCATCGGAGATACGAAAATGCGTAAGCAGTTACATTAACTTACCTTTATTGGAAAGTAAGACAGAGTTATAATATTATAGACCAGAAATATAATATATATGAGTGCTGAGTATTATTATTACAAACCATGTGTGGCAAAAACTCCTCCCGATAAGTATTAAACAAAAGTTTTATGGAGGATCCTTTCCTCCCGTAGCTTCACTCCTGGTGCTCTTCCTTTGGTACCACCTTACAATAGAAGCAACAAAAATTGGTTGCTTCCTCACCTAAAAACAACATGGGACAAAGCCCTGAGTATGGAATTACTCAGCAAGTCTTACCCGACTAAAGAAAAGACTCTCAAGGGTATGCTGGCTTTCAGGGAGTCAAGGTAAGGCTTAACAATAGTCAATGACTTTGTTTGCAGAAATGCTTACTAAGTGTGGATCCTTAAAAATCCAATTTTATTTGTCAGGTTAAGTCAGATTACCTACAGCTAGGGTTTTGTATACCCTAGTTCAATCACTTGACCTATACTAGCCAATTTCTTAACAACCCTTCATCTTCACTGGATTTCTACGTATAAGTCAGTGACCAAGTCTTCATAACCGTGAACGTACTGGCGATTCGAATCGATTATACTCAGCTGAGGATCTCCAATCACATGACATATGTAGCACTTAACCCTTGCATATGTCAACTCGCCACCGGGGTTCTTAAGACCAGATCAGGTTCACGCCAACCGAGAGCATAGATACACCACTGTCCAGCCTCTTGCCACGGAGGGTACATGCTACTCTCGCCATCTCTCCACTCCCATTGCGTGGCATCTTATTCTAGTCTGCCCGAGGCAAAGCTTACCCATGACCGAGGCATGTGACCAGTTAAAGGGTCCTCGATCAGCAGGCCTACATCGACACGGTCCTTAATCGACTCAGACAGAGACACTACACCGAGACTCTCTTCTCGTGAAAGTCACCCGCCCGGTCTCAGCTTAATCATTTCAAACCCAAAGTTTGGTACCTGGCAAAGGTACATCTTTTCCGATGTTGAACCCATCATGGCCATGATGGATCCACCATCAAGTTTTATTTTCGAAAACATCCCACCCACTTTGCAACATCATCTTTGAGAAAACAAAACATTTTGTTTTTCTAAAGCAAATCTAAGCATAAGAAAACCTTTTGAAAACAGGGATTAGGAAATAATCCAAGGAAGGAGATGCAGCAATAGCTTGACACACAACTCATATCACCTAATGCATCAAGTAAGTGAGAAAGATTTTAAAAGGAACAAGGAGGTGGCAAATGCACCGGGGCTTTCCTTGTTTTACTGGTGAATCAGGCTTAGATCCGCAGATATCAAAATAAAAGCAGCTGCCTGCCTGATGTTCCTCAGGTGGTGGTGGTGAAGTCTTCTCTTCTTCTACTTCTTCTTCGTTTTCTAAATATAACCATACATAATAATGAATGCCCATGTAATGCTCATGAGAGTGCAAAGATAATAAAAGTTTATTATCTAAAGCCTTGAATACAATTTTCCTTCACGGTCTTCCTGGGAACTAGGGTTTCTAGAGTTGATATTGAATTTCAAAGGGTAGGGGCTAGGGTTTTGGGTTCTAAGCATCAAACATGGTCCAAATCATACCAAACTCTATCCAAGACTTCTAAATATTATTTAGAATTTATCCTAAAAATTTAGTTAATTTTGGATTTATTAATTATTCTCTAAAAATCCAGAAGCATAGGCTTAGGCTGTTTTAAATACTCTATAATTTCCTATTTCGACTAAACATCAAGTAACTATTTTTATTAAATATTATAGGAAATTAGAGATCTAGCAAAATTGGTTTGGTATTTTTAGGATTTTTCTACAATTTTCTAGAATTGTTTTAGCGCTGGCAGAAAAAGAAAAAGAGAAATTGTGAATAGTATTGGATCTCATTCAGCCCAGTCGGCCCAGTCTGCACAGGAAACAGGGACACGCCCACGCGCGCCTGTGATGGTAGGTTTGCACCGAGGCCCCCGCTGTTTTGAATATCCGTTAAGAATCCCTAGTTACTATTCAACGTCTCACTGACATTCGCACAAAAACCCCTGCACTCCTAATTCTTCATCACCCGTAGTCCTCGACGGCGAACGGCGTCGCACAGAGCTCCGGCGAGCCTGCATACCGGCCGACTCACGCAATGACTGACGCCTTGCTTTGACCGAGACCGATTCAAGACCTAATAATCGTTTCCCCCAAATCAATTTCCTGATTACAGCCCTACAGTGCCCTGCCCACGGTGACCGCAAGCACTACGGCCAATCCAGCGCGTTCCTGGTGATCTATGGAGCCTTAACTTAATTGACCGGGTCGAGAAGCATCACCAGCACACAAGGATGCTAAAACATGAGCAAGGAGGGCATGATCGGACCTGTGACGGGCTGACCGCGGCGAGCCCCCTCACACGGTGTTCGTGACCAAATTGGGGGAAATTCCAAATTGGAGTTCTCTGGTGACTAATTGGAGGCACGAGTGGGTGCGTTGGGTTCGTGATAACGTGGCACAACAAACTTAGCTGTCAATTTATAGGATCGCTGAGCGGTGGCTGGGAATTTGGATGAAGACGCGCGGCGATCGGAGGAGGGGGAGGTCACTTGCGCAAAGAATTTGTGGCATCTACCGTGGTAGCCCTCACCTGCGATGGACAGAGGGTTACAGCAAGTTACGGCGGCGCGGTGGATGTGCTAAGGCACGTGGCGCAAGGCCGTGAAGCGGCCGTCACCGGCGTGCTCATTCAGAGCAATCCTAGCGAGCTCGGTACAATGGCCGGAGTAGTTTAATGACCAGAGTTTATCCACGGCGGTGAGACTTACTCCACCCCGAGTGTTATCTAGTCGATCCGAGCGCGAATCACGGCTGGTGAAGGCACGAATCTGCGCGTGGCTCATCGGCGGCGAGGAACTGCGCTGGCAGTCTGATCCGATCATTGTACCATGGAATTCATCTTCAGTTGTCCTGACAGTGCAACTTGGAGTCCAATTTCCTCATGATTTCATGTAACAACATGATCATTTGTCTGTACAAAAGTTGCAGTCCTATCAACTGTCTTTATCTTTGTTATAGCATCTCTAACCAAATTCTTACCGGATCATACTTACATTCGAGCCCCAAGTTCGGCTAATACCACTGGTAGTCATGTTTCAGTCCAACAATCGACTGATAGCCCATCTTTGGGCTTGCTTTTCTCCAATTTTTGTATAACAACCAAAGAGGATGTCTGTATCAAAGTTATTCTCCTATGATAGATCTACAAAATTGATGTGGTGACCTAGGGCAAAACCCCTATGGTTTGAAAGTTACAAGGCCCCAAAGTTGGACCCATTACACTAGAATTCAGACTTAGTCAAAAGACTTCAAATGTGGCTCTTTTGCAAATAAGTCCAAAATTCAAGGTTTGGGATGCAAATCTTCATAATTATGAACCATATGACTTAAGATACCTTATTATCATGGTTTTTGCACTTTAGTCCAAAAGTGCACTGATTTTGCACTTAGCCCCCTAGTGTTTAGGTTTAGTTTCTATGGTCTTGTTTAGGGTTTTTGATATTTCTAGGGTTTGGATACCCCATAAGTCTATTCAAGGTGACACTCTATGATCATCTTAATAAGTTTTGAAGTTTTTCTCTTGTTTAAGCCTTGTTTGCTCTATTACACCCACTGTAGGGTTGAGTTCCCTACTCTAGGGTTTTATTTGCAAAAGGTCATATCAATACATCTTGTTTGAAATTTTGGCCTAGTGAATGCACTCTAGGTGTGTCAAACACATGATATGCTATGCTTTTGATGTTATGCTCAAGTTTTAGTAACAGTAACACCAGGGGTGTTACAGATTCTAATTATTCGACCCTTTGAATATCGCTGAAATCTGGATTCAAAAATATCTGTGATTTTTCGGTTAAAGAAATTAAAAAAAAGAGAAAATATCTCTTCTAGCCTATCTCCACGCCGCCTACTAGGGAGATTTTTCTTCCTCGATGTTATCCCCGCGTCGCCTGGGCTCTGGGATAAAATCTCGACGCCCATGTCTTCTCCACAATCGCGCCCATCTTCCTCCAGCTCGATTCTTCCCTGCGCATCTCCTCCGCTTGAAGCTTCCTACGCTCCCTGTGTTCCTCTATGGTCACGCTCCCATATGCTCGAGATTCCCTGGCACTCCTCATGGCGCACGCCGTAGCTCCCAGCCCCCGTGCCAACTTCTCGTCTCCATGGCGCACAGACCTTTCTCCTCCCCATCTCCCTTGCTGCGTGCTTCTCTGCTGGTGGTGGTTGCCACGAGCCTCCCTCTCCTATGGTTGCCGAGTTCATTCCTTGTGCTCGCGCCTTCCCCTGCCATAGAAATCTTGTGCACGCGCGTTCCCTAGGCTCCATCCCCAGCCAGCGCGCCCCCTCCCAGCTCCTACCGCACTAAGCTCTTTGTGCGCTCCTCTTCCTTCCCACTTCCCAGCGCCTCTTCTGCTTTTTCCTCTACGCGCCTGTGCACCTTCCAGCGCCGGTGCCCAGCTCGCCATGGCCGCATGAGCTCCTGCACTGCGCTCTGCACATCGAGCTCCTCCTCTGTCTGGCCACCCTTGCCCCAGCTCGGCGCTCCCTGCTTCCCCATGGTCGAGCGCTCTCCTTTGCTCGCCCCTGCATGTCCTGCTCGCCCCTGCTTTTCTCTGTTGGCCGCTGCGCAGCACTAGCTCGGATTTCCCTCCCCAGCCGAGGCCTTTCTTCCCTGTTCTCCCATGGCCGCCATAGCTTAGTTCGGCCACTCGGCAACCAACCCCTTGCGCTGACGCGCTCCTCATTGCTCGCGCCCTGCTCGGCTCTCTAGTGCCGCGTGCGTGCCTCTGGTTCGCCCCTGCTCAGACTGCGTTCGCCCTGCTGGTGTCGAGCTCCTCTCTTGCGCGCGTGAAGTTCTCTACTCGCCACGGCATGTCGAGCTCCCGCGCTGGATCCTTTTTCAGCTTAGTTCGTGACGCACGCATAATGGACTTGATGTAGTCACTGCGTGTGTTTGTGTCCGAGCCCGCCCGGCCACAACCTCGCTTTGCTCTCCGCGTCGCTGTTCGCCGGGTCAAGCCTCATGTTGCCGCGTCCCTATTTCAGTTTGTCATGCTGCGCCGTCATCGCTTCTGTCGCAAGCTCGTTCAGCCACTATTGCCCTATCACAGAACCCCCAACGCCGTCGACCTCGCTTGGCCCTATATCGTTAGGCTAGTCGACCATAGTCGCTGTCGCGCGCGCTTGTCCCTGATGCTTCTCAGTGCGGTATTTGGAGCTCGCCGATTGGCCCCGCCTTCCTTGTTTCCCTCTAGTCGCGATAAAATCCTGTTCCATCAGGTCATCAGGCGCTGTTCCCCGCTCACTATGGAGTTTGCTAGGCTTGCCATATTTTTAAATGTCGTCAAATGTTCACCTGCAACTGCGGTCTCATCGTGTCCGTCGGTCTTCAACTTCAGCGACCACTATCATCTTCATCAGCAACAACATCGTTGTCTCCTTGGTGCTCGTTGCCGACTCCGCTACCTGTTTGAACCAGAGTTTGTCATCATCTTACCCATGTCATGGCCGCAACTTCCTATGTCCCTAGTCCACGTCGTCGTCCAGTTCATATTATTTTTTTGTGGAAGAAGGTCGAGTTGTAGATGAAGGATAAAGCGAAGTCCAATGCGTTGCTCACTAGGCATTCGACAAAAAGCTCGAACAAGTCGTCGATCGTCATCCTCGTCTACTGCCAAGATCCGAGAGGATTAGGCGCAGAAGAAAATAAATCAGTACGCGACCGGAGAATTCTCGATGTGGATAAAGATGAAGTGCGATTCGACGCAGCACTCACCCTATTTTCAGTGAAATGCTGAGCTGAAAGGCGTCGTCGATTTCGTGGTTTCAAGTCGGATGTCATAAGGGTAAGTTGATTCGTATTCCCGTCAACTAGGTCTATAAATAGATTAAATAGAATTGTTGGTCACAATAAATGTTATTAATTTAACATGCGTATATTGTGATGTTCGGTTTAGATAAATCGGTAAATCAAGTAATTAAGATACACAGTTTAAAGAATTAATAAAAAGCTAGGAATGAAAATAGAATTTCTAGTGTTATTATGTCAATTTAGTTAATGGATGTAGTCGATGCCCTACTTAATTAGTCAGCTTATTCTAGGTTTGGTGTTTAATTCGCTGTCATATAAGTATTATTTAGGTTCGCGATATTCCTCCTTATATGCATACATGTGCATTATGCATATCATTCAGGTACGTTAATTAATCACGTGATGCGGAAGACAACACAAGCCGACCCCAAGCGCGGGCTAATCCGCAGGATGAAGCTGATGAACTAATCTGAAGATGGATAGATAAAACAAGTATCAGAACAAGGATGATCATCAAGTGGATGTCACCTAACAACACTAACCTAGTGTTATTCAGACAAGCCCCGGTGCATTTGCCACCTCCTTGATGTTTTAAAAATCTTTATCACCTTGTTTGATGCATTAGGTGATATGCGTTGTGTGCTAAAGTGTTGATGCATCGCCTTCCTTGAAAAATTGATTACCCTTCCTTGATACCCCTTTTGAAAAGGATGTTATGAAGCTTAGCCTTGCTTTAGCAAATAAAAATGTTTTGTTTTAAAACAAAAGTGATGCTTCAGTGGGTGGGAATGTTTTCAAAAATAAAATTTGATGGTGAATCCATCATGGCCGTGATGGGTTCAACACCGGAAAAGATGTACCTCTGCCAGGTACCAAACTTTGGGTTGAAAATGATAAAGCTGAGACCAGGCGGGTGACTTGCACGAGAAGGGAGTCTCGGTGTAGTGTCTCCGTCTCAGTCGATTAAGGACCTTGTCGATGTAGGCCTGCTGACCAAGGACCCTTTAACTGGTCACATGCCTCATCATGGGTAAGCTTTGCCTTGGGCAAACTAATAACAGAATAAGATAACACGCAATGGAAGTGGAGAGATGGCGAGAGTAGCGTGTACCCTCCATGGCAAGAGGCTGGACGGTGGTGTACCTGTGCTCTCGGTTGGCGTGAACCTGATCTGGTCTTAAGAACCCTCGTGGCGAGTTGACATATGAAAGGGTTAAGCACTACATATGTCGTGTGATTGGAGATCCTCAACTGAGTATAATCGATTCGGATCGCCGTAAATTCGTGGACATGAAGACCTAGTCACTGACTTACACGTAGAAATCCAGTGAACAGAGAAGGGGTTGATAAAAGATGGCTAGTATAGGCCAAGTGATTGAACTAGGGTAGAAAGAACTCTAGATGCAGGTAACTTTACTTAACCTGACAAGTAAAATTGGATTTTAAGGATCCACTCGTAGTAAGCTTTTCTGCAAAACAGAGCCTTTGATTCTTGATAAACCATACCTTGAATCCCTCTAGCCAGCATACCCTTGAGAGTCTTTTCTTTAGTTGGGTAAGTCTTGCTGAGTAATTCCGTACTCAGGGTTTTATTCCCTATTGTTTTTCAGGCTCTAACCTTGTGCTGCTGTTGATGGTGTTAAGTGCTGGTGGGCTCAACCTTCTTATAAGTCTAAGTAACCCTTCTATACTTCTTACTGAGGATGGTCACTTGAGCTAGCATATATTTCAAACTTATACTTTTGTAATCACTCCAATAAAATAATGTAACATTTTTGTAACTTGTAAAAATTTGGTAATAAGATTTCCGCTGCAAAAATATTGGTGTGTGTGCCCAATAACTTGGGAGGTTCTGCCACATAGAAAAGGTACTGTATGCTGTACAAATGGCTTCGAGGAAGCTTCGGCATTATTTTCAAGCATACCACATCATAGTACCTTCTTCGCAACCTCTCAAGGACATAATGAGGAATAGAGAGGCCACATGAAGAGTTGGAAAATGGGCTGCAGAACTGAACGAATTCACTATCGATTTCATTCATAGATCTTTGATGCAATCCCAAGCGTTAGCAGACTTCATTGCTGATTGGACGCCACGGGCTCAGGATGAAGAGAAAACAATCGACGTCGAAGCCTGGACAGTGTTTTGTGATGGGTCTTGGGGCACCTTCGGCATAGGAGCAGCAGTTGTCTTGATTTCACCATCAAAAATCAAAACCTGCTATGCGGCAAGATTGGACTTCAATTGCACAAATAATATTGCAGAGTACGAAGCCCTTCTCCTAGGGCTCTGAAAGCTTAAGGCAATGGGAATAAGAAGGGCAATACTTAAATCTGACTCACAGGTCATCTCAGGTCACGTTGACAAAAGCAGCAAAGCAAGAGACCTGAAGCTAGAAAAATATCTGGATGCAGTCCGAATGATGGAAGCCTCTTTCGAAGGCTTTTCTGTCAAAAATATCTCGAGAGGAGAAAACGAGCATGTATATTTGCTAGCTAAATCAGCGGCATAGGGGCTTCCGTTACATTCGGAAGTTTTCTTCGAAACAATAAAAGCACATTCGGTTGAGCTCATGGAAAGAGCGGTGCTCGCAATTTCACCAATACCTAGTGAAGATTGGAGGACTGAAATTATATCTTTCCTCCAAGGCAACTGTCTTTCGGATGACGAAGCTTACAATAAAAGAATGGAAGCAAGGGCAAGACCATATGTAATCATAGAAGGGGAGTTATACAAACACGGAGTCTACTCCCCATTGCTCAAGTGTTTGTCCGGAGTCGAAGGTCAAGAATTGATGAAGGAAATACATGCAGGACTATGTGGGGCTCATATTGGGTCTAGGCCTCTACTGGGGAAGGTTTTTAAACAAGGTTTTTACTAGCCGAAGGCATCTTCGAATGCAGCAGATTTGGTTCAAAAATATGAAAATTGCCAAAGATGTGCCTAGAGACCAGAAGCAACCTTCGTCTCTAACCCAGCTAATACAGCCAACTTGGCCACTGCAAAGGTGGGGCCTGGATTTCTTAGGTCCACTTCCACCAGCACAAGGAAACTTTAAATATGTTGTGGTGGTAGTGGAGTACTTTTCTAAGTGGATGGAGGCAAAGCCCTTAGCTACAATAACTTCGACCACAGTACAGAAATTCTTCTGGCAAAATATTGTTTTTCGCTTCGGCATGCTGAAGGCTATCACCGTTGATAACGGAACTCAGTTCAATGCTGAAACATTCAAAACCTTTTGTAAGCAGATTGGTACAAAAATACACTTCGCATTAGTGAGGTATCCGGAGTCAAATGGACTGGTAGAAAGAGCAAATGGGATTATAATAACAGGAATAATGAAGTCAATCTTCAACCAACCCAAAGGAAAGTGGCCAAACGAATTAATAAAGGTGCTATGGAACCACAACACTGTTGTATCAAGGTCAACAGGATTTACCCCGTTCAAGCTTCTGTTTGGTGACGAAGCAATAACACCAGAAGAAGCAAGAACAGGTTCAATAAGAACCTTAGCTTCGACAGAGGATGAAGGTGATTGCCAAATAACAAAAGACACCATAGAAGGGACTAGACTGCAAGCAATAGAACACATCAATAAGTTCTAGCCCGAAACAATCAAATGACGTGATAGAAAGGTAAAATTGAAGAATATTAAGCCAGGACATTTGGTGCTTCGTAGAGTGGCCAACCCTGATACAGTGGGGAAGCTTCAGCTCAAGTGGGAAGGTCCCTTTTTGGTGGTATCTTTGTCAAGACCTGGATCTTACAGATTGAAAGGCATGGACGGCAATGACATACCAAGGTCTTGGAATGCGGATGAGCTTTGATGATATTATGTGATAGTAGATGCGGCCCGATCTTCTGTGAGATACGATAACTTGATTCAGTGGAGATCTCGACGTTGATGATCCAAGGCTCCGAGCGAACGGTTCCTCGCAATCACTACACCATGCCTCCGTTGGTTATCACCCGTGACACACGAATGACCACGCCACGAAGGCTTATCCCTGAGAGTGCAATCAAGAACACAAGCAAGAATAGAAAAGAAACGCAACCAAAATTGTATTGACCACGGGATCGGGTCTCACAAACTGATGATGGCGACACTGTTCGATGACAGAATTGATCTAAGCAAAACCCAAACCTAATGTGGCGGCGGCAGCTGAATAAATAAAGTATTAGGGCGTGTGTGACCCCTGGACTCACCCCTAATGGGCTCCGACGCGATACACGGCCCAACGGCCCAACAGACGGTGTCGCAGCACCAAAACAGAATCTGAACTGCTGACTTGTTTCGACGATTCCCGTTGACTCGATACGAATTTTAGGGTCAAACCAGTTGGGTTGGTTAGATAATCTCCTTATCTTTCCAACCATATTAAGTCCGTCACAATCGGAGTCCAGATGCATCTTGGGCGTCCATTTTAGTGAAGACTGGTCCTGGAACCCAAGATGGAGTCGCAGCCGAGTCGGACTTGATCTCCTTCCTGCTGTGGGCGCCCTTGCTGCTCCTCCTCAACACCTAGGCCTTTCCCAAGTTCTTGCTGGTCCTTTCTAAGGTTCCTAATCATCAAAACATCCATGGCCCCAAGCAGTAAGCTCTGAAACACAATTGACTAGGGTAGAACGTACCTAGAGATTTAGCTGTCGTGCACGCGATCATGTTATCGGTCCATTCATCGTATGTATAGAAGTGATGTCCTCATCATTCTCCTCCTCTTGAATTGGAGTCGTCCTCGACTCGATCTCATCTTCGTCACCCATATATGGCTTCAAATCTGAAATGTTAAAGGTGGGACTAACCCTAAAATCTGGCGGCAACTCAAGTGTATATGCATTATCATTAATTTTTGCAAGAACTTTATAAGGACCTGCAGCTCGTGGCATAAGTTTAGACTTTCTCAAATCAGGAAACCTATCCTTTCTCAAATGAACCCACACCAAGTCACCAGGTTCCAATTTCATTTCCTTCCTGCCTTTATTGGCAGCAATACGATACTTTTCATTCATCTTTTCAATTTGCAACTTAGTTGTTTCATGTAACTTAAGAATGAATTCAGAACGTTGTGTAGCATCCAAGTTCACTATTTCAGAAGGTGGTAAATGTAGCAAATCAATTGGAGCACAAGGATTAAAACCATATACTACCATAAATGGACTAAGCTTGGTTGTGGAATGAATCGATCTGTTATAAGCAAACTCAATATGTGGCAAACATTCCTCCCACAACCTCAAATTATCTTTCAAAATAGCCCGCAACATGGTAGATAAAGTGCGAAAAACAACCTCTGTTTGCCCGTCAGTTTGGGGATGACAAGTAGTAGAAAACAACAACTTTGTTCCCAATTTAAACCACAAGGTTCTCCAAAAATGACTTAAAAACTTAGCATCCCTATCAGAAACAATAATATTTGGCACACCATGCAAACGCACAATCTTAGTGAAGAACAAATCAGCAACATGTGAAGCATTATCAGTTTTGTGACAGGGTATAAAATGTGCCATCTTTGAAAAACGATCGACAACGACAAAAACACTATCCCTCCCCCTCTTTGTTCTAGGCAATCCCAAAACAAAATCTATAGAAATATCCTCCCAAGGTGCATGAGGAACAGGAAGAGGCAAATAAAGACCATGGGGGTTAAGTCAGGACTTAGCTTTGTTGCACGTGGTGCAATGAGAGACGTAGCGCTCAACATCATACCGCATCCGAGGCCAATAGAAATGAGTAAACAACACATCCTCGGTCTTCTTAACACCAAAATGTCCCATCAAGCCACCTCCATGTGCTTCCTGCAAGAGTAGAAGACAAACTGAGCTAGCTAGAACACACAACTTGTTAGCACGATAGAGAAGGCCTTCCCGCAGCATAAATCTTTGCCACGTTCTTCCCTCTTGTAACACCCGATTTCCAAGGGACAAAGCCGGGTGCATCTCATACATGCGCCAAAGAAGGCAACATATATAATAATAGAGTGTATAGAGATAAATGTCACAATATAATCAGAGTACTTATTACATAGTGGAAGACTTACAAAAATAAAATATAAATATAACAGGATCTAAAATCCATCCTTGGAGCCAGAAAGTCAACTGGGAGACGCCACCTAGATCGAATCGAACTCCTCGATATGTGGCTCCACTTGAACCACCTGTATTTCTCCTGTGGGGGGGTGTGAGACAGCAAGGGTGAGCTCACACATGCTCATCGCATAGTTTAAGTTCCATAGTTTAGGTTCCATAGTTTAATCATGTGAGGGTCCGAGCCACTCATGATCGTGAGCACGGCTAGTATATCAGTTTTACACTCTGCAGAGGTTGCGCATCTTTACCCACAAGCCGTGTTACCCATTTGCCAAGGGGTCATAAATCCCATACACCTCTACCAAGGAAGCGAGGCAGGATAACACTACGAGGCCTTTACAAAGTTCCACTAGCTTTAGAAAACCCGCTACAGTTTATAGAAAGCTCCAGTGCAGGAATCCCTCGCCTGACCGCCATCGCAGCAAAATCAACCCAAGGACCTCCCTACACTGACCACTCCCCTACTGCCCTTGCCCCTTTCGGGTAAGGTAGTCACCCACTAGCTTTCCTAGTTAATCAGCCAAGGGCGTCCCATTAAATCCTTGTGGTAGCACTGTTTTCCCGGGTGGTCGCTCCATGTTCTAATTAGTATAATGATCTTATCATGAACATAAATAACATAACAGAATAATTGGAACATGGATGTAATGAAATATTAATTCCCAAAACCATATAGAGCAATAGCATAACTACCCAAGTGATTCAGGGATAAACAAGGTAAAAGGATAAACAGTCTAGGATGACCTATTGGGTCCCATCAAAATTGGACCTATGCATTGATAAATGATAATAAAGAATATTATTGGGTAACAAAAGTGGATCAAGGGCACAACTTGCCTGGCACTTGAGATTCCAGGTGACAGGATGAACTTCAGGTGACTCGAGACCTCAGTGCTAGTTGTAGAAATACAAACAAACATGGTATAGACAAAATTAACATCACACCAAACATGAGTACAAAATGAATAATAATAATCTACGCGTTGCTACAAGATCGAGGGTTCGAGAACTACTAAGATCAGAGTTACGATTAAGGAGTTACGATCTTATAAAAGATCTATGTGATTAATATATTTAAACTATATTATTATTTGGTTAATATAAATCATATGAGAGGTTATTCAACTTTAATCTAAGCTATAAATTGACCATAGATCATATTGTAGTAATCAATAGTGATAAGCAGTTTAACCAGACTAACCAACATCAGTTAACTATAGATCTAATTATAAAATAATGAGACAATGTATAATAAATATTGTTACTACATAGTAAATATTTATACAGGACTAACGCAACTGGAACGAGTCAATTCAGAATTAAAACGAAAGAGTTAGGCATTCCTAAAGTTATTTAATAGCTAGAATAGAATGACTCAAGTGAATAATTTTAATTCAAGTGTCATGACTAAATAGAGCTACTAATTGATAGAAAATATTAATACCAAATTATTGAAACTGGAATGGTGTAAAAAGGGGTTAAAACCAATTAATTATGAATTAACTAAGTTTCTAGAATTAGTTTTACATTAAAAACTAATTCTGAAATGAACTTCACTACTTCTGGTCTGCGCACAAGAAATCTAGAAAGTGCAGGGGCCTCAGCGCAAGATTCTCCAGACTCAGAGCACAGTCACCCTGGACTGCGGGTTGATTCTCTAATATTCCAGGGGCTCTTTAGAAAGCGTTTCACAGCGAAGGGGTATCACGGCATCAGAGCCGTCCGATCAACACCGGACGCGCCAGATTAAATCGCCAGGGGTTTGAACCGGTATGGCACCAGGGCCACAGGATCAAGATCCGACGGCGACGGTTTTAAAGGGGTAAGGAGGGTTCTGAACCGCCTGATTTCATCCAACGACCCACGATCGATCCCGAAGGGAGTATTATCTGCGCGATCACGATCGTTGGCCATCAATCTAACGGTTTAGATTAGGTGCACGATGGGATACGTTTCGGTTGGATCCTATCTATTGGATGAAGATCTAACGGACCCGGGTCGACTCTCCCCAACCCTTTCCTTCTTCCCTGGGCACCACGGATTGAACACGGCGGCAAGGGAACCCGCCACGGCGGAGCACCATCTCTGACGTGAAATTACCCCGCGCACCGAACTCATCTTCGCCCACCGATGCGACGCAACAAGCTTTAAGAACCGAGTCTGTACGCTTGAAGTATTCATACCCTCGGCAAAGATGCGGTGAAGCCCTGCGACGGTGAGGCGCGATCGACGACACACTAGAGATTCCGGTGAGTGTTGGGGACTTGTTCTCAATGCAAATGCTTCGGATTAAGAACAAGGCAACATAAAAAGTGTTAAATGATAAAGCCCTTCGTCCTTTGAGACATTATTTCCCTTCGAGATATAATGTGTTCCGGACGAAGGTCACAAACAACATATCTTCGTAAGCACAATAAACTATGACGAAGAACTTACATGCAACATAAAGAGCAATATAAACATTTAAATATTATCACAACGTCATTTCTATTTTATTATCATATAAAAATAGAAATGAGTTCAAATTACAAGTGTACCTTCGGATTCCAGGAGGGCAAAAGTACAAGGATGACGGAAGGCAAATGCCAAGTCAGCGTGAACAGTACGGGGGTACTATTCATCTATTTATAGGCGTGGGACGTAGCCCATGAAAAATTACATTCATGTCCATTACATTTGCTAATGACTTATGGGAATCCATTAAGGCCTAAGTAGTCTTTTCGTCTTTAAGTCGGTTCCCCTTTCTGCTATCGCGACGAAGCTTTCTATGCATAGCTTCGGCTGTGCACCATTCTTCGTACAGCTTGGTAATCAGCTTCGTACATCTTGGGCTTCATTCTGACCGTACTCCATGCTCATGATCCGAGTCCGAAGATACCTGTTCATATAATTCACTTGGAAAATATTGTCAAATCATGTTTTTGAGGACCTTCGGAGGACGAAGGCCCCCAACAGTAGCCCCTCGCAATATTAATTTGTTAGCGATAAATTCAGATTGCGATATGGACGAAGGCCTTAAGCCGAAGGTCCGAAAAAACACCTTCCCTTTGCTAGAATAGCAAAAGTCACTGACACCTGGGACCACACGGTTTCCGTCATATCGAGTGTATAAATAGGAGCCCGCCATATTTGATTTGGCACGCTCCCTTTGCCATCTGTCTTTCCTGCTTATAAAACTTTCTGCCCAAAAATATTTGTTTTCTTTCCTAGTTTTAAGCTTCGGGAGCGAGAAGTAGGATATCCGAAGAGATGTCTGAGGAGAAGAAGGCTGTTGTCGAGATGAAGCTAAGTCTTTCTGAAGAGAAGAACCTGGGCTTTCTTGAGGCAATGTCGAAGACCAATACAGAAAAGATTACCAAAGAGATTTTGGAAGGTTTATCTGAAGATACTGGTGACAGCGACAGTTATGATGTAGAAAGCGGCGGGGGAGAGTCTGAAGATCGACCATGGCGGCCAAGTCACTCGGTTTTTGGGAAAACCACTATTAAGCAGAGTCATATTGACAATATGAGGGGGAGATATTTTCGAGATATATCTATTGTGAGAGCTGATTCTGGAGAAAAGACTTCTCCCACCCCCGAAGAAGATGAGGTCGTGATCTTCCGAAGCTTTCTCAAAGCTGGGCTTCGGTTCCCCCTAAGCAGCTTTGTTGTCGAAGTCCTGAAGACATTTCAAATCTACCTTCATCAAATTACTCCCGAAGCTATCATAAGAATGGGAATCTTTGTCTGGGCTGTGAAAAGCCAAGGTTTAGAACCAAATGCTAAAAGCTTTTGCAAAATTCATGAGTTGGTATATGAGACGAAGCCCTGGGGGAAAGAACAATATCACAACAACTTTGGTTGTTACAGCTTCGGTGCCCGCTCTGGGTCAAGCCGCCCTGTGCCAACCTTTCGAAAGAGGTGGCCCGGTACCTGGATGACAGAATGGTTCTATGTAAAGAATGACTTGACAGCGCAGGAAGATGTTAAGAGTATCATTATGCGCCCCATCTGGCAACGCTTCGGACTCCGAAAGCCGAAGGTTGAAATGGATGAAGCGGCCGAAGAATGCCAAAGAGCCTTCGGCGTAGTCTGCTCTTTTATTAGGACAAGGGATCTGGTCCAAGAGCATATTGCCTTCAGGGTGTGGCCACTTGCAGGAAACTGGGAAATGCCGAAGGAGACCATCAAAGAGTCTGACGAAGGTGGACTAGTCAGACTAAAATACTCATTCAAATACGGGGATAAATTTGTTGAACCTGATGACGATTGGTTAAAAAGCATTGAAACATTAAGTGACGAACTGCTTGGGGTATATTCGAAGGCCGAGAATACTGCATTATCGGCAGCCTTCGGAGGCCGAAAGAAGAAGAGGCTCAACCGGGTATTTGATGCAATCGGGTTTGTCTACCCTGACTATCATTATCCGGTGCTGGGCCGTAAAAGAAAAAATACTTCTCCTGCAACAGAAGTTGCCACAAGTGCTTCTAGTGAGCCAGCGCCGCAAAGAAAAAAGATGAAGGTGCTCACCCACCGGGCACGTTTTATTGAGCCGGCCACATTGCCTGAATTTATCGGTGAAGTCTCTTTGGCCACTGAAGCTACAGAGCCAGCTCCAGTGCCGAAGATCAAAGAAAAAACTGAAGCACCTTCAGCAGAGAAGACAGAAAAACCGAGAATTGAAGGACCAAAAATATTGGAAATCTTAAGTCCTTCAGCAAGTGCTGAGACAATAAAAAATCAAAAGGGCCCATCTGTGACCCCAAAAAGAAAAAGAATGGTGAACGTGTTAGATGTTTTGGAGACAATTAAGTCTTCAAGCATAACTCCAAAGAAGACTGTTGAACCTTCTGAAGCGTCTACTGAAGCTTTAGCTGCTGAAGCTTCAAAGCGACAACTTGAAGCTGAAGCTGGGCCTTCAGAGCCTACCAAGGAACAACCTTTGGAAGCCGAAGAAAAATTAAAAATGCCAGAGCCAATTTTGGTTGAAGAAATTGACACTGCTGCCCCCGAAACACCTTCCACCGTACATGATTACATTGTGCGACATGCTTCGGGTAAGAAATTATCTGAAGAAGAGATTTATGAAGCCAATCACTATGCCAGAGAATTAAAATATCCGAAGGGGGCACTAGTGTTCAATGGGACAAACGAAGATGACTTCCTATACTGCCTCCCTGACAACAAAGAATTATCTATCTGCCGTGAGATGGCTAGGAGTATGGGGTTTCCGAAGCTTGAAGCTGGACTATGCGCTATGACGAAGGAAGATCTTGCGGATAGCCTCGCATATAATAGCCTGAAGGTATGGGAATTAGACGTTTGAAAAATTTTACAATTCGTAATTCATTCTTTTATTCTTATATGGATTCTTTTTCGTATAGGGTTTAATTCTAAGCAACGCATTAAGAGCACAAAAGAGTGCCGAAGATGAGAGCTATGAAATTGCGTTCAACAATTTGCGATCAGAAGTTATTAAACTGAGAAACGAAGCTCTAGAAAAAGATAAAATTCTGCTTACATTGGTAGACAAGATAAAAAAGGACGAAGCTGCTGCAAAGGTTCAGGCCGAAGCTCACAGACGCTGAAATTAAAGATCTTCAGAAGCAATTGGCCCGGGCGAAAGAAGAACGCATACTTGAAGAGACGAGGCGGGAATGTAGCGACCAATGGGCCAATCATTTGGAAGGAACCGTTGAAGAGCTTCGGTCTTCTAAGAAAAGGTGCTACGAAAAATCCATGGATTGTATAAAGAAAATAAAAACCAGCTTCGCCAGTGTTGGCGCATTTTCGAGTGAAGAAGATTTTGTGAGAGGTAACCCAGAAGGGCCGATAGAATGGATCTGCCACGAACCTGAAGCCTTCGAAGAAATTCTAAACAGTCGAGGTGACATTTGCGCCTTTTCGGGTGCCAGGGGGATTGCTTCTATACTGGAGAAAAAAGGCTGCGATCATGTTAAGGTTCTTGCACAATCCGAAGCCAGCTTATCTCCTGAAGATATTAAAGACCCCTCGGCCGAAGCTAGCCAGGCTGGTGGAAAATTTTTCACCGATGTCTGGGACAATGGTGGCCGAGAAATGGCCCGAGAAATTATCCAAAAAAGCGAGAAAGGCATTCATGATGCTAGGAAAGTAGCAGAAGGTGCTGAAAAAAGCACAGAGCCCGAAGGGCAAATAGGTATTAACTAGTGTTTTTTATTTCTTTGTTGTAATTTTTGATTTCAAACTTGACGACGGCTTGTAATAGTAATAAGTCCGCATCCACTCTTCCCTCAGAACCTGCTGGATCGTCGGCTGGCCCCCCACACGAAGGGGGATGACGAAATTAGACAAATGGCCGAAGCTATCATGGATAAAGTTGTTGAACAACTACTAAATGAGGCTGCAGAAGTAGTACTTCAGGGAAGACTAGATGTTATTGTAAAAACATTTGAAATGTGATCTATGTAATATTTTGTAACTTTGAATGTAATATACAAATTTCTTTTTAAGATTCAATTCTTTACGATGCATGAAATTTAACATACATACCGTTTTTGAGCCTTCGGCGAAAAAACACCTTCCCTTCTTTTCATGCTTCGTGAAGAAAAACTTTTATGTATCCCGACAACTTCGACACTGCTCTGATGAAGCATATCTATGCTTCGTAAAAATTTTTTCCGAAGATGTACTTCGAAGGTCAATATCGTATTCCCTTTTTCGGCCTTAGCACAATTTTCACTTTTTCAAAATATTCTCCGAAGATCAATATTGTATCCCCTTCTTGTGCCATATGCAGCATGATGTATGATGCTTATGCTATGCAAAATGATGTGATGATGTTATGTTATGTAGATGGCATTTGTTCCGAAGATACACACATATCCCACAAAATATTTTTGTACCAGCGCTGACTTTTCGCTGTAAGCTCTGCATTCCCTTAGGAACGACTTTGGAGCTTCTTCGCCTTTTACTTAGGCGGTATCAGCAGTTGACTTTTCGCTGTAAGCTCTGCATTCCCTTAGGAACGACTTTGGAGCTTCTTCGCCTTTTACTTAGGCGGTATCAGCGTTGACTTTTCGCTGTATGCTCTGCATTCCCTTTGGAACGACTTTGGAGCAGAAAACTTACACTGCGTTCCCTTTGGAACGACTTTTTCTGATTTCAGCAAACTTACTCTGCGTTCCTTAGAACGACTTTTTGTTGCTTCGAAGGATTTTCAATAATTCGAAGGTCCTCCTTGTTATCGTAAACTTTTTCATGAAGACGAAAAAATGTCCTTTATTACACAGAAAATAGAACTGAATGGAAAAAACTGGTACGATATTTGTCAATAGATGTGCTTCGACTCTGGCACAGTGCTATTGACTGTGCGAGCTTCGGATTGTTCTCTGAGATCCCTTTGGTGTGGAGCATATTGGCTCCCTTCTGGCTGTTGGCCTTGTTGCAACGGTGGTGGAGGCTGAGGCTGTTGCCAGGAAGCTTGAGGTTGACTCGCCGAAGCAACAGAAACTGCAGGGTGGTTGCCTATGTATTCTGGGATGTAAGGCATATGGTACGAAGCAGTATGCATGACCTGCTTCGGCTGAGCTTGTTGCGCTGCTGCTTCGGCTATCTCCTTTTGCTTCTGGATGGTAACATGGCACATCCTGGTGGTATGGCCCTTGTTTTCACCACAGAATAAGCAAAATACTCTCCTTGGTTGATCTCCAAATCTTCCGCCGAAGCCCCTGGCGCCTCTGCCTCTTGGAGCTGGTGGCCGAAAGAAACTTTGCTGTTGCCCCGAAGCCTGTGAGGAGCACTGCGACCTGTTCTGCTGACTCCCCTTATCATCATTTTGAGTAGAGTTGTGGATGGACCTGACATGCCTCGGATAGAATCTTCCTCCAAAGCCCCTGGTCATTTCAGAAAATCTGAAAGCCTCCTCCCTTCTTTGGCGAAAATCGTTGTCGGCACGAATGTACTCGTCCATCTTCTGGAGTAGCTTCTCCAAAGTTTGAGGAGGCTTCCTAGCAAAGTATTGAGCTGAAGGTCCAGGACGAAGCCCCTTGATCATGGCCTCAATGACAATTTCATTGGGCACCGTTGGTGCCTGCGCCCTCAAACGCAAGAACCTTCTGACATACGCCTGAAGGTATTCTTCATGATCCTGAGTGCATTGGAACAGGGCCTGAGCAGTGACCGGCTTCGTCTGAAAACCTTGGAAGCTGGTTAACAACATGTCCTTCAGCTTTTGCCATGAAGTGATCGTTCCTGGTCGAAGGGAGGAATACCAGGTTTGAGCAACACTCCTGACAGCCATAACAAAAGACTTTGCCATGACTGCCGTATTGCCGCCATATGAAGATACTGTTGTTTCGTAGCTCATCAAAAACTGCTTCGGGTCTGAGTGGCCGTCGAACATGGGAAGCTGGGGCGGCTTGTAGGATGAAGGCCAAGGTGTAGCCTGCAGCTCAGCGGACAGAGGAGAAGTATCATTCAAAAGCAAAATTTCCATGGTGGAAATTCTCATACCAGTCATCTTCGTTGAAGAAACCCTCCTGATGAAGATCCTTGTGCTGAGGCCTTCGGTTCTGCTCATCCTGAGTAAGATGGCGAACTTCTTCAGAAGCTTCGTCTATCTGTCCTTTGCAGTTCAACTAGCCTGGCCATCTTTTCCTTCTTCCTCTGCACCTGTTGATGAAGCATCTCCATATCCCTGATCTCTTGGTCTAGCTCATCCTCCTGAAGCGTCAGGGCTGACGGCCTTCCTCTTCTGGCTTCGGGCCTCCCGAAGAGAGACAGTCTCCTGATTGTGGTCCAGCGGTTGCAGGGCTGCAGCCCCAGTTGCTGAAGCTTTCTTCGGCGCCATAGCGAAGGTTTATGGCTTCCGAAGGTGTTCAAAAACTCAAAGTGGAAGTGAGTTCACCGGAGGTGCGCGCCAATGTTGGGGACTTGTTCTCAAATGCTTCGGATTAAGAACAAGGCAACATAAAAAGTGTTAAATGATAAAGCCCTTCGTCCTTTGAGACATTATTTCCCTTCGAGATATAATGTGTTCCGGACGAAGGTCACAAACAACATATCTTCGTAAGCACAATAAACTATGACGAAGAACTTACATGCAACATAAAGAGCATTATAAACATTTAAATATTATCACAACGTCATTTCTATTTTATTATCATATAAAAATAGAAATGAGTTCAAATTACAAGTGTACCTTCGGATTCCAGGAGGGCAAAAGTACAAGGATGACGGAAGGCAAATGCCAAGTCAGCGTGAACAGTACGGGGGTACTGTTCATCTATTTATAGGCGTGGGACGTAGCCCATGAAAAATTACATTCATGTCCATTACATTTGCTAATGACTTATGGGAATCCATTAAGGCCTAAGTAGTCTTTTCGTCTTTAAGTCGGTTCCCCTTTCTGCTATCGCGACGAAGCTTTCTACGCATAGCTTCGGCTGTGCACCATTCTTCGTACAGCTTGGTAATCAGCTTCGTACATCTTGGGCTTCATTCTGACCGTACTCCATGCTCATGATCCGAGTCCGAAGATACATGTTCATATAATTCACTTGGAAAATATTGTCAAATCATGTTTTTGAGGACCTTCGGAGGACGAAGGCCCCCAACAGTGAGCAATCCAGTCGAATTCGGCCGATGATTGATGCCCCCAAGTGGATAAGCACAAGCGGCAAGCTCCAAGAATTGCCCCAGTGAAGTCCGGACTGTGGTCTAGCGCAGCTCGGCCGGCGGCAGCGTACTTTCCTCTCCCCTATTCTCTGTTGGCGGCGCGGGTGGGTGAACACGCTACGAAGCATGGCCAGGTGGGGAAGAAAAAGGAACTGCCCTGGCCACCTTTATACGGAGGAGAGGAGGTCGGTAGCGCCTGGATTGCGGATATGACCGAGAATCATGGCAGCCTAGGCAGGGTCTGTGCGGCTTCCTAGCGCCGGTAGTTTACCCGAGCGCGAGGATGCAGGAGGCTAATCCGACAGATGGGCCCCACGAGTCAGCAAGGATGCCTAGGCAACACGCGCCTGACAGATCGGCACACAAGCCAGTGAAGGCCGGAGCGCGCGCATGTGGGCTTGAGAGCTGGCTGGCGTGCAGTAGAGAGGGTGGGGTGGGCCGGTTTGAGGGAATAGGCCCAACAGGAGAAAAAAAATTGCTTTCCTTTTTATTTTCTTTTATAATTCTCCTTTCCCTTTTCTGATTTTTTTTATTCAGGTTTTGAATTCAAATTTAAATGTGACTTGCACTCATATTACATGTGTCAATTAGAACATACTAGTGTGGAAGATTTGTATATATTTATTTTATCTCATTTGTTTAGTGTTTTCTCCCCTTTCCTCAAACCCTAGAATTTCCTTCTCTCCAGTTTAAGTCTAAATTCTATTTTGAACATAAATGTCCCTCTTTAAAATTTTGTTACTTCATATATTTATTTTATTATTATATTTTTTCTCTTATATAAATTTTGGGGCTTACAAATCCTATCCCCCTTAACGGAAATCTCGTCCTCGAGATTTGTAAGAAAGAGGGTATACTCATATTGTCTCAACACATATGCACAAACAAAAATCTCAGCATGATGCATAATTTATTAGCAGCACATGGGGTCCATTAGACCTTATTATTCCTCCTAACATAGTATCATATCAACTACTAACTAAAGTAACATTTAGATCTTACAAATAGTAGTAATTTATATATATGTTTATGTAGCTTAGTGGAGCTCGTGGTGGTGAAGGTAGTTGTTGTTGTTGTCGTTGTCTCTCCAACCGTGATTGCCTTATTTCTTGACGTATCTCCAGACGGACCTGGCGTATTTCCTCGCGTTCTTGTCTTATCTGATTTTGCATTTCGGTCACCATGTCTGTCAATTGTTGTATTACCAGCCTTTGGGCGGCAACCACTTGATCAATTTCAATAGGTGGAGGATTTGGAGGATTCATTTCTGTTTGTTGTTGTATGGTAATCTTCCCTTCCTAGTATTGACCATGAAAGTTAGAAGCATATGCGAATATAGTTTTGCAATGAAAAGTATTTGGTAAGCAGAATGAATAGGCCAGTAGCTGGTTATGATCAAAAGATTCTTTATCAAGGCTTAATATTTGTTTTATGTACAGATTGGGGTAACTAGTCGTATAAGGTGAATATCCAAAGGTAGGATAGAATTTGTCAAGATAAGTTAAACTATATGGCGTAGGTCAAAAACTTGTGTGACATTTGGTGGGGACAGATAGATTATGCCATTCATCATGACTATGTGTTAGGTTAACTCTTTTGCTCATGGTTGAGTTGATCTTATATGCTAAATTAACACTTGGCTAAAAGAGTCTAATCTCTTCTACCAATATCACTGATATGTTTAAGTAGACCACATTAGATAAATCATCTTAGATTCTATAATCCTATTTAAGAATACCATGTAGTTGAGCATATCCAGCTGACTTTATCTTTATGAAATTCTAGTATATATATACATATATTTTTAAGTGGAACTTCCCATTAGTATTTTTTATACACCTGAAATTCTTCATGCATTAACAGGTGTGGCATAGGAATCAAGGGTACATGAGATTTTAGCTATTTGGTGAGTGCAGAGAAGTTTTGGAGGTAAAAGGAAGTTAAGTAATGGAGACTTTTATTCTGGGTGGTGAATCTTGACTCATCTGAAGATTTTTTTACTTGTATCCTTCATTTTCGAGATTAACCTTCTTCTTGGGCCTGATTTAGTAGAAACAGATCTTTAGATGAGGTAGGGTATAGGTTAGATTGGATATAACTGGATTAGACTAGTTTAAGTTAAATAAATCTACCAGGGTAGAATACATATTATTAATATATGTTAGAATCCTTTGAGATAGGACAGATTATATGGGTAGGTAGGTCAAAATCTTTGTCGGTTAAACATACTGGGTTATGCAACTATCGAGTGGTTGAAGTAGTTGCATATTGCCAGGTTGAACTAAGATTCCAATTTAATTAAAACATATTTATAAGGGTAGGAACAAATCTAATTTCACCACTATTATCTAACATGTTTGTCCATTAGAGTAGATCTGATCAAATTAGATGGGATCAGAATTAAATTGGTGTAACCAGATTAGACTAGCTGAGATCTACTTAATTTATTTTGGAATAGATCTTGTTTGTTACACTATTGAGATAAGCAAATTGGTGGGGATAAGTATGCTTGTTAGGTCAAGATGAGTCTCTAAGATCATGGTAGAATCTTTTGAGATTGGTTAGATCTATTAGGATAAGATGAGAGTCCTTTCGAGAAGAGATGAGTCTATTAAGGTAAGAGAGTATCTTTTAAGATAGGATGGATCATTTTAAGATAAGAGAGAGTCTTTTAAGATAAGATGGATCTATATGAAATAGGTATACTTTAATGGAGGATAATATAAGTTGTTTATTTATCTCATGAATTTTTTTTATATATCTATACGTATATGTAGATGTAATTGTGGACATTACTCCACGATTACACACACTCAATCAAAGATCCAAATCAGACAAATATCATAAGAACAAACAAACAACATTTTTAAATATAGAAAATAGTTTTGGTTTGGTCTTAGGCCTCCTATCTCTTAAAAATGTCATAGGGGTAGGGATTCCAAGGTGTGAAATCCGTCTTGTCTTAGAATAGAGAAGGTAAGAATGATTAGAGTAGTACAGTAGAAGGTGAGACATGATCAAGATAAGATAGGTAGAGAATGAATCAGAGTAAGGTAAGTATAGAAGGAATCAGAATAAGGTAAGTAGGTAAGGGTTGTCCATTTCTATCTAGGTTTCATCCTACAGTTAACATTTCCTCTGATACCACTTCTGTAACACCCGGTTTCTAAGGGACAAAGCCGGGTGCATCTCATACATGCGCCAAAGAAGGCAACATATATAATAACAGAGTGTATAGAGATAAATGTCACAATATAATCAGAGTACTTATTACATAGCGGAAGACTTACAAAAATAAAATATAAATATAACAGGATCTAAAATCCATCCTTGGCGCCAGAAAGTCAACTGGGAGACGCCACCTAGATCGAATCGAACTCCTCGATATGCGGCTCCACTTGAACCACCTGTATTTCTCCTTTGGGGGGGGTGTGAGACAGCAAGGGTGAGCTCACACATGTTCATCGCTCAACAAGTTGTGGGGAATAATGTGGCATGAACTCACCAAAGGTGGGAGCTCATGAAGTGTAAGGCTTACCAAAGAGAATGGTTAAAGCTGGGCATTGCTTTTAAAAGTTAGTCAAAATTTTATTAGCAATTACTAAGTATAAGTAGATACCAAACCATGATAATAATAGAACAAAATTAATAACAAATCCCATGCAAATGCAAATGACAAATTGAGTTTAGGTTCGATAGTTTAATCATGTGAGGGTCCGAGCCGCTCATGACCGTGAGCACGGCTAGTATACCAGTTTTACACTCTGCAGAGGTTGCGCATCTTTACCCACAAGCCGTGTTACCCATTTGCCAAGGGGTCATGAATCTCATACACCTCTACCAAGGAAGCGAGGCAGGGTAACACTACGAGGCCTTTACAAAGTTCCACTAGCTTCAGAAAACCCGCTACAGTTTATAGGAAGCTCCAGTGCAGGAATCTCTCGCCTGACCGCCATCGCAGCAAAAATCCACTAGCTTTCCTAGTTAATCAGCCAAGGGCGTCCCATTAAACCCTTGTGGTAGCACTGTTTTCCCAGGTGGTCGCTCCATGTTCCAATTAATATAATGATCTTATCATGAACATAAATAACATAACAGAATAATTGGAACATGGATGTAATGAAATATTAATCCCAAAACCATATAGAGCAATAGCATAACTACCCAAGTGATTCAGGGATAAACAAGGTAAAAGGATAAACAGTCTAGGATGACCTATTGGGTCCCATCAAAATTAAACCTATGCATTGATAAATGATAATAAAGAATATTATTGGGTAACAAAAGTGGATCAATGGCACAACTTGCCTGGCACTTGAGATTCTAGGTGACAGGATGAACTTCATGTGACTCGAGACCTCGCTGCTAGTCGTAGCAATACAAACAAACATGGTATAGACAAAATTCACATCACACCAAACATGAGTACAAACTGAATAATAATAATCTACGTGTTGCTACAAGATCGTGGGTTCGAGAACTACTAAGATCGGAGTTACGATTAAGGAGTTACGATCTTATAAAAGATCCATGTGATTAAAATATTTAAACTATATTATTATTTGGTTAATATAAATCATATGGGAGGTTATTCAACTTTAATCTAAGCTATAAATTGACCATAGATCATATTCTAGTAATCAATAGTGACAAGCAGTTTAACCAGACTAACCAACATCAGTTAACTATAGATCTAATTATAAAATAAAGAGACAATGTATAATAAATATTGTTACTGCATAGTAAATATTTATACAGGACTAACGCAACTGGAACGAGTCAATTCAGAATTTAAAACGAAAGAGCTAGGCATTCCTAAAGTTATTTAATAGCTAGAATAGAATGACTCATGTGAATAATTTTAATTCAAGTGTCATGACTAAACAGAGCTACTAATTGATAGAAAATATTAATACCAAATTATTGCAACTGGAATGGTGTAAAAATGGGTTAAAACCAATTAATTATGAATTAACTAAGTTTCTAGAATTAGTTTTACATTAAAAACTAATTCTGAAATGAACTTCACTACTTCTGGTCTGCGCACAAGAAATCTGGAAAGTGCAGGGGCCTCAGCGCAAGATTCTCCAGACTTAGAGCACAGTCACCCTAGGACTGCGGGTTGATTCTCTAATATTCCAGGGGCTCTTTAGAAAACGTTTCACAGCGAAGGGATATCACGGCATCAGAGCCGTCCGATCAACACCGGACGCGCCAGATTAAATCGCCAGGGGTTTGAACCGGTATGGCACCAGGGCCATAGGATCACGATCCGACGATGACAGTTTTAAAGGGGTAAGGAGGGTTCTGATCCACACTGATTTCATCCAACGACCCATGATCGATCCCGAAGGGAGTATTATCTGTGCGATCACGATCGTTGGCCATCAATCTAACGGTTTAGATTAGGTGCTCGAAGGGATACGTTCCGGTTGGATCCTATCCATCGGATGAAGATCTAACGGACCCGGGTCGACTCTCCCCAACCCTTTCCTTCATTCCCTGGGCACCACGGATTGAACACGACGGCCAGGGAACCCGCCATAGGTGGAGCACCATCTCCGGCGTGAAATTACCCCGCGCACCGAACTCATCTTCGCCCACCGATGCGATGCAACAAGCTTTAAGAACTGAGTCTGTACGCTTGAAGTATTCATACCCTCGGCAAAGATGCGGTGAAGCCCTGAGACGGCGAGGCGCGGTCGACGACACACCAGGGATTCTGGTGAGCAATCCAGTCGAATTCGGCCGATGATTGACGCGCCCAAGTGGATAAGCACGAGCGGCAAGCTCCAAGGATTGCCCCAGCGAAGTCCGAACCGTGGTCTAGCGCAGCTCGGCCAGCGGCAGCGTACTTTCTTCTCCCCTATTCTCTGTTGGCGGCGCGGGTGGTTGAACACGCTACGAAGCATGGCCAGGTGGGGAAGAAAAAGGAACTGCCCTGGCCACCTTTATACGGAGGAGAGGAGGTCGGTAGCGCCTGGATTGCGGAATATGGCCGAGAATCACGGCAGCCCATGCGGGGTCCGTGCGGCTTCCTAGCGCCGGTAGTTTACCCGAGCGCGAGGATGCAGGAGGCTAATCCGACAGATGGGCCCCACGAGTCATCGAGGATTCCTGGGCAACACGCGCCTGACAGATCGGCCCACAAGCCAGTGAAGGCCGGAGCGCGCGCGTGTGGGCTTGAGAGCTGGCTGGCGTGCAGTAGAGAGGGTGGGGTGGGCCGGTTTGAGGGAATAGGCCCAACAGGAGAAAAAAACTGCTTTCCTTTTTATTTTCTTTTATAATTCTCCTTTCCCTTTTCTGATTTTTTTATTTAGGTTTTGAATTCAAATTTAAATGTGACTTGCACTCATATTACATGTGTCAATTAGAACATACTAGTGTGGAAGATTTGTATATATTTATTTTATCTCATTTGTTTAGTGTTTTCTCCCCTTTCCTCAAACCCTAGAATTTCCTTCTCTTTGTCAAATTCTCAAATTCCAGTTTAAGTCTAAATTCTATTTTGAACATAAATGTCCCTCTTTAAAATTTTGTTACTTCATATATTTATTTTATTATTATATTTTTTTCTCTTATATAAATTTTGGGGCTTACACCTCTCTGCAATTTTCAAAAGCATCTTTGAAGTCCAAATCAGCAGCATATAATTCCTTTATAGTCTCCAAACCAAATATTTTATGATTAAGTTGGGAAAGCATAGTATAACGTCTAGATAAAGCATCAGCAATCACATTATCCTTTCCTTTTTATGCTTAATAATGTAAGGAAATGATTCTATGAATTCAATCCATTTAGCATGTCGTTTGTTTAGATTAGATTGTCCCTTAAGATACTTCAAAGATTCATGATCCGAATGTATGACAAATTCTTTAGACCATAGATAATGTTGCTAAGTTTGTAAAACTCGTACTAAAGCATATAATTCTTTGTCATATGTAGAATAATTCAGAGTTGGACCAAGCAATTTTTCACTAAAGAAAGCAACAGGTTTACCTCCTTGATTGAGCACTCCTCCAATCCCAATGCCGCTCGCATCACACTCGAGCTCGAATATCTTGTCAAAATCAAGAAGTTGCAGCAGTGGTGCTTGTGTGAGCTTTGACTTGAGGGCATCAAAAGCTTGTTGTTGTGATGGTCCCCAACAAAACATCACTCCATTCTTTGTCAACTCGTGGAGAGGTGCTACAATTGGTGCTGAAATCCCGCACAAATCGCCTGTAGAATCCTGCAAGACCAAGAAAACTTCGAACCTGCATGACCGTGGTTGGAAGTGGCCAGCTCGTGATGGCAACAATTTTTGCCTCATCCATCTCAATGCCCTGCGATGTCACAACATATCCAAGAAAAGACACACGATCGGTGCTGAAGGTGCACTTCTCAAGGTTACCAAATAAACGTGCATCACACAAAACATCAAAAACAACATGTAAATGTTCAATATGATCATCATGAGACTTACTATAGATAAGAATATCATCAAAATATACCACCACAAATTTACCAATGAAAGCACGTAAAACCTCGTTCATCAATCTCATGAAAGTGCTAGGCACATTAGTTAAACCAAAAGGCATGACTAACCACTCATAAAGACCGAACTTAGTTTTAAATGCAGTTTTCCATTCATCACCTAAAGACATACGAATCTGGTGGTATCCACTACGCAAGTCAATTTTAGAGAAAACAATAAAACCACTTAATTCATCAAGCATGTCATCCAATCTAGGAATAGGATATCTGTACTGAATTGTGATGTTATTAATGGCTCTATAATCAACACACAAGCGCCAAGTGCCATCTTTCTTATGAACCAAAAGAACAGGAACAGAACAAGGACTAAGGCTCTCACGAATGTACCCACGCTAGAGAAGGTCCTGTACCTGGCGCTGAATCTCCTTAGTCTCCTCGGGGTTGGTCCTATAGGCAGCACGGTTGGGCAAGCTCGCCCCTAGAATTAAATCAATCTTGTGCTCAATGCCTCGCACAGGTGGCAATCCAGGGGGTATCTTAGAGAGAAACACATCCATATACTCTTGCAAAAGGTTAGCAATAGCAGGTGGCAAAGCAATAGACGTATCATCAATGGAATAGAAAGCATTTTTGCACACTAAGGCATAGCAAAGTCCAACAGAGGCATGTAACTCATCAAGATCAGATTTAGTGGCTAGCAAAGTAGGAGTTTTTAACTTAATAGGTTGCTGATTTTCAGAGTTCAAAACACCTTTTTGCTTAGCATTAGTCTTTTTCTCATGTTCAAAGTGGACAATTTCAGTGGGAGTCATAGGAAGCAACACAATTTTCTTTCCCTTATGCATGAAAGCATATTTATTAGATCTACCATGGTGAATAGCATCAGTATCAAACTCCCAAGGATGTCCCAGTAAAAGAGAGCAAGCATCCATAGTCACCACATCGAAATCAGCAAAGTCATGGTAAGAGCCAATAGAAAAATGCACCCTTGCTGTTTTTGTTACCTTGAACTTACCGCTATTGTTAAACCATTGAATGTGATAAGGGTGGGGATGCTCTCGTGTGGTCAAGCCAAGCTTCTTGACCACCTCAACGTTCACTAAGTTGTCGCAGCTAACACCGTCAATGATGGTATGTACACGGCAGTCCTTGACGATGAGGAACATGTTGAAGAGGTTGTGGCGCTGTCTATTGTCGTCGTCACTAGCCGTGGTACTCAAAGCTCAGTTGCACAATCAAGGCCTTATAGGTCTCGGTCGCTGTTGTACCAAGAACCTCTTCATCACCATCATAAGTCTCTGCAATTTTAGCTCCAACAGTATCTTCATCTTCAACATCAGAAGCACTAACATACCCACCATCACTAGTAGCAATGTATGCCTGTTTGTTGGGGCAAACTCGCTGAATATGGCCAAGTCCCTGGCAGCGGTGGCACTTGATGTCAGAGGAGTGGCCTGTGGAAGAGGTGCTCGTAGCAGGTTTTGCTGCAACAACAGAAGGCCCATCGGAAGATGTGGACGTCCGTACGCCTGAAGATGATGACGCCTTGGCTGGCGCCGGTGGCTGGCGCCGGTGGCTGGCGTGGAGCGAAAGTGCTGCTCCCCCACTGTTGACGACCCTGTAATTCTTTTTCTGCCAACATAGAAAGATGGAACAAGCGTTGTATAGAATGATATTCTTTATAATCAACAATATCCTGAATCTCCCGCCTCAATCCCCCATAAAACCTAACCATTTGATCCTCTGGATCCTCAACTACCCCACATCGTAGCATACCTTTCTGAAGCTCTTGGCAGTATTCCTGTACCGACATGTCTCCCTGATCTAAGCGTTGCAATTTTTTCGAAGATCACATCTATAAGAAGGGGGAATAAAGCGAGTTCGCATCTCCTCTTTTAACGCACTCCATGTTTATCGTGCAGCACATGTGTTAACAAGTTCATTCCACCAAATGATAGCAAAATCTCTAAATTCACTAGTGGCTTGTCTAACCCTATGCTGCTCAGGAACAAGATGGGAATTAAATTTTTGTTCTACCATCATCTCCCAGTCTAAGTAAGCTTCAGCATCATAAGAACCCATGAACGGTGGAATAGAGAACTTAATCTTAGCAAATGGATCATGGTCTGGATTCAGGATTATGACGACGTCTACCATTACCTCTCATACCTTAGTTGATTACGTGCGAGGCGCTGTCGCAACAGTGCATAAACATCGTCGTCATCGTCGTCCACAGGAGAGTGAGATGGGGCTGGAGTTGGTGGTGGGCGATGAGCCTCCAGTACGTCCATGCGTGTAACAAGTTCAGCAACTCGTCGATCAAGCTGCTCATAGGATGTTGCCGCAGAGTCCTGGTATTTTTTAAAAGCTTCAATCATCACGCGCATCATCTTCTTCAATTCCATCAGAGAGACACACTCATCGTCGTTAAGCTTAGGCCCCTTGTCCTTGTCCATTTGATTCTTTGGTCTTGTCATTGTTAGCACAAAATAGAGACAAAAAGGCAACAAACAATGTGAACCCTACAACTATCTCTCAGGGTAGTGGTGGACGTGGTGGAATACAAATTATGAAGCGTCTTACCCCGCTCTTATAAGGTTCTTACCATCACTGCAGGTGGCAAACGGTGACCGGTGTGACAGTCCAACGAGTGTGGGTGTGATTGCAAAGGAGTACCTGTTCTGCTCGAGAGAAAGCTGGAGTTCTGGCAAGGCTGACTAAGTATATATATGTGGCACACAAGTCAGTAACAGATAGCAATGCTGATAAGTGTTCCAAGTACTCGTCCTAGTTGCTGGCCTAGAAAATGTAATAGAACAGTTGGACCAAAGCACAAGAAAGGAGGTAAAAGTATCTAGTAGAAATGGCAGTTCTGTAAATAGAGCAGATTTTTCAGCACTAGTAGAAATCAAAGGCGCGTTTGCAAAGGAGTACGAGCAAAAGAGCTCGAAATATTCTGAATTTTTTACACTGATCCAAAAACACAAAGGATGGAAGCACACAAAATTTTACTTGAAACAGAGTTGTATTGTGATCTAGAGAAATTCACAAAGGATCTCTGAAATTCCTGAAAATACATAAATAATTTTTTTAATTATCTTCCCGATTTTTTTGAATTTTTTGACTGAACCAAACAGGCCGAAGGAGTCAGGAATCTGTTGTAAAAAATTGAGCTCAAACAGGGCACCGAGCGAAAAGTTATACCCGTTTTATGGAAGGTACCTCATGTTATGGTTTTCAAAGGCACAAATCGGCAGGAACCGAAGCGGCGGCTATGGAGCATAGGGTTGGTTCTAGAGATAGGATTTGTTTTGTGGATATGGTTGGTTTAGATACAGGATCTATTTTGTGGATATGGTCGGTTTTAAAGATAGGATCTGTTTTGTGGATAGGGTCGGTTGTAGAGATAGGATCTGTTTTGTGGATAGAGTCGGTTTTAGAGATATGATCTGTTTTGTAGATAGGGTTGGTTTTGTAGGATGGAAGTGGATGGACATAATCAAACTAAACCAAAACAAATCTAAACCAGCAACCAAACTCAACCTAGAACACAAACTCAGAACTGCGGACTCTAAAACTGAATTGTGCAAAGACTAAGTCGATGGTTTTAGGTTGGAATAAACTGATCGTAAATATATTTTTTGGCATTTTGTGGACTATGGGATAAAACAAAATTAATCTAAAGGTAGGATTATACCTCACGAGCAACCTGGAAATCTGATACCAATTGATAGTAGACGCGGCCCGATCTTCCGTGAGATACGATAACTTGATTGAGTGGAGATCTCGTCGTTGATGATCCAAGGCTCCGAGCGAACGGTTCCTCGCAATCACTACACCACGGCTCCAGTTGGTTATCACCCGTAACACACGAATGACCTCGCCACGAAGGCTTATCCCTGCAAGCGCAATCAAGAACATAAGCAAGAACAGGAAACAAACCGATGACAGCGACACTGTTCAATGACAGAATTGATCTAAGCAAAACCCAAACCTAATGTGGTGGCGGCTGCTGAATAAATAAAGTATTAGGGCGTGCGTGACCCCTAGACTCGCCCCTAATGGGCTCCGACGCGATACACGGCACAACAGCCCAACAGACGGTGTCGCAGCACCAAAACAGATTCTAAATGCTGACTTGTTTCGACTATTCCCGTTGACTCATGACGAATTTTAGGGTGGAACCAGTTGGGTTGGTTAGATAATCTCCTTATCTTTCCAACCATATCAAGTCCGTCGCAATCGGAGTTTGGATGCATCTTGGGCGTCCATTTTAGTGCAGACTGGTCCTGGAACCCGAGATGGAGTCGCAGCCGAGTCAGACTTGATCTCCTTCCTATTGTGGGCGCCCTTGCTGCTCCTGCTCAACACCTAGGCCTTTCCCAAGTCCTTGCTGGTCCTCTCCAAGGTTCCTAATCATCAAAACATCCATGGCCCCTAAGCGTAAGCTCTAAAACACAATTGACTAGGCTAGAACGTACCTGGAGATTTAGCTGTCGTGCACGCGATCGTGTTATCGGTCCATTCATTGTATATATAGAAGTGATGTCCTCATAATTATATGTAAACAATGTAATTTTATTATTTTTTTCCTATGGCACCCTTTTCCTTTCAAGAGGGGAGAAATGTTTTTAATGGGGCCATAGGTTGTAATTTTCATTTTTTAGCCCTATGCAATACAAGGGCTAATTCCCCCACATGTAAAATGTAACATGAGGAACCGCACCATCGAGTGCAAGAGGCCATGGAGAAGCTCAAGAGTCATCCCTAAAGGGATGCAGAGATAAAATGTCACCTAAGAGGTGAAGAAGCTACAAAGTCGTTCCTAAAGGGACGAGAGTAAGTTATGAAGCTCCAAAGTCATTCCTAAGGGAATACAGAGCTAAAATACCACCTAAATCAAGGGTGAAGAAGCTCTAAAGTCGTTCCTAAGGGAATGTAGAGGTTAAAGCCACCTAAGTAAAAGGTGAAGAAGCTCCAAAGTCGTTCCTAAGGGGATACAGAGCTTAGCTCAAAAGTCGTTCCTAAGGGGATGCAGAGCTGAAATACCACCTAAGTAAAAGGTGAAGAGACTCGAAATTCGTTCCTAAGGGGATGCAGAGTCTGGGTGTGTTTTTGGCATACATTTGCATATTTCATCACATCATTCTTTGCATTCATATGAACATACATTAGACATTCGTAGATTCATCATCATGGCATAAAGCATAGACATTAACAGAAAAACAGGAAATGCCTGTCGTTGATGAGAAAAATGCTTTGTTGCATACGAAGATGCTTCATCTTTAATGAAAAACGTTTTGATGTGAACGAAAAGAAGGGAAGGTGTTTTTCGCCTTTGGCTCAAAAGACCACAAGCATTGGTTTCGTCCGCAACAAAACAGATCATGCATGAGCGAAAGGTAAAATGGTATTACAAGGTATTAACAAATATTTACAATAATTTGTCCAACTGACAATTACAATTTCTCGCTATATGATACAAAGAGTTTCTAAGTCTTTCTACAGATCAATACAAAAGGAGATTCTAGGGTCTTCAGCATTTTAGCAAGCTTTGGATTAGCGACCTTTGGCACCATCATTCTATAGAAAAACAAGGCATAAGGTAATCGGAAATTTAATAAGGAAAAATCAAGGTAAAAAGACAAAGGTAAAGTTTCATACTGAGTTAAGCAGCTTTCGTGCTTCATCCCTGGCCAATTCACTCCCACCCTTTGCCCAAATTTGGGTAATAAATCTATTTCCTATACTTTGGGCCTCGGTCGGAACGTCAACCAAATCCGAAGATGTAAGATTGAAGTTCGGCTTGTTGACAGCTCTCACGTGATTGCACCCGACCTTCATGAATGCTGCAGCTGTGCCGCGTGAGGCCTCCAGAGCACAGAAATCTCTGTGTCCAGTTATAACTTCATCAAGGGCCTCAACTTCATTCTCGATATGCTTGAAGGCCCCGGGGATGTCTCCGGTAGAATCAGTGATTTCTTCAGAAGTGGCTCTGACTGAGTTAAATATCTCCTTCAATTGATTAATGCATCGAGTGGTAAAGCCAGAGCATTTGTCCCATAGGTCCTTAATAGTTTCACTTGGCTTCGCATTCTTTTCGGCTTCGGCTTCGACCTTTGCTTTTAGTTCCTTCATTTCGGGGTCGAAGGGCTTTGACCTCTTGTCCAAGGTTGCTCGAGCTTCGTCTAGCTCTTTGCTCAGCTTATCATTCTGAGACCGCGCTTCAGCGAGGGAGCCTTCGGCTGAATGCAGCAGGCTGTCTTTTTCCTTTAAAGACTCTTCAAGTTTCTTAATTTTATCTTCTAAGCCTTCAATGATAACTTCATTTTTTCTATCTTCGGTATCCTGCTGCATTTTCAAGGCCTTGCTTAATAACATACTCTGCAAAATAAGTTAGAATTAGAATACTCAAACCATTACAAAGGTAATATTAAAAAGTGTAGAGAAAAACTTCACCTTGAAATTGGAATAAAACAAACTACCGACAATATGTTGCCGCCTGTAGCAGCTAATGTCAGTTTCCAACTTCGGGAATCCAACACTCTTGGATAAGGTGCTTACGATCTTCGCTCTGGCACGGTCACGAATGCATCCCAAGATTTCTTCATCGACCCCACCAAAGAGTATGGACCCCAGTTGGTAACCATATGACATAGCGAATTCATTTAATTCAACATATCTTCCTCAGAAAGTTCCTGGCCACCTAGGTGCCGAAGGTCAAAATCCTTCTCTTTCGAAGGAGCATCATCAATTTTCTTCCCTTTATCAGGCACTACGGCCATGCTTTTCTCTGCAACCACATCTGCCTTCTCTGCAACCACATCTGATATAAGTTTGTAAATTTCTGACATTGTGGCTGCGAATTCTTTAGCTTCGGCTCCGCCATCATCTTCAGCGTCGATAGGAATCATTGCTTTCACTACCGAAGCTGAAAGCAGCGTTTGCTCAATCGTATGCATTACATTCACAATCCGCTGCTTCCTCTGCTCTCCAACCTTCTCCTCCGTGGCCGAAGGCATTCTCTTCTTCTGTAAAAGGTTGATCAGTTCCGATATCAAAGGACTTAGCAGCTTGAAGGGTGGGGATTCAGTCATTACCTTCAAAATTTCCGACACTTTGGCAGCAGAAGGTGACGAAGGGCTCAAGGTTTTCTTCGGCGCTTCATCTACCTTCGGTTTGGCAGAAGATATCTCAAGTTTCCTCTTCTTAGGAGCTCGTGCCTTCGGCTCCGGCGCTGCTTTCTTCAGAGCCTTTTCGTCCGCCTTCACAAATCGGGCAGCTTCCCTGCTCAGAATGCTGACAATTCTTTTTCTTTTACTCCCCCGGCCCCTTCGTCATGTCTTTCATAGTCTAGATACTCGAAGTTTAGTGCATTCATTACACGATTTAGCCTTCGTTTCGGCCGGGTGCCGAAGGCAATAGTCATTAATTGATCGTCTTTCTTTGTGTAATTGCCAAGAATCTCATTGCACATAGTTTTAATCATTTCTAGCCATTCAGTGCATGGTTACTTGAATTGTTTCTCAAATTTGAAATGGTAGGGGAGTCGTACAAGCTCATATTTCTTTCCCCTTCTTCTTCGGCATCCCCCAACCGTTAGAGGTCGAAAAGGTCTTGTTCGCCAAGTATTCCTGTACTAAATCTCTGGTGCTAATTTCAGCAGCCACCACTCTGAATTCAACCTCAGCTAGCTAGCACGAGGAGCCAAGCTGCATATGGCACAATGGCCTTGTCATCCTGAAGCTTAATCTCATAGGACTCATAACCATAGTCATCAAGTTTTCCCTCTTCTTCTCGTCAGCTTTTACGTAGAACCACTCATTTGTCCACCCGGTCGGCCACTTGGTACGGTAGCCGATTACCGGGGCCATGGTGTTCTTTCGGTACGCAAAATTATAGCATCCAAAGTTTTTGTGAAGGCCATCCACCCTGGCCTTCGTCTAATAGTGCAACTCGTGCACTCGACAGAAATCTTCGGCATTGGCACTCATGCCCTAGCTTCGGATAGCCCATATGTAAACACTAGCCTGACAATTGCATTTGGCGTCAGCTGATGAAGGTATATCTCAAACTTCTTCGAGACCTCTCCTATTATGTCATATAGAGGAAACCATAGCCCTTCCCTGAAGAAGCTTTTAAAAACAACAACTTCATCCTCCTTCGGCTCTGGAACCACCTCCTCACTAGCAAAACGAATAAGTTTACTCTTAGTTTCTCCAAAATAGCCTAGCTTCTTCATCATAATCAGGTCCTCTGTTAATACAGTTGATTTTCCAAATTCGATATGGCTCGGTTTGGACGGGCTCAAAATACTATTGTCTTCTTTAAATTCATCATCACTACCATCCTCATCTACTGTCTGCTCAGCTTCGGTAGTGTCACCTTCAGCAACAGCTTCTTCTGCCACAACTAAACCCGATCGCATCATCATTTCTGATATTGGTGCAGTCTCTGTCATTTCAGCATCATCTCTCTCACGTGACACCCTAGCAGTGGATCTTACTCGGGCCATCTCAAGTATCATGGTTTCTTAAAACGAAGCTGACGTTGAAAGATGAAGAGTGTGTCTAGAAAGAGCAATTCGAAAAGCTTCGGCTTTGGTTAAAAATTTTAACAGTACAACAGTGCAATGGCAATGAATGTTGTGGTAACTCCTCACCAACCTTTCTGCTTATATAGTACTGCAGGGGAAGAAGGCGAACCGCCAGACCGCCCACACTGGCTTAGAAGTGGACCGCAGTGGACTGCTCAACGCACGGAATATTTTAATCGTTTTCGATAACAAGCTTAGGGAAGGTGTTTTTTGGACCTTCGGCATTCTGAAGCCTTTGTGTTTTTCGCTGGATCGAGCTTGTTTCAAAAAAACGATCTAGCACCGTGAAGGGGCTACTGTTGGGGGCCTTCTTCTCTCCCGAAGGTCCTCAAGATGAAGACTCTGCGTAGAAGCAACAATGTGGAATGCCAAAGCTTGGTAGCTTCGGCCCAGACCAAACAAAGAAGAAAAAAAGACTAGTTAGACCTTCTTAGTTTAAGTTGCTTGTAAACTAATGTTCAAGGACATGAATGTAATTTCACCCGGGTTGTGTCCCATGCCTATAAATAGATTAACACTACCCCCATACTGTTCACGCTAGATTGTATTCACTCTCTCGCATCCTCGCCTTCGAGCAAGCCGAAAGTATCAATGTAATATTAATATTGTTGATATTCATATATGTTTTTATGGAATGCAAGAATAAATGAATAATTATGATATAATTATAATATTCATCCTTATGCATTCTCATCTATGTATTAACATGATGAAGGTAAGTCCTTCTTGACCTTCGTCTCGATAAGCATTATACCCTCAGGGAAATAATGCTTTGAAGGACGAAGGTCCTTAACAATTAACAATTGTGTTGCCTTGTTCTTGATTCATAGCATTTGAGAACAAGTGACCAACACCCCCCATTGTCGATCTGCCTCAGCAGCGCCATTTGGGGTCCAGCCAGAGACCGTGGGCTACTGTGGTGTGGTCAAAGCCACCAGCCAATAACGAGGTATGATCCCCTCCCGTGGTTCTGCCATTGTTCACCGCTCCACATAGCGTCATTTCGGCCGAGGTTGGCTCACCTAGGGGTGGTTAGGAATCCTAGCCATGGCTCCTCCATGGCGGGCAGACCGCCGTCATCATAGCTTAGGGTCTGGTGAAGGAAGACAATGAAGGACCTGTTGGATCCTTGAGACACGGTTCTGATCAGATCTGGCCAATGGTTGAAGGGGGCCGTTGATCAGTATTTGTGCGGCCTATATTAGATTCATCGTATTCATTTGCGTTATAAAATATGTGCCTTGATCTCAAATCCAGTGGTCGGAGTCACGTACCCCTTCATGATCTAATACCTGTAACACCCCTGGTGTTACTGGCACTAAAACTTGAGCATGACATCATGTGCATTGACATTTCATGTTGCTTGTCACATAGAGTGCATTCACTAGGTAAAATTTTCAAACAAGTTGTGATGATAGGACTTGGTGTGTAATAAACCCTAGGGTAGGGTACTTAACCCTGAATTGGGGCTTATGGATATAAGTGAAGCCCAAATAAGTAGAAATCTCAGAAGTCATTAGGAATGTTCACAAAATATCAAAGTTGATAGACTTTAGTGGTACAAAAACCCTAAAGTACTTAAAACCCTAAAAAGAACCCTAGAAACCCTAATTGAAACCCTAGGTGTGTAATTGTAAATTCTAGGCACTTTTGGACCAAAGTGCAAATAGTAGAGTGATAAAACATCACCAACTAAGTAACTTTCACAGTGGAAAATTTTCAAGTAGTATGAACGAATTTGGACTTCTTTACAAAAGTACACCATGAGCACTATAGGGTTAAGTCTGAATTTCAGTGAAATAGGGGCAACTTTGGAGCTCTATATTTCTAAATTCATAAGGATCTGGCCTTAGGTCAACACATCAAATTTATAGAGCTATGTTAGGGGTATAACTTTGCTTAAGTGACTGGGCACTAGTGTTGTGCAAAAATAGGAGATAATTGAGCTTGAAGTTGGGCTGTCACTCGCCACTGCAGACTGAATTATGGCCACCAGTGAACTTGGAAGAACTTGGAGATCAAATTGTGAGGAATTGAGTGAGTATCTGAGTAAGATCTTTATAACAAATTTGTAGTTGGTTCTTTGGATTACAATATTCTTACAGACAAGTGACCGAGTTGTTACATAAAAATGGGAGAACAAAGCTCTCCAAATCACGCTGTGAGAATGAATGATGAAGATCGCCATGGTACAGTGACCATAAAGATCTCCAGTGCCAGTGAGCTCAACGCCGGTGATCTGCCGCCATAATTCGCACCCGCTTAGGAGATTCGTGCCACGGGAAAAGTAGATAACGTCGGGGCCTCGGTGTAAATGTCAGAGACACATGTGAATAGTGCGCAAGAATTCTTAATTAGTTATTCAAAAAGACAGAGTCCTCTGCGCAAGTTGAGCATCGTGGGCGTGCACGGGCGCGTTTCTCTGTTCATGGGCCGGCTTGGGCTGGTTTGAGCCCGTTACTATTCATTCTTTCTCTTTTTCTTTTTCTACCAGGCTTAGAGAATTTGTAGAAAATTCTAGAAAAAAGATAAAAATATGGGACCAATTTTACTAGACTCCTAAATTCCTCTAGTATTTAATAAAAATAGTGCCAAGATTTTTAGCCCCAACCATGAATTATTTAGTATTTAAAAAGGCCTAAACGTAGACTTCTATAATTTTAGAAATTATTTGATAACTCCAAAAATTATCCAACTTTTTGGGTAGGCTTAATTTGATCATTAGAACCCTTGGGTGAGATTTGACATGTTTTGGACATTGTTTGATCCCAAAACCTTAAAAACCCTAGTTTCTTAGAATAAAACTACCTAACCTTACCAGGGTGTTGACCTAAAAGACTCTAGTAACTTAGATGTACCGTGAAGGAAAGTTGTATTCAAGATACAACTTGATGTATCTCTATTATAATTGCATATTCATAGCATCACATGAGCATTCATGTATATGTATGGTTATGTATAGAAAATGAAGAAGAAGTAAGTGTCGAAGAAGAAGAGACTACACCACCAACTGAAACCCCACCTGCCGGGAATTGTTTTTATTTTGATATCTATGGAACAGATCCCGACTCCCCTACAACACAAGGCAAGCCATAGTGCATTTACCTTTTTCCTTGTGATTTTAAAACTATTTATCACTTGAATGATGCATTAGGTTATAGGAGTTGGGTGCTAAACCAATTGATGCATTTCCTTCCTTGGAACTATTTACCATTCCATGATTACCTGTTTTATTAAAAGGTTTTCTGTTGCTTAGTCTCGCTTTAGAAAACAAAAAGGTTTGTTTTAAACCAAAGATGATGCTTTAGATGGAATGGGATGTTTTCAAAAATAAAATTTGATGGTGGATCCGTCATGGCCATGATGGGTTCAACATCGGATAAGATGTACCTCTGCCAGGTACCAAACTTTGGGATTTTAAATGATAAAGCTGAGACCGAGCGGGTAACTTGCACGAGAAGAGAGTCTCGGTGTAGTGTCTCTGTCTAACTTGATTAAGGACCATGTCGATGTAGGCCTAATGATCAAGGACCCTTTAACTGGTCACATGCCTCGTCATGGGTAAGCTTTACCTTAGGCAGAATAATACCTGAATGGCCAACACGCAATGGGAGTGGAGAGATGGCGAGAGTAGCGTGTACCCTCCGTGGCAAGAGACTGGACGGTGGTGTATCTGTACTCTCGGTTGGCGTGAACCTGGTCTGGTCTTAAGAAACCTGGTGGTGAGTTGACATATGTAAGGGTTAAGTGCTACATATGTCGTGTGATTGGAGATCCCCAGCTGGGTATTAATCGATTCGGATCGCCGTTACTTCTCGGATATGAAGACTTGGTCACTGATTACACGTAGCAAACCAGTAAAGTAAAAGGGTGATAAAAGACGGCTAGTGCAGGTCAAGTGCTTGAACTAGGGTAGAAAGAACTCTAGCTACAGGTAATGACTTAACTTGATAATAAAACTGGATTTTTAAGGATCCATTGTTAGTAAGCATTTCTGCAAAGAGCGTCTTTGAATCTTGAATAACCTTACCTTGACTCCCTCAAGCCAGCATATCCTTGAGAGTCTTTTCTTTTGTCGGGTAAGACTTGCGAAAATACACTCCGTACTCATGGTTTTCGAACCCATGTTGTTGTAGGTGAGGTAATAGCAGACTTTTGCTATTTTTGTTCAAAGGTGGTACCCAAGGATGAGCCCCATCAGTGAAGTCAGTTGCGGGAGGATGTTGGCCTCCCACTTTAAAACAATAATCTTTTATGCGGGAGGGTGTTTTGCCTTCCGGGTCTGTAATAATAATAATACTTTATGCACTCATAGTACCCTGGTATTGTAATAATAAAAATACTCTCTCTATATATTGGATGAATGTAAATTAAGTTATTGTAATTTGCTTCCGCTTATTCTTTCCTCCGATGTGATGTAATATCTGCAAGACAGGTGAAGCGCTCTGGGGCGAAATGATGAAGATACAGTACCAAACTTGTCGAGTGATTATGTGCATCTATAGGGTTGTCCAAGGTCCTTAGGACAAGGACAACTGTAGGTGGGCCTAATACCTTAGGAGGTTCCGTCACAGCTGGTATCCGAGCGAAACCCATCTCTTCAGATATTACATAGTACTTCAAAAGAAATTTCAAACACTTACCTAGAATATTCTTTCATTCGTACCCTATAACTTGATGGTAGTCTCTTATCTTGTAGAATTGGGTAACAGAGTGCAATATATAGGAAGTTGGGGATCAATGATAGTTGATTCCATAATTATTCAGGTTATGCATGCATCATGTTTAAGAATATAATAATAAATCTTCCCCTCTTATGGAGACATGGCGCGTACAAGGAAAACAACATGCAAATCTACTGGACCTCTTAGTGTGCCCCATCATTAGCTAGCCCCTAGACATGAAGGCAGTAGTAGTTGCAGCAGACCCAATTGGAGACCTAGAAACCAAGGTGGAACAGCTTTAGTCAGAACTACGTCACCGGAATAGGGCATGGGAGCAGGACAACCAACGTATAGCTGAATTGTCAGCTATACGTCAGCCGCTTGCAGTACGAGATATCTGAACAGGATTTGGCCATTGATTGGGCCGTCAACTCGCATTTGATCGTTTGGGACCGTGAAGCAAAAGCTCGAGCTCGAGTGGAAGAGCTTAGCGCGGCACTCGATAGCCTACAAGTGTACTGTAATACTTTACATGAGGAAGTAAATGTACTATATGCTCGACTGCACCCGGACGTGCCTTCCGACGCTACTGCAATGGGAGCCGGACCATCGGGAACAACAAGTGAAGGACCTAATGGGGAGTTGGACCTTTTTAGGCCCCCTCCTTCCATGAACCTTGCTGACGAACGGTCTCCTACAGCAGGGAATGAAGTAACAAAGGATGACAAAGATTAGAATAGTATAGTTTAGATGTTATACTTATGTAAAATAAGTTGTGAAGTCAAGTTGTACGCTGGAGTCTGTATAATTACATTTTGGTAATGTAATATGATGGTGTATGTTAGCATGTTATATTTTTCCCAAATGTTTCCTTGCCTCAGATGCCATCACGGACTCACGCACATGATGGTTTGGGGACTTCCCGTGGTTGGGAAGATACTCCAAACCCGCCACCAATACCACCAACGTTGGCCGAGGCTATCGCTGCCTTGGTCAATGCCACTGCAGATAATACGCGCTTCTTGCGCGAAATGGTAGGCAATCAATTCCAACAATACGGAGGCAGAGCTCCTCCGCAAGGACCACGTGAAACTACATATCTAGAATTCTCTAAGACTCGACCCCCACTCTTTATTAAAGTAGAAGAACCTATAGAAGCTTATGAGTGGGTAAGAGTGATGGAGCAGAAGTTTGGGTTGATTCGCTGCACAGAGACGCAGAAGCTATTATTTGCTGCACAACAATTAAGAGGGCCTGCCAGTACTTGGTGGGCAAATTTTGTAGCAGTTCAACCGGCTGGGCATCAGATCACTTGGGAAGAATTCAACCTAGCATTCCGGGAGCAGTATGTTCCAGAGGGAGTGCTCCATATGAAACAAGTAGAATTCATCCGGTTAAAGCAAGGGGGAGATACTGTAATGTAGTATCTCAACAAATTCAATCATCTATCTCAGTATGCCATCGACCAAGTAAATACAGATCTGAAGAAAAAGAATTGTTTTATGAGGGGACTTAATGATAGGCTTCAATGGAAAATGGCAACATGTTTGGATCTTACCTACAGTAGGGCTGTCAGTACAGCACTGGCAGTGGAAGCCAAAAATGCCAGGCATGGAAAATCAAAGGGGTTTGGAGGTGAAAGGTCAAATCAAGGGCCTGAGAAGAGAACCAGGTTGGTGATCCGACCTTTTAATCAAAATCATTCTTTGCCTCGTTCACCTTCCTATCCCTTTAAGCAGCTTGTTTTTATTCGTCCCACTACTGCCCCCGCTCCTACCAATCAGCCGAGTTCCCCTGGTACTCATTTCCCTGCTCTCCCTAGTTCTTCTACTGGTTGCTTCAACTGTGGAAAGTTTGGACACTTTATCAAGGATTGCCCATACCCGAAGCAAAATAAAACCAACTTCCAAAAGAACTCTAGGAACTCCAACCAAGGAAAGGGAAACACGGCTAGTGCTTCAACGGGCAATAATTTCAAGAAAACGGGACGGGTTTATTATAACCAAGTAGCAACAACACCGGAGGGCGAGCCGGTAATGATGGGTGCGTTCCTTGTTGCCAATTACCCAGCGGTTATTCTCTTTGATTCTGGTGCATCACACACCTTCATAAGCAAGAATTTTGTGGAAAAGCATTGCATTCCATGCACTGAATCTAGGGAAGGATTTATTATCCATTCACCTAGGGGACGGATATTTACTAAGGAAGTAGCTTTCCATATACTCGTAATATTGGTCGGGCGGGAATTTCCTACCAACATGATTGTTTTAAAAGGTCAAGACATAGATGTAATTCTGGGCATTAACTAGTTAGCCTAGCATAAGGCCATCATCAACACAGATTTAAGGACTATCAAATTGAGCCATGGCCATGAAGAGATTCAATTGTCCATCCCTGTAGCTGTCCCAGCCAAACAATCGGGACGAGTCTATGAAGCTATTATACAAGAAATTCAGGATATTCTGGTGGTATGTGTATTTCTGGATGTTTTCCTGAAGATTTTCCTGGGTTGCCTCCAGAAAGGGATGTAGAGTTTGTGATTGAACTAAAGCCCGGTACGGCTCCTATTTCTAGAAGATCATACCGAATGCCACCTAAGGAATTAGCAGAACTCAAGGCTCGGCTCCAAGACTTGCTTGAGAAGGGATTCATTAGGCCAAGTTCATCACCATGGGGATGTCCAGCAATTTTTGTTCAGAAGAAGGATCAGACACTTTGAATGTGCGTGGACTACAAACCCCTTAATGAGGTCACTATCAAGAACAAGTACCCTCTTCCCCGGATCAATATTCTAATCGATCAACTCACTGGAGCTTGGGTATTCTCCAAGATTGACCTCAGGTCAAGTTATCATCAGATCCGTATTCGACCCAAAGATATACCCAAGACCACATTCACTACGCGGTATGGATTAATTAAATACTTGGTTATGTCCTTCGGATTGATAAATGCTCCAGCCGACTTCACATACTTAATGAACTCGGTGTTTATTCCCGAGTTAGATAAATTTGTGGTGGTCTTCATTAATGACATCCTGATTTATTCCAAAAATGAAGAGGAGCATGCTAAGCATTTGCGGATCGTGCTAACGCGCCTAAGAGAGCACCAATTGTATGCTAAATTCAGTAAATGTGTGTTTTGGTTGGAAGAAATCCAGTTTCTGGGACATATATTATCTGCAAAAGGAATTGCGGTTGATCCCAGTAAAGTTAAAGATATTCTAGAGTGGAAACCGCCAACAATAGTACATCAAGTTCGAAGCTTCCTTGGACTGGCCGGATATTATTGTAGGTTTATTCTAGATTTCTCCAAGATTGTTAAACCTATTATAGGTTTATTAAACAATGATACCAAGTTTGACTGGTCCTCAAAATGCAATGAAGCCTTCGAGCAGCTGAAGGTGTTATTGACCACTGCTCCGGTATTGGCTCAACCGGACATAGAGAAGACTTTTGATATGTATTGTGATGCATCAGGCAGTGGACTCGGATGTGTCCTAATGCTGGAGGGCTGAGTCATAGCTTATGCTTCAAGACAACTACGCCGGCATGAAGAGCACTATCCAACTCATGATTTGGAATTAGCTGCAGTTGTTCATGCCCTTAAGATATGGCGTCATTATCTGCTAGGAAATACTTGCCATTTATATACGGATCATAAAAGTCTGAAATATTTCTTTACCCAGTTAGAACTGAACATGAGGCAGAGAAGATGGCCTGAGCTGATTAAAGATTATGATTTAGAAATCCACTATCACCTAGGAAAAGCCAATGTGGTGGCAGATGCACTGAGTCGCAAGGCTTCCTGTCATTGTCTTATAGTAAGGGCCTCTGATACCACCCTATGCCAAGAAATGGAAAAGTTAAACCTAGGAATGATACAACACGGAACTTTGACCCATATAAAGCTTGAGTCAGTCCTTCTATAGAGAATTATTGATGCCCAAATAAGTGATAAGGGTATGAATCATATTCATGAGAAAATAGAAGCCGACAAAGCAAACTACTTCAGAAAAGATGATCAAGGAATAATATGGTACAATGATCGCATAGTGGTGCCTAAAGATGCTGAAGTCCGCCAACAGATCTTGGATGAAGCTCATCTTAGTCGATATTCCATTCATCCTAGAAGTACTAAGATGTATCAAGACCTAAAGCAACACTATTGGTGGACAAAAATGAGGATTGAGATTGCACGCTATGTGGCAAGTTGTGACACCTGCAGATGTGTCAAGGCAGTACATATGAAGACGCTGGACGACTGCAATCTTTGCCCATCCCAACTTTGAAATGGGAGGATATTAGTATGGACTTCATTGTGGGATTACCCAAGATGGCCAAAGGTTTTGACTCTATCTAGGTTGTAATTGATCGGCTTATCACATAGAAGAGGGAATTTGCTCAACTTGTAGCCATAGTTCCTAAGGGTTTGCCTCATCTACGGTAATTGTGCACAACAATGTCCTGCAGCAATGTACTCGGCTTCGATGGTGGATAGAGCTACTGAGTTTTGTTTCTTTGAAACCCAAGACACTAGGGATCTTCCTAGAAACTGACAAGTCCACGATGTGCTCTTCCTGTCAATTTTACATCCAGCATAATCGGCATCGGAATACTCGATTAGATCAAAGGTAGATCCCTTGGGGTACCATAGCACAAACTTAGAAGTGTAAACTAAATATCTCATGATCCTTTTCATGGCCCTAAGGTAAACTTCCTTGGGATTTGCATGGAACCTTGCACACATGCATACGGAAAGCATAATATCTTGTCGTGAAGCACATAAATAGAGTAAAGAACCTATCATCGACCGGTATACCTTTTGATCTACAGATTTACCTCCTGTGTCGAGGTCGAGATGCCCATTTGTTCCCATGGGAGTCTTGATGGGTTTGGTATTCTCCATTCCAAACTTCTTAAGTATACCTTGAATGTACTTAGTTTGGCAGATGAAGGTGCCCTCTTAGAGTTGCTTGATTTGGAATCCAAGGAAATACTTCAACTCCCCTGAGAGCACCTAGAGGGGGGTGAATAGGTGATCCTGTAAAAATCAAAAACTAATAGCCACAAAACTTAGTTATAAGTGTTAGTGTGGCTAAGTGGCTTGAACCGATCTCTTGTGAACACAGACAAACAAAGAGAGAGCAATCACAAAAGACACACGATTTTTATCCCGTGGTTCGGCCAAGTGAAACTTGCCTACTTCCACGTTGTGGCGCCCAATGGACGAGGGTTGCACTCAACCCCTTCCAAGTGATCCAATGATCAACTTGAATACCACGGCTTTCTTAGTCTTTTCTCCCGTTTGCGAGGAATCTCCACAACTTGGAGCCTCTCGCCCTTACAATGATGATCACAAAAGAAGCACAGAAGTAAGGGAGGAAAGAGCAACGAACACAAGACTCAAATCACAGCACAATCACGCACACAAGTCACAACTCAAGCTCAAAACACAACGCACGGAGTTCTCAACTCAAATGGAGCTCAAGTCACTATCTCAAAGAATCAAATGCGCGAAGTTGAAGTCTTGGAGTCTTAGAATGTTTCTTGTAAGCTTGGGTGACTCCTCCATGCGCCTAGGGGTCTCTTTTATAGCCCCAAGGCAGCTAGGAGCCGTTGGAGGCCAACAAGGAAGGCTATCCTTGCCTTCTGTCAGGTGGCGCACCGGATAGTCCAATGCGCCACCAGACAGTTACTGTAGACAGTCCGGTGCCGATCTCTTTCCTATTCTGGCACAGATGACCGTTGCAGATTCGTGGCAGTTGGCGCACCAGACACTATCCGATGCACACCGGGCAGTCCGGTGCCCCCTGCCGACCGTTGGCGCGGGCCACGCGTCGCCCGCGGATTGCGCGGCCGACCGTTGCGCTGGCGGCCGTTGGCTCACCAGACAGTCCAGTGCACCACCGGACGATCCGGAGAATTATAGCCGTACGCCGCCAAACTTTTCCCGAGAGCGGCCTATTCACCGGAGTTCAGCCTGGCGCACCGGACACTATCCGATGCACCACCGGACAGTCCGGTGTGCCAGACCGAGCTGGAATTCGGCTGTACCAAGCCAATCTTTTGCATTTCTTTTCTTCTCTTCTTTTCTCTGTTTCTAGCACTTAGACAATATATGTTCGTACTCAAAACAATGTACTAAGTCTAGAAACATACCACGGTACATGATTAGCACTTCTTGCTTGTTTGGCACATAATCAACTCACTTAATATGTGTTGGACACTTAATCACCAAAACATGATAGAAATGGCCCAAGGGCACATTTCCCTTTCAATCTCCCCCTTTTTGGTGATTTATGCCAACACATCAAAAAGCAACCAAAAGAAGTGCAACATCAATGCAATTGAGAACAAAATTGTTTTTGACTCAAATTTGGCATATTTGGATCATTCTTTGCCACCACTTGGTTTGTTTTTGCAAATCAAATTCATTTTCCTATCTCTAAGTCAAACACACTTGTTTGGGCACAAAGAGAGATAATGCAAGAGTGAAATTGATCAAGTGCCAAAAACTCTCCCTTTTTGCCATAATGAAAATTTCTCCCCACAAGAGACTAGATTTTGCAATAAGAGTATTTTGGACAACACAAAATTCTAACTCTACTATTTTCAAAATTCTTAAGTGGTAGCTGATCCATTTGCTTTGGCCTTAATTTCTCCCCCTTCGGCATTAAGCACCAAAACGGGATCATTATTGGCCCTTTAACCCCATTGTCTCACCAAAAATATCAATTAAGAGTAAAAAGGCAATAAGAGCATAAAGATGAACTTGGAACGAAATACACCAATACCGGAGTGCAGTGGAAGTCTTTGCAATGTCCAAGTCCATTTTCCTTTTCAATGTACCTTTGAGACTACGTCAAGAACACTCAACAACAAAGGTTAGTCTCACAGGGTCAAGTTGTAGCACATCTCCCCCTAAATAAGTGCATCACTTGCAAATGGACTTGTGAGGTCTAGGGATCATGTGTACAACTTGAGCACCACAAATAAACAATAATGGATTGAAATGCGTAAAGTAGCATAATCAAAGGCATAGAACACATGTATCCTATAGATCAATCCAAGTTACGCGAATCTAAGACATTTAGCTCACTATGCAACCTGCAAAACCTTTTCTCATCTAAGGGCTTGGTGAAGATATCGGCTAGCTGGTTCTCAGTGTTAATATGGTGCACCTCGATATCTCCCTTTTGCTGGTGGTCTCTCAGGAAGTGATGCTGGATGTCTATGTGCTTAGTGCGGCTGTGTTCAACAGGATTATCCGCCACGCGGATTGCACCCTCATTGTCACATAGGAGTGGGACTTTGCTCAGATTGTAACCAAATTCCTGGAGGGTTTGCCTCATCCAAAGTAGTTGCGCGCAACACTGACCTGCGATAACATACTCGGCCTCAGCGGTGGATAGGTCCACAGATGTTTGTTTCTTCGAGCTCCACGACACTAGGGACCTTCCTAGAAATTGGCACGTCCCCGATGTGCTCTTCCTATCAACCTTGCACCCGGCATAATCGGAGTCTGAATATCCAATCAAGTCAAAGGTAGACCCCTTTGGATACAAGATCCCGAAGCAAGGCGTAGCAACTAAATACCTAAGAATTCGCTTAACGGCCACAAGGTGACATTCCTTGGGGTCGGATTGAAATCTAGCACAGATGCATACACTAAGCATAATGCCCGGTCTACTAGCACATAAATAAAGCAAGGAACCTATCATAGACCGGTATGCCTTTTGATCAGCGGACTTACCTCCTTTGTTGAGGTCGACATGCCCGTCAGTTCCCATTGGTGTCTTCGCGGGCTTGGCGTCCTTCATCCCAAACCTCTTGAGAAGATCTTGAGTGTACTTTGTTTGGGAGAGGAAGGTGCCATCCTTGAGTTGTCTCACTTGGAACCCAAGGAAGTAGGTCAACTCGACCATCGTCGACATCTCAAATTTTTGTGTCATCACCCTGCTAAATTCCTCACAAGACTTTTGATTAGTAGAACCAAATATTATGTCATCGACATAAATTTGGCACACAAAAAGATCACCGTCACAAGTATTAGTGAAAAGAGAGGGATCGGCTTTCCCAACCTTGAAAGCATTAGCAATTATGAAATCTCTAAGGCATTCATACCATGCTCTTGGGGCTTGCTTAAGTCCATAGAGCGCCTTAGAGAGCTTAAAAACGTGATCGGGATACCTGTCATCCTCAAAGCCAGGGGGTTCTTCCACGTACACCTCCTCCTTGATTGGCCCATTGAGGAAAGCACTCTTCACATCCATTTGAAATAACCTAAAAGAGTGGTGAGTGGCATAGGCTAATAATATTCGAATAGACTCTAGCCTAGCCACAGGAGCAAAAGTCTCCTCGAAATCCAAACCTACGACATGGGCATAACCTTTTGCCACAAGTCGAGCCTTGTTTCTTGTCACCACCCCATGCTCATCTTGCTTGTTGCGGAACACCCACTTGGTTCCCACAACATTTTGCTTGGGACGATGCACCAGGCTCCAAACTTCGTTCCTCTTGAAGTTGTTGAGCTCTTCCTACATGGCCAAAACCCAGTCCGGATCTTGCAAGGCCTCTTCTACCCTGAAAGGCTCAATAGAAGAGACAAACGAGTAATGCTCACAAAAATTAGCTAGACGTGAGCGAGTTGTTACTCCCTTGCTTATGTCACCCAGTATCTGATCAATGGGGTGATGTCGTTGGATCGTCGCTCGGACTTGAGTTGGAGGGGCCCGTGGTGCTTCTTCCTCCATAGCTGATTCTTCTTGTGCTCCCCCTTGATCACGCGCCTCTTCTTGAGTAACCTGTTCATCATCTTGAGTTGGGGGTTCCACCATCGTTGAGTAAGAAGGCTGATCTTGCTCTTGTTGTTCCTGTGGTCGCACATCACCTATCGCCATCGTGCGTATTGCGGCCGTTGGAACATCATCTTCATCTATATCATCAAGATCAACTTGCTCTCTTGGAGAGCCATTAGTCTCATCAAATACAACATCGCTAGAGACTTCAACCAAACCCGATGAATTGTTGAAGACTCTATATGCCTTTGTATTTGAGTCATATCCTAGTAAAAACCCTTCTACTGCCTTGGGAGCAAATTTAGAATTTCTACCTTTCTTCACTAGAATGTAACATTTGCTCCCAAATCCATGAAAGTATGAGACGTTGGGTTTGTTACTAGTAAGAAGTTCATATGAGGTCTTCTTGAGGAGGCGATGAAGGTAGAGCCGGTTTATGGCGTGGCATGCTGTGTTCACAGCTTCCAACCAAAACTGCTCAGGCGTCTTGAACTCTCCAAGCATTGTACACACCATATCGATAAGCGTCCTTTTCTTCCTCTCTACCACACCATTTTGCAGTGGTGTGTAGGGAGCAGAGAACTCGTGCTTGATGCCTTCCTCCTCAAGATACTCCTCCACTTGTAGATTCTTGAACTCGGACCCGTTGTCGGACTCCTCAAGATACACCATTTTGTAGTGGTGTGTAGGGAGCAGAGAACTCATGCTGTTATCTTTTTCCATTTTGCAGTGGTGTGTAGGGAGCAGAGAATTCGTTTTGAGCCCTCCTTAGAAAGCGCTTTAGGGTCCCTTGGGTTTCTGTTTTATCCTACAAAAAGAATACCCAAGTGAAGCGGGAAAAATCATCAACAATTACTAAACCATACATACTTCCCCCGATGCTGAGGTAGGCGATGGGTCCAAAAAGATCCTTGTGAAGAAGCTCCAGTGGTCTTGATGTTGTCATCACATTCTTGCTGCGATGAGTGCTTCCCACCTGTTTCCCTGCCTGACAAGCTGCACAAGGTCTATCTTTTTGGAAGCAGACATTGGTTAGTCCTAACACATGTTCTCCCTTTAGAAGTTTATGAAGGTTCTTCATCCCAACATGTGCTAGACGGCAATGCCACAGCCAGCCCATGCTAGTCTTAGCTATTAAGCATGCATCTAGATCGGCCTCTGTCACACCCGGTTTCAGAAGGCAAACCGGATGCGAACCATGTACGTGCCAGGATCAGCAATTCACGTACACAACAGTTACATAACATGGACATCATCACACAGTGCTCAAATAGTATTAAAAAGGGAAATAATAGTCGATTACATCATGTGTCTGAGACAAGAAACGTAGATAAACGCGGCCTTCACAGGCAGCCGACTGGGGGTTGCCGCTAACCCACACCTAGAACTCGTCGTAGTCTTGGAACTCCTGGAAGTCTCCTTCCACAGCTTCATCTTCTCCTGAGCAGTGGTTGCAATGCTAACAACCTGGGGATGGGGGGGTTTGGTGTGTAGAGCAAGAGTGAGTACACATCAACATACTCAGCAAGTATCCCGTTTGGCTGTAGTGGACTAGCTTTATGTGGGGGTAAGTCAAGCAGTTGCTTTTAGTTGGTCAGATTATTATTTACTAGTAGAAAGCCAGGTTTTAACATTAACCCAAGTTATTAGCCCGATGCACCCTTTCCAAACGGAAAGAATACCACTTACCAGCACCATAGACATAACCAAAACCATCAGTCTCATTGCCACCTGTAAACCAAAATGTCTCTGATCAAGTACCGCTAATCATTGGAGCTCCCTTGGCCGCTCATAACCGCGAGCACGGCTGATATATCAGTTTTCAAATACTCTGCAGAGGTTGTGCACTTTACCCACAAGCCGTGATTCCCTTTTGCCTCGGGCCGATCAAACCCTTAAACACTACCAAGGTGAATAGGCAGGGTTTCACTACGTAACCTTTACAAAGATTCCCCGGGGCTGTAGCCAGCCCGTTAGGTTTCCTAAATGTACCGCACTCCTCCCCAAGGGACAAATCAACCTTGGCAGAGCGAGCTGCATACACCGAGCCCCATTGACGGCACGACGGTGAAGCGAACTACACCCCAGATCCTCTAATTACTCAGCTAAGGGCGTCCCAGTCCACCCTAATGGTTGCACTGTTTTCCCGGGCGGTCATCCATAGAACAGGTCCTTACGGAGAGGCACTCGAGAAACCGCTCGAGCCCCCTTAAAGGCCACAAGTACAACATCATAATAAGAGAAGGGAAAACAGCGTATCATATATGATCTCATCATGTTCATTGATTAGAGTTGAGCAATAGCATAAAGCTAAACAATAATAATCCGACCCAAATAGGTAAACAAGGACATGGATAACAAAAGCTAGTCAATCCTTAAGTATAAATGTGTAATGCGGGAGGTGAATTAAAGAATGAATAGGACAGAGATAGGTCAAGGGACACTTGCCTCCACCAACCGACTGCTGCTCAGGGGCTTCTCCTGTGAGTTCCTCGGGCTCTTCAACCGGATCGTTCTCTATGCGGTTGCAAACATACATACATCCATCCATTGAAATTAGGAAACAAACAGTACACCATGCAAGAGAACAATTAAAGTAAATATGCATAGAATATCACATACGATAATGAATTTACCATGGTTAGAAAGGGGCGGGGAAAGGTCTCGCGAGGGTTAAAGCTTATGCCCGAGACGCACTACGGGTAAACGAATAACTAAACGTTACATGCTCTAGTTCTGCTTAGCTTCAATAATAAGGATTAGCTACATGCACTAATGTAAGCGTGACCACTTTTAGAAGATTAACATTGAATGAGATAGACGATTAGCTATACAAATTAACTAACATAACCAATTTCTAAATTGAGACTCCTATCTTATTAATATAAACAACGTGATTAGCGCACATAGGATACGGGGGGGGGGGGGGGGGGGGGGGGTAGACAGGGGCGTCTGGGAGGGTAGACGGGCGGCTCGGGGTAGACGATCGTGTCGCGGACGTGACAAGGGCGCTATGCAGTCGCGTCGCGAGCACGACGAGCTACGCCAAAACGCTGCGCGAACACGCGCACGCGCAAAGCCATGCTTAACGTGCCGCGAACGAGTCGCGCACGTGTCGGGTCCGTGCGCTGGCCGAGCTCGAGGCCGCGCGCCCAAGGCACGCTGGGCCGAGCTCAAGGCCGCGCCGAGGCCATCACGACACAAGCAAGGCACGCCGGCGGCACGCCGGGGCGGGCGGGCGAACACGGGCGAGGGCGGCCGGGCCGGGCGCGGGGCTCGCACGGGGGGGGGGGGGGGGGGTTGAGCCGGGCACGGGGGCGGGCGGGGCGGCTGAGCACGGGGGCGGGCGGGTCGCCGGAGGGGCGGCCGAGCCGGGGCACAGGGCGGGCTCGCCGGGGGCGGCCGAGCCGGGGCGCGGCGGGGTCGCCGGGGGTGGCCGAGGTCGGGGACGGGAGCACGGGGGCGGGCGGGTCGCCTGGAGGGGCCGCCGAGCCGGGGCACGGGGCAGGGTCGCCGGGGGCGGCCGAGCCGGGGCGTGGCGGGGTCGCTGGGGGCGGCCGAGGTCAGGGACGGGAGCACGGGGGCGGGCGGGTCGCCGGAGGGGCGGCCGAGCCGGGGCACGGGGCGGGCTCGTCGGGGGCAGCCGAGCCGGGGACGGGGGCGGCTCGCCGGAACACGGCCGAGGCGAGGGCACCGAGAGGACGGGGCGGGACGGTCGGACGCGGGACGGGCGGGGGCGGGCTCGCCGGGGGCCGAGGCGGCTCGCCGGAGTAGGGCCGAGCGCAGGGGGGGTGGGCGCGGGCGAGGCCGGGCGCGGCCGGCGCGACCGCGGCGGGGTGGGGCGTGGCCGGGCATGGCCGGACGGGGCGAGGCCGGGGTCGGGGCGGCCGGGCCAGGGGGAGCCGAGCCAGGGGCGGCCGGGCGAGGGCGGGCACGGCCGGCGAGCTCGGGGCCGGGGCGAGCGCGCCCACGGCGCGGGGGAGGGTGCCGACGAGAGGGGGAAGGAGGAGGAAGGGGAGGGAGGAGAGGGGAGGAGGGGGGAGGTCCTCACCGCGGGTGGGGAGGACTGGCGGCGGCGCGCAGGGGGAGGCAGGCGGCGGCGGCGCGCAGGGGGAGAGGGCGGTGGCGGTTAGGGTTAGGGAGAGGAGAGAGGGAGGGAGAATGACGGGCGGGGCCCGCGGGAAGGGGATTTTGGAAAAAGAAAAGGGAGGGGGGGCGGCTGGGCCGCCAGCTGGGCCGGCCGAAGGGGGGGCGGCTAGGCCAAAAGGGGAGAAGGGGGGAGAGAGAAAAAGAAAAGGTTTTTCTTTTTCCTATTTTCCATTTTTCTATATCCCCTATTTCTTATATGCCTAATTCTCCAATTCACCCAACCACAAACAAAAAAGGGTGCATAATCCGGCATGATGCAACAACCAAAAAAGTTCTAGGTTTTGCTTACACAAGACGTCGAGCTAATTCTCGCTATAACTTTTGGAAAAGATCAAGGCTTAGCGAGGAGAAAAGGGAAAAGGAAAGAGTAACGCTTGAATTTGGTGAGAGAAAAGAAGAAAAAATCCTACCTCCAAATTTAGGGCATTACAGCCTCCTCTTTTGAAAAATCAACTAAGAAGAGTTTGTCGTCTAATACACCCTTAAACGCTAATGAACCATCACTCCTTCTAAAGACAGAAACATCAACATTTGTAAACAAACAATTGTAACCCATGTGGCACAATTGACTTACAGACAGTATATTGTAACCAAGCGACTCTACTAGAAATACGTTTGAAATGGAGTGCTCATTGGTGATGGCTATCTTGCCCAAGCCTTTGACCTTGCCCTGGTTCCCATCTCCAAAGATGATCGTATCCTTGGAATCCTTGTTCTTGACGTAGGAGGTGAACATCTTCTTCTCCCCCATCATGTGGTTTGTGCATCCGCTGTCGATAATCCAGCTTGAGCCCCCGGATGCATAAACCTACAAGGCAATTTACACTTGGGTTTTAGGTACCCAACTCTTGTTGGGTCCTACAAGGTTAGTCACAATAGCCTTTGGAACCCAAATGCAAGTCTTATCTCCCTTGCATTTGGATCCCAACTTCCTAGCAACTACTTTTTCATTCTTACAAAAGATTGCAAAAGAAGTATTGCAAGCATGGTAAATAGTAGAAGGTTCATTACATACTTTCCTAGGCACATGATGCACAACATGATTTCTCATAGGCTTACATCTACCATGCACAAAAGTAGAGCTAGAAGCAAACATAGCATGTGAATTAAATGCATCATAACTCCTATTATAATGAGCATTTCTAGAAAATTTTCTATCATTATAAATGAAAGCATGATTCCTTTGAGTACTATTAGCCATAGGGGCCTTTCCTTTCTCCTTGTTGGGAATGGGAGCCCTTTGGCTTGTTATGTTCTTGGCTTCCTTTTGAAAGCCAAGTCCATCCTTAATTGAGGGGTGTCTACCAATTGCGTAGGCATCCCTAGCAAATTTTAACTTATCAAAATCAATTTTGCAAGTCTTAAGTTGAGCATTAAGACTTGCCACTTCATCATTCAATTTTGTAATAGCAATGAAATGTTCATTACAAGCATTAGCATCAAAGTCCTTACATCTATTACAAATACTAACATGCTCTACACATGAATTAGATTTATTAGCTTCCTCTAGCTTAGCATTTAAATCATCATTTAAACTCTTTAAACTAGATACAATTTCATGGCAAGCAGATAACTCAGAAGATAGTATTTCATTCCTTTTAGTTTCTAAAGCAAGAGATTTTTGTACACTAACAAATTTGTCATGTTCTTCATATAAAATGTCCTCTTGCTTCTCTAGCAATCTATCTTTTTCATTTAGAGCATCAATTAACTCATTAATTTTATCTACTTTAGCTCTATCTAAACCCTTAAATAAATCAGTATATTCTACTTCATCATCACTAGAATCATCGCTTGAAGTAGTATACTTAGGGGTTTCTCGAACACTTACCTTCTTTTCCTTGGCCATGAGGCAAGTGTGGCATTCGTTGGGGAAGAGAGAAGACTTGTTGAAGGCCGAGGCTGCCATTCCTTCATCGTCAGAGTCGAATGAAGAGCAGTCCGAGTCCCATTCTTTGCCAAGGTGCGCCTCGCCCTTCGCCATCTCGTAAACCTTCTTCTCCCTCTTCCCATGCTTTTCTTGTTCCTGGTCATTTTCATTATCGGGGCATTGTGCTATAAAATGACCAGTCTTACCGCATTTGAAGCAGGAGTGCTTCCCCTTTGCTTTGTTCTTGTTGGGGTGCTCCTTGCATCCTTTTAGAGCGGTCTTGAAGCGTTTAATGATTAGAGCCATCTCTTCTTCGTTTAGCCCGGCAGCTTCAACTTGTGCCACCTTGCTTGGTAGCGCCTCTCTGCTGCTTGTTGCTTTGAGGGCAACGGTTTGAGGCTCGTGGACGGGTAGTGGACCATTTAGAGTATCGTCCACATATCAGGCCTCCCTCACCATCATGCGCCCACTCACAAACTTCCCAAGAATCTCCTTGTGGCGGAACCGCCCGAATTTTTCCAACTTAAGTGCCTAAGTCCCACCTTAAAGGCTAGACCACACTTAAATGGGAATAACCCGTCAATCCCTCGGATCTAGTCCGACGAGGCCACTGACAGGATCAAGTACCACAATCTCACTCGAAGGTGAGTCACAGAGCAAATACAATAAAGCATAAAACCATGCATGTAAGAGTATTGAAATTATTACATCACCATCGGAGTTTTGCAAAAGTAGTCATCATTGTTCGAAGTGCAGCGGAATGAAACTAACGATAAATAAACAGAGAGATGGGGAAGCCTGTCCCATCACTCTTCATGCTCCTCCTCAGCCGAGGCGGGGTCCCACTCGACAGTCCAACCCGGTGGCAAGGCAGACGGCCAAGTCACTCCCGCAACCATGTCCTCCAGAGAACCTGTAAAATTATGCCACAAGCAAGGATGAGTATACTAATACTCAGCTAGACTTACTCGGTGTGAGGAGTCTACTCCTATACCTCTAGACATGCAGCTATTTGGCTGTGGGGTTTGGTTGCCAAAAGCACTAGCTGAGTTTCTAAATCAAGTTTTAACTTTGTCAAATTTAAGTGTGACTCTCTTAAGGCTAAATATGTACTATCTACTCATACATAGTAGCAAACATTTTTAGCAATCAACATCTTGTATCAACTCATCACATTTCCACTTGTTACTCAATGCAGTACAATGGATCAAGCAGTCTCATTAGCTGCGAGAAGCAGACGATTCGAATCGAGTTTCTTATCCTTGCAAGGTAAACCTAAACAGACGACGTGGCGTTTGAATGTACTATGCACATACCATTATCGTTCTGCTTATCAAAGTGGGTACAACCAATTCCTGACCTCGCGCGAGTGCTAGAAAAATCACTCGACTTCTACCGAGATCCCTAATTAGTAAAGCAGCTACTCGACCTAGCATACTAGTATCCATCACAAAAGGAATCCTGAGTTCATGCAACTAGGGTTTCAGGCAACTCCTACACTTAAGTGCACATTACAAACCTACAAACATTAAGTGTAGTAAAATAGCATATATAAATGGTTATGCATAAAACCGAGGCTTGCCTTCCAAGGCTGGGGCAGGCAGATCCTCTGGTCCAGGCTCGGGTGCTGGATCCAGGGCTACCTCCTGAGCAGCTCCTTGCTCCGGCACGAGGACGTACTCTCCGTCAGCAAGGTTACAGTCTATCAAAATGCAATGAACATGTATGTCAAGATTATGCAGGATTTAATAACATTATGCTAAGAGAAGATAAACTAAGTTAATGAGCAATTTAGGATTTCTAGGTCATACGTGGCTTTCAATGGTTATGCTTATCATTTCTAGGTTTGGGTTTTGCTAGGGATAGGCATACTGAATTGGTATTGCCTTTAGATATTTCAGTGGACAGTTAATAAGGGTTTTAGGATGACACTCATTTTCTATTATCCACATTCCCCTTTTTTATTTTCTATTTATGGTTTCTAGTGTAGGTTTGAACTACGACAGTGGATTAATAATTTCCAAAAATTCTATAAAAATTACAGTGGGTTGCCATTGGTCATTATAGCCTGTTCTAGGAATTTTGAGGTTTAAAATAAAAGGCTATGCTTTAGATAAAAATAGCAAGAGTTGTGTAAAATGGGCCACTTTGCACTACATCTCTTAATTAGATGTGAGTTCTGTCCTAAGGGTTATTTTTGTTGGTATCTAACAGTAATAATAAACCTCTGTGCCAAAAATCACAAAAAGTTAATTGGTGGTTATTTAGTTGTGATTTTCTAAAGTTTTATGCCAAAAAGGTGCTTATAACTAACTTGTCATTTGATAAATATCAAACAACAGATTTTGTATTTTTCCTATGTTCATAATAACCAAACATTTGTCATCCCAAGGTTTGAGGTGTTTTCACTTTAGGGTTATTTTTGTAGGGTTTTTCTAAGTTTTCCTTGTTTTCTTAAAATAAGAGGGATCCTACTTATTTTATACTGAACCAGGGTATGATAGATTTTTCTAGTAAACTACATGGAATAAGTACTCTAACAAAAATAGGGGTGCCCTCTGGTTCATTATTTAAATCATCTTTTCTATTTATCTTAATCTTAAGCATATTGTAAAATGAATGGCAAAAACTAACTTAATGGGGTGGACAGAGAGGTTTAACATTTTTAAACAGGTCAGTAAGTGGATATAAACTTCTCCAAATTTTTCTAACCCTAGTCAAATAGTGCAACTATTTTTATCCCCATTATTTAGCTTTTGGCCAAAACAATAATTAATTTAGAACCCTAAAGTTTTCTGTAATACATGGGGGTTTTAGATTTTTCTTAAGTAGTTTACATTATTTAGAGTCTGACAAAATTGGTTTGGCTAAATTTGGATGAATAAAACAGAAGTTATGAATTATTCAATTTCTGTTCAAAATCTAAATCAGATTTAATAAAGGTTTCCTGAAAAACTACTTTGCACCGAGGTCCCCAAAGTCCATTCTAATTAATCCTCGCAGTTCTACCCTTGCGCCACTATTCCTCGGTGTGACTGACAATGTGCATAACCCCTGGCTTTCTCTTCCTCTCCCCCGCGGTCCCTCCCAGGTGTAAAAAGTATCCGCAGAGAAGAAAGGGGCGGCGCGGCTTACCGGCGGCGAGAGAGGTTCGGCGAGGGGCAGGGTTGGCTCGGGGAGGTTCTGGCGGTCACAACGGTGTACGGCTCGACGACGGGGATGGCCGGGATCGCCCGGTCGACGTGCGCAGGCGAGGGTCCTCATCGGCGGTGGGTGTGCCGGCCAAACCACTGCAACCTAGTCCAATCCAACGGCACGGTGAGCTTCTCGGGGTGGTGTAGAGGCTATCTGTGCATTGAATCGTAAAATGGCGCAGTGATTTACCCGGTCCACGTGCGCCGGCGGGGTGATGAACTCCAGCGAGCACGGTTTCGCTATTCCGGTGACACGGGTCCTCGGTTCAAGCTATCCTGAAGGCTTGGATCGAACGGAGGAGGACAGGAAAGGTGCTGGCCACGGTGGTTGCTCTCGGGCGGCTCTGGCGGTTCGCGGGGAGGTTGCCGGAGCAAAGGGCGGGCTCGGGGGAGTTAGGCGTGGTACGGAGGAGGCAACGGGGAAGGCAGCCGAGCACTGGGACGGGCTTTATAGCCGTGGCGCGGGCGTGGTCACGGGCGGCCGCGAGCGCGCGGGGGTTCGCGCGCGGGCATGCTCTGAGCGCGCCCCCGGGTGTCAGCCCGCGTCGAACACTTGGGAGCTCGCTTCTGCCATGGTTCAACGGCAGATTTGAGCACCTTAGCGTGCGTATCTTGGCAAAAGCACTGTGTACGGTCTCTTCCCTGCTCCATATCCTACCTTTTTGCTGTGAGTTCCAAGTCAAGATATGGTCGGGGTAGGGAGATAGAGGGGTGAGAAGTTGGCTATGTCAGCTAGGTCCAAACCGAGCCAAAAATGGTGCCAAGTCATGTCAAACGCCCTAGGGTAGGTGTCACCTCTTTCCAGGGCATTCTAGGGTTAATTTGGCACCACTTTGTCAATTGGGTCGAAGTGTTTTGAATTTTGGATGAGGGTGACATTGTGGGATCTTTGTTCAAAGGTTAGTTTTTAGACTTAGGCAATTTCTGAATTTTCTCTTGTGCTCAACCTTTGGTGAAGTTTTTGGGGCTTTTCTGAAATCTTTTTGGGGTCACTTTCTTACTATTACTTGTAAGTTGTTAAGTGTACTACAACTTTTATATTTGGCCCAAGCCATGATCATATGGTTTACATGACTTTTTGATCCTTCCTACATTTAGGGTTCCCATTATCCAAAGGGGTTTGCTTTAGGGTTTTGGGAAAATTCTCACCTTAGGTGTGCATGGCAAGCTAGGGCATGATATCCATGATGGGTGGCACTTGCTTAGGACCTTGAATTCCAAGTTTGATGTACTTTGCTCAACTAACCCACATGTGATAGCAGCTCAAAAATGGTGTAGCCCTGGGTAGACACCCTGAGTAACACCTAGGGTGTTACAGCCCTCCCCCCTTAAAGGAATCTCGCCCCGAGATTTCAGGTAGAGTCCCTTGGAGGGGTGCTCGAAGGTGTGTTGGTGTGCTACTCTTTCTTTCACCTAGGTTTCTCTTGTTAACTGCTCTTCGAATGTCATCCTCTTTGCAACTTCAGAAGGAAGCACTTTTTAAGTTAAAACCACAACTTAAACTATCCTGGTTATCTAAGTTTTTCTTATAATTATTTTCAAAGGGCAGGTGGGGGTGGGGTTTTAGGGCTACATACTGACTCCTTTGGGTAGAAAGTCGGGGAAGCGAGAGTGTAGAAAATCCTCAGTCTCCTATGTAGCTTCTTCTGCTGAATGGTGACTCCACTGAACTTTATACATTCTGATTGACCTTGCCCGTGTTGATCTCTCCTTCTGATCTAACACTTTGACGGGGTACTCTTGATAGGACAAGTCTGGCTCTATCTCAATGTCCGGTTCCGGTAGCACTTCAGTGGGTAGGCGAACACATTTTCGCAGATGAGATACATGGAACACATTGTGAACTGTTGACATGTGAGGTGGCAATTCCAATTGATAAGCCACAGGTCCACAACTTGCTTTTATCTCATAGGGTCCAATGTAGTGAGGAGCTAACTTGCCCTTGATTCCGAATCTCTGGACACCCTTGGTGGGTGATACCTTAAGATAAACATGATCTCCCACTTCAAACTGCAGAGGTTTCCGCCTCTTGTTATGATAGCTCTTTTGCCTGGCCTAAGCAGCTTCTAAGTTCTTTGTAATAACCATGACCTTTTCCTCTGCCTCAAGTACCAAATCTGGCCCAAATATTTCCCTTTCTCCTGCTTGAGACCAATTCAGCAGGGTCCTGCATCTTCTTCCATACAAAGCTTCAAAAGGTGCCATCTTTAGACTGGACTGATAGCTGTTATTGTAAGAAAACTCTGCCAAAGAAAGACACTTGTCCCAATCCTTTCCGTAGTGTAGTGCACATGCCCTTAACATATATTCCAGAATCTGATTTATCCTTTCTGTCTAGCCATCTGTTTGGGGATGGTATGCTGAGCTTCGTATGACATGGGTCCCAAGTGATTCTTGGAGCTGCTCCCAAAAGCGTGCCACAAACAGTGCTCCTCTGTCGGATACAATGGTCTTTGGAATACCATGCAATCGCACTATTTGGTCAACATAAATTTCTATATACTTCTCTGTCTTGTGGGTGGTATGCACTGGCAAGAAATGTGCAGTCTTGGTCAGCCTGTCCACAATAACCCAAATGGAATCATGGTGCCTGGAGGTATTAGGCAATCCTACGATAAAGTCCATGCAAATGTCCTCCCATTTCCAGGATGGTATGGGAAGGGGTTGCAAAGGGCCTGCCGCCTTCAAATGACTGGCTTTAATCCTTTGGCAGGTGTCACACTCGGATATATACTTGGCAATTTCCCTCTTCATTCTGGTCCACCAGTATAAAGATCTGAGATCATGATACATCTTGTTGCTCCCAGGGTGCATGGAGAATTTTGAAAGGTGAGCTTCATCCAGTATCTTCTTTCTGAGCTCAGGGTCCTTGGGAACAACCAATCGATCTCCAAACCATAAAATTCCCTTACTGTCCTGACGGAAGCACTTGTATTTTTCTGCCTTCTGCTTGATCATGTCTTTGATAACCTGAACACCTTTATCCCCAATTTGTGCCTGGACTATTTGCTCTTGCAATGTGGGCTCCACCGAGATATAGTTTAGGTCACCAGAAGAAACAACTTCCAGGTTCAGCTTGCACAATTCATCGCACAGGGTGGTAACTCTTGCATCCATGCTCATACAGTTGCACTGGGCCTTTCTACTCAAGGCATCTACCACAACATTGGCCTTGCCTGGATGGTAATGCACTTCCAAATCATAGTCCTTGATTAACTCCAACCATCTCCTCTGCCTCATGTTCAGATCTGCCTGAGTGAAGATGTAATTGAGACTCTTGTGATCAGTGTAGATGTTACAGTGAGCTCCCATCAAGTAATGTCTCCATATCTTAAGAGCATGAACCACAGCTGCTAATTCCAGATCATGTGTAGGGTAGTTCTGCTCATGGGGTCTGAGTGCTCGAGAAGCATAAGCAATCACTCTGTTATCTTGCATCAAGACACATCCCAATCCAGTACTGGAAGCATCACAATAGACTTCAAATGGCTTGGTGTTATCAGGTTGAGCCAGTACTGGGCTGTTGTCAAATGCTGCCTCAAAGTATGAAAGGCATCTTCGCACTTTTGGCTCCAATCATACTTGACTCCCTTCTTTAACAGTTCAGTCATTGGTTTGGCAATCCTGGAGAAATCCGGAATGAATCGTTGATAGTACCCTGCCAATCCCAGAAAACTCCAAATTTGCCTCACTGTAGTCGGGGGTTTCCAATCCATCACCTCTTGTACTTTCTCAGGATCAACTGATATCCCATCCTGAGAAATTGTGTGACCCAAGAATTTAATCTCCTTCAGCCAGAATTCACATTTAGACAACTTGGCATACAACCGATGGTCACGCAGTCTCTGAAGTACAGTATGCAAATGCTTGGTGTGCTCGGCCTCATTCTTGGAATAAACCAGAATATCATCAATGAAAACGACCACGAATTTGTTTAACTCTGGCATGAACACTGAGTTCATCAAGTACATAAAATAAGCCAGGGCATTGGTCAGCCCAAAAGACATCACCAAAAACTCATAAAGCACATATCTGGTGGAGAAGGCCGTCTTTGGAATATCACTAGGCACGGATCTTGATTTGATGGTAGCCCGAGCGAAGGTCTATCTTGGAGAATACCTTGGCTCCCACCAATTGATCAAACAAGACATCAATACGGGGTAGTGGGTATTTGTTCTTGATAGTCACGGCAGTGAGAGGGCGGTAATCAACACACATTCTCAAACTCTCATCCTTTTTCTTCATGAATAAGGCAGGACATCCCCAAGGGGAAGTACTTGGGCGAATGAACCCCTTGTCCAACAATTCTTGCAGTTGTTTCTTCAGTTCTGCCAGTTCCGCGGGAGGCATCCTATAGGGTCTCTTAGAGATAGGAGCAGTCCCGGGTTGCAATTCAATTGCAAACTCAATGTCTCTGTCAGGTGGCATTCCTGGCAATTCATCCGGAAAAACATCTGTGTAGTCACAGACTACTGGGGTCTTTTCCACTGGGGATTCTATCATAACGAAGGCACAAGAACGGGTGCAACCCTGATCGGGCAAATATAATGTGGTTTCACCACAGGTCGGTGAGTGCACTTCAATGGCCCTAGCTGCAATGTCAATAACTGCCCGATGCCTTGTTAACCAGTCAGTTCCCAATATGATATCCACGCTGTCCAAACCCAATATGAGGAGGGTGGTTTTAATTATTAGACTACCAAACTTTATGGGCACATGCCTGCTGATTTGATTAGTGGCAATCCTGCCTCCTGGTGTTGAAATTGTGATACCCCCATGGGTGTGATGAAAGGGCAATTGACACTTGGCACTAAATTTGGCACTAACAAAGCTATGTGATGCACCAGAATCAAAAAGAATAATAGCAGGACAATTCAAAACTGTAAAGATACCAGTCATGACGGGTGCTCCCTCTGGAATATCAGCCATGGTTGTAAAGTTCAGCTTGCCCTGCCTCACTTGCACTTTCTTTCTCTTGCCTTGATTCTGATTAACATTCTGCCCCTGCCTCTGCTGGTTCCTGGGGCAATTCTTGGCATAGTGTCCGGTGCTGCCGCAAGTGAAACACCTGTTGTCATTTGCCTGGCGATACTGCTGTTGCTGTTGATTGTTCCTCTGAGCTGGAAACTGGGTACGGTTGGGGGCCTGCTGCTGCTGTTGTGGTCGGATCACCCATCTCCCTTGCTGCTGCTGGGGTCCCCTGTTCTGAGTGTCGGACACAATCCTAAAGCGCTGTGGCTGAGCTGAGGGTCCTGCCACAGGGGTCTTCCTCTTCTTTTCTGCCTGTCGAGCTGTAATGCAGTCCTCCTGGGAGATAGCCATGTTGACTAACTCATTGTAGCTGTTGGCCCTGACGGTGTTGAGACGGCCACGGAGCTAACTGCTGAGCCCCCTTCTGAACCTGTCTCTCTTCTTCTCATCCGTATCTGCATGGTACCCAACATACTGGCACAGGTCATTAAAAGCCTGGGCATACTGCAACACTGTCCTGTTGCCCTGAGTGAGTGCCAGAAACTCGTTAAGCTTACGGTCCATAATGCCAGCTGGGATATGGTGCCCTCTGAAAGCTGCCTTGAACTCTCTCCAATCCACCTCATGGTCGGCTGGTTGCATAGCGAGATAGTGGTCCCACCATGTCCGCGCAGGTCCACGAAGCTGCTGGGTGGCGAACCTGACCTTAGTCACCTCGGAACAAACTCCATTGAGTAGTGGGAATTTAGATTCAACTACCCTCAGCCATACATCATCATCAAGTGGATCCTCCGCCCTGGCGAACAACGGTCCTGAGTACTGAGGAACTCCTGGTAAGTGGCCACTGCGGGGTGACGCTGATGATCTCCACCACCATAGTGCTGAGGTGGTGGCTGACGCTGAGCTAGCTGCCTCAAGATCTCATTCTACTGAGCCATTAGCTCCTGCAGAGTGGGAGGCGGTGGCGGCGGTGGAGGAATGCGCTCATTCTGGCCACGACGCGCTCTCCCAGCCATCTGAAAAATCACATATATACTTAACACCATATCTCCAAATTCAAGGTTTAATCGCGGCGAAATAGTCAAAAGCAGATTGATAGATTCTGACATAAACCAAAAAGCATAAACCTTCCGTCCAAATTCAAATTTGACATCATCCATCAACCAAACTTCCAAAAGAATTTATCACGGTTACATCAATGGTCCCAAAAAGACTCAACTCTACCTAGCCTAGTACCCTAAGGGTGCAAAAGCTAAGCTAGCAGCGAGGAGTCCTACCATCAACAACTTCTAACGCTATCTCTGACACCTAGTGAGCGAACGAGGCAACACTCGACTCGGGGGAAGGTGGCCTCCCTGAGCCAGCAGTGTCCACACTGGAGGCAGGCTCCTCCCCTCCCTCAATGTCGACGTCCTCATTAGCCTCCACATCCTGGATCTCCTAGTGATGCATATCCAGGTGCTCATTAGCCTCAGCAAGCTGCTGCTGGGTGTTGATGAGCTGATCTTCGAGAACCTCGATGGTGTTCTCCCTGGTCCCCACCAATTCCTCCAGCTCTTGGATCTCATCGGACAACTGTTCCACTTTTAAGTCCTTTTCCACCATCTCCTGGGACAAGTCAACCACAAGCTCCTCCCTGTTGTCCAGGGTGATCTTGGTTGCCTCCAACAATGCCATCTGATGGGACATTGCCTCGCCACGCATCACTTGCAGACGGTACAAGGCATTCATGCACCGCACTGTCAAATGAGCAGTCTGTCCCGGGTAGATAGCCCAAATGTCCTTGGCATGCTCCACCCGATCCTTCCACATCAGGTTGTCCTCCTTCTCAGCGGGGAACAAGCCAATGGGGTGGGTGGAAAGCTCCAAGGGGTGAAATCCGCAGAAAGTGGTCAACCCGTGCAGAGCAATCGCCTCGATTGTGTCCTCGGCCCGGTATCCAAAAGACTCAGAGTCCAATGAACGCTAGCCTGGCTGTAGGGGATGAGGCTCCAGGGTCATCCTCACCCTACAGCGGGGCACTCGATGCTTCTCGAACTGTTGCACCACGTACTGGGGAGGTGTCATGTAACCAGCTCCCTGAAGTACCTCCCACAAAATGCGGGGAAAGCCCTCTCGTGCAAGCCCGTCAGTGTGGGACAATGCATTCCCGTCATCTGAGGATCCGTGGGAAGTCATCTGTGTACGGTTAAGCGTAAGTAAAAGAAAAAGAATTATAAAAAGAAAGGGAAACACAACTCAGCCTCTCGCTAAATATAACAATGGTACTGGGGTATTTGGTTGGTCATCGTTTTGCATTAAAGTCCTTACTCAATTATCTATGTGTTTATTTAAGAATGCATGCATGCTCGCCCTAAACGACCTCACAACAAATGAAAAGGGATTAGGGAAGAACTCCCATCCCTTAAAGTGGCCTGTGGGGCCTAAATACTTAGCCACCTAACTACCCTTCTATCATCCTAAGGCTTCACGTCCTAGGTCTATCCTGCTCGTCCTACTATCTATCCAACATTGTTTCTATCAAGTTTTACTTCAAAAAGGATGGTATTTATATTTTATTGATTCCTCTGTGGTGGTACAAGCTCCGATACCAGCTGTGGCGGAACCGCCCGTTCCAACTTAAGTGCCTAAGTCCCACCTTAAAGGCTAGACCACACTTAAATGGGAATAACCCGTCAATCCCTCGGATCTAGTCCGATGAGGCCACTGACAGGATCAAGTACCACAATCTCACTCGAAGGTGAGTCATAGAGCAAATACAATAAAGCATAAAACCATGCATGTAAGAGTATTGAAATTATTACATCACCATCGGAGTTTTGCAAAAGTAGTCATCATTGTTCAAAGTGCAGCGGAATGAAACTAACGATAAATAAACAGAGAGATGGGGAAGCCTGTCCCATCACTCTTCATGCTCCTCCTCAGCCGAGGCGGGGTCCCACTCGACAGTCCAACCCGGTGGCAAGGCAGACGGCCAAGTCACTCCCGCAACCATGTCCTCTAGAGAACATGTAAAATTATGGCACAAGCAAGGCTGAGTATACTAATACTCAGCTAGACTTACCCGGTGTGAGGAGTCTACTCCTCTACCTCTAGACATGCAGCTGTTTGGCTGTGGGGTTTGGTTGCCAAAAGCACTAGCTGAGTTTCTAAATCAAGTTTTAACTTTGTCAAATTTAACTGTGACTCTCTTAAGGCTAAATATGTACTATCTACTCATACATAGTAGCAAACATTTTTAGCAATCAACATCTTGTATCAACTCATCACATTTCCACTTGTTACTCAATGCAGTACAATGGATCAAGCAGTCTCATTAGCTGCGAGAAGCAGACGATTCGAATCGAGTTTTTATCCTTGCAAGGTAAACCTAAACACACGACATGGCGAGGCACTCCGTCCCCACACACATCAACCGTCCCCGTCGATTCCCTGGTAGCAGATCAGGGCTCACCACCTTGGCGTACAATGCCTCACTGACCCCGACTGCCGTCGTGCAGTGACCGCACTTGTACCCACCATAACCGGAATGGGAGACCATGTCTCAGGTTGCGTGAGGGGTAAAGTCCACTGGCAGGTTCAATCAGGTACTAGGCTTACCGATTTACCATATTTCTCGGAATGTGCTTAGTACATTCAAACGCTTGACACAGGTATCCGCACGTTAATCCTTATTCCAAATTTTATCTCGTAGACCACGCATCCCCATGGATCCGTGTCCACAGACCATTATCGTTCTGCTTATCAAAGTGGGTACAACCAATTCCTGACCTCGCGCGAGTGCTAGAAAAATCACTCGACTTCTACCGAGATCCCTAATTAGTAAAGCAGCTACTCGACCTAGCATACTAGTATCCATCACAAAAGGAATCCTGAGTTCATGCAACTAGGGTTTCAGGCAACTCCTACACTTAAGTGTACAGTACAAACCTACAAACATTAAGTGTAGTAAAATAGCATATATAAACGGTTATGCATAAAACCGGGGCTTGCCTTCCAAGGCTGGGGCAGGCAGATCCTCAGGTGCAGGCTCGGGTGCTGGATCCGGGGCTACCTCTTGAGCAGCTCCTTGCTCTGGCACGAGGATGTACTCTCCGTCAGCAAGGTTACAGTCTATCGAAATGCAATGAACATGTATGTCAAGATTATGCAGGATTTAATAACATTATGCTAAGAGAAGATAAACTAAGTTAATGAGCAATTTAGGGTTTCTGGGTCATATGTGGCTTTCAATGGTTTATGCTTATCATTTCTAGGTTTGGGTTTTGCTAGGGATAGGCATAGTGAATTGGTATTGCCTTTAGATATTTCAGTGGACAGTTAATAAGGGTTTTAGGATGACACTCATTTTCTATTATCCATATTCCCCTTTTTTTATTTTCTATTTATGGTTTCTAGTGTAGGTTTGAACTACGACAGTGGATTAATAATTTCCAAAAATTCTATAAAAATTACAGTGGGTTGCCATTGGTCATTATAGCCTGTTCTAGGAATTTTGAGGTTTAAAATAAAAGGCTATGCTTTAGATAAAAATAGCAAGAGTTGTGTAAAATGGGCCACTTTGCACTACATCTCTTAATTAGAGGTGAGTTCTGTCCTAAGGGTTATTTTTGTTGATATCTAACAGTAATAATAAACCTCTGTGCCAAAAATCACAAAAAGTTAATTGGTGGTTATTTAGTTGTGATTTTCTAAAGTTTTATGCCAAAAAGGTGCTTATAACTAACTTGTCATTTGAAAAATATCAAACAACAGATTTTGTATTTTTCCTATGTTCATAATAGCCAAACATTTGTGATCCCAAGGTTTGAGGTGTTTTCACTTTAGGGTTATTTTTGTAGGGTTTTTCTAAGTTTTCCTTGTTTTCTTAAAATAAGAGGGATCCTACTTATTTTATACTAAACCAGGGTATGATAGATTTTTATAGTAAACTACATGGAATAAGTACTCTAACAAAAATAGGGGTGCCCTCTGGTTCATTATTTAAATCATCTTTTCTATTTTTCTTAATCTTAAGCATATTGTAAAATGAATGGCAAAAACTAACTTAATGGGGTGGACAGAGAGGTTTAACATTTTTAAACAGGTCAGTAAGTGGATATAAACTTCTCCAAATTTTTCTAACCCTAGTCAAATAGTGCAACTATTTTTATCCCCATTATTTAGCTTTTGACCAAAACAATAATTAATTTAGAACCCTAAAGTTTTCTGTAATACATGGGGGTTTTAGATTTTTCTTAAGTAGTTTACATTATTTAGAGTCTGACAAAATTGGTTTGGCTAAATTTGGATGAATAAAACAGAAGTTATGAATTATTCAATTTCTGTTCAAAATATAAATCAGATTTAATAAAGGTTTCCTGAAAAACTACTTTGCACCGAGGTCCCCAAAGTCCATTCTAATTAATCCTCGCAGTTCTACCCTTGCGCCACTATTCCTCGGTGTGACTGACAATGCGCATAACCCCCTGGCTTTCTCTTCCTCTCCCCCGCGGTCCCTCCCAGGTGTAAACAGTATCCGCAGAGAAGAAAGGGGCGGCGCGGCTTACCGGCGGCGAGAGAGGTCCGGCGAGGGGCAGGGTTGGCTCGGGGAGGTTCTGGCGGTCACAATGGTGTACGGCTCGACCGCGGGGATGGCCGGGATCGCCCGGTCGACGTGCGCAGGCGGGGGTCCTCGTCGGCGGTGGGTGTGCCGGCCAAACCACGGCAACCTAGTCCAATCCAACGGCACGGTGGGCTTCCCGGGGTGGTGTAGAAGCTATCTGTGCATTGAATCGAAAAATGGCGCAGTGATTTACCCGGTCCACGTGCGCCGGCGGGGTGATGAACTCCGGCGAGCACGGTTTCGCTATTCCGGTGACACGGGTCCTCGGTTCAAGCTTGCGTAAGCTTCACGGCCTCACAAGGAAGCTATCCGAAGGCTTGGATCGAACGGAGGAGGACAGGAAAGGTGCTGGCCACGGTGGTTGCTCTCGGGTGGCTCTAGCGGTTCGCGGGGAGGTCGTAGGAGCTAAGGGCGGGCTCGGGGGAGTTAGGCGTGGTACGGAGGAGGCAACGGGGAAGGCAGCTGAGCACTAGGACGTGCTTTAAAGCCGTGGCGCGGGCGTGGTCACGGGCGGCCGCGAGCGCGCGGGGGTTCACGTGCGCGCGTGCTCTGAGCGCGCCCCCGGGTGTCAGCCCGCGTCGAACACGTGGGAGCTCGCTTCTGCCATGGTTCAACGGCAGATTTGAGCACCTTAGCGTGCGTATCTTGGCAAAAGCACTGTGTACGGTCTCTTCCCTGCTCCATATCCTACCTTTTTGCTGTGAGTTCCAAGTCAAGATATGGTCGGGGTAGGGAGATAGAGGGGTGAGAAGTTGGCTATGTCAGCTAGGTCCAAACCGAGACAAAAATGGTGCCAAGTCGTGTCAAACGCCCTAGGGTAGGTGTCACCTCTTTCCAGGGTATTCTAGGGTTAATTTGGCGCCACTTTGTCAATTGGGTCGAAGTGTTTTGAATTTTGGATGAGGGTGAACATGTGGGATCTTTGTTCAAAGGTTAGTTTTTAGACTTAGGCAATTTCTAAATTTTCTCTTGTGCTCAACCTTTGGTGAACTTTTTGGGGCTTTTCTGAAATCTTTTTGGGGTCACTTTCTTACTATTACTTGTAAGTTGTTAAGTGTACTACAACTTTTATATTTGGCCCAAGCCATGATCATAAGGTTTACATGACTTTTTGATCCTTCCTACATTTAGGGTTCCCATTATCCAAAGGGGTTTGCTTTAGGGTTTTGGGAAAATTCTCCCCTTAGATGTGCATGGCAAGCTAGGGCATGATATCCATGATGGGTGGCACTTGCTTAGGACCTTGAATTCCAAGTTTGATGTACTTTGCTCAACTAACCCACATGTGATAGCAGCTCAAAAATGGTGTAGCCCTGGGTGGACACCCTGAGTAACACCTAGGGTGTTACACTCCTCGGGCGTCATCTTGGTGAACCTGGGATTCTCACGAATAAGGTTAACAAGATGGGGGTCAATTACCGTGAATGACCTTAGCATAAGTCGGACGACATCGTGGTCCGTCCATCTTGTGCTTCCATAGCTTCTAATCTTGTTGACCAGGGTCTTGACCCTGTTGTATGTTTGTGTTGGCTCCTCTCCCCTGATCATCGCGAACCTACCTAGCTCGCCTTCCACCAACTCCATTTTGGTGATCATGGTGGCGTCGTTCCCCTCATTAGATATCTTGAGGGTGTCCTAGATTTGCTTGGCATTGTCCAAGCCGCTCACCTTGTTGTACTCATCCCTGCACAAAGATGCTAGCAAAATAGTGGTAGCTTGTGCATTCTTATGAATTTGCTCATTTATGAAAACTAGGTTGTCAGTATTATCAAAATGCATTCTGTTTTCAACAATCTCCAAAATACTAGGATGGAGAGAAAATAGGTGACTACACATTTTGTGACTCCAAAATGAGTAGTCTTCTCCATCGAAGTGCGGAGGTTTCCCAAGTGCAATTGATAGTAAATGAGCATTAGAATTGAATGGAATACGAGAATAATCAAATGAAAAGTTTTGATGAAACGGTTTCTTTTTAGAGGAGGCATCGTCGTTGTCGTCTCTTGGTGAAGAAGAGGAGGCGTCACTGTTGTAGTATATGATCTTCTTGATCCGCCTCTTCTTCTTCCCGTCCCTCTTCTTGTGACTCGATCCTGAGTCAGTGGGCTTGTCGTCCCTTGGCTCGTTGAAGAGGGACTCCTTCTCCTTGTCGTTGACCACCATCCCCTTTCCCTTAGGATCCATCTCTTCAGGCGATTAGTCCCTTAGATGAAGAGAATGGCTCTGATACCAATTGAGAGCACCTAGAGGGGGGGAGTGAATAGGTGATCCTGTAAAAATCAAAAACTAATAGCCACAAAACTTAGTTATAAGTGTTAGTGTGTCTAAGTGGCTTGAAGCGATCTCTTGCGAACATAGACAAACAAAGAGAGAGCAATCACAAGAGACACGCGATTTTTATCCCGTGGTTCGGCCAAGTGAAACTTGCCTACTTCCACATTGTGGCGTCCCAATGGATGAGGGTTGCACTCAACCCCTTTCAAGTGATCCAATGATCAACTTGAATACCACGACTTTCTTCCTTAGTCTTTTCTCCCATTTGCGAGGAATCTCCACAACTTGGAGCCTCTCGCCCTTACAATGATGATCACAAAAGAAGCACGTAAGTAAGGGAGGGGAGAGAAACGCACACAAGACTCAAATCACAGCACAATCATGCACACAAGTCACAACTCGAGCTCAAAACACAACGCACGGAGTTCTCAACTCAAATGGAGCTCAAGTCACTATCTCAAAGAATCAAATGCGCGAAGTTGGTGTCTTGGAGTCTTAGAATGTTTCTTGTAAGCTTGGGTGACTCCTCCATGTGCCTAGGGGTCCCTTTTATAGCCCCAAGGCAGCTAGGAGCCGTTGGAGGCCAACAAGGAAGGATATCCTTGCCTTCTGTCGGGTGGCGCACCGGACTGTCCGGTGCGCCACTGGACAGTCACTGTAGACAGTCCGGTGCCAATCTCTTTCCTATTCTGGCGCAGACGACCATTGCAGATTCGTGGCAGTTGGCGCACCGGACACTGTCCGGTGCACACCGGACAGTCCGGTGCCCCCTGCCGACCGTTGGCACGGGCCACGCGTCGCCCGCGGATTGCGCAACCGACCGTTGCGCTGGTGGCCGTTGGCTCACCGGACAGTCCAGTGCACCACCGGACAGTCCGGTGAATTATTGTCGTACGCCGCCAAACTTTTCGTGAGAGTGGCCTGTTCACCGGAGTTTAGCCTCGCGCACCGGACACTGTCCGGTGCACCACCGGACAGTCCGGTGTGCCAGACCGAGCTGGACTTCGGCTGTACCAAGCCAAGTCTTTTGCATTTCTTTTCTTCTCTTCTTTTCTCTGTTTCTAGCACTTAGACAATATATGTTAGTACTCAAAACAGTGTACTAAGTCTAGAAACATATCTTGTTACATGATTTGCACTTCTTGCTTGTTTGGCACATAATCAACTCACTTAATATGTGTTGGACACTTAATCACCAAAACATGATAGAAATGGCCCAAGGGCACATTTCCCTTTCATCCCCCATCATAGAAATCTCGAATTTATGTATCATAATCCTACTAAACTCGTCACAAGATTACTTGTTAGTAGACCCAATATAATATCTTCAACAAAAATTGGCATATAAACAAGTCTTTATAAATTGTTTTAGTGAAGAGAGTGTGACACCCCAGGTGTCTGTTTCGTGTTATGTTGGAAGAATTATCCTAATCTCGGATGCTCAGTGAAAATTTCTATTTCTCGCTCACTTATGTCTCTAATTATCCAGATTTTTCATCCACATTTCATCGAATTCAGAGTTATTCAGTCTCTCAAAAGGCCGAATTTGGTGCCTATTAAAACTTTTATTTCTTAGCACGAATGCCAACTCGTTAATCATTCTTGAATTATAAAATCTTGTCTAAAGCTCATTTGATCAAACTCTCGACGGTTGTTATTTGATCTGAGCCCGAGTCTGATTCCTCGACCTTCGGTCTATGTCCGACTATTCTATCCGGATCAGTACACTCAAACAAAATGCTCTGTTGTGTCGGTATCTAATTAATTCTTATCCGACTCAGCTTAATACCAATATGTTTGATCTGAATTAAAAATGAGCAATGATTTTTATTAACCCGACCTGATTGATCTCGATCACGAATCCGAAACCAATCGGTCTCAATTCATTTTTTTCCTAATTGAGTGCGAGGAATTATTTTCGAGTGAAAACAAATCAGACTCTCGGCCGAATTAATCGCTCAATCGTCCGTTCGTCGGAACTCTAATTCACTATGTTCTCCGTAGAAATGAATTCCGCACGAGCATTTTTATTCCAAAAAATATTTAGCGTGGCACGATTTAGCATTCTGGGCCAGCCCAACCTAGCCCATTTGGCCCATTTGAAAACCCTAACCCTAGTGCCTTCTTCTATAAGTAGGATCTCTCTCCCCTTGCACTTGGACATTTTTCACTCCCACCCCTCAAATTTTCCTAGCCGCCAATCTCTTCCTCCTCCTCCCTCGTGTAGGCCTGCTCCAGCCAACTCCCTGTCTTCTTCTCCCCACGGCAGCAGGCATGGAGGTTGGCTCCTCTCTGCATGGCAGCCGAGCTCCCATGGATGGTGCCCTCCTCCCTTTGTCCCTTGTCGCAGGAGCTCCCTGGTTGCAGCTGGCGCCCTGCACAGCCCCCCTTCTTCCTCCCTGCTCACGGCGGCAACAGCCACCAGTGAGCCCCTTTTCCACGTGCCCCAGCCATGGCGCCCTTCTTCCCCAGCGGCGCCTCTGCTCTCCCTCCCCAAAGCTCCAGCACTCACAGAACAGCGGATCACCGACGCCCCTGTTCCCCCGCGACTTCCATGGTCACGAGCTCCCCCCTGGTCGCCATATCCCTAGCGTGTCCCCTGCAGGCGAGCAGCAGATCCTGCTCTTCTCCATGGTGGCTGATCAGAGCTACCTCTGTGGACGCCCCTGCGCTGGATCTTCTCCTAGCGCCTAACTTGTTGACCGCGCCCTGCTTCGAGCTCCGCCTTGTGCTCCACTGCAGCTGCGCCGTCCGACCTTGCCTAGCTACGTGCGAGCACAAGGCCCATGACACTTCCGAGATCCACTACGCCACTGCTCCATCCCCTCTCCAGCGCCCCTACATCTCCCATGGAAACCAGCAGCGCCTCCCCCTGCTATCTTCTCCACGGCACCTCTTCGAGATGGCACCCAACAGCCCCGGCACCCCCCTTGCTTCGTCTCGCTGCCACCGCTACGCGCGTGCCAAGTTTTTGGCATAATGTCGAGGGAGATGTGTTGTTGCAGCACGCAATGACGCTCGCTGGGTGTTTGCTATTTTTGCGCAGCCCCGTCGTCGTCATTCACCCCGGTGAGACCACGACAATCCTTGTTTGATTCCACATCGGCATTATTCTCCGGTGATTAATTGTGTATGTGCTGTTTTGTTTTGTTTTGTTTTGTGGAGGAGAGGAACCTCGTGTTTTGCATGGAGAAGAAGGCAAGCCGCTCAATGCTCGTCGGACGTGCGGAGCTATGCACAAATCAGAATCACCAACGTTCTTACAAACACCGATTGGGTTTGTTAATGGTGAGCTGATGCATGTCGCTCTCGATCGACTTGATTAATAAATTGAATGGATGTGTGTAAAATGTTTCGGTATTATGGATTGGTAGGATCACGTTTGCGATTGGAGAACAAGGGGTTTGATGTGTGCGATTTGTAGTTTGTCTAATTATGTTTTGGTCGATGTGGTGTACATGGGTGTTTGAATATGTGTGGGTATAAAATGTTTTGGTTATATGCCGTGGCAAGGTCGCATTCACGTTTTGGTAAACCAATGTGTCATGCTCATTTTATGTGATGAGTAAGTCTGGAAATACAAGTGATGTAAGGATTTAATTAGTGCACGTATGTGTGTGTGCCGTGGTGTATTATGGTAGTGATGGCGTAAGATATTTGTTTGAGGTGTGCAGGTATATGTTGTATTATGGTTATACTCGCGACAAAGAAAGATGTATGTCTTGTGTAACAAAATGTTTAGGTTGCTGTCGTATAACCGTGTGAAGGATGCTCCTGATGGTCATGTGACTAAAGGGTGTTGTAGTGGCAAAGCGAGAAGTAAGTTAATATTTTTAAACGATTAGTTGATAGCACCTATCAACATCATCATGATTTTTGTTGTATAGCGGATCGATGCCTTGTTGTCATAGTCTCGGGGAATTTTCGGAAATGTGCTGGTGCTTTACTGATGGGGTTGATTGTACTTGTGATGTATTACAATAGCGGTGTGTCGTGCAAGTATCCAAAAATGGTGAAAGGTGGTGTATGTTGGTAATTAGAAAATGGTCAAGTCGTTAGCCAATAGCCAAGCTTATGCAGAGGTTTAAAATATGGGCAATTTGATTTGAAATCATGCTTATCTAGGCATGTGGTTAAATAATAATAATTTTGGCTTGTATAGTAAGGTGATGATATGCCGTAAGTAGTCATCGCTTCCTCTATATCTTGAGTCGGGTCAATACGCATTGTGTGTTCATCGAGATACACCTCGCACCTAGTGTAGGGTTGTGTTCAAGATGCTGAGTAGACGCTTCAAGTAATCAAGCAGGAGTCGATTGCGTTAAGTGATTGTTATATATAGGTTGCGTCTCGAATTGGGATAATAATAGGCTAGCCGACATGTATATTATTTAGTGAGCCTATGTTGTTGCTTTGGTTAACCAACTTGTTAGATAGTTTGGTTAAGCGCGTAATCATGATGAATTGCTTGTTGCGGTCTAAATGTGTATGGTTGTCATCACGGGTAAAAAGTAGTAGTGTTCATATGATGTCTAAGTTGAAATGCAAATTATTGGGTGAAAAGCGCTTCGATATTGATTATCGTAGAGAATGTGTTGTTAATTAAGTCTGGTACTTCTAGTGCTCGAAATGACACGGTTAAAAATTTTGTAAGTCTACTTGTTAGTTCTCCTTTGGTTATTTTAACTCTAACAAATGGTAAAGTGTTTGAATAATTCAAGTCTCTGGAACGCTGTAATTCTTGAATTGTATAGGTGCTGAAAATTATTAGTTGCTGTTTTGGACTACACGCAGTGATTTCCCCGTGCTGTATGTTTGATGAACTAAATTATGTTTTCTATAGAAAATTCATATAGAAGAGTTGTAGATAACTTTATTACCTTACTTGTGTTAAAATCTGACAGCCATAAGTCTGATCGTTTAGGAGTTATGCTCTTTACAATTTTAGTAACTGAATCTGTCCAACTTCTGTACAGATTTCAGAGATTGAATTGTTTGCTTAAGTTAATTATACAATCTGTTCATGGTCGTTATAAGAAAATTGTAGATGCTTTTCTTATCTTGCTTGTGTTAAAATTTCACAACCATAGGACTGACAGTTTAAGTGTTGTGAATTTTACAAACTGGTTGTTGTGTTCTGTCCACTGTCAGATCAGATTTCGAAAACTGTAATGTTTGATTTGATTAAACCTGGAATCACTTCTTGGTGATTATGAAAGTTGTGTAGTACTTTTTCCAAGCTTTCCAAAAAGTCTTGGATCACTATTTTTGGTGGTCTGAAGATTAAGTTATGGATGATTAAAGTGTGAAGATTGAATTTGTCCAGTTCTGAACAGCAAAGCCTTCTAATGTCTTTTATCCTAAATTGCATATTGAATCACCTTGGAATGTTTATAAATGATTTGTAGAAAATTCCATCGGCTTTCCAGAAAATCTAAGATCACTTTGTTTGGATATCTGAATCTTTAGTTATGAATTTTTAAAGTCACAAGTCTGAATCTGTCCAAATCTGGACAGATCTGTTGTGTTAGCAGTTTTAACCTTGCTAAGTGTTGAATTTTGTTGAGGTGAAAATACCAAATTTGTAGAGCACATTTTAAGCTTTCTAGAAAGTTCTAGTTCGCTATCTTTGAATTAATATTTGAAGAGTTATGACTGAATCAAGCACCTGCTGTGCTGCTGTCCTGATTTTATTATGTTTGGTGGATTGCTCTACTCTGTGGTGTATTTCTTGAATCGACTGTTTCCTCGTTTTGATTTTGGTTGAACACGTAGTAATGATAATATAATTAATATAATTGAGCCTAAGTATATAGAAAACTAGTACCTGTCTCGCTAAATTAGTAAACTAAATTGGTTAAGGTCTAATAAGTGTTTGCCTAGTAAATAATTACAAAGCCCAATTAAGTGTCTAGTTTCTTTTCAACTAAGTTTGTCTACATATCAGTCGTAGCGAACTTAGGTACTTAACTAACTTAATGATTAAGAAACTAATGGATGATTAAAGTGAACATGGTAAATGCGTGTACTTGTGATGTCGTATTTGTGTTGCGTAAATAAATAAAATGTTGTCGTCTTTTTTAATGGTGTTATGTTGAACGCTGATAACGTCTAAATAACTAATGTTAGCGTGTGGTTATTTACGGTGTCTTACAATTAAATGTTAGTTTGCTACCATGTATTTATATATCTTGTGATATTTTTTATTATATTCATACATATGCATATTGCATCTCATTTAGGACCGAGAGATGATGATCGTGCAAGTGATGTGGTGCCAACCACAAGATGCAGATGGTGGACAACCTAACGAAGGATGGACATAACCAGTAGATGCTCGCTAAGCGAGAACCCCCATCAAACACTATCTAAGTGTTAAATTAAAGGCAAGCCCTGGTTTTATGCATAACCGTTATATATGCTATTTTACTACACTTAATGATTGTAGGTATACTGTGCACTTAAGTGTAGGAGTTGCCTGAAACCCTAGTTGCATGAACTCAGGATTCCCTTTGAGATGGATACTAGTATGCTAGGTCGAGTAGCTGCTTTACTAATTAGGGATCTCGGTAGAAGTCGAGTGATTTTTCTAGCACTCGCGCGAGGTCAGGAATTGGTTGTATCCATTTTTATATCATAATGATGATAGTCCATGGACAACGATCCATGGGGATGCGTTGTCTACGTGATGAGAAATGGGAATAATGATTAAAGTGTGGTACCATGTGTCAAGCGTTTGAACGTACTAAGCACATGCCGTGAAATATGGTAAATCGGTAAGCTTAGTACCTGAGTGAACCTAGCAGTAGACTTTACCCCTCACGCGACCTGAGACGTGGTCTCCCATTCCGGTTATGCTGGGTACAAGTGTGGTCACTACACGACGGCAGTCGGGGTCAGTGAGGCATTGTATGCCAAGGCGGTGAGCCCTGTTCTGTTGACGGGGAATCGATGGGGATGGTTGATATGTGTGGGGACGGAGTGCCTCGCCACGTCGTGTGTTTAGGTTTACCTTGCAAGGTTTAAAAACTCAATTCGAATCGTCTGCTTCTCGCAGCTAAGGAGACTCCTTGATCCATGCTGCTACATTGAGTAACAAGTGGAAATGTGGTGACTAGCAAAAGATGTTGGTTGATATAATGTTTGATACCATGTATGAATAGATAGGTACATATCTAGATTAATAGGATCATACTAAAACTTGAAAAGCTAAAACTTAATTTTAGACTCAGCTAGTGCTTTTGGCAAACCAAGCCCCTCAACCAAACAGCTGCATGTCTAGAGGTAGAGGAGTAGACTCCTCACACCGGGTAAGTCTAGCTGAGTATTAGTATACTCAGCCTTGCTTGTGGCATAATTTTTGCAGGTACTCCTTAGGATGATTAGTTGATGGTGTGACTTAGCCTCCATCCCTGCCACTGGGATAGATAGTTGAGTGGGTTACTGCTTCCGCAGGAGAGGACCAGGAGGAGTAGTGTGGCCAGGCTTCGCCATGTTACTCGGTTCTTCTCCATTAGTTATTTCCGCTGCATTAAAATTTATGGTTATTATTTTTGAAACTCTGATAATGTAATCACTAATGATACTTATTAAATTGTGGTATTATGTTTTATTGTATTTCTCTGTGCCTCACCTTCGAGTGAGCTAGTGGTATTCGATCCTGGTAAGTGGCTTTATCGGACTAGATCCGAGGGACTGACGAGTTTTTAAGTGTGTTGTTGCCCTTGCGGGTGTGACTTGAGCACTTAAGCTGGAATAATTCGGGCGGTTCCACCACAGCTGGTATTGGAGCGAATACCATTACAGAGAAGTCAATAAGTCATGATTACCAACCTTTTCTAAAGTAAAACTTGCTTAGAAACCAAGTTGGATAGATTGTACGATAAGGTTAGACCTAGGATGTGAGGCCTTAGGAAATAGATGGGTAGCTAGGTGGCTATATTTATATAGGCCATAAAGGCTACTACTATGATTAGGAAGGATGCTGTAGAAGCACTCGAAAATAATTAGTTAGGTTTGAGAAGACGACTAGAATGAGTATGGATCATGATTGTCGCATAATTGTCTCTTGTGCACTAACATGCTTATCTCACCTTTATTCCAATAATAAAAACTTGTGAATAATGTGATGTACTGCTATGTTAGAAATGCCTTACCTCGTGTCAGATTGGTAAGTCTTGTTAGGTCGTGCTATGTGTTTCTCTTGTCTTGCTAGCAAGGTGGTATGTAGTTGTTCAACCCTTTTTGCAAAAAAATGTTGCTTGTTCTGTTCATAAACCCCCCAAACAACCCTGAGTTTAGCAAGTGAAACCCTTAAAAAAATCTAATCACATGATGGTGTTGGTGTTTTCTAACCCTTGTGTGTTTTACCCTTGAATTTACACCTGCACAGCTTATAGACACCCATAGCTTGACCCCTAAATCGACTAAAGCTTCCTTGTGCACTTGTTGTGTCAAAAAATTTTTTGTTTGGTGCCTAGTTGCACAAACCCTATATATCCCATTAGTAAGGCCACGTTTCTTTCCATAGATCTTGTCCCGAATCTTCATAGTATTTCTGCTGCTCATCCTAGCAGATCTTGTTTTCCTACCTCTCCTTTGTCCGAATCTGGTAATCATTTTCCTTGAGGATCATGTTGTGACCATATCCGTCGAGTCTCTAGATCATTCATCGAGATCTACCCTATTGTCTTGTAATCTGCTCCAACCGATTCTCAAGTACTGAGTGTCGATCAATCTAATATCTCATTTCTAGTCTTTCTGATGCTCTTTCTCAAGGCATCATGACGTCGTTTTTGTCAACCGTATCTTTAAATGGCATATCCATGTGGATTAATGGATTTTGCTTTGTCCTTGGATCTCTTGCGTCTCTAAAAGCTCGACAATCTATTTTGATCTCATGGTTGGTTCATCCTCATATCAAATCTCGCCTCATATCAAATCTCGTGCTAGTCTCTTGCCAGATAATCTTCGTGGTAATCATGACAAGTTCGTGGAGTCGAATATTCTCATGCGTTGCTCTTTTTGCCAAAAATCTATGCTTCAACTCCGGTCACATTCTTATTTTCTGAGCCATACTCTCAAGGGATCCATCTATTTGTGTCACATGGATTTCTCATTGGTTATGTTTAGTAATGGTGTTGTGACTAAACGACTGATGGTGCCGTGACGAAACCGAGAGCCTCTTATGGGTGCACGCATAAGGTTGAGCTGCTTGGCACGCGCTGGTATCGTGGTTAATAGTCCTGATCCATTACGAGACAATACCGATGTGCTGTGTTTTGTGGACATTCTCTCAGAGTGATCGTGGCATTTTGTCTGAATATGTCACGGTATTCGGTCCAAATCTATCCTTCGTATCTGTCAGATGACATCTTATGGATTGGCATCAACCATCAGCCTAGGAGTTACATGCTTCTCCACCCTTAAGAGTCTTTGTTCGAATCTCGAGACGAGATTCTTTTAAGGGGGGAAGGCTGTGACACCCCAGGTGTCTGTTTCGTGTTATGTCGGAAGAATTATCCTAATCTCGGATGCTCAGTGAAAATTTCTATTTCTTGCTCGCGTATGTCTCTGATTATCCATATTTTTCATCCACATTTCACCGAATTCAGAGTTATTCAGTCTCTCAAAAGGCCGAATTTGGAGCCTGTTAAAACTTTTATTTCTCGACATGAATGCCAACTCGTTAATCATTCTCGAATTATAAAATCTTGTCTAAAGCTCATTTAATCAAACTCTCGACGGTTGTTATTTGATCTGAGCCCGAGTCCGATTCCTCGACCTTCGGTCTATGTCCGACTATTCTATCCAGATCAGTACTCTCAAACGAAATGCTCTGTTGTGTCGGTATCTAATTAATTCTCATCCGACTCAGCTTAATACCTCTGTGTTTGATCCGAATTCAAAAGTCAACATCAGCAATGATTTTTATTAACCCGACCCGATTGATCTCGATCACAAATACGAAACCAATCGGTCTCAATTCATTTTTTTCCTAATTGAGCACGAGGAATTATTTTCGATCAAAATCAAATTAGACTCTCGGTCAAATTAAACGAAATCCGCACGAGCAGTTTTATTTCGGAAAATATTTAGCGTGGCACGATTTAGCGTTCTGGGCCAGCCCAACCCAGCCCATTTGGACCATTTGAAAACCCTAACCCTGGTGCCTTCTTCTATAAATAGGATCCCTCTCCCCTTGCACTTGGCCATTTTTCACTCCCACCCCTCAAATTTTCCTAGCCGCCACTCTCTTCCTCCTCCTCCCTCGCGCAGGCCTGCTCCAGCTGACTCCCTGTCTTCTTCTCCCCACGGCAGCAGGCATGGAGGTTGGTTCCTCTCTGCATGGCAGCCGAGCTCCCATGGATGGCGCCCTCCTCCCTCTGTCCCTTGCCGCAGGAGCTCCCTGGGTGCAGCCGTCGCCCGACACAGCCCCCTTCTTCCTTCCTGCTCACGGCGGCAATAGCCACCAGTGAGCCCTTGTTCCACGCGCCCAGCCATGGTGCCCTTCTTCCCCAGCGGCGCCTCTGCTCTCCCTCCCCCAAGCTCCTGTGCTCACAGAACAGCAGTTCACCGGCGCCCCTGTTCCCCCACGACTTCCATGGCCGCGAGCTCCCCCCTAGTCACCATATCTCCAGCGCGTCCCCTGTAGGCGAGCAGCAGATCCTGCTCTTCTCCATGGTGGTCGAACAGAGCTACCTCCATGGACGCCCCTACGCTGGATCTTCTCCTAGCGCCTAACTTGTTGACCGTGCCCTGCTTCGAGCTCCGCCTTGTGCTCTACTACAGCTGCGCCATCCGACCTTGCAAGGCTGCGCGCGAGCAGAAGCCCCATGACACGCCCGAGATCCACTACGCCGCTGCTTCATCCCCTCTCCAGCGCCCCTACATCTCCCATGGAAACCAGCAGCGCCTCCCCCCGCTATCTCCTCCCCAGCACCTCTTCGAGATGGCACCCAACAGCCCCGACACCTCCCCTTGCTTCGTCTCGCTGCCACCGCTGCGCGCATGCCAAGTGTTTGGCATAATGTCGAGGGAGATGTGTTGTTGCAGCACGCAATGACGCTCGCCGGGTGTTTGCTGTTTTTGCGCAGCCCCGTCGTCATCGTCATTCACCCCGGTGAGACCATGACAATCCTTGTTTGATTCCACATCAGCATTATTCTCCGGTGATTAATTGTGTATGTGTTGTTTTGTTTTGTTTTGTGGAGGAGAGGAACCCCGTGTTTTGCATGGAGTAGAAGGCAAGCCGCTCAACGCTCGTCGGACGTGCGGAGCTATGCACAAATCAGAATCGCCAACGTTCTTACAAACACCAATTGGGTTTGTTTATGGTGAGCCGATGCATGTCGCTCTCGATCGACTAGATTAATAAATTGAATGGATGTGTGTAAAATGTTTCGGTATTACGCATTGGTAGGATCACGTTTGCGATTGGGGAACAAGATGTTTGATGTGTGCGATTTGTAGTTTGTCTAATTATGTTTTTGGTCGATGTGGTGTACATGGGTGTTTGAATATGTGTGGGTATAAAATGTTTTGCTTATATGTCGTGGCAAGGTCGCATTCACGTTTTGATAAACCAATGTGTCGTGCTCATTTTATGTGATGAGTAAGTCTAAAAATACAAGTGATGTAAGGATTTAATTAGTGCACATATGTGTTTGTGCTGTGGTGTATTATGGTAGTGATGGCGTAAGATATTTGTTTGAGGTGTGCGGGTATATGCTGTATTATGGTTATACTCACGACGAAGAATGATGTATGTCTTGTGTAACACAAAGTTTAGGTTGCTGTCGTATAACCGTGTGAAAGATGCTCCCGATGGTCATGTGACTAAAGGGTGTTGTAGTGGCACAGCGAGAAGTAAGTTAATATTTTTAAAAGATTAGTTGATAGCACCTATCAGCATCGTCATGATTTTTGTTGTATAGCGGATCGATGCCTTGTTGTCATAGTCTCGGGGAATTTTCGAAAATGTGCTGGTGCTTTACTGATGGGGTTGAATGTACTTGTGATGTATTACAATAGCAGTGTGTCGTGCAAGTATCCAAAAATGGTGAAAGGTGGTGTATGTTGGTAATTAGAAAATGGTCAAGTCGTTAGCCAATAGCCAAGCTTATGCCGAGGTTTAAAATATGGGCAATTTTATTTGAAATCATGCTTATCTAGGCGTGTGGTTAAATAATAATAATTTTGGCTTGTATAGTGAGGTGATGACAATGCCGTAAGTAGTCATCGCTTCCTCTATATCTTGAGTCGGGTCAATACGCATTGTGTGTTCATCGAGATACACTTCATACCTATTGTAGGGTTGTGTTCAAGACGCTGAGTAGACGCTTCAAGTAATCAAGCAGGAGTCGATTGCGTTAAGTGATTGTTATATATAGGTTGTGTCTCGAATAGGGATAACAATAGGCTAGCCGACATGTATGTTATTTAGTGAGCCTATGTTGTTGCTTTGGTTAACCAACTTGTTAGATAGTTTGGTTAAGCGCGTAATCACGATGAATTGCTTGTTGTGGTATAAATGCATATGGTTGTGATCGCGGGTAAAAAGTAGTAGTGCTCATGTGATGTCTAAGTTGAAATGCAAATTATTGGGTGAAAAGCGCTTTGATATTGATTATCGTAGAGAATGCGTTGTTAATTAAGTCTGGTGCTTCTAGTGCTCGAAATGACATAGATAAAAATTTAGTAAGTCTACTTGTTGGTTCTCCCTTGGTTATTTTAACTCTAACAAATGGTAAAGTGCTAGAATAATTCAAGTCCCTAGAACGCGGTAATTCTTGAATTTTATAGGAACTGAAAATTATTAGTTTCTGTTTTGGACTGCACGCAGTGATTTCCCCGTGCTGTATGTTTGATGAACTAAATTATGTTTTCTGTAGAAAAGTCATATAGAAGAGTTGTAGATAACTTTATTACCTTACTTGTGTTAAAATCTGACAGCCATAAGTCTGATCGTTTAGGAGTTATGCTCTTTACAATTTCAGTAACTTAATCTGTCCAACTTCTGTACAGATTTTAGAGATTGAATTGTTTGCTTAAGTTAATATTACAATCTGTTCATGGTCGTTATAAGAAAGTTGTAGATGCTTTTCTTATCTTGCTTGTGTTGAAATTTCACAACCATAGGACTGACAATTTAAGAGTTACGAATTTTACAAACTGGTTGTTGTGTTCTGTCCACTGTCAGACCAGATTTCGAAAACTGTAATGTTTGATTTGATTAAACCTAGAATCACTTCTTGGTGATTATGAAAGTTGTGTAGTACTTTTTCCAAGCTTTCCAAAAAGTCTTGGATCACTATTTTTGGTGGTCTGAAGATTAAGTTATGGATAATTAAATTATGAAGACTGAATCTGTCGAGTTCTGGACAGCAAACCCTTCTAATGTCTTTTATCCTAAATTGTATATTGAATCACCTTGGAATGTTTATAAATGATTTGTATAATATTCCATTATCTTTTCAGAAAATCTAAGATCACTTTGTTTAGATGTCTGAATCTTTAGTTATGAATTTTTAAAGTCACAAGTCTGAATCTGTCCCAATCTGGACAGATCTGTTGTCTTAGCACTTTTAACCTTGCTAAGTGTTAAATCTTGTTGAGATGAAAATACCAAAGTTGTAGAGAACATTTTAAGCTTTCCAGAAAGTTCTAGTTTGCTATGTTTGGATTAATATTTGAAGAGTTATCACTGAATCAAGCACCTGCTGTGCTGCTGTCCTGATTTTGTTATGTTTGGTGAATTGCTCTACTATGTGGTGTATTTCTTGAATCGACTGTTTCCTCGTTTTGATTTTAGTTGAACACGTAGTAATGATAATATAACAAATATAATTCAGCCTAAGTATATAGGTAACTAGTACCCGTCTCGCTAAATTAGTGAACTAAATTGGTTAAGGTCTAATAAGTGTTTGCCTAGTAAATAATTGCAAAGCCCAATTAAGTGTCTAGTTCCTTTTCAACTAAGTCTATCTACATATCAGTCACAGCGAACATAGGTACTTAACTAACTTAATGATTAAGTAACTAATGGATGGTTAAAGTGAACGTGGTAAATACGTGTACTTGTGATGTCGTATTTGTGTTGCGTAAATAAATAAAATGTTGTCGTCTTTTTTAATGGTGTTATGTTGAATGCCGATAACGTGTAAATAACTAATGTTAGCGTGTGGTTATTTACGATGTCTTACAATTAAATGTTAGTTCGCTACCGTGTATTTATATATCTTGTGATATTTTTCATTATATTCATACATATGCATATTGCATCTCATTTAGGACCGAGAGATGATGATCGTGCAAGTGATGTGGTGCTAACCACAAGATGCAGATGGTGGACAACCTAAGGAAGGATGGACATAACCAGTAGATGCTCGCCAAGCGAGTACCCCCCCATCATACACTATCTAAGTGTTAAATTAAAGGCAAGCCTCGGTTTTATGCATAACCGTTATATATGTTATTTTACTACACTTAATGATTGTAGGTTTATACTGTGCACTTAAGTGTAGGAGTTGCCTGAAACCCTAGTTGCATGAACTCAGGATTCCCTTTGAGATGGATACTAGTATGCTAGGTCGAGTAGCTGCTTTACTAATTAGGGATCTCGGTAGAAGTCGAGTGATTTTTCTAGCACTCGCGCGAGGTCAGGAATTGGTTGTATCCATTTTTATATCATAATGATGATAGTCTGTGGACAACGATCCATTGAGATGCGTTGTCTACGTGATGAGAAATGGGAATAAGGATTAAAGTGTGGTACCGTGTGTCAAGCGTTTGAATGTACTAAGCACATGCCGAGAAATATGGTAAATCGGTAAGCCTAGTACCTGAGTGAACCTGGCAGCAGACTTTACCCCTCACGCGACCTGAGACGTGGTCTCCCATTCTGGTTATGGTGGGTACAAGTGCGTTCATTGCACGACGATAGTCGGGGTCAGTGAGGCATTATACGCCAAGGCGGTGAGCCCTGTTCTATTGACGGGGAATCGATGGGGACGGGTTATATGTGTGGGGACGGAGTGCCTCGCCACGTCGTGTGTTTAGGTTTGCCTTGCAAGGTTTAAAAACTCGATTCGAATCGTCTACTTCTCGCAGCTAATGAGACTGCTTGATCCATGCTGCTACATTGAGTAACAAGTGGAAATGTGGTGACTAGCAAAAGATGTTGGTTGATATAATGTTTGATACCATGTATGAATAGCTAGGTACACATCTAGTTTAAAAGGATCATACTAAAACTTGAAAAGCTAAAACTTAATTTTAGACTCAGCTAGTGCTTTTGGCAAACCAAACCCCTTAGCCAAACAGCTGTATGTCTAGAGGTAGAATAGTAGACTCCTCACACCGGGTAAATCTAGCTGAGTATTAGTATACTCAGCCTTGCTTGTGGCATAATTTTTGCAGGTACTCCTTAGGATGATTGGTTGATGGTGTGACTTGGTCTCCATCCCTGCCACCGGGATAGACGGTCGAGTGGGTTACTGCTTCGACAGGAGAGGACCAGGAGGAGTAGTGTGGCCAGGCTTCGCCATGTTACTCGGTTCTTCTCCGTTAGTTATTTCCGCTGCATTAAAATTTATGGTTATTATTTTTGAAACTCTGATAATGTAATTGTTGGTCACTTGTTCTCAAATGCTATGAATTAAAAACAAGGCAACACAGAAAAGGTTAATAGTTAATGCCCTTCATCCTTCGAAGCATTATTTCCCTTAGGATATAATGATCTTCGGACGAAGGTCATGAAGGACATACCTTCATCATCACAATATGTATTAACAAAAGGAGAAGCATATGAAACACGAAGAATAACATAAATGATCATGTGACATTATTAATACTTTTCTATTATATCATTATGAATGAACATGAACAGTATTGATTTACATTTATACCTTTGGCTTGACAGGAGGCAAAAGTCCGAGCGTAATGCGCGAGCAAATACAAGTCAGTGTGAACAGTACGGGGGTACTGTTCATCTATTTATAGGCACAGGGCGCAGCCTGTGAGATATTACATTCATGTCCTTTACAAAAGATTGCAATTATGACACAAGCTCTCATGGACTAATCGGTCATTTCATCTTTAAGTCGGTGCGATCCTTCGTCTTGAGACATGTTACTGTGCCGAAGCTTCATGGATGATAGCTTCGGCACTGCTTTTGAGAGGATATGCCGAAGGTGTTTCTTCTTACAGGATCTCGGTGACGAAGCATACCCCCAACAGTAGCCCCTTCGCGGTGCTAGATCATTTTTCGTAACGAGCTTGATTCGTGAAAAAGTATCCTAGGCTTCAGAAAGTCGAAGGTCTGAAAAAACACCTTCCATGAGCTCGTTGCCGAGAAACGATTAAAATATTCCGAGCGCAAAATGGTCCCCCCATGCGGCGGGCACGCACGTCCTGGCGATTCATCTTCTCAAGTTCTGTGGCCCACCATTCAGTGGGTGTGGGCGACTGTTCATCCGGTGCGGAAGACTTGGTGATTCACCTTCCCACCTTCGGCACTATATAAACAGACGGGTAGGTGTGAAGTTACCACAGCATTCATTGCTATTGCACTGTTTTGCTACCAAAAATTTAACCATAGCCGAAGCTTGTTTATTGCACTCAACCGAAGCACCGCTTTTGCTTTTGCTTCGTCTCAAAAGGGAGCTTCAGCAAAATCAAAAGAGGTTAACGACTTCATCAAAAATTGTAAGAAATTCTTCATCAAATGGCAAGGGTGCGTTCCACCGCCAGGGTTACGCATGACGGAGAAGAAGCCGAAGCCGCTGAAACTGCTCCGATTTCCAAAGTAATGAGATGGTCAGGGCTGGTAGTGCCGGACATTTCTGACGAAGGTGCACCTGCTGCCGAAGCTGAGCAGGTTGATATTGAAGAAGGTGAAACTGAAGAAGAATACAGTGCCCTGCCATCTAAGCCTAGCCACCTGGAGTTTGGAAAGTCTACTGTTACTGAGATGATATGCCAAAGTTGTTAAAGCTAGGTTATTTCAGTGAAGCCAAGAAGAAGCTGATTCGTTTTGGTGGAGAGGAAATCACCCCGAAACCAGAAAAGGATGAGGTGGTAGTTTTTAAAAGCTTCTTTAAAGCAGGATTGAGATTTCCCTTGCATGAAATGATTGCGGATGTTTTGGAGAACTTTGGGATTTATCTTCATCGGTTAACTCCTAACGCCATCGTTAGGCTTAGCGTCTATATTTGGGCTCTCCGAAGCCAGGGGCAGAACCGCTTGCTGAAGGCTTCTGCCTGGTACATGAGCTTCACTATCAGACAAAAGCTAGAGAAGATGGGTTGCACGAGAACTTTGGGTGCTACAATTTTGCTTATCGCAAAGATGCAAAGTCTCTGGTTATAAGCTACCGTACCAAATGGCCAACTAGCTGGAAGGCTGAGTGGTTTTATGTTAAGGTTGATGAGAAAAAGGAGAAGCTAGTTCAGAGCCCATTGGACTTAATATTTGGAGAAACTAGGCCCCAGTGTGACATGACACAAGGGGGACCATGCCAAATTGCTTTGGGCGAATTTCGAGTAGTTTCGGAGCATATTGGTACTAGGGATTTGGTGCAAGAATTCTTAGCTTATAGAGTATTCCCATCTTTGAAGGAATGGGACATGCCGAAGCTTAAAGGGGAAAAGAAAAACAAGGAGCTTGTTCGGCTGCCCTATCATTTTAAGTTCAAGAAACATTTCAAAGAACCCTGCCAAGAATGGTTGGAGACAATTGAAGTTATGTGCAATGAGATTTTGGGAAATTACACGAGAAAAGAAGATCAGTTGATGACTGCAGCCTTCGTCACTCGACCGAAGCGAAGATTAAATCGGGTAATGGATGCCCTGAATTTTGATTATCCAGACTATGAACGATTGAGCAAGGGCGCCGAAGGGCAAAAAAGAAAAAGAGTTGTCAGTGTTGTGAGCAGACAGGCCGCTAGATGGTAAAAGAAGATGAAGAAAATCTAAAGAAGAGAAAACTGAGCCCTGAGCCGAAGGCAATCGCTCCGAAGAAAAGGAAAGCTAGAGTCCTGAAGCAAAAGGCAGCTGATAAGGAAGAATAGACTGCCTCAACACCTTCTGCTGTTGACGTAGAAGAAATTCTAAAGGTAATGACTGAATCCTTGCCCATCAAGCTAAGTCCTCTGGGGCCGCATCTGACGAAGCTTTTACAGAAGAAGGAGCCTTCGGCAACGAAGAAGTCTGTTGGGCCGAAAAAACGAAGACTTATTACTGTAACAGAGGCCATTGAAGAAACACCACCACCAGCTTTGGCGCCAAAAGCACTAGCTGTTGAGAGCACTGCAGCCACCGAAGCTGCTCCTGCTGAAGCTGCAACTGCCGAAGGTGCAAACTTAGAAACTACACTTTGTGATATTGATAAAGTACTTTTGGACATAGCCGCAGAAGAAACTACTACAGCCGCCGAAGAAACCATAGCCACAGTGCTTAGGAAAGAGAAGGAAATAGCCGAAGATACTTCAAAAGGAGAAAGTTTCAACTTTCAAAACTTGATTGGACAAGAATTAACAAAGGCCGAGAAAGAAGAATTGAGAGAGTACGCCATCTCCTGCGGGTATCAGCTAGGAGCGCTACTCTTCGGCGGCATTGACGACGAAAGCCTGGGTTGCCTCTGAGACCGAACCGGAGTAAAAGTTATCGGTACTCTATCGAAGAGTATTGGCTTCCCGAAGCTTGAGACCGATATTAGCCGCTACCGAGGACAACATATCGTCAGTATTTTATTCTATTCTAACTTCAAGGTAAAAACTTTTTTTTGACTTTGCATTGTTTTTAACAACAAAGGTCTTTTCTAACAAAGGTTGATTCTGTATAGAGTATGTTATTAAGCAAAGCTTTGAGGATGCAACAGGACCTTGAGGATAAAAAACACGAAGTTATAATTGAAGGGTTAAAGAGCAAAATAAAAGATCAAATAGCTGCTCTTGAAAAGAAAGATTTTGAACTTCAGACAATGGAAGGTTTGCTGGCAGAAGCTGAAGCCAAAATTGCAAAGTTGGATAGAGAGCTTCTCTCAAAATTAGAGAGTTTCGAACAAGAAAAACAGAAATTTGATACAAAGTTTGCGGCTGAGGTTGAAAAAAGTTCAAATTTGCAAAAATCATTGAAAGAGCTTCAAGATAAATGTCTAGAGTTCGGTAACCGATGCGTGCAGCGGCTAAGGCAGATCTTCAACTCAGTTGGAGCCAGCTCTGAAGAATTTAGTCCTTCGGTTGAAGACCTGCCGGGAACCTTCGAACACATTGAGGGCGAAGTTCATGCTCTTGATGAAGTTATAGCAGGACACGGTGATTTCTGTGCCCTGCTAGCTTCTCGGGGCACAGCTGTTGCCTTGATGAAGTCTGGTTGCACGCATGGAAAAATTGTTAATAGACCAAACTTCAGTTTATCACCAGCAGATCTGATTGATATCCCCAGTCTTGCTTGAAGCATAGGAAACAGATTTATAAAGCAAATACGGACAAAGGGTGGGCGAAGTCTAGCTGGTGACGAAGCTCCAAGTCATCTCAAGCGGGTAATAAAATCATACCTTGTGCTTACCTTTTCCTTGAAACTTGAATTTTCCTTATAATGCTTTGATATGTACAGGATGACGAAGCCGAAGAACACAGAGCCAAAGCCTAGCTGGTAATCCGAGGCTCAGCAGATGAAGACGAAGCTAGAGTACCTAGCTGTGGAAAAAAATTCTAAGGGAACTTTTGTATTAACCCTTGTAAAGAATATTGTAACTTAGGAATCAGATTGTACTCTGTAAATTTGTGCATACCCTGTAATATATTTTTACCTTTTCATCAATGTATGAAATGCTTTGATGTGGTCGAAACCTGTATTTTTGAGCCGAAGGCGAAAAAACACCTTCCCTTCTTTTCGTACACAGCAAAGCATAAATCTGCCTCTTGAAGCTGTATGCTTAGAACCGAAGCAACTGTCTGTATTTGTATGATATGATGATGATGATCCTATGTATGTCTAAATGAATGTTTATGAATGCAATGTATGATGTAATGTTTTGTGCAAATGAATGCCCAAACACACACATCCGAAGCTTCATCCACAACCTTCATTCCCTTAGGAACAACTGAAATTTCTTTGCCGTTTATTTTTTGGCTGCACTGCTTATTTTTCGGTGTAAGTTCTGCATCCCCTTAGGAACGTCTTTTGAACTTCTTCGCTTTCTATTTCGGCGGTATTCGCGTTGACTTTTCACGCTTCGCCTTATATTTCGGCGGTATTTGGCTCTGCACTCCCTTTGGAACGACTTTTGAGCAGAAAACTTACGCTGCGCTCCCTCAGGAACGTCTTTTGAACTTCGTCATGCTCTGCATCTCCTTAGGGATGACTTTCGAGCTTCTCTCTGTTTTTTTTTCTTTTTCTCTGCACTCGAAGGTGCATGCCCAGATTTTACATTTACATATTTGGGGGATTCTGCTCTCATGGAGCTAAATAAGAAAAGAAAGATTACAAATTATGGCCCCATTAAAAACCTTTCTCCCCTTTGGAAAGGAAAAGGGTACCATAGGAAAAAAATAAAAAAAGACTACATCAAGTTACACGTAATATCGCCGAAGCTCGCCTGCATTCCAAGATCTAGGAATGTCGTTGCCGTCCATATCCTTCAATATGTAAGAACCGGGTCTTGACGAAGATACCACAAGAAAGGGTCCTTCCCATTTGAGCTGTAACTGGCCTATTGTGTCTGGATTGGCCACTCTCCGAAGCACTAGATGACCTGGCTTAATGTTTTTTAGCCGAACCTTTATGTCACGCCATTTTATTGTTTCGGCTTGGTGTTTATTGATATTCTCCACAGCCTGAAGCCTCGTCCCTTCTATAGCATCTTTTGCCACAGAATAATCAGCTTCGTCCTCTGCCGAAACTGCTGTTCTAGTTGACCGTGCCTTTGCTTCTTCCGGAGTTATGGCTTCGTCACCAAACAATAGCTTGAATGGTGTTAAACCTGTTGACCTTGATATTGTTGTGTTGTGGCTCCACACCACTTTAATCAACTCGTCTAGCCATTTTCCTCTGGGCTAATTGAAGATTAACTTCATTATTCCCATCATTATGATACCATTTGCCCTTTCGACAAGTCCGTTTGACTCTGGATGTCTGACTGATGCAAAATGGATCTTCATGCCAATCTGATCACAGACTTCCTTGAAAGCTTCAGCATCAAACTATGTTCCATTGTCTATTGTGATAGCCCTCGGCACACCAAAACGACAGACAATATTTTGCCAGAAAAACTTCTGGACTGTGACCGAAGTTATTGTGGCCAACGGCTTCGCCTCAATCTACTTGGAAAAAGTGGGCCTAGCAAATCAAGACCCCATCTTTGCAATGGCCAAGTGGGCTGTATTAATTGAGTAAGAGATGAAGGTTGCTTCTGGTCTCTGGCACATTTTTGACAGCCTTCACACTTTTGGACTAGCTCTGCTGCATCCGAAGCTGCCTTCGGCCAGTACAATCCTTGTCAAAAAACTTTTCCCAACAAAGGCGTAGACCCAATGTGAGATCCACACAATCCTGCATGTATCTCCTTCATTAGCTCTATACCTTCGGCTCTGGATAAACGCTTAAGAAGTGGAGAGCAAACTTCATGCTTGTATAACTCCCCTTCTATTATTACAGATGGTCTTGTTCTTGCCTCCATTCTCTTATTATAAGCTTCATCGTCTGAAAGGCAATTACCCTGGAGGAAAGATATAATCTCAGTCCTCCAATCTTCACTATGAACAGGAGATATAGTGAGCACTGCTCTTTCGAGGAGTTCCACCGAAGGTGCTCTTATTGTTTCAAAAAACACTTCCGAAGGTAGAGGCAGCCCCTATGCTGCTGACTTGGCTAATAGATCAGCGTGCTCGTTTTCTCCTCGCGGAATATTCTTAACAGAAAACCCTTCGAATGAAGCCTCAAGCCTTCGAACTGTATCCAGGTATTTCTCAAGCTTCAGATCTCTTGCTTTGCAACTCTTGTCGACATGTCCAGAAATAACTTGGGAGTCAGTTTTAAGGACCGCCCTTCTTATCCCCATTGCCTTTAACTTCCGAAGCCCCAAAAGCAAAGCTTCGTATTCAGCAATATTATTTGTGCAGTTAAAGTCAAGCTTTACTGCATTGCATGTCCTGACTTTGGAAGGTGCAACTAAGACAGCAGCCGCACCTTCCCCGAAGGTTCCCCAAGAACCATCGCAGAACATCGTCCAAGCTTCGGCATCTTTATTTGCTTCTTCTTCTTCAGCCTCTAGCGTCCAGTCAGCGATGAAGTCTGCTAGCGCCTGAGACTGAATCGAGGATCGATGCACATAATCAATGCTAAATTCGTTAAGTTCTGCAGCCCACTTTCCAATCTTTCCAGTAGCTTCTCTGTTCCTCATGATATCCTTTAGAGGCTGTGACGAAGGAACAATTATATGGAATGCTTGAAAATAATGCCGAAGCTTCCTGGAGGCCATTAAGACAGCATACAACACCTTCTCCAATTCTGTATAATTTTTCTTTGATAAGCTTAGAACTTCGGAGACAAAGTATACTGGGGCTTGCTTTTTGATTTGTCCATCGAATTTTTCCTGCACAAGCGCCTCTCTTACTGCAGAGTGCGAAGCTGCCACATACAATAGTAACGGAGCCCCTGGCATAGGTGGAGTTAATGTTGTGATATCAATCAAGTATTGCTTCAGCTCTTCAAAGGCTTTCTGTTGAGCTAGGCCCCACTGAAAGACTTCGGCTGACTTTAATATTTCAAAGAATGGCAAGTTTCTTTCTGCTGATCTAGATATAAATCTATTCAATGAAGCCAATCTTCTTGCCAATCGTTGTGCCCCCTTCTTTGTGCTCGGTGGTTCCATCCGAAGGATAGCTTCGATCTTGCTTGGGTTAGCTTCAATCCCCTTTGTCGAAACCAGACAGCCAAGGAACTTGCCCTTCTTCACTCCAAAGACACACTTTTTAGGATTTAATTTCAGGCCAGCTTGTCTGAAATTAGCAAATGTTTCTTGCAGATCAGTGATATGATTTTCTTACTTCGTGCTTTTTACTATGATATCATCAACATATGTTAGCACATTTCTGCCTATCTGGGAATGAAGGACCTTGGCCGTCATCCTGCTCAAACTGCCTCTAGCATTTTTGAGCCCCTCAGGCATCCGAAGATAGCAATAGGTTCCACTAGGAGTTATGAAGCTAGTCTTTGGCTCATCCTCCTTCTTCATCCATATTTGATGATATCCTGAGTAGCAATCTAGAAGACTCATAAGTTCTGACGAAGCTGCTGCATCCACAAGAGAGTCTATCCTTGGTAATGGAAATTCATCCTTCGGACAAGCCTTGTTGAGATCCATGAAATCAATACACATTCTCCATTTGCCATTGGCCTTATTCACCATAACAGTATTGGCTAGCCACTCTAGATATTTTACTTCTCTGATGACACCAGCACTGAGAAGTCTTTTTACTTCATTCCGAGCACCTCCAGCTTTATCATCAGACATTTTCTGAAGCCTTTGCTTTCTGGGCCTGAAGGATGGATCGACATTGAGTGAATGTTCAATGACATCCCTGTTGACACCATAGCGATCGTTGGCTGACCATGCAAAAACATCATTGTTGTTGAATAAAAACCTTATTAATGTTTTTTCCTACTATTCAGATAATTGAGACCCCACCAATACCTTCTGCTCTGCTATGTCTTCACATAGAAGCATGGGCTTCGGCTGATCAGCCAAAGCGGCCTTCTCTTTCTGTACTTGTATTGCTCACAAGCTTCAGCTCCATCTATATTGTGGATGGCTTTTGAGTCTGTCCAATTTCACTCAGCCTTTCTGGTAGCTTCCTGACTTCCATGAATTGCAATAGGCCCTTGTTCCGAAGGTATCTTCATGCATAGATATGTTGGATGAAGAATTGCTTCGAAGGCATTAAGTGTCCCACGACCAATGATTGCATTGTAAGGATATTCCATGTCAATAATATCAAACACAACTTGTTCAGTCCTTGTGTTGTGGAAAAATCCGAAGGTTACTGGCATTGTGATCTTGCCGAGTGCTACAATCTGCCTTCCTCTGAAGCCACAAAGAGGGTGTGTAGCATCATGGATCTTATCCTCTGGCTCTTGCATCTGTCTGAAGGCCTTAGCAAATATGATATCAGCTGCACTGCCTGTATCATCCAAAACATTGTGGACCAGAAATCCCTTGATGACACAAGATATGACCATAGCATCATTATGAGGATAATCCTTGAGCTGAAGGTCCTCCTGGGAGAAGGTGATTGGGATGTGGGACCATTTTGTCTTGATAAAGGGTCCCTGCACCCCAACATGCTGCACCCATCTCTGAGCTTCCTTTTTCTGCTTCTTGTTGGTCGGCTTTGAGCATGAACCGCCTGTTATCGGGAGCACCAGCTTCATAGTCGAAGCAGCTTCAACTTGCTTGTTGGACGAAGCCATCAGCTCAACCAGTGGAAGTGAGTTCACCGGAGGTGGGCGCCAATGTTGGTCACTTGTTCTCAAATGCTATGAATTAAGAACAAGGCAACACAGAAAAGGTTAATAGTTAATGCCCTTCATCCTTCGAAGCATTATTTCCCTCAGGATATAATGATCTTCGGACGAAGGTCATGAAGGACATACCTTCATCATCACAATATGTATTAACAAAAGGAGAAGCATATGAAACACGAAGAATAACATAAATGATCATGTGACATTATTAATACTTTTCTATTATATCATTATGAATGAACATGAACAATATTGATTTACATTTATACCTTCGGCTTGATAGGAGGCAAAAGTCAGCGTGAACAATATGGGGGTACTGTTCATCTATTTATAGGCACAGGGCGCAGCCTGTGAGATATTACATTCATGTCCTTTACAAAAGATTACAATTATGACACAAGCTCTCATGGACTAATCGGTCATTTCATCTTTAAGTCGGTGCGATCCTTCGTCTTGAGACATGTTACTGTGCCGAAGCTTCATGGATGGTAGCTTCGACGCTGCTTTTGAGAGGATATGCCGAAGGTGTTTCTTCTTACAGGATCTTCGGCGACGAAGCATACCCCCAATAGTAATCACTAATGATACTTATTAATTTGTGGTATTATGTTTTATTGTATTTCTCTGTGCCTTACCTTCGAGTGAGCTAGTGGTATTTGAGCCTGGTAAGCGGCTTTATCGGATTAGATTCGAGGGACTGATGGGTTATTCCGGTTTAAGTGTGTTGTTGCCCTTGCGGGCGTGACTTGAGCACTTAAGCTAGAATAATTCGGGCGGTTCCGCCACAGAGAGTAGGATCAGCTTTTCCAACTTTGAAGCCATTAGTGATATGAAAGTCTCTTAGGCATTCATACCATGCTCTTGGGGCTTGTTTGAGCCCATAAAGAGCCTTTGAGAGCTTATAAACATGTGTTGGATACTCACTATCTTCAAAGCCAGGAGGTTGCTCAACATACACCTGTTCCTTGATAGGGCCATTGAGGAAGGCACTTTTCACGTCCATTTGATACAACTTAAATCCATGGTAAGTACCATAGGCAAGTAATATACGAATTGACTCAAGCCTAGCGACGGGTGCATAGGTTTCATCAAAATCCAAACCTTTGACTTGTGATATCATTTGGCAACAAGTCGGGCTTTGTTCCTAGTCACCACACCATGCTCATCTTGTTTGTTGCGGAATACCCATTTGCTACCTACAATATTTTGGTTAGGACATGGAACTAAAGGCCATACCTCATTCCTCGTGAAGTTGTTGAGCTCCTCTTGCATTGCCACCACCTAGTCCGGATCTCTAAGTGCGTCCTCTATTCTGTAGGGCTCAATAGAAGTCACAAAAGATTAATGTTCACAAAAATGAGCAACTCGAGGTCTAGTGATTATCCCCTTGTGAATGTCACCAAGTATGGAGTTGACGAGTTGATCTCTTTGAATTGCTTGGTGGACTCTTGGGTGTGGTGGTCTTTGATCCTGAATTTCTTGATCATCTTCCTTGTCTTGATTATCTTCATCTCCCCCTTGATCAATGTCCTCCTCTTGAGGTGACTCATCGTATTGGTCTTCATCCTCTTCTTCTTGAGCCATTTCCTCATCTTGAGTTGGTGGAGATGCTTGTATGGAAGATGATGGTTGATCTTGTGCTTGTGAAGGCTCTTCGGATTCTTTTGGACACACATCCCCAGTGGACATGTTCCTTAGCGCAATGCATGGAGCCTCTTCATCATCTAATTCATCAAGATCAACTTGCTCCACTTGGGAGCCATTAGTCTCATCAAACATAATGTCACAAGAAACTTTAACTAATCCAATAGACTTGTTGAAGACTCTATATGCCCTTGTGTTTGAGTCATATCCAAGTAAAAAGCCTTCTACTGCTTTAGGAGCAAACATAGAATTTCTACTTCTTTTAATGAGAATAAAACAATTGCTCCCAAAAACTCTAAAATAAGGAACATTGGGCTTTTTACTGGTGAGGAGTTCATATGATGTTTTCTTGAGGATTCAATGAAGGTATAGTCGGTTGATGGAGTCGCAACCGGTGTTAATCGCCTTTGCCCAAAACTGATCCAGTGTCTTATACTCATCAAGCATGTTTCTTGCCATGTCCAATAGAGTTCTATTCTTTCTCTCCATAACACTGTTTTGTTGAGGTGTGTAGGGAGAAGAGAACGCATGTTTGATGCCATCCTCCTTAAGAAATCCTTCAATTTGAGAGTTCTTGAACTCCGTTCCATTATCGCTTCTAATCTTCTTGATCCTCAATCCGAACTCATTTTGAGCCCATCTCAAGAATCTCTTTAAGGTCTCTTGGGTTTGAGCTTTTTCTGCAAAAAGAATATCCAAGTGAAGCAAGAATAATCATCCACAATAACGAGACAGTACTTACTCCCGCCGATGCTTATGTAAGCGATCGGGCCGAATAGATCCATGTGGAGTAGCTCAAGCGACCTTTCGGTCATCATGATGTTCTTGTGTGGATGATGAACTCCAACCTGCTTCCCTGCTTGACATGCGCTACAAATCATGTCTTTCTCAAAATGAACATTTGTTAGTCCACGGCTTGGCCTCCACGGTCGATCTTTCCCTTCATACCTTCAATCTGTCCTTGTTTAACACTGGACTTTCCAAAAACAACATGGCTTGGCCTCCACGGCTGATCTTCGGCATCCTCATTACCGCTTTCCACATCAAATCTATCACTGTCACTAGAATTCCCAGATAGCCCAGCTAGCATTTCATTAGTGATTTTTCAACGTTGGTACTTTCCATTGCTTCGTAAAAACCAGCAGCTATGGCGGCTACATTCTTGTTATCCTCAGCCATTTCAATGATGATCACGACAAGTGTCGAAGATCAAAAAACAATTGCGCTCACAAGAAGAAGGCTAAAATGGCAATCATAGCACAAAAATCTAAATGGCACGAAAAATATTCACAGCGTAGGCCTCTATATATATACTTAGAGCTCCACTGGTCGGTGGGTCCCACGATTCAGAACAATTCTCTATTCTAGCGAAGGGAAGGTGTTTTTTTGAACCTTCGACTAAAGGCCTTCATTCGTATCGTAGTCTAAATTTGTTATAAAGAAACAAACTAATACTACGAGGGGCTACTGTTGGGGGCCTTCCTCTTCCGAAGGTCCTAAAAAACATGACTAACCATTTGCTTCTAGCATAATATTGATCAATACAGGGAGCTTCGGTTCATGATGGAAGTCTTCTCCTCTATCGAAGGTCTTAAAGACGAAGGTATAGCCCGAGAATGATAACAATGAACGCCGAAGCTATAGCCGAAGAGTAACAGCTTTGGCTTAAAATAATGACAAAGATCAAGCATGATGCTGAGCTGAAGAGAAAAAGACTAGCTAGTCCCTAATGATTTATGTTACAGTTATGAACAAGTGTTAAGGTCATAAATGTATTTTTACCCGGGCTGCATCCCGTGCCTATAAATAGATGAACAGTACCACCATATTGTTCACGCTAGATTGTAATTGCTCTCGTGTCAACACATTCGAACAAGCCGAAGGTATCAATGTAATACAAATTCTGTTAATGTCCATGCGTATATTATGAAATACATATATGTATGAATGAATGGGTCATATATATATATATATATATATTATCTCCATGGATTCTTATTCCCACGAATCATGAAGGCATATCCTTCATGACCTTCGTCCGAAGATCATTATATCCAAAAGGAGATAATGCTTTGAAGGACGAAGGTCCTTTAATCTTAAACCATTGTGTTGCCTTGTTCTTGATTCATAGCATTTGAGAACAAGTGAACAACATTGGCACCCACCTCCGATGACCTCCAACGACCACCTTCGACAACATCTCAAGCATTCACCTACGTCATGGCACCAAAGAAAGCAATAGCGCCAGGGGCTACCCTTCAGCCGCTGGACATCAACCAAGAGGGGCTCTCTCTAAGAGAAGCCCGAAACCAGAAAAGGAAGGCCACCAGCCCAACACCATAGGAGGAGGAGCTGGACCAAGAAATCAGAGACATGGACGCTATACACCAGCAAGTGCAAAGAAAGAGAGATAAAATGCTTTGGCTAGCTGAACTTCAAAGGAAGATTGATGAAGCTGCCGAAGAAATGCATCACATCATGCAAGATGACCAAGGTCGAAGGCCACAATAGAGAGTGCTTCGTCAAGAAAGTCCACCCAATGATGACGAATGGTATAATGACTTTCATCATGGTAACTTTGCTTTTGATGATGCTTCTCCTCCAGTAGCAGAATTGCAGGCTACCCCATGGCCACCATCATACCAACCACTGCAGCTTCCATGTATGATGGGCATTCTGATCCGAAGCAGTTTCTTATGAGCTACGAGGCAACCATATCATCATATGGTGGCAACACGACTGTCATGGCAAATCCTTCGTCATGGCAGTCAGGAGCGTGGCTCAAACGTGGTACTCTTCCCTTCGCCCAGGAACGATCACGTCATAGCAAAAGCTGAAGGACATGTTGGTAACCAACTTTCACGGTTTCTAGACGAAGCTGGTAACTGCTCAAGCCTTGTTCCAGTGCACGCAAGACCATGAGGAATATTTGCAAGCATATGTCTGAAGGTTTCTGTGACTCAGGGCCTAGGCACCAATTGTGCCAAATGAGATTGTCATCGAGGCTATGATCAAAGGGCTTCGACCAGGACCGACAGCGAATATTTTGCTAGGAAGCCACCACAAACTTTGGAAAAGCTTTTATAGAAGATGGATGAATACATCAGGGCTGATAATGACTTTCGGCAGAGAAGGGAAGAGGCTTACAGATACTCCGAGATGACTAGGGGCTTTGAAAGGGAAATGTGCCCTTGGGCCATTTCTAAAGTGTTTTGGTGATTAAGTGCCCAATACATTTTCTCTAAGTGCTAATTTGTGCCAAAGAGTGAAAAAGTGCAAATCATGCAACAAGGTACATTTCTAAGACTTAGTACATTGATTTGAGTACTAATGTATTGTGTCTAAGTGCTAGAAAAAGGAGAAATTGGTTTGGAAAAGAGTTGGCTGTGTATAGCTGACTGCAGCTTGGTCTGGGTGCACCGGACTGTCCAGTGGTGCATCGGACAGTGTCCGATGCGCCAGGCCAGCCTCCAGTGAACATGCCACTCTTGGGACTCGACGGCGGTGTACGGCTATAATTCACCGGACTGTCCGGTGAGTCGTCCACGGCGAAGTCGTCGCTCTCGGGAAACGTTCAATGGCGTACGGCTAAAATTCACCGGACTGTCTGGTGGTGCACCGGACTGTCCGGTGAGCTAACGGTCGACTGCTCCAACAGTCGGCCGCGTAATCTTCGTGCGACGCGTGGGAGCGCCAACGGTCGGCAGGGGGCACCGGACAGTCCGGTGTGCACCGGACAGTGTCCGGTGCGCCAACTGCCACGAATCTGCAACGGTCGGATGCGCAAGAAAAGGAAGGAGATCGCGCACCGGACAGCTACAGGGACTGTCTGGTGGCACACCAGACTGTCCGGTGTGCCACCAGACAAAAGGCAAGATTAGCCTTCCAAGATTGCCTCCAATGGCTCCTAGCTGCTTTGGGGCTATAAAAGGGACCCCTAGGCGCATGGAGGAGACACTCAAGAATTCTTTGATCATTCCTAAGCATCCAGACTCCACTCCCACGCATTTGATTCTCTGTGCTAGCAATTTGAGCTCCTCTTGAGTTGAGAACTCCGTGTGTTGAACTTAGAGCTCAAGTTGTGACTTGTGTGCGTGATTGTGCTCTCGTTTTGAGTCTTGTGTGCGTTGCTCTCCCCTCCCTTACTTCCGTGCTTCTTTGTGATCAACAATTGTAAGGGTGAGAGGCTCCAAGTTGTGGAAATTCCTCGCGAATGGGAGAAAGTATAAGAAAGAAGAACACCATGGTATTCAAGTTGATCTTTGGATCACTTGAAAGGGGCTGAGTGCAACCCTCGTCCATTGGGACGCCACAACGTGGAATTAGGCAAGTTTTGTACTTGGCCGAACCACGGGATAACTCACGTGTCTCTTGTGATTGCTTTTCTGTGTGATTATTGTGATTCGCAAGAGCTCGCTCAATAGCCACTTGGTTTTATCATTCTAACTCTTAACCAAGTTTTGTGGCTATTAGTTGTTGAATTTTATAGGATCACCTATTCACCCCCCTCTAGGTACTCTCAATTGGTATCAAAGTCGTTCTCTTCACAAAAGGGACTAATTGCCCGAAGAGATGGATCCTAAGGGAAAGGGGATGGTGGTCAATGATAAGGAGAAGGAGTCTATCTTCAACGAGCCAAGGGACGACAAGCCCACTGACTCTGGCTCGAGTCATAAGAAGAAGGACGGGAAGAAGAAGAGGCGCATTAAGAAGATCGTCTACTACGACAACGATGAGTCTTCTTCTTCCCCAAGAGACGACGACTACGACGACAAAAAGAAACCGGTTAACTCAAATTTTTCATTTGATTATTCTCGTATTCTGTATAATTCCAATGCCCATTTGCTTTCTATTCCTCTTGGTAAACCTCCACACTTTGATGGAGAGGACTACGCTTTTTGGAGTCACAAAATGCGAAGTCACCTTTTCTCTCTTCATCCTAGTATTTGGGAGATAGTTGAGAATGGAATGCAATTTGATAGTATGGATAACCCTGTATTCATTAATGAACAAATTCATAAGAATGCACAAGCTACCACTGTTTTGCTAGCATCGTTGTGTAGGGATGAATACAACAAGGTGAGCGGCTTGGACAATGCCAAGCAAATATGGGACACCCTCAAGATCTCGCATGAGGGGAACGATGCCACCATGATCACCAAAATGGAGTTGGTGGAAGGCGAGCTAGGAAGGTTTGCCATGATCAGGGGAGAAGAGCCAACGCGAACGTACAACAGGCTCAAGACCCTGGTCAACAAGATCTGGAGCTATGGAAGCACGAGATTGACGGACCACGACGTCGTCCGACTTATGCTCAGGTCTTTTACTGTCATTGACCCTCATCTTGTGAACTTAATCCGTGAGAATCCCAGGTACACAAAGATGACGCCCAAGGAGATACTCAGAAAGTTTGTGAGCGGGCATATGATGGTCAAGGAAGCAAGATATGTTGATGATGCATTGAACGGCGCAATGCCCATCTATGAGCCTCAACCCGTTGCACTCAAGGCAACAAGCAGCAGCAGGGAGGCGCTACCTAGCAAGGTGGCACAAGTTGAAGCTGCCGGGCTAAATGAAGATGAAATGGCCCTCATCATCAAGCGCTTCAAGACGGCGCTAAAAGGACGCAAGGAGCATCCCAACAAGAGCAAAGCAAAGGAAAAGCGCTCCTGTTTTAAATGTGGTAACACTGGTCATTTTATAGCAAATTGTCCTGATAATGCTAATGACCAGGAACAAGAAAAGAGCAGGAAGAGGGAGAAGAAGAAGGCCTACAAGAAGGCGAAGGGCGAGGCGCACCTTGGCAAAGAGTGGGATTCGGATTGCTCTTCGTCCGACTCCGACGACGAAGGACTTGCCGCCTTGGCCTTCAACAAGTCATCTCTCTTCCTCAACGAGCGCCACACCTGCCTCATGGCAAAGGAGAAAAAGGTAAGCGCTCGTGATACCCCTAAGTATACTACTTCAAGTGATGATGACTCTAGTGGTGATGAAGTAGACTACACAAGCTTATTCAAAGGTTTAGATAGAACTAAAATAGATAAAATCAATGAATTGATTGATGCTTTAAATGAAAAGAATAGATTGTTAGAGAAGCAAGAAGATATTTTATATGAAGAGCATCACAAGTTTATTAGTGTGCAAAAATCTATTGCTTTAGAGGTTAAAAGGAATGAAATGCTTTCTTCTAAATTATCCGCTTGTCATGAAATTGTGTCTAGCTTAAAGAGTATTAATGATGATTTAAATGCTAAGCTAGAAGTAGTTAATAAATCTAGTTCTTGTGTAGAGCATGTTGTCATTTGTAATAGGTGTAAGGATTTTGATGTTGATGCATGTGTTGAGCACCTTACTTCCATTACAAAATTAAATGGTGAAGTGGCAAGTCTTAATGCCCAACTTAAGACTTGCAAAAATGACTTTGATAAACTAAAATTTGCTAGGGATGCCTACACCGTTGGTAGACATCCCTCAATTAAGGATGGACTTGGCTTTCCAAAGGAAGCCAAGAACTTCACAAGTCAAAGGGCTCCCATTTCCTACAAGGAGAAAGGGAAGGCCCCTATGGCTAGTAATAGTCAAAAGAATCATGCTTTCATGTATCATGATAGAAAATTTACTAGAAATTCACATTATAATAGGAGTTATAATGCTTTTGACTCACATGCCATGATTGCTTCAAGTTCCAATTTTCATGGTAGGCCTAGGAGAAATTTTGTGTCTCATGCTCCTAGGAAAGTGTGTAATAAACCTACCACTGTCTTTCATGCCTGCAACACTATGTTTGTACTTTTATGTAAAAATGAAAAAGTGGTTGCTAGAAAGATGGGGTCCAAATGCAAGGGAGACAAGACTTGCATTTGGGTCCTAAAGACTATTGTAACTAACCTTGTAGGACCCAACAAGAGTTGGGTACCTAAAACCCAAGCCTAATTTTCCTTGCAGGTTTATGCATCTGGGGGCTCAAGCTGGATTATCGACAGCGGATGCACAAACCACATGACGGGGGAGAAGAAGATGTTCACCTCCTACGTCAAGAACAAAGATTCCCAAGATTCGATCATCTTTGGAGATGGGAATCAAGGCAAGGTTAAAGGACTAGGAAAGATAGCCATTTCATCCGAGCATTCCATATCTAATGTGTTTTTAGTTGAATCGCTTGGATACAATTTATTATCTATCAGTCAACTATGTAATATGGGATATAATTGTCTATTTAGCAATGTAGATGTGTCTGTCTTTAGAAGGAGTGATGGTTCATTAGCTTTTAAGGGTGTACTATACGGCAAACTCTACTTAGTTGATTTTTTGAAAGAGGAGGCCGATCTAGATGCATGCTTAATTGCTAAGACTAGCATGGGCTGGCTGTGGCACCGCCGTCTAGCACATGTTGGGATGAAGAACCTTCATAAACTTCTAAAGGGAGAACATGTGTTAGGTCTAACCAATGTATTTTTCGAAAAAGATAGACCTTGTGCAGCTTGTCAAGCAGGTAAACAAGTGGGAAGCGCTCATCATAGCAAGAATGTGATGACCACATCAAGACCTCTGGAGCTACTTCATATGGATCTCTTCGGACCCATCGCCTACCTTAGCATCGGGGGAAGTAAGTATGGTCTCGTTATTGTTGATGATTTTTCCCACTTCACTTGGGTATTCTTTTTGCAGGATAAATTAGAAACCCAAGGGACCCTAAAGCGCTTTCTAAGGAGAGCTCAAAACGAATTTGAGCTCAAGGTGAAAAAGATAAGAAGCGGCAACGGGTCCGAGTTCAAGAACTTACAAGTGGAGAAGTACCTTGAGGAGGAAGGAATCAAGCACGAGTTCTCCGCTCCCTACACACCACAGCAAAACGGTGTGGTAGAGAGGATGAACAGGACACTCATAGACATGGCGAGGACGATGCTTGGAGAATTCAAGACGCCTGAGTAGTTTTGGTCGGAAGCTGTGAACACAGCTTGCCACGCCATAAACCGGGTCTACCTTCATCGCCTCTTCAAGAAGACCTCGTATGAACTTCTAACCGGTAACAAACCCAACGTGTCATACTTTCGTGTATTTGGGAGTAAAAGTTATATTCTAGTAAAGAAAGGTAGAAATTCCAAATTTGCTCCCAAAGCTGTAGAAGGGTTTTTGCTAGGTTATGACTCAAATACAAAGGCGTATAGAGTCTTCAACAAATCATCGGGTTTGGTTGAAGTCTTGGCGACGTTGTATTTGATGAAACTAATGGCTCTCCAAGAGAGCAAGTTGATCTTGATGATGTAGATGAAGATGATGTTCCAACAGACGCAATTCGCACCATGGCGATTGGAGATGTGTGACCACAGGAACACCAAGAGCAAGATCAACCTTCTTCCTCAACAATGGTGCACCCCCCAACTCAAGATGATGAACAGGTTCCTCAAGTGGAGGCATGTGATCTAGGGGGAGCACAAGAAGATCAAGTTGTGGAGGAAGAAGCACCACGGGCCCCTCCAACTCAAGGCTGAGCGACGATTCAAAGGAATCATCCCGTCGACCAGATTTTGGGTGATATAAGCAAGGGAGTAACAACTCGCTCACGTTTAGCTAATTTTTGTGAGCATTACTCATTTGTCTCTTCTATTGAGCCTTTTAGGGTAGAAGAGGCTTTGCAAGATCCGGACTAGGTGTTGGCCATGCAGGAAGAGCTCAACAACTTCAAGCGAAATGAAGTTTGGACCCTGGTGCCACCTCCCAAGCAAAACGTGGTGGGAACCAAGTGGGTGTTCCACAACAAACAGGACGAGCACGGGGTGGTGACAAGGAACAAGGCTCGACTTGTGGCAAAAGGTTATGCCCAAGTCGCAGGTTTGGACTTTTAGGAGACTTTTGCTCCTGTGGCTAGGCTAGAGTCTATTCGCATTTTGTTAGCCTATGCCGCTCACCATTCTTTCAGGTTGTTCCAAATGGATGTGAAGAGCGCTTTCCTCAATGGGCCTATCAAGGAGGAGGTGTACGTAGAGCAACCCTCTGGCTTTGAGGATGAACGGTACCTCGACCATGTGTGTAAGCTCTCTAAGGCGCTCTATGGACTTAAGCAAGCCCCAAGAGCATGGTATGAATGCCTTAGAGATTTCCTAATTGCTAATGCTTTCAAGGTTGGGAAAGCCAATCCAACTCTTTTCACTTAGACTTGTGATGGTGACCTATTTGTGTGCCAAATTTATGTCGATGACATAATATTTGGTTCTACTAACCAAAAGTCTTGTGAGGAGTTTAGTAGGGTGATGACACAGAAATTTGAGATGTCGATGATGGGCGAGTTGAACTACTTCCTTGGGTTCCAAGTGAAGCAACTCAAGGACGACACCTTCATCTCACAAACACAGTACACGCAAGACTTGCTCAAGCGGTTCGGGATGAAGGACGCCAAGCCCGCGAAGACACCAATGGGAACCGACGGACATGTCGACCTCAACAAAGGAGGTAAGTCCGTTGATCAAAAGGCATACCGGTCTATGATAGGTTCCTTGCTTTATTTATGTGCTAGTAGACCGGATATTATGCTTAGCGTATGCATGTGTGCTAGATATCAATCCGACCCAATGGAGTGTCACCTTGTGGCCGTTAAGAGAATTCTTAGATATTTAGTTGCTATGCCTTGCTTTGGGATCTGGTATCCAAAGGGGTCTACCTTTGACTTGATTGGATATTCAGACTCCGATTATGCCGGGTGCAAGGTTGATAGGAAGAGCACATCAGGGACGTGCCAATTCCTTGGAAGGTCCCTGGTGTCTTGGAGTTCAAAGAAACAAACTTCCATTGCCCTATCCACCGCTGAGGCCGAGTATGTTTCCGCAGGACAGTGTTGCGTGCAACTACTTTGGATGACGCAAACCCTCCGGGACTTTGGCTACAATCTGAGCAAAGTCCCACTCCTATGTGACATTGAGAGTGCAATCCGCATGGCGGATAATCCTGTTGAACATAGCCGCACTAAGCACATAGACATCTGACATCACTTTTTGAGAGACCACCAGCAAAAGGGGGATATCGATGTGTACCATATCAACACCGAAAACCAGCTAGCCGATATCTTCACCAAGCCTTTAGATGAGAAAAGGTTTTGCAGGTTGCGTAGTGAGTTAAATGTCTTAGATTCGCGTAACTTGGATTGATCTATAGCATACATGTGTTTTATGCCTTTGATCATGTAATTTATGCATTTTAATCTATTTTTGTTCATTTGTGGTGCTCAAGTTGTACACATGATCCGCGGACCTCACAAGTCCATTTGCATGTGATGCACTTATTTAGGGGGAGGCATGCTACAACTTGACACTTTGAGACTAACCTTTGTGTTTGAGTTCTTGATTTAGTCTCAAAAGTGAATTGAAAGGGAAAGGTGAACTTGGACCATGCAAAGACTTCCACTGCACTCCGGTAATAACTCCAAGTTTATATATATGCTCTTATTGCCTTTTTGATCTTAATTGACAATTTTGGTGAGGCAATGGGGTTAAAGGGCCAAGAATGATCCCGTTTTGGTGCTTAATGCCAAAGGGGGAGAAATTAAGGCCAAAGCAAATGGATCAGCTACCACTTGTGAAATTTCGAAAAGAGTAGAGTTAGAAGTTAAACCTTTTGATTTGTCAAAATACTCTTATTGTCTCTTATTGTCAAAAGTTGGTCTCTTGTGGGGAGAATGTTTGATTATGGGAAAAAGGGGATGTTGGGGACTTGTTCTCAAATGCTATGAATTAAGAACAAGGCAACATAGAAATGTTAAATGTTAATGCCCTTGGTCCGCTGAAGCATTATCTCCCCAAGGATTTAATGAACTTCGGACGAAGGTTGCGGGCAAAATGTCACGAAGGTCATACCTTCGTAATCAGACATATACCACAATGTAAAATGAAGTGTAATATGTAAAATATATGTCAGAAACAGATAACATTATTCATATATTTCATTATATGGATCTGAATATTAAAACATAATATTTAGGTACATTTATACCTTTTCCTTGACGGAAAACAATAATTCAGTGTGATGCGTCAGCAATTACAAGATTGCATGAACAGTACAAGGGTACTGTTCATCTATTTATAGGCACAGGACGCAGCTTATGTGAAATTACATTTATGTCCTTTATAATCAATTACAATACTGACACAAAACATCATGGGTCCTTGAGTCATTTCATCTTTAAGTCGGTTCGCCCCCTTCGTCTCGAGATTTGTCATTATGCCGAAGCTCTATCGGTGATAACTTCGGCGCTGCTTCTGAAAGGATCTGTCAAAGGTGTTTTCCTCTTTTAGGATCTTCGGCTACGAAGCGTACCCCCAACAGTAGCCCCTTCGCGGTGCTAGATCGTTTTTCATAACGAGCTTGATCCGTGAAAAAGTCTTCTAGGCTTCGGGATGCCGAAGATCCAAAAAACACCTTCCCTGAGCTCGTTGGCGAGAAACGATTAAAATAATCCACGCGCTGGGGAGTTTTAGGATCTTTGATCAATTTCTCTTGGAATACCTCTCTTTATGCCTCAACAAGTTTGTGTGACTTAGAGATAGGAAATTGAATTTGATTTGCAAAAACAAACCAAGTGGTGCAAAGAATGATCCAAATATGCCAAATTTGAATCAAAAACAATTCTTGTTCTCAATTGCATTGATGTTGCACTTCTTTTAGTTGCTTTTTGATGTGTTGACATAAATCACCAAAAAGGGGGAGATTGAAAGGGAAATGTGCCCTTGGGCCATTTCTAAAGTGTTTTGGTGATTAAGTGCCCAATACATTTTCTCTAAGTGCTAATTTGTGCCAAAGAGTGAAAAAGTGCAAATCATGCAACAAGGTACGTTTCTAAGACTTAGTACATTGATTTGAGTACTAATGTATTGTGTCTAAGTGCTAGAAAAAAGATAAATTGGTTTGGAAAAGAGTTGGCTGTGTACAGCTGACTGCAGCTCGGTCTAGGTGCACCGGACTGTTCGGTGGTGCACCGGACAGTGTCCAGTGCGCCAGGCTAGCCTCCGGTGAACAGGCCACTCTCGGGACTCGGCGGTGTATGACTATAATTCACCGGACTGTCCTGTGAGTTGTCCGCGGCGAAGTCGTCGCTCTCGGGAAACGTTCAACGGCGTACGGCTAAAATTCACCGGACTGTCTGGTGGTGCACCGGACTGTCCTTTGAGCTAACGGTCGACTACTCCAAAGGTCGGCCACGCAATCTTCGTGCGACACATGGGCGCGCCAACGGTCGGCAGGGGGCACCGGACTGTCTGGTGTGCACCGGACAGTGTCCGGTGCACCAACTGCCGCGAATCTGCAACGGTCGGATGCGCCAGAAAAGGAAGGAGATCGCGCACCGGACAGCTACAGGGACTGTCCGGTGCGCCACCCGACAGAAAGCAAGATTAGCTTTCCAAGATTGCCTCCAACGGCTCCTAGCTGCCTTGGGGCTGTAAAAGGGACCCCTAGGCGCATGGAGGAGACACTCAAGCATTCTTTGATCATTCCTAAGCATCCAGACTCCACTCCCACGCATTTGATTCTCTGTGCTAGCAATTTGAGCTCTTCTTGAGTTGAGAACTCGGTGTGTTGAACTTAGAGCTCAAGTTGTGACTTGTGTGCGTGATTGTGCTCTCGTTTTGAGTCTTGTGTGCGTTGCTCTCCCCTCCCTTACTTCCGTGCTTCTTTGTGATCATCAATTGTAAGGGCGAGAGGCTCCAAGTTGTGGAGATTCCTCGCGAACGAGAGAAAGTATAAGAAAAAAGAACACCGTGGTATTCAAGTTGAGCATTGGATCACTTGAAAGGGGTTCAGTGTAACCCTCGTCCATTGGGACACCACAATGTGGAAGTAGGCAAGTTTTGTACTTGGCCGAACCACGGGATAACTCGCGTGTCTCTTGTGATTACTTTTCTATGTGATTATCGTGATTCGCAAGAGCTCGCTCTATAGCCACGTGGTTTTATCATTCTAACTCTTAACCAAGTTTTGTGGCTATTAGTTGTTGAATTTTACTGGATCACCTATTCACCCCCCCTGTAGGTACTCTCAGGCTTCGAAGGAAGACTCCACCCTAGGCATGTTAGAACAATCCATAATCCCAGCTCAAGCGACGATAGAGGAAAGCATGCTCAAGGCCATCAACAAAGATCCCAGTCTTCAGGGACGCAACAAAGTTCTTACAGGCCACCAGCTCCAAGTGGCAGAGGAGGAAGAAGCTTCAGAGGAAGGTTCAACTATAAAGCCCAAAATCGGTAGCAAAAAATATATATTTTAGTGTTTAGGGATTCTTGAAACCTGTGGATGTTATTTGATCTCCTTTGCTTTTGAATGTTCAATTAAATGGAATTAAGTTAGCCAAATAACAAAATAAATAAATACAAAAATATGCGCTTCATGATGAAGCTCTTGCATTTTTGTATTTGCATTCAAAATGTGAGACAAGTTCAAATTAGGAAATTATAAGTTGGAAATAGAAATAGAAATAGAAAATAAAAGAGAATGGAAAGAAAATTTTAATTAAGTCATTTATTCCTCCCATAAATAAATAATAAGGAAAAGAATAAATATTATTATCATAAACAGTAAAGTTCATAATCACATTAGTATTAGTTTGACACTTGGGATCTGAAATCCAAAATAGGGATTTGAAATTTGGTTTAAATGCTTCAAATTGGAAATAGAAATAGAGAAGAAAAGAAAAGAAGAAAGAATACAGATTGGGCCACCTGACTAGAATTCCCCCGCCTTGGCACAATTGCTGTTTGCCCGCATGGCCCAACTTTAGCTCTCGCGCAAACCAGCCCTGCCCGCCTGTCTCGGCCTCACACTGACAAACGGGGCCCACACTGACAACCGGTATACCGCACGCGCTCTCTAGTTAGCTCGCCGACGTGTGGGTCCGTAGAGTCAGCCTCTCCCTTTTCCCCTTCCGCTCACAGACACTCACTCACGGCGCGCGGGCCCGGGATGCCAGGGAATCTCCTCTTCCCCGCACGACACGACTTTGGCCGGGCGCCACAACAAACTCCATGATGTCCGCCGCTGTACAACAAACAACGGAGAATCCAGAGAATGCAGCCCCGCCTTGCGCCTATCGGTGATCTTCTCGGATTGTCGCCCAAGATCCACGCGTCGCTCGATCAACCTCTCCCCTGATTTTCTCGCTGTCGACTCGGGTTGTTACAGCCCGCCGTACCAAAGCTCCGGGCGAATCCCTCCCGGTTAGACTCCATCCCTGGGCCTATATAGCTTAGTGCCGCTAGACCCTTTCCAACCACACCGCCTTTCATACCGCATCCACCACCGAGCACCACCCTCTTGGTGGACGTCGGCAGAGATCAGGAGTTGACTGCAGATCACCGTCGTCCGGTGTCTATGGCGTTGTTCCGAGGACATACGATAGCCTGTGGTCTTCGCGGGTTCACATCGATGGTCGTCGTCAACACCCCGTGCAAGAACGATGGTCGGAAGACCGATGACTCCTCAACGGTACGGAAGCTCCGTCACCGGGCCGCCATCCGCCGAGGGCAGGGCCCCCTCCGCTTTGAACGATGGTAAGATACCAACCCTTGAGTTTGTACTCTTCGCCTCTGCGTGTAGCGCTGCTCGAATGGTTATTTGGAACCCTCAGCATTGTATAGGCGCTCGCTGGCGATGTCTGCCGCCACGGCATACACTCTGGCGCCGCCGCCCCAACAATTGATGGGGGAGAAGCGCTAGTAGCCTTTAGATGGAGAGTGAACGGATTGGATTATATCGAGGGCCCCCTTCAATGCATTGAATCCAAGCCACGGGATCTTCGTCCAATGGCCAAGATTTGACCTCTGCGTGATTGAGACAGTACCGCTAGATCGTGTTGGACGACTGTGATTAAAGTCAGCATACCCTTCTGATGTTTTTAACCCAGGACGTTGGATGTTGATCTGATGGGTTGGAGTGTGTACCGGTTCAGTAAAAGGGGTAGGTCTAATCTCAACCCTTCATCCGTGATCGGATGATTCAGTTCCCACGATAACCGTCCAGTCTAGCGCATTTTCTAAAGAACCCCTGAGCTTTTCTCAAATCGTCCCGCGGTCCATGACAGAGTATGGAACGTTTTATGCGGGTCCTATTTTCTTACATGTTAGCCCGTGATCTTTTGCAGAATAATGTCTCTAGTCCATACAGTAAATAAAGGAAGAAAATCAATATAGAAAATAGGTTTTTGGTATAAAAATAATGCTAGAAACTTGTTTAACTCATATATAATTCCTTTTATCTCTGTTTTAGCCCGTTCGAGTTGTGTTAGCTTCGTAATATTATAACCTACACTTTTGTAAACATAATTTTATCATGTGACATATTTTCAAGAATAATAAGGTAATTGGTTAACTTCTCTAATTACAATCAAAACAATAGTTTAACCTAGTATATGGCTATAATTTAACTAAGATATGATGTCTAAGTAATTTATAAGAAGGTCCAATTAAGTTATTAATTTGTAATATCTTCATCACATGAATTATAGTCAACATAGAACATAGTTTTATTATTTAATCATCTAAATCTTTGGAAAACCATATCTTTTCAACCATAGCTCCGAATTTAACGGTTCTCGAAACCCACGATCTCGTTACCCCGCGTAGATTATTATTATGCAGTTTGTTCTTATGTTTGGTGTGATGTTAATTTTTCCTATACCACGTTTGTTTGTATTGCTACGTTTAGCAGTGAGGACACGAGTCACTTGAAGAGCAAGTTGGTACCTAGAATCTCAAGTCCCCGGCAAGTTGTGATCTTGATCACTTTTATTTACCCAATAATGTTCTTTATAATCATTTTATCATGCATAGGTTTAATTTTGATGGGACCCAATAGGTCACCGTAGTCTGGTTATCTTTATACCTTGTTTACCCCTAAACTATTTGGGTAGTTTTTGCATTCATTTATATGGTTTTGGGATTAATATTACATTATGATTATGTTCCAATTATACTATTGTTTTACTTATTGTTCATGACAAGATCATTATTTTAATTGGAACATGGAGCTTAACTTGAGAAACACGTGCCACCACAAGGGTGGAATTGGACGCCCTTGACTCATTAACTAGGAAAGCTAGTGGAGGACTACCTTTCCCGATAGGGGCAAGGGCAGTAGGGGAGTAGGCGTGTAGGGAGGTTCCCAGGTTGATTTTGTTGCGATGGCGGTCAGACGAGGGATTCCTGCATTGCTCTTCCTAGAAACTGTAGCGGGTTTTCTGAAGCTAGGGGAACTTTGTAAAGGCCTCGTAGTGGATCCCTAGCCATTCACCTCGGAAGTGTCTAAGGGCCTTGCAAACCCTGGCGACATGGGATACACGACTTGTGGGTATAGGGTACAACCTCTGTAGAGTGTAAAATTGGTATACTAACCGTGCTCGCGGTCATGAGTAGCTCAGGACTCTCGCTTGATTAATTTATGGAATTAAATTCAATTTGTCATATGCATTGCATCGCGGGTGTTGTTATCAATTTTGATCTATTATTACTCTGGTTTGGTATCAACTTACACTTAGTAACTGCTAATAAAATTTTGACCAACTTTAAAAGCAATGCTCAGCTTTAACCATTCTCTTTGGTAAGCCTTACACTTCACATGAGCTCCCACCTTTGGTGAGTTCATGCACATTATTCCCCACAACTTGATGAGCGATGAACATATGTGAGCTCACCCTTGTTGTCTCACCCCCCATAGGTAAAGAACATGTACCGCAGGATGAGGCACATGGAGGATGTCGTGATGAGTTCGTGAAAGGTCTAGGCCGTCGTCTCCCAGTCAACTTTGTGTTGCTAGATCGTTGTCTTCATATGATGTAATTATTTAACTATTTAGTACAGAACTCCGTTATATATTAAGGTTGTGACATTCATTTCTGTACCATGAGTCATCATATGTGTGAGACTTGGTCCTAGCACACTTGGTGAATATGTTCGCGCCCGGGTCTTGGTGCCCCGAAATCCAGGTGTGACAGAAGTGGTATTAGAGGAATGTTGACTGTAGGATGAAACCTAGATAGAACTGGACAACTAATACTTACTTACCTTTGCTACTCTGATCTTTTCTAAACTTTTCTCAATCAATTCATTCCCATTGTCACCGACACGGCTCCACTGGCACAGGCAAAAGCACAGAAGTCCCCCTATCACTAAGAATCTCTTCAAAAGCTTCGGCTTCACCGTTAATCCACCGGATAACCCCATCATGATCACCGCAGATAAAGTCCTGCTCTAAGGAGAATGCGCCAACCTTGGTAAAACTATTTTTCAAATTAGTAGCACATTCCTTAGCAACATTGTAGCATTCCTCTTTATCCTGACAAAGCTCCTTAATATTTTATGCACCCTAACCGTTCCATGTCAGATATCTCAAGCTTTGTTTGTTCCACATTGAAATTTCCAGTTACTTCGTTAAGTTTATTTTCTAGTTCTTGCACTTCGGTTCTGTGCAATTCCACTTGAGTGGACAACACATACTCCAAGTCAGTAACGCGCTTCGCATCGTCTGCTCTGCTTCAGAAAGGCTAGAAAGCCTGGCTTCACTAGATTTTAATCTCTCCACCAAATAGAGCAAGATCTTATCCTTTCCAAGAGCTTCGTTTCTCAATGTTATGACCTCCGAATAAAGGTTTCCAATTGCTATTTGGCTGCTTTCATCTCTTGTACCTTTTTGAGCTATTAAAGCTTTACTTAGAATTAAACCCTAGCAAACAAAGAGTGAACAAATAATAACGATAATAATTACCACAAAAATAGTTCATCTTAACAAAAATTACAAAATGAGAAGCCAAAGTATACAAACCTTCAATTTTTTGTAGGCAAGGCTATCCACAAGCTGATCCTTCGTCATTGTAGACAGACCAAGCTCAAGCTTTGGATATCCCATGTTGTCCATCATTTCACGGCAAACATTGATCTCCTTACTGTCTGGTAGACAGTAAAGGAAGTCATCTTCATTGTCTCCTCCGTATATCAGGGACCCTTAGGGGTATTCAGCTCCTTAGCATAGTGTTGCACTTTGGCAATTTGATCTGCTGATAGCTGCTTTCCCAAAGCATGTCGAACAATATAGTTCAAATCACCCTGGGGAGCTGCTTCGAGAACAGGTGACGTGGGCTTTTCTAGAAGACTCTCTCCCACCAGCTTTACTGGCACAGCTCCCGAAGGTCCTACTTGAACATGAATAGAAGGAGCATTTGCAGTGACCACTTCTTTTGCATCTTCAATTTTCTCGTCAAGAGCTTCGATAGAAGCAGGAGTTGGCATTTTCATGGATTCCAAAACAGCATCCAAAACACTAGCCATTCTCCTTTTCCTTGGAGTTGTTGTTGCAGTAGTTTATAGCTTCGGCATCCCTATCACAATTGGGGGACTCAGTAGTTTTGGCTGTTCTTCTGCCGTTTTCTTTGTTCCCGGCTCTTCTACCAGATAGACACTAGCTTCGACTGGCGTGGTAGGAGCTATTTCCGTAGCTAATGGGACAACTTCGGCAATTTCAATAAACTTCACCTTCTCTGTCGTAGGCACTACAACAGTCTTTTCTAAGGAATGTAGCTTCAGCCTACGGGTAAGCACCTTAGCTTTCTTCGACTTCGATGCACCGGAAGAGGTCGAAGTGGCAATTTTTCTCTTCCCTCCTTGTTTTCAAGAAGGAAAACAATAGTTAGGATAAACAAACCCAATCACATCAAAAACTCTGTTTAGTCTCTTTTTTCCTCGAGCACCAAAGGCAATGATCATGGCTTCGTCCTCTGCCTTCGTGTAGGCTCCCAGCAGCTCATCACTGGTTGCCTCAATAGCCTCTAGCCAATCGTCATTCGGCTCATCAAATTGGCTCCTATACCGAAAGGTGTATCTTAGATAAACCAAACCACCTTGGCTGGAGCTAGTCGCAGTTTCTTTCGGCATCTCCCAGTCATTCACAAGAGGCCATACCTTGTAAGCAATGTGTTCCTATACCAAATCCCTGGTATCGATGTAAGTGCACATGGTGTTGAAAGTCATTAAGCACGCCTGCACTTCGTTCCCAATTGCAATTGACGACCTTCTAATGCTGAAGCGTGACCATATGGGACGCTAAATAATGCCCCTCACATCCTCCCTCTCACTCAGATCATTCTTCACATAAAACCATTGTTTCATCCAAGAACCCGACCATTTCTTCCGAAATGTTGGCACAGGATACCTAGCGTTAGAGCGGGGCACAAAGTTGTAGCACGCAAAGTTGTTATGGTACCGCTCCTTCCTAGTTTCCTTCATCTGGTAAGATAATTCATGGATATTACAGAAGCACCTAGCATCTGGCTCTAGCCCTTGGCTCCTCATAGCCCAAAATAAAAACCCCCACTTTAATCAAAGCTTCGAGAGTAAGTTGATGAAGGTATATTTCAAATGTCTTCAATACTTCAACCAGCATCTTGTGCAATGGAAAACAAAGCCTAGCCTCCATGAAGCTTTTAAAAACCACTACTTCATCTACTTCAGGAAGAGGAATGGTACTCTCTCCTCTAGCCCTCACAATGGATATATCATGAAAATATTTTCCCTTCATACCTTCAATTTGTCCTTGTTTAACACTGGACTTTCCAAAAACCACATGTCTTGGCCTCCACAGCCGATCTTCGGCATCCTCGTTACCGCTTTCCACATCAAATCTATCATTTTCACTAGAATCCCCAGATAGCCTAGCTAGCATTTCATTAGTGATTTTTTCAATGTTGGTCCTTTCCATTGCTTCATAAAAACCAGCAACTGTGGGGTCTATAGTCTTCTTATCCTCAGCCATTTTGATGATGATCACGGCAAGTGTCGAAGCTCAAAAAACAATTGTGCTCACAGAAGAAGAAGGCTAAAATGGCAATCACAGCACAAAAAGCTAGATGGCACAAAAAATATTCATAGCGTAGGCCTCTATATATATACTCAGAGCTCCACTAGTCGGTGGGTCCCACAATTCAGAATGATTCGCTATTCTAGCGAAGGGAAGGTGTTTTTTTGGACCTTTGACTAAAGGCCTTCATTCGTATCGCAGTCTGAATTTGTTATAAAGAAACAAACTAATACTATGAGGGGCTATTATTGGGGGCCTTCCTCTTTTGAAGGTCCTAAAAACATGACTAACCATTTGCTTCTAGCATAATATTGATCATTACAGGGAGCTTCGATTCATGATGGAAGTCTTCTCCTCTGTCGAAGGTCTTAAAGACGAAGGTATAGCCCAAGAATGATAACAATGAATGTCGAAGCTATAGCTAAAGAGTAACAGCTTCGGCTTAAAATGATGACGAAGATCAAGCATGATGTTGAGGTGAAGAGGAAAAGACTAGCTAGTCCCTAATGATTTATGTTACAGTTATGAACAAGTGTTAAGGTCATAAATGTATTTTTACCTGGGCAACATCTCGTGCCTATAAATAGATGAACAGTACCACCGTACTGTTCACGCTGAATTGTAATTGCACTCATGTCAACACCTTCGAACAAGCCGAAGGTATCAATGTAATACAAATTCTGTTAATGTCCATGCATATATTATGAAATACATATATGTATGAATGAATGGGTTATATATATATATATATATATATATTATCTCAATGGATTCTTATTCCCACGAATCATGAAAGGCATATCCTTCGTGACCTTCGTCCGAAGATCATTATATCCAAAAGGAGATAATGCTTCAAAGGACGAAGGTCCTTTAATCTTTAACAAATGTGTTGCCTTGTTTTGATTCACAACATTTGAGAACAAGTGAACAACAACAAGCATTCAATTCTTCAATCTTAGTAATTAAACTAGCATTTTTAGTTTTAAGACAAGAAATTGAATCATTGCAAATATTAAGCTCTTTAGACAAGTTTTCACATTTTTTCTACTTTAGAGCATAAGCATCTTTTAGCTTAACAATTTTTTTATTTTCCTTAACGAGCAAGTCCTCTTGGCATTCTAAGATATCATCCTACTCGTTAATGGTTTCTATCAATTCATTTATTTTCTTCTTTTGATATTTGGTAAGGTTTGCAAAAAGAGAAGTTAAGTCATCATAGTTATCATAGAGCTACCCTCATTATCGGAAGTAGTGTATTTGGGGGTAGCTCTAGAATGTACCTTCTTTTTGCTGTCCTTAGCCATGAGGCATTTGTGGCCGACGTTGGGGAAGTGAAGGCCTTTGTTGATGGCGATGTTGGTGGCGTCCTTGTCGGAGGAGGAGTTGGTGGAGCTCTTGCCAGAGTCCCATTCCAGCCCCATGTGCGCCTCGCCACCCTTCTTCTTGTTGTAATATCTTTTCTTCTCCATCTTGTTCTTCCCTTTCTTGTCGTCGTCCCTATCACTGTCACTTGTATATGGACATTTAGCTATAAAGTGACCGGACTTACCACACCTGTAGAAAACCCTCTTGGAACGGGGTTTGTAGTCCTTCCCCTTCCTTTGCTTGAGGATTTACCGAAAGATCTTGATGATAAGAGCCATCTCCTTATTGTCGAGCTTGGAGGCATCGATTAGGAGTCTACTTGTTAGTGTAGATTCTTCCTTCTTTTCTTTCGTTGCTTTGAATGCAACGGGTTGCACCTCGGGCGTGGAAGTGACGCCTTGCTCTAAGTTGGCAATATGTTTGGAGTCTTTGATCATAAGTTCAAAGCTCACAAACTTGCCAATGACCTCCTCAGGAGACATCTGTTTATATCTAAGATCTCCATGAATTAATTGAACTCGAGTGGGATTACGAAAAACAAGAGATCTTAGAATAACCTTGACCATTTCATGGTCATCCCACTTGGTGCTCCCGAGGTTGCGGACTTGGTTGACCATCGTCTTGAGCCGGTTGTACATTACTTGTGGCTCCTCTCCTTTGTTGAGGATGAATCGACTGAGTTCTCCCTTGATCGTTTCGCGCTTGGTGATTTTGGTCACCTTGCCCCCTTCATGCGCCATTTTGAGGACGTCCCAAATTCCTTTGGCACTCTTCAACCCTTGCACCTTGTTGTACTCCTCCCTACATAAGGAAGCGAGGAGTATGGAGGTGGCTTTGGAGTTGAAGTGCCTTATTTGGGTAGCCTCATTGGAGTCATAACCCTCGTCACCCACATGTGGTGCCTGTGCTCCAAACTCAACAATATCCCATATACTTTCGTGGAGTGAGGTTAGATGGTGCCTCATTTATCACTCCACATACAATAATCTTCACCATCAAAATATGGTGGTTTGCCTAAGGGTGTGGAAAGTAAGGGGGTGCGTTTAAGAATGCAAGGATAATGAAGAGGCATCTTACTATACTTCTTATGCTCTTGGCGCTTCAAAGATATGGACTCGGTGCCAGAGGTGGAAGGTGATGAAGAATCGGTCTCGTAGTAGACCACCATGTTCATTTTCTTTTTCTTCTTGTCACCCTTCCTATGTGACTTGATGGAGCCAGCAGATTCCTCCTTGTGCTCCTTGTTCTTGTTGTTGGCCTCCTTTGACAGAGTCCTTTCTTCGTTCTTCTTTCCCGAAGATCCGAGCTTTTCCCCGGTCACCATCTCCCTTTTGGCGTGTTCTCCCAACATCACTTCGAGTTGTTAAACTCTAATGAAGCACCGGTCTCTGATACCAATTGAAAGTCACCTAGAGGGGGGGGGGGGTGAATAGGCGCAACCTGTAAATTATAAACTTTTAACATGCACTTCACTCGAGATTAGGGTTAGAAATAAATAATAGTGAATTTGGAATGTGGAAGATAGTTTCTCTTGCTATGAGTTGTTCAATCAATGCGGATAACTTTGGGAGCAAACTCAAAATGATATGAGCAAGAGAACTTTAGAGAGAGAGGAGAGGAGAGAAACAAATCGAGTGAAGATCAACGCAAGTGAACACGGCGATTTGTTTACCGAGGTTCGGTTCGAAAGAACCTACTCCCCGTTGAGGAGGCCACAAAGGTCGGGTTTATTCCAACCCTTTCCCTCTCTCAAATCGATCACTTAGACCGGTCGAGTGCTTCTTCTTAATCACATGGGTCACTAAGACCCCGCAAGGATCACCACAAAATTAGGTGTCTCTTGCTAGCTTTACAAAACACTTGGAAAGATTAGAGTGAGAAGAAGAAAGCAACCAAGCAACAAGAGCAACAAAAGAAACACAAGTCCCCCTCTCTCAAGTCACTAAATGCTTTTGATCACTTGACTTGATTTTGTAACTTGGAGAGGATTGAATGCTTTGATTGTGTCTTTGGAGTGTATTCTTTGCTCTTGTATTGAATGAGAAGAGTGAGAGGCTTGGACAGCTTGAATGGTGGTGGTTGGGGGTATTTATAGCCCCAACCATTATTCTAGCCATTGCTGTCGATGGGCACACCGGACAGTCCAGTGGTGCACCGGACACTCACTGTTCACTGTCCGGTGAGTGCCATGTCAGCCGACCATTGGGGTTTGGAGCCTGTTGACCGTTGAAGTCATTTGTCCTCTTGCTGCACCGGACAGTCCGGTGTGTCTTGATGTTGCAGACTGAATTCTAACTTCTGGTCTACAGACCACGTCGTAGTCAGCGTAGTCGACCGTTGGGTGAAGTTGACTGTTGCTCTGTTGTCTCATTGGACAGTCCGATGAATTTTAACGGATGAGCGCTAAGAGTTCCCGAGAGCGGCCAGTTCGCGGAGTGCTTTAGCCTAGGCACCAGATAGTGTCCGGTGCGCCACAGGCTGCGCCAGTTTTGTTTTGCTGCAACCACGTAGAATTCCCTCCCTTGTCATTTTCTTTGTATGTTTATGTGAACTTTATGCACCTAAGAAAACATCCACAAGACAAACTAGTTATTCCATATGGTTTGTGATGGACGTCAAACACCAAAATCGATTATTAGAAATGTTGAGGCCATTCCCTTTCAGCCGGTCATGCTCCCCTGCACGCGCGCCGACAGTCTGCCCCTACCGCGACAGCTGCCAGCGCCGCTACCAACCTGCGTTCCATGCCTCGGTTGCCGTCGACCGTGCCGTGACCCCAAGTGAGTCTGCCCAGTCGGCGCCACCCCGTGCCTGTAACCGCACGTCCAATTTTAGTGGAGAAGAAGCCATGCCTGTTTGGGAGATGTGGAAGGAGAAAACCGTCCATCACGCCATGTTCGTGATGGAGAAAACAACCTTGTGGCCCCCTCTTGCATGCAAACTGCACCCCCTTCACACATGCGTGTTCTGCAGTTGCATGCACGTGACCATGCGCCCTGTGGTCCTTTGTGTGCCTTGGCTCTAGCCGATCACAACGCGCCACGACATTTTAATAGTCAATTTAGTAAACATGTGATATCTTTTACGTTATAAATCCGATTCGACACGTTTCAGTGGCATTAACTTTGTAACCTCATCACCTACGTGTTAGTAACATTATTTTATCATGATACGTGTTTTAGTTAATTAATTGATCCGACAGTTATTAACTAGCAAACTATTTAAACTAATTTATTGTTTTTGTTGCGCTTTTATAAATACTTGTTAATATGATTATGCATACATGAACATTTTTTTAATTAATACTTGTTTAATATAAATGCGGTATTTGATAGTGATTCTCGCATGTCATCGCGCTGTCCGCTCGTCGTCCGCACGCTGTTTCACGTAGTGTCGCACGTCGTCACACGTCATTCGCGTGTTCCGTGCGTCGTCATGGGTCATTTTCGTGTGTGCCTCATGCCTTGCCGTGCGTCGTTCACGCGTACCACACTCTATCCGCGTGCGATATTAAATCATTCGCTTATAACCACTCATGTAAATTAATTAACTATTTGTTTAATCGTCCACTATTAAAATAGTAAGTAAGTCAAAACTAAGTAGTAGTTTTAATTTATATTTGATGGTAATGTCAATTCATATAATTATAATTATGCCAAACTAATGTTATAACTAATACTTGTTTAGCGTGAACACGTTAACTTTTTGACCGTAGCTCTGACTGTCTCGTTTCTTATCCTCGTGTAACCGTAAAAGCGCTCTCTATTTTATATTGCCTATTTTGACAACGTTTTCATTTGTATGGTGTAATGTTCTTATGCATATGTATGCTTGTTTTCTTGTGTCTGTTCATCTTTGCTTTGCGTTGTGAATAGAACACGATTTGTTCTCGGGCTTCGAATCGACGATCAAGATTTGGTGATTCCGAGATCAAGCTTCTCAGGATCTACAAGATTGAAAACTCTGAGCATCTGTATGGTGAAGGCAAGTGTCCTATATCCTATTTATGTCCTATTCACATGATAATTCACTTCTCCGCATTACATAATTGAAACCTAAGGATTAACTAGCTTTCTATTTACCTTGTCCTTGATTACATTTTGGGTTATTATGGTTACCTTTATGCTAGTGCTCTACTTTAATCAATGAACATGATGAGATATAATTATGATATGATGCTTTACATTATGATTATGATTATGATCTTGTGATACTAAAGGAGGCTCGGGCTGTTTCCCGAGTACTTCTCCGTAAGGACCTGATCATTGGATGACCAATCGGGAAAACAGTGCAGCCATGAGGGTGGTATGGGACACCCTTAGCTGATTAATTAGAGGAACTTAAGGTGTAGTTTGCTTCGCCGTCGTGCTGTCAATAAGGTCCAGGCACAGGTACTTGCGCTACCGAGGCTAGGTGTTGTTGTTGGTCACTCTTACTATGGGCAGATGTACTGTGTTTATCAAACTAGAGAAACCTAATGTGCGACTATAACCTCTGGGGAATCTTTATAAAAGCTACATAGTGAGACCCTGCCAGTTCACCTTGGAAGTGATCAATGGGGACTCATGATCCCTAGGTAGAACCAGAATCATGGCTCATGGGTGAAGTGTGCGACCTCTGCTGAGGAATGGAACTAATATATCAGTCGTGCTCATGGTTATGAGCGTCCTTGGGAGCTCCTTTGATTAGTGATACAAATGATCTGAGATAGAATGGTTCTATTTATGGTTTTGATTACGATGATGATAATGATGTTCCTTGATTAGGAAATGATCCACAGGTTGGTTATTGCTAAAACTCGGCTTCTACTAATAATAAATACCTGACAAACTAAAAGCAACTACTTTGAGCCTAACTCCACATAAAGCTAGTCCACCTCAGCCAAACGGGACATTTGCTGAGTACGTTGATGTGTACTCAACCTTGCTTTCACAAAACACTAGGATGCCTTTGGTGAAATCTATGCTCAGGTAAAGAAGGCATCAAGGCGGATCTCTAGGAGTTCCAAGACGTCGATGAGTTCGAGGATTAGGCTAGCGACCTCCCCTAGTCAGCTGTTTGTGGTGGGTTTGTTTACATTGGCTACATTTCTATTCTATGTACTTTGATATATATAATGTAAATGACTCTAGTCTGTAATATTATTACTTACTCTTTATTATTATTCGAAGCATTGTGCTATGATGAGTCATTTATGTAATCGTTGTGTACGTGAATTTCTGATCCTGACATGTACATGGTTCGAATTCGGTTTGTGTTCCAAAACCAGATGTGACAGGATGGTGGCTGGACCAGGGAGAGTGCATGGCGGCTCAAAGGGCATTGGGTGAGCTCCCACACATAGAGGGATCATGGTGGCCGACGAGGAACAAGGAGGCATGCCCCTGGCGGTGCACGGCGGTAGGAGCAGGGCAAGCGTCATAGGAGGGTTGGGGAAGACACCATGACGGCATGAGCTAGAGGAAGATGTGGAGGGGATGGGGTGCCGACTTGATGGGAGCCAAGAGGGAGGCAAGCACCAGGGAAGCCGACTGCTTGGCAACTGAAGACAATGCCCAAATGAAGACAAGGGCGGTGGAGGAAGCCTCTAGGCTTTTGGTCGGCTAGGAGATAAGGCACAATGGGGGATATTTTCAGAAGAATACCCAACTCAAGATAAAGATTAAGGAATAGATGGCGATATACATGTAGAGGATAGAGCTTTCAGATTTTCCTTCTCCAATCTTTTCTTAACAAAAGAATTTGCAAACCATTCCTGGGTCCAAGGATTAGAGTTTAAGTTGGATCGAGCCAAATCAAAATGATACTAGCATTGATATTTTAGTTAGTATTTGATATAAATGAAATCAAACAAAAAATTATTTGAGAATGCACACTCGACTAGACATCAGTTGGATTAACAACTTTGTGCCTTGTTTTCACGGATACCGGTAGTGGTCAATTTTATATATGTAAAAAATCAAACCCTTCTCACAATCTCATTCATCTATTAGACCAATCCGAACAACATAAACTTGACATCTCGGAAGATTTTTAAAGTCAAAACTTTGTAAAACATTTGAGATAGTCTAGATGCATAGATGATGAGAATGATGTCAACTCAGGATAAATAGAAAAATAAGACATAGAGACCGTTATTATCATTGATATCCTGTGCTTAAGTCTATAGTCAATGTCGAACGGGAGATAAACACCGGGGGTGTTACAGCCCTCCCCCTTAAAAGAATCTCATCCCGAGATTCTGAGTGGAAGACTTCTAAGAGTAGAGAGGCGTGTAACCCTATCCATGTCAGTGATAACATAATGCAGTTTAGACAAAGACGAGTATCTTAGGATGTTATTGCTCTAGTGGATATATGTACCACTTTTAAGCTAGTTAGAGATGTCAACAACAAAGACGATATTTGATACAAGAACACATAAAGTTCCATGTGTGCAATTTTGTTTCTCTGATAACATGAGCTTGACGAGCAAGCGGTAGATATGACAGCTGACTTTACCTAAACAGAACTAGATGCAACCTCTTGGGTGAAACAAACAGAAAGAGATTTGTCGGTAAGTCCGCATTAGAAATCCCTAGCACATGAGACAGAATGGTTGTCAAACAACATCAAGGTTAACTCAAGGATAGTCTGGGAATCCAAGTCCAAGGAAGACAATAGAGAATTGAGAAAACATCAATGCAGGGCTCCATAGATGTTGACTTCACGATCAATCCAATTTATTAAGCACTAAGCATGTCTCGACCTGATCACACAAGTTAGAAAACCACATGTGAGGCGATTGAGGCACGACTAGAGCGACAATTAGGTTGTTCATCCATGTTCTAACTTGCTTAGAAGATGTATGAGTTAAACACGAGAGAGAATGGACAAACTCCTACATTTTAGCAGCATGGGGTCAATCTATATATGTAGAACTAATCAATTGTCTCTCAACACTAAAAGCTCCAAGGCTTCACCTTTGTAGCACTGGTGGCGAAGGAAAATTGTATATGTGCAGTCACCACTTGAGTCAGGAGACATGAGACCACACAAGGGAAGATGGATTTCTATCACCCGATTAAACACATATAGGTTTTCATTTTTGATGGAGACTTTTGAGAAAATTTACAAAGGAATAATCTGAGTTATATACTCTTTTGATCCAATAGTGATGGCATATGATGTTTGTTTGTTTTAGTAAATGACACAAAAATCGTTTCAAGGGAGGAGTCCACAGAAGATCACACATCATTATAGTTCCATAATGGATCATGACTAAAGACCTCGATACCAGTATGCGCCAAGCAGCATAACCTTGCATGTACATTCACAAGGAGCTCTCAGTTTTGTGGTGGCACCATAAGTCATTAATCATGACACCATTACCGAACATCACCAATAATGAATCCCACATGGCCAAACTAGATTGTGCCAAGATAACACATTGATATAGTCTCATAATGGATTACAACTATTAACTGTGATACCAGCGCATGCCGAGGAGCACAACCATGTGTGTACATTCATTGGAGGCCCTCGGTCTCGTCGCGGCATCATCGGTTTTAGTCATAACACCATTGCCAGACGTAATCAATAAGAAATCTCCCACGACACAAATAGACTGAGCAAGGATGACAATATATAAAAGAGAACCTACCTGTAAGAATGATTACAAGTAGAGAGCCAAATAGATCATGGCTCGATGAAATGAACAATACATGGCCAAAACCTAAATTGGTTGATGGAGTATGATGGAAGACTGTTATTTCAGCCCCAAGCATATTTCTATGCCCATCGCAAAAATTACAAGGTCAATGAGTAGCGTCCAATTAGATATAGAGAGGTAACAATCATACAGTTAAATGAGTAAGCCTTCAACACGAAAACCAAAGGCATTAAAGCTCAAGAAAATGATCAAACATTCCTTTCCTAGGTTGAGTTGATAAAGCAACACTGTAGGAGAGGCAAAGTGGAATAAGAATATCGATTTTGCACCAACCGAACATGGGCATGGTTTATGATGGAAATATGACAAAAAAGAGTTACAGTTTACTTGTCAAGAGCTTGGACTTGAGATCCTTAGTTAAAGTCCGCGTGCATCTTATTTCCATCCAAGAGATTATCTAAACATCTATATCTATGGGCTTGGTCACAGAGTAGTAACGCAAAATTTAAACCCATCCACACTTGGCGACTTGGAGGGATTTTTAGAGAAATGACAAAACTATGGATTAGATCTCATTCAATTTCAAAGATGGAGATGATGAGGATATGACCTAGTCTAACTACTGGAACTCCAATTATCTTGTGAAGAAAGTGATCTTCACACAAGATGACACCTAGGATGAGTATCCGAGAGATTAATACCGATTTATGTCAAGATTCACTAAATGAAGACATGGCCTAGCTTTAGGTTTATGAAAGCAAGCTATCAACATTTTACCAGCACACAAACATAAGAGTAAACACAAATTGCAATGGTGGTCAAATTGAGGGAACCTACAACCTATACAGGTACATACCCCTTGTTGGGGGCTTGTTCTCAAATGCTTCGAGTTAAGAACAAGGCAACACAGAAAATGTTAAGTGTTAAGGTCCTTCGTCCTCCACAACATTATATCCTTTCAGGATATAAAGAATTTCGGACGAAGGTTACGAAGGACGTACCTTCGTAAGCATAATAATGAGGGACGAAGTATTCATATGAATCATGAGGTATAAAATAAACATTTAAATGTTAACATAGAATCATTTCCATTTTTATTATCATGAACGAATATAAACGACTTCAAATTATAAATATACCTTCGGTCCTGAAGAAGGCGAAAATACAAGCGTGATGCGAAGGCAAATGACAGGTTCGCGTGAACAGTACAGGGGTACTGTTCATCTATTTATAGACACAGGACGCAGCCTGTGACGAATTACAGTTATGCCCCTTACAAAAGTTTACAACATTAACTTAGACCTCTATGGATAAAAAGGTCATTCTATCTCTATGTCGGTTTGTAACGCCGAAGCTCCATGAAAAGGAACCTTCGGCCATCTCCTGGGGACAACTTCAGCCGAAGCTGCTTCCTCGTGTAAGACCTTCGGCGCAACGAAGCATGGCCCCAACAGTAGCCCCTTTCGCGGTGCTAGATCGTTTTTCGTAACGAGCTTGACCCGTGAAAAAAGTCTCTTCAGCTTCGGGAAGCCGAAGGTCCAAAAAACACCTTCCCTGAGCTCGTTGCTGAGAAACGATCCGGCTTCCGAGCGCGTGCTAGGCCCACCTTGCAGAGTTACTGTTTGATCTTTGCGGTCCACTGCACAGCGAGTACAAGTGACTGCCCGCCTGGTGTAAAAATCCTGCCGCTTCGCCTTCTTACCTGCAGCACTATATAAACAGACGAGTAGGTGTGAAGTTACCACAGCATTCATTGCTATTTGCACTGTTTTGCTGCCAAAATTTTTAACTATAGCCGAAGCTTGATTCTCAGAACCGAACGAAGGTCCATCTCGAAGTCTGCTTCGTCAGAAAGAAAGGCTTCGGGAGAAAAGGAAAAAGAAAAAAGTATCTAACTTCCCCAAACTCAGAATCAAATGGCCAGAGTGCGATCTACTGCCAGAGTTGCACGTGAAGGAGACGAAGCCGAAGATTCGAATACTATGCCCATTTCCGAAGCAATGCAGCATTCCGGACTGGTGACTGCGGAAGAAATGCCCGCTGCTGAAGCAAACCCGGCAACTGCCGAAGGAGAAGAAGAGAACATTGAAGGAACTGATCCCGAAGATGACTATCGCATTGCCATGCCCAGCAAGCCCAGTCACTTGGACTTCGGGAAATCAACTGTTTCAAAGGCTGATCTTTCCAAGATGGTGAAAGCAGGTTATTTCAATGAAAATCAGAAGAAGCTACTTCGCTTCGGGGGAGAAGAGACTACCCCAAAGCCGGCGAAGGATGAAATTGTCGTTTTCAAGAGCTTTCTAAAGGCTGGATTAAGATTCCCCCTACACGAGATTATTGCGGAGGTACTGAAGAGGTTTGGTATCTACTTTCACCAGTTAACTCCTAACGCTATCGTTAGGCTTAGCGTTTATATTTGGGCCCTCCGAAGCCAAGCAGTGGAGCCATTTGCCGACAGTTTCTGTCGAGTTCACGAACTGCACTATCAGACAAAGGCTAGAAAAGATGGATTGCATGACAATTTTGGTTGCTATAATTTTGCTTATCGGAAAACTGCAAAGTTTCCTGTAATCAGCTACCGAAGCAAATGGCCGGCAGGCTGGAAATCAGAATGGTTCTATGTCAAGGTTGATGACGACAAGGAGAAGCTTGTGCAAAGTCCACTCGAGCTGATCTTCGGAGAAACCCGACCCCGCTGCAACATGACACCAGAAGGTCAAACACAACAGGCAATGGATGAATTCAGAATTATTGCAGAGCATGTCAGTACCAGGGATCTGGTTCAAGAATTCTTGGCATTCAGAGTCTTCCCTACTCTGAAAGAATGGGAAATGCCAAAGTTAAAGGGGGAGAAGAATGAGGGGGAACTTGTCCGGCTTCCTTATCACTTCAAATTCAAGAAATACTTTAAGAAGCCCTGCCAAGAGTGGCTGGACACAGTTGAGGTGATGTGTAATGAAATTCTTGGGAATTATTCCAAAAAAGAAGATCAACTGATGACAGCAGCCTTCGGCACCCGTCCGAAGCGAAGGCTGAACCAAGTGCTTGATGCCCTGGGCTTCGAGTACCCTGACTATGAACGGTTGAGCAAAGGTGCTGAGGGCCAAAAAAGAAAAAGAGTGGCCGAAACTTTAAACAAGGATGAAGAAAAACCAGCAAAAGAGAAGAAAATTCCCAAGAAGAGAAAAATATCAACTCCAAAGCGAAAATTATCCGATGAAGAGGGGTCCCCCGCACCACCTTCTACCAGCGACGTGGAGGAAATTTTAAAGGTAATGACTGAACCCGTGCCCACGAAGCTAAGTCCATTAGGGCCCCAACTGACGAAGCTTTTTCGAAAGGTGGAAGAGCCGGAACAAACGAAGATAACCAAACCAAAGCGACAAAGAATTATTGCAGTGACCGAAGTTATCGACAAGACGCCGCCGAGGGCGTCAATTCAGAAAACACCAGCTGCTGAAGGCACCACAAACGTCGAAGTCGCACCTTCGGAGGTCGCGGCTACCGAAGCCGCTACAGCCGAAGATGTGAACTTAGAAACTACCATTGAGGACATCAACAAAATTTTGCAAGACATGGCTGTAGAAGAAGCTGCTACCGCTGCTGAAGAAACCATGGCCACAGTGCCTGGGAAGGGGAAAGAAATAGCCGAAGACACTTCGGACGACGAAGCCTACACATTTCAAAACTTAGTTGGGCAAAAACTAACGAAGCTAGAAATAGAAGAGCTCAAGGAATATGTCAAGTCTTGCGGATACAAGCCAGGAGCTCTTCTATTTGGAGGCATTGATGATGAAAAATTGGGCTGCATTCGTGATCAGGCTGGGGCTAAGGTCATCGGTACTCTATCAAAGAGTATCGGTTTTCCGAAGCTAGAGACAGATATCAGCCGCTACCGACGACAACATATCGTCGGCAGCTTATTTTATTCCAATTTCAAGGTAACCAACCTTTTCTCTGGTTTTTATTGCTTTTAATAATGAAAATGTTACTAACGAAAGTTGTTTCTGTACAGAGCATGCTACTGAGCAAAGCTCTGAAGATGCAGCAAGATTTGGAGGACAAAAAACACGAAGCTGTAATTGAAAATTTAGAGAGCAAGATAAAAGAACAATCAGCTATCATTGAAAAGAAAGACTTCGAGCTCCAATCAACCGAAGGCTTGCTGGCGGAGACTGAGGCTAAGGTGTCAGAATTGAATTCGAAGCTTATCGGTCAATCAAAACAATTTGAACAGGAGAAGCTAGAGCTTAATTCGAAACTTGAAGCCGAAGTCCAGACCAACTCAGACTTGAAGAAATCATTAACAAGCCTTCAAGACAAGTGCTTGAAATTTAGCAATAATTGTATTGAACGATTAAAAAAGATATTTTACTCTGTTTGAGCCAGCAGCGGGAAGTTTAACCCTTCAGCGGAAAATTTACCACAAGCCTTCGATCATATTGAAGCTGAAATTGAAGAACTTGACGAAGTTATAGCCGGGCACGGTGACTTCTGTGCCTGGGTAGCTTCTCGGGGTACCGCTGCAGCGTTCCTGAAGGCCGGCTGCGAGCATGGAAAAATCGTCAACAGGCCTAACTTCACCCTGTCTCCATCAATCCTGGACGATATTCCTGACCTCGCCCGAAGCATCTCAAATAGATTTATAAAAATGATATGGACAAAAGGCGGGCGGGAGAAGGCTGGAGACGAAGCTCGAAGTCATCTTGAACCAGTAAGAAATGATACTTCGTACTTACCTTCTCCTTTGCACTTGATTTTTACTCGCGATACCTTGATTCATATAGGATGACGAAGCTGAAGGTGATACTTAAAGAATATGCCGATGAAGCGGAAGCCTGACGAAGATTAGTAGGAGTAGACTAGAAAAACTCAGGAGAATTTGTAACAACTTTTTGTAAATACAATTAAATTGTTCTCAATGAACTTTGTACATACCTTGTAATATATTCTTACCCTTCTGTTGAAGCGCTTTGATGTGGACGAAATTAGTATTTTGAGCCGAAAGCGAAAAAAACACCTTCCCTTCTTTTCGTACACAACGAAGCATAGAAGACCACTTCTTCTTTTTGCCGAAGCTTTTCTTTTTTGTACATAACGAAACATAAAAGGCCACTTCTTCTTTTTGCCGAAGCAACCACTCAGGAACACAAATGCTATGAATGAATGCTTATGAATGCAAATGCTATGATGTAATGTAATGTGCGAATGAATGTCCAAAGCATATGTCCGAAGCCACACTCTCAGCCATTATTTCCTTAGAAACAACCACACATCAGCTCTGCATTCCCTTAGGAACGACTTTGGAGCTTCTTCGCCTTTCACTTAGACGGTATAAGCTCTGCATTCCCTTAGGAACGTCTTTGGAGCTTCTTCGCCTTTTACTTAGGCGGTATAAGCTCTGCATTCCCTTAGGAACGTCTTTGGAGCTTCTTTGCCTTTTACTTAGGCGGTATAAGCTCTGCATTCCCTTGGGAACGTCTTTGGAGCTTCTTCTCTTTTTCAGTTTCGGCACTCGATGGTGCGTTCTCAGCTTTTACATTTACATTCTTTGGGGGATTTTGCTCTTATAAAACTAAAAAGGAAATTACATATGATGGCCCCATTAAAAACCTTTCTCCCCCTTTAGAAAGGAAAAGGGTGCCATGAAAAAGAAAAGAAAAAACATAAAAAGTTACATCAAGTTATACATAATATCGCCGAAGCTCGTCTGCGTTCCAAGATCTTGGAATTTCGTTGCCGTCCATATCCTTCAATCTGTACGAACCAGGCCTTGACGAGGATGCTACTAAGAAAGGCCCTTCCCATTTTAATTGTAACTTGCCCACTGTGTCTGGGTTGGCCACTCTCCGAAGCACCAAGTGTCCCGGCTCAATATTTTTTAGCCGGACCTTTCTATCTCGCCATTTGACTGTTTCAGCCTGGTATTTATTGATATTCTCCACGGCTTGAAGCCTGATCCCTTCTAAGGCATCTTTTTCCACAAGACAAGCATCTTCGGGACCTGATTCTGCCGAAGCTACCACTCTTATTGATCCAGCTTTAGCTTCTTCCGGAGTTATTGCTTCGTCACCGAATAATAACTTGAATGGGGTAAAGCCTGTAGACCTTGATGTTGTTGTATTGTGGCTCCACACCACTTTGGTTAACTGATCTGGCCACTTTCCCCTGGGTTGATTGAAGATTAACTTCATTATTCCTGTCATTATAACGCCGTTAGCCCTTTCAACGAGCCCATTCGACTCCAGATGCCTGACTGATGCAAAATGGATCTTCGTTCCAATTTGATCACAGAAATTTCTGAAAACTTCGGAGTCGAACTGCGTTCCATTATCTACAGTGATGGCCTTCGGTACCCCGAAGCGACAGACAATATTCTGCCAGAAAAACTTTTGGACAGTGGCCGAAGTTATTGTGGCTAATGGCTTCGCCTCAATCCACTTGGAAAAATACTCCACAGCTACTATAACATATTTTAGATTCCCTTGGGCCGGTGGTAATGGACCCAACAAGTCAAGGCCCCACCTTTGCAATGGCCAGATGGGTTGTATCAGCTGTGTCAAAGACGAGGGTTGCTTTTGATCTCTTGCACTTTTTTGACAACCTTCGCACTTTTGAACTAACTCCGCTGCATCCGAAGCTGCATTCGGCCAATAAAATCCTTGGCGGAACACTTTTCCAAGTAACGGCCTGGATCCGATGTGGGATCCACACAGGCCTGCATGTATTTCTTTCATCAACTCTATACCTTCGGCTCTAGATAAGCACTTGAGCAGCGGAGCGCAAACTCCATGTTTGTATAATTCCCCTTCTATCATGACATACGGACGAGCTCTTGCCTCTATCCTTTTATTGTAAGCTTCGTCATCTGAAAAGAACTTACCCTGAAGGTAAGAGATTATTTCAGTTCTCCAATCTTCGCTGTAAACAGGAGATATGTTGAGGACTGCTCTTTCAAGGAGCTCCACTGAAGGTGCCTTTATTGTTTCGAAGAACACATCCGAAGGTAACGGCAGCCCCTGTGCTGCAGACTTGGCTAGCAAATCAGCATGCTCATTTTGTCCTCGAGGAATATTCTTGACAGAAAATCCTTCGAAGGAGGCTTCGATCCTTCGGACCGTGTCTAGATATTTTTCAAGCTTCGGATCTTTAGCCTTGCAACTTTTGTCAATATGACCCGAAACAACCTGGGAATCAGTTTTAAGAATCGCCCTTCTGATTCCCATTGCCTTTAATTTCCGAAGACCCAGGAGCAGGGCTTCGTACTCAGTAATATTGTTTGTACAGCTGAAGTCAAGTCTTGCTGCATAACAAGTTTTAACCTTGGATGGTGAGACCAACACAGCAGCTGCACCTGCTCCGAAGGTTCCCCAAGAGCCATCACAAAACACTGTCCACACTTCGGCATCTTTATTTGCTTCTTCATCCTGAGCCCCTGGCGTCCAGTCGGCAATGAAATCTGCCAATGCTTGAGACTGGATCGAGGATCTATGCACATAATCAATGTAAAATTCATTGAGCTCTGCAGCCCATTTTCCAATCCGTCCAGTAGCTTCTCTATTTCTCATGATATCCTTCAACGGCTGCAAAGAAGGGACAATAATATTGTATGCCTGGAAATAATGCCGAAGCTTCCTGGATGCCATTAAAACGGCATATAATACCTTCTCCAGCTCTGTATAATTTTTCTTTGATATACTAAGGACTTCAGATACAAAATATATTGGGACCTGCTTCTTGACTTGGCCATCAAACTTCTCCTGGACAAGCGCTGCACTTACTGCTGAGTGCGAAGCTGCCACATATAACAACAGAGGAGCCCCTGGCGTTGGTGGAGTTAATGTTGTTAGATCTATTAAGTATTGCTTCAGCTCTTCGAAGGCTTTTTGCTGACTTGGGCCCCATTAAAAGACTTCAGCTGACTTCAGCACCTCGAAGAATGGTAAATTTCTTTCTGCTGATCTGGATATAAATCTGTTGAGAGATGCCAGCCTTCTTGTCAATCTTTGGGCCCCCTTTCTTGTGGTTGGTGGCTCCATTCGAAGTATAGCTTCGATTTTATTTGGATTAGCTTTGATTCCCTTTGTTGAAACCAAGCATCCAAGAAATTTCCCCTTCTTTACTCCGAAGACGCATTTTTCTGGATTCAGCTTCAGACCAGCTTGTCTGAAGCTGGCGAAGGTCTCCTGCAGATCAGCAATATGATTTTCTTGCTTCGTGCTTTTTACAATGATGTCATCGACATAAGTCAACACATTTCTGCCTGTCTGAGACTGGAGAACCTTCGCTGTCATTCGGCTGAAACTTCCTCCGGCATTTTTGAGCCCCTAAGGCATCCGAAGATAGCAATATGTGCCACTTGGGGTTATGAAGCTAGTCTTCGGCTCATCTTCCTTCTTCATCCAGATTTGATGATAGCCTGAGTAGCAGTCCAGGAGACTCATGAGCTCTGAAGAGGCTGCTGCATCGACTAAAGAGTCTATCCTTGGCAGCGGGAATTCATCCTTCGGGCAAGCCTTGTTGAGATCTGTGAAATCGATACACATTCTCCACTTGCCATTGGCCTTCTTCACCATAACAGTGTTAGCTAGCCACTCTGGATACTTTACTTCTCTGATAACCCCTGCACTGAGGAGTCTTTTTACTTCATTGCGAGCCCCTTCGGCCTTGTCATCAGACATTTTCCGAAGCCTCTGCTTTCGAGGTCTGAAGGATGGGTCAACATTGAGCGAATGTTCAATAACATCCCGATTTACTCCACAGAGATCATTAGCTGACCATGCAAAAACATCTTTGTTGTTGAATAAAAACCTTATCAAGGTTTTCTCCTGGTCTTCAGATAATTGCGAGCCCAACAGCACCTTCTGGTCTGCTATGTCTTCACACAATAGCATGGGCTTCGGCTGATCTGCTGAAGCTGCTTTCTCCCTTCTGAATTTGTACTGTTCACAAGCTTCAGCTCCATCTATGTTATGGATTGCTTTGGAGTCAGTCCAGCTTCCTTCGGCCCTTCTAGCAGCTTCCTGGCTTCCATGAATAGCAATAGGCCCTTGGTCCGAAGGTATCTTCAAGCAGAGATAAGCTGGGTGAAGAATTGCTTCGAAGGCATTAAGAGTACCGCGACCAATGATAGCATTGTAAGGATACTCCATGTCAACAATATCAAACACAATTTGCTCAGTTCTTGTGTTGTTGACAAATCCGAAGGTTACCGGCATGGTAATCTTCCCAAGTGCTACAATCTGCCGCCCTCCGAAGCCACAAAGAGGGTGCGTAGCATCATGAATCTTGTCTTCAGGCTCTTGCATTTGTCTGAAGGCTTTAGCAAATATAATGTCAGCTGCACTGCCTGTATCAACTAGGACATTGTGGACCAGAAATCCTTTGATCACGCAAGAGATAACCATGGCATCATTGTGAGGATAATCCTTAAGCTGAAGGTCTTCCTGAGAGAAAGTAATTGGAATGTGGGACCATTTTGACTTGATGAAGGGTCCCTGCACTCCAACATGCTGCACCCTTCTCTGAGCCTCCTTCTTCTTCTTCTTGTTAGCCGGCTCTGAGCAAGAACCGCCTGTTATCGGGAGCACCAGCTTCGAAGCCGAAGCAGCTCCAGCTTGATTGTTGAACGAAGCCATCAGCTCAGAAAAGTGGAAGTGAGTTCACCGGAGGTGGGCGCCAATGTTGGGGGCTTGTTCTCAAATGCTTCGAGTTAAGAACAAGGCAACACAGAAAATGTTAAGTGTTAAGGTCCTTCGTCCTCCACAACATTATATCCTTTCAGGATATAAAGAATTTCGGACGAAGGTTACGAAGGACGTACCTTCGTAAGCATAATAATGAGGGACGAAGTATTCATATGAATCATGAGGTATAAAATAAACATTTAATTGTTAACATAGAATCATTTCCATTTTTATTATCATGAACGAATATAAACGACTTCAAATTATAAATATACCTTCGGTCCTGAAGAAGGCGAAAATACAAGCGTGATGCGAAGGCAAATGACAGGTTCGCGTGAACAGTACAGGGGTACTGTTCATCTATTTATAGACACAGGACGCAGCCTGTGACGAATTACAGTTATGCCCCTTACAAAAGTTTACAACATTAACTTAGACCTCTATGGATAAAAAGGTCATTCTATCTCTATGTCGGTTTGTAACGCCGAAGCTCCATGAAAAGGAACCTTCGGCCATCTCCTGGGGACAACTTCAGCCAAAGCTGCTTCCTCGTGTAAGACCTTCGGCGCAACGAAGCATGGCCCCAACACCCCTAATGTCCAACACACAAAGATGAAAAATCACATACACCGGCACAATACCTCTAATTTTAACTTAGCATCTTGACAAAACCTCCGAAGATATTAGGTCCACCTACAGCTACCCATGTCCCAAGGACCTTGGACAGTCATGCAGATGCACCCTGTTGGGGCCTTCTTCTTCCGAAGGTCCTCAAAAATATGACTAATATGTTTTTCAGTGTAACATAGACTGTTACAGGAGGCTTCGGCTTTGGGATGAAGGTATGCGTGATATGGAGATACAACCCGAAGGCAGAATGAATGGACGCCGAGGCTATGACTGAAGGAGCTTCGGCTTAGTATAATGACGAAGGTGGAAGATGAAACCGACCTAAAGGGGAAATGTCTACTTAGCCCTTGATAGTTTGCTTTATGATTAAGAGTAAATGTCAGGGAAGTGGATGTAATTTTGTCCGGGTTGCGTCACATGCCTATAAATAGATGAACAGTAACATCGTACTGTTCACACTGAACTGTAATCACTCTTGCGCCACTCTCGCACTTTCACCTTCTGGCAAGCCGAAGGTATCAATGTAATATAAATATTGTGGATATTTATTCATTTTTACGGAATGATAATATAAATAATTTACTGATATATCATCATTATTTATATTCTTTTGTATTTTCATGTACTTCCGTTTATATGTGTTTTCTGAGATGATGAAGGTATGTCCTTCATGACCTTCGTTGAAGATCATTATACCCGAAAGGAGATAATGTGTCGAAGGACGAAGGTCTTTAATCGTTAACAATTGTGTTGCTTTGTTCTTGATGTATAGCATTCAAGAACAAGGACCAACATTGGCGCCCACCTCCGGCGAACTCATTCGACCACCTTCGGCAAGCATCGACTTTCGCAATGCCACCGAAGAAGACAACGGTGCCAGGGGCTATCCTGTAGCCACTGGACACTAATTAGGAGACACTACAAGAAGCTTGGAGCCAGAAGAGGAAGGCTACTAGCCCAACACCTCAGGAGGAGGAGCTGGATCAAGAGATCAGAGATTTGGAGGCTATCCACCAACAGGTGTAAAGGAAGAGGGAAAATATGCTTCGGCTCACCGACCTTTAGAAGAAGATCGACGAAGCTGCTGAAGAAATGTGTCACCTCACTCAGAAGAAGATCGACGAAGTTGCTGAAGATTGACGATGCTTCTCCCTTGGCAGCAGAATTACAGGCTATCCCGTGGCCGTCGTCATACAGGCCACCTCAACTCCCCATGTATGACGGATACTCAGACCCGAAGCAATTCAGATGAGCTACGAAGCAACCATATCCTCATATGGGGGCAATACTGGAGTCATGGCGATGTCCTTCGTCATGGCAGTCAAAAGCGTAGCTCAAACTTGGTACTCCTCTCTTCCACCAGGGACAATTATGTCATGGCAAAAGCTAAAGGATATGTTAGTGACCAGCTTTCAGGGATTTCAAACAAAGCCGGTCACTGCCCAGGCTCTCTTTCAGTGTACGCAAGACCAGGACGAGTATTTGCAGGCGTATGTCTGAAGGTTCATGCGGCTGAGAGCTCAAGCACCTACAGTGCCCAATGAGATCGTCATTGAGGCCATGATCAAGGGGCTCCGGCCAGGACCTACGGCGCAATACTTTGCAAGGAAGCCACCGCAAACTTTGGAGAAGCTTCTCTAGAAAATGGATGAGTACATTAGAGCTGACAATGATTTTCGACAAAGAAGGGAAGAAGCCTACAGATACTCTGAAATGGCCAGGGGCTTCGAAGGGAGATTCCACCCGAAGCATGTCAGGTCAATCCATAATACCAGCTCAAGTGACAATCCATAATACCAGCTCAAGTGACAACAGGGGAAACCAAACCCAAAGGCAGCAGCACAACTCCCAATCATCAGGGGCACAACAAAGTTCTTTTAGGATACCAGCTCCAAGGGGCAGAGGGGGCCGAAGCTTCGGAGAAAGATATGGAGATCAGCCTAGCAAGCTATTTTGTTTGTTCTGTGGTGAAGACAAAGGGCATACCACAAGGACGTGCTAAGTTACGATTTAGAAACAGAAAGAAATTGCCGAAGCCGAAGCACGGCAGAACCAGCCGAAGCAGGTCCTGCATACCACTTCGTGTTATTCTCCTTATATCCCAGAATATGTAGGCAATCAACAGCCTATCACCTCTGTCGCTTCAGCAAGCCATTCTCAAGCTTCCTGGGCCCAGTTGCAACAACCACCACCACCGCTAGCACCTGCCATGGTTCACGGTCAACAGCCAAAAGGGCATCACCACGCTCAGCAACAGCGTGACCTTCAGGAGGAGTCCGAAGCTCGCATAGTCAACAACACTGTGCTTGAGTCGAAGCACTTTATTAAAAGTGCCATGGTGATTCGACTAAAGGATATCCTACCTTGGTGTATCTTAGTTCTTTCTGCCATTTTATTTTCTTGTATGAAAAACAATTCACGAAGGACTAAATTCCAATTTGATGTAATAATATTGTGGTCACACCATCGATTATGGGGCGCATCCCCTTAACAAAACTTCCGAAGCTCCAAAAAGTCATTCCTAAGGGAGCGCAGAGTAAGTTTCGAAGCTACAAAGTCGTTCCTAAGGGAGCGCAGAGTAAGTTCCAAAGCTACAAAGTCGTTCCTAAGGGAGCGCAGAGTAAATTCCGAAGCTTAAAAGTCGTTCCTAAGGGAATGCAGAGCTAAGATGCCACTGAAATAGAAGGTGAAGAAGCTCAAAAGTCGTTTCTAAGGGAATGCAGAGCTTAAATACCACCAAAATAGAAGGTGAAGAAGCTCAAAAGTCGTTCCCAAGGGGATGCAGAACTTAAATGACACCGAAATAGAAGGTGAAGAGACTCAAAAGTCGTTCCTAAGGGGATGCAGAGTCTGGGTGTGTTTCCGTATGGGTGTGTGCCTTCAGCATAAACATCATGCTGCATCATATCATCGCATCATTTCGCATACCATTATATCATACATCATATCGCATCAGCAACAAAGCTGTGAAGGAAATTTTTGATGAATCATGGAACAATGTGCTCAAGCTCAAAGCATGCCTTCGGCGGATATAATTTTTTACACCAAGAAAATCTTCGTCGACAACAATATTATACAATAGTTGTGGTATAGAAGGGGTAACTTTCTTTACGAAGCATGAAAAGAAGGGAAGGTGTTTTTTCGCCGAAGACTCAAAAATGGTATGTACGCAAATTTCATGCATTGGAAAGAAATATGTTACATTAATATACACATAGATATTCAATGTTTAACTCATATACGAATATTACATTTCTCAAATACTACATTTCTTAAGTACACAAGAATTCAGTCTTCTTTTAATATCTTTTCGGCAGCCTCATTCAGGAGTTTGTTGACAGCTTCGTCAGCGGCTTCTTCGGCAATCCTTATTGTTTCTAATGCTGCTTTCATGGCCGGATCAGCCTCGGGATCATATGGCTCCGGCGGCAGTAAAAGTTCAGTTATAGAAAAGAGCAAGTTGTTAATTCGAAGCCAAAAATAAACACTGAAGCTAAAATTCAGTAATAGTACCTATACGTCTTGCGCTCTCAGCAGCCTCTTCGTCCCGCTTAGCTTCTTCTTGAGCGTCATGAGATTCTTTTTCATTTTTCTTTATAGCCTCGTCGGCTATCTCGTGGCCACCCTTCATCCAATCATCGAAATAGAATTTTCCGCCTATCAAAGTAGCTTCAGCCGAAGGCTCCTTAGCGTTGTCTATGGAGAAGACGGTTTCTGCCTAGGCTACAGCTTTAACTTGTTCAGAACCATTTTTCTCCAGAATCGCTGCAACCCCTCGAGCACCGGCGAAGGCACAAAAATCCCCACGGTCGCTAAGAATTTCTTCAAAAGCTTCACCCTCTTCGCCGATCCATTCAATGACTCCTTTAGGATCGCCTCGAATAAACTTTTGCTCTGATGAGTAAGCACCCACCCTGGCAAAGCTATCTTTTAGTTTCTTAGCACAATCCAAGGATTTCTCATAGCATCTTTCCTTGGATTCACGAAGCTCCTTCACATTCTTTTCAAACCTCACACTTGTCCATTCACTTATCTATTACTTTGCCTTTTCAAGTTCAAAGTTTTCATTAGCTTTGGCAAGCTTTTTCCGAAGATCTTCGACTTTGGCTATATGAGCTTCGGACTGTGCAGTAAGTTTGGCTTCGCTGACCTTTACTCTGTCTACCAAGGAGAGCAGAATTTTATCCTTTTCTAGGGCTTCATTCCTCAGTCTAATAACCTCTGACCGAAGGTTCCCAAGTGCAATTGCACAACTTTCGTCTTTGGCCTCTTTTTAGGCTCTTAAAGCTTTACTAAGAATTAAGCCCTACAAAAAATAAAGGATTAGCACACAATAAAAAGAAAAAACACAAAAAGTAATCTACTAAAACATCCTCACCTTCAAACTGTTATTGGCAAGGCTGTCTACAAGGTCATCCTTCATCATTGCAGATAGGCCGAGTTCTAGCTTCGGGAATCCTATATTTTTTGCCATCTCCCGGCAAACAGATATCTCCTTATTGTTCGGAAGGCAGTACAGGAAGTTGTCTTCATCAGTGCCATTATACACCAAGGATCCTTTTGGATACTTTAAATCCCTGGCATAGTGCTTAGCTTCGGCAATCTGCTCTTCCGACAACTGTTTACCCAAAGCATGTCGTATGATAAAATCTAGCTCTTCAGTAGACGCTTCGTGGGTAGGAGATTTAACCTTCTTGGGTGTGCCTTCTTTTTCCAAGATCAGAGCGGCATCCGAAGGTCCTTGATCAGTATCCTTTTCAACAGTTTCAACAGGCCTTGTTTCTGCGGGAACTAAGGGCCCAGCTTTAGCTTCAACACGAGTTATAATAGCTTCGGTGGTCTCCTTTATATTTTTCTCACTTGTGATGGGCACTTCTGTAGAGGCAAGAGTTGGTACCTTTGTCGACTCCATAACTGTGTCTACTACGCTGGCCATTCTCCTTCTCTTTGGAGTTACTGCAGGAATTTTTGATATCTCTGCCGATTTCCTCAATTCTGGCTCTTTGGTCGTTTTTGCCCCAGCTTCAGCAGGACACTTCGGCACATCGGCTATTTCGGCTTTTGGCTACTCCGCTGCTGTCTTCGAAATTGGCTCTTCGGTTGATGCCACTGTGGCTTCAGCAGGAGCGGGGAACTCTGGCTCAACAGCAGAAGAAGTCCCCTCAGCAAGCTTCGGCACTCTGGCTGTTTCAATGTACCTGAGCTGGTGTGTCAAAACTTTAATCTTTTTCCCCTTCGACGTAGCAGAAATGGCCGAAGCAGCAACTTTTCTTTTCTTTCCCTGCTTTCACGAGGGATAACAATAGTCTGGGTATACAAAACCAATTACATCAAAAACTCTGTTTAATCTTCTCTTGCCTCGTCCTCTGAAGGCTAATGTAATGTCATCATCTTCGGCCATTGTTTAGGCCCCAAGAAATTCGTCACCAGTTGCCTCAACACAATTCAACCAGTCATCGTTCGACTCATCAAATTGATCTCTATATCTGAAGGTGTATTTCAGATAAACCAAGCCGCCTTGATTGGACCCGGCAGCAGTTTCCTTCGGCATCTCCCAGTCACTTACAAGAGGCCACACTCTATAAGTCTCTTGTGCCAATAAAAGTGCATACAGTGTTAAAGGCCTTCTGGCATGCTTCAATTTCATTTCCAAGAGCAGTGGCTGGCCTTCTGATGCCGAAGCGAGACCAAATAGGGCATTGAATGATCCCCTTTATATATTCTCTTTCAACTAAGTTGTTCTTTACATAAAATCACTCTTCCATCCATGCTCCTGGCCACCTCTTCCGAAACATCGGGACTAGATAGCTCACATCAGAGCGAGGCATGAAGCCGTAACAACCAGAATTATTATGATATTGCTCTTTGCCAGTAGCCTTCATCTCATAGGACAGCTCATGCATGTTACAGAAGCATTTTGCACTCGGCTCTAGTCCCTGGCTCCTCATGGCCCAAATGAAAATCCCCATTCTGATGATAGCTTCAGGGGTAATCTGATGAAGGTAAATCTCAAAAGTCTTCAGAACTTCAACTAAAAATTTAATCAAGGGAAACTGAAGCCCTGCCTTCATGAAGCTCCTATAGGCAACAAGTTCGTCTACTTCGGGCATAGGGGAAGTGCTATCTCCTCTAGCCCTCACAATAGAAATATCACGGAAGTATCTTCCTTTCATAGCATCAATCTGACTCTGCTTGATGGTTAATTTTCCGAAGATGGTATGACTCGGCTGCCAGGGCCGATCTTCGGCATCTTCATTTCCACTTTCCAAGTCGAAACTTTCACTGTCGCCGGAATCCTCAGATAACCTAGCCAGCATTTCATTGGTGATTTTCTGTAACACCCTAGGATCCACAAACACCCCAAAATTTCGACTAACATTCATATATAAAATTTCGATAGCATCTCCTTTGAAAATTTGCAAAAACGTGGAAGCAATAGAGTATAAACAGATATCATGATAAGAAAACATACTAGAAACTAATAATCTGCTAGCAATGGGAAGATAACCATGATGACATGAATTGAATTAACTAGTGTGCATGACTAGTTAAAAAACAAACATCCTTTGACAAGAAGTTTCTAATTAAATCATGGCTGTGCCTGGGCAGCGTTATTATGAGAGTGAAGGTGGACGTGCTGCTACTTCCCTCATTCCCAACATGAATCAAGTACTTGTATTGAGAATTGCAAGAGTGAGATGAAACATCTCAGCAAGTAAATTATTTTGACGAGATATTTAAACCAAAAAATTGGATTAATCAACATTTTAAAGGGATCACAATTGAGATCAGAAATACTTGTACATATAGAACTCAATAGTCCCAAAATAACCAATGCCATCTCATTTCCTCGAACAACCACAATAGGTTGTATAACACTTCCCTGCGTCAACATTACCTGCAAATATCACTTCAATATATACATAGGAATGCAATGTGTAAGTCCTCTGCCTTCATACCTCTTAGAGTATAAAACCACACCATCTGCAAATATCACTTCAATTAATGCATATGAATGCAATACATATGTCCTCTACCTTCATACCTCTAAGGGTATGAAGCCGCATCGTACTTCTCCTTGGGCAACGTACGATGCTAAGTTGTACCGGTACGGTCGCACCATAGGTCACAACAAAACTTCAAATGCAAGTGAATCATGCTATGTATATGGCATGCTACATTTATCAATATACTTCACTTCCTTCACATACAATACAAACCTCAAACAATACTTCGTTTACCTTCAGATACAATACAAACCTCAAATAATACTTCATTTACCTTTAGGGTTGTGAATTAATCTCGTGGGTCATACTCAAATCACCACCATCATCAATATATGATTAAGCATCAATATAATACAATCAAGTAAAGCATCACCATAGGGTTCAATTATGAAAGAATTCGATGATTTTGAATATTAGAGTGTAGGCGATGAAACAACAAGTCAAAACGGTAGCAACCACCGCTACATTCACTTGCCTTCATCGAAGAAGAAAAATGTACTAGGCATGATCCAGAGTGTAGAAACCTGCTACAGGGCATAAAACATAGTACAAATACTTCACAAACATTTGTCAACAATCAACAAATCGCTCCTACACTTGAAACCAAGATCCGGTGGAATGACTCCCACTCTGAACCACATGCCAAACAGCAGCAGCGCTGTTTGTTAATTTTGTATCTTTAAAATTATAACAGTAGTGATAACCAAATACTCTACAACTTTGGTATTCAATCGATAATTAAATTCTGCAATCTATAAGTTCTAAAACATCTGACAAGATAACTGACTGAATCTGTTTCAGACAGCAGCATAGTTAACTTCAAAATTTGATATCTCCCAAACTACTCAACCAAAAATCATGCAATTCTGCTGGAAGTAAGAACTTTTATCCTTCTACAAAAGTCTCCATAGTTTGAAGAGCCAATTCGGCCATTTACTAGATGAAACCTACTAGTGAATAGACCCGCTCATTTTTGTCAGGCAAACAGGAACAACCACAGTAAAACAAACATAACTGGAGTTTCAAAATTCATATGAATGCAATCTTTAACAATATGGAAAGCTTATGAAATTATCTACAACTTCTTTGACCAACCTAAAGTTTAATTCTGTCGATAAAGTTGCCTAAATCTTAAGAGAACAGATTCTGCACCGAATTATGAGACTGAAAAACTACTATAATCAAACTGCAATAACTTTCTGATATGATGTCCGATTGAGGTGTTCTTCATGGCCGCGGAAAGATCTACAAATTATCTATGACTCATATATAGACTTTTTATTTTTTTGAGGCCACTAAGACCACAAAAAACTGGCATCAACAGAAACTGTTGAATCTGCCATCCTGCAGAAAACATAATTCGAGATCAAAACCTAACCACACATCAAATCCAACCTCTAATCCTTTAATTCCCATTATCCATGTAACACCCCAGGTGTTACCATGACCTTGGTACATTTATGCACTAATGACTGTGATCACCTGTGGAATAGAAGAAGAGCATGAAAATCTTGGAAACATGGGTTAACCAAGTGAAGTGAATGGCAAAGGTTTCAACCACACAAGTGGAACAATGGTCATTTGAAGCCAAGAAGTTTAAACCCTAAAAAGGGCACCTAAGAGCACTAGATTTCCAAGTTAGGGATTAATGGATAAGTTAACCAAATTGGCAAAGCATGATCTTAGTTCTTAAACAAGTTTTAGTAGCCTTGTAACCTAACAAATGCAGGGAGGGAGCATTGCAAAAAGACCCCTTGAAGACCCCAATTTCACCCCCCTTAAGGAGAAGAGCACTAGAGCTCTCTAATTCTTTCTAAGTTAAAATTTTGAACCTAATCTAAAGATCCACCGTGTTCACCTAGTAAATGGCACCAAAACCACTTGGGTTGTATACCAAAAAGGTGTCATACCACCTAAGGCACCCACTGGAAAAGTTTGAAACCGAGCCCAAGACATTTGACAAGATTTGGCATGGTTTTTGTCGCGAGGTGGATAGAGGGACAAGCTAGGTTTGGCGCCCGCAAATCTCACTGCCTAGGGCATATCTGCCATGGGAACTCACATACAAGAGACAGCCCTAGGTGCTAGGAAGAGGCCTGCGCCGGATTTTTGCCAAGATTCGCACGCTTGCGCCAGAGATCACCGGCGTTTGCCCTGCAATCGGCGTGGCCACGGCCACCCGCTCCTCCGCCACCGTAGACCGGCCAGCAGAGCCCCTCCCAGCCACGCCCGACCCTCGGAGCAAACCGTGCATGCCTCGGTGAAGCTCCCCAAGCAAGGAATCGGACTTTGCCTCGCCGGAGAAGCCAGTCCACGGTCGCCGGACTTCACCCGATCGCCGGTGAACGTAGACCGGGTAAATCTCTGCACCATTTTCCGATTCCCTGTGCACATAGCCTCTACGTCATCTCGTGGAGCTCATCGTGCCGTTTAATTGAACTATATCGTCGTGGTTAGGCCGGAGCACTCACCGCCGACGAGTTCACCCGCCTGCGCACGTGGTCCAGTCGATTCCGGCCACCACTGCCGTCGAGCCGTACCTGTGACCGCCAGAACCTCCCGAAGCCAACCCCGCCCCTCGCCGGACCTCTCCCGCCGCCGGTAAGCCGCGCCATCCTTTTCTTTTCCACGGTTACTATTTACTTAAGGGAAGGGACCGCGGGGAAGAAGAAGAAAAGGTCAGGGGGTTTTGTGCGCTGTCAGTGACTCAAGAGAATAGTAGCGCAGGGGTATAACTGAAAGAGTTAGTTTAGAAAGAACCCGAGGTCTTCGATGCAAAGTGGATTTCCAGGAAACCTTATTAATAATCTGATTTTTAATCCAAACAGAACTTGAAAAATTCATAACTTCTGTTTTGTTCACCCAAATCGAGTCAAACCAATTTGGCCAGGCCCTAAATAATGTAAACTACTTAGGAAAAATATAAAACCACTAAGTGTTATAGAAAACTTTAAGGTTTTGATTTAAATGATTAACTGATCAAAAGCTAAAAGAAATAAGGAAAAATAGCTACACTATTAGACTGGGGTTAAGAAAATTTAGAGAAATACTTAATCACTTCCTAACCTGTTTAAAAATAATAAACCTCTCTGTGCCCTAAACTAAGGCAGAGTTTGCCATTTAAATCATTTTTAGCCTAAAGTTAGAGAAAATATAAAATGTAATTTAAAATAAAGACCAGGGAGCACCCACATTTTTGTTGGCTCCCTTATTCAGGGTAGTTCACTAGAAAAATTTATTATACCCTTAGTTAGTACAAAAGAAAGGAGATACCTTTCAATTTAGGAAAATCAAGGAAACCTTAGAAAAACCCTAGAAAAATAACCTTAGGAGAAAACACCCCAACCCTTGGAATAACTAATGTTTTGTTATTATTGTTGGGGACTTGTTCTCAAATGCTAAGGGTTAAGAACAAGGCAACATAAAAAGTGTTAAATGTTAAAGTCCTTCGTCCTTCGAAACATTATGTCCCTTCGGGAAATAATGAGTTTCGGACGAAGGTTATAAGGGACATACCTTCGTAACTACAACGAGTAATGACGAAGGACTCATATAAAGCACGAAATATAATATAAACAACATAAAATCATTTCTATTTTATTAACATGGAAAAATAGAAATGATTTCAAATTACAAATGTACCTTCGGTCCTGAAAGAAGGTATAGAATACAAGCGTGATGCAAAAGCAGAATGCCAAGTCAGCGTGAACAGTACGGGAGTACTGTTCATCTATTTATAGACGCGGGACGCAGCCCACATGAAATTACATCCATGTCCATTACATTTGTTAATAGCCTACGGAAATCAGTCAAGGTCCACGCAGTCTTTTCATCTTTAAGTCGGTTCCCCCCTCAGCAATTGCGCCGAAGCTCTCCTGCGCACAGCTTCGCCTGCGCTCGTCCTTCGTCTGGTTCAAGCTTCGTCCCGATCGTGCTTCATATTCATAGTTCTGAGCCCGAAAACACCTGCTCACATAATCCACTTGGAAAACATTGTCAAATCATGTTTTTGAGGACCTTCGGAGGACGAAGGCCCCCAACAGTAGCCCCTCGCAATATTAATTTGTTTGACAATAAATTCAGATTGCGATATGGACGAAGGCCTTAAGCCGAAGGTCCGAAAAAACACCTTCCCTTTGCTAGAATAGCAATATTCACTGACAAGCGGGGTCATTTAATTTTCAACGCCCTGGGCGTATAAATAAGAGCACACCGCCAACTCATTTGGTACGCATACTTGCCTTTTGCTTCGGCCCACTAAAATTTTTAGCGCTTGTTCATTAAGATTTGCTGCTCTTTTTGATTTCGAAGCTTCGGCCTCGGGAACAATTTTTAGCGTTCCCGAAGATGTCTGAAGGCAAGAAGACCCCTGCTGAGATGAAACTGAAGATCCCTGCTGATACGAAGCTGAGTCTCGAGGAGGAGAAGAATCTGGGGTTCTTGATAGCGATGGCAGAGACCAATACAGAGAAAATCACGAAGGAGATTCTCGAAGGTTTGTCCGAGGATACTGATGACAGCGACAGCTATGATGTGGAAAGTGGTGGGGAAGAGGCCGAAGATCGACCGTGGCGACCAAGTCACTCAGTTTTTGGGAAAACGACCATCAAGCAGAGTCACATTGATAATATGAGGGGGCGATATTTCCGAGACATATCTATCGTGAGAGCTGATGCCGGGGAAAAGACTTCTCCCACCCCCGAAGAGGATGAAGTTGTGATTTTCCGAAGCTTCCTCAGGGCTGGGCTTCGATTCCCCCTGAGCAATTTTGTTGTTGAGGTACTGAAAACATTCCAAGTCTACCTTCATCAACTCACTCCTGAAGCTATTATAAGAATGGGGATTTTTGTCTGGGCTGTAAGAAGCCAAGGTTTGGAACCAAACGCTAAAAGCTTCTGCAACATACACGAGTTATTATACGAGACGAAACCCTGGGGAAAGGAGCAATACCACAACAACTTCGGGTGCTACAGCTTCGGCGCTCGCTCCGGGTCAAGCTGCCCTGTGCCGACCTTTCGGAAGAGGTGGCCCGGAGCCTGGATGACTGAATGGTTTTATGTGAAGAATAATCTAACAGCTCAAGAGAATGTGAAGAGTATTATTATGCACCCAATCTGGCAACGCTTCGGCCTTCGAAGGCCGAAGGTCGAAATGGACGAAGCCGCCGAAGAATGCCAAAGAGCCTTCGGGGTAGTCTGCTCGTTTATTGGGACAAGGGATTTGGTCCAAGAACACATCGCCTTCAGGGTATGGCCACTTGCAGAAAAGTGGGAAATGCCGAAGGAAACCATCAAAGAGTCCGACGAAGGCGGACTAGTCAGACTAAAGTACACATTCAAATATGCAGATAAATTTATTGAACCTGATGATGAGTGGCTGAAAAGCATTGAAACGTTAAGTGATGAATTACTTGGGGCATATTCGAAGGCTGAAAATACTGCACTATCAGCAGCCTTCGGAGGCCGAAAAAAGAAGAGACTGAACCGAGTGTTTGATGCAGTCGGGTTCTTCTACCCTGATTATTGTTATCCCATCCGAAGGCAAAAAAGGAAAAACATAATCTCTGAAAAAGAAGAAGCTGGAACCGCTCCTAGCGAGCCAGAACCAAAAGGAAAAAGGTTGAAGGTCCTTACACACCGACCACGCCATATTGAACCAGCTTCGGTGCCTGAGTTCACTGGAGAAACTTCTTCGGCTGCCGAAGCTGAACAGCCAACCTTGCTGCCAGAAGTTGCAGAGATGGGCAAAGCACCATCGACAGGAAAAATGGAAGAAGCGAAAAATCTGTCTAAGGAAAAAACATCAGAAATTTTAAGTCCTGTAGTAAATGTCGAAGCAGCAAAAATCCAAAAGGGTCCAATGGTGACCCCAAAAAGGAAGAGGATGGTAAATGTACTAGATGTCTTGGAGACAATTAAGTCTTCAAGCACAACTCCAAAAAAGAGTGTTGAAATTGCTGAAGCTTCCTCTGAAGCTCCGACGCAACAAGCCGAAGCTGAAGCTGGGCCTTCAGAGCCCTTCAGGGAACAAGCTTTGGAAACCGAAGCAATAAAAGTACCAGAACCAATTTCAATTGAAGAGACTGACACTGCCATCCCCGAAGCGCCTGCCAGCATGTGTGATTACATCATACGACATGCTTCGGGGAAAAAATTATCTGAAGAAGAAACTCATGAAGCTAACCATTATGCAAAGGAGCTAAAATATCCAAAGGGGGCAGTAATATTCAATGGGACAAATGAAGATGATTTTTTATACTGCCTGCCTGACAACAAAGAGCTCTCTGTCTGCCGAGAAATGGCCAGGAGTTTTGGTTTTCCGAAGCTCGAATCTGGGTTAAGCGCCATGACAAAAGAAGATCTCGCAGACAGTCTTGCGTACAACAGCCTGAAGGTACAGGAATTTAACGCTTGAAAAGAGAACCCCCTTATTTTTTACGCAACTCGTTCCTTTTTTCTTATATGAATTCTTCTTCGTATAGGGCCTGATCCTAAGCAACGCGCTAAGAGCGCAAAAGAGCGCCGAAGATGAAAGTTATGAAATTGCATTTAATAATTTACGCTCTGAAGTTATCAAACTGAGAAACGAAGCTTTGGAAAAAGATAAAATTCTGCTTACATTGGTAGATAAAGTGAAAAAAGACGAAGCTGCTTCAAGGGCCCAGACCGAAGCTCAAAAACGCGAGATTAAAGAACTTCAGAAACAGCTGGCTAGAGCTAAAGAGGAGCGCGCGCTTGAGGAAACGAAACGAGAACTTAGTGATTTTATGGTCAGCAAATTGGAATCAAGAGTTAAGGAGCTTCGGTCATCTCAGGGGAAATGCTATGTTAAATCTATAGAATGTGTGAATAAAATTAAAGCCAGCTTTGCCAGCGTCGGCGCCTTTTCCAGCGAAGAAAATTTTTCTCGAGGCAATCCCGAAGATCCGTTGGAATGGATTAGCCACGAAGCAGAGGCCTTCGAAGAGATTCTGAACAGTCGCGGCGATATCTGCGCTTTTTCGGGCGCCAGAGGAGTTGCTTCTGTCTTAGAGAAGAAAGGCTGTGATCATGTAAAATTTCTAGCTCAGTCCGAAGCTGCCTTATCTTCCGAAGACATTAAGGACCCCTCGGCCGAAGCAAGCGTGGTTGGCGGCAAATTTTTTACAGATATCTGGAACGACGGCGGCCGAGAAATGGCGCAAGAAATCATCCAAAGAAGCGAAAAAGGCATACATGATGCTAGAAAAGTAGCAGAAGCTGCCGAAGGGAGTACGGAGCTTGAAAGACAATTAGGTACCAATTAATCATTCTTGTTGCGTTGTAATTTTCATTTCAAACTCTGCACATAGTTTGCAATATTGATGAAGAAATGTTCTCTTCCCTCAGAAGCTGCTGGGTCAACTGCCGACCCCCACACAAAAGGAGATGAAGAAATCAAACAAATGGCCGAAGCTATCATGAACAAAGTTGTTGATCAACTTCTAAATGAAGTCGCCGAAGCAGTGTTAAGAGAAGACTAGATGCTATTAGAAGAAACATTTAAATTGTGATCTATGTAATATTTTGTACATTTGGATGTAATATACAAGTTTCTTTCTATTATTCAATTCTTTACGATGCATGAAACTGTACATACATACCATTTTTGAGCCTTCGGCGAAAAAACACCTTCCCTTCTTTTCATGCTTCGTGAAGAAAACACTCTTCGTTAAAATTATCCTGATAAGACACATCCATGCTTCGTAAAAGCATCCTCCGAAGCTATTTTCCGAAGATCATCATCATGTTCCCTCGTGACTTTGCACGATTTGCACTTTCTCAAATCATTCCTTCGAAGGTTAATACTGTGTGCCCTTCTTTTGCCGTATGCAACATGATGTATGATGCTTATGCTATGCGAAATGATGTGATGATGTTATGCTATGCATATGACATTTGTTCCGAAGATACTCATAAAATATATTCATAAGCTCTGCATTCCCTTAGGAACGTCTTTGGAGCTTCTTCGTCTTTTACTTAGACGATCTCAGCGTTGACTTTTCGCTGTAAGCCTCCCTTAGGAGCTTCTTCGCCCTTTACTTAGGCGGTATCAGCGTTGACTTTTCGCTGTAAGCCTCCCTTAGGAGCTTCTTCGCCCTTTACTTAGGCGGTATCAGCGTTGACTTTTCGCTGTAGGCTCTGCATTCCTTTAGGAACGACTTCTGAGCAGAAAACTTACACTGCGCTCCCTTTGGAACGGCTTTTTGTGACTTCACAAACTTACTCTGCGTTCCTTAGAACGACTTTCTGTTATTCCGAAGGATTTTTAATTCGAAGGTCCTCCTTGGTAACGGAGAAAATTTTAAGCTTCAGCAACTTGGGCTTGTGGAGCAAATAGATTTTCTTCGTGGAAAACAACGAAATTATTACATGGAAACTATCAATGTTTTTTGCTTCACAGAAAATAAAACTGAATAGGAAAGACTGCTATCAAAGGTAGGATATGTGTCAATAAATGTGCTTCGACTCTGGCATAGTGCTGTTGACTGTGCGAGCTTCGGACTGCTCCCTGAAGTCCCTCTGATGTGGAGCGTATTGACTCCCTTCTGGCTGTTGACCTTGCTGCAATGGAGGTGGGGGCGGAAGCTGCTGCCAGGAAGCTTGAGGTTGACTTGCCGAAGCTACAGAAGCTGCAGGGTGGTTGTCTATGTATTGTGGGACATAAGGCGGATGATACGAAGCAGTATGCATGACCTGCTTCGGCTGAGCTTGCTGAGATGCAGCTTCGGCAATTTCCTTTTGCTTCTGGATTGTAATATGGCACGACCTAGTGGTATGGCCCTTGCCTTCTCCACAGAACAAGCAAAACAGTCTCCTTGGCTGATCTCCGAATCTTCCGCCGAAGCCCCTGGCGCCTCTGCCTCTTGGAGCTGGTGGCCGGAAGGAAGTTTGTTGTTGCCCCGAAGCCTGTGATGAGCATTGCGGTCTGTTCTGACTCCCCTTATCATCATTCTGAGTGTTGTGGATAGAACGGACATGTCTCGGGTAGTATCTTCCTCCGAAGCCCCTGGTCATTTCAGAAAATCTGAAGGCCTCCTCCCTTCTTTGACGAAAGTCATTGTCAGCTCGAATGTACTCATCCATCTTTTGGAGCAATTTCTCCAAGGTCTGAGGAGGCTTTCTAGCAAAGTATTGAGCTGCAGGCCCAGGACGAAGCCCCTTGATCATGGCTTCGATAACAATTTCATTGGGCACCGTTGGTGCCTGCGCCCTCAATCGTAAAAACCTTCGGACATACGCCTGAAGGTACTCTTCGTGATCCTGGATACACTGGAACAGGGCTTGAGCTGTGACCGGCTTCGTCTGGAATCCTTGAAAGCTGGTCAGTAACATATCCTTCAGCTTCTGCCATGAAGTTATTGTTCCTGGCCGAAGGGAGGAATACCAGGTCTGAGCAACATTCCTGACGGCCATAACGAAAGACTTCGCCATGACTGCAGCATTGCCCCCGTACGAAGACACCGTTGCTTCGTAGCTCATCAAGAATTGCTTCGGGTCGGAGTGACCATCAAACATGGGAAGCTGGGGTGGCTTATAGGATGAAGGCCAAGGTGTAGCCTGCAGCTCAGCAGACAGAGGAGAAACATCATCAAAAACAAAATTTCCCTGATGGAAATTATCATACCAGTCATCTTCGTTGACGAAGCCCTCCTGATGAAGGTCTTTCTGATGAGGCCTTCTGTTCTGCTCATCGTGAGTAAGATGGCGGACTTCCTCAGAGGCTTCGTCTATCTGCCTTTGCAACTCAGCTAGGCGGGCCATCTTCTCCTTCTTCCTTTGTACTTGTTGGTGTAGCATCTCCATATCCCTGATTTCTTGGTCTAGCTCTTCTTCCTGAAGTGTTGGGCTGACAGCCTTTCTCTTCTGGCTTCGGGCCTCCCGAAGAGAGACAGTCTCCTGGTTGTGGTCCAGCGGTTGCAGTGCTGAAGCCCCAGTCGCTGAAGCTTTCTTCGGCGCCATAGCTTCCGAAGGTGTTCAAAAAAGCTCGAAGTGGAAGTGAGTTCACCGGAGGTGGGCGCCAATGTTGGGGACTTGTTCTCAAATGCTAAGGGTTAAGAACAAGGCAACATAAAAAGTGTTAAATGTTAAAGTCCTTCGTCCTTCGAAACATTATGTCCCTTCGGGAAATAATGAGTTTCGGACGAAGGTTATAAGGGACATACCTTCGTAACTACAACGAGTAATGACGAAGGACTCATATAAAGCACGAAATATAATATAAACAACATAAAATCATTTCTATTTTATTAACATGGAAAAATAGAAATGATTTCAAATTACAAATGTACCTTCGGTCCTGAAAGAAGGTATAGAATACAAGCGTGATGCAAAAGCAGAATGCCAAGTCAGCGTGAACAGTACGGGAGTACTGTTCATCTATTTATAGACGCGGGACGCAGCCCACATGAAATTACATCCATGTCCATTACATTTGTTAATAGCCTACGGAAATCAGTCAAGGTCCACGCAGTCTTTTCATCTTTAAGTCGGTTCCCCCCTCAGCAATTGCGCCGAAGCTCTCCTGCGCACAGCTTCGCCTGCGCTCGTCCTTCGTCTGGTTCAAGCTTCGTCCCGATCGTGCTTCATATTCATAGTTCTGAGCCCGAAAACACCTGCTCACATAATCCACTTGGAAAACATTGTCAAATCATGTTTTTGAGGACCTTCGGAGGACGAAGGCCCCCAACAATTATGAACATAGAAAAAATATGGAATCTATTGTTTGATATTTTTTAAATAACAAGTTAGTTATAAGCACCTTTTTGGCATAAAACTTTAGAAATTCACAACTAAATATCCAGTAGGCCTTTTTCTGTGATTTTTAACACAGAGGCCTAATATCACCTATGTATCTGGACAAAAATAAAATTTGGTACAGAAACCTCAATTAAATCACAGCTATAGTGTAAAATGCCCTTTTAAAGCTTGTCTTTGTTAATTTTGTACACGTAGTGTCTGAATTAGTATCCACCTCAAACTTATAGGACAAACTACAGTGACAACTAGTAACCCACTGTAATATTTGCAGAATTTTTGGAAAAAGTTAAATCACTGTTGTAGTTCAAACACACACTAGAATTCACAAATAGAAAATGAAAAAGGGGAATTAATAGTGGAGATTAATGTTACCCTAACCCAACCAGCAAAACCCCTTAAATGCCTACTAAAACATCTAAGGGAAATCCAGGTTTCCATCCACTATGCTTATCCCTAGACCAAAACCCAAACCTAAAATGGTAAGCATAAACCACCAAGAGCCCCGTATAACCAGGAAACCCTAAGTTATCCATTACCTTACTTTCTTCACTTAACATGACGATTTCTAAATTCTGCATAATCATAGCATACATGTTCTTACTCATTGCATTCAATAGATTGCAACCTAGCTGACGGAGAGTACATCCTCGTGCCGGAGCCAGAAGTTGCTCAAGAGGTAGCCCCGGATCCAGCACCAGAGCCTGCCCCAGAGGATCTGCCTGCCCCAGCTTTGGAAGGCAAGCCCCGGTTTTATGCATAACGTATTTATTATGCTATTTTACTACACTTAATGATTGTAGGATTGAATGTGCACTTAAGTGTAGGAGTTGTTTGAAACCCTAGTTGCATTAACTCAGGATTTCCTTTTGAGATGTATACTAGTATGCTAGGTCGAGTAGCTGCTTTACTAATTAGGGATCTCGGTAGAAGTCGAGTGATTTTTCTAGCACTCACGCGAGGTCAGAAAATTGGTTGTATCCACTTTCATATCATAATGATGTTGGTCTGTGGACACGGATCCATGGGGGATGCGTGGTCTACGAGATAAAATTTGAGTAAGGATTAACGTGCGGATACCTGTGTCAAGCGTTTGAACGTACTAAGCACATGCCGAGAAATATGGTAAATCGGTAAGCCTAGTACCTGATTGAACCTGGCAGTAGACTTTGCCCCTCACGCGACCTGCGATGTGGTCTCCCATTCCGGTTATGGTGGGTACAAGTGCGGTCACTGCACGATGGCAGTCGGGGTCAGTGGGGCATTGTACGCTAAGGCGGTGAGCCCTGATCTGCTGACGGGGAATCGATAGGGACAGTTGATGTGTGTGGGGACGGAGTGCCTCGCCACATCGTGTGTTTAGGTTTGCCTTGCAAGGATAAAAACTCGATTCGAATCGTCTGCTTCTCGTAGCTAATGAGACTGCTTGATCCATTGTACTGCGTTGAGTAATAAGTGGAAAGGTGATGAATTGGCAAAAGTTGTTGATTGCTAAATGTTTGATATGATGTATGATTAGATAGGTATACATTTAGTCTTAAGAGAGTCACACTAAAACTTGACAAAGCTAAAACTTGATTTATAGACTCAGCTAGTGCTTTTGGCAAGCCAAACCCCTCAGCCAAACAGCTGCATGTCTAGAGGTAGAGGAGTAGACTCCTCATACCGGGTAAGTCTAGCTGAGTATTAGTATACTCAGCCTTGCTTGTGGCATAATTTTACAGGTTCTCTAGAGGACATGGTTGCTGGAGTGACTTGGCCGTCCACCTTGCCACCGGGTTGTACAGTCGAGTGGGACCCCGCCTCGGCAGAGGAAGAGCATGAGGAGTGATGGGACAGGCTTCCCCATCTCTCTGTTTATTTATCGCTAGTTTTATTCCGCTGCATTCCGAACAATGATGACTACTTTTGCTAAAACTCCGATGATGATGTAATAAATTTAATACTCCCAATGTATGGTTTTATGCTTTATTGTATTTGCTCTGAGCCTCACCATTGAGTGAGTACGTGGTACTTGATCCTGTTAGTGGCCTCATCGGACTAGATCCGAGGGACTGACGTGTTATTCCTATTTAAGTGTGGTCTAGCCTCTAAGGCGGGACTTAGGCACTTAAGTTGGAATAATTCGGACGGTTCCTCCACAGCTGGTATCGGAGCTCGTACCACCACAGAGGAATCAATAAACTATAAATACCATCCTTTTTCAAAATAAAACTTGATAGAAACAAATGTTGGATAGATCGTAGGATGATCAGGATAGACATAGGACGTGAAGTCTTAGGATGATAGAGGGGTAGCTAGGTGGCTAATTAAGTAAGCCCTACAGGCTCCTATAAGGGATGGGAGATCCTTCCTATTCCCTCTAAGTTGACGTGAGGTCGTTTAGGACGAGCATGCATGCTTCCTTAATTAAACTAATTAATAAGTGGGTAAGAGCCTTAATACATAGTAATAACAAATTGAGTACCCCAATACCATTGTCATAGTTTTAGAGAGGCGAAATCGTGATCCCTTTTTATTTTATAATTCTTTTTCTTTTACTTACGTTTAACCGTACATAGATGACTTCTTACGGATCCTCAGACGAAGGGAATGCACAGTCCTACACTGATGGGCTTGCACGAGAGGGTTTCCCCGGTATCTTGTGGGAGGTACTTCAGGGAGCTGGGTACACGACGCCTCCCCAGTATGCGGTGCGGCTGTTTGAGAAGCACCGAGTGCCCTGCTGTAGGGTGAGGATGACCCTGGAGCCTCATCCCCTGCAGCCAGGCTGGCGTTCGCTAGACTCCGAGTCTTTTGGATACAGGGCTGAGGATACTATCGAGGCGATTGCTCTCCACGGACTGACCACCTTCTACGGATTCCACCCCTTGGAGCTGTCCACTCACCCCATTGGTTTGTTTCCTGCGGAAAAGGAGGACGACCCAATGTGGAAGGATCGAGTGGAGCATGCCAAGGATATTTGGGCTATCTACCCAGGCTAGACTGCTCACTTGACGGTGCGGTGCATGAATGCCCTGTATCGCCTGCAAGTGATGCGTGGAGAAGCAATGTCCCATCTGATGGCATTGTTGGAGGCAACCAAGATCACGTTGGATAACATAGAGGAACTTGTGGTTGACTTGTCCACTGAGATGGTGGAAAAAGACCTACAAGTGGAACAGTTGTCAGATGAGATCCACGAGCTTGAGGAGCTAGTGGGAACTAGGGAGAACACCATCGAGGTTCTCGAGGATCAGTTGATCAACACCCAGCAGCAGCTTGCAGAGGCTGACCAGCACCTGGATATGCATCACCAGGAGATCCATGACTTGGAGGCCAACGAGGATGTCGATATCGAGGGAGGAGAGGAGCCTGTCTCTAGCTTGGACACTGCTGGTTCAAGGAGACCACCTTCCACTGAGTCGAGCGTTGCCTCGTTTGCTCACTAGGTCGCAGGGACAGAGCTAGAAGTCGTTGACGATAGAACTCCTCGAGACTAGCTTAGCTTTTGCACCCTTGGGGTACTAGGCTAGTTAGAGTTGAGTCTTTTGAGTTACTGGTGTAATCATGGCAAACTCTTTTGGAAATCTAGGTGATGAATGATGCTAGTTTTAGTTTAAGAAGAAAAGTTTGTGCCATGTGAAATCTGTTATAATTATGCAAGAATATATTGGTTTTACCCCTTTTTGACTCTTTCACCACAATTGAACCTTGAACCTCAGAAATGTGATGTTGAGAAAATACATGATTTTCCAGATGGCAGGCACAGCACGTCGTGGACAGAATGAGCGCATTCCTCCACCACCGCCACCACCTCCTACTCTGCAGGGGCTAATGGCTCAGCAGAACGAGATCTTGCGACAGTTAGCTCAGCGCCAGACGCCACCTCAGCATTATGGTGGTGGTGATCATCAGCGGCACCCCGCGGCAGCCACTTATTAGGAGTTCCTCAGTACCCAACCACCGTTATTCACCAGGGCAGATGATCCACTCAATGCTGATGTGTGGCTTAGGGTAGTGGAATCCAAATTCCCACTACTCAATGGGATTTGTTCAGAGGTGACTAAGGTCAGGTTCGTTACCCAGCAGCTTCGTGGACCCGCGCGGACATGGTGGGATCATTTTCTTGCTATGCAGCCAGCAGACCATGAGGTGGAATGGAGAGAGTTCAAGGCAGCTTTCAGGGGGCATCATATACAAGCAGGCCTTATGGACCGTAAGCTAAATGAGTTTCTAGCACTCACTCAGGGGAACCGGACAGTGTTACAGTATGCTCAGGCCTTCAATGACCTGTGCTAGTATGCCGGATATCATGCAGATACTGATGAGAAGAAGAGGGACTGGTTCAGGAGGGGGCTCAGCACTAAGCTCCGCGACCGTCTCAACACAGTCAGGGCCCACAGCTATAATGAGTTAGTCAACAAGGCCATCTCCCAGGAGGATTGCATTACAGCTCGTCAGGCAGAGAAGAAGAGGAAGACCCCAGTGGCAGGACCTTCAGCTCAGCCACAGCGCTTCAGGATCGTATCTAACACTCAGAGCAGAGGACCTCAGCAGCAGCAAGGACGTTGGGTGATCCGACCACAGCAGCAGCAGCAGGCACCCAACCGCACTCAGTTTCCAGTTCAGAGGAACAATCAACCACAGCAGCAGTACCGTCAGGCCAATGATAACAGGTGTTTCACTTGTGGTAACACCGGACATTATGCCAAGAATTGCCCTAGAAACCAGCAGAAGCAGGGACAGAATGCCAACCAGAATCAAGGCAAGAGACAGAAGGTGCAAGTGAGGCAAGGCAAACTGAACTTCACCACCATGGCTGATATTCTAGAGGGAGCACCCGTCTTGGCTGGTATCTTTTCAATTCTGAATTATCCCGCATGTGTTATTTTTGATTCTGGTGCATCACACAGCTTTATTAGTACCAAATTTAGTGCCAAGTGCTAGTTACCTTTTCATCACACTAATGGGGGTATTACAATTTCTACACCTGGAGGCAGGGTTTCCACCTACCAGATCAATAGGCACGTACCCATAAAGTTGGGTAGTTTCATATTTAAGACCACTCTCTTGATAATGGGATTGGATAGTGTGGATATCATCCTGGGGACTGATTGGTTATCGCGACACCATGCGGTGATTGATGTCGTAGCCAGAGCCATAGAAATCCACTCCCCACTGGATGGCGAGATCACCTTGTACCTACCCGACCAGGGATGTACCCGTTCCTGTGCTTTCACCATGATAAAGTCACCTGTTGAGAAGATCCCCATAGTCTGTGACTACCCGGATGTTTTTCCTGACGAATTGCCAGGGATGCCACCCGACCGAGACATCGAGTTCGCAATCGAATTGCAACCCGGGACTGCTCCTATATCCAAGAGACTCTATAGGATGCCTCCTGCAGAATTAGCGGAGTTGAAAAAGCAGCTACAAGAGTTGTTGGACAAGGGATTCATTCGCTCCAGTACTTCACCATGGGGATGTCCGGCCCTATTTGTGAAGAAGAAGGATGAGAGTTTGAGAATGTGTGTTGATTACCGCCCTCTCAATGCGGTAACCATCAAGAACAAATACCCACTGGCCCGCATTGATGTTTTGTTTGATCAGTTGGTGGGATCCAAAGTGTTCTCCAAGATAGATCTTCGCTTGGGCTACCATCAAATCAAGATACGTGTCAGTGATATTCCGAAGATGGCTTTCTCCACCAGATATGGGCTCTATGAGTTTTTGGTGATGTCTTTTGGGCTGACCAATGCCCCGGCTTATTTCATGTACCTGATGAACTCAGTATTCACGCCAGAGTTGGACAAGTTTGTGGTGGTTTTCATTGATGATATTCTGGTCTATTCCAAGAATGAAGACGAGCATACTGAGCATCTACATATCGTGCTTTAGCGACTGAGCGATCATCGTCTTTATGCTAAGTTGTCTAAGTGTGATTTCTGGCTAAGGGAAATTAAATTTTTGGGTCACACAATTTCTCAGGATGGGATATCAGTTGACCCAGAGAAGGTACAAGAAGTAATGGATTGGAAACCTCCTACCACAGTGCGGCAAATACGGAGTTTTCTGGGATTGGTAGGGTATTATCGACGATTTATTCCGGATTTCTCCAGAATTGCCAAGCCAATGACTGAACTATTGAAGAAGGGAGTCCTGTATGTGAAAGTTCCCTTTGACCCGGGAACAGGATCTAGATGTCGCCTAGACGGTGGGGTGAATAGGCGAATAAAACTTATTACCTTAAAACTTAAATTCTTACTCTACTCGAAGACTTAGTACGCAGTGGAGTGAGAAGACTCTTCGAGTAGGTTGCAGCTGAATAGAAGATCCTGTCTCAAAATGTCCTGCACTTCAAATAAAGCTTATACCACAGATAAGTATTGAAGTGCAGATATAAAGACGAGTAAGACAGAGAGTCATGATACAATACAGAATAGAGCACACAGACGCAAGGATTTATCCCGAGGTTCGGCCAAGCCTGAAATGCTTGCCTAGTCCTCGTTGGAGTTAGCCACACCTGGGCTTGGAGTCTATTTCAACTCCTTCCTCCGTTTGCTCAGATCTATCAGTATGACAGATAGAGCCTTTCACTATTGAGTTGGGTTACAACAACACCGTGGCTGCTTACAAACTTCTTGGCAGCACCTCGACAGAGTAACGATATGCTCAAGACCTTGCTCTAGCTCTTAGCAGCACTTCTCCTCTCTCTAAAGGCTTATAGCTGTGCCTTCTACACAAACTATAGAGTTACACACAAGAGGGAGAGTGAGAATTGATTCGAGTGAAGTCTACACTTGTTGGCTGCGCTTGTACATTGCTTGAGGCGCCTAGGGGTCCCTTTTATAGGCACAAGAGGCCTAGGAGCCGTTGGAAGCAATCCAGGAAGGCTGATCTTGCCTTCTGTCGCCTGGCGCACCGGATAGTCCGATGCACACCGGACACTGTCCGGTGCCCGATTTCTTTCCTTTTATGGCGAAGTCGACCGTTGGCCGACTTGGAGCCGTTGGCGCACCAGACATGTCCGGTGCACACCGGACGTCCGGTGCCTCCATCTAGCCGTTGGCTCGGCCACGTGTCCCGCGCAGATCGCGCGGCCGACCGTTGGCCCGGCCGACCGTTGGCTCACCGGACAGTCCGGTGCACACCGGACAGTCCGGTGAATTATAGCCGTACGTCGCCGGTGAATTCCCGAGAGCGGCCAGTTCGCTCGAGCCAGCCTGGCGCACCGGACACTGTCCGGTGAGCCACCGGACAGTCCGGTGCACCCAGACTGAGCAGAGTCTTGGTTGTACACAGCCAAGCCTTTTGCACCTCTTTCATTTTCTTCTTCTTTCTGTTTCTAACACTTAGACAAGTATATTAGTACACTAAAACCAATGTACTAAGTCTAGAAACATACCTTCTCTTAATTATTACATCTATAGCATTTCACATGCTTGAGCTTTGATGTTGGACTCATAAATCATCAAGTTGGCTTGACTTGATCTAGATTGTCATTTCTTGGCTCCAACATCCTGTAAAGATCACATAGAACATCTCCAAACATAGGAACAACCCAAACTAAAGATTAAGGTGAACTTAGCTCTTTTGGGCTGCTTCCAGTTCTGGTTTTGACACTTGTTCTCCTTCTAGTGACCTTGATCTCCTTCTTAGAGCTTGATCTTGAGCCTTATGACTTACACCACATAACTGTAGCTGTTGCCTCATTGGTTGTAAGTCACGTCCTTATGTAGTGATCCTTGATGTGCCGTAGCTGTTCTCAACTCGATCACCCTTGACTTTGCAAGCCTTCTTCTTCACCCTTGGCTTTGGGTTCCTCAGCCTTCTTGACCTTCTCCCGTGCACTTGGTACCTCGAAGCTCTTCTTGCCTCCGTCCTTGGCTTGATCAGTTGTCTCCGAGCTATGCACCCGAGTCTCACTTTATGCAATGTCCATCTTACTTATGATGTCCATTATGTATCCATAATCCAGTTCTTGGACCATCACATTTGTTCACTTGTGTTGATCCCTGTTAGATTTACCTTAAGCACCTGTTCAACACTTAGTACACTTGTTAGTCCTTTAATTGAGTTGTCATCCAAACACCAAAACTCACAAGAGAGCTTTCAATCTCCCCCTTTTTGGTGATTGATGGCAACACAATTAAAGCTTACATAAGAATAAGATTTGAAGCACAAATTTTGAAATCTATGTTCATAGAATGCTCCCCCTAAATATGTGCTTACTTCAAAAACATAATTTTGGCCTCAGACGCCAATTTGCACATACTTAGGCAATTCGAAGCATTTCTACACCTTAGCACTTTTTAGGATGCATTGTGTCAAGAATCAAACCATGACGCTATAACACACAAATGCACATAATCAGAGTTAAACACCATTCAAATTAGTGGATATATCACAGGAATATCAACCTACCACTATTCACTTTTAAGATACCAATTTAAACTAAGATACCAATTTCCACTTTAAAGCAATCATCCAATTTCCAATTTAAAGCAATCTTAAAGCACCATTAACCACATGACTATCTATTACACTATAGAAGCCAGTTAATTCATCGCAGCAGAAACACTAGTCCATATGATGCAACACATATAATACTGCAAGAAGCATATGAATAACACACTAGCAAAGCTTAAACTAAAGCTTAAACTAACACATCACCCCTTAGGATAAGCTTTCCTCTCAGGTTGAGATAATCTTTAATACACAAATTCTCCCCCTTTGACATCAAACACCAAAAACCATACTCAAGCAAGAACATAGGATGATGTCAAGGGACAGCAGGGTGTCAAGGAGGAAAAACAACTATCAAAACTCCCCCTTACTTATTGAACATATGCACTATCAACATTTAGGTAAGATACAAATATGCAAAAAAGATTAATACTTCCTTTTGTACCTTTCCCATGTTGTAGTGTACTTCCCATCTTGAAAGTAGTTAATCTCTCGAGAGCTTCTCCACACTTGTGCCTGATTCTTTCTCCTAACTTTTTCTTGTTGCTAAGACACCAAACTTAGAACAAGTTATAGTATTGGGCACAAGAAGAAACTTCTATTCTAATGATTATCAAAAGATGTCAATTGAAGCAGACTATCACGGCTACCAACTGAAAGATACCAATTGCAAGGTTCATTTATTATCATAGCTCCATGATATTTAAGAATAAGCATCTATTATCACCAGCAATCTAAAAATATGCACTTACTCATGACTTGAGATACCAATTTCTTGACTTACAGAGGTACCCAAGTCCTGATTGCTCCATTTCTTGCACATCTTCTCTTTTCCACCTAGAGACTATACAAGATTGCTCAACAAACAGTTAGTCTCAAAAGACACAAGTTATGTGTGCTCCCCCTCAAGTTGTGCATCAAGTATTTGAATGACTTGCACTTCGCACATTCTAGCTTCCTCAGAACTAGAGGGAATCACAACATACCTTGGTCAAGGCATTCTCTATCACTTTCATCACACAAAGATACCAATATGAATATCAAATGAAAAGCCACTTAATACCAATTGAAGGCTAAATGAAAGGTTGACTAAATACAACAATGCAAGCCTCAGTGGCACCTAAGCCAATTGTTGGGGGCTTGTTCTTAAATGCTTCGGATTAAGAACAAGGCAACATAAAAGATGTTAAACGTTAAGGCCCTTCGTCCTATCGAACATTACTCCCTATCGGGAATGATGAGTTCCGGACGAAGGTCACAAGAAACATACCTTCGTAAATTCAGCACGTAATAATGAAGGACTCATAAAAAACATGGAATGTAAATCATGGAATCATTTCTATTTTATTAATACAAAGGAATAGAAATGATTATGAATTACAAATGTACCTTCGGTCCTGAGAGAAGGTAAAAAGTACAAGCGTGACGCAAAATGCCAAGTCAGCGTGAACAGTACGGGGGTACTGTTCATCTATTTATAGATGCGGGACGCAGCCCACATGAAATTACATCCATATCCATTACATTTGTTAACAGCCTACGGAAATCAGTCAAGGTCCACGCAGTCTTTTCATCTTTAAGTCGGTTCCCCCCTCAGCAATTGCGCCGAAGCTCTCCTGCGCACAGCTTCGCCTGCGCTCGTCCTTCGTCTGGTTCAAGCTTCGTCCCGACCGTGCTTCATATTCATAGTTCTGAACCCGAAAACACCTGCTCACATAATCCACTTGGAAAACATTGTCAAACCATGTTTTTGAGGACCTTCGGAGGACGAAGGCCCCCAACAGTAGCCCCTCGCAATATTAATTTGTTTGACAATAAATTCAGATTGCGATATGGACGAAGGCCTTAAGCCGAAGGTCCGAAAAAACACCTTCCCTTTGCTAGAATAGCAATATTCACTGACAAGCGGGGTCATTCAATTTTCAACGCCCTGGGCGTATAAATAAGAGCACACCGCCAACTCATTTGGTACGCATACTTGCCTTTTGCTTCGGCCCACTAAAATTTTTAGCGCTTGTTCATTAGGTTTTGCTGTTCTTTTTGATTTTGGAGCTTCGGCCTCGGGAACAATTTTTATCGTTCTCGAAGATGTCTGAAGGCAAGAAAACCCCTGCTGAGATGAAACTGAAGATCCCGGCTGATACGAAGCTGAGTCTCGAGGAGGAGAAGAATCTGGGGTTCCTGATAGCGATGGCAGAGACCAATACAGAGAAAATCACGAAGGAGATTCTCGAAGGTTTGTCCGAGGATACTGATGACAGCGACAGCTTTGATGTGGAAAGTGGTGGGGAAGAGGGCGAAGAGCGACCGTGGCGACCAAGTCACTCGGTTTTTGGGAAAACTATCATCAAGCAGAGTCACATTGATAATATGAGGGGGCGATATTTCCGAGACATATCTATTGTGAGAGCTGACGCCGGGGAAAAGACTTCTCCCACCCCCGAAGAGAATGAAGTTGTGATTTTCCGAAGCTTCCTCAAGGCTGGGCTTCGATTCCCCCTGAGCAATTTTGTTGTTGAGGTATTGAAAACATTCCAAGTCTACCTTCATCAACTCACTCCCGAAGCTATTATAAGGATGGGGATTTTTGTCTGGGCTGTAAGAAGCCAAGGTTTGGAACCGAACGCTAAAAGCTTCTGTAACATTCATGAGTTATTATACGAGACGAAGCCCTGGGGAAAGGAGCAATACCACAACAACTTCGGGTGCTACAGCTTCGGCGCCCGCTCCGGGTCAAGCTGCCCTGTGCCGACCTTTCGGAAGAGGTGGCCCGGAGCCTGGATGACTGAATGGTTTTATGTAAAGAATGATCTAGCAGCTCAAGAGAATGTAAAGAGTATTATTATGCACCCAATCTGGCAACGCTTCGGCCTTCGAAGGCCGAAGGTCGAAATGGACGAAGCCGCCGAGGAATGTCAAAGAGCCTTCGGGGTAGTCTGCTCGTTTATTGGGACAAGGGACTTGGTCCAAGAACACATTGCCTTCAGGGTATGGCCACTTGCAGAAAAGTGGGAAATGCCAAAGGAAACCATCAAAGAGTCCGACGAAGGCGGACTAGTCAGATTAAAGTACACATTCAAATATGCAGATAAATTTATTGAACCTGATGATGACTGGCTGAAAAGTATTGAAACATTAAGTGATGAATTACTTGGGGCATATTCGAAGGCTGAAAATACTGCTCTATCAGCAGCCTTCGGAGGCCGAAAAAAGAAGAGACTGAACCGAGTGTTTGATGCAGTCGGGTTCTTCTACCCTGATTATTGCTATCCCATCCGAAGGCAAAAAAGGAAAAACATAACCTCTGAAAAAGAAGAAGCTGGAACCGCTCCTAGCGAGCCAGAACCAAAAGGAAAAAGGTTGAAGGTCCTCACACACCGACCACGCCATATTGAACCAGCTTCGGTGCCTGAGTTTACTGGAGAAGCTTCTTCGGCCGCCGAAGCTGAACAGCCAACCTTGCTGCCAGAAATTGCAGAAATGGCCGAAGCACCATTGACAGAGAAAATGGAGGAAGCGAAAAATCTGACTAAGGAAAAAACATCAGAAATTTTTAGTCCTGTAGTAAATGTCGAAGCAGCAAAAAGCCAAAAGGGTCCAATGGTGACCCCAAAAAGGAAGAGAATGGTAAATGTACTAGATGTCTTGGAGACAATTAAATCTTCAAGCACAACTCCAAAAAAGAGTGCTGAAATTGCTGAAACTTCCTCTGAAACTCCGATGCAACAAGCTGAAGCTGAAGCTGGGCCTTCAGAGCCCTTCAAGGAACAACCTTTGGAAGCCGAAGCAGTTAAAATACCAGAACCAATTTTAATTGAAGAAACTGACACTGCCATCCCCGAAGCGCCTGCCAGCATGTGTGATTACATCATTCGACACGCCTCGGGGAAAAAATTATCTGAAGAAGAAATTAATGAAGCTAACCATTATGCAAAGGAGTTAAAATATCCAAAGGGGGCAGTAATATTCAATGGGACAAATGAAGACGATTTTTTATACTGCCTGCCTGACAACAAAGAGCTCTCTGTCTGCCGAGAAATGGCCAGGAGTATTGGTTTCCCGAAGCTTGAATCTGGATTAAGCGCCATGACGAAAGAAGATCTCGCAGACAGTCTTGCGTACAACAGCCTGAAGGTACGGGAATTTAACGCTTGAAAAGAGAACCCCCTTATTTTTTACGCAACTCGTTCCTTTTTTCTTATATGAATTCTTCTTCGTATAGGGCCTGATCCTAAGCAACGCGCTAAGAGCGCAAAAGAGCGCCGAAGATGAAAGTTATGAAATTGCATTTAATAATTTACGCGCTGAAGTTATCAAACTAAGAAACGAAGCTTTGGAAAAAGATAAAATTCTGCTTACATTGGTAGATAAAGTGAAAAAAGACGAAGCTGCTTCAAGGGCCCAGACCGAAGCTCAAAAACGCGAGATTAAAGAACTTCAAAAACAGCTGGCTAGAGCTAAAGAGGAGCGCGCGCTTGAGGAAACGAAACGAGAACTTAGTGATTTTATGGTCGGTAAATTGGAATCAAGAGTCAAGGAGCTTCGGTCATCCCAGGGGAAATGCTATGTTAAATCTATAGAATGTGTGAATAAAATTAAAGCCAGCTTTGCCAGCGTCGGCGCCTTTTCCAGCGAAGAAAATTTTTCTCGAGGCAATCCCGAAGATCCGTTGGAATGGATTAGCCATGAAGCAGAAGCCTTCGAAGAGATTCTGAACAGTCGCAGCGATATCTGCGCTTTTTCGGGCGCCAGAGGGATCGCTTCTGTCTTGGAGAAGAAAGGTTGTGATCATGTAAAATTTCTAGCTCAGTCCGAAGCTGCCTTATCTTCCGAAGACATTAAGGACCCCTCGGCCGAAGCAAGCGTGGTTGGCGGTAAATTTTTTACGGATATCTGGAACGACGGCGGCCGAGAAATGGCGCAAGAGATCATCCAAAAAAGCGAAAAAGGCATACATGATGCTAGAAAAGTAGCAGAGGCTGCCGAAGGGAGTACGGAGCCTGAAAGACAATTAGGTACCAATTAATCATTCTTGTTGCGTTGTAATTTTCATTTCAAACTCTGCATATTGTTTGCGATAGTGACGAAGAAATGTTCTCTTCCCTCGGCAGCTGCTGGGTCAACTGCCGACCCTTACACAAAAGGAGATGAAGAAATCAAACAAATGGCCGAAGCTATCATGGACAAGGTTGTTGATCAACTTTTAAATGAAGTCGCCGAAGAAGTATTAAGAGAGGACTAGATGCTGCTAGAAAAACATTTAAATTGTGATCTATGTAATATTTTGTACATTTGGATGTAATATACAAGTTTTTTTTTTCATTATTCAATTCTTCACGATGCATGAAACTCTATATACATACCTTTTTGAGCCTTCGGCGAAAAAACACCTTCCCTTCTTTTCATGCTTCGTGAAGAAGGCATTCTTCGTTAAAATTATTCTGATGGATCACATCCATGCTTCGTGAAATCATTATCCGAAGCTATACTCCGTAGCTATACAATCTCAATATTGATCTGATAAAGCTTGCCCATGTTTCATAGAAATGTTCTCCGAAGCTGTAATCCGAAGCTATACAATTTCGATATCACTTTCTCGGAGCATCCTTTCGAAGGTTGAGAGTGTCACTTTCTTTTGCCAAATGCAATATGATGTATGATGTTTATGTTATGCAAAATGATGTGATGATGTTATGCTATGCATGTGACATTTGTTCCGAAGATACTCATAAAATATATTCATAAGCTCTGCATTCCCTTAGGAACGTCTTTGGAGCTTCTTCGTCTTTTACTTAGACGATCTCAGCGTTGACTTTTCGCTGTAAGCCTCCCTTAGGAGCTTCTTCGCCCTTTACTTAGGCGGTATCAGCGTTGACTTTTCGCTGTAAGCCTCCCTTAGGAGCTTCTTCGCCCTTTACTTAGGCGGTATCAGCGTTGACTTTTCGCTGTAGGCTCTGCATTCCCTTAGGAACGACTTCTGAGCAGAAAACTTACACTGCGCTCCCTTTGGAACGGCTTTTTGTGACCTTGCAAACTTACTCTGCGTTCCTTAGAACGGCTTTCTGTTGAAGGATTTCTAATTCGAAGGTCCTCCTTGGTAACGGAAAAAATTTTGAACTTCAGCAACTTAAGCTTGTGGAGCAAATAGATCTTCCTCGTGGAGAACAACGAAATTATTACATGAAAACTATCAATGTTTTTTGTTTCGCAGAAAATAAAACTGAAAAGGAAAGACTGCTATCAAAGGTAGGATATGTATCAATAAATGTGCTTCGACTCTGGCACAGTGCTGTTGACTGTGCGAGCTTCGGACTGTTCTCTGAAATCCCTCTGATGTGGAGCATGTTGATTCCCTTCTGGCTGTTGACCTTGCTGTAATGGAGGTGGAGGCGGAAGCTGCTGCCAGGAAGCTTGAGGTTGACTTGCCGAAGCTACAGAAGCTGCAGGGTGGTTGTCTATGTATTGTGGGACATAAGGCGGATGATACGAAGCAGTATGCATGACCTGCTTCGGCTGAGCTTGTTGAGATGCAGCTTCGGCAATTTCCTTTTGCTTCTGGATCGTAATATGGCACGACCTAGTGGTATGGCCCTTGCCTTCTCCACAGAACAAGCAAAACAGTCTCCTTGGCTGATCTCCGAATCTTCCGCCGAAGCCCCTGGCGCCTCTGCCTCTTGGGGCTGGTGGCCGGAAGGAAGTTTGTTGTTGCCCTGAAGCCTGTGATGAGCATTGCGGTCTGTTCTGGCTCCCCTTATCATCATTCTGAGTGTTGTGGATAGAACGGACATGTCTCGGGTAGTATCTTCCTCCGAAGCCCCTGGCCATTTCAGAAAATCTGAAGGCCTCCTCCCTTCTTTGACGAAAGTCATTGTCAGCGCGAATGTACTCATCCATCTTTTGGAGCAATTTCTCCAAGGTCTGAGGAGGCTTTCTAGCAAAGTATTGAGCTGCAGGCCCAGGACGAAGCCCCTTGATCATAGCTTCGATAACAATTTCATTGGGCACCGTTGGTGCCTGTGCCCTCAATCGTAAAAACCTTCGGACATACGCCTGAAGGTACTCTTCGTGATCCTGAGTACACTGGAACAGGGCTTGAGCTGTGACTGGCTTTGTCTGAAATCCTTGAAAACTGGTCAGTAACATATCCTTCAGCTTCTGCCATGAAGTTATTGTTCCTGGCCGGAGGGAGGAATACCAGGTCTGAGCAACATTCCTGACGGCCATGACGAAAGACTTCGCCATAACTGCAGCATTGCCCCCGTACGAAGACACCGTTGCTTCGTAACTCATCAAGAATTGCTTCGGGTCGGAGTGACCATCAAACATGGGGAGCTGAGGTGGCTTATAAGATGGAGGCCAAGGTGTAGCCTGCAGCTCAGCAGACAGAGGAGAAGCATCATCAAAAACAAAATTTCCCTGATGGAAATTATCATACCAGTCATCTTCGTTGACGAAGCCCTCCTGATGAAGGTCTTTCTGATGAGGCCTTCTGTTCTGCTCATCGTGAGTGAGATGACGGACTTCCTCAGAGGCTTCGTCTATCTGCCTTTGCAACTCAGCTAGGCGGGCCATCTTCTCCTTCTTCCTTTGTACTTGTTGGTGTAGCATTTCCATATCCCTGATTTCTTGGTCTAGCTCTTCTTCCTGAAGTGTCGGGCTGAGAGCCTTTCTCTTCTGGCTTCGGGCTTCCCGAAGAGAGACGGTCTCCTGGTTGTGGTCCAGCGGTTGCAGTGCTGAAGCCCCGGTCGCTGAAGCTTTCTTCGGCGCCATAGCTTCCGAAGGTGTTCAAAAAAAGCTTGAAGTGGAAGTGAGTTCACCGGAGGTGGGCGCCAATGTTGGGGGCTTGTTCTTAAATGCTTCGGATTAAGAACAAGGCAACATAAAAGATGTTAAACGTTAAGGCCCTTCGTCCTATCGAACATTACTCCCTATCGGGAATGATGAGTTCCGGACGAAGGTCACAAGAAACATACCTTCGTAAATTCAGCACGTAATAATGAAGGACTCATAAAAAACATGGAATGTAAATCATGGAATCATTTCTATTTTATTAATACAAAGGAATAGAAATGATTATGAATTACAAATGTACCTTCGGTCCTGAGAGAAGGTAAAAAGTACAAGCGTGACGCAAAATGCCAAGTCAGCGTGAACAGTACGGGGGTACTGTTCATCTATTTATAGATGCGGGACGCAGCCCACATGAAATTACATCCATATCCATTACATTTGTTAACAGCCTACGGAAATCAGTCAAGGTCCACGCAGTCTTTTCATCTTTAAGTCGGTTCCCCCCTCAGCAATTGCGCCGAAGCTCTCCTGCGCACAGCTTCGCCTGCGCTCGTCCTTCGTCTGGTTCAAGCTTCGTCCCGACCGTGCTTCATATTCATAGTTCTGAACCCGAAAACACCTGCTCACATAATCCACTTGGAAAACATTGTCAAACCATGTTTTTGAGGACCTTCGGAGGACGAAGGCCCCCAACACCAATTGAATACTTACAGGAAGTATAACATTTATACGCAACTTAGACATGCTTCATACTTAACTATCATTGCATCACATATAATAATTGAAAAACAACACGATCATGTCTAAGCACATCATAGTTAAGAAGGTTCTTTAGGTACACGAAAAGAAACAACATTTTAAGGCATAAGACTCCTAAGCCACGATACTACCAATGAAATGCAAGAACACAACTATGATCACAATCAATGGAACTTCAAGATATTCAATAAAATTGCACAGTTCTATTTTCCATACCTTTGTCTTTATGAGAGCACTTGTTATCACCAGTTCAGGGCTCCTTTTGCTCATGCACCTCATAGCTCAAAAGGGCACGACATGGATTTGAAATTCACACAATACCAAACTAGGGTAATCATGTGAACATGGACTAAACAAAATGTCATATTTGCACATAGCATGACTTAAAAAAGTTACAGGTTTATCCATATACACCAAGAGAGTTAATCATTGTGGATATAACAAATGAAAGAGCTACCCATGAATGATTCAAAAGATATATCCTATATAGAACCAGTCATGATTAAGCAAACATCATTATGATTCATTTAACACAGGCAATCATAAAGCATAACTACTCCAAAGACAGGTAGCACAACAAGCCAACTTAAGAGCAATACTAAATTGCAATTATGTACTTAAAATACACGGGGTACCGTCCTTTGGAGAGCAAGTTGTAGATTCTCATCAAAGTCTTTTACTTGATTCACCAATAATGATTAAGGACCTATACACCTTATTTCACTTGAGATGAACATGGGATTAGTGTCTCACAATAATTCAACCTTGGGTCAATAAACACCAAAACAATTAACAGCTTAAGCATAGAGTTTTAGATAACCGTCTTAAGCTCTCCCATGGTCTCCAGTCCATCTCAAGACACCTGCATGGTCTAGTTAGCACAGTTTGGTACCCATCTCGGGATGGGTCCATAATGATCATCTAAATGTGCCTTTGGTACCCAAATTGCCTTTGTGCTAGTTCTAGGTGATCTCGTTATAGATCTAGCACAAGTGTATGATTTGGGTCTCCTACGCGAATAAACTTGAGACAAATTCACTTGCTTAGGAATCTTACCTTTATTACATACCTTGGATAGATGACCCTGCTCACCACACTTGTAGCAGAAGCGTCGCTCAACCTGAAATGACGCTTGTTGTTTGTCATTTTCCTTGGTGAGGGTCACCTTGGAGGATGCACATCCTTGATTCTTCATGACCGGACATGAAGTGATCGTGTGGTCCTGATTGTTGCATCCAAAACAACTCCTTGTCCCTTCATTCTTGTCTTGGTACGGACAAGACGCGATGAGGTGGCCTAACTTCTTGCACTTCCTTTTTTCTTTTCCCTTTTTGTACTTAAATGACATGGAGAGATGATCAGTGCAAACAACATGATTAATTGAATTTTTACCTTTTTCCTTGTTCATGTTGATTTCTTCATTTATTGCTTTGGGAACATCCTTCTTATGGAGTTTGACCCTTGCTGCGGTTTCTCCTTCCTCAAGCTTCTTCACCACGTGTTCGTAGATATCTTGCGGAAGTCGAGCAAGGCATCTTTTCCTTAATTGTCTTTGTTTCTTGTTCCCAAGCAATTTCCTTTTTGATCCTGCAACTTGTTTCTCAAACAAAGATTGGCCTTTCTTGGGGCGGTGGAAGTCAGCACATGATGATATTTTGACCAATTGATTACTAGTGCAAGAATGAGGTTCATATGAGTTTAAACTAGTAATTACTACCTCATGAGCAATATCGAGCATGATATGATCATCAACTAGTTTACTATGAGAGTATGACAACGTTTCATAATTTTCACTAAGAGCAAGCTTTTCTAAATTCATTGTTTCTACTTGACTTCTAAGCATAGAATTTTCAGTTTTAAGTTGAGCAACATTAGATAGAGCGTCATCATTATTACTTTGCTCAAGTAACATTGAATCATACCGTTGGACCAAGACATCATGAGAGCACCTTAGCTCCTCATGTTCTTTGGTCATCTTCTCCAGGCTGTTGTTTGTTTTGATGAGAGTCTCCTCTAGCCTGAGAAGTGTCTCGCCTTGTTCCTTGTTCCTTCTCAACAACTTAACCAAGAGAGCTTTGTCCGCTTTGTTGAGATGGTTGTAGAAACGGCGAATCTCCTCTTCTTCCACATCATCGGTCTCATTTTCCCTGTCATTAATGTCAGTGGAAGCAATATAGGAAAATGTACCTTGTGATGATGAAGATTCATCCTCGCTATTATCCTCATATTTCTTCTCATCATGGCTTTCGTCTCCACCGTCATTGTTAGTGATAGGGAAATGTGCCCTTGGGCCATTTCTAAGTATTTTGGTGATTGAGTGCCAACACAAGTGCTTAAATGTGATTTTATGTCCATGAATGAACAAGGTGCAAATCATGAAGTAAAGGTATGTTTCTAAGCCTTAGTACATTGGTTTTGTGTACTAATATACTTGTCTAAGTGTTAGAAACAGAAAGAAGAAGAAAAGAAAAGAGGAGAAAAAGACTTGGCTGTGTACAGCCAAGACTCAGCTCGGTCTGGCACACCGGACTGTCCGGTGTGCACCGGACAGTGTCCGGTGCGCCAGGCTGACTCGGCGCGAACTGGCTGCTCTCGGGAATTCGCCGACGGCGTACGGCTAAAATTCACCGGACTGTCCGGTGTGCACCGGACTGTCCGGTGAGCCAACGGTCGGCCGGGCCAACGGTCGGCCGCGCAATCTGCGCGGGACACGTGGCCGAGCCAACGGTCGGAAGACGGCACCGGACTGTCCGGTGTGCACCGGACATGTCCGGTGCGCCAACGGCTCTCAGATCTGCAACGGTCTGCAACGGTCGGCAGCGCCATTTCTGGAAAGAAATCGGGCACCAGACAGTGTCCGGTGTACACCGGACTGTCCGGTGCACCCGACGACAGAAGGCAAGGATAGCCTTCCAGTTTTGCTCTCAACGGCTCCTAGCTGCCTTGGGGCTATAAAAGGGGCCCCTAGGCGCATGGAGGAAGTACTCAAGCAACCTTAGAGCATTCTTGATCATCCACACTCATTCTTTGCGCATTCGTTTGTGATTCTAAGTGATTCGAGCTCTGTTCTAGTGAGAACTCTGAGATAGTCATTCGAGCTCGATTCTTGACCGTGTGTGTGCGCATTTCGCTGTGGATTTGTGTGTGTTGCTTCCCTCCCTTACTCTGTGCTTCTTTGTGATCATATACTTGTAAGGGCAAGAGACTCCAATTTGTGGAGATTCCTTGCAAACGGGATATTGAAAGGAAAAGCAAAACACCGTGGTATTCAAGTTGGTCTTTGGACCGCTTGAGAGGGGTTGATTGCAACCCTCGTCCGTTGGGACGCCACAACATGGAGTAGGCAAGCGTTGGTCTTGGCCGAACCACGGGATAAACCACTGTGCCTTCTCTATGATTGATCTTCTGTGGTTATTGTGTTTTGTTGAGACTCCTATCTAGCCACTTGGCATTATCTGCGCTAACACTTAACAAGTTTTTGTGGCTATAAGTTCAAGTTTTCACAGGATCACCTATTCACCCCCCCCCTCTAGGTGCTCTCAGTTAGCAATAAAACATTTATCACTAGTGGAGAACAAACCTGTCGACGAGGTGGATTCATCGTTTGGGTGCCATCGTTCTTGTTCTTCTCCCTCTGAATGGTTAGTAACACTAGTAATATAGGGAGTAGGAGCATCACAGTTTGTCACAGAATATTTTTCTTTAATTCTATTCCATAAATCATGAGCATCAACAAATAGATCACTATCACTGCTCATGATGGCAAAATAAGCATTTCTAGAAAGAGAGTCAACTAAGATGTTGCAAGCATGGTGATTGAGAGATAAACATCTTAGTTCTTCATTAGAAGGATTTTTACTAAAATCAGAGGGAAAAATACTTCTACTAAAGATCTGTCTCAAATCAGAATCAACATTCATGAAAGCTTTGTAAATAGAGACAGACCAAGATTTGTAATTAGAACCATCGCCTAAAAGAAGTTCTACAGTTACCTCTTGTGACGGCATCGTTATCTCCGGACGGCTAAGCCCACACTGGAGAGGCCTAGCTCTGATACCAATTGAAAGTTCCCTTTGACCCGGGAACAGGATCTAGATGTCGCCTAGAGGGGGGGTGAATAGGCGAATAAAACTTATTACTTTATAACTTAAATTCTTACTCTACTCGAAGACTTAGTACGCAGTGGAGTGAGAAGACTCTTCGAGTAGGTTGCAGCTGAATAGAAGATCCTGTCTCAAAATGTCTTGCACTTCAAATAAAGCTTATACCACAGATAAGTATTGAAGTGCAGATATAAAGACGAGTAAGACAGAGAGTCATGATACAATACAGAATAGAGCACACAGACGCAAGGATTTATCCCGAGGTTCGGCCAAGCCTGAAATGCTTGCCTAGTCCTCGTTGGAGTTAGCCACACCTGGGCTTGGAGTCTATTTCAACTCCTTCCTCCGTTTGCTCAGATCTGTAAGTATGAGAGATAGAGCCTTTCACTATTGAGTTGGGTTACAACAACACCGTGGCTGCTTACAAACTTCTTGGCAGCACCTCGGCAGAGTAACGATACGCTCAAGACCTTGCTCTAGCTCTTAGCAGCACTTCTCCTCTCTCTAAAGGCTTATAGCTGTGCCTTCTACACAAACTATAGAGTTACACACAAGAGGGAGAGTGAGAATTGATTCGAGTGAAGTCTACACTTGTTGGCTGCGCTTGTACATTGCTTGAGGCGCCTAGGGGTCCCTTTTATAGGCACAAGAGGCCTAGGAGCCGTTGGAAGCAATCCAGGAAGGCTGATCTTGCCTTCTGTCGCCTGGTGCACCGGACAGTCCGGTGCACACCGGACACTGTCCGGTGCCCGATTTCTTTCCTTTTATGTCGAAGTCGACCGTTGGCCGACTTGGAGCCGTTGGCGCACCGGACATGTCCGGTGCACACCGGACAGTCCGGTGCCTCCATCTAGCCGTTGGCTCGGCCACGTGTCCTGCGCAGATCGCGCGACCGACCGTTGGCCCGGCCGACCGTTGGCTCACCGGACAGTCCGGTGCACACCGGACAGTCCGGTGAATTATAGCCGTACATCGCCGGTGAATTCCCGAGAGCGGCCAGTTCACTCGAGCCAGCCTCACGCACCGGACATTGTCCGGTGCACCCAGACTGAGCAGAGTCTTGGCTGTACAAAGCCAAGCCTTTTGCACCTCTTTCCTTTTCTTCTTCTTTCTGTTTCTAACACTTAAACAAGTATATTAGTACACTAAAACCAATGTACTAAGTCTAGAAACATACCTTCTCTTAATTATTACATCTATAGCATTTCACATGCTTGAGCTTTGACGTTGGACTCATAAATCATCAAGTTGGCTTGACTTGATCTAGATTGTCATTTCGTGGCTCCAACATCCTGTAAAGGTCACATAGAACATCTCCAAACATAGGAACAACCCAAACTAAAGATTAAGGTGAACTTAGCTCTTTTGGTCTGCTTCCAGTTCTGGTTTTGACACTTGTTCTCCTTCTAGTGACCTTGATCTCCTTCTTAGAGCTTGATCTTGAGCCTTATGACTTACACCACATAACTGTAGCTGTTGCCTCATTGGTTGTAAGTCACGTCCTTATGTAGTGATCCTTGATGTGCCGTAGCTGTTCTCAACTTGATCACCCTTGACTTTGCAAGCCTTCTTCTTCACCCTTGGCTTTGGGTTCCTCAGCCTTCTTGACCTTCTCCCGTGCACTTGGTACCTCGAAGCTCTTCTTGCCTCCGTCCTTGGCTTGATCAGTTGTCTCCGAGCTATGCACCCGAGTCTCACTTTATGCAATGTCCATCTTACTTATGATGTCCATTATGTATCCATAATCCAGTTCTTGGACCATCACATTTGTTCACTTGTGTTGATCCCTGTTAGATTTACCTTAAGCACCTATTCAACACTTAGTACACTTGTTAGTCCTTTAATTGAGTTGTCATCCAAACACCAAAACTCACAAGAGAGCTTTCAGTATGAATGGAGCCAGAAGTGTGAGGATGCCTTTCATACACTGAGGCAGCACTTGACAACAGCACCAGTGCTAGCTCAACCTGACAACACCAAGCCCTTTGAAGTTTATTGCGATGCTTCCGGTACTGGATTGGGATGTGTCTTAATGCAAGACAATAGAGTAATTGCTTATGCCTCCCAAGCACTCAGGCCCCATGAGCAGAACTACCCCACGCATGATCTGGAGTTAGCAGCTGTGATTCATGCTCTCAAGATATGGAGACATTACTTGATGGGAGCTCACTGTAACATTTACACTGATCATAAGAGTCTCAAATACATTTTCACTCAGGCTGATCTTAATATGAGGCAGAGAAGATGGTTAGAGCTAATCAAGGACTATGATTTGGAGGTGCATTACCATCCCGGCAAGGCCAATGTTGTGGCAGATGCCTTGAGCACGAAAGCCCAGTGTAATTGTATAAACATGGATGCAAGAGTCACCACCCTATGTGATGAGCTGTGCAAGCTGAACCTAGAAGTCGTTTCCTCCGGAGCTTTAAATTATATTTCAGTGGAGCCTACCTTACAAGAGCAAATAGTCATGGCACAGATTGGTGACAAGGGTGTTCAGGTCATTAAGGAAATGATCAAGCAGAAGGCAGAAAAATACAAATGCTTCTGTCAGGACAGCAAGGGAATCCTATGGTTTGGAGACCGATTGGTTGTTCCCAAGGACCCTGAGCTCAGAAAGAAGATATTGGATGAAGCTCACCTTTCAAAATTCTCCATGCACCCCGACAGCAATAAGATGTACCATGATCTCAGATCCTTATACTGGTGGACCAGAATGAAGAGGGAAATTGCGAAGTATATATCTGAATGTGACACCTGCTAGAGAGTCAAGGCCAGTCATTTGAAGGCAGCAGGCCCTTTGCAACCCCTTCCCATACCATCTTGGAAATGGGAGGACATTTGCATGGATTTTATCGTAGGATTGCCCAATACCTCCCGGCACCATGATTCCATCTGGGTCATTGTGGATAGGTTGACCAAGACAGCTCACTTCTTGCCAGTGCATACCACCCACAAGTCAGAGAAATATGCAGAAATCTATGTTGATCAAATAGTGCGTTTACATGGAATTCCGAAGACCATTGTGTCTGACAGGGGAGCACTGTTTGTGGCATGCTTTTGGGAGCAGCTCCAAATATCACTTGGAACCCATGTAATAAGAAGTTCAGCATACCATCCTCAAATAGATGGTCAGACAGAAAGTGTGAATCAGATTTTGGAAGACATGTTGAGGGCATGTGTGCTACATTATGGAAAGGATTGGGACAAGTGTCTTTCGTTGGTAGAGTTTTCTTATAATAACAGCTACCAGTCCAGCTTGAAGATGGCACCTTTTGAGGCCTTATATGGGAGAAGGTGTAGGACACCTGTTGGGGGCTTGTTCTCAAATGCTAAGAGTTAAGAACAAGGCAACACAGAAAATGTTAAATATTAAGGTCCTTCGTCCTCCATCACATTATATCCCTTCGGGATATAAGGAATTTCGGACGAAGGTTACGAAGGACATACCTTCGTAAACATAACAGCGAGGGATGAAGTATTCATATAAATCATGAGGTATAAAATAGACATTCAAATGTTAACATAGAATCATTTCCATTTTTATTAATACGAATGAATATAAATGACAGATATACCTTCGGTCTTGAGGAAGGCAAGAATACAGGTGTGATGTGAAGGCAAAATGACAGATTCGCGTGAACAGTACAGAGGTACTGTTCATCTATTTATAGGCACAGGTCGCAGCCTGTGACAAATTACAATTATGCCCCTTACAAAAGTTTACAACATTGACTCAGACCACTTATGGATAAGAAGGTCATTCTATTTCTATGTCGGTTTGAAACGCCGAAGCTCCATGAAAAGGAACCTTCGGCCATCTCTTGGAGACGACTTCAGCCGAAGCTGCTTCTTCGTGTGAGACCTTCGGCGCACCGAAGCACGACCCCAACAGTAGCCCCTTTCGCGGTGCTAGATCGTTTTTCGTGACGAGCTTGACCCGTGAAAAAAGAGCCTCTTCAGCTTCGGGAAGCCGAAGGTCCAAAAAACACCTTCCCTGAGCTCGTTGCGGAGAAACGATCCGGCTTCCGAGCACGTGCCAGGCCCACCTTGCAGAGTTACTGTTTGATCTTTGCGGTCCACTGCTCAGCGAGTACAAGTGACCGCGCGTCTGGTGTAAAAATCTTGCCGCTTCGCCTTCTTACCTGCAGTACTATATAAACAAGCGGGTAGGTGTGAAGTTACCACAGCATTCATTGCTATTTGCACTGTTTTGCTGCCAAAATTTTTCACCATAACCGAAGCTTGACTTCTCAGAATCGAACGAAGGTCAGTCTCGACGTCAGCTTCGTCAGAAAGGAGAGCTTCGGAGAAAAGGAAAAAAGAAAAAAGTTTCTGACTTCCCCAAACTCAGAATTAAATGGCGAGGGTGCGGTCTACTGCCAAAGTTGTACGTGAGGGAGACGAAGCCGAAGGTTCGGACACTGTGCCCATCTCCGAAGCGATGCAGCGCTCCGGTCTAGTGACTGCGGAAGAAAGGCCTGCTGCCGAAGCAAACCCAACAACAGCCGAAGAAGAAGAAAACATTGAAGGGACTGACCCCGAGGATGACTACCACATTGCCATGCCCAGCAAGCCCAGTCACCTGGATTTTGGGAAATCAACCGTCTCAAAGGCTGACCTTTCGAAGATGGTGAAAGCTGGTTATTTCAATGAAGATCAGAAGAAGCTACTTCGCTTCGGGGGAGAGGAAACCACCCCGAAGCCAGAGGAGGATGAGATTGTTATCTTCAAGAGTTTTTTAAAAGCTGGGCTAAGATTCCCTCTTCACAATATTGTTGCGGAGATACTGAGGAGGTTTGGCATCTACTTCCACCAATTGACTCCTAACGCCATCGTTAGGCTCAATGTTTATATCTGGGCCCTCCGAAGCCAAGCTGTGGAGCCGTTTGCTGATAGCTTCTGCCGAGTTCACGAATTACATTACCAAACCAAGGCCAGGAAAGATGGGCTACATGATAATTTCGGTTGCTACAATTTTGCCTACCGGAAGACAACAAAGTGTCCTATACTCAGCTACCGAAGCAAATGGCCAGCAGGCTGGAAATCTGAATGGTTTTATGTAAAAGTTGACGAAGACAAAGAAAAATTGGTACAAAGCCCTCTGGATTTGATCTTCGGAGAGACGAGGCCACGATGCCGCATCGGCGATCTAAAAGGTCCCACCTGGGCTGCTCTGGGCGAATTTGAAATTATTTCGGAAAATATTGGCACCAGGGATCTAGTTCAGGAGTTCTTGGCATTCAGAATTTTCCCTACTCTAAAAGAGTGGGAAATGCCGAAGCTGAAGGGAGAGAAGAAGAAGGGGGAGTTGGTTCGTCTCCCCTATCACTTTAAATTCAAGAAGTACTTTAAAAAGCCCTGCAAAGAGTGGCTAGACACAGTTGAGACAATGTGTAATGAAATCTTGGGGAATTACTCCAAAAAAGAGGATCAATTAATGACAGCGGCCTTCGGCACCCGACCGAAGCGAAGACTAAACCGAGTATTCGATGCCCTGGGCTTCGAGTACCCAGACTATGAGCAGTTGAACAAGGGTGCCGAGGGCCACAAAAGAAAAAGAGTAGCCGAAACTCTGACAAAGGATGAAGAGCAACCGGCAGTAGAGAAGAAAATTCTGAAGAAAAGGAAAATTTCAACTCCGAAACGGAAAATATCGGAAGAAGAGATGACCCCCACACCGCCTTCTACCAGCGACGTGGAAGAAATTTTAAAGGTAATGACTGAACCCATGCCCACGAAGCTAAGTCCATTAGGGCTCCAACTGACGAAGCTTTTTCAAAAGGTGGACGAGCCGGATCAGACGAAGATAAGCAAACCCAAACGGCAAAGAATCATTGCGGTAACTGAAGTTATCGATAAGACACCGCCAAGAGCGTCAGTTCAAAAAACAGCAGCTGCCGAAAGCACCAAAAACGTCGAAGTCGCACCTTCGGAGGTCGCGGCTACCGAAGCCGCTACAGCCGAAGATGTTAATTTAGAATCAACCATTGAGGATATTAACAAAATTTTGGAAGACATAGATGCAGAAGAAGCTGGTGTTGCTACTGAAAAATCCATGGCCTCAGTGCCTGAAAAAGGAAAAGAAATAGCCGAAGATACTTCGGATGACGAAGCCTACACCTTTCAGAATTTAATTGGGCAAAAACTGACGAAGGATGAAATAGAAGAACTTAAAGATTATGCCAAATCTTGTGGCTACAAGTCAGGTGCCCTCCTATTTGGAGGTGTAGACGATGAAAAACTAGGCTGCATTCGAGATCAGACTGGAGCTAAGGTAATCGGTACTCTATCAAAGAGTATCGGTTTTCCGAAGCTAGAGACAGACATCAGCCGCTACCGACGACAACATATCGTCGGCAGCTTATTTTATTCTAACTTCAAGGTAAACAATCTTTTCTCTGGTTTTTATTGCTGTTAACAATGAAAATATTACTAACATAAGTTGTTTCTGTACAGAGCATGCTTCTAAGCAAAGCTCTGAAGATGCAACAAGACTTGGAGGACAAAAAGCACGAAGCTATAATTGAAAACTTAGAAAGCAAAATAAAAGAGCAATCTGCCATCATTGAAAAGAAGGACTTCGAGCTCCAATCGGCCGAAGGCTTACTGGCTGAGACTGAGGCTAAATTATTAGAGTTGAATTCGAAGCTTATCAATCAATCAAAACAATTCGATCAGGAGAAGCTAGAACTGAATTCGAAGCTTCAAGCCGAAGTCCAGACCAGCTCAGAATTGAAGAAAACATTAACAAGCCTTCAAGACAAATGCTTGAACTTTGGCAAGAATTGCATTGGACGATTAAAGAAGATATTTTACTCTGTTGGAGCCAGCAGCGGGAAATTTAACCCTTCAGCAGAAAATTTACCCCAGACCTTCGATCATATTGAAGCTGAAATCGAAGAGCTTGACGAAGTTATAGCCGGGCACGGCGACTTCTGTGCCTGGGTAGCTTCTCGGGGTACCGCTGCTGCATTTCTGAAGGCCGGCTGCGAACATGGAAAAATTGTCAATAGGCCCAACTTCACCTTATCTCCATCAATCCTGGATGATATGCCTGACCTCGCCCGAAGTATCTCCAATAGATTTATAAAAATGATATGGACAAAAGGCGGGCGGGAGAAGGCTGGAGACGAAGCCCGAAGTCATCTTGAACCGGTAAGAAATGATATTTTGTACTTACCTTTTCCTTTGGACTTGATTTTTACTCACGATTCCTTGATTCATGTAGGATGAGGAAGGTGAAGATGATGCCTAAGATATGTCGCCGAAGCTGTCGCCGAAGCTGAAGCTTAACGAAGATTAGTAGAAGTGTGCTATAGAGAAACTCAGGATAATTTTGTAACAACTCTTGTAAATAGAATTAAACTGTTCTTCAAAGAACTTTGTACATACCTTGTAATATATTCTTACCCTTCGATTGAGGCGCTTTGATGTGGACGAAATCAGTATTTTGAGCCGAAGGCGAAAAAACACCTTCCCTTCTTTTCGTACACAACGAAGCATAAAAACAATTCTTCTTTTTGCCGAGCAACGAAACTTTTCTCTTTTGTACACAACATAGCGTAACAAATAAAAAACCACTTCACCGTAGCTTTTCTTTTTGCCGAAGCAACCACTTGGGAACACAAATGCTATGAATGAATGCTTATGCATGCAAATGCTATGATGTAATGTAATGTGCGAATGAATGTCCGAAGCGTATGTCCGAAGTCACATTGTCAGCCGTTACTTCCTTAGAAACAACCACACATTAGCTCTGCATTCCCTTAGGAACGTCTTCGGAGCCTCTTCGCCTTTTACTTAGGCAATATCAGCGTTGACTTTTCGCTGTAAGCTCTGCATCCCCTTAGGGACGTCTTTGGAGCTTCTTCGCCTTTTACTTAGACGGTATAAGCTCTGCATTCCCTTGGGAACGACTTTGGAGCTTCTTCGCCTTTTACTTTCGGCGGAATCAGCGTTGACTTTTCGCTGTAAGCTCTGCATCCCCTTGGGGACGTCTTCGGAGCTCTTTTTTTTTTCTTTTTCAGTTTCGGCACTCGATGGTGCGCTCTCAGCTTTTACATTTACATTCTTTGGGGGATTTTGCTCTTATAAAACTAAAAAGGAAAATTACATATGATGGCCCCATTAAAAACCTTTCTCCCCCTTTAGAAAGGAAAAGGGTGCTATGAAAAAGAAAAGAAAAGAGAAAATTACATCGAGTTATACATAAAACCGCCGAAGCTCATCCGCATTCCAAGATCTTGGAATTTCATAGCCATCCATGTCCTTTAGTCTGTACGAACCAGGCCTTGACGAAGATACTACTAAGAAAGGCCCTTCCCATTTCAGTTGCAACTTGCCCACTGTATCCGGGTTGGCCACTCTCCGAAGCACCAAGTGTCCTGGCTCAATATTTTTTAGCCGGACCTTTCTATCTCGCCATTTTACTGTTTCGGCCTGGTATTTATTGATATTCTCCACGGCTTGGAGCCTGATCCCTTCTAAGGCATCTTTTTCCACGAGACAAGTATCTTCGGCACCTGGTTCTGCTGAAGCTACCACTCTTATTGATCCAGCTTTAGCTTCTTCTGGAGTTATTGCTTCGTCACCAAATAACAACTTGAATGGGGTAAAGCCTGTAGACCTTGATGTTGTTGTGTTATGGCTCCACACCACTTTGGTCAACTGATCTGGCCACTTTCCCCTTGGTTGATTAAAGATTAGCTTCATTATTCCTGTCATTATGATGCCGTTGGCCCTTTCAACAAGCCCATTCGACTCCGGATGCCTAACTGATGCAAAATGGATCTTCGTGCCAATCTGATCACAGAAATTTCTGAAATCTTCGGAGTCGAACTGTGTTCCATTATCTACAGTGATGGCCTTCGGCACTCCGAAGCGACAGACAATGTTCTGCCAGAAAAATTTTTGGACAGTGGCTGATGTTATTGTGGCTAATGGCTTCGCCTCAATCCACTTGGAAAAATACTCCACAGCCACTATAACATATTTCAGATTGCCTTGAGCCGGTGGTAATGGACCCAGCAGGTCGAGGCCCCACCTTTGCAATGGCCAGATGGGTTGTATTAGCTGTGTTAAAGACGAAGGTTGCTTTTGATCTTTTGCACATTTTTGACAACCTTCGCACTTTTGAACTAACTCCGCTGCATCCGAAGCTGCCTTCGGCCAATAAAATCCTTGGCGGAATACTTTTCCAAGTAACGGCCTGGATCCGATGTGGGATCCGCACAGGCCTGCATGTATCTCCTTCATCAATTCTATACCTTCGGCTCTAGACAAGCACTTGAGCAGCGGGGCACAAACTCCACGCTTGTATAACTCCCCTTGTATCATGACATAAGGACGAGCTCTTGCCTCTATCCTTTTATTATAAGCTTCGTCATCTGATAAGAAGTTACCCTGAAGGTAAGAGATTATTTCAGTTCTCCAATCTTCACTGTACACAGGAGAAATGTTAAGAACTGCTCTTTCAAGTAGCTCCACTGAAGGTGCCTTTATTGTTTCGAAGAACACATCCGAAGGTAGCGGCAGCCTCTGTGCTGCAGACTTGGCCAACAAATCAGCATGCTCATTCTGTCCTCGAGGGATATTCTTAACAGAAAATCCTTCGAAGGAAGCTTCGATCCTTCGGACCGTGTCTAGGTATTTTTCAAGCTTCGGGTCTTTAGCCTTGCAACTTTTGTCAATATGACCCGAAACAACCTGAGAATCAGTTTTAAGGATCGCCCTTCTGACCCCCATTGCCTTTAGTTTCCGAAGACCCAGGAGCAAGGCTTCGTACTCAGCGATATTATTTGTGCAGCTGAAGTCAAGTCTTGCTGCATAGCAAGTTTTAACCTTGGACGGAGAGACCAACACAGCAGCTGCGCCTGCTCCGAAGGTTCCCCAAGAGCCATCACAAAACACTGTCCATGCTTCGGCATCTTTATTCGCTTCTTCGTCCTGAGCCCCTGGCGTCCAGTCGGCAATGAAATCTGCCAATGCTTGAGACTGAATTGAGGATCTATGCACATAATCAATGTAAAATTCATTGAGTTCCGCAACCCATTTTCCAATACGCCCAGTAGCTTCTCTATTCCTCATGATGTCCTTCAACGGCTGCGAAGAGGGAACAATAATGTTGAATGCCTGAAAGTAATGCCGAAGCTTCCTGGATGCCATTAAAACGGCATACAACACCTTCTCCAGCTCTGTATAATTTTTCTTTGAGACACTAAGGACCTCAGACACAAAATATACTGGGATCTGCTTCTTGACTTGTCCATCAAACTTCTCTTGAACAAGTGCCGCACTTACCGCTGAGTGCGAAGCTGCCACATACAACAACAGAGGAGCCCCTGGTGTTGGTGGAGTTAATGTTGTGAGATCTATTAAATATTGCTTCAGCTCTTCGAAGGCTTTTTGTTGACTTGGGCCCCATTGAAAGACTTCAGCTGACTTCAGCACCTCGAAGAATGGTAAGTTTCTTTCCGCTGATCTGGATATAAATCTGTTGAGGGATGCCAGCCTTCCTGTCAATCTTTGGGCCCCCTTTCTTGTGGTTGGTGGCTCCATTCGAAGTATAGCTTCAATTTTATTTGGGTTAGCTTCGATTCCCTTCGTTGAGACCAAACATCCAAGAAATTTACCCTTCTTCACTCCGAAGACACATTTTTCTGGATTCAGCTTCAGCCCAGCTTGTCTGAAGCTGGCGAAGGTCTCCTGCAAATCAGCAATATGATTTTCTTGCTTCGTGCTCTTTACGATGATGTCATCAACATAGGTCAACACATTTCTGCCTATCTGAGATTGGAGAACCTTCGCAGTCATTCTGCTGAAACTCCCTCCAGCATTCTTGAGCCCCTCAGGCATCCGAAGATAGCAATATGTACCACTTGGGGTTATGAAGCTAGTCTTCGGCTCATCTTCCTTCTTCATCCAGATTTGATGATAGCCTGAGTAGCAGTCCAGGAGACTCATGAGCTCCGAAGAAGCTGCTGCATCAACTAAAGAATCTATCCTTGGCAGCGGGAATTCATCCTTCGGACAAGCCTTGTTGAGATCTGTGAAATCAATACACATTCTCCACTTGCCATTGGCCTTCTTTACCATAACAGTGTTGGCTAGCCACTCTGGGTACTTCACTTCTCTGATAACTCCTGCACTGAGGAGTCTTTTCACTTCATTGCGAGCCCCTTCGGCCTTATCATCAGACATTTTCCGAAGCCTCTGCTTTCGGGGTCTGAAGGATGGATCAACATTAAGCGAATGTTCAATAACATCCCGATTTACTCCGCAGAGATCATTAGCTGACCATGCAAAGACATCTTTGTTATTGAATAAAAACCTTATCAAGGTTTTCTCCTGGTCTTCAGATAATTGCGACCCCAACAACACCTTCTGCTCTGCTACATCTTCACACAATAACATAGGCTTCGGCTGATCCGCTGAAGCTGCCTTCTCCCTCCTGAATTTGTACTGTTCACAAGCTTCAGCTCCATCTAAATTATGGATTGCCTTGGAATCAGTCCAACTTCCTTCGGCCCTTCTAGCAGCTTCCTGGCTTCCATGAATAGCAATAGGTCCTTGGTCCGAAGGTATCTTCATGCAGAGATAAGCTGGGTGAAGAATTGCTTCGAAAGCATTAAGGGTTCCACGACCAATGATAGCATTGTAAGGATACTCCATGTCAACAATGTCAAACACAATTTGCTCAGTCCTTGTGTTGTTAACAAATCCGAAGGTTACCGGCATGGTAATCTTCCCAAGGGCCACAATCTGCCGCCCTCCGAAGCCACAAAGAGGGTGCGTAGCATCATGGATCTTGTCTTCGGGCTCTTGCATTTGTCTGAAGGCTTTAGCAAATATAATGTCAGCTGCACTGCCTGTGTCAACTAGGACATTGTGGACCAGAAATCCTTTGATCACGCAAGAGATAACCATGGCATCATTGTGGGGATAATCCTTAAGCTGAAGGTCTTCCTGAGAGAAGGTAATTGGAATATGGGACCATTTTGACTTGATGAAGGGTCCCTGCACTCCAACATGCTGCACCCTTCTCTGAGCCTCCTTCTTCTGCTTCTTGTTAGCCGGTTCTGAGCAAGAACCGCCTGTTATCGGGAGCACCAGCTTCGAAGCCGAAGCAGCTCCAGCTTGGTTGTTGAACGAAGCCATCAGCTCAGAAAAGTGGAAGTGAGTTCACTGGAGGTGGGCGCCAATGTTGGGGGCTTGTTCTCAAATGCTAAGAGTTAAGAACAAGGCAACACAGAAAATGTTAAATATTAAGGTCCTTCGTCCTCCATCACATTATATCCCTTCGGGATATAAGGAATTTCGGACGAAGGTTACGAAGGACATACCTTCGTAAACATAACAGCGAGGGATGAAGTATTCATATAAATCATGAGGTATAAAATAGACATTCAAATGTTAACATAGAATCATTTCCATTTTTATTAATACGAATGAATATAAATGACAGATATACCTTCGGTCTTGAGGAAGGCAAGAATACAGGTGTGATGTGAAGGCAAAATGACAGATTCGCGTGAACAGTACAGAGGTACTGTTCATCTATTTATAGGCACAGGTCGCAGCCTGTGACAAATTACAATTATGCCCCTTACAAAAGTTTACAACATTGACTCAGACCACTTATGGATAAGAAGGTCATTCTATTTCTATGTCGGTTTGAAACGCCGAAGCTCCATGAAAAGGAACCTTCGGCCATCTCTTGGAGACGACTTCAGCCGAAGCTGCTTCTTCGTGTGAGACCTTCGGCGCACCGAAGCACGACCCCAACAACACCGCTAAATTGGTCACAAGCTAGAGAGAGAGAGAAATATTTGGACCAGACCTGGTACTCGAGGCAGAGGAAAAGTTCAGGGTTATTAAGAAAAACCTAGAAGCTGCTCAGGCCAGGCAAAGGAGTTATCATGGCAAAAGGAGGAAGCCTCTACAGTTTGGAGTGGGAGATCATGTTTATCTTAAAGTGTCACCCACCAAAGGTGTCCAGAGATTTGGGATCTAGGGCAAGTTAGCTCCTCGCTACATTGGACCCTATGAGATCAAGGAAACTTGTGGACCTGTAGCATATCAATTGAACTTGCCACCCCACATGTCAGCAGTTCATGATGTCTTCCATGTATCTCAGCTACGGAAATGTGTCCGCTTACCCACGGAAGTGCTACCTGAACCAAAAATTGAGGTAGAACCAGACTTGTCTTATCAAGAGCACCACGTCAAGGTATTGGACCAAAAGGAGAGATCAACGCGGGCAAGGTCGATCAGAATGTATAAGGTTCAGTGGAGTCACCATTCGGTAGAAGAAGCTACGTGGGAGACTGAGGATTTTCTACGCTCTCGCTTCCCCGACTTTCTGCCCAAAGGAGTCGGTACGTAACCCAAAACCCCACCCCCACCTGCCCTTTGAATCTAAATATAAGAAAAACTTAGATGTTAAAGGTATAGTGAGTTTTGAAAATAACGTGGGAAGGACTTCCTTTTGAAGTTGCAAAGAGGATGACATTCGAAGAGCAGTTAACTAGAGAAACTTGGATAAAAGCAGAAACCACACACCAGCACACCTTCATAGCACCCCCCTCCAAAGGACTATACCTAAAATCTCGGGACGAGATTCCTTTAAGGGGGGAGGGCTGTAACACCCCAGGTGTTACCATGACCTTCGTACATTTATGCACTAATGACTGTGATCACCTGTGGAATAGAAGAAGAGCATGAAAATCTTGGAAACATGGGTTAACCAAGTGAAGTGAATGGCAAAGGTTTCAACCACACAAGTGGAACAATGGTCATTTGAAGTCAAGAAGTTTAAACCCTAAAAAGGGCACCTAAGAGCACTAGATTTTCAAGTCAGGGATTAATGGATAAGTTAACCAAATTGGCAAAGCATGATCTTAGTTCTTAAACAAGTTTTAGTAGCCTTGTAACCTAACAAATGCATGGAGGGAGCATTGCAAAAAGACCCCTTGAAGACCCCAATTTCACCCCCCTTAAGGAGAAGAGCACTAGAGCTCTCTAATTCTTTCTAAGTTAAAATTTTGAACCTAATCTAAAGATCCACCGTGTTCACCTAGTAAATGGCACCAAAACCACTTGGGTTGTATACCAAAAAGGTGTCATACCACCTAAGGCACCCACTGGAAAAGTTTGAAACCGAGCCCAAGATATTTGACATGATTTGACATGGTTTTTGTCACGAGGTGGACAGAGGGACAAGCCAGATTTGGCGCCTGCAATGCTCCCTGCCTAGGGCATATCTGCCATGGGAACTCACATACAAGAGACAGCCCTAGGTGCTAGGAAGAGGCCTGCGCCGGATTTTTGCCAAGATTCGCAAGCTTGCAATCTCGGCGAGCTGTTGAACCAGAGCAGAAGAACACTTCCACGTGTTCGACGCGCTCTGAGCGCGCCATAGCATGCCCAGTGCCCGACCCCGTGCGCCCCGCACCGCACCAAGCCATGCCCGTGTCTCCTGCTCGCGCCCACGCCTATAAAGCCCACCGAAGCTTCAACCGTACTACCCCATGTGCTCTTGACCTCATCGGAGCCAGAGATCACCGGCGTTTGCCCTGCAAGCGGCGTGCCCACGGCCACCCGCTCCCTCGCCACCGTAGACCGGCCAGCAGAGCCCCTCCCAGCCACGCCCGACCCTCGGAGTAAACCATGCATGCCTCGGTGAAGCTCCCCAAGCAAGGAATCGGACTTTGCCTCGCCGGAGAAGCCAGTCCACGGTCGTCGGACTTCACCCGATCACCTGTGAACGTAGACCGGGTAAATCTCTGCACCATTTTCCGATTCCCTGTGCATAGAGCCTCTACGTCATCTCGTGGAGCTCATTGTGCCGTTTAATTGAACTAGATCGCCATGGTTAGGCCGGAGCACTCACCGCCGATGAGTTCACCCGCCTGCGCACGTGGTCCGGTCGATTCCAGCCACCACCGCCGTCGAGCCATACATTGCTGTGACCGCCAGAACCTCTCGAAGCCAATCCCGCCCCTCGCCGGACCTCTCTTGCCGCCGGTAAGCCACGCCGTCCTTTTCTTTTCCTCGGTTACTGTTTACTTAAGGGAAGGGACCGCGGGGAAGAAGAAAAAAAGGTCAGGGGGTTTTGTGTGCTGTTAGTGACTCAAGAGAATAGAAGCGCAGGGGTATAACTGAAAGAGTTAGTTTAGAAAGAACCCGAGGTCTTCGATGCAAAGTGGATTTCTAGGAAACCTTATTAATAATCTGATTTTTAATCCAAACAGAAATTGAAAAATTCATAACTTCTGTTTTGTTCACCCAAATCGAGTCAAACCAATTTGACCAGGCCCTAAATAATGTAAACTACTTAGGAAAAATATAAAACCCCTAAGTGTTATAGAAAACTTTAAGGTTTTGATTTAAATGATTAACTGATCAAAAGCTAAAAGAAATAAGGAAAAATAGCTACACTATTAGATTGGGGTTAAGAAAATTTAGAGAAATACTTAATCACTTCCTAACCTATTTAAAAATAATAAACCTCTCTGTGCCCCAAATTAAGGTAGAGTTTGTCATTTAAATCATTTTTAGCCTAAAGTTAGAGAAAATATAAAAGGTAATTTAAAATAAATACCAGGGAGCACCCACATTTTTGTTGGCTCCCTTATCCAGGGTAGTTCACTAGCAAAATTTATTATACCCTTGTTTAGTACAAAAGAAAGGAGATACCTTTCAATTTAGGAAAACAAGGAAACCTTAGAAAAACCCTAGAAAAATAACCTTGAGGAGAAAACACCCCAACCCTTGGAATAAATAATGTTTTGTTATTATGAACATAGGAAAAATATGGAATCTGTTGTTTGATATTTTTCAAATAACAAGTTAGTTATAAGCACCTTTTTGGCATAAAACTTTAGAAATTCACAACTAAATATCCAGTAGGCCTTTTTCTGTGATTTTTAACACAAAGGCCTAATATCACCTATGTATCTAGACAAAAATAAAATTTGGTACAGAAACCTCAATTAAATCACAGCTATAGTGTAAAATGCCCTTTTAAAGCTTGTCTTTGTTAATTTTGTACAAGTAGTGTCTGAATTAGTATCCACCTCAAACTTATAGGACAAACTACAGTGACAACTAGTAACCCACTGTAATTTTTGCAGAAATTTTGGAAAAAGTTAAATCACTGTTGTAGTTCAAACCCACACTAGAATTCACAAATAGAAAATGAAAAAGGGGAATTAATAGTGGAGATTAATGTTACCCTAACCCAACCAGCAAAACCCCTTAAATGCCTACTAAAACATCTAAGGGAAATCCAAGTTTCCATCCACTATGCTTATCCCTAGACCAAAACCCAAACCTAAAATGGTAAGCATAAACCACCATGAACCCCGTATAACCAGGAAACCCTAAGTTATCCATTAACTTACTTTCTTCACTTAACATGATGATTTCTAAATTCTGCATAATCATAGCATACATGTTCTTACTCATTGCATTCAATAGATTTCAACCTAGCTGACGGAGAGTACATCCTCGTGCCGGAGCCAGGAGTTGCTCAGGAGGTAGCCTCGGATCTAGCACCAGAGCCTGCCCCAGAGGATCTGCCTGCCTTAGCTTTGGAAGGCAAGCCCCGATTTTATGCATAACCCATTTATTATGCTATTTTACTACACTTAATGATTGTAGGATTGAATGTGCACTTAAGTGTAGGAGTTGTTTGAAACCCTAGTTGCATTAACTCAGGATTTCCTTTTGAGATGGATACTAGTATGCTAGGTCGAGTAGCTGCTTTACTAATTAGGGATCTCGGTAGAAGTCGAGTGATTTTTCTAGCACTCGCGTGAGGTCAGAAAATTTGTTGTATCCACTTTCATATCATACTGATGTTGGTTTGTGGACACGGATCCATGGGGGATGCATGGTCTACGAGATAAAATTTGAGTAAGGATTAACGTGCGGATACCTGTGTCAAGCGTTTGAACGTACTAAGCACATGTCGAGAAATATGTTAAATCGGTAAGCCTAGTACCTGATTAAACCTGTAATAGACTTTTCCTCTCACGCGACCTGAGACGTGGTCTCCCATTCCAGTTATGGTGGGTACAAGTGCGGTCACTGCACGACGGCAGTCGGGGTCAGTGGGGCATTGTACGCCAAGGCGGTGAGCCCTGATCTGCTGACGGGGAATCGATGGGGACGGTTGATGTGTGTGGGGACGGAGTGCCTCGCCATGTCGTGTGTTTAGGTTTGCCTTGCAAGGATAAAAACTCGATTCGAATCGTCTGCTTCTCGTAGCTAATTAGATTGCTTGATCCATTGTACTGCATTGAGTAATAAGTGGAAAGGTGATGAATTGGCAAAAGTTGTTGATTGCTAAATGTTTGATACGATGTATGATTAGATAGGTATATATTTAGTCTTAAGAGAGTCACACTAAAACTTGACAAAGCTAAAACTTGATTTATAGACTCAGCTAGTGCTTTTGGCAAACCAAACCCCTCAGCCGAACAACTGCATGTCTAGAGGTATAGGAGTAGACTCCTCACACCGGGTAAGTCTAGTTGAGTATTAGTATACTCAGCCTTGCTTGTAGCATAATTTTACAGGTTCTCTGGAGGACATGGTTGTTGGAGTGACTTGGCCGTCCACCTTGCCACCGGGTTGGACAGTCGAGTGGGACCCCGCCTCGGTAGAGGAAGAGCATGAGGAGTGATGGGAGAGGCTTCCCCATCTCTCTGTTTATTTATTTATCGCTAGTTTTATTCCGCTGCATTCCAAATAATGATGACTACTTTTGCTAAAACTCCAATGATGATGTAATAAATTTAATACTCCCCAATGTATGGTTTTATGCTTTATTGTATTTGCTCTGTGCCTCACCATCGAGTGAGTACGTGGTACTTGATCCTATTAGTGGCCACGTCGAACTAGATCCGAGGGACTGACGTGTTATTCCTATTTAAGTGTGGTCTAGCCTCTAAGGCGGGACTTAGGAACTTAAGTTGGAATAATTCGGACGGTTCCGCCACAATCCACAACCTCCAAAAGCACATAATTACAGGGAGGAACAAGGATCCCATCCATACCTAGGGTTTCCCCAAGAAATTCTGCAAGAAGAGATGGGGAAGAACATCTCCTTGATCCTCTCTTCCTCTTCAATTCAACATTCTCCTCCTCTTCTTGATCCTTGCTGCGTGGGGAGATCTAAAGGGAGGAGGAAGCCATGGAGAGGGTAGAGGGCGGCTGCCCAAGGGGAGGAGAGGAAGAGGGAGGGGGTGGCCAAAGGGGTGGAAAGGGTGGGGGCGGCTGCAACAATTGGGAGGAGAGGGGTCGGCTAGGGTTGGGGAGGGGGGCTCCCATCCATCGGATCGAGATCAAAGGCCCGAACACGCTCTCCCATCTGAGCTCCCGACCCGAGCGGAAAAAATGCCAAAAGATCTACTGTTTCCCTGAGGAATGCCTCCTGAAACTCCAAACCCCAATGCCATAGAACATGAAAGAAAAGAGAAAAAGAAATTCAACTTCTTTTCAGAAAATTGGGATATCACATTTTCTCTGTATTCGTCTTATCCATAGCCTCATAAAACCCAGGCAGTGGAGGGTCAACAATCTTCTTCTCTTCAGCCATTTAGTGAACGATTGTGCAAATACCGACGCTTACAATTAAACAAAAACTCGGCAGAGCAAGAAAATTCAGAATAACAAAAATAGCGCAAGCAGCTGAAATGACACAACAAATGCTATCAATGCGAGTCCCTATTTATATGCCCAGCGCCTCACAACTTGGTGGGCCCTACATGTGAGTGTCTTTCGCTATTCTAGCGAAGGTGTTGGGGGCTTGTTCTCAAATGCTAAGAATTAAGAACAAGGCAACATAGAAAATGTTAAGTGTTAAAGCCTTTCGTCCTCCAAAACGTTATATCCCTTCAGGATATAAAGAATTTCGGATGAAGGATACGAAGGACGTACCTTCATAAGCATAATAACAAGGGACGAAGCATTCATATAAATCATGAGATATAAAAATAAACATTTAAATATTATCATAGAATCATCTCCATTTTTATTATCATGAATGAATATAAATGACTTCAAATTACAAATGTACCTTCGGTCCTGAGGAAAGCAAAAGTGCAAGCGTGATGCGAAAGCAAATGGCAGGTTCGCGTGAACAGTACAGGGGTACTGTTCATCTATTTATAGACACAGGTCACAGCCTGTGACGAATTACAATTATGCCCTTTACAAAAGTTTACAACATTGACTCAGACCACTATGGATAAAAAGGTCATTCTATCTCTATGTCGGTTTGTAATGCCGAAGCTCCATGAAAAGGAACCTTCGGCCATCTCCTGGGAATAACTTCAGCCGAAGCTGCTTCTTCGTGTAAGACCTTCGGCGCACCGAAGCATGGCCCCAACAGTAGCCCCTTTCGCGGTGCTAGATCGTTTTTCGTAACGAGCTTGACCCGTGAAAAAAGTCTCTTCAGCTTTGGGAAGCCGAAGGTCCAAAAAACACCTTCCCTGAGCTCGTTGCTGAGAAACGATCCGGCTTCCGAGCACGCGCCAGGCCCACCTTGCAGAGTTACTGTTTGATCTTTGCGGTCCACTGCACAGCGAGTACAAGTGACTGCCCGCCTGGTGAAAAAAATCCTGCCGCTTCGCCTTCTTACTTGCAGCACTATATAAACGGACGAGTAGGTGTGAAGTTACCACAGCATTCATTGCTATTTGCACTGTTTTGCTGCCAAAATTTTTAACTATAGCCGAAGCTTGATTCTCAGAACCGAACGAAGGTCCATCTCGAAGTTTGCTTCGTCAGAAAGAAAGGCTTCGGGAAAAAAGGAAAAAGAAAAAAGTATCTAACTTCCCCAAACTCAGAATCAAATGGCCAGAGTGCGATCTACTGCCAGAGTTGCACGTGAAGGAGACGAAGCCGAAGGTTCGAATACTGTGCCCATCTCCGAAGCAATGCAGCGTTCCGGACTGGTGACTGCGGAAGAAATGCCCGCTGCCGAAGCAGACCCGACAACTGCCAAAGGAGAAGGGAACATTGAAGAGACTGACTCCGAAGATGACTATCGCATTGCCATGCCCAGCAAGCCCAGCCACCTGGATTTCGGGAAATCGACTGTTTCAAAGGCTGATCTTTCCAAGATGGTGAAGGCAGGTTATTTCAGTGAAAATCAGAAGAAGCTACTTCGCTTCGGAGGAGAAGAAACCACCCCGAAGCCAGAGAAGGACGAGATTGTCATCTTCAAGAGCTTTTTAAAGGCTGGGTTAAGATTCCCCCTACACGAGATTATTGCGGAGGTACTGAAGAGGTTTGGTATCTACTTTCACCAGTTAACTCCTAACGCTATCGTTAGGCTTAGCGTTTATATTTGGGCCCTCCGAAGCCAAGCAGTGGAGCCATTTGCCGACAGTTTCTGCCGAGTTCACGAACTGCACTATCAGACGAAGGCTAGAAAAGATGGATTGCATGACAATTTTGGTTGCTATAATTTTGCTTATCGGAAAACCGCAAAATTTCCTGTAATCAGCTACCGAAGCAAATGGCCGGCAGGCTGGAAATCAGAATGGTTCTATGTCAAGGTTGATGACGAGAAGGAGAAGCTTGTGCAAAGTCCACTCGAGCTGATCTTCGGAGAAACCCGACCTCGCTGCAACATGACACCAGAAGGTCAAACACAACAGGCAATGGATGAATTCAGAATTATTGCAGAGCATATTAGTACCAGGGATCTGGTTCAAGAATTCTTGGCATACAGAGTCTTCCCTACTCTGAAAGAATGGGAAATACCAAAGTTAAAGGGGGAGAAGAAGGAGGGGGAACTTGTCCGGCTTCCTTATCACTTCAAATTCAAGAAATACTTTAAGAAGCCCTGCCAAGAGTGGCTGGACACAGTTGAGGTGATGTGTAATGAAATTCTGGGGAATTATTCCAAGAAAGAAGATCAACTGATGACAGCAGCCTTCGGCACCCATCCGAAGCGAAGGCTGAACCGAGTGCTTGATGCCCTGGGCTTCGAGTACCCTGACTATGAACGACTGGACAAGGGTGCTGAGGGCCAAAAAAGAAAAAGAGTGGCCGAAGCTTTGAACAAGGATGAGGAAAAACCAGCAAAAGAGAAGAAAATTCCGAAGAAGAGGAAAATATCAACTCCAAAGCGAAAATTATCCGATGAAGAGGGGTCCCCCGCACCACCTTCTGCCAGCGACGTGGAGGAAATTTTAAAGGTAATGACTGAACCCATGCCCACGAAGCTAAGTCCTTTAGGGCTCCAACTGACGAAGCTTTTTCGAAAGGTGGAAGAGCCGGAACAAACGAAGATAACCAAACCAAAGCGGCAAAGAATTATTGCAGTGACTGAAGTTATCGACAAGACGCCGCCGAGGGCGTCAATTCAAAAAACACCAGCTGTTGAAGGCACCACAAACGTCGAAGTCGCACCTTCGGAGGTCACGGCTACCGAAGCCGCTACAGCCGAAGATGTAAACTTAGAAACTACCATTGAGGACATCAACAAAATTTTGCAAGACATGGCGGCAGAAGAAGCTGCTACCGCTGCTGAAGAAACCATGGCCACAATGCCTGGGAAGGGGAAAGAAATAGTCGAAGACACTTCGGACAACGAAGCCTACACATTTCAAAACTTATTTGGACAAAAACTGTCGAAAGCCGAAATAGAAGAGCTCAAGGAATATGCCAAATCTTGCGGATACAAGCCAGGAGCTCTTCTATTTGGAGGCATTGATGATGAAAAGTTGGGTTGCATTCGTGATCAGGCTGGGGCTAAGGTCATCGGTACTCTATCAAAGAGTATCGGTTTTCCGAAGCTAGAGACAGATATCAGTCGCTACCGACGACAACATATCGTCGGCAGCTTATTTTATTCCAACTTCAAGGTAAACAACCTTTTCTCTGGTTTTTTATTGCTTTTAATAATGAAAATGTAACTAACGAAAGTTGTTTCTGTACAGAGCATGCTACTGAGCAAAGCTCTGAAGATGCAGCAAGATTTGGAGGACAAAAAACACGAAGCTATAATTGAAGATTTAGAGAGCAAGATAAAAGAACAATCAGCTATCATTGAAAAGAAAGACTTCGAGCTCCAATCAACCGAAGGCTTGCTGGCAGAGACTGAGGCTAAGGTATCAGAATTGAATTCGAAGCTTATCGGTCAATCAAAACAATTTGAACAGGAGAAGCTAGAGCTTAATTCGAAACTTGAAGCCAAAGTCCAGACCAACTCAGACTTGAAGAAATCATTAACAAGCCTTCAAGACAAGTGCTTGAAATTTAGCAACAACTGTATCCAACAATTAAAGAAGATCTTTCACTCAGTTGGAGCTAGCAGCGGGAAGTTTAACCCTTCAGCTGAAAATTTACCAAAAGCCTTCGATCATATTGAAGCTGAAATTGAAGAACTTGACGAAGTTATAGCCGGGCACGGTGACTTCTGTGCCTGGGTAGCTTCTCGGGGTACCGCTGCAGCGTTCCTGAAGACCGGCTGCGAGCATGGAAAAATCGTCAACAGGCCCAACTTCACCCTGTCTCCAACAATCCTGGACGATATTCCTGACCTCGCCCGGAGCATCTCAAATAGATTTATAAAAATGATATGGACAAAAGGCGGGCGGGAGAAGGCTGGAGACGAAGCTCGAAGTCATCTTGAACCAGTAAGAAATGATACTTCGTACTTACCTTCTCCTTTGCACTTGATTTTTACTCGCGATACCTTGATTCATGTAGGATGACGAAGCTGAAGGTGATACTTAAAGAATATGCCGCCGAAGCGGAAGCCTGACGAAGATTAGCAGGAGTAGACTAGAAAAAACTCAGGAGAAATTGTAACAACTTTTTGTAAATACAATTAAACTGTTCTCAATGAACTTTGTACATACCTTGTAATATATTCTTACCCTTCTGTTGAGGCGCTTTGATGTGGACGAAATTAGTATTTTGAGCCGAAAGCGAAAAAACACCTTCCCTTCTTTTCGTACACAACGAAGCATAGAAGACCACTTCTTCTTTTTGTCGAAGCTTTTCTTTTTTGTACATAACGAAACATAAAAGACCACCACTTCTTTTTGCCAAAGCTTTTCTTTTTTGTACATAACGAAACATAAAAGACCACCACTTCTTTTTGCCGAAGCTTTTCTTTTTTGTACATAACGAAACATAAAAGACCACCACTTCTTTTTGCCGAAGCTTTTCTTTTTTGTACATAACGAAACATAAAAGACCACCACTTCTTTTTGCCGAAGCAACCACTTAGGAACACAAATGCTATGAATGAATGCTTATGAATGCAAATGCTATGATGTAATGTAATGTGCGAATGAATGTCCAAAACATACGCCCGAAGCCACACTCTTAGCCATTATTTCCATAGAAACACCCACACATTAGCTCTGCATTCCCTTAGGAACGACTTTGGAGCTTCTTTGCCTTTTACTTAGGCGGTATCAGCGTTGACTTTTCGCTGTAAGCTCTGCATCCCCTTAAGGACGTCTTTGGAGCTTCTTCGCCTTTTACTTTCGGCGGAATCAGCGTTGACTTTTCGCTGTGAGCTCTGCATCCCCTTAGGGACGTCTTTGGAGCTTCTTCTCTTTTCCAGTTTCGGCACTCGATGGTGCGTTCTCAGCTTTTACATTTACATTCTTTGGGGGATTTTGCTCTTATAAAACTAAAAAGGAAATTACATATGATGGCCCCATTAAAAACCTTTCTCCCCCTTTAGAAAGGAAAAGGGTGCCATGAAAAAGAAAAGAAAAAACATAAAAAGTTACATCAAGTTATACATAATATCGCCGAAGCTCATCCGCATTCCAAGACCTTGGAATTTCGTTGCCATCCATGTCCTTCAATCTGTACGACCCAGGCCTTGACGAAGATGCTACTAAGAAAGGCCCTTCCCATTTCAATTGTAACTTGCCCACTGTATCCGGGTTGGCCACTCTCCGAAGCACCAAGTGTCCCGGCTCAATATTTTTTAGCCGGACCTTTCTATCTCGCCATTTAACTGTTTCAGCCTGGTATTTATTGATATTTTCCACAGCTTGAAGCCTGATTCCTTCTAAAGCATCTTTTTCCACAAGACAAGCATCTTCAGGACTTGATTCTGCCGAAGCTACTACTCTTATTGATCCAGCTTTGGCTTCTTCCGGAGTTATTGCTTCGTCACCGAATAATAACTTGAATGGGGTAAAGCCTGTAGACCTTGATGCTGTTGTATTGTGGCTCCACACCACTTTGGTTAACTGATCTGGCCACTTTCCCCTGGGTTGATTGAAGATTAACTTCATTATTCCTGTCATTATAATGCCATTGGCCCTTTCAACGAGCCCATTCGACTCTGGATGCCTGACTGATGCAAAATGGATCTTCGTTCCAATTTGATCACAGAAATTTCTGAAAGCTTCGGAGTCGAACTGCGTTCCATTATCTACAGTGATGGCCTTCGGTACCCCGAAGCGACAGACAATATTCTGCCAGAAAAACTTTTGGACAGTGGCCGAAGTTATTGTGGCTAATGGCTTCGCCTCAATCCATTTGGAAAAATACTCCACCGCCACTATAACATATTTCAGATTCCCCTGAGCCGGTGGTAATGGGCCTAGCAAGTCAAGGCCCCACCTTTGCAATGGCCAAATGGGTTGTATCAGCTGTGTCAAAGACGAAGGTTGCTTTTGATCTCTTGCGCATTTCTGACAACCTTCACACTTTTGAACTAACTCCGCTGCATCCGAAGCTGCCTTCGGCCAATAAAACCCTTGGCGGAAAACTTTTCCGAGTAACGGCCTAGATCCGATGTGGGATCCACACAGGCCTGCATGTATTTCTTTCATTAACTCTATACCTTCGGTTCTAGACAAGCACTTGAGCAGCGGGGCGCAAACTCCATGCTTGTATAGTTCCCCTTCTATCATGACATACGGACGAGCTCTTGCCTCTATTCTTTTATTGTAAGCTTCGTCATCTGAAAGGAACTTACCCTGAAGGTAAGAAATTATTTCAGTTCTCCAATCCTCACTGTAAACAGGAGATATGTTGAGGACTACTCTTTCAAGGAGCTCCACTGAAGGTGCCTTTATTGTTTCGAAGAACACATCCGAAGGTAACGGCAGCCCCTGCGCTGCAGACTTGGCTAGCAAATCAGCATGCTCATTTTGTCCTCGAGGGATATTCTTGACAGAAAATCCTTCGAAGGAGGCTTCGATCCTTCGGACCGTGTCTAGATATTTTTCAAGCTTCGGATCTTTGGCCTTGCAACTTTTGTCAATATGGCCCGAAACAACCTGGGAATCAGTTTTAAGAATCGCCCTTCTGATTCCCATTGCCTTTAATTTCCGAAGGCCCAGCAGCAGGGCTTCGTACTCAGTAATATTATTTGTGCAGCTAAAGTCAAGTCTTGCTGCATAACAAGTTTTAACCTTGGATGGTGAGACCAACACAGCAGCTGCACCTGCTCCGAAGGTTCCCCAAGAGCCATCACAAAACACTGTCCACACTTCGGCATCTTTATTTGCTTCTTCATTCTGAGCCCCTGGCGTCCAATCGGCAATGAAATCTGCCAATGCTTGAGACTGGATCGAGGACCTATGCACATAATCAATGTAAAATTCATTGAGTTCTGCAGCCCATTTTCCAATCCGTCCAGTAGCTTCTCTATTTCTCATGATATCCTTCAACGGCTGCGAAGAAGGAACAATAATATTGTATGCCTGGAAATAATGCCGAAGCTTCCTGGATGCCATTAAAACGGCATATAATACCTTCTCCAGCTCTATATAATTTTTCTTTGATATACTGAGGACTTCAGATACAAAATATATTGGGACCTGCTTCTTGGCTTGGCCATCAAACTTCTCCTGGACAAGCGCCGCACTTACTGCTGAGTGCGAAGCTGCCACATATAACAACAGAGGAGCCCCTGGCGTTGGTGGAGTTAATGTTGTTAGATCTATTAAGTATTGCTTCAGCTCTTCGAAGGCTTTTTGCTGACTTGGGCCCCATTGAAAGACTTCGGCTGACTTCAGCACCTCGAAGAATGGTAAATTTCTTTCTGCTGATCTGGATATAAATCTGTTGAGAGATGCCAGCCTTCCTGCCAATCTTTGGGCCCCCTTTCTTGTGGTTGGTGGCTCCATTCGAAGTATAGCTTCGATTTTATTTGGATTAGCTTCAATTCCCTTTGTTGAAACCAAGCATCCAAGGAATTTCCCCTTCTTTACTCCGAAGACGCATTTTTCTGGATTCAGCTTCAGACCAGCTTGTCTGAAGCTGGTGAAGGTCTCCTGCAGATCAGCAATATGATTTTCTTGCTTCGTGCTTTTTACAATGATGTCATCGACATAAGTCAACACATTTCTGCCTATCTGAGACTGGAGAACCTTCGCTGTCATTCGGCTGAAACTTCCTCCGGCATTTTTGAGCCCCTCAGGCATCCGAAGATAGCAATATGTGCCACTTGGGGTTATAAAGCTAGTCTTCGGCTCATCTTCCTTCTTCATCCAGATTTGATGATAGCCTGAGTAGCAGTCCAGGAGACTCATGAGCTCTGAAGAAGCTGCTGCATCGACTAAAGAGTCTATCCTTGGCAGCGGGAATTCATCCTTCGGACAAGCCTTGTTGAGATCTGTGAAAGCGATACACATTCTCCACTTGCCATTGGCCTTCTTCACCATAACAGTGTTAGCTAGCCACTCTGGATACTTTACTTCTCTGATAACTCCTGCACTGAGGAGTCTTTTTACTTCGTTGCGAGCCCCTTCGGCCTTGTCATCAGACATTTTCCGAAGCCTCTGCTTTCGGGGTCTGAAGGATGGGTCAACATTGAGCGAATGTTCAATAACATCCCGATTTACTCCACAGAGATCATTAGCTGACCATGCAAAAACATCTTTGTTGTTGAATAAAAACCTTATCAAGGTTTTCTCCTGGTCTTCAGATAATTGCGAGCCCAAGAGCACCTTCTGCTCTGCTATGTCCTCACACAATAGCATGGGCTTCGGCTGATCTGCTGAAGCTGCCTTCTCCCTTCTGAATTTGTACTGTTCACAAGCTTCAGCTCCATCTATGTTATGGATTGCTTTGGAGTCAGTCCAGCTTCCTTCGGCCCTTCTAGCGGCTTCCTGGCTTCCATGAATAGCAATAGGCCCTTGGTCCGAAGGTATCTTCATGCAGAGATAAGCTGGGTGAAGAATTGCTTCGAAGGCATTAAGAGTACCACGGCCAATGATAGCGTTGTAAGGATACTCCATGTCAACAATATCAAACACAATTTGCTCAGTCCTTGTGTTGTTAACAAATCCGAAGGTTACCGGCATGGTAATCTTCCCAAGTGCTACAATCTGCCGCCCTCCGAAGCCACAAAGAGGGTGCGTAGCATCATGAATCTTGTCTTCAGGCTCTTGCATTTGTCTGAAGGCTTTAGCAAATATAATGTCAGCTGCACTGCCTGTATCAACTAGGACATTGTGGACCAGAAATCCTTTGATCACGCAAGAGATAACCATGGCATCATTGTGAGGATAATCCTTAAGCTGAAGGTCTTCCTGAGAGAAAGTAATTGGAATGTGGGACCATTTTGACTTGATGAAGGGTCCCTGCACTCCAACATGCTGCACCCTTCTCTGAGCCTCCTTCTTCTGCTTCTTGTTAGCCGGCTCTGAGCAAGAACCGCCTGTTATCGGGAGCACCAGCTTCGAAACCGAAGCAGCTCCAGCTTGATTGTTGAACGAAGCCATCAGCTCAGAAAAGTGGAAGTGAGTTCACCGGAGGTGGGCGCCAATGTTGGGGGCTTGTTCTCAAATGCTAAGAATTAAGAACAAGGCAACATAGAAAATGTTAAGTGTTAAAGCCTTTTGTCCTCCAAAACGTTATATCCCTTCAGGATATAAAGAATTTCGGACGAAGGATACGAAGGACGTACCTTCGTAAGCATAATAACAAGGGACGAAGCATTCATATAAATCATGAGATATAAAAATAAACATTTAAATATTATCATAGAATCATCTCCATTTTTATTATCATGAATGAATATAAATGACTTCAAATTACAAATGTACCTTCGGTCCTGAGGAAAGCAAAAGTGCAAGCGTGATGCGAAAGCAAATGGCAGGTTCGCGTGAACAGTACAGGGGTACTGTTCATCTATTTATAGACACAGGTCACAGCCTGTGACGAATTACAATTATGCCCTTTACAAAATTTTACAACATTGACTCAGACCACTATGGATAAAAAGGTCATTCTATCTCTATGTCGGTTTGTAATGCCGAAGCTCCATGAAAAGGAACCTTCGGCCATCTCCTGGGAATAACTTCAGCCGAAGCTGCTTCTTCGTGTAAGACCTTCGGCGCACCGAAGCATGGCCCCAACAGAAGGGAAGGTGCTTTTTCGGACCTTCGGCTAAAGGCCTTCGTTCACGTTGCAGTCTAAATTTGTTACAAAGAAACAAATTAATACCGCGAGGGGCTACTGTTGGGGGCCTTCCTCTTCCGAAGGTCCTCAAAAATGTGACTAATATGTTTTTCAGTGTAACATAGACTGTTACAGGAGGCTTCGGCTTTGGGATGAAGGTATGCGTGATATGGAGATACAACCCGAAGGCAGAATGAACGAACGCCGAGGCTGTGACTGAAGGAGCTTCGGCTTAGTATAATGACTAAGGTGGAAGATGAAGCCGACCTAAAGGGGAAATGGATACTTAGCCCTTGATAGTTTGCTTTATGATTAAGAGTAAATGTCAGGGACATGGATGTAATTTTGTCCGGCTGCGTCCCGTGCCTATAAATAGATGAACAGTAACATTGTACTGTTCACGCTGAACTGTAATCACTCTTGCGCCACTCTCGCATTTTCACCTTCTGGCAAGCCGAAGGTATCAATGTAATATAAATATTATGGATATTTATTCATGTTTATGAAATGAGAATATAGATAATTTACTGATATATCATCATTATTTATATTCTTTTGTATTTTCATATACTTTCGTTTATATTTGTTTTCTGAGATGATGAAGGTATGTCCTTCATGACCTTCGTTTGAAGATCATTATACCCGAAAGGAGATAATGTGTCGAAGGACGAAAGTCTTTAATCGTTAACAATTGTGTTACTTTGTTCTTGATGTGTAGCATTCGAGAACAAGGACCAACACAACCAATAGCTCGATAGGACCTAATTCCTGCATCTTCTTCAACATTTTCCAATAGCGTACATCCCATTTCATAGACATTACATATAATCGGAGTAATGGCAGAAAGAGTTACAATAACTTAATTTACATTAACAAGTTAAAATAATAATATAGAAAGAGTGATTATTACAATATAAGGGTTTGAGTGCTTCTACTTATTACATCATAGGAAGGTAGACACCTTCCATAAGTTCATACTTAATTTTCATCCTCCTGCTTAGGGATGATCTTGGAACATAAGCAGCAAAACTCTACAGACTCTTCACCTAGAACAACATGGGTTCGAAAACTCTAAGTACAGAGTGTACTTTCGCAAGTCTTACACGACTAAAAGAAAAGACTCTCAAGGATATTCTGGCCTTTAGGAGTCAAGGTAAGGTTTAGCAAGATCCAATGACCCAGTTTGCACAAAGCTTACATGAGTTGGTGCTTATAAATTCTTTTTACTTGTCAAGTTAGGTAATTTTCTAAATCTAGATTTCTTTCCTAATCAAGATCAAGCACTTGGCCTAGACTGACCATCTTTTATCAAGCCTTGAATTTACTTGTCACTATGGTGTAGGTCAGTGACCAAGTTGTGATGGAACCTCCCAAGGTATTAGGCCCACCTACAGTTGTCCTTGTCCTAAGGACCTTGGACAACCCTATAGATGCTCATAATCACTCGACAAGTTTGGTAACCGTATCCTCGTCATTTCGCCCAAGAGCGCTTCACCCGTCACGTAGATATTACATCACATCGGTGGAAAGAATAAGTGGAAGCAAATTACAATAACTTAATTTACATTTATAAAATATATAGAGAGAGTATTATTACTACAATACCACGGTATTAAGAGTGCATAGAGTATTATTACAGACTAGGGAGACAAAACACCCTCCCGCACAAAAGTTTATTGTTTTTAAAGTGGGAGGCAAACATCCTCCCGTGACTATCTTCACTGTTGGGGCTCTTCCTTGGGTACCACCTGTTGGGGGCCTTCGTACTCCGAAGGTCCTCAAAAACATGATTTGACAATGTTTGCCAAGTGGATTATATGAACAGGTACCTTCGGACTCAGAGTTGTGAACATGAAGTACGGTCAGGACGAAGCCTGAACCAGACGAAGGGGGATTGAAATGGAGGACGGGCTGATTACCAAGCTCTACGAAGGATGATGCACAGCCGAAGCTGTGCGCAGGAAAGCTTCGTCGCGATAGCAGAAAGGGGAACCGACTTAAAGATGAAAAGACTACTTGGGCCTTGACAGATTTCCATAAGTCATTAGCAAATGTAATGGACATGAATGTAATTTTGTATGGGTTGTGTCTCACGCCTATAAATAGATGAACAGTACTCTCGTACTGTTCACGCTGACTTGGCATTTGCTTTTGCGTCATTCTTGTACTTCTGCCTTCCTGCAGTTCGAAGGTACATTTGTAATTTGGAGTCATTCCTATTTTTTCATAGTAATAAAATAGAAATGACATTGTGATAAAATTTAAATGTTTACATTACTATTCACGTTATGCATAAGTCCTTCGTCGTAACTTATCATGCTTACGAAGATATGTTGTTTATGACCTTCGTCCGGAGCACGTTATATCCCAAAGGGAAATAATGTTTCGAAGGACGAAGGGCCTTATCATTTAACACTTTTTATGTTGCCTTGTTCTTAATCCGAAGCATTTGAGAACAAGTCACCAACATTGGCGACCACCTCCGGTGAACTCACCTCCACTTAGAGTTTTTTGAACACCTTCGGAAGCCATAGACCCTCGCTATGGCGCCGAAGAATGCTTCAGCGACTGGAGCTGCAGCACTGCAACCGCTGGACCCCAACCAGGAGACCGTCTCTCTTCGGGAGGCCCGAAGCCAGAAGAGGAAGGCCGTCAGCCCGACGCTTTAGGAGGATGAACTAGACCAAGAGTTCAGGGATATGGAGATGCTTCATCAACAGGTGCAGAGGAAGAAGGAAAAGATGGCCAGGTTAGCTGAGCTGCAGAGGCAGATAGACGAAGCTTCTGAAGAAGTTCGCCATCTTACTCACGATGAGCAGAACAGAAGGCCTCAACAAAAAGACCTTCATCAGGAGGGCTTCTTCAACGAAGATGACTGGTATGACAATTTCCATCATGGAAATTTTGTTTTTGATGATACTTCTCCCCTGTCCGCTGAGCTGCAGGCTACACCTTGGCCTCCATCCTACAAGCCACCCCAGCTTCCCATGTTCGATGGCCATTCAGACCCGAAGCAGTTTTTGATGAGCTACGAAGCAACAGTGTCTTCGTATGGTGGCAATGCTGCAGTCATGGCAAAGTCTTTTGTTATGGCTGTCAGGAGTGTTGCTCAGACCTGGTATTCCTCCCTTCGACCAGGAACGATTACTTCATGGCAAAAGCTGAAGGATATGTTGCTAACTAGCTTTCAAGGGTTTCAGACGAAGCCGGTTACTGCTCAAGCCTTGTTTCAGTGCACTCAGGACCATGAAGAATACCTTCAGGCGTATGTCAGAAGGTTCTTACGTTTGAGGGCGCAGGCACCAACGGTGCCCAACGAAATTGTCATCGAAGCCATGATCAAGGGGCTCCGACCTGGACCTTCAGCTCAATACTTCGCCAGGAAGCCTCCTCAGACTTTGGAGAAGCTGCTCCAGAAGATGGATGAGTACATTCGTGCCGACAATGATTTTCGCCAAAGAAGGGAGGAGGCTTTCAGATTTTCTGAAATGACCAGGGGCTTCGGAGGAAGATTCTATCCGAGGCATGTCAGGTCCATCCACAACTCTACTCAAAATGATGATAAGGGGAGTCAGCAGAACAGGCCGCAGTGCTCCTCACAGGCTTCGGGGCAACAGCAAAGTTTCTTCCGGCCACCAGCTCCAAGAGGCAGAGGCGCCAGGGGCTTCGGCGGAAGATTTGGAGATCAACCAAGGAAACTGTTTTGCTTGTTCTGTGGAGAAAACAAGGGCCATACCACCAGGACGTGCCATGTTACAATCCAGAAGCAAAAGGAAATAGCCGAAGCTGCAGCGCAACAAGCTCAGCCGAAGCAGGTCATGCATACTGCTTCGTATCATCCGCCTTACATCCCACAATACATAGACAACCACCCTGCAGCTTCTGTAGCTTCGGCAAGTCAACCTCAAGCTTCCTGGCAACAGCCTCCGCCTCCACCTCCACTGCAACAAGGTCAATAGCCAGAAGGGAGTCAATATGCCCCACACCAAAGGGACTTCAGAGAACAATCCGAAGCTCGCACAGTCAACAGCACTGTGCCAGAGTCGAAGCACATTTATTGACACATATCCTACCTTTGATAGCAGTTGTTGGGGACTTGTTCTCAAATGCTAATAGTTAAGAACAAGGCAACACAAAAAGTGTTAAGTGTTAAAGTCCTTCGTCCTCCGAAACATTATGCCCCTTCGGGAAATAATGAGTTTCGGACGAAGATCATAAGAGTCATACCTTCGTAAATATAGCAAGTAATGACGAAGGATTCACATAAAGCATGAAATATAATGTAGACATCATCATAGAATCATTTCTATTTCATTAACATGGAAAAATAGAAATGATTTCAAATTACAAATGTACCTTCGTTCCTGAGAGAAGGTAAAAAGTACAAGCGTGACGCAAAAGCAAATGCCAAGTCAGCGTGAACAGTACGGGAGTACTGTTCATCTATTTATAGACGTGGGACGCAGCCCACGTAAAATTACATTCATGTCCATTACATTTGCCAATGACTTATGGAAATCTGTCAAGGCCCAAGTAGTCTTTTCATCTTTAAGTCGGTTCCCCTCTCTGCTATCGCGACGAAGCTTCCCTGCGCACAGCTTCGGCTGTGCACCATCCTTCGTGGAGCTTGGTAATCAGCCCGTCCTCCATTTTAATCCCCCTTCGTCTGGTTCAGGCTTCGTCCTGACCGTACTTCATGTTCATAATTTTGATTCCGAAGATACCTGTTCACATAATCCACTTGGAAAACATTGTCAAATCATGTTTTTGAGGACCTTCGGAGGACGAAGGCCCCCAACAGTAGCCCCTCGCAATATTAATTTGCTAATGATAAATTCAGATTGCGATATGGACGAAGGCCTTGAGCCGAAGGTCCGAAAAAACACCTTCCCTTTGCTAGAATAGCAACACTCACTGACAAGCGGGGTCTTTCAATTTTCAACACCCTGGGGGTATAAATAAGATCATACCGCAAACTTATTTGGTACTCACACTTGCCATCTGCTTCGGCCCACTAAATTTTTAGTTCTTGCACTAAGATTTGCTGATCTTTTTGATTTTGAAGCTTCGGCCTTGCAAACAGTTTTTTAGTGTTTCCGAAGATGTCTGAAGGTAAGAAGATCCCTGCTGAGACGAAGCTGAGCCTCGACGAAGAGAAGAACTTGGGGTTCCTTATAGCGATGGCGGAGACCAATACGGAGAAAATCACCAAGGAGATTCTTGAAGGTTTGTCCGAAGATACTGGTGACAGCGACAGTTACGATGTAGAAAGTGGTGGGGAAGAGTCCGAAGATCGACCATGGCGGCCAAGTCACACGGTTTTCGGGAAAACCACTATTAAGCAGAATCACATTGATAATATGAGGGGGAGGTATTTTCGAGATATATCTATTGTGAGGGTTGACGCTGGAGAAAAGACTTCTCCCACCCCCGAAGAAGATGAAGTCGTAATCTTCCGAAGCTTTCTGAAGGCTGGGCTTCGATTCCCCCTAAGCAACTTTGTTGTTGAAGTCCTGAAGACATTTCAAGTCTACCTTCATCAAATTACTCCCGAAGCTATCATAAGAATGGGGATGTTTGTCTGGGCTGCGAGAAGCCAAGGTTTAGAACCGAATGCTAAAAGCTTTTGCAACATTCATGAGTTGTTATATGAGACGAAGCCCTGGGGAAAGAACAATATCACAACAACTTTGGGTGTTACAGCTTCGGTGCCCGCTCCGGGTCAAGCCGCCCTGTGCCGACCTTTCGGAAGAGGTGGCCCGGAGCCTGGATGACTGAATGGTTCTATGTAAAGAATGACTTAACAGCGCAAGAAGATGTCAAGAGTATCATTATGCGCCCCATCTGGCAACGCTTCGGACTTCGAAGGCCGAAGGTTGAAATGGATGAAGCAACCGAGGAATGCCAAAGAGCCTTCGGCGTAGTCTGCTCTTTCATTGGGACAAGAGACTTGGTCCAAGAGCATATTGCCTTCAGGGTATGGCCACTTGCAGGAAAGTGGGAAATGCCGAAGGAGACTGTCAAAGAGTCCGACGAAGGCGGACTAGTCAGACTGAAATATACATTCAAATATGGGGATAAGTTTGTTGAACCTGATGACGACTGGTTGAAAAGCATTGAAACATTAAGCGACGAGCTGCTTGGGGCATATTCGAAGGCCGAGAACACTGCGTTATCAGCAGCCTTCGGAGGCTGAAAGAAGAAAAGGCTCAACCGGGTATTTGACGCAGTCGGGTTTGTCTACCCTGACTATCACTATCCGGTATTGGGTCGCAAAAGAAAAAATACTTCTTCTGCGACAGAAGCTACCACTAGTGCCACTAGCGAGCCAGCGCCGCAAAGGAAAAAGATGAAGGTGCTCACCCACCGAGCGCGTTTTATTGAGCCGGCCACAGTGCCAAAATTTATTGGTGAAGTCTCTTTGGCCTCTGAAGCTACAGAACCAGCTCCAGTGCCGAAGATAGAAGAGAAAACTGAAGCGCCTTCAGCCGAAAAAGCAGAAAAAACCGAAGATTGAAGAGCCAAAAATCTCGGAAATCTTAAGTCCTTCAACAAATGTCGAAACAATAAAAAATCAAAAGGGCCCTTCGGTGACCCCGAAAAGAAAAAGAATGGTGAACGTGTTAGATGTTTTGGAGACAATTAAGTCTTCAAGCACAACTCCAAAGAAGACTATTGAAGTTGCTGAAGTGTCTACCGAAGCTGTAGTTGCTGAAGCTTCGAAGCAACAACATAAAGCTGAAGCTGGGCCTTCAGAGCCCATCAAGGAACAATCTTTGGAGACAAAAATATCAGAACCAAATTTGGTTGAAGAAACTGACACTGTCGCCCCCGAAGCTCCTTCCAACATACATAATTATATCGTGCGACATGCTTCGGGGAAGAAATTATCTGAAGAAGAGATTTATGAAGCCAATCACTATGCCAGAGAGTTAAAATATCCGAAGGGGGCAGTAGTGTTCAATGGGACAAATGAAGATGACTTCCTATACTGCCTCCCTGATAACAAAGAATTATCTGTCTGCCGGGAGATGGCTAGAAGTATGGGTTTCCCGAAGCTCGAAGCTGGATTATGTGCTATGACGAAGGAGGATCTCGCGGACAGTCTTGCGTACAATAGCCTGAAGGTATGGGAATTAGACACTTGAAAAATTTTCTTTAATATGTAATTCATTCTTTTATTCTTATATGGATTCTTTTTCGTATAGGGTTTAATCCTAAGCAACGCATTAAGAGCACAAAAGAGTGCCGAAGATGAAAGCTACGAAATTGCATTCAACAATTTACGTTCAGAAGTTATTAAACTGAGAAACGAAGCTCTAGAAAAAGATAAACTCCTGCTTACATTAGTAGACAAGATAAAAAAGGACGAAGCTGCTGCAAAAGTTCAGGCCGAAGCTCACAGACGCGAAATTAAAGATCTTCAGAAGCAACTGGCCCGGGCGAAGGAAGAACGCATACTTGAAGAAACAAGACGGGAATGCAGCGACCAATGGGCTGATCATTTGGAAGCGACCGTGGAAGAGCTTCGGTCTTCTAAGAAAAAATGCTACGAAAAATCCATGGAATGCGTAAAGAAAATTAAAACCAGCTTCGCCAGCGTGGGCGCATTTTCCAGTGAAGAGAATTTCTCAAGAGGCAATCCCGAAGGTCCAATAGAATGGATCAGCCACGAAGCAGAGGCCTTCGAGGAAATCCTGAGTAGCCGCGGTGACATCTGCGCTTTTTCGGGCGCCAGGGGAGTTGCTACTGTCTTGGAGAAGAAAGGTTGTGAACATGTAAAAGCTTTAGCTCAGTCCGAAGCTGCCTTATCCTCCGAAGACATCAAAGACCCCTCGGCCGAAGCAAGCATGGTTGGTGGCAAATTCTTTACTGATGTCTGGGACAACGGCGGCCGAGAAATGGCGCAAGAAATCATTCAAAGGAGTGAAAAAGGCATCCATGATGCTAGGAAAGTGACAGAAGTTGCCGAAGGGCAAATAGGTATTAATTAGTCGCTCTTATTGGGTTGTAATTTTTATTTCAAACTTTGCTCGCGGTTTGTAATAGTAATGCAGAAATATTCTCTTTCCTCAGAACCTGCTGGATCGTCTGGTGACCCTCCCACAAAAGGGGATGAAGAAATTAAACAAATGGCCGAAGCTATCATGGATAAAGTTGTTGAACAACTTCTAAATGAGGCTGCCGAAGTAGTATTAAGAGAAGACTAGGTGTTATTAGAAAAAACATTTGAAGTGTGATCTATGTAATATTTGGTACATTTGAATGTAATATACATGTCTCTTTTCATTATTCAATTCTTCACGATGCATGAAATTCTACATACATACCATTTTTGAGCCTTCGGCGAAAAAAAACACCTTCCCTTCTTTTCATGCTTCGTGAAGAAGACATTCTTCGTTAAAACTATTCTGATGAATCACATCCACGCTTCGTGAAAACACTCTCCGAAGCTGTACAATTTCGATATTACTCTGATGGAGCTCATCCATGCTTCGTAAAAACATTCTCCGAAGCCGTACAATTTCGATATTAGTCTGATGAAGCTCATCCGTGCTTCATAAAAACACTCTCCGAAGCTGTATTTCGAAGATTATCATTGTATTCCCTCGTGACTTTACACAATTTGCACTTTCTGAAAGCGTCCTTTCGAAGGTTAATACTGTGTCCCCTTCTTTTGCCATATGCAACATGATGTATGATGCTTATGCTATGCAAAATGATGTGATGATGTTATGTTATGCAAATGACGTTTGTTCCGAAGATACACACAAAATATCTTTGTAAGCTCTGCATTCCCTTAGGAACGTCTTTGGAGCTTCTTCGCCTTTTACTTAGGCGGTATCAGCGTTGACTTTTCGCTGTAAGCTCTGCATTCCCTTGGGAACGTCTTTGGAGCTTCTTCGCCTTTTACTTTAGGCGGTATCAGCGTTGACTTTTCGCTGTATGCTCTGCATTCCCTTGGGAACGTCTTTGGAGCAAAAAACTTACACTGCGCTCCCTTTGGAACGGCTTTTTGCAACTTCAGCAACTTACTCTGCGTTCCTTAGAACGACTTTTTGTTGCTTCGAAGGATTTTTAATAACTCGAAGGTCCTCCTTGTTACCGCAAATTTTTAAGCTTCAGCAACTTAAGCCTATGGAGAAGATAGGTTTTCCTCATAATCAACCACGAAACTATTACATGAAAACTGAAATGTTCTTTATTACACAGAAAATAGAACTAAACGGAAAAGACTGTTATCAAAGTAGGATATTTGTCAATAAATGTGCTTCGACTCTGGCACAGTGCTATTGACTGTGCGAGCTTCAGATTGCTCTCTGAGATCCCTTTGGTGCGGAACATACTGGCTCCCTTCTGGCTGTTGGCCTTGTTGCAGCGGAGGTGGAGGCGGGGGCTGTTGCCATGAAGCTTGAGGTTGACTCGCCGAAGCTACGGAAACTTCAGGGTGGTTGCCCACGTATTCCGGGATGTAAGGCTGATGGTACGAAGCAGTATGCATGACCTGCTTCGGCTGGCCCTGTTGCGCTGCAGCTTCAGCTAGCTCCTTTTGTTTCTGGATAGTAACATGGCACATCCTGGTGGTATGGCCCTTGTTTTCACCACAGAATAAGCAAAATACCCTCCTTGGTTGATCTCCAAATCTTCCGCCGAAGCCCCTGGCGCCTCTGCGTCTTGGAGCTGGTGGCCGGAAGAAAGTTTGTTGTTGCCCCGAAGCCTGTGAGGAGCACTGCGGTCTGTTCTGCTGACTCCCCTTATCATCATTTTGAGTGGAGTTGTGGATGGACCTGACATGCCTCGGATAGAATCTTCCTCCGAAGCCCCTGGTCATTTCAGAAAATCTGAAGGCCTCCTCCCTTCTTTGGCGAAAGTCATTATCGGCACGAATGTACTCGTCCATCTTTTGGAGCAGCTTCTCCAGAGTCTGAGGAGGCTTCCTAGCAAAGTATTGAGCTGCAGGTCCAGGACGAAGCCCCTTGATCATGGCTTCGATGACAATTTCATTGGGCACAGTTGGTGCCTGCGCCCTCAAACGCAAGAACCTTCTGACATACGCCTGAAGGTATTCTTCATGATCCTGAGTGCACTGGAACAAGGCTTGAGCAGTGACCGGCTTCGTCTGAAATCCTTGAAAGCTGGTTAACAACATATCCTTCAGCTTCTGCCATGAAGTGATCGTTCCTTGTCGAAGGGAGGAATACCAGGTCTGAGCGACACTCCTGACGGCCATAACGAAAGACTTTGCCATGACTGCAGCATTGCCCCCATACGAAGACACTGTTGCTTCGTAACTCATCAAGAACTGCTTCGGGTCTGAATGGCCATCAAACATGGGAAGCTGGGGTGGCTTATAGGACGGAGGCCAAGGTGTAGCCTGCAGCTCAGCGGACAGAGGAGAAGAATCATCGAAAACAAAATTTCCATGATGGAAATTGTCATACCAGTCATCTTCGTTGAAGAAGCCCTCCTGACGAAGGTCTTTTTGTGGAGGCCTTCGGTTCTGCTCATCGTGGGTAAGATGACGGACTTCTTCAGAAGCCTCGTCTATCTGCCTTTGCAGCTCAGCTAGCCTGGCCATCTTTTCCTTTTTCCTCTGTACTTGCTGATGAAGCATCTCCATATCCCTGATTTCTTGGTCTAGTTCGTCCTCCTGAAGCGTCGGGCTGACGGCCTTCCTCTTCTGGCTTCGGGCCTCCCGAAGAGAGACGGTCTCCTGGTTGGGGTCCAGCGGTTGCAGTGCTGCGGCCCCAGTCGCTGAAGCTTTCTTCGGCGCCATAGCGAAGGTCTATAGCTTCCGAAGGTGTTCAAAAAACTCGAAGTGGAAGTGAGTTCACCGGAGGTGGGCGCCAATGTTGGGGACTTGTTCTCAAATGCTAATAGTTAAGAACAAGGCAACACAAAAAGTGTTAAGTGTTAAAGTCCTTCGTCCTCCGAAACATTATGCCCCTTCGGGAAATAATGAGTTTCGGACGAAGATCATAAGAGTCATACCTTCGTAAATATAGCAAGTAATGACGAAGGATTCACATAAAGCATGAAATATAATGTAGACATCATCATAGAATCATTTCTATTTCATTAACATGGAAAAATAGAAATGATTTCAAATTACAAATGTACCTTCGTTCCTGAGAGAAGGTAAAAAGTACAAGCGTGACGCAAAAGCAAATGCCAAGTCAGCGTGAACAGTACGGGAGTACTGTTCATCTATTTATAGACGCGGGACGCAGCCCACGTAAAATTACATTCATGTCCATTACATTTGCCAATGACTTATGGAAATCTGTCAAGGCCCAAGTAGTCTTTTCATCTTTAAGTCGGTTCCCCTCTCTGCTATCGCGACGAAGCTTCCCTGCGCACAGCTTCGGCTGTGCACCATCCTTCGTGGAGCTTGGTAATCAGCCCGTCCTCCATTTTAATCCCCCTTCGTCTGGTTCAGGCTTCGTCCTGACCGTACTTCATGTTCATAATTTTGAGTCCGAAGATACCTGTTCACATAATCCACATGGAAAACATTGTCAAATCATGTTTTTGAGGACCTTCGGAGGACGAAGGCCCCCAACAGCAGTCTTTTCTATTCAGTTCTATTTTCTGTGTAACAAAGAACATTGTTAGTTTTCATGTAATAATTTCGTTGTTTCCCACGAGGAAAACCTATTTTCTCCATAGGCTTAAGTTGCTGAAGTTTAAAAAATTTGCGTTAACAAGGAGGACCTTCGAATTATTAAAAATCCTTCGAAGCAACAGAAAGTCGTTCTAAGGAACGCAGAGTAAGTTGATGAAGTCACAAAAAGCCGTTCCAAAGGGAGCGCAGTGTAAGTTTTCTGCTCAAAAGTCGTTCCTAAGGGAATGCAGAGCTTACAGCGAAAAGTCAACGCTGATACCGCCTAAGTAAAAGGCGAAGAAGCTCAAAAGACGTTCCTAAGGGAATGCAGAGCTTACAGCGAAAAGTCAACGCTGATACCGCCTAAGTAAAAGGCGAAGAAGCTCTAAAGACGTTCCTAAGGGAATGCAGAGCTTACAGTAAAAGATTGTGTGTTTCACGGGGATATGTGGGTATCTTCGGAATCAAATTCATCTACATAACATAACATCATCACATCATTTTGCATAGCATAAGCATCATACATCATATTGCATATGCCAAAAGAAGGGAGGACAGTATCAACCTTCGGAAGAGTGCTTTGAGAAAGTAAAAATCTTCGGAATATAGCTTCGGAAAATGTTCTCACGAAGTTTGGATATTTTTCATCAGAGCACTACGGGTTTTGTGACGCATAAAAGTTTTTCTATCTTCACGAAGCATGAAAAGAAGGGAAGGTGTTTTTTCGCCGAAGGCTTAAAAACGGTACGTATGTAAAGTTTCATGCATCGTAAAGAATTGAATAATGAAAAGAAACTTATATATTACATTCAAATGTACAGAATATTACATAGATTTCAAATGTTCTTTCTAATGCCATCTAGTCTTCTCTTAGTACTACTTCGGCAGCCTCATTTAGAAGTTGTTCAACAACTTTATCCATGATAGCTTCGGCCATTTGTTTAATTTCGTCATCCTCTTTCGTGTGAGGGTCAGCAGACGATCCAGTAGGTTCTGAGGGAAGGGAATATGTCTACATTACTATCACAAACCGCGAACAAAGTTTGAAATAAAAATTACAGCACAACAAGAACGACTAATTAATACCTATTTGCCCTTCGGGCTCTGTACTTTTTTCGGCAACTTCTGTCACTTTCCTAGCATCATGGATGCCTTTTTCACTCCTTTGAATAATTTCCTGCGCCATTTCTCGGCCGCCGTTGTCCCAGATATCAGTAAAGAATTTACCGCCAACCATGCTTGCTTCGGTCGAAGGGTCTTTGATATCTTCAGAGGACAGGGCAGCTTCGGACTGAGCTAAGGATTTTACATGTTCACAACCTTTCTTCTCCAAAACAGCAGCAACTCCTCTGGCGCCTGAAAAAGTGCAGATGTCACCGCGGCTGCTCAGGATTTCCTCGAAGGCTTCTGCTTCGTGGCTGATCCAGTCCAGTGGACCTTCGGGATTGCCTCTTAAAAAATTCTCTTCACTAGAAAAGGCGCCAACGCTGGCGAAGCTGGATTTTATCTTTTTGACGCATTCTATAGATTTAACATAGCATTTCCTCTAGGAGGCACGAAGCTCCTTAACACTTAACTCTAAATGATTGACCAACTGATCACTAAGCTCTCGTTTTGTTTCCTCAAGCACACGTTCCTCTTTAGCTCTAGCTAGCTGTTTCTGAAGATCTTTAATTTCACGTTTTTGGGCTTCGGCCTGGACCTTTGAAGCAGCTTCGTCCTTTTTTACCTTATCTACCAATGTAAGCAGAATTTTATCCTTTTCCAGAGCTTCGTTTCTCAGTTTAATAACTTCTGATCGAAGGTTGTTGAACGCAATTTCATAGCTCTCATCTTCGGCACTCTTTTGTGCTCTTAATGCGTTGCTTAGGAATAAACCCTATATGTAAAAAAGTTGGTATAAGAATAAAAAAAATGAGTTACGAATTAAAAAGTTTTCAAGCGCTTAATTCCCATACCTTTAGGCTATTGTACGCAAGACTGTCCGCGAGATCTTCCTTCGTCATAGCACATAATCCAGCTTCGAGCTTCGGGAAACCCATACTTCTAGCCATCTCCCGGCAGACAGATAATTCTTTGTTATCAGGGAGGCAGTATAGGAAGTCATCTTCATTTGTCCCATTGAACACTACTGCCCCCTTCGGATACTTTAACTCTCTAGCATAGTGATTGGCTTCATAAGTCTCTTCTTCAGTTAATTTCTTCCCCGAAGCATGTCGCACGATGTAATCGCATGTGCTGGAAGGAGCTTCGGGGGCAGCAGTGTCAATTTCTTCAACCAAAACTGGTTCTGATATTTTCTCGGTTTCCAAAGATTGTTCCTTGGTGGGCTCTGAAGGCCCAGCTTCAGCTTCAGCTTGTTGCTTCGAAGCTTCAGTAGACGCTTCAGCAAGTTCAACAGTCTTCTTTGGAGTTGTGCTTGAAGACTTAATGGTCTCCAAGACATCTAGTACGTTCACCATTCTTTTTCTTTTTGGGGTCACCAATGGGCCCTTTTGATTTTTTATTGCTTCGACATTTGCTGAAGGACTTAAGATTTCCGATATTTTTGGCCCTTCAATCTTCGGTTTTTCTACTTTTTTTGCTGAAGGCGCTTCAGTTTTCTCTTCTATCTTCGGCACTGGAGCTGGTTCTGTAGCTTCAGAGGCCAAAGAGACTTCACCAATAAATTCTGGCACTATGGCCGGCTCAATAAAACGCGCTCGGTGGGTGAGCACCTTCATCTTTTTCCTTTGCGGCGCTGGCTCACTAGTGGCACTCGTGGTAGCTTCTGTCGCAGGAGAAGTATTTTTTCTTTTGCGACCCAATACCGGATAGTGATAGTCAGGGTAGAAAAACCCGACTGCGTCAAATACCCGGTTGAGCCTTTTCTTCTTTCGGCCTCCGAAGGTTGCTGATAACGCAGTGTTCTCGGCCTTCGAATATGCCCCAAGCAGTTCGTCACTTAATGTTTCAATGCTTTTCAACCAGTCGTCATCAGGTTCAACAAACTTATCCCCGTATTTGAATGTGTATTTCAGTCTAACCAGTCCGCCTTCGTCGGACTCTTTGATGGTCTCCTTCGGCATTTCCCACTTTCCTGCAAGTGGCCACACCCTGAAGGCAATATGCTCTTGGACCAAGTCCCTTGTCCCAATGAAAGAGCAGATTACGCCGAAGGCTCTTTGGCATTCCTCGGCTGCTTCATCCATTTCAACCTTCGGCCTTCGAAGTCCGAAGCGTTTCCAGATGGGGCGCATAATGATATTCTTGACATCTTCTTGCGCTGTTAAGTCATTCTTTACATAGAACCACTCTGTCATCCAGGCTCCGGGCCACCTCTTCCGAAAGGTTGGCACAGGGCGGCTTGACCCGGAGCGGGCACCGAAGCTGTAACACCCAAAGTTGTTGTGATATTGTTCTTTCCCCCAGGGCTTCGTCTCATATAACAACTCATGAATGTTACAAAAGCTTTTAGCATTTGGTTCTAAACCTTGACTTCTCGCAGCCCAGACAAACATCCCCATTCTTATGATAGCTTCGGGAGTAATTTGATGAAGGTAGACTTGAAATGTTTTCAGGACTTCAACAACAAAGTTGCTTAGGGGGAATCGAAGCCCAGCCTTGAGAAAGCTTCGGAACATTACGACTTCATCTTCTTCGGGGGTGGGAGAAGTCTTTTCTCCAGCATCAGCCCTCACAATAGATATATCTCGAAAATACCGCCCCCTCATATTATCAATATGACTCTGCTTAATAGTGGTTTTCCCGAAAACCGTGTGACTTGGCCGCCATGGTCGATCTTTGGACTCCTCCCCACCACTTTCTACATCATAACTGTCGCTGTCACCAGTATCTTCAGACAAACCTTCCAGAATCTCCTTGGTAATTTTTTCCGTATTGGTCTCTGCCATCGCTATAAGGAACCCCAAGTTCTTCGCTTCGTCAAGGCTCAGCTTCATCTCAGCAGCGACCTTCTTATCTTCAGACATCTTCGGAAACACTAAAAAACTGTTTTCCAAGCCGAAGCTTCAAAACCAAAATATCAGCAAATCTTAGTGCGCAAGAGCTAAAAATTTAGTGGGCGAAGGCAGATGGCAAGCGAGAGTACCAAAATGAGTTTGCGTTACGATCTTATTTATACGTCCAGTGCGTTGAAAATTGAAAGACCCCGCTTGTCAGTGAATGTTGCTATTCTAGCGAAGGGAAGGTGTTTTTTCGGACCTTCGGCTTAAGGCCTTCGTCCATATCGCAATCTGAATTTGTCATTAACAAATTAATATTGCGAGGGGCTACTGTTGGGGGCCTTCGTACTCCGAAGGTCCTCAAAAACATGATTTGACAATGTTTGCCAAGTGGATTATATGAACAGGTACCTTCGGACTCAGAGTTGTGAACATGAAGTACGGTTAGGACGAAGCCTGAACCAGACGAAGGGGGATTGAAATGGAGGACGGGCTGATTACCAAGCTCTACGAAGGATGATGCACAGCCGAAGCTGTGCGCAGGAAAGCTTCGTCGCGATAGCAGAAAGGGGAACCGACTTAAAGATGAAAAGACTACTTGGGCCTTGACAGATTTCCATAAGTCATTAGCAAATGTAATGGACATGAATGTAATTTTGTATGGGCTGTGTCTCACGCCTATAAATAGATGAACAGTACTCTCGTACTGTTCACGCTGACTTGGCATTTGCTTTTGCGTCATTCTTGTACTTCTGCCTTCCTGCAGTTCGAAGGTACATTTGTAATTTGGAGTCATTCCTATTTTTTCATAGTAATAAAATAGAAATGACATTGTGATAAAATTTAAATGTTTACATTACTATTCACGTTATGCATAAGTCCTTCGTCGTAACTTATCATGCTTACGAAGATATGTTGTTTATGACCTTCGTCCGGAGCACGTTATATCCCAAAGGGAAATAATGTTTCGAAGGACGAAGGGCCTTATCATTTAACACTTTTTATGTTGCCTTGTTCTTAATCCGAAGCATTTGAGAACAAGTCACCAACACCACCTTTGAACATAAACAGCAAAAGTCTGCTGTTTCTTCACCTACAACAATATGGGTTCGAAAACCCTGAGTACGAAGTGTACTTTCGCAAGTCTTACCCGACAAAAGAAAAAGACTCTCAGTGATATGCTGGCTTGAGGGAGTCAAGGTAAGGCTTATTCAAGAATCAAAGACTCTATTTGCAAAAATGCTTACTATCAGTGGATCCTTAAAAATCCAATTTTACTTGTTAGGTTAAGTAAAGTTACCAGTATCTAGAGTTCTTTCTACCCTAGTTCAAGCACTTGGCCTATGCTAGCTGTCTTTTATCACCCTTTAAGTTCACTGGAATGCTACGTGTAAGTCAGTGACCAAGTCTTCATGTTCGAGAAGTAATGGCGATCCGAATCGATTAATACCCAGCTTTGGATCTCCAACCACACAACATATGTAGCACTTAACCCTTGCATATGTCAACTCACCACCGGGGTTCTCAAGACCAGACCGGGTTCACGCTAATCGAGAGCACAGATACACCACCGTCCAGCCTCTTGCCACAGAGGGTACACGCTACTCTCGCCATCTCTCCAGTCCCATTCCGTGTTGGCCTTTCTGGTATTGGTCTGCCCGAGGCAAAGCTTACCCATGATGAGGCATGTGGCCTGTTAAAAGGTCCTCGATCATCAAGCCTACATTGGTACGGTCTTCAATCGACTCAGACGGAGACACTACACCGAGACTTCCTTCTCGTGCAAGTCACCCGCCCAGTCTCGTCTTTATCAATTTCAATCCCAAAAATTTGGTACCTGATAGAGGTACATCTTGTCCGATGTTGAACCCATCATGGCCATGATGGATCCACCATCAAGTTTTATTTTTTGAAAACATCCCATCCAATCTGAAGCATCATCTTTTGTTAAAACAAAACATTTTTGTTTTCTAAAGTAAGATTAAGCATTAGAAAACTTTTAAACAAAATAGGTATCAAGGAAGGGTAAATAGTTCCAAGGAAGGAAATGCAGCAATAGTTCATCACTCAACTCCTAACACCTAATGCATCATTTCAAGTGATAAAGAGTTTAAAACCACAAGGAAAAGGGTAAATTCAACGGGGCTTGCCTTGTGTTGTAGAGGATTCGGGATCTGTTCCACAGATATCAAAATAAAAACAATTCCCGGCAGGTGGAGTCTCAGTTGATGGTGCAGTCTCTCCTTCTTCAATACTTACTTCTTCTTCATTTTCTATACATAACCATATATAAACATGAATGCTCATGTGATGCTATGAATATGCAGTTATATTAGTGATACATTAAGTTGTATCTTGAATACAACTTTCCTTCATGGTACACCTAAGTCACTAGGGTTTTCTAAGTTAACACGCTAGTAAGGTTAGGCAGTTCTATTCTAAGAAACTAGGGTTTTGGGGTTTGGGGATCAAACAATGTCCAAAGCATACCAAATTTTACCCAAGGACTCTAATTATCAAATTAAGCTTACCTAAAAAGTTTCATGATTTTTGGAACTATCAAATAATTTCTAAAATTCAAAAAGACTAGGTTTAGGTCTTCTTAAATGCTACATAATTCATGGCTGGGGCTAAAAATCTTGGAGCTATTTTTATTAAATACTAGGGGATTTTAGGAGTCTAGTAAAATTGGTCCCATGATTTTATTATTTTTCTAGAATTTTCTATCAATTTACTAAGCCTAGCAGAAAAAGAAAATGAAAAAGGAGGAACAGTACTAGGCTCAATCTAACCCAATCTGGCCCATCACCAGGCAAACGCGCCCGTGCTGGCGAAATTGCATAGAGGACCCCAACTATTCAAAAACCATTAAAGAATCCTCTTCCCTATTCATCTGTGTCTCTGACATATGCACTGAGGCCCTTCTTTCTCATCTTCGCAAGCCCGGGTCCCCGACGATGGATGATGGCGTGCGTGCTCCGGCGAACTCCTACTGACCACAATATGCAACAATCAGTGCCCTAATATGGTCTATGCTTGATTCATACCTTGGCAATTCACTGGGAATCCTTAATTTACCCCGAATGTTGCCCTAAAGCTCGGTCTACATATACCCGCGGAGCTTGAGTCTTTCCCGTCATGTTCCCGACGACACAGTACAGCAACATACAAATTGGGGGCACGATAAGCTTTAGCAACATACCAGGACTCAAGAACAGCAGCTAGGAAGGCGGGTGGAAGGATAGGACATCAGGTCGATGGAGGAGGTGTTCACAGCGGCGCGGAGAGTGGATTTGGGGGAAATTCCAAATTAGGGTGCTATAGTGGACGATCGGGCGCGAGGAGTGGTTCACTGGGTTCGTATCAAGTAGACGGAATAGGCCGAGGCATCAATTTATAGAGGACGGCCGCGAGGAGGGTGAATTTGGATGGGGAAGCGTGTGTGGTGAGAAGGGGGAAGAGTCACCGGAGTTTGCTAACGTGGCGTTCACTAGTTTACAGTCTACGGCGGTCACTGCCGAGTCTTCACAGCTTGCGACCAGTGGTGAGATGACTTAAGGCATGTCACAACCGAGCTAGACGGTGGCACAATGGCGACGGTCGCGCAGCCACGTCACTGGTGCAAGTGGGTACGGCGACAGGGCAAAACAGTGCCCCAAGTTCATCCCCTGCGCGAGATTTTTCACCCTATGTAGTTACCTGCACTCCACCGGGCACGAATCGCAATGGTGGCGAGGATCACGATGTGGGATCACCGGCAGCGGTGCACTGAACCTGGCGATCTTCGTCAGGTTACTGTACCATCGCGAACTCCCTTCAGGGCGCGTGACAGAGCAAGTTTGAGAGCGTTTTACTCCAAAAATCGTTCAGCGCCTGGTCAAGCTTGGTATAACAAAGTTGTTTACTAATGTTAGAGCTTCAACTTTGCCACAGTGACCCTAACCTTATCTCCATTGAATTAACCATGAACTGCTTCCAAAGTTAACCAAATGTCACTGAACTTAGGTTTTCCGAGCTAAGGCTGTCTGACATGCCAGTTTCAAGTCTCTTTTTCTCCCATTTTCATGTAGTACTAGGGCTTACTCACTTAATCAAATTTGTACCCTTTACATAGCTCTTCAAGTTTGATGTATTGACCTAGGGCAAATTCCTTATGAATTCAGAGATACCAAGCTCCAAAGTTGACCCCATTCTACTGAAATTCAGACTTAACCATATAGTGTTCATGGGGTACTTTTTGCAAACAAGTCCAGACTTCATCACTCCTCTTGAAAATTCTCCAATGTGAAAGTTACTTGGTTTGTGGTGTTTTATCAATTTGATATTTGCACTTTGGTCCAAAAGTACATAGATTTTGCATTTACCCCCCTAGGGTTCCAATTAGGGTTTTCTAGGGTTTGTTTTTAGGGTTTGGGCACACTAGAGTTTTTGTGCCACTAAAGTTCATCAAATTTAATATCTTGTGAACATTTCTCATGGCTTTTGAGATTTTTATTAATTTTGGCTTCACTTTCATCCATAGGCCCTAATTCCAGGGTCAAGTACCCTACCCTAAGGTTAAGCACTCTTCAAGTCACATCATCACAACTTGTTTGAAAATTTTTAGTAGTGAATGCATTCTAGGTGTAACAACCACATGAAATGTCAATGCACATGATGTTATGCTCAAGTTTTAGTGCCAGTAACACCAGGGGGTTACACAAGTCTTCATGTCTAAGAAGTAACGGGGATTCGAATCGATTAATACCCAGTTGGGGATTTCCAACCACACGACATATGTAGCACTTAATCCATGCATATGTTAACTTGCACCCGGGTTTATCAAGACCAGAACGGGTTCTCGCTACCCAAGAGTACAGTTACTCCACTGTCCAGCCTCTTGCCACGGATGGTACACGCTACTCTCATCATCTCCCACGCCCAGTGTGGGCGAGCTGTTCTATTATTGGTTTGTTCGAGGGAAAGGATACCCATGATGAGGCATGTGGCCAGTTAAAAGGTCCTCGATCATCAAGCGTACATCAGCTCGGTCCTTAAAAGACTCAAACGGAGACACTACACCGAGATTCTCTTCTCGTGCAAGTCTCCCGCTCGGTCTCATCTTATAATTTATGACCCAAGGCTTGGTACCTGTTAGAGGTACTCTTTTTAGATGTTGAATCCATCACGACCATGATGGATTCACCATCATAAGTTTTTCTTTGTAAACATTCCCATTCTAGTGTGAAGCATCACCTTTTAAAAATAAGACATTTTATTTTCTAAGTAGGGCTAAGCATCATTACAACTTGTTTGAGTAAATCAGGTGACAAGGAATGGTACTCAATTTCTCAAGGAAGGAAATGCATCAATAGTTTATCTCACAATTCATATTACCTAATGCATCATTCAAGGGTGATAAAACTTTAAAATACAAGGAAAAGGTAAATGCACCGAGGCTTACCTTGTGTTGTAGGAGTAGCTACTTCTTCTCAGATGTCAAAACAGAAATTATTCTCCACAGGAGGGTTCTCAGTCAGAGGGACAACTTCTTCTTCTACCATAAAATCTTCTTCATGTTCTATACATAATAATACATATATGAATGCTTATGTTATGCCATGAACATGCATGTTTATAAACAAGAATTAGAAAACACTCTCTTGAATACAACTTTCCTTCACGGAGTTTATCAGTCATCAGAGCTTCCTAGCTAGATAATCTTCTAAGATTAACTTATCTAATCTTCTTAGGCTAACAAGTTATAGCAAGTTTACTATTTTCAATTTCACTCGCAAAACTAACCCTTAAACTCACAATGTATTAAAAGGGTTTAATGCTTTGGACTATTATTGATTCCCTAGTCAAACAGTGTCCAAACAAGTTCAAACTTCACTCAAGGGCTAGAACAAACATACCAAGTTTACCCAAAAGTTTTCATGATTTTTGAAACTCCTAATATATTTCTAAAATTCTAATAGGCTTTGCTTAAGCATCTTTAATGCTATATATTTTATTCCTTGCAATAAAAATCTTGAAAATATTTTTATTGAATACAATCTGATTTTAGGAGTCTGGTAAATTGGTCCCATGATTTTACCACTTTCTACTATTTTTAATGGATTTCACAAGCTACCAGTAAAAAAAGAAAAATCATAAATAGGATTGGGCTGAATCCAGCCGAACTGGCCCACTGACAGGGAAAGTGCCGCGTTCACTCTGGCGGTTTTGCACAAAGGCCCGTGGCCATTCAAATAACTGGTTAAGAGTCCATGACACTATTCTACAGAGTCACTGACAACTTCACTTAAGCCCTTCCCTTTTCTGACTTTTACAACTCTAGGTCCCCGACGACACTCTGGTCTAGCACCTGGCCAGAGTCGCCTGGACTCACCTCCAGCGACGTGTTCTAGTGGTAGAGAGCACACGGACACCATCCCGGAGACCACCCGAGTACATTACCGAGACAAATTTGACTGATCGCCCCTAATTCTTGTCCACCAGTGATGATGGCAGAGCCAAGACACCAGCGAGCCTGTTCCGAGCAACAGAATGCGGTAGCATTTAAATTTGGGCGAGGCAAGTATCACCAGCTCATTAGAGGTGCGGTACGCGCGCGAATCCTAACGGATGAAGCACATGAGAGCCAGTCGACGTGGAAGCGGTCTATGATGGCGTTCTGCGATGATGAGACGGTGTTCTCGGAGTTTTACTGTGGTAGAGTTCAAACACCTGATTCCATAAGCAACTAGTGACTAGTTTCGAGAAAATCTGGTGAACTTGGGCTATGGTGAACGATGAGAGGGGGTTGAGGGTGGACTTTATACGTAACAGAGAGGCAGAGCGAGGGGAACACTCAATTTAAAGAGATCGATTGTGTGCTTCGCGTATTCGGGATGAGATCATCCACGACAGTGACAGGATATTTCCATAGAAACACAATTGCCATGGCGCGTGGTGGAACAATGGCCCAAGGCAGTAACTGGCTACTAGCCACGACTTACAGTGATGTGGTAGCGCACTCAAGTACGTGGTATGGCTGTGAGGAATGGCAAACTCCAGTGATGGCATCTTGGCCGATCGCACGACAAGTGGCATGGTGAATAGTCCGATGATAAGGCTCGAGCTCCCTTCAACATCGAGATCTTTTACCCCCCTTGCGTTGTCCGAGCTATCACAATGCGAATCTCCTAGGCGAGCCTGGATCGCGGCATGGAGATCACCCGCAGCAAGGTTCTCTGAACCTAGGATCTTCTTCAGTCCACTGTTCACCACTGAATTGATTCATCGATTAGTCTGACAAACCAAGTTTAGAAGCCTGTTACTCCATAATTTATATAGTAATGGTCCAGATCTTTGTAAGCGACTTGTTCTCTAACACAAGAGCTTCATCTTTGATGCAATGACCATGGGTCATGACTTACTGAATCAATCACAAAAATGCCACAAAGTTGGGTGCATATCACTGAATTCCTATTTTCAGCAGAGTCTTTGTTTGACAGCCCTACTTTGGGGGATGTTGTACTCCATGTTCCAAATGGTTTTAGATCTAGGCCACATAATCAAATTTGTACTACTATAGTAGCCCTACAACTTTGTCATAGTGACTTATAGCAAAACCCTTATGGATTCAAAACTACAGGTGTCCAAAGTTGGCTCAATATCACTGTTTTTAGGACTTCAACACTTGAGCACATGTGAACTTTTGAACTTTACTCCAATTTGCTCCACAACACTTAGAAATCCTTAAATAGGAAAAATGTTAGGCTCTCAAAACTCTACTACTTTGGTATATACACTTCTTGCAAAAAGTCAATTTAAAATCCTCTACAAGGCATTAGTTAGGGTTTTTGACTCCAAACTAGGGTTTCGGTGTTCCAGAGTGCTTCAAGTGCTTAACCTCCCTAGTTTTTACCCTTCTAGGCATAATCCTTAATAAGTATGCATCACATGTTCTTTTTAAGATTTTAACCTAATAGTTGTGATCTAGGTGTATCACAAGCAATGTAATGTCGGTGCATATGATATCATGCCAAAATTTTAGTTCTTGTAAAACCAGAGGTGTTACAGCGTCTTTCCATAAGAATAAAAAACAACAACTCATACCATTTAAAGGCCAAATAGAACAGTCACAATACCTCCTACCCAACAAAACGACAGAAACACAAACACTGCCTAACGAGGTAATCTAAAGGACAGAGGGCAAGGAACATACGTGCTGCACCATAAACATGGAATGCGTTGCAAGAGGAGATGTGAGCTCATTTTGTTTCCCCTTCCTATACACGTGATCTTCAAAAAAATTACAACATTTAGATTAGGGAGACAAGTCTATGCATGAGAGCACCTAAAGGGGGGTGAATAGGTGATCTTGAAAAAAATTAAGTCTAAACCCCACAAACTTGGTTTATAATAAATGTTAGTGAGATCAAAACTAAGGTGATATGAATAGAAAGGAGAGAACTCTTCACTTGATTGTTCCTTTAGAATATGTATTGAACTTAAGAACAATAGCGCAAGTGATCAAGTGAGAACTCTATGGAAGAAAGCAATCATAATATAAAGATGCACAAGAGACACGGTGGCCAATGCCTACTCCACGTTGTGGTGACCTCCTTCGGTCAAGGATTGCACTCAATCCCTCTCATGTGATCCAAAGATCAAACTTGAGTACCACAGCTTTCTTCCTTTTCTCAAGTATTCCCTTTGTGAGGAATCTCCACAAGTTGGAGTCTCTCACCCTTACAAGATTGATCACAATTAAACCACAAGAGTAAGGGAGGGAATGAAACCACACACACGAGACAGACTTGCAGCGACTCACGCACACAAAACATTAGAAAGGAGCACAAATACAGCACAATGGAGTTATAGCTCAACACAAGTGCCCAAATCTCAATCTACAAAAGCAAAGGCGTGAATTCGATGTTTCGACGTTGTTGGATGTTAAATGAGTGCTTGGTGTTCTACTCCATGCGCCTAGGGGTCCCTTTTATAGCCCCAAGGCAGCTAGGAGCCATTTGAGCTCCATTTGGAAGGCTTTGGTTGCCTTCTGTCTATGGGCGCACCGGACTGTGAACAGTGCGCAATTCCATTCATTTTTTGTGAAGCCGACCGTTGCAGCCACTGGCCCCCGTGGCACATCAGACAGTCCGGTGACCCACCGGATAGTCCGGTGTGACCTTCTGACCGATGGCTGAGCCATGTGTCACCCGCTCATCGTGTGGTCAACAGTTGGCCGGGCGCGCGGCTAGCACACCGGTCAGTCCGGTGCACACCAAACATGTCGCAGAACTGCCCAGATTATTCCATCTTAATTGCCTGAGTCGCACCTTTAAAGGCAGCAACACACTTAAATCGGAATAACCCGTCAGTTCTTTAGATCTCGTCCGATAGAGCCGCTTACCAAGGATCGAGTACCATTAGCTCACACGATGGTGAGACTCAGAGAGAATACAATAAACATGAAACCACAAATTAAAGTACTTGAGTTATTACATAAATCGGAGTTCGATAAAAGATAACAAGTTCTTAATATTGTAGTGGATAATAGATCACGACGGTACTGAGGAATAGGGCAAGGCCTAGCCCACTACTCCTCCTAGTCCTCTCCTACCGAGGCGGCATCCCACTCGACCGTCCAAACTGGTGGAAGGGTGGATGGCCAAGTCACACCATCAACCATGTCTTACAATGTACCTGTAAAAAAATATGCCACAAACAAGGCTGAGTATACTAATACTCAGCTAGACTTACCCAGTGTGAGGAGTCTACTCCTCTACCTCTAGACCATGAAGCTATTTGGCTGAGGGGGGTTTGGTTTGCCAATAGCACTAGCTAAGTCTAAAAATAGTTTTAGCTTTTCCAGTTCTAGCATATTTATTTAAGCTAGGTTTCCTCCTTTCTAAGCATACATGGTAACAATCATTTAGTGCAATCAACACATTATCTCAAGAAACCTCATTTCACTTTTTACTCGATGTAGTACAAGGGGTCAAGCAGTCTCATTAGTTGCGAGAAGCAAACGATTCGAATCGAGTTTTAACCTTGCAAGGTAAACCTAAACACATGACATGTAGGGGCACTCCGTCCCCACACACGTCAGTCGTCCCCATCGATTCCCTAGCAACAGAACAGGGCTCACGGCCTTGATGTCCAATGCTCCAATTGTCCCCGGCCACCGCTGTGCAACGGCCGCACTTGTACCCACCATAGCTAGCATGGGAGACTCCGTCTCAGGTATAGTGTGGAGTAAAGTCTGTGGGCAGGTTCAATCAGGTACTAGGCTTATCAGTTACCATATTTCCCGACATGTGTCTAGTACGTTCAAACGCTTGACTCAGGTATCCGCACATTAATCCTTAATTCCATTCCTATCTCATCGACAAGGCATCCACCCTCGATCCAAGTCCATAGACCGTTTTAGATACCGTTATCAAGATGAATACAATCAATTCCTGACCTCGCGTGAGTGCTAGAAAAATCAGGCGACTTCTACCGAGATCCCTAATTAGCAAAGCAGCTATTCGACCTAGCATACTAGTATCCATCTCAAGGGAATCCTGAATTCATGCAACTAGAGTTTCAAGCACTTCCTACACTTAAGTGCACGGTACAAGCCTACAAACATTAAGTGCGGTAAAATAGCATATATAATGGTTATGCATAAAACCGGGGCTTGCCTTCAAATGCGGGTGCAGCGGGAGGTTCTTTGGCGACGAGTTCGGGAGCTGGTTCTCGCACTTCTTCTTGTTGTGCCTCTGGCTCTTGGATCAAGACGTACTCTTTGTCCGCGACATTGCAATCTAATGAATTCAAATGCATGAGTACAAATGCGACATATTTATATTCATTTGTACATGTCCAAAGTGCATACTACGATTCAAGGATTTCTTTCCCCTTTTAATTCTTAAGGTCTTTTGTAGGGTAGGTTGAACTACGCTTCTGGTTTAGAAATTTCCAAAAATCCTATAAACATTATAGTGGTTTTTTATTAACTTACACAAGTCTTTCTCAAAAATTGAGGCCTAAAATGGGAGTGGTTTAAACTACAACCCTTGTGTAGAAGTGGCTTCTGCCCTAAAACTTATTTTTATTGGTGTTTATGGGTAATATTATGCTCCTATGCCAGATTGCAGCCAATGATACCTAATGGTTATTTAATCGTGATTTTCTAAAGTTTGGGGGCTTAATGGGTGCTTTCTACTACCACTCTATTTGAAAAATATCAAACAACAGATTTCTCAATTTTTCCAGTTTTTTCTTTGCGTAAGAGCAATCATTCCTAAAGCTGGTTATTTTTACTTACAGGGGATGGGTTGTATGATTTCTTAGAATATATAATCTTTCTCATGGGGCAGGGGGTGGGGTGTATTCCACTGAATAACTACCTTGTTTTTATATTTTTCCCTTATAGCACACATCACAAGTACTTAGGCAAAATAAGGTTGCTTACTGTTTCCCACTTTTGGTCTCTCTTTTTATTTTTTAAGTATTGGCAAAATCCTATTTTTATTTGTTTAACCCACTTACTGTGATATTCTGGGGAGGTTACTATTTTTGTAGTGGTACAATAGTGGTCAAGGGCCTACTAAATTTTTATTAACACTATTGCATACGTCCTATTATTTTTTATCATTATCTTACTTAAATACTCAATACCTAAATAAAGTCAGAAATTCCAGAACAGTACTGGACTAGGGTTTCATATATTTTTCCCTTGAACTTTACCACTTAATCATGCTAGGAAAAATAATATTACTCTCTAGTTTCTATTTTTAGTATCCTTTTCTATTTTTCCAAAGTTTGTGTAAAACATGTCCTAGGGAATAGAATTTGCTTAATCTTGGGTACTGGTGTGCTTAATATTTTTAAACCTTGTAGCTACTTATCAAGTATCTCTACAAAGTTTTCTGACCCCAGTCTAAAAGTTTTTCCACCAAATTCCTTATTTTCAAGGTTTAAGGGGTTTTCTTATTTAAATCAAAACCCTAAAACTTGCTGCTGTACAAAGGTGATTTCATATTTTTAGTTCAAAGCTCTCAGTCCACGTAGTTTAACAAAATTAGTTTCATGAATTTTGGCAAGTATTCTTTTAGTTATGAATTTTTGAAGCCTACTGCAGATTTAAAAAAAAAGTATTTTCAAATAACAGGAAAAGAAATGTAGTTTTACGCTTGGGTCCCTGGCTTCTTTTCCTCCTCCTTTCGCAAGTTAGTCCTCAAAGCGCTATTCACCTGAGTCACTGACATCGCAAAAACCCCCCTAGACTTATGAACTATTCAACCCGCGCTCTAATTTCACCAGAATAGTGACAGCGGCAGAGAACAAGGTGGTGGGGCTTACCGGCGGTGGTCTAGCTCCGGCGAAGGGGTCTTGGAGGTCGGGGAGGTCCTGGTGAACCCGTCAATGGTCGAATGGCGGTTGGAGGTGGTCAGAGTTGCTGTGGCCACATGCTTTGGAAGCTTCACGGAACTCCGGTGAGGCTAGCCGAGTGGTTGGCGCAGGTGAGGGACGGCTGGGGTGAGCTAGCCACGGTGGCCGGAGTTCAAGTGGCTCACGCGGGTGGCGCAGCGCTCACCAGAGCTAGGAACTTGTCCGGGACAGTGAAGCGGGGTGCAAGGTGGAGTGCTGCGTACCCAGGAGGGCTTTATAGGTGCGCGCGGGCGCAAGCGTGCGGTCGGTCTGTCAAGCACTCGGGGCATGAGCGGAGGAGCGCCAGTGCGCGCTCAGCCCCATTGGCACGTCGTCGAGCGTGTGGCAGAGTTGAGTGTGGTCGTTTTCAAGCGCCCGTTGGCTCCAGATCTTCACGATTTTGGGCAAGATCATGTTGTAAGATTTCTTCTCCTGACTACCCTCTATTGTTTGTGTGTGGAGGTTGAGGCGTTTCTTGGGCTATGCAGTGAGTAGTCACGTCCCCAAGATTGGTTTGTCTGACAGCCCCAATTCGAGAGTAAAGGCGTGCCAACCCGGATTTGGTTTGACCCCAAGTTTCTCCAGGGTGTTCTAATGGTATTTGGCGCCATTTTATAAATTGGGCCGATTGGGTTTGAGTTAGGGATCATGGTGAACTTGCTCGAGTTTGGTGAGGGGGCTGAATTTCAGGAATCTGAAATTCTGATTTCTATAGAAAGCCCCCACTTGAGTGGCTTGTTTGGAGATTTTGCAAAACCATTTTGGGAAAACCCTCTTACTATTTTTTGTTAAGTGTATCACAACTTTTATAATTGGCCCAAGTAATGACATTGTGATCTTCTTGGTCTTTTTATTGAGTTTCTTTTTAGTGTTCCATTGCTCTAAAGAGAGGATTTTTAGGGTTTTTGCATTTCCCGTTCTTCTTTAAGCTTCATATGGTTAGGGTATGACTTCTAGGGTGGATAAGACTTGATCAAGGTTTGGCTCCTCAGGTTTGGTGCCTTATGCTCAACTAAACCACATGTGATAACAGGTCACAAGTGTGGGTACTAGGGAGAAACCATGAGTAACACCTGGGGTGTTACAGGGCAGTCCGGTGAATTATAGCCATAGTGCCCTCAGCATTTTCCCGAGAGCGGCATGTTCACCAGGGCGCCAGCGTGGGCACCGGACACTGTCCGGTGCACCACAGGTTGGTGCAAGTCTGGCTTGCCTTAGCCAAATGTTGGTCACTCGTTCTCAAATGTTGCGAATCAAGAACAAGGCAACACAATTGTTAATTATTAGGGAACTTCGTCTTCCGAAGCATTATCTTCCCATGGATATAATGGTCATCAGACGAAGGTCATGAAGGACATACCTCCATCATTTAATGTGTAAACACAAATGCAAAAGAATGAGGATAGTAACTGCATCTCGTTAATTCATCCATATTTGCATTCTATAAAACTTGTATAAATATTAACAGAATTCATATTACATTGATACCTTCGGCTTGCTCGAAGGTGAAGATGCGAGAGAGTGATTACAATACAGTGTGAATAGTACGGTGTTACTGTTCATCTATTTATAGGCATGGGACGCATCCTGGGTGAAATTACATTCATGACCCTCAACATTTATCTACATACAACCTAGATTACTAAGGTCTATCTGGTCTTTTCTTCTTCTGTTTGACTTGAACCGAAGCTGATTGTGACACCCCAGTGTCACTCACGGTTTTTCTCAAAAGCCAAACCAAGAACCATCATTTTATGTGAACCAAAGTAAGCATGAGCAACAAAACAATTTAAGTGAGAAAGAATTCACCAAGTATATACTTAAAAGTGTCATGATCAAAGCAATTGAGTCCTTTAAAAGACAAGATTGTGCAACCCTAATTAAAAACCCTAAATGAGCCCCATGAGCAAAATTCAAGAAAGTAAGAAAAAGGGAGTGAAAAGTTTAAAATTTTGAGTTGAGCCAATTATATAAGTTAAAGTATGTTTATTAAGCAACAAGAAAGATTAAGAGGGCTTAGCCAAAATAATTCAATTAAATCCCCAAATCAGCCCTTGATCTATGAACCCTTGGGAAATTCAGATTTCTGAATTTCTAGGAATTCAGACCTCTTCTCAAAGTTCATCTGTGTTCTCTGCTTTTCAAAACTCGAAGCCAGAAGATCCAAATACCAAAGTCGTGCCAAATTACCTTGAACACATTCTGGGAAAGTTTGAACTCAAACCAAATTCATTTGACACGATTTTGGCGCAGCTTAACCTCGGGACCAGGCATTCTGACACTGGCACCTTGGTGACGCTACAACTCCCTGTCCCTAGCCTAAAACCGCACGTCGTCCATACACAAAAGACAAAGCTTGGTCTAGTGAACAAATCCCTTGCAGTGATCTTGCCCAAATTCGCGAAGATTTGCTCCCAATCGGCGCTTGAATAGGGGCAGAGGCAACGGGAACACGTGTTCGACCGTGGCTGACACCCCGGTTCACGCCCGTTCGCGCACCGCGCCTTCCCAGTGCACGCCCGCGCGCACTCGCCGGTCCACGACCGCCCGTGCACCGCGCCGTGCCTATAAAGCCTCCCCAGGCGCACCTCACTTCGCCCCGCATTCACCCTCGCCGGCCAGCCACTTTCCCTTAGCTCCGGCGAGCTCAATTCCGCCCGCCATTGCCGCCAGGGCTTCGGCCACCGTGGCCAGCCCACCCCAGCCATCCTCCAGGCAAGCCAGTGCTTCGGCTAGCTCCGCTAGTAGCCCGTGAAACTTGCCAAGCCCTCGGACCCGGCCGGACTTCACCGGAGGCCCGAGATTGACTTCATCGGACTTCGGTCTTCCGCCGCCGCGCGTGGACCGAGCTATCCAGTGAGTCTCCGCCCAATTCCTTGTGCTCATGTCTTCTCTGGCACCCCGTGGTCCTCCCTGACCCATTTGATTGAACTATCTCGCCGTGACCAGGCCGGTCTCCTCGCCGCCGACGAGCATCCCCGCCTGCGCACGTGGACCGACCGACTCCGGCCATCTCCGACGGCGTTCTGCACACCGTTGTGATCCCCAAGACCTCCCCTTCATCCTCGACCGCTTCACCGGAACAGTCTCGCCGCCGGTAAGCCCCTCCGCCCTTTTCTCCGCCGCGGCTACTGTTTGAGGTAGAAGAAGGACCTCGGGTTAGGTTTTGTAGAACCCGAGGGGTTTTCTGTAATGTCAGAGACTCATGTGAATAGTAGCTTAAGGACTGATTCGCGAAGAAAACTTAGAAAACACGCCAGGGACCACAGTGCAAAGTGGATTTTCATTTAATCAATTCTGTTATTCTTTTTAAAATAACCAAAGAACTTGTAAAATTCATAACTTGATGAATTCCTAATCAAAAGATGTCAAACCAATTTTGCTAGCTCCTGTATATTATAATCTATTATTTAAAAATAGTAGACCCTATACTTTTTGTTTAAAATTTTAGAGTTTAAAATTAAAAATAGAAACCCACTAAACCTTATTTAATCAAGGAAAATTAGTTTTTCTTCTGTACTAGACTTAAGAAAATTTGTGGGTATTCAAACCTCTTTTAGACACTGTTTAAAAATAGTAGGAACCCCAGCATTAGAAATTATGATGTAGTTTCTCATTTAAAGATGTTTTGTCCAAAACTTAGAGAAAATCAGAAAGACATTAGAAATTAATGAACAGTGATTAATATTATTTTTCCTAGTTTACTTATGTAACAGAGAACTCAGGAAAAATGCAGAGGCCATTAATTTGGACCAGTTTTAAATTAAAATGATTTGTTTAGCCCAAATAAGACTGAAAATCAATTATTAAAGAGGCAAAAATATAACCAAAATGCTTAACAAAAATCCAGTGGACTTATAACCACCAGAGCCCCACTACAAAAATACAGAGCACCTCAGCCCAACTTTTTAAGTAAGGGAAATAAATGTAAAGGGATAATAAGGCATTTTCCAACTAAATCATGAACAACCTCAAATAATGTGATAATGGGCAACCAAAAATTAACTAAGTCCATGATGAGGTAAGCTACCAGAGAAAAATGCAAACCCATGAAAAAGAAAGCAAACTCTTACCAATTGCTAATGATTTAAGAGAAAGGCCATTTAATTCAAATAATGCATACCACCCCTTCCCTTAAGCAAAAAGATGCCAAACTTCAGAATGATTGCTCTTGCACAAAATAATAACCAAGAAAAATAAGAACTCTGTTGTTTGATGTTTTTCCAATATAGTGGTAGTAGAAAGCACCCATTTGGCTAGAAACTTGAGAAAACCATAGAAAAATAATTAAAAGGTATTAATGACTAGAAATTTGTATCAAGTCATGTTATAACACCTAAAAGCCAGCAAAAATAAGTTCTGAAGAATTACCCACTGTTAAATAGTAGTTGTAGTTCAAAGCACCCCTTCTGCCCTAGAGTTTAATAATTTTGTGCAGAGAAAACTATTCACTTTCTGATCTCCAAATTTTGAGACAGAGAAACACACACCAGTAGCAAGCCACTATAATTTTTGCAGAATTTTTAGAATTTTATAAAAGCCACTTGTAGTTCAAACCTACTCCAAAACATTAAAGAAAATAAAAGAAAAGGAAAGAAGAAATAAACCCCACCTCAATAAGTCTAACTTGAGTACTTATCATATATCCCTAAGGCTTAAAAAGAATTCAGTGGAACCCCAAAATTTAAACCTACCACTTACCTTAGCTAAATTTGAACCAGTTTACCAAGTATACCACCCAAGGGTCTTGCATAAGAAAAGTTAACTTTGTTTAACTCAAGAAAGATCATACACCTTTAAAGTTGTGATTTCTAAAAGCACATATCATATCATGCATATATATTACGCATTGCATTCATTAGATTGTAATCTTCCCGACGGAGAGTACGTGCTCATCCCCGAGCAAGGACCTGTCCAAGAGGAGGACCAGGAGCAGGCTTCAGAGGCTGCTATTGAGGATCTCCCCGCAGCCCCAGCAATTGAAGGCAAGCCCCGGTCTTATGCATAACCATGTTATTATATGCTACTTTACTACACATAATGCTTGTATGTTTGTAATGTGCACTTAAGTGTAGGAGTTGCTTGAAACCTCTAGATGCATGAACTTAGGACTCCTTTTTGAGATGAATACTAGTATGCTAAGTCGAGTAGCTGCTTGCTAATTAGGATCTCGGTAGAAGTCGAGTGATTTTTCTAGCACTCGAGCGAGGTCAGGAATTGATTGTATTCATCTTGATAATGGGATATATGTTGGTCTATGGACTTGGATCCAGGGAGGATGCCTTGTCTATGAGACGGGAAAATGAATTAAGGATTAATGTGTGGATACCTGAGTCAAGCTTTTGAACGTACTAAGCACATGCCGGGAAAAATGGTAACCGGTAAACCTAGTACCTGAGTGAAGCCGGGCGTGGACTTTATCCCTCATGCGACCTGAGACTGGGTCTCCCATGCTAGCTATGGTGGGTACAAGTGCGGTCACTGCACGGCGGCAGCCGGGGTCAGTGGAGCATTGTATGCCAAGGCGGTGAGGCCTGGACGCGAACGGGGAATCGATGGGGACGGTTGTCATGTGCAGGGTCGGAGTACCCTGACATGCCGTGTGTTTAGGTTTACCTTGCAAGGTTAAAACTCGATTCGAATCGTCTGCTTCTCGCAGCTAATGAGACTGCTTGATTCCTTGTACTGCATCGAGTAAAAAGTGAAATGTGGTTACATGAGATAACTTGTTGATTGAATTAATTGATTGTTACCATGTATGCTTAGAAGGAGCAAATCTAGCTAAGTTAATGATGGTAGAAATTGAAAAGCTAAAAGTTGATTTTAGAAACAGCTAGTGCTTTTGGCAAACCAAACCCCTCAGCCAAACAGCTGCATAGTCTAGAGGTAGAGGAGTAGACTCCTCACACCGGGTAAGTCTAGCTGAGTATTAGTATACTCAGCCTTGCTTGTGGCACCCTTTTTGCAGGTACCATGCAGGAATTGGTTGATGGTGTGACTTGGCCTACCACCCTGCCACCGGGTTGGACGATCGAGTGGGATGTTGCTCCGGCAGGAGAGGAGCATGAGGAGTAGTGGGCTAGGCCTTGCCCATTTCCTCATTACCGACGACATCGATTATCCGCTGCACTTTACTTTATGAACTTTATTTGCTACTCAAGAACTCCGATTTATGTAATAATTCAGTACTTAATTTGAGGTTTCCTGTTTTATTGTATTTCTTCTGTGACTCACCTTCGAGTGAGATTGCGGAATTTGATCCTGGTTAAGTGGCTCTATCAGACTAGATCTGAAGGACTGACGGGTTATTCCGATTTAAGTGTGTCACGGCCCTTGAGGCGTGACTTAGGCACTTAAGCTGGAATAATTCGGGTGGTTCTGCCACAGCTGGTATCGGAGCAAATTCCACCACAGAGAAGGACAATAAACCATGAATACCAATTTTCAAAATCTAAAACTTGCTTAGAAACTGCTATAGATCGTCAGGACTAGACCGCTAGACCTAGGACGAAAGGCCTTAGGCATAGAGGGAGGGAGAAATAGGTGGCTAATTAGTTAGGCCCCGTGGGCCAATACATATATTAAGGATGCTCTAAAAAGGCACCCTATTTTCTTTTTGAGAGGCAACGTTTCTTCCAGCATGCATGCATTATAAAACATAAAGAGGAATTAAAATTTGAGCTAACCCCTTTTTCTTTAAAACCATCCGGGCTCTCTTTTTCTTTTTCCTTCCACCATAATCTTTATCTCTGATTCCCTTCCGCAGATGAATTCACCCACCCCCGCCAGTGGAGGAGACTCTCGTTTCAGTTCTGACTTCCTTTCTCGCGATGGCTTTCCCTCCATCTTGTGGGAAGTGCTTAACTCCGCCGGTTACCCTACGCCCCCTTTGTACACGGTGCAGTTGTATGAGGAGCATCGGGTACTTCGTTGTCGGGTCTGGCTGACTTTGGAGGCTCATCCCCTTCAGCCGGGTTGGCGTTCTCTTGACTCTGAGACGATTGGACTCAGGACGGACGACACCGTTGAGGCAGCAGCCATGAAGGCTCTGACGACTTTCTGTGGCTACCATCCCCTGGAGATGGTGATGCACCCCTTGGGGCTCTTCCCTGCTGAGAAGAAGGATGATCCCATGTGGTGTAACCGCGTGAGCCATGTGAAGGATGTGTGGGCAATGTATCCTGACTTGGTTGGGAGGGTCACCGTTCAGTGCATGAGTGCGCTGTACCGCCTTCAGGCCCTTCAGAGCGATGCTATGGCACTTCTTGCTAACACCGCTCAGACTGCCAAGCTCACTCTCGACAGTCGGGAAGATTTTGTGGTCGACCTATCCACAGAGTTGGTGGAGAAGGATCTGCAGGTGGAGAGGCTGCGCCAGCGTATCGCTACCTTGGAGCAGCAAGTGGAGATCCGAGACAACACTATTGATGTCTTGGAGAACCAGCTTCACGATGTGCAGAGGGAACTCGAGGAAGCAAATGACCACTTGGACATGCACCACCTGGAGATGGAGGCCAATGAAGCAGGAAGCGAGGGAGAAGAGGCTCCCGAGGAGCTAGGACCAGCCCCTGGTGCCAATGGGACTACCTCCGCGATGCCTCCTTCACCCGTATCCAGTGTCGCTTCCACCGCTCAGGGTTAAGCAGTCGCTTTGACGTTTTTAGGTGGAGAGAAACCTATGCGAGCTTAGTAGTATCACATTTTGGACTAGGCTTGTGGGTACTTTCCCCTGATTAATGTAACCCTGTAAACTTTTGAAATCTGTGGGATCTTGTCACCATGTTATCTTCATTTCGAACCTAATATTATGATTATGGCATTTTTCCTCCCATATGAGATGATATCTTGCCGTTTGAAACTGTGAGTTGGGATAACAATGGCGACAATCTCTGTTTTCAGATGGCAGCTAGGCAGCGTCGCGGGCATAACGAGCAAGCTCCCCCGCCACCTCCTCCAGCTCCCACAGTGCAGGAGCTGATGGCCCAGCAGAATGAGATTCTGCGACAGCTCTTGCAGCGCCAGCCCCACCCCCAGCATCATGGTGGAGGCCAGCATCAGCGACCTCCGGCTATGGCAACTTACTAGGAGTTTCTGAGCACGCAGCCGCCCTTGTTCACCAAGGCAGAGGATCCGTTGGACGCCGACGTGTGGCTTCGCGTCGTCGAGTCCAAGTTTCCCCTCCTCACAGGAGACTGCCCTGATGCTACCAAGACCCGCTTCGCCGCGCAGCAGCTTCGCGGATCTGCTCGGACTTGGTGGGACCACTTCCGTGCTATGCTCCCCGCTGATCGTGAGGTATCTTGGGAGGAATTCAAGACTGCCTTCAGAGGACACCACATTCCAGCTGGCATTCTTGATCGGAAGCTAAATGAATTTCTGGCCCTCAATCAAGGAACCCGCACGGTACTGCAGTATGCGCAAGCCTTCAACGACTTATGCCAGTATGCAGGGTATCATGCTGATTCTGATGAGAAGAAGAGGGATCGCTTCCGCAGGGGTCTCAATACCAAGTTGCGGGAACGCCTCAACACTGTCCGGGCTGATAGCTTCAATGAGTTGGTCAATATGGCCATCTCCCAGGAGGATTGCATTGTTGCTCACCGGGCAGAGAAGAAGAGAAAGGCACCAATGGCAGCACCATCCGTTCAGGCTCAGAGGTTCCGGATTGTTTCCCACAATCAGAGCAGGGGTTTTCAGCAGCAGGCAGGCAGATGGGTGATCAGGCCACCTCAGCAGCAGCAGCAGCCGGCACCCAACCGCTACCCAGCTCCCGCCCCAAGGAACAATCAGCCTCCGCAGCAGCAGTTCCGCCAGGGCAATGGGAACAAGTGTTTCACTTGTGGTAATGTGGGCCACTATGCCAAGAATTGTCCCAGGAACCAGCAGAGGCAGATGCCAGCACCAAATCAAGACAAGGGAAGAAAGCAGAAGGTGCAAGTCAGGCAAGGGAAGCTCAACTTCACTGCTCTAGAGGAAGTGCCAGAAGGAGCTCCTATCATGACCGGTACCTTTTCAGTTTATAATCAACCTGCTTTAATTCTGTTTGATTCTGGTGCATCTCATAGTTTCATTAGCCAAAAGTTCAGTGCTAAATGCAAACTGCCATTTTCTCACTCAAAAGGGTCATTCATGATAGTCACACCTGGGGGTAAAATTGCAACTAATCAATTAAACCAAAGTGTGCCTATTCAACTGGGAAGCCACATTATCAAAACCACTCTTCTTGTGTTGGGATTGGAAAATGTGGACATTATTCTAGGGGCAAATTGGATGACCTTGCACCAAGTTTTGCTTGATGTAGCCAGTCGTACCGTGGAAGTTAATTCCCCTTTCTGCGGGAATTTCACTTTGATTTTGCCTAGTCAGGGTTCTACTCGGTCGTGTGCTTTCTCTATGATGGAGTTACCCCTGAAGAAGATCCCAGTGGTCTGTGAGTATGCAGATGTCTTTCCTGATGAATTGCCAGGAATGCCACCGGACCGGGATATTGAATTCGCCATCGAGTTGCAACCGGGAACGGCCCCAATTTCCAAGAGGCCCTACCGAATGCCACCCGCTGAGTTGGCAGAGTTGAAGAAGCAATTGCAAGAGTTGCTGGATAAGGGTTTTATTCGCCCAAGCACTTCGCCTTGGGGATGTCCAGCACTGTTTGTGAAGAAGAAGGATGAAAGCTTGAGGCTGTGTATAGATTACCGCCCTCTTAATGCGGTAACTATCAAGAACAAGTATCCTTTGCCTCGTATTGATGTTCTTTTTGACCAGTTGGTCGGGGCCAAGGTGTTTTCCAAGATAGACCTTCGCTCTGGCTACCATTAGATCAAAATACGAGCAAGTGATATTCCGAAGACGGCATTCTCAACCAGATATGGGCTATATGAATTCTTGGTGATGTCATTCGGGTTGACAAATGCACCAGCATATTTCATGTATCTGATGTATTCTGTTTTTATGCCGGAATTAGACAAGTTCGTGGTGGTTTTCATCGATGATATTCTGGTGTACTCAAAGAACGAAGAAGAACATGCCGGGCATTTGCATGTAGTGCTTCAACGTCTGCGAGAGCACCACCTTTATGCCAAGTTATCCAAGTGTGATTTTTGGCTAAAGGAAATCAAATTCTTGGGTCACACTATCTCTCAGGCTGGAATAGCTGTTGATCCGGATAAAGTGCAAGAGGTGATGAATTGGAGGCCACCAACAACTGTTCGCCAGATTCGGAGTTTTCTGGGATTAGCTAGTTATTACCGAAGATTTATTCCGGACTTCTCTCGAATTGCAAAGCCTATTACTGAGTTGCTGAAGAAAGAAGTCAAATTTGTGTGGAGTTAGAAGTGCGAGGATGCCTTCCATGCATTAAGGCAGCATCTGACCACAGCACTAGTATTGGCGCAACTCGACAGCAGCAAACCTTTTGATGTATATTGTGATGCCTCGGGCACCGGGCTAGGTTGTGTCTTGATGCAAGACAACCGAGTCATTGCTTATGCCTCAAGAGCACTCAGGTCTCATGAGCAAAATTATCCCACTCATGACCTTGAGTTAGCAGCAGTGGTTCATGCATTGAAGATGTGGAGGCACTATCTAATGGGAACCCACCGCAACATCTTCACTGATCATAAGAGCCTTAAGTACATATTTACTCAGGCTGATCTTAACATGAGGCAGAGAAGATGGCTAGAGCTGATCAAGGATTATGACCTGGAGGTACATTATCACCCAGGGAAGGCTAATGTGGTAGCTGATGCCTTGAGTCGGAAGTTGCAGTGCAACTGTGTTCTGATGGATTCTCGCATTAACACCTTGTGTGATGAGTTGAGCAAGATGCAAATTGAAGTGATTCCTTCTGGTTCTTTGTCTCACATTTCTGTTGAGCCAGCTTTGCAAGACCAGATTATCATGGCCCAGCTCAGTGACAAGGGAGTGCAGATTATCAAGAAGAATCTCCATCAGAAGGTTGAGAAGTATAATTGTTTCCGCCAGGATGAGAAGGGTGTGTTATGGTTCAAAAGCAGATTGGTAATTCCTAAGGACCAGGATCTCAAGAGGAAAATTTTGGATGAAGCTCATCTCTCCAAATTCTCTATGCATCCGGGAAGCACCAAGATGTACCATGATTTGAAGCCTTTGTACTGGTGGACCAGAATGAAGAGGGAGATTGCCCAGTATGTATCAGAATTTGACACCTATCAGAGGATAAAGGCAAGCCACTTGAAGTCAGCTGGAGCTTTGCAACCACTATCTGTACCTTCATGGAAGTGGGACGACATCAGCATGGATTTCATTGTGGGTCTACCCAACACCTCTCGTCATCATGATTCAATTTGGGTTATTGTGGACCGATTGACGAATGTGGCGCATTTTCTTCCTGTGCACACCACTGATAAGGCTCAGAAGTATGCAGAATTGTATATCGACCGGATCGTGTGTTTGCACGGATTACCTCGGACCATTGTTTCTGACCGAGGAGCCCAATTTGTTGCCAGATTTTGTGAACAATTGCAAGAGTCTTTGGGAACCAAGCTAATCAGGAGTTCAGCTTACCACCCACAGACTGATGGTCAGACGGAAAGGGTAAACCAAATCCTGGAAGATATGCTGAGAGCATGTGCGATCGATTGTGGCAAGAACTGGGATAAGCACCTCTCCTTGGCAGAGTTCGCTTATAACAATAGTTATCAATCCAGCCTAAAGATGGCACCTTTTGAAGCTCTCTATGGAAGAAGGTGCAGGACACCACTCAATTGGTCTCAGCCTGGTGAAAGAGAAGTTTTTGGACCTGACTTAGTGACTGAAGCCGAAAGGAAGGTGAAGCTAATCAGGAAGAATCTAGAAGCTGCTCAGGCCAGGCAGAAGAGCTATCATGATAGAAGAAGGAAACCTCTCCAGTTCGAGGTGGGAAGTTTTGTATACCTCAAGGTATCACCCACCAAGGGAGTGCAGAGGTTTGGGATCAAAGGCAAGCTAGCCCCTCATTACGTTGGACCTTATGAGATCATAGAAGCATGTGGACCCGTGGCATACAAGCTGAAGTTACCTTCAAAGATGTCTGCCATTCACAGTGTTTTTCATGTATCTCAGCTGAAGAAGTGTGTTCGATTGCCGACTGAGATCATAGCAGAACTAGAATTGGAGATAGAGCCAGATCTATCGTACCAAGAGTACCCCTCCAAGATTTTGGATTGCAAGGAAAGATCAACTCGGGCTAAATCGATCAAGATGTTCAAGGTCCAGTGGAGTAATCACTCAGAGGAGGAAGCTACTTGGGAAACCGAGGAATTCCTGAGATCCAACTTCCCCGATTGCCTACCTAAGGAAGCTGGTACGTAATCACCCCTAACCCCTCCTCCTGCCTTTCGAATCTAATTTCCAAAAATATGATCTTAATTCAGAATGAAGTAACCATAAAGTAAAACTTAAAAGGACTTCCTTCTGAAGTTGCAAAGAGAATGACATTCGAAGAGCAGTTTTGCCCTAATAATGGCAATCATCACCCTTTTTCCTATCAGTCTCACCCTTCGCTTTACCCCGGGAGGACTCTGGCCCGAATCTCGGGACGAGATTCCTTTAAGGGGGGAAGGCTGTGACACCCCAGTGTCACTCAGGGTTTTTCTCAAAAGCCAAACCAAGAACCATCATTTTATGTGAACCAAAGTAAGCATGAGCAACAAAACAATTTAAGTGAGAAAGAATTCACCAAGTATATACTTAAAAGTGTCATGATCAAAGCAATTGAGTCCTTTAAAAGACAAGATTGTGCAACCCTAATTAAAAACCCTAAATGAGCCCCATGAGCAAAATTCAAGAAAGTAAGAAAAAGGGAGTGAAAAGTTTAAAATTTTGAGTTGAGCCAATTATATAAGTTAAAGTATGTTTATTAAGCAACAAGAAAGATTGAGAGGGCTTAGCCAAAATAATTCAATTAAATCCCCAAATCAGCCCTTGATCTATGAACCCTTGGGAAATTCAGATTTCTGAATTTCTAGGAATTCAGACCTCTTCTCAAAGTTCATCTGTGTTCTCTGCTTTTCAAAACTCGAAGCCAGAAGATCCAAATACCAAAGTCGTGCCAAATTACCTTGAACACATTCTGGGAAAGTTTGAACTCAAACCAAATTCATTTGACACGATTTTGGCGCAGCTTAACCTCGGGACCAGGCATTCTGACACTGGCACCTTGGTGACGCTACAACTCCCTGTCCCTAGCCTAAAACCGCACGTCGTCCATACATAAAAGACAAAGCTTGGTCTGGTGAACAAATCCCTTGCAGTGATCTTGCCCAAATTCGCGAAGATTTGCTCCCAATCGGCGCTTGAACAGGGGCAGAGGCAACGGGAACACGTGTTCGGCCGTGGCTGACACCCCGGTTCACGCCCGTTCGCGCACCGCGCCTTCCCAGTGCACGCCCGCGCGCACTCGCCGGTCCACGACCGCCCGTGCACCGCGCCGTGCCTATAAAGCCTCCCCAGGCGCACCTCACTTCGCCCCGCACTCACCCTCACCGGCCAGCCACTTTCCCTTAGCTCCGGCGAGCTCAATTCCGCCCGCCATTGCCGCCAGGGCTTCGGCCACCGTGGCCAGCCCACCCCAGCCATCCTCCAGGCAAGCCAGTGCTTCGGCTAGCTCCGCCAGTAGCCCGTGAAACTTGCCAAGCCCTCGGACCCGGCCGGACTTCACCGGAGGCCCGAGATTGACTTCACCGGACTTCGGTCTTCCGCCGCCGCGCGTGGACCGAGCTATCCAGTGAGTCTCCGCCCAATTCCTTGCGCTCATGTCTTCTCTGGCACCCCGTGGTCCTTCCTGACCCATTTGATTGAACTATCTCGCCGTGACCAGGCCGGTCTCCTCGCCGCCGACGAGCATCCCCGCCTGCGCGCGTGGACCGACCGACTCCGGCCATCTCCGACGGCGTTCCGCACACCGTTGTGATCCCCAAGACCTCCCCTTCATCCTCGACCACTTCACCGGAACAGTCTCGCCGCCGGTAAGCCCCTCCGCCCTTTTCTCCGCCGCGGCTACTGTTTGAGGTAGAAGAAGGACCTCGGGTTAGGTTTTGTAGAACCCGAGGGGTTTTCTGTAATGTCAGAGATTCATGTGAATAGTAGCTTAAGGACTGATTCGCGAAGAAAACTTAGAAAACACGCCAGGGACCCCAGTGCAAAGTGGATTTTCATTTAATCAATTCTGTTATTCTTTTTAAAATAACCAAAGAACTTGTAAAATTCATAACTTGATGAATTCCTAATCAAAAGATGTCAAACCAATTTTGCTAGCTCCTGTATATTATAATCTATCATTTAAAAATAGTAGACCCTATACTTTCTGTTTAAAATTAAAAACAGAAACCCACTAAACCTTATTTAATCAAGGAAAATTAGTTTTTCTTCTATACTAGACATAAGAAAATTTGTGGGTATTCAAACCTCTTTTAGACACTGTTTAAAAATACTAGGAACCCCAGCATTAGAAATTATGATGTAGTTTCTCATTTAAAGATGTTTTGTCCAAAACTTAGAGAAAATCAGAAAGACATTAGAAATTAATGAACAGTGATTAATATTATTTTTCCTAGTTTACTTATGTAACAGAGAACTCAGGAAAAATGCAGAGGCCATTAATTTGGACCAGTTTTAAATTAAAATGATTTGTTTAGCCCAAATAAGACTGAAAATCAATTATTAAAGAGGCAAAACTATAACCAAAATGCTTAACAAAAATCCAGTGGACTTATAACCACCAGAGCCCCACTACAAAAATACAGAGCACCTCAGCCCAACTTTTTAAGTAAGGGAAATAAATGTAAAGGGATAATAAGGCATTTTCCAACTAAATCATGAACAACCTCAAATAATGTGATAATGGGAAACCAAAAATTAACTAAGTCCATGATGAGGTAAGCTACCAGAGAAAAATGCAAACCCATGAAAAAGAAAGCAAACTCTTACCAATTGCTAATGATTTAAGAGAAAGGCCATTTAATTCAAATAATGCATACCACCCCTTCCCTTAAGCAAAAAGATGCCAAACTTCAGAATGATTGCTCTTGCACAAAATAATAACCAAGAAAAATAAGAACTCTGTTGTTTGATGTTTTTCCAATATAGTGGTAGTAGAAAGCACCCATTTGGCTAGAAACTTGAGAAAACCATAGAAAAATAATTAAAAGGTATTAATGACTAGAAATTTGTATCAAGTCATGTTATAACACCTAAAAGCCAGCAAAAATAAGTTCTGAAGAATTACCCACTGTTAAATAGTAGTTGTAGTTCAAAGCACCCCTTCTGCCCTAGAGTTTAATAATTTTGTGCAGAGAAAACTATTCACTTTCTGATCCCCAAATTTTGAGACAGAGAAACACACACCAGTAGCAAGCCACTGTAATTTTTCCAGAATTTTTAGAATTTTATAAAAGCCACTTGTAGTTCAAACCTACTCCAAAACATTAAAGAAAATAAAAGAAAAGGAAAGAAGAAATAAACCCCACCTCAATAAGTCTAACTTGAGTACTTATCATATATCCCTAAGACTTAAAAAGAATTCAGTGGAACCCCAAAATTTAAACCTACCACTTACCTTAGCTAAATTTGAACCAGTTTACCAAGTATACCACCCAAGGGTCTTGCATAAGAAAAGTTAACTTTGTTTAACTCAAGAAAGATCATACACCTTTAAAGTTGTGATTTCTAAAAGCACATATCATATCATGCATATATCTTACGCATTGCATTCATTAGATTGTAATCTTGCCGACGGAGAGTACGTGCTCATCCCCGAGCAAGGACCTGTCCAAGAGGAGGACCAGGAGCAGGCTTCAGAGGCTGCTATTGAGGATCTCCCCGCAGCCCCAGCAATTGAAGGCAAGCCCCGGTCTTATGCATAACCATGTTATTATATGCTACTTTACTACACATAATGCTTGTATGTTTGTAATGTGCACTTAAGTGTAGGAGTTGCTTGAAACCTCTAGATGCATGAACTTAGGACTCCTTTTTGAGATGAATACTAGTATGCTAAGTCGAGTAGCTGCTTGCTAATTAGGATCTCGGTAGAAGTCGAGTGATTTTTCTAGCACTCGCGCGAGGTCTGGAATTGATTGTATTCATCTTGATAATGGGATATATGTTGGTCTATGGACTTGGATCCAGGGAGGATGCCTTGTCTATGAGACGGGAAAATGAATTAAGGATTAATGTGTGGATACCTGAGTCAAGCTTTTGAACGTACTAAGCACATGCCGGGAAAAATGGTAACCGGTAAACCTAGTACCTGAGTGAAGCCGGGCGCGGACTTTATCCCTCATGCGACCTGAGACTGGGTCTCCCATGCTAGCTATGGTGGGTACAAGTGCGGTCACTGCACGGCGGCAGCCGGGGTCAGTGGAGCATTGTATGCCAAGGCGGTGAGGCCTAGACGCGAACAGGGAATCGATGGGGACGGTTGTCATGTGCAGGGTCGGAGTACCCTGACATGCCGTGTGTTTAGGTTTACCTTGCAAGGTTAAAACTCGATTCGAATCGTCTGCTTCTCGCAGCTAATGAGACTGCTTGATTCCTTGTACTGCATCGAGTAAAAAGTGAAATGTGGTTACATGAGATAACTTGTTGATTGAACTAATTGATTGTTACCATGTATGCTTAGAAGGAGCAAATCTAGCTAAGTTAATGATGGTAGAAATTGAAAAGCTAAAAGTTGATTTTAGAAACATCTAGTGCTTTTGGCAAACCAAACCCCTCAGCCAAACAGCTGCATAGTCTAGAGGTAGAGGAGTAGACTCCTCACACCGGGTAAGTCTAGCTGAGTATTAGTATACTCAGCCTTGCTTGTGGCACCCTTTTTGCAGGTACCATGCAGGAATTGGTTGATGGTGTGACTTGGCCTACCACCCTGCCACCGGGTTGGACGGTCGAGTGGGATGTTGCTCCGGCAGGAGAGGAGCATGAGGAGTAGTGGGCTAGGCCTTGCCCATTTCCTCATTACCGACGACATCGATTATCCGCTGCACTTTACTTTATGAACTTTATTTGCTACTCAAGAACTCCGATTTATGTAATAATTTAGTACTTAATTTGAGGTTTCCTGTTTTATTGTATTTCTTATGTGACTCACCTTCGAGTGAGATTGTGGAATTTGATCCTGGTTAAGTGGCTCTATCAGACTAGATCTGAAGGACTGACGGGTTATTCCGATTTAAGTGTGTCACGGCCCTTGAGGCGTGACTTAGGCACTTAAGCTGGAATAATTCGGGTGGTTCTGCCACAGCTGGTATCGGAGCAAATTCCACCACAGAGAAGGACAATAAACCATAAATACCAATTTTCAAAATCTAAAACTTGCTTAGAAACTGCTATAGATCGTCAGGACTAGACCGCTAGACCTAGGACGAAAGGCCTTAGGCATAGAGGGAGGGAGAAATAGGTGGCTAATTAATTAGGCCCCGTGGGCCAATACTTATATTAAGGATGCCCTAAAAAGGCACCCTATTTTCTTTTTGAGAGGCAACGTTTCTTCCAGCATGCATGCATTATAAAACATAAAGAGGAATTAAAATTTGAGCTAACCCCTTTTTCTTTTAAACCATCCGGGCTCTCTTTTTCTTTTTCCTTCCACCATAATCTTTATCTCTGATTCCCTTCCGCAGATGAATTCACCCACCCCCGCCAGTGGAGGAGACTCTCGTTTCAGTTCTGACTTCCTTTCTCGCGATGGCTTTCCCTCCATCTTGTGGGAAGTGCTTAACTCCGCCGGTTACCCTACGCCCTTTGTACATGGTGCAGTTGTATGAGGAGCATCGGGTACCTCGTTGTCGGGTCTGGCTGACTTTGGAGGCTCATCCCCTTCAGCCGGGTTGGCGTTCTCTTGACTCTGAGACGATTGGACTCAGGACGGACGACACCGTTGACGCAGCAGCCATGAAGACTCTGACGACTTTCTGTGGCTACCATCCCCTGGAGATGGTGATGCACCCCTTGGGGCTCTTCCCTGCTGAGAAGAAGGATGATCCCATGTGGTGTAACCGCGTGAGCCATGTGAAGGATGTGTGGGCAATGTATCCTGACTTGGTTGGGAGGGTCACCGTTCAGTGCATGAGTGCGCTGAACCGCCTTCAGGCCCTTCAGAGCGATGCTATGGCACTTCTTGCTAACACCGCTCAGACTGCCAAGCTCACTCTTGACAGTCGGGAAGATTTTGTGGTCGACCTATCCACAGAGTTGGTGGAGAAGGATCTGCAGGTGGAGAGGCTGCGCCAGCGTATCGCTACCTTGGAGCAGCAAGTGGAGATCCGAGACAACACTATTGATGTCTTGGAGAACCAGCTTCACGATGTGCAGAGGGAACTCGAGGAAGCAAATGACCACTTGGACATGCACCACCTGGAGATGGAGGCCAATGAAGCAGGAAGCGAGGGAGAAGAGGCTCCCGAGGAGCTAGGACCAGCCCCTGGTGCCAATGGGACTACCTCCGCGATGCCTCCTTCACCCGTATCCAGTGTCGCTTCCACCGCTCAGGGTTAAGAAGTCGCTTTGACGTTTTTAGGTGGAGAGAAACCTATGCGAGCTTAGTAGTATCACATTTTGGACTAGGCTTGTGGGTACTTTCCCCTGATTAATGTAACCCTGTAAACTTTTGAAATCTGTGGGATCTTGTCACCATGTTATCTTCATTTCGAACCTAATATTATGATTATGGCATTTTTCCTCCCATATGAGATGATATCTTGCCGTTCGAAACTGTGAGTTGGGATAACAATGGCGACAATCTCTGTTTTCAGATGGCAGCTAGGCAGCGTCGCGGGCATAACGAGCAAGCTCCCCCGCCACCTCCTCCAGCTCCCACAGTGCAGGAGCTGATGGCCCAGCAGAATGAGATTCTGCGACAGCTCTTGCAGCGCCAGCCCCACCCCCAGCATCATGGTGGAGGCCAGCATCAGCGACCTCCGGCTATGGCAACTTACCAGGAGTTTCTGAGCATGTAGCCGCCCTTGTTCACCAAGGCAGAGGATCCGTTGGACGCCGACGTGTGGCTTCGCGTCGTCGAGTCCAAGTTTCCCCTCCTCACGGGAGACTGCCCTGATGCTACCAAGACCCGCTTCGCCGCGCAGCAGCTTCGCGGATCTGCTTGGACTTGGTGGGACCACTTCCGTGCTATGCTCCCCGCTGATCGTGAGGTATCTTGGGAGGAATTCAAGACTGCCTTCAGAGGACACCACATTCCAGCTGGCATTCTTGATCGGAAGCTAAATGAATTTCTGGCCCTCAATCAAGGAACCCGCACGGTACTGCAGTATGCGCAAGCCTTCAACGACTTATGCCAGTATGCAGGGTATCATGCTGATTCTGATGAGAAGAAGAGGGATCGCTTCCGCAGGGGTCTCAATACCAAGCTGCGGGAACGCCTCAACACTGTCCGGGCTGATAGCTTCAATGAGTTGGTCAATATGGCCATCTCCCAAGAGGATTGCATTGTTGCTCACCGGGCAGAGAAGAAGAGAAAGGCACCAATGGCAGCACCATCCGTTCAGGCTCAGAGGTTCCGGATTGTTTCCCACAATCAGAGCAGGGGTTTTCAGTAGCAGGCAGGCAGATGGGTGATCAGGCCACCTCAGCAGCAGCAGCAGCCGGCACCCAACCGCTACCCAGCTCCCGCCCCAAGGAACAATCAGCCTCCACAGCAGCAGCAGTTCCGCCAGGGCAATGGGAACAAGTGTTTCACTTGTGGCAATGTGGGCCACTATGCCAAGAATTGTCCCAGGAACCAGCAGAGGCAGATGCCAGCACCAAATCAAGACAAGGGAAGAAAGCAGAAGGTGCAAGTCAGGCAAGGGAAGCTCAACTTCACTGCTCTAGAGGAAGTGCCAGAAGGAGCTCCTATCATGACCGGTACCTTTTCAGTTTATAATCAACCTGCTTTAATTCTGTTTGATTCTGGTGCATCTCATAGTTTCATTAGCCAAAAGTTCAGTGCTAAATGCAAACTGCCATTTTCTCACTCAAAAGGGTCATTCATGATAGTCACACCTGGGGGTAAAATTGCAACTAATCAATTAAACCAAAGTGTGCCTATTCAACTGGGAAGCCACATTATCAAAACCACTCTTCTTGTGTTGGGATTGGAAAATGTGGACATTATTCTAGGGGCAAATTGGATGACCTTGCACCAAGTTGTGCTTGATGTAGCCAGTCGTACCGTGGAAGTTAATTCCCCTTTCTGCGGGAATTTCACTTTGATTTTGCCTAGTCAGGGTTCTACTCGGTCGTGTGCTTTCTCTATGACGGAGTTACCCCTGAAGAAGATCCCAGTGGTCTGTGAGTATGCAGATGTCTTTCCTGATGAATTGCCAGGAATGCCACCGGACCGGGATATTGAATTCGCCATCGAGTTGCAACCGGGAACGGCCCCAATTTCCAAGAGGCCCTACCGAATGCCACCCGCTGAGTTGGCAGAGTTGAAGAAGCAATTGCAAGAGTTGCTGGATAAGGGTTTTATTCGCCCAAGCACTTCGCCTTGGGGATGTCCAGCACTGTTTGTGAAGAAGAAGGATGAAAGCTTGAGGCTGTGTATAGATTACCGCCCTCTTAATGCGGTAACTATCAAGAACAAGTATCCTTTGCCTCGTATTGATGTTCTTTTTGACCAGTTGGTCGGGGCCAAGGTGTTTTCCAAGATAGACCTTCGCTCTGGCTACCATCAGATCAAAATACGAGCAAGTGATATTCCGAAGACGACATTCTCAACCAGATATGGGCTATATGAATTCTTGGCGATGTCATTCGGGCTGACAAATGCACCAGCATATTTCATGTATCTGATGAATTCTGTTTTTATGCCGGAATTGGACAAGTTCGTGGTGGTTTTCATCGATGATATTCTGGTGTACTCAAAGAACGAAGAAGAACATGCCGGGCATTTGCATGTAGTGCTTCAACGTCTATGAGAGCACCACCTTTATGCCAAGTTATCCAAGTGTGATTTTTGGCTAAAGGAAATCAAATTCTTGGGTCACACTATCTCTCAGGCTGGAATAGCTGTTGATCCGGATAAAGTGCAAGAGGTGATGAATTGGAGGCCACCAACAACTGTTCGCCAGATTCGGAGTTTTCTGGGATTAGCTGGTTATTACCGAAGATTTATTCCGGACTTCTCTCGAATTGCGAAGCCTATTACTGAGTTGCTGAAGAAAGAAGTCAAATTTGTGTGGAGTCAGAAGTGCGAGGATGCCTTCCATGCATTAAGGCAGCATCTGACCACAGCACCAGTATTGGCGCAACCCGACAGCAGCAAACCTTTTGATGTATATTGTGATGCCTCGGGCACCGGGCTAGGTTGTGTCTTGATGCAAGACAACCGAGTCATTGCTTATGCCTCAAGAGCACTCAGGTCTCATGAGCAAAATTATCCCACTCATGACCTTGAGTTAGCAGCAGTGGTTCATGCATTGAAGATGTGGAGGCACTATCTAATGGGAACCCACTGCAACATCTTCACTGATCATAAGAGCCTTAAGTACATTTTTACTCAGGCTGATCTTAACATGAGGCAGAGAAGATGGCTAGAGCTGATCAAGGATTATGACCTGGAGGTACATTATCACCCAGGGAAGGCTAATGTGGTAGCTGATGCCTTGAGTCGGAAGTTGCAGTGCAACTGTGTTCTGATGGATTCTCGCATTAACACCTTGTGTGATGAGTTGAGCAAGATGCAAATTGAAGTGATTCCTTCTGGTTCTTTGTCTCACATTTCTGTTGAGCCAGCTTTGCAAGACCAGATTATCATGGCCCAGCTCAGCGACAAGGGAGTGCAGATTATCAAGAAGAATCTCCATCAGAAGGTTGAGAAGTATAATTGTTTCCGCCAGGATGAGAAGGGTGTGTTATGGTTCAAAAGCAGATTGGTAATTCCTAAGGACCAGGATCTCAAGAGGAAAATTTTGGATGAAGCTCATCTCTCCAAATTCTCTATGCATCCGGAAAGCACCAAGATGTACCATGATTTGAAGCCTTTGTACTGGTGGACCAGAATGAAGAGGGAGATCGCCCAGTATGTATCAGAATGTGACACCTGTCAGAGGATAAAGGCAAGCCACTTGAAGTCAGCTGGAGCTTTGCAACCACTATCCGTACCTTCATGGAAGTGGGACGACATCAGCATGGATTTCATTGTGGGTCTACCCAACACCTCTCGTCATCATGATTCAATTTGGGTTATTGTGGACCGATTGACGAAAGTGGCGCATTTTCTTCCTGTGCACACCACTGATAAGGCTCAGAAGTATGCAGAATTGTATATCGACCGGATCGTGTGTTTGCACGGATTATCTCGGACCATTGTTTCTGACCGAGGAGCCTAATTTGTTGCCAGATTTTGGGAACAATTGCAAGAGTCTTTGGGAACCAAGCTAATCAGGAGTTCAGCTTACCACCCACAGACTGATGGTCAGACGGAAAGGGTAAACCAAATCCTGGAAGATATGCTGAGAGCGTGTGCGATCGATTGTGGCAAGAACTGGGATAAGCACCTCTCCTTGGCAGAGTTCGCTTATAACAATAGTTATCAATCCAGCCTAAAGATGGCACCTTTTGAAGCTCTCTATGGAAGAAGGTGCAGGACACCACTCAATTGGTCTCAGCCTGGTGAAAGAGAAGTTTTTGGACCTGACTTAGTGACTGAAGCCGAAAGGAAGGTTAAGCTAATCAGGAAGAATCTAGAAGCTGCTCAGGCCAGGCAGAAGAGCTATCATGATAGAAGAAGGAAACCTCTCCAGTTCGAGGTGGGAAGTTTTGTATACCTCAAGGTATCACCCACCAAGGGAGTGCAGAGGTTTGGGATCAAAGGCAAGCTAGCCCCTCGTTACGTTGGACCTTATGAGATCTTAGAAGCATGTGGACCCGTGGCATACAAGCTGAAGTTACCTTCAAAGATGTCTGCCATTCACAGTGTTTTTCATGTATCTCAGCTGAAGAAGTGTGTTCGATTGCCGACTGAGATCATAGCAGAACCAGAATTGGAGATAGAGCCAGATCTATCGTACCAAGAGTACCCCTCCAAGATTCTGGATTGCAAGGAAAGATCAACTCGGGCTAAATCGATCAAGATGTTCAAGGTCCAGTGGAGTAATCACTCAGAGGAGGAAGCTACTTGGGAAACCGAGGAATTCCTGAGATCCAACTTCCCCGATTGCCTACCTAAGGAAGCTGGTACGTAATCACCCCTAACCCCTCCTCCTGCCTTTCGAATCTAATTTCCAAAAATATGATCTTAATTCAGAATGAAGTAACCATAAAGTAAAACTTAAAAGGACTTCCTTCTGAAGTTGCAAAGAGAATGACATTCGAAGAGCAGTTTTGCCCTAATAATGGCAATCATCACCCTTTTTCCTATCAGTCTCACCCTTCGCTTTACCCCGGGAGGACTCTGGCCCGAATCTCGGGACGAGATTCCTTTAAGGGGGGAAGGCTGTGACACCCCAGTGTCACTCAGGGTTTTTCTCAAAAGCCAAACCAAGAACCATCATTTTATGTGAACCAAAGTAAGCATGAGCAACAAAACAATTTAAGTGAGAAAGAATTCACCAAGTATATACTTAAAAGTGTCATGATCAAAGCAATTGAGTCCTTTAAAAGACAAGATTGTGCAACCCTAATTAAAAACCCTAAATGAGCCCCATGAGCAAAATTCAAGAAAGTAAGAAAAAGGGAGTGAAAAGTTTAAAATTTTGAGTTGAGCCAATTATATTAGTTAAAGTATGTTTATTAAGCAACAAGAAAGATTGAGAGGGCTTAGCCAAAATAATTCAATTAAATCCCCAAATCAGCCCTTGATCTATGAACCCTTGGGAAATTCAGATTTCTGAATTTCTAGGAATTCAGACCTCTTCTCAAAGTTCATCTGTGTTCTCTGCTTTTCAAAACTCGAAGCCAGAAGATCCAAATACCAAAGTCGTGCCAAATTACCTTGAACACATTCTGGGAAAGTTTGAACTCAAACCAAATTCATTTGACACGATTTTGGTGCAGCTTAACCTCGGGACCAGGCATTCTGACACTGGCACCTTGGTGACGCTACAACTCCCTGTCCCTAGCCTAAAACCGCACGTCGTCCATACACAAAAGACAAAGCTTGGTCTGGTGAACAAATCCCTTGCAGTGATCTTGCCCAAATTCGCGAAGATTTGCTCCCAATCGGCGCTTGAACAGGGGCAGAGGCAACGGGAACACGTGTTCGACCGTGGCTGACACCCCGGTTCACGCCTGTTCGCGCACCGCGCCTTCCCAGTGCACGCCCGCGCGCACTCGCCGGTCCACGACCGCCCGTGCACCGCGCCATGCCTATAAAGCCTCCCCAGGCGCACCTCACTTCGCCCCGCACTCACCCTCACCGGCCAGCCACTTTCCCTTAGCTCCGGCGAGCTCAATTCCGCCCGCCATTGCCGCCAGGGCTTCGGCCACCGTGGCCAGCCCACCCCAGCCATCCTCCAGGCAAGCCAGTGCTTCGGCTAGCTCCGCCAGTAGCCCGTGAAACTTGCCAAGCCCTCGGACCCGGCCGGACTTCACCGGAGGCCCGAGATTGACTTCACCGGACTTCGGTCTTCCGCCGCCGCGCGTGGACCGAGCTATCCAGTGAGTCTCCGCCCAATTCCTTGCGCTCATGTCTTCTCTGGCACCCCGTGGTCCTCCCTGACCCATTTGATTGAACTATCTCGCCGTGACCAGGCCGGTCTCCTCGCCGCCGACGAGCATCCCCGCCTGCGCGCGTGGACCGACCGACTCCGGCCATCTCCGACGGCGTTCTGCACACCGTTGTGATCCCCAAGACCTCCCCTTCATCCTCGACCGCTTCACCGGAACAGTCTCGCCGCCGGTAAGCCCCTCCGCCCTTTTCTCCGCCGCGGCTACTGTTTGAGGTAGAAGAAGGACCTCGGGTTAGGTTTTGTAGAACCCGAGGGGTTTTCTGTAATGTCAGAGACTCATGTGAATAGTAGCTTAAGGACTGATTCGTGAAGAAAACTTAGAAAACACGCCAGGGACCCCAGTGCAAAGTGGATTTTCATTTAATCAATTCTGTTATTCTTTTTAAAATAACCAAAGAACTTGTAAAATTCATAACTTGATGAATTCCTAATCAAAAGATGTCAAACCAATTTTGCTAGCTCCTGTATATTATAATCTATCATTTAAAAATAGTAGACCCTATACTTTCTGTTTAAAATTAAAAACAGAAACCCACTAAACCTTATTTAATCAAGGAAAATTAGTTTTTCTTCTGTACTAGACATAAGAAAATTTGTGGGTATTCAAACCTCTTTTAGACATTGTTTAAAAATACTAGGAACCCCAGCATTAGAAATTATGATGTAGTTTCTCATTTAAAGATGTTTTGTCCAAAACTTAGAGAAAATCAGAAAGACATTAGAAATTAATGAATAGTGATTAATATTATTTTTCCTAGTTTACTTATGTAACAGAGAACTCAGGAAAAATGCAGAGGCCATTAATTTGGACCAGTTTTAAATTAAAATGATTTGTTTAGCCCAAATAAGACTGAAAATCAATTATTAAAGAGGCAAAACTATAACCAAAATGCTTAACAAAAATCCAGTGGACATATAACCACCAGAGCCCCACTACAAAAATACAGAGCACCTCAGCCCAACTTTTTAAGTAAGGGAAATAAATGTAAAGGGATAATAAGGTATTTTCCAACTAAATCATGAACAACCTCAAATAATGTGATAATGGGAAACCAAAAATTAACTAAGTCCATGATGAGGTAAGCTACCAGAGAAAAATGCAAACCCATGAAAAAGAAAGCAAACTCTTACCAATTGCTAATGATTTAAGAGAAAGGCCATTTAATTCAAATAATGCATACCACCCCTTCCCTTAAGCAAAAAGATGCCAAACTTCAGAATGATTGCTCTTGCACAAAATAATAACCAAGAAAAATAAGAACTCTGTTGTTTGATGTTTTTCCAATATAGTGGTAGTAGAAAGCACCCATTTGGCTAGAAACTTGAGAAAACCATAGAAAAATAATTAAAAGGTATTAATGACTAGAAATTTGTATCAAGTCATGTTATAACACCTAAAAGCCAGCAAAAATAAGTTCTGAAGAATTACCCACTGTTAAATAGTAGTTGTAGTTCAAAGCACCCCTTCTGCCCTAGAGTTTAATAATTTTGTGCAGAGAAAACTATTCACTTTCTGATCCCCAAATTTTGAGACAGAGAAACACACACCAGTAGCAAGCCACTGTAATTTTTGCAGAATTTTTAGAATTTTATAAAAGCCACTTGTAGTTCAAACCTACTCCAAAACATTAAAGAAAATAAAAGAAAAGGAAAGAAGAAATAAACCCCACCTCAATAAGTCTAACTTGAGTACTTATCATATATCCCTAAGACTTAAAAAGAATTCAGTGGAACCCCAAAATTTAAACCTACCACTTACCTTAGCTAAATTTGAACCAGTTTACCAAGTATACCACCCAAGGGTCTTGCATAAGAAAAGTTAACTTTGTTTAACTCAAGAAAGATCATACACCTTTAAAGTTGTGATTTCTAAAAGCACATATCATATCATGCATATATCTTACACATTGCATTCATTAGATTGTAATCTTGCCGACGGAGAGTACGTGCTCATCCCCGAGCAAGGACCTGTCCAAGAGGAGGACCAGGAGCAGGCTTCAGAGGCTGCTATTGAGGATCTCCCCGCAGCCCCAGCAATTGAAGGCAAGCCCCGGTCTTATGCATAACCATGTTATTATATGCTACTTTACTACACATAATGCTTGTAGGTTTGTAATGTGCACTTAAGTGTAGGAGTTGCTTGAAACCTCTAGATGCATGAACTTAGGACTCCTTTTTGAGATGAATACTAGTATGCTAAGTCGAGTAGCTGCTTGCTAATTAGGATCTCGGTAGAAGTCGAGTGATTTTTCTAGCACTCGCGCGAGGTCAGGAATTGATTGTATTCATCTTGATAATGGGATATATGTTGGTCTATGGACTTGGATCCAGGGAGGATGCCTTGTCTATGAGACGGGAAAATGAATTAAGGATTAATGTGTGGATACCTGAGTCAAGCTTTTGAACGTACTAAGCACATGCCGGGAAAAATGGTAACCAGTAAACCTAGTACCTGAGTGAAGCCGGGCGCGGACTTTATCCCTCATGCGACCTGAGACTGGGTCTCCCATGCTAGCTATGGTGGGTACAAGTGCGGTCACTGCACGGCGGCAGCCGGGGTCAGTGGAGCATTGTATGCCAAGGCGGTGAGGCCTGGACGCGAACGGGGAATCGATGGGGACGGTTGTCATGTGCAGGGTCGGAGTACCCTGACATGCCGTGTGTTTAGGTTTACCTTGCAAGGTTAAAACTCGATTCGAATCGTCTGCTTCTCGCAGCTAATGAGACTGCTTGATTCCTTGTACTGCATCGAGTAAAAAGTGAAATGTGGTTACATGAGATAACTTGTTGATTGAACTAATTGATTGTTACCATGTATGCTTAGAAGGAGCAAATCTAGCTAAGTTAATGATGGTAGAAATTGAAAAGCTAAAAGTTGATTTTAGAAACAGCTAGTGCTTTTGGCAAACCAAACCCCTCAGCCAAACAGCTGCATAGTCTAGAGGTAGAGGAGCAGACTCCTCACACCGGGTAAGTCTAGCTGAGTATTAGTATACTCAGCCTTGCTTGTGGCACCCTTTTTGCAGGTACCATGCAGGAATTGGTTGATGGTGTGACTTGGCCTACCACCCTGCCACCGGGTTGGACGGTCGAGTGGGATGTTGCTCCGGCAGGAGAGGAGCATGAGGAGTAGTGGGCTAGGCCTTGCCCATTTCCTCATTACCGACGACATCGATTATCCGCTGCACTTTACTTTATGAACTTTATTTGCTACTCAAGAACTCCGATTTATGTAATAATTCAGTACTTAATTTGAGGTTTCCTGTTTTATTGTATTTCTTCTGTGACTCACCTTCGAGTGAGATTGTGGAATTTGATCCTGGTTAAGTGGCTCTATCAGACTAGATCTGAAGGACTGACGGGTTATTCCGATTTAAGTGTGTCACGGCCCTTGAGGCGTGACTTAGGCACTTAAGCTGGAATAATTCGGGTGGTTCTGCCACACTGATGGTAACTTCGACATTTGGCAATGTTGCTTCTACGCAAGGTCTTCATCTTGAGAACCTTCGACAGAGGAAGGGAAGACTTCTGTATCATTTTGCCAAAGGTGTTTTTGTCTTGAGGACCTTCGGCGGAGAAGAAGACCCCCAACAGTAGCCCCTTCGCGGTGCTAGATTGTTTTTTCATAACAAGCCCAGTCCGTGAAAAACACGAAGGCTTCAGAATTCTGAAGGTCCGAAAAACACCTTCCCTGAGCTTGTTATCAAAAAACGATTAAAATATTCCGAACGCTGGCTGGTCCACCATTCTGCCAGTATGCACGCTTTGGTGGTTCGCCTTCTTCTCCTACAGGACTATATAAATAGATAGGTTGGTGAGAAGTTTCCATAGCATTTATTGCCATTGCACTGTTGTGCTGTTGAAAATTTTAACCGAAGCCAAAGCTCTCTGTATTATGCTTTCAAACAAGCGCTTCGTCACTTAAGATCAGCTTCATCTGAAAGAAACCAAACATTGAAATGGCTAGAGTAAGATCAACTGCCAGGGTGTCCCATGAGGGAGATGAGACTGAAGTAACCGAGACAGCACCCATATCTGAAGTGATGAGGCGATTAGGTCTGGTTGTGCAAGAGGGAGCTACTACCGAAGGTACCTCCAACGCCGAAGCTAAACAAGTTGTGGCTGAAGTCGGGAGTGATAACGAAAGTGAAGTGGACGATAGTATTCTATGCCCAACCAAACCTAGTCATATTGAATTTGGAAAATCCACAGTAAAAGCAGAGGAGCTGGTTGTAATGAAGAAGCTAGGTTATTTTGGAGAAAATGAAGATGGACTGATTCGCTTTGCTGGAGAAGAAGTAATTCTAGAGCCGAAGGAAGATGAGGTTGTTGTGTTCAAGAGCTTCTTCAGGGTGGGGTTTCGGTTCCCCCTTTACGATATGATAGGGGAAGTTTTAAAGAGATTTGAGATATATCTCCATCAGCTAACCCTGAACTCTATTGTCAGGCTTAGCGTTTACATATGGGCTCTCCGAAGCCAAGGAAAAAGTGCCAATGCCAAAGGGTTCCGTCGCATGCACGAACTTCATTATCAGACGAAGGCTAGAGCCGATGGTCTGCACAAGAACTTCGGGTGCTGTAATTTTGCATCCGGAAGGATACCAAGGCCCCCGTGATTGGCTACCGTACTAAATGGCCGACTGGGTGGACTAATGAATGGTTTTACATGAAGGCTAATGAGAAGAAGAGGGAGAAGCTGATGAGCATGGTAATGAGTCCCTTAAAGCTGAGCTTAGGCATGACTCGACCTTTGTGCAATATGCAGCTAGGGTCTCCTTGCCAACTAGCCAAAGTGGATTTTAGGGTGGTGGTTGAGCACATTAGCACTAGGGACTTGGTGCAGGAATATTTAGCAAATAGAACTTTCCCAACCTCTATTGGATGGGGAATGTCGAAGAAAAAGGAAGAGGGAAAAAAGTATTGACTTGTACGCCTTCCTTATCAGTTCAAATTCCAAAAAAGATTCAGCAAACCATGCACTGAATGGTTGGAGCTGATAGAAACAATGTGTAAAGAAATTCTTGGGAACTACACGAAGAAAGAAGATCAGCTGATGACTGCTGCCTTCGACACCCGGCCAAAACGAAGGCTGAACCGTGTAATGGATGCTCTTAACTTAGAGTACCCTGACTATGAAAGGCTTGATGAAGGGGTGTGAGGAATCAAAAGAAAGAGGGCTATTAGTATTCTGAGTAGGCAAGCTATCCGGTCTATCAAGGAAGACAAAGCGACTTCAAAGAAGATAAAAACAGCACCGGAGCCAAAGGTATCGGCTCCTAAACACGAAAGCTTGCCGAAAAATCCTTTGAGAAGACGAAGATGCAAGATATGCCGAAACAAACTGCAAGCCCTTCTTCTGTTGCGGAGGTCTCAGAAATATTGAAGGTAATGACCGAGTCTTTCCCATTCACACCACTAAGTCCTCTAGGATTGGAAGTGACGAGCCTCTTACAGAAAAAGGAAATCTCTTCGGCTGTTGATGGGAGAGACGGGGGCTAGAAGAAACGACACATGATGAATATACTGGAAGCCATTGAGCAAACCCCGGCCCCCAGCCTCGGCAAAAGCTGCTAAATCAATTGATGCCGAAGCTACCATAGGAGCCGAAGACGAAAATCTCACAACCACTCTGTCCGAAATTGACAGACTTATATCAGACGTGGTTGCGGAGAAGGAGGTAGTCGCAGTAGTTTTAGACAAGGGAAAGAGGATTGAAGAAACCTCTTCAGAAGGAGTGAATTTCGACCTACGGCACTAGGGCGGCCAACAGCTCTCCGATGAGGACATATCGGAGCTGAAAGAATTTGCAATCTTCTGTGGCTACCAGCCGGGTACAATGCTTGTTGGGGCCATGCTTCGGTGCGCCGAAGGTCTCACACGAAGAAGCAGCTTCGGCTGAAGTCGTCCCCAGAAGATGGCCGAAGGTTCCTTTTCATGAAGCTTCGGCGTTACAAACCGACATAGAGATATAATGACCTTTTTATCCATAGAGGTCTGAATCAATGTTGTAAACTTTTGTAAGGGGCATAATTGTAATTTGTCACAGGCTGCGACCTGTGCCTATAAATAGATGAACAGTACCTCTGTACTGTTCACGCGAACCTGTCATTTGCCTTCGCATCGCACTTGTATTTTCGCCTTCCTCAAGACCGAAGGTACATTTGTAATTTGAAATCATTTATATTCGTTCATGTTAGTAAAGATGGAAATGATTCTATGATAACATTTAAATGTTTATTTTGTATCTCATGATTTATATGAGTACTTCGTCCCTCGTTATTATGTTTACGAAGGTACGCCCTTCGTAACCTTCGTCCGAAATTCTTTATATTCCGAAAGGATATAAGGTGGTGGAGGACGAAGGACTTTAACATTTAACATTTTCTGTGTTGCCTTGTTCTTAACTCTTAGCATTTGAGAACAAGCCCCCAACATTGGCGCCCACCTCCGGTGAACTCACTTCCACCTTTCTGAGCTGATGGCTTCGTTCAACAATCAAGCTGGAGCTGCTTCGGCTTCGAAGCTGGTGCTCCCGATAACAGGCGGTTCTTGCTCAGAGCCGGCTAACAAGAAGCAGAAGAAGGAGGCTCAGAGAAGGGTGCAGCATGTTGGAGTGCAGGGCCCCTTCATCAAGTCAAAATGGTCTCATATTCCAATCACCTTCTCTCAGGAAGACCTTCAGCTTAAGGATTATCCCCACAATGATGCCATGGTTATCTCTTGCGTGATCAAAGGATTTCTGGTCCACAATGTCCTAGTTGATACAGGCAGTGCAGCTGACATTATATTTGCTAAAGCCTTCAGACAAATGCAAGAACCCGAAGACAAGATTCATGATGCTACGCACCCTCTTTGTGGCTTCGGAGGGCGGCAGATTGTAGCACTTGGGAAGATTACCATGCCGGTAACCTTCGGGTTTGTTAACAACACAAGGACTGAGCAAATTGTGTTTGATATTGTTGACATGGAGTATCCTTACAATGCTATCATTGGCCGTGGTACTCTTAATGCCTTTGAAGCAATTCTTCACCCAGCTTATCTCTGCATGAAGATACCTTCGGACCAAGGGCCTATCGCTATTCATGGAAGCCAGGAAGCTGCTAGAAGGGCCGAAGGAAGCTGGACTGACTCCAAGGCAATCCATAACATAGATGGAGCTGAAGCTTGTGAACAGTACAAATTCAGGAGGGAGAAGGCAGCTTCAGCGGATCAACCGAAGCCTATGTTATTGTGTGAAGATATAGCAGAGCAGAAGGTGTTGTTGGGCTCGCAATTATCTGAAGACCAGGAGAAAACCTTGATAAGGTTTTTATTCAACAACAAAGATGTCTTTGCATGGTCAGCTAATGATCTCTGTGGAGTAAATCGGGATGTTATTGAACATTCGCTTAATGTTGACCCATCCTTCAGACCCCGAAAGCAGAGGCTTCGGAAAATGTCCGATGACAAGGCCGAAGGGGCTCGCAATGAAGTAAAAAGACTCCTCAGTGCAGGAGTTATCAGAGAAGTGAAGTATCCAGAGTGGCTAGCTAACACTGTTATGGTGAAGAAGGCCAATGGCAAGTGGAGAATGTGTATTGATTTCACAGATCTCAACAAGGCTTGTCCGAAGGATGAATTCCCGCTGCCAAGGATAGACTCTTTAGTTGATGCAGCAGCTTCTTCAGAGCTCATGAGTCTCCTGGACTGCTACTCAGGCTATCATCAAATCTGGATGAAGAAGGAAGATGAGCCGAAGACTAGCTTCATAACCCCAAGTGGTACATATTGCTATCTTCGGATGCCTGAGGGGCTCAAAAATGCCGGAGGGAGTTTCAGCCGAATGACAGCGAAGGTTCTCCAGTCTCAGATAGGCAAAAATGTGCTGACTTATGTCGATGACATTATTGTAAAAAGCACGAAGCAGGAAAATCATATTGCTGATCTGCAGGAGACCTTCGCCAGCTTCAGACAAGCTGGTCTGAAGCTGAATCCAGAAAAATGTGTCTTCGGAGTGAAGAAGGGCAAATTTCTTGGATGCTTGGTTTCAACAAAGGGGATCGAAGCTAATCCAAATAAAATCGAAGCTATACTTCGAATGGAGCCACCAACCACAAGAAAAGGGGCCCAAAGATTGACAGGAAGGCTGGCATCTCTCAACAGATTTATATCCAGATCAGCAGAAAGAAACTTACCATTCTTCGAGGTGCTGAAGTCAGCTGAAGTCTTTCAATGGGGCCCAAGTCAACAAAAAGCCTTCGAAGAGCTGAAGCAATACTTAATAGATCTAACAACATTAACCCCATCAACGCCAGGGGCTCCCCTGTTGTTATATGTGGCAGCTTCGCACTCAGCAGTAAGTGCGGCACTTGTCCAGGAGAAGTTTGATGGTCAGGTCAAGAAGCAGGTCCCAATATATTTTGTATCTGAGGTCCTCAGTGTCTCAAAGAAAAATTATACAGAGCTGGAGAAGGTGTTGTATGCCGTTTTAATGGCATCCAGGAAGCTTCGGCATTATTTTCAGGCATACAATATTATTGTTCCTTCTTCGCAGCCGTTGAAGGATATCATGAGAAATAGAGAAGCTACTGGCCGGATTGGAAAATGGGCTGCGGAGCTCAATGAATTTTACATTGACTATGTGCATAGATCCTCAATCCAGTCTCAAGCATTGGCAGATTTCATTGCCGACTGGACGCCAGGGGCTCAGGACGAAGAAGCAAATAAAGATGCTGAAGTATGGACAGTGTTTTGTGATGGCTCTTGGGGAACCTTCGGAGCAGGTGCAGCTGCTGTGTTGGTCTCACCGTCCAAGGTTAAAACTTGCTATGCAGCAAGACTTGACTTCAGCTGCACAAATAATATAACTAAGTACGAAGCCCTGCTCCTGGGTCTTCGGAAACTAAAGGCAATGGGAATCAGAAGGGCGATTCTTAAAACTGATTCCCAGGTTGTTTCGGGTCATATTGACAAAAGTTGCAAGGCTAAAGACCCGAAGCTTGAAAAATACCTAGACACGGTCCGAAGGATCGAAGCTTCCTTCGAAGGATTTTCTGTTAAGAATATCCCTCGAGGACAAAATGAGCATGCTGATTTGTTGGCCAAGTCTGCAGCACAGGGGCTGCCGCTACCTTCGGATGTGTTTTTCGAAACAATAAAGGCACCTTCAGTGGAGTTACTTGAAAGAGCAGTCCTTAACATTTCTCCTGTGTACAGTGAAGATTGGAGAACTGAAATAATCTCTTACCTTCAGGGTAACTTCCTATCAGATGACGAAGCTTATAATAAAAGAATAGAGGCAAGGGCTCGTCCGTATATCATGATAGAAGGGGAATTATACAAGCATGGAGTTTGTGCCCCGCTGCTCAAGTGCTTATCTAGAGCCGAAGGTATAGAATTGATGAAAGAGATATATGCAGGCCTGTGTGGATCCCACATTGGATCCAGGCCGTTACTTGGAAAAGTTTTTCGCCAAGGGTTTTATTGGCCGAAGGCAGCTTCGGATGTAGCGGAGTTGGTTCAAAAGTGCGAAGGTTGTCAGAAATGTGCAAGAGATCAAAAGCAACCTTCGTCTTTGACACAGCTGATACAGCCCATCTGGCCATTGCAAAGGTGGGGCCTCGACTTGCTGGGTCCATTACCACCGGCTCAAGGCAATCTGAAATATGTTATAGTGGCTGTGGAGTATTTTTCCAAGTGGATTGAGGCGAAGCCATTAGCCACAATAACTTCGGCCACTGTCCAAAAATTTTTCTGGCAGAACATTGTCTGTCGCTTCGGAGTGCCGAAGGCCATCACTGTAGATAATGGAACACAGTTCGACTCCGAAGATTTCAGAAATTTCTGTGATCAAATTGGAACAAAGATCCATTTTGCATCAGTCAGGCATCCGGAGTCGAATGGGCTTGTTGAAAGGGCCAACGGCATCATAATGACAGGAATAATGAAGTTAATCTTCAATCAACCCAGGGGAAAGTGGCCAGATCAGTTGACCAAAGTGGTGTGGAGCCACAATACAACAACATCAAGGTCTACAGGCTTTACCCCATTTAAGTTGTTATTTGGTGACGAAGCAATAACTCCGGAAGAAGCTAAAGCTGGATCAATAAGAGTGGTAGCTTCGGCAGAATCAGGTGCCGAAGATGCTTGTCTTGTGGAAAAAGATGCCTTAGAAGGGATCAGGCTTCAGGCCGTGGCGAATATCAATAAATATCAAGCTGAAACAATCAAATGGCGAGATAGAAAGGTCCGGCTAAAAAATATTGAGCCAGGGCATTTGGTGCTTCGGAGAGTAGCCAACCCAGATACAGTGGGCAAGTTACAATTGAAATGGGAAGGGCCTTTCTTAGTAGCATCTTCGTCGAGGCCTGGTTCGTACAGATTAAAGGACATGGATGGCAACGAAATTCCAAGATCTTGGAATGCAGATGAGCTTCGGAGATATTATGTATAACTTGATGTAATTTTTTATGTTTTTCTTTTTCTTTTTCATGGCACCCTTTTCCTTTCTAAAGGGGGAGAAAGGTTTTTAATGGGGCCATCATATGTAATTTCCTTTTTAGTTTTATAAGAGCAAAATCCCCCAAAGAATGTAAATGTAAAAGCTGAGAACGCACCATCGAGTGCCGAAACTAAAAAAAAGAGAGAAGAAGCTCCAAAGACGTCCCTAAGGGGATGCAGAGCTCTGATTCCGCCGAAAGTAAAAGGCGAAGAAGCTCCAAAGACGTCCCTAAGGGGATGCAGAGCTTACAGCGAAAAGTCAACGCTGATACCGCCTAAGTAAAAGGCGAAGAAGCTCCAAAGACGTTCCTAAGGGAATGCAGAGCTTATACTGCCTAAGTAAAAGGCGAAGAAGCTCCAAAGTCGTTCCTAAGGGAATGCAGAGCTGATGTGTGGTTGTTCCTAAGGAAATAATGGATGAGTGTGGCTTCGGACATACGCTTCGGACATTCATTCGCACATTACATTACATCATGGCATTTGCATACATAAGCATTCATTCATAGCATTTATGTACCAAAGTGGTTGCTTCGGCAAAAAAGAGAATTGGCTTTTTATGAATCGTTGTGTAAAAGAAAAGCTTCGGCAGAAGGGAGAATTGGCTTTTTATGAATCGTTGTGTAAAAGAAAAGCTTCGGCAGAAGGGAGAAGTGGTATTCTATGCTTCGTTGTGTACGAAAAGAAGGGAAGGTGTTTTTTCGCTTTCGGCTCAAAATACTGATTTCGTTCACATCAAAGCACCCTAGTAGAAGGGTAAGAATATACTACAAGGTATGTACAAAGTTCCTTGAGAACAGTTCAATTGTATTTACAAAACTTGTTACAAAAGTATGCTGAGTTTTTTTCCTATAGTACATTTCTACTGATCTTCATTAAGCTTCAGCTTCGGCGACAGCTTCGGCGACATAACTTAAGCATCATCTTCACCTTCGTCATCCTACATAAATCAAGGAATCGTGAGTAAAAATCAAGTGCAAAGGAAAAGGTAAGTACGAAGTATCATTTCTTACTGGTTCAAGATGACTTCGGGCTTCGTCTCCAGCCTTCTCCCGCCCGCCTTTTGTCCATATCATTTTTATAAATCTATTTGAGATGCTTCGGGCGAGGTCAGGTATATCATCCAGGATTGATGGAGATAGGGTGAAGTTGGGCCTGTTGACAATTTTTCCATGCTCGCAGCCGGCCTTCAGGAATGCAGCAGCGGTACCCCGAGAAGCTACCCAGGCACAGAAGTCGCCGTGCCCGGCTATAACTTCGTCAAGTTCTTCGATTTTAGCTTCAATATGATCGAAGGCCTGTGGTAAATTTTCCGCTGAAGGGTTAAATTTCCCGCTGCTGGCTCCAACAGAGTAAAATATCTTTTTTAATCGTCCAATACAATTATTGCCAAATTTCAAGCATTTGTCTTGAAGGCTTGTTAACGATTTCTTCAACTCTGAGCTGGTCTGGACTTCGGCTTCAAGCTTCGAATTAAGCTCTAGCTTCTCCTGATCGAATTGTTTTGATTGACTGATAAGCTTCGAATTCAACTCTGAAACTTTAGCCTCAGTCTCAGCCAGCAAGCCTTCGGTCGATTGGAGCTCGAAGTCTTTCTTTTCAATGATGGCAGATTGTTCTTTTATCTTGCTTTCTAAGTTTTCAATTATAGCTTCGTGTTTTTTGTCCTCCAAATCTTGCTGCATCTTCAGAGCTTTGCTCAGTAGCATGCTCTGCACAGAAACAACTTACGTTGGTAACATTTTCATTATTAACAGCAATAAAAATCAGAGAAAAGGTTGTTTACCTTGAAGTTGGAGTAAAATAAGCTACCGACGATATGTTGTCGTCGGTAGCGGCTGATGTCTGTCTCTAGCTTCGGAAAACCGATACTCTTTGATAGAGTACCGATTACCTTAGCTCCAGTTTGGTCTCGAATGCAGCCTAATTTTTCATCGTCCACACCTCCAAATAGGAGAGCTCCTGGTTTGTAGCCGCAAGATTTGGCATAGTCCTTAAGTTCTTCCATTTCGGCCTTCGACAGTTTTTGCCCAATTAAATTTTGGAATGTGTAGGCTTCGTCGTCCGAAGTGTCCTCGGCTATTTCTTTCCCTTTCCCAGGCACTGTGGCCATGGTTTTTTCGGCAGCAGTGCCAGCTTCTTCTGCAGCCATGTCTTGCAAGATTTTGTCAATGTCCTCAATGGTAGTTTCTAAGTTTACATCTTCGGCTGTAGCGGCTTCGGCAGCCGCGACCTCCGAAGGTGCGACTTCGACGTTTGTGGTGCCTTCGACAGCTGGTGTTTTCTGAATTGACGCCCTAGGCGGCGTCTTGTCGATAACTTCAGTTACCGCAATAATTCTTTGCCGCTTGGGTTTGCTTATCTTCGTTTGATCCGGCTCGTCCACCTTTTGAAAAAGCTTCGTCAGTTGGAGCCCTAATGGACTTAGCTTCGTGGGCATGGGTTCAGTCATTACCTTTAAAATTTCCTCCACGTCGCTGGTAGAAGGTGGTGTGGGGGTCCCCTCTTCTTCGGATATTTTTCGCTTCGGAGTTGATATTTTTCTTTTCTTGGGAATTTTCGGCCACTCTTGGTCAGAGTTTCGGCCACTCTTTTTCTTTTGTGGCCCTCGGCACCCTTGTTCAACTGCTCATAGTCAGGGTACTCGAAGCCCAGGGCATCAAGCACTCGGTTCAGCCTTCGCTTCGGTCGGGCGCCGAAGGCCGCTGTCATTAGTTGATCCTCTTTTTTGGAATAATTTCCCAGGATTTCATTGCACATCACCTCGACTGTGTCCAGCCACTCTTGGCAGGGCTTCTTAAAGAATTTCTTGAATTTAAAGTGATAGGGCAGCCGGACAAGCTCCCCCTTCTTCTTCTCTCCCTCCAGCTTCGGCATTTCCCACTCTTTTAGAGTAGGGAAAACTCTGAATGCCAAGAATTCCTGAACTAGATCCCTGGTGCCAATATGTTCTGAAATAATTTCAAATTCACCCAGAGCAGCCCAGGTGGGACCTTCTAGCCTGCCGATGTGGCATCGTGGCCTTGTCTCTCCAAAGATTAAATCCAGAGGGCTTTGTACCAATTTTTCTTTGTCTTCGTCAACTTTTACATAAAACCACTCAGATTTCCAGCCTGCTGGCCATTTGCTTCGGTAACTGATGACAGGACACTTTGTTGTCTTCCGGTAGGCAAAATTATAGCAACCGAAATTATCATGTAGCCCATCTTTTCTAGCCTTTGTTTGGTAATGTAATTCGTGAACTCGGCAGAAGCTGTCGGCAAACGGTTCCACAGCTTGGCTTCGGAGGGCCCAGATATAAACATTGAGCCTAACGATGGCGTTAGGAGTCAATTGATGAAAGTAGATACCAAACCTCTTCAGTATCTCCGCAATAATCTTGTGAAGAGGGAATCTCAGCCCAGCCTTTAAAAAGCTCTTGAAGATAACAATCTCGTCCTTCCCTGGCTTCGGGGTGGTTTCTTCTCCCCCGAAGCGAAGTAGCTTCTTCTGGTCTTCATTGAAATAACCTGCTTTCACCATCTTCGAAAGATCAGCCTTTGAAACAGTTGATTTCCCAAAATCCAGGTGACTGGGCTTGCTGGGCATGGCAATACGGTAGTCATCTTCGGCATCAGTCCCTTCAATGTTTTCTTCTTCTCCTTCGGCAGCTGTTGGGTTTGCTGCAGCACTGGGCATTTCTTCCGCAGTCACTAGACCGGAACGCTGCATCGCTTCGGAGATGGGCACAGTGTTCGAACCTTCGGCTTCGTCTCCCTCACGTACAACTTTGGCAGTAGATCACACTCTCGCCATTTGATTCTGAGTTTGGGGAAGTCAGACACTTTTTTCTTTTTTCTTTTCTCCGAAGCTCTTCTTCCTGACGAAGCAGACGTCGAGATGGACCTTCGTTCGATTCTGAGAGTCAAGCTTCGGCTATGGTGGAAAATTTTGGCAGCAAAACAGTGCAAATAGCAATGAATGCTGTGGTAACTTCACACCTACCCGTTTGTTTATATAGTGCTGCAGGTAAGAAGGCGAAGCGGCAGGATTTTAACACCAGGCGGGCAGTCATTTGTACTCGCTGTGCAGTGGACCGCAAAGATCAAACAGTAACTCTGCAAAGTGGGCCTGGCACGCGCTCGGAAGCCGGATCGTTTCTCCGCAACGAGCTCAGGGAAGGTGTTTTTTGGACCTTCGGCTTCCCGAAGCTGAAGAGGCTTTTTTCACGGGTCAAGCTCGTTACGAAAAACGATCTAGCACCGCGAAAGGGGCTACTGTTGGGGCCATGCTTCGGTGCGCCGAAGGTCTCACACGAAGAAGCAGCTTCGGCTGAAGTCGTCCCCAGAAGATGGCCGAAGGTTCCTTTTCATGAAGCTTCGGCGTTACAAACCGACATAGAGATATAATGACCTTTTTATCCATAGAGGTCTGAATCAATGTTGTAAACTTTTGTAAGGGGCATAATTGTAATTTGTCACAGGCTGCGACCTGTGCCTATAAATAGATGAACAGTACCTCTGTACTATTCACGCGAACCTGTCATTTGCCTTCGCATCGCACTTGTATTTTCGCCTTCCTCAAGACCGAAGGTACATTTGTAATTTGAAATCATTTATATTCGTTCATGTTAGTAAAGATGGAAATGATTCTATGATAACATTTAAATGTTTATTTTGTATCTCATGATTTATATGAGTACTTCGTCCCTCGTTATTATGTTTACGAAGGTACGCCCTTCGTAACCTTCGTCCGAAATTCTTTATATTCCGAAAGGATATAAGGTGGTGGAGGACGAAGGACTTTAACATTTAACATTTTCTGTGTTGCCTTGTTCTTAACTCTTAGCATTTGAGAACAAGCCCCCAACAATGCTCTTTGGCGGGGTCGATGAAGGAGTTGTGGGATGCATCTGCGACCGTGCCGGTGCTAAAATTATAGGCGCCCTGTCTAAGAGTATTGGATTCCCGAAGCTTGAAAAGGACATCAGTTGCTACAGACGTCAGCACATCATAGGCAGCTTGTTTTATTCTAACTTCAAAGTAAGATCCTTTTTGCAAGTTACCACTGATATCTCCATATTAACTTAAGCATTCTAACTTTGAGTTTGTTTTTATAGAGTTTTTTACTAAGCAAAGCTTTAAAAATGCAACAATATGATGAGGACAGGAAAAATGAAGTTATTGTCAAGGGTTTGGAGGATAAAATAAAAAAACTTGGGGATTCTCTAAAAGAAAAAGATGAGTTGATGTGCTCAGCCGAAGGATCGCTTGCCGAAGAGCAAGCTCAAAATATGAAATTGGGCAAAGAGGTGGCAGAGGCTTAGACACTTTTGGAAGAAAACTCCAGCCGATTCAAACTTGAATCCGAAGCTTTGAAAATGACACTCAAGGTTGAGGCTGAGAAGAACATGAAGCTTAGTGAAACGCTGAGAACTCTTAAGGAGAGATGCTTTAATTTTGCAAGCCAATGCACAACTCAATTGAAAAGTATATTCAATTCAGTTGGAGCTGCATCCAAGGAAGCTAGCCTCTCTGCCGAAGATGTCCCCGAGGCACTCGAATGCGTCGAGAAAGAGGTTGACGTCCTCGACGACCTTATAACCGATCATGGTGACTTTTGTGCACTAGTGGCTTCTCGTGGTACGGCCGCAACTTTCATAAAAGTTGGGTGCAATCACGCAAGGGCTGTCAACAGGCCAAATTTTAGCCTTTCATCATCGGATCTGGTTGATGTTCTAGCCGAAGCCCGAAGCATAGGGAACAGTTTCATCACTCAAATTTGGGCTAAGGGCGGCCGTGAGTTGGCTGGAAATGAAGCCCGAAACCTGCATAACAAAGTATAGCTCTTTACCTTTATTCTTTACCTTAAATTTTTCCTTACCAAATTCCTCATTACCCTGTTCTTCGTCATTCTTCAGGGTGATGGCGCCGAAGGTTAATGAACCGAAGTTAGGTCTAAAGCTTTGAAGTAGTCTTTGTAGGATTCCCCTTGATATGTGTAGAAACACTTTGGAAATTCTTTTGCGCAGGAAGTGTAATATTTTGACGAATGATTGTAATTGAAATGCAAATAGAATTGTAAATATTTGTAAATATTGTGTAATGTTTTTTATGTTTCTTTCGTGTGCCTACTGCTTTGTTATGGACAAAACCAATGCTTGTAGCTTTTGAGCCGAAGGCGAAAAACACCTTCCCTTCTTTTCTTTCACGACAAAGCACCTCTTGAGTAAAATCAACGATCGAGTCTTATGAACAACGAAATTTTATTTGAGACATAGCATCTTCATGTATATGAAGCATTATCTCATTGAAGGCAGAAGTCCTCATTATTCCTGTTAATATTTTGTGCTTTATGTCATGATGATGAATCTATGGATGTCTAATGTATGTTTGTATGAATGCAAAAGATGATGTGATGAAGTATGCAGATGTATGATGAAGGTAAAAAACTCGCAAATACACACCCAGACTCTGCATCCCATTAGGAACGACTTTAGAGTCTCTTCACCTTTTACTTAGGTGGTAATTCAGCTCTGGATTCCCCTGGGAACGACTTTGGAGCTAAGCTATCCATCCCCTTAGGAACGACTTTGGAGCTTCTTCACCTTTTACTTAAGTGGCATTTAAGCTCTGCATTCCCTTGGGAACGCCTTTGGAGCTTCTTCACCTTTCACTTAGGTGGCATTCTAGCTCTACATCCCCTTAGGGATGACTTTGGAGCTTCTTCATTCTCTTTTACACTCGATGGTGTAATCCCAAATCTTTATATTTTACATGTGGGGGAATTTGGCCCTTGTATTACATAGGGCTGCTCAAAAATTAATAATTTCAACCTATGGCCCCGCTAAAAACCTTTCTCCCCTCTTGAAAGGAAAATGGTTCCATAGGGAAAAAATAAGAAAACTACAAGATTTACACATAATATCTTCGGAGTTCATCTGCATTCCATGACCTTGAAATGCCGTTTCCATCCATGTCTTTAGCCTGTACAATCTAGGTCTTGACGAAGACACCACCAAGAAAGGACCCTCCCATTTGAGCTGAAGATTTCCCACTGTATCTGGGTTGGCCACCCTCCGAAGCACCAAGTGTCCTGGTTTGATGTTTTTAGTCTTACCTTCCGATCACACCATTTAACCGTTTCATCTTGATACTTATGGATGTGATCTACTGCTTGGAGCCTGGTCCCTTCTATGGTGTCTTTTGTTATTTTGCAATCCTCTTCATCTTCTGTCGAAGCTAAGGTCCTTATTGAACCCGTTCTTGCTTCTTCCGGTGTTATTGCTTCGTCACCAAACAGAAGCTTGAATGGGGTAAATCCTGTTGACCTTCAGACAACAGTGTTGTGGTTCCATACCACTTTTATCAACTCGTCTGGCCACTTTCCTCTGGGTTGATTGAAGATTGACTACATTATCCCTGTTATTATGATTCCATTGGCTCGTTCTACTAGTCCATTTGATTTTGGATGTCTCACTAATGCAAAATATATTTTTGTACCGATTTGGTCACAAAAAGCTTTGAATGTTTCGGCATCAAACTGAGTTCCATTATCAATTGTGATGGCCTTCAGCACACCAAAGCGACAAATAATATTTTGCCAGAAAAACTTTTGAACTGTGGCCGAAGTGATTGTAGCTAGAGGTTTAGCCTCAATCCACTTTGAGAAATATTCCACCGCTACCACTACATATTTTAAATATCCTTGCGCTAGTGGAAGTGGGGCCAACAAATCTAGACCCCACATTTGCAATGGCCAGGTTGGCTGAATTAGTTGAGTTAGAGACAGGTTGTTTCTGGTCTCTGGCACACTTCTGACAATTTTCGCACTGTTGAACTAGATCTGCTGCATCTGAAGCTGTCTTCAGCCAATAAAATGCTTGTCTGAAAACCCTTCCTAGTAAAGGCTTGGACCCAATATGAGCTCCACACAGTCCTGTATGTATCTCCTTCATTAGCTCTTGACCTTCAGTTCTAGACAAACACTTCAGTAATGGAGAGCAGACTCCTTGTTTATACAACTCTCCCTCTATGATTACATAGGGCCTTGTTCTGGCTTCCATTCTTTTATTATAAGCTTCATCATCCGAAAGACAATTGCCTTGTAGAAAAGATACTGTGTCAGTTCTCCAATCTTCACTGTGCACTGGTGAGATTGTAAGCACTGCCCGATCCATGAGCTTGACTGAAGGTGCCTTTATCGTTTCAAAAAATACTTCCAAAGGTAATGGGAGCCTCTGTGCCACTGACTTGGCTAATAGGTTTTCATGTTCACTTTCTGCTCTTGGGATATTCTTTACAGAGAAACCTTCGAAAGAGGCTTCCATCTTTTGGACTGTGTCCAGACAATTCTCGAGCTTCAGATCTCTTGCTCTACCGCTTTTGTCAATGTGGCCTGTAATAACTTGTGAGTCAAATTTAAGGATTGCCCTTCTTATTTCTATTGCCTTAAGTTTTTGAAGCCCCAAGAGAAGGGTTTCGTACTCTGCAATGTTATTTGTGCAGCTGAACTCCAGTCTTGCTGTGTAGCAAGTTCTGATCTTAGATGGTGAAATTAGAATGGCAGTTGCTCCTGCGCCGAAGGTTCCCCATGACCCATCACAAAACACTATCCAAGCTTCATCATCCTTTATTCTTTCTTCGTCCTGAGCCCCTGGCGTCCAATCGGCAATGAAGTCTGCTAATGCCTAAGATTGAATTGAAGATCTATGAACATAATCTATGGTGAATTCATTCAATTCTACAGCCCATTTCCAACTCTTCCTGTGGCTTCTCTGTTCCTTATTAAATCCTTGAGAGGCTGAGAAGAAGGTACTATGATATGGTATGACTGGAAATAGTGCCGAAGCTTTTTTGGAGGCCATCAATACAGCATATAGTAGCTTCTCCAACTCTGTGTAATTTTTTTAATGGACTAAGGACTTTAGAGACGAAGTATACTGGCACTTGCTTCATCGCTTGGCCATCTTGCTTTTCTTGCACCAACGCTGCGCTAACTGCAGTGTGAGAAACAGCTACATATAGTAGCAGTGGGGCTTCTGACGAAGGTGGGGTTAAAGTCGTCAGCTCTATTAAGTATTGCTTGAGCTCCTCAAAAGCTTTTTGCTGAATTGGCCCCCACTGGAATACTTTGGCTGACTTCAAAACTTCAAATAATGGCAAGTTCCTTTCTGCGTATCTTGAAATAAATCTGTTTAATGAAGCCAGTCTTCATGTCAGCCTTTGGGCGCCTTTTCTTGACTTTGGTGGCTCCATCAGAAGTATTGCTTCTATCTTGCTTGGGTTTGCCTCAATTCCATTTGTTGACACGAGACACCCAAGAAACTTCCCTTTCTTCAACCCGAAAACACATTTTTCTGGGTTGAGCTTGAGACCTGCCTTTCTAAAATTGGCGAATGTTTCTTATAGATCAGCTATGTGATTTTCTTGCTTAGTACTTTTCACTATGATATCATCAACATATGATAAGACATTCCTGCCAATTTGTGAGCAAAGGACTTTAGCAGTCATTCTGCTGAAGCTTCCTCCAGCATTCTTGAGCCCCTCAGGCATCCGAAGGTAGCAATAGGTCCCACTAGGGGTTATGAAGCTTGTCTTAGGCTCGTCTTCTTTCTTCATCAAAATTTGATGATAGCCTGAATAGAAATTCAATAAACTCATGAGCTCTGAAGTAGCTGCTGCATCCATAAGAGAATCTATTCTTGGCAATGGGAACTCATCCTTCGGACATGCCTTATTGAGATCTATAAAATCAATACACATTCTCCATTTTCCATTAGCTTTCTTCACCAACACAGTATTGGCCAGCCACTTTGGGTATGTTACTTCTATGGTTACACTGACACTTAGAAGCCTTTTGACTTCATTTCGTGCACTTTCGGCTTTATCATCGGACATTTTCTAAAGCTTCTGCCTTCTTGGCCTGATAGACGGATCTACATTAAGTGAATGTTCGATAATATCCCTGTTAATGCCACACAGATCATTGGTTGACCAAGCAAAGACATCCTTGTTGTTGAACAGAAACCTCAATAGAGTTCGTTCTTGTTCATCAGACAATTGAGATCCCAGCAATACCTTCTGCTCAGCTATATCTTCGCATAAAAGCATGGGCTTCGGTTGATCTGCTGAGGTAGCTTTATCTCTTTTGTGCTTATACTGTTGATGGTCTTCAGCTTCATCTATATTATGAATGCCCTTTGAATCTGTCTGTTGGGGGCCTTCGTCCTCCGAAGGTCCTCAAAAACATGATTTGACAATGTTTTCCAAGTGGATTATGTGAACAGGTATCTTTGGACTCAGAATTATGAACATGAGGTACGTTCAGGACGAAGCCTGAACCAGACGAAGGGGGATTAAAATGGAGGACGGGCTGATCACCACGAAGGATGGTGCACAGCCGAAGCTGTGCGCAGGGAGGCTTCGTCGCGATAGCAGAGGAAGCTTCGTCGCGATAACAGAGAGGGGAACCGACTTAAAGATGAAAAGACTACTCGGGCCTTGACAGATTTCCATAAGTCATCGGAAAATGTAATGGACATAAATGTAATTTTACGTGGGCTGCGTCCTGCGTCTATAAATAGATGAACAGTACTCCCGTACTGTTCACGCTGACTTGGCATTTGCTTTTGCGTCACGCTTGTACTTTTTACCTTCTCTCAGGACCGAAGGTACATTTGTAATTTGAAATCATTTCTATTTATCCATGTTAATAAAATAGAAATGATTCTATGATGATGTCTATATTATATTTCATGCTTTATATAAATCCTTCGTCATTACTTGCTATATTTACGAAGGTATGTCTCTTATGACCTTCGTCCGAAACTCATTATTTCCCGAAGGGTCATAATGTTTCGAAGGGTGAAGGACTTTAACACTTAACACTTTTTATGTTGCCTTGTTCTTAACTCTTAGCATTTGAGAACAAGTCCCCAACATTGGCGCCCACCTCCGGTGAACTCACTTCCACTTCGAGTTTTTTGAACACCTTCGGAAGCTATAGACCTTCGCTATGGCGCCGAAGAAAGCTTCAGCGACTGGGGCTGCAGCACTGCAACCGCTGGACCCCAACCAGGAGACCGTCTCTCTTCGGGAGGCCCGAAGCCAGAAGAGGAAGGCCGTCAGCCCGACGCTTCAGGAGGATGAACTAGACCAAGAAATCAGGGATATGGAGATGCTTCATCAGCAGGTGCAGAGGAAAAAGGAAAAGATGGCCAGGCTAGCTGAGCTGCAAAGGCAGATAGACGAAGCTTCTGAAGAAGTCCGTCATCTTACCCACGATGAGTAAAACCGAAGGCCTCAGCAAAAAGACCTTCATCAGGAGGGCTTCTTCAACGAAGATGACTGGTATGACAATTTCCATCATGGAAATTTTGTTTTCGATGATGCTTCTCCTCTGTCCGCTGAGCTGCAGGCTACACCCTGGCCTCCGTCCTATAAGCCACCCCAGCTTCCCATGTTCGATGGTCATTCAGACCCGAAGCAGTTCTTGATGAGTTACGAAGCAACAGTGTCTTCGTATGGGGGCAATGCTGCAGTCATGGCGAAGTCTTTCGTTATGGCCGTCAGGAGTGTTGCTCAGACCTGGTATTCCTCCCTTCGACCAGGAACGATCACTTCATGGCAGAAGCTGAAGGATATGTTATTGACTAGCTTTCAAGGATTTCAGACGAAGCCGGTCACTGCTCAAGCCTTGTTCCAGTGCATTCAGGATCATGAAGAATACCTTCAGGCGTATGTCAGAAGGTTCTTGCGTTTGAGGGCGCAGGCACCAACGGTGCCCAATGAAATTGTCATCGAAGCCATGATCAAGGGGCTTCGTCCTGGACCTGCAGCTCAATACTTTGCTAGGAAGCCTCCTCAGACTCTGGAGAAGCTGCTCCAAAAGATGGATGAGTACATTCGTGCCGATAATGACTTTCGCCAAAGAAGGGAGGAGGCTTTCAGATTTTCTGAAATGACCAGGGGCTTCGGAGGAAGATTTCATCCGAGGCATGTCAGGTCCATCCACAACTCCACTCAAAATGATGATAAGGGGAGTCAGCAGAACAGACCGCAGAGCTCCTCACAGGCTTCGGGGCAGCAGCAAACTTTCTTCCGGCCACCAGCTCCAAGAGGCAGAGGCGCCAGGGGCTTCGGTGGAAGATTTGGAGATCAACCAAGGAGGATATTTTGCTTATTCTGTGGTGAAAACAAGGGCCATACCACCAGGATGTGCCATGTTACCATCCAGAAACAAAAGGAGCTAGCAGAAGCTGCAGCGCAACAGGGCCAGCCGAAGCAGGTCATGCATACTGCTTCGTACCATCAGCCTTACATCCCGGAATACGTGGGCAACCACCCTGCAGTTTCCGTAGCTTCGGCGAGTCAACCTCAAGCTTCATGGCAACAGCCCCCGCCCCCACCTCCGCTGCAACTAGGCCAACAGCCAGAAGGGAGCCAATATGTTCCGCACCAAAGGGATCTCAGAGAGCAATCTGAAGCTCGCACAGTCAATAGTACTGTGCCAGAGTCGAAGCACATTTATTGACAAGTATCCTACTTTGATAACAGTCCTTTCCGTTTAGTTCTATTTTCTGTGTAATAAAGAACATTTCAGTTTTCATGTAATAGTTTCGTGGTTGATTATGAGGAAAACCTATCTTCTCCACAGGCTTAAGTTGCTGAAGTTTAAGAATTTGCGGCAACAAGGAGGACCTTCGAATTATTAAAAATCCTTCGAAGCAACAAAAAGTCGTTCTAAGGAACGCAGAGTAAGTTGCTGATGTTACAAAAAGCCGTTCCAAAGGGAGCGCAGTGTAAGTTTTTTGCTCCAAAGACGTTCCTAAGGGAATGCAGAGCATACAGCGAAAAGTCAACGCTGATACCGCCTAAAGTAAAAGGCGAAGAAGCTCCAAAGACGTTCCTAAGGGAATGCAGAGCTTACAGCGAAAAGTCAACGCTGATACCGCCTAAGTAAAAGGCGAAGAAGCTCCAAAGACGTTCCTAAGGGAATGCAGAGCTTACAAAGATATTTTGTGTGTATCTTCGGAACAAACGTCATTTGCATAACATAACATCATCACATCATTTTGCATAGCATAAGCATCATACATCATGTTGCATATGGCAAAAGAAGGGGACACAGTATCAACCTTCGAAAGGACGCTTCGAGAAAGTGAAAATTGTGTAAAGTCACGAGGGAATACAATGATAATCTTCGGAATACAGCTTCGGAGAATGTTTTCACGAAGCATGGACGTGCTTCATCAAAGTAATATCGAAATTGCACAGCTTCGGAGAATGTTTTTACGAAGCGTGGATGTGATTCATCAGAATAGTTTTAACGAAGAATGTCTTCTTCACGAAGCATGAAAAGAAGGGAAGGTGTTTTTTCGCCGAAGGCTCAAAAATGGTATGTATGTAGAATTTCATGCATCGTAAAGAATTGAATAATGAAAAGAGACTTGTATATTACATTCAAATGTACAAAATATTACATAGATCACACTTCAAATGTTTTTTCTAATAACACCTAGTCTTCTCTTAATACTACTTCGGCAGCCTCATTTAGAAGTTGTTCAACAACTTTATCCATGATAGCTTCGGCCATTTGTTTGATTTCGTCATCCTCTTTTGTGTGAGGGTCAATAGATGATCCAGCAGGTTCTGAGGAAAGAGAATATTTTTGCATTACTATTATAAACCGCGAGCAAAGTTTGAAATAAAAATTACAACACAATAAGAGCAACTAATTAATACCTATTTGCCCTTCGGCAACTTCTGTTACTTTCCTAGCATCATGGATGCCTTTTTCACTCCTTTGAATAATTTCTTGCGCCATTTCTCGGCCGCCGTTGTCCCAGACATCAGTAAAGAATTTGCCACCAACCATGCTTGCTTCGGCCGAGGGGTCTTTGATGTCTTCGGAGGATAAGGCAGCTTCGGACTGAGCTAAAGATTTTATATGCTCACAACCTTTCTTCTCCAAAACAGCAGCAACTCCTCTGGCGCCTGAAAAAGCGTAGATGTCGCCGCGGCTGCTCAGGATTTCCTCGAAGGCTTCTGCTTCGTGACTGATCCAGTCCAGTGGACCTTCGGGATTGCCTCTTGAAAAATTCTCTTCACTGGAAAATGGCCAGGCTAGCTGAGCTGCAAAGGCAGATAGACGAAGCTTCTGAAGAAGTCCGTCATCTTACCCACGATGAGCAAAACCGAAGGCCTCAGCAAAAAGACCTTCATCAGGAGGGCTTCTTCAACGAAGATGACTGGTATGACAATTTCCATCATGGAAATTTTGTTTTCGATGATGCTTCTCCTCTGTCCGCTGAGCTGCAGGCTACACCCTGGCCTCCGTCCTATAAGATACCCCAGCTTCCCATGTTCGATGGTCATTCAGACCCGAAGCAGTTCTTGATGAGTTACGAAGCAACAGTGTCTTCGTATGGGGGCAATGCTGCAGTCATGGCGAAGTCTTTCGTTATGGCCGTCAGGAGTGTTGCTCAGACCTGGTATTCCTCCCTTCGACCAGGAACGATCACTTCATGGCAGAAGCTGAAGGATATGTTATTGACTAGCTTCCAAGGATTTCAGACGAAGCCGGTCACTGCTCAAGCCTTGTTCCAGTGCATTCAGGATCATGAAGAATACCTTCAGGCGTATGTCAGAAGGTTCTTGCGTTTGAGGGCGCAGGCACCAACGGTGCCCAATGAAATTGTCATCGAAGCCATGATCAAGGGGCTTCGTCCTGGACCTGCAGCTCAATACTTTGCTAGGAAGCCTCCTCAGACTCTGGAGAAGCTGCTCCAAAAGATGGATGAGTACATTCGTGCCGATAATGACTTTCGCCAAAGAAGGGAGGAGGCTTTCAGATTTTCTGAAATGACCAGGGGCTTCGGAGGAAGATTTCATCCGAGGCATGTCAGGTCCATCCACAACTCCACTCAAAATGATGATAAGGGGAGTCAGCAGAACAGACCGCAGAGCTCCTCACAGGCTTCGGGGCAGCAGCAAACTTTCTTCCGGCCACCAGCTCCAAGAGGCAGAGGCGCCAGGGACTTCGGCGGAAGATTTGGAGATCAACCAAGGAGGATATTTTGCTTATTCTGTGGTGAAAACAAGGGCCATACCACCAGGATGTGCCATGTTACCATCCAGAAACAAAAGGAGCTAGCAGAAGCTGCAGCGCAATAGGGCCAGCCGAAGCAGGTCATGCATACTGCTTCGTACCATCAGCCTTACATCCCGGAATACGTGGGCAACCACCCTGCAGTTTCCGTAGCTTCGGCGAGTCAACCTCAAGCTTCATGGCAACAGCCCCCGCCCCCACCTCCGCTGCAACTAGGCCAACAGCCAGAAGGGAGCCAATATGTTCCGCACCAAAGGGATCTCAGAGAGCAATCTGAAGCTCGCACAGTCAATAGTACTGTGCCAGAGTCGAAGCACATTTATTGACAAGTATCCTACTTTGATAACAGTCTTTTCCGTTTAGTTCTATTTTCTGTGTAATAAAGAACATTTCAGTTTTCATGTAATAGTTTCGTGGTTGATTATGAGGAAAACCTATCTTCTCCACAGGCTTAAGTTGCTGAAGTTTAAGAATTTGCGGCAACAAGGAGGACCTTCGAATTATTAAAAATCCTTCGAAGCAACAAAAAGTCGTTCTAAGGAACGCAGAGTAAGTTGCTGATGTTACAAAAAGCCGTTCCAAAGGGAGCGCAGTGTAAGTTTTTTGCTCCAAAGACGTTCCTAAGGGAATGCAGAGCATACAGCGAAAAGTCAACGCTGATACCGCCTAAAGTAAAAGGCGAAGAAGCTCCAAAGACGTTCCTAAGGGAATGCAGAGCTTACAGCGAAAAGTCAACGCTGATACCGCCTAAGTAAAAGGCGAAGAAGCTCCAAAGACGTTCCTAAGGGAATGCAGAGCTTACAAAGATATTTTGTGTGTATCTTCGGAACAAACGTCATTTGCATAACATAACATCATCACATCATTTTGCATAGCATAAGCATCATACATCATGTTGCATATGGCAAAAGAAGGGGACACAGTATCAACCTTCGAAAGGACGCTTCGAGAAAGTGAAAATTGTGTAAAGTCACGAGGGAATACAATGATAATCTTCGGAATACAGCTTCGGAGAATGTTTTCACGAAGCATGGACGTGCTTCATCAAAGTAATATCGAAATTGCACAGCTTCGGAGAATGTTTTTACGAAGCGTGGATGTGATTCATCAGAATAGTTTTAACGAAGAATGTCTTCTTCACGAAGCATGAAAAGAAGGGAAGGTGTTTTTTCGCCGAAGGCTCAAAAATGGTATGTATGTAGAATTTCATGCATCGTAAAGAATTGAATAATGAAAAGAGACTTGTATATTACATTCAAATGTACAAAATATTACATAGATCACACTTCAAATGTTTTTTCTAATAACACCTAGTCTTCTCTTAATACTACTTCGGCAGCCTCATTTAGAAGTTGTTCAACAACTTTATCCATGATAGCTTCGGCCATTTGTTTGATTTCGTCATCCTCTTTTGTGTGAGGGTCAATAGATGATCCAGCAGGTTCTGAGGAAAGAGAATATTTTTGCATTACTATTATAAACCGCGAGCAAAGTTTGAAATAAAAATTACAACACAATAAGAGCAACTAATTAATACCTATTTGCCCTTCGGCAACTTCTGTTACTTTGTAGCATTATGGATGCCTTTTTCACTCCTTTGAATAATTTCTTGCGCCATTTCTCGGCCGCCGTTGTCCCAGACATCAGTAAAGAATTTGCCACCAACCATGCTTGCTTCGGCCGAGGGGTCTTTGATGTCTTCGGAGGATAAGGCAGCTTCGGACTGAGCTAAAGATTTTATATGCTCACAACCTTTCTTCTCCAAAACAGCAGCAACTCCTCTGGCGCCTGAAAAAGCGTAGATGTCGCCACGGTTGCTCAGGATTTCCTCGAAGGCTTCTGCTTCGTGACTGATCCAGTCCAGTGGACCTTCGGGATTGCCTCTTGAAAAATTCTCTTCACTGGAAAATGCGCCCACGCTGGCGAAGCTGGTTTTAATTTTCTTTACGCATTCCATGGATTTTTCGTAACATTTCTTCTTAGAAGACCGAAGCTCTTCCACGGTTGCTTCCAGATGATCAGCCCATTGGTCGCTGCATTCCCGTCTTGTTTCTTCAAGTATGCGTTCTTCTTTCGCCCGGGCCAATTGCTTCTGAAGATCTTTCATTTCGCGTCTGTGAGCTTCGGCCTTTTTTATCTTGTCTACTAATGTAAGCAGAAGTTTATCTTTTTCTAAAGCTTCGTTTCTCAATTTAATAACTTCTGAGCGTAAATTGTTGAATGCAATTTCGTAGCTTTCATCTTCGGCACTCTTTTGTGCTCTTAATGCGTTGCTTAGGATTAAACCCTATACGAAAAAGAATCCATATAAGAATAAAAGAATGAATTACATATTAAAGAAAATTTTTCAAGTGTCTAATTCCCATACCTTCAGGCTATTGTACGCAAGACTGTCCGCGAGATCCTCCTTCGTCATAGCACATAATCCAGCTTCGAGCTTCGGGAAACCCATACTTCTAGCCATCTCCCGGCAGACAGATAATTCTTTGTTATCAGGGAGGCAGTATAGGAAGTCATCTTCATTTGTTCCATTGAACACTACTGCCCCCTTCGGATATTTTAACTCTCTGGCATAATGATTGGCTTCATAAATCTCTTCTTCAGATAATTTCTTCCCCGAAGCATGTCGCACGATGTAATCACGTATGTTGGAAGGAGCTTCGGGGGCGGCAGTGTCAGTTTTTTCAACCAAATTTGGTTCTGATATTTTTGTCTCCAAAGATTGTTCCTTGATGGGATCTGAAGGCCCAGCTTCAGCTTCAGGTTGTTGCTTCGAAGCTTCAGCAACAACAGCTTCGGAAGACACTTCAGCAACTTCAATAGTCTTCTTTGGAGTTGTGCTTGAAGACTTAATTGTCTCCAAAACATCTAACACGTTCACCATTCTTTTTCTTTTCGGGGTCACCGACGGGCCCTTTTGATTTTTTATTGTTTCAACATTTGTTGAAGGACTTAAGATTTCCGATATTTTTGGCTCTTCAATCTTCGGTTTTTCTGTTTTTTCGGCCGAAGGCGCTTCAGTTTTCTCTTCTATCTTCGGCACTGGAGCTGGTTCTGTAGCTTCAGAGGCCAAAGAGACTTCACCAATAAATTTTGGCACTGTGGCCGGCTCAATAAAACGCGCTCGATGGGTGAGCACCTTCATCTTTTTCCTTTGCGGCGCTGGCTCGCTAGTGGCACTAGTGGTAGCTTCTGTCGCAGGAGAAGTATTTTTTCTTTTGCGACCCAATACCGGATAGTGATAGTCAGGATAGACAAACCCGACTGCGTCAAATACCCGGTTGAGCCTTTTCTTCTTTCGGCCTCCGAAGGCTGCTGATAACGCAGTGTTCTCGGCCTTCGAATATGCCCCAAGCAGCTCGTCACTTAATGTTTCAATGCTTTTCAACCAGTCGTCATCAGGTTCAACAAACTTATCCCCGTATTTGAATGTGTATTTCAGTCTGACTAGTCCGCCTTCGTCGGACTCTTTGATGGTCTCCTTCGGCATTTCCCACTTTCCTGCAAGTGGCCACACCCTGAAGGCAATATGTTCTTGAATCAAGTCCCTTGTCCCAATAAAAGAGCAGACTACGCCGAAGGCTCTTTGGCATTCTTCGGCTGCTTCATCCATTTCAACCTTCGGCCTTCGAAGTCCGAAGCGTTGCCAGATGGGGCGCATAATGATACTCTTGACATCTTCTTGCGCTGTTAAGTCATTCTTTACATAGAACCATTCAGTCATCCAGGCTCCGGGCCACCTCTTCCGAAAGGTCGGCACAGGGCGGCTTGACCCGGAGCGGGCACCGAAGCTGTAACACCCAAAGTTGTTGTGATATTGTTCCTTCCCCCAAGGCTTCGTCTCATATAACAACTCATGAATGTTGCAAAAGCTTTTAGCATTCGGTTCTAAACCTTGGCTTCTCGCAGCCCAGACAAACATCCCCATTCTTATGATAGCTTCGGGAGTGATTTGATGAAGGTAGACTTGAAATGTCTTCAGGACTTCAACAACAAAGTTGCTTAAAGGAAATCGAAGCCTAGCCTTGAGAAAGCTTCGGAAGACTACGACTTCATCTTCTTCGGGGGTGGGAGAAGTCTTTTCTCCAGCATCAACCCTCACAACAGATATATCTCGAAAATACCTCCCCCTCATATTATCAATATGATTCTGCTTAATGGTGGTTTTCCCGAAAACTGTGTGACTTGGCCGCCATGGTCGATCTTCGGACTCTTCCCCACCACTTTCTACATCATAGCTGTCGCTGTCACCAGTATCTTCGGACAAACCTTCAAGAATCTCCTTGGTGATTTTCTCCGTATTGGTCTCCGCCATTGCTATAAGGAACCCCAAGTTCTTCTCTTCGTCGAGACTCAGCTTCGTCTCAGCAGGGATCTTCTTACCTTCAGACATCTTCGGAAACGCTTTTCAAGGCCGAAGCTTCAAAATCAAAAAGATCAACAAATCTTAATGCAAGAGCTAAAAATTTAGTGGGCCGAAGCAGATGGCAAGTGTGCATACCAAATAAGTTTGCGGTATGATCTTATTTATACCCCCAGGGCATTGAAAATTGAAAGACCCCGCTTGTCAGTGAATGTTGCTATTCTAGCAAAGGGAAGGTGTTTTTTCGGACCTTCGGCTCAAGGCCTTCGTCCATATCGCAATCTGAATTTATCATTAACAAATTAATATTGCGAGGGGCTACTGTTGGGGGCCTTCGTCCTCCGAAGGTCCTCAAAAACATGATTTGACAATGTTTTCCAAGTGGATTATGTGAACAGGTATCTTCGGACTCAGAATTATGAACATGAGGTACGTTCAGGACGAAGCCTGAACCAGACGAAGGGGGATTAAAATGGAGGACGGGCTGATCACCACGAAGGATGGTGCACAGCCGAAGCTGTGCGCAGGGAGGCTTCGTCGCGATAGCAGAGGAAGCTTCGTCGCGATAACAGAGAGGGGAACCGACTTAAAGATGAAAAGACTACTCGGGCCTTGACAGATTTCCATAAGTCATCGGAAAATGTAATGGACATAAATGTAATTTTACGTGGGCTGCGTCCTGCGTCTATAAATAGATGAACAGTACTCCCGTACTGTTCACGCTGACTTGGCATTTGCTTTTGCGTCACGCTTGTACTTTTTACCTTCTCTCAGGACCGAAGGTACATTTGTAATTTGAAATCATTTCTATTTATCCATGTTAATAAAATAGAAATGATTCTATGATGATGTCTATATTATATTTCATGCTTTATATAAATCCTTCGTCATTACTTGCTATATTTACGAAGGTATGTCTCTTATGACCTTCGTCCGAAACTCATTATTTCCCGAAGGGGCATAATGTTTCGAAGGGTGAAGGACTTTAACACTTAACACTTTTTATGTTGCCTTGTTCTTAACTCTTAGCATTTGAGAACAAGTCCCCAACACTGTCTAGTTCCCTTTAGCCCTTTTAGCAGCCTCTTGACTCCCATGCACAGCTATGGGGCCTTGGTCTGATAGTATCTTCATGCATAGATATGCTGGATGAAATATTGCTTCGAAGGCGTTTAATGTTCCTCGCCCAATGATTGCATTGTAAGGATACTCCATATCTACAATTTCAAAGACAACTTGCTCTGTCCTTGTATTGTGAACATAGCCGAAGGTAATCGGCATTGTTATCTTGCCAAGTGCCACTATCTGCCTTCCTCCGAAGCCATAGAGGGGATGTGTTGCATCATGTACCTTATCATATTGCTCTTGCATCTGCCTGAAGGCTTTTGTGAAGATGATCTCTGCTGCACTGTCTGTATCTACAAGGACATTGTGAACTAGAAACCCTTTGATAACACAAGATATGACCATTGCATCATTATGGGGGTAGTCCTTGAGCTGACGGTCCTCCTGAGAGAAGGTGATTGGAATGTGTGACCATTTGGATTTGATGAAGGGTCCTTGTACTCCAACATGTTGTACCCTTCTTTATGCTTCTTTTTTCTGCTTCTTGTTAGCTGGCTCAGAACTTGAACCCCCCGTGATTAGGAGCACCAGCTTCGTAGCCGAAGGTGTCATGGCTTGAGCTCCTCGCGAAGCCATTATCACTGTTGTGGTCGGAAGTGAGTTCACCGGAGGTGGACGCCAATGTTGGTCACTCGTTCTAAAATGTTGTGAATCAAGAACAAGGCAACACAATTGTTAATTATTAGGGACCTTCGTCTTCCGAAGCATTATCTTCCCATGGATATAATGCTCATCGGACGAAGGTCATGAAGGACATACCTCCATCATTTAATGTTTAAACAGGAATGCAAAGGGACGAGGACAGTAACTGCATCTCGTTAATTCATTCATATTTGCATTCTATAAAACATGTATGAATATTACCAGAATTCATATTACATTGATACCTTCAGCTTGCTCGAAGGTGAAGACACGAGAGAGTGATTACAATACAGCGTGAACAGTATAGTGTTACTGTTCATCTATTTATAGGCACGGGACGCAGCCCGGGTGAAATTACATTCATGACCCTCAACATTTATCTACAGACAACCTAGATTACTAAGGTCTATCTGGTCTTTTCTTCTTCTGCTTGACTTGGACTGAAGATGATGGTAGCTTCGGTATTTGGCAATGTCGCTTCTACGCAAGGTCTTCGTCTTGAGAACCTTCGGTAGAGGAAGGGAAGACTTCTGTATCATTTTGCCGAAGGTGTTTTTGTCTTGAGGACCTTCGGCGGATGTTGGGGGCCTTCCTCTTCCAAAGGTCCTCAAAAACGCGACTAACCATATGATTTCAGTATGACATGGAGCATTACAAGAGGTATTCGGCTTAGGAATGAAGATGTAGCCCGAAGATAATAAGAATGGACGACGAAGCTACAGCCGAAGAGCTTCGGCTTGATGTAATGACAAAGACCAAGTATGATGATGACCGAAAGGGGACAAAGACTATTCAATCCTTAATGACTCGTGTTACGTTTATAGACGAATGTCAAGGGCATGAATGTACTTTAACTTGGGCTGCGTCCCTTTCCTATAAATAGATGAACAGTAGTATCGTACTGTTCACGCGAGATTGTAATCACTTTTACGTCAACACCTTTGAGCAACCCGAAGGTATTAATGTAATACAGATTCTATTAATACTCATGCATATTCTATGAAATACATATATGAATGAATCAATGAGTTATACTAGTTATTTTTCATCTTTATGTATTCTTGTTTATTTATGAAATGATGAAGGCATGTCCTTCATGACCTTCGTCTGATGATCATTATGTCTATGGGGAGATAATGCTTCAGAAGACGAAGGTCCTTAATACTTAACAATTGTGTTGCCTTGTTCTTGATTCACAGCATTTGAGAACAAGTGACCAACAATGGAGAAGAAGACCCCCAACACCAAACCTCTCTAATATTATTTCTCTCACTTTGAGAAGGTTCCTAGAACTTAGTACAATAATGTTAGTACCAAAAACAATTCACTAAAGCTAGAATCATACCTTGTTTTTTGCATTTGCATCTCTTCAAGCCTTAGCTCAATTAAGTCATAACTCTATGTGTTGTACATCTAATCACCAAAACAATAATAGAAATGGCCTAAGGGCACATTTCCCTTTCAATCTCCCCCTTTTTGGTGATTTATGCCAACACATCAAAAGCAACTCAAAATGTAAAACATTTTCAAATGCAAGCTAAAGAGTGCAATTTGATGCCAAATTGAAGACCAATTAATCTAACATAGGATTTGGCATATTTGGATCACTTTTGCCACCACTTGGTTTGTTTTCGCAAAATAAATTCATTTTCCTTTCTCTATGTCGAAACAGTTGTTTTGGCAAATAAAAACATTTTGAAGACTAGATTTGATCAAGTACCAAAAACTCCCGTTTTTTCCCATAATCGAATTTCTCCCCAGAAGAGAGCGGTTTTGCAACAAGAGGGTTTTCATAAAAAACCAAGTATTCTTTTACACTATAAATTTTTGAAAAATTCACAAGTGGTAGCTGATCCAGTTGCTTTGGCCTTAATTTCTCCCTCTTTGGCATTAAGCATCGAAACAGAAGAACGTGTTGGCCCTTTAACTTCATCGCCTCACAAAAAAATCTCGAGTAAAACCAAAGGCAATGAGAAAAACACAGAGAGGGACTTGGAACAAGATACATTGATACCGGAGTGCAGTGGAAGCCTATTCTTTGTCCAAGTCCTCCTGTTCCCTTTCATCTCTGAGACTATATCAAAATCACTCAAGCAAACATATTAGTCTCAAAAGGGGTCAAGTTGTAGTACATCCTCCCCTAAACATGTGCATAATTGCATAAGGACTTATGAGGTCCAGGGAGGACATGTATAACTTGAGCACCAAAATAAGTAAAGACAGAATTATGTAAAAGAACATGATTAAAGGCATAAAGCACATGTATGCTATTGATCAATCTAAGTTCCGCGAATCTAAGAAATTTAGCTCACTACGCAACCTGCAAAACCTTTTCTCATCTAAAGGCTTGGTGAAGATATCGACTAGCTGGTTCTCGGTGCTAATATGATAAATATTGATATCTCCCCTTTGATGGTGGTCTCTTAGAAAGTGATGCCGGATGTCTATGTGCTTAGTGCGGCTGTGTTCAACAGGATTATCTGCCAAGCGGATTGCACTCTCGTTATCACATAGGAGTGAGACTTTGCTCAGATTGTAGCCAAAGTCCCGGAAGGTTTGCCTCATCCAAAGTAGTTGCGCACAACACTATCCTATGACAACATACTCGGCCTCAACAGTGGATAAGGCAATGGATGTTTGTTTCTAGAGCTCTAAGACACCAGAGATCTCCATAGAAACTGACAAGCCCCTGATGTGCTCTTCCTATCAACCTTGCACTCGGCATAGTCGGAATCAGAATATCCGATTAAGTCAACCCCTTTGGATACCAGATTCCGAAGCAAGGCATAGAAACTAAATATCTAAGAGTTCACTTCACGGCCACAAGATGACATTCCTTGGGATCGGATTGAAATCTAGCACACATGCATATGCTAAGCATTATATCCGGTTTACTAGCACAAAGATAAAGTAAAGAACCTATCATAGACCAGTATGCCTTTTGATCAATAGACTTACCTCCTTTGTCGAGGTCCAAGTGTCTGTTCGTTCCCATCGATGTCTTAGCGGGCTTTGCATCCTTCATCCCAAACCTCTCGAGTAGGTCTTGAGTGTACTTCATTTGGGAGATGAAGGTTCCTTTCTTGAGTTGCTTTACAGAGAATCCAAGGAAGTAGTTCAACTCACTCATCATAAACATCTCGAATTTCTGCATCATTACCCTGCTAAACTCCTCACAAGACTTTTGATTAGTAGAACCAAATATTATGTCATTGACATATATTTGGTATAGAAACAAATCACCATTACAAGTCTTAGTAAAGAGAGTAGGATCAGCTTTCCCAACCTTTGAAGCATTAGAAATAAGAAAATCTCTAAGGCATTCATACCATGCTCTTAGAGCTTGCTTAAGTCCATAAAGCGCCTTAGAGAGCTTGAAGACATGGTCGGGATACCTGTCATCCTCGAAGCCAGGGATTGTTCCACGTACACTTCATCCTTGATTGGTCCATTGAGGAAGGCGCTCTTTACGTCCATTTGAAACAACTTAAATGAGTGGTGAGCAACATAGGCCAATAGCATATTGATTTGAGCCTAGCTACAGGAGCAAAAGTCTCCTCAAAATCCAAATATGCGACTTGGGCATAACCTTTTGCCACAAGTCGAGCCTTGTTCCTTATCACCACCCCGTGCTCATCTTGCTTGTTGCAGAACACCCACTTGGTTCATACAACATTTTGCTTTGGATGTGGCACCAGGCTCCATACATCATTTCTCTTGAAGTTATTGAGCTCTTCCTGCATGGCCAACACCCAGTCCGGATCCTGCAATGCTTCTTCTACCCTAAAAGGCTCAATAGAAGAAACAAAAGAGTAATGTTCACAAAAATTAGCTAAACATGAATGAGTGGTTACTCCCTTGCTGATGTCACCCAGAATCTGATCCACAGGATGATTTCTTTGGATAGTGGCTGGGACTTGAGTTGGAGGTGCTTGTTGTGCTTCTTCCTCTCTATCCTTTTCTTCATGTGCTCCCCCTTGATTCATGCTACATCTTGAGGTACTTGTTCCTCATCTTGAGTTGGGGGTTGCACCAGTGTTGAGGAAGATGGTTGATCTTGATTTTGTTGTTCCTGCGGTCGCACATCACCTATTGCCATGGTTTGCATTGCAGCCGTTGGAACTTCATCCTCATCTATATCATCAAGATCAACTTGCTCTCTCAGAGAGCCATTAGTCTCACCAAATACAACGTCACTCGAGATTTCAACTAAACCCAATGATTTGTTGAAGACCTTATATGCCTTTGTATTTGAATCATAACCTAGTAAAAACCCTTCTACAACTTTGGGAGCAAATTTCGAATGTCTACCTTTCTTCACCAAGATGTAGCATTTGCTCCCAAATACACAAAAGTACAAAACATTGGGTTTGTTACCAGTTAGGAGCTCGTAAGATGTCTTCTTGAGACGGCGATGAAGATAGAGCCGGTTTATGGCATGGCAAGCTGTATTTACAGCTTCCGACCAAAACCGCTCAAGCGTCTTGTATTCCCCAAGCATTGTCCTCGCCATGTCAATGAGCGTCCTATTCTTTCTCTCTACTACACCATTTTGTTGTGGTGTGTAGGGAGCGGAGAACTCATGCTTGATGCCTTCTTCCTCAAGAAACTCTTCTACTTGAAGATTCTTAAATTCGGATCCATTGTCGCTCCTTATTTTCTTCATATTCAGCTTAAATTCATTTTGAGCTCCCTTTAGGAAGGGCTTTAGAGTACCTTGGGTTTCTAATTTATCCTGCAAAAAGAATACCAAAGTGAAGCGAGAAAAATCATCAACAATAACAAGACCATACTTACTTCCCCCGATACTAAGATAAGCAACGGGCCCAAAGAGATCCATATGGAGGAGTTCCAATGGTCTTGACGTTGTCCAACGGGCCCGATACTTATTCTAAAGGCAGATACATCAATATTTGTAAACAAACAATTATACCCTATATGACATAATTGACTTACAGAAAGTAAATTGTAACCAAGCGATTCTACTAAGAACACATTAGAAATTGAATGCTCGGTACTGATGGTTATTTTTCCCAAACCTTTGACCTTGCCATGATTCACATCTCCAAAGATGATCGTGTCTTGGGAATCATTGTTTTTGACGTAGGAAGTGAACATTTTCTTCTCCCCCGTCATGTGGTTTGTGCATCCGCTATCAATGATCCAGCTTGTGCCCCTAGATGCATAAACCTACAAGGTGATTTAAGCTTGGGTTTAGGTACCCAACTGTTGTTGGGTCATACAAGGTTAGTCACATAAGACTTTGGAACCCATATGCAATTTTGTCTCTCTTGCACTTAGGTCCCAAATTTCTAGCAACTACTTTATCATTTTTACACTTAAGTACAAATGAAGCATCATAAGTTTGATAAAGCATAGTTGGTCCATTTGATGCATTCCAAGGCACATGAGAAGCAACATGATGAACATGGCGCCTAGGTCTATTCCTACCATGAGCATACGAGGAGCTAGATGATGCAAACATAGCATGTGAATCAAAAACAACATCATGACGTACAGGTAAAACAGCATGACTATAACAACCATCATGATGAGCACTGTTAGAGGCATTCTTAACATGGGCATACAAATAAGCATGATTATTTCTACCATGAGAAGAATGAGAGCTACTAGCCATAGGAGCCTTACCTTTCTCCTTGATGAGATTGGAAGTCCTTTGGCTTGTTAAGTTCTAGATTCCCTTTTGGAAACAAAGTTCATCCTTAATGGAGGGATGTCTACCAATGGTATAGGCATCCCTAGAAAATTTTAACTTTACATAATCATTCTTGCAAATTTTAAGTTGACCATTAAGATTTGCAAACTCATTATTCAACTTAAGAATAGTGGCAGCATGAGTATTGCAAGCATCAATATCGACATCTTTACATCTATTGCTGTTGGTGACTTGTCCTTTAATGCTATGAATTAAGAACAAGGCAACACGGAAATCGTTAAACGTTAAAGCCCTTCGTCCTTCGAAACATTATTTCCCTTAGGATATAATGAGTTTCGGACGAAGGTTATGAAGGATGTACCTTCATCAGTATAACAAATAATGAAAAAGGGGGTTCACATAAAGTATGAGAAATGACATAAATACTTAAATATCATTATAAGCTCATATCTATTTTTATTATTATAAAGATGACAACAAATTACAGATGTACCTTTGGTTTGAAGGAAAGCAAAAGTACAAGCGTGACGCAAAAGTGAATGCCCAGTCAGCGTGAACAGTACGGGAGTACTGTTCACCTATTTATAGGCACGGGTCGCAGCCCATGTAAAATTACATCCAGGTCCTTTGCTTTTGATAATAATTCTATAATAATCCATCGAGGCCTAGATAGTCTTTTCCTCATTAAGTCGGTTTCCTCTTTTCTGCCATCATGCTGAAGCTTCCTTGCGCACAGCTTCGGCTCTGTTCCATCCTTCGTTCTCTTTGTGTTTCTTCATACAACAATTTTGACTTATCCAAAGGGTTCATGTCCGAAGGTACCTGCTCATGAATTATACTCCAGAAACATTGTCAAATCTTGTTTTTGAGGACCTTCGAAAGCCGAAGGCCCCCAACAGTAGCCTCTTGCAATATTAATTTGTTAAGATAATAAATTCAAATTGCGATATGGATGGATGCCCTAAGTCGAAGGTCCGAAAAAACACCTTCCCTTTGCTAGAATAGCAACAGCCACTGACTAGCGGGCCCTCCAGCACACAATACACCAGACGTATAAATAAGAGCGCACCACTAGCTCATTTGGCACGCTTTCTTGCCATCTGCTTTGCCTGCTCAAACAGCTCTTTGCTTAGACACACTTGACCAGATTTTTTAAATTTTAAAGCTTCGGCTTTGAGAGCACTTTTCCCAGCTCCTTCAAAGATGTCTGAGGATAAGAAGGCTACCGCTGAAACGAAGTTGAGCCTTTCTGAGGAGATGAATCTTGGCTTTATTGAATCGATAGCAAGGACAAATGCGGAGAAGATTGCTAGGGAAACTATGGAGGGTTTGTCTGAAGATACCAGTGACAGTGACAGCTATGATGTGGAGAGCGGCGGGGAAGACTCCGAAGATCGGCCCTGGAGACCAAGCCATGCGGTTTTTGGAAAATCAATTATTAAACAAAGCCATCTTGACAACATGAGGGGGAAATACTTTTGGGATGTGTCTGTTGTGAGGGCTGACGATGGAGAAAAAACTTGTCCTACCCTAGAGGAGAATGAAGTTGTGATCTTTCGGAGCTTTTTGAAGGCTGGGCTTCGGCTTCCTCTTAGCAGCTTCGTAGTCGAGGTTTTGAAGATATTTTAGATCTACCTTCACCAGATTACCCCCGAAGCTATTATAAGAATGGGAATCTTCGTGTGGGCTTTAAGGAGTCAAGGCTTGGAACCAAATGCAAAAAGTTTCTGTAGCATGCATGAATTGTTAATCGAGACGAACCCCTGGGGTAAGGAACAGTATCATAATAATTTCGGTTGCTATAGCTTCATTGCTCGTTCTGGCTCAAGCTCACCAGCACCGACTTTTCGGAAGAGATGGCCCGGAGACTAGACAAAAGAGTGGTTTTATGTAAAGAATAATTTAAAGGAATGAGAAGACATCAAAGATATAATCATGCGCCCTATCTGGCAACGCTTCGGGCTCCGTAAACCAAAGGTAGAAATTGACGAAGCGGCCGAAGAATGCCGCAAGGCTTTCGGCTTAGTCTGCTCTTTCATTGGGACAAGGGATTTAGTTCAAGAGCACGTGGCCTACAGGATATGGCCGCTGCTAGCCGACTGGGAGGTGCCAAAAGAGTCCATCAGCAATCCCCACGAAGGTGGTCTAGTTCAGCTAAAATATACCTTCAGATTCAGAGACCAATTTATCGAGCCAAACGACGACTGGCTGAAAAGCGTCGAAGCTACAAGTGATGATCTGCTTGGGCTGTATTCTAGAGCAGAAGACAACGCATTATCTGCGGCCTTCGGGAACCGTAAAAAGAAGAGATTGAAACAGTTTTCGATGCCATCGGGTTCATGTATCCCGACTACCGTTACCCGTCCCGGGGACAAAAAAGGAAAAGTGAAGATTCCGGGAGAGATGATGCTTCAGCTGCTCCAAGTGAGCCTGCGCCGAAGAGGAAAAGAGTGAAAGTCCTTACTCATCGACCACGCTACATTGAATCGGCCGTAGTTCCTGATTTGTCGGTGAGAGCTCTTCGGCGCCCGAAGGCAAAAACCCTGCGATTTCGCAAAAAAGTGAACCGGCTGCAACGCCGAAGGCATCATCAACCAAATCGGATGAGCCGAAGGCTATTAACATTGAAGAGACGAAGGTTGGGAAAACGAAAATATTGGAAGCATTATGTCCTTCGGCGGAAGTTGGAGTGCCACAAGCTCAGAAGGGTCCAACTGTGACCCCCAAAAGGAAAAGGATGGTTAATGTTCTGGATGTACTGGAGACAATAAAATCTTCAAGCTCTACACCGAAAAAAGTTGCCGAAGCTCAAAAAGCACAAATTGAGACAACAGCCTCTGGAGGCGAAACTACAAAGCACCACACTGAAATCAAAACTGAACCTTCAGTGTCTGCCAAAGGAAAATCCTTGGAAACTGAAGGAGAAAATAAAAAGGAAACTTTAAAGCAGATTCTGTCTAAAAAAACTCTTTCTTCCACTCCTGAATCATCTTTCAAATTGCCTGATTATATTGTGCGACATGCTTCAGGAAAAATACTATCTGAAGAAGAAAAACGAGAAGCTCATCATTATGCCCAGAAATTAAAATATCCGAAAGGGGCATTGATATTCAATGGCAGCGGAGAAGAAGACTTCTTATATTGTCTCCAAGACAACAAGGAGATCTCTGTCTGCCGGGAGATGGCAAGAAGCTTCGGATTCCCAACTCTGGAAGATGGGCTTTCAGTCTTGTCAAAAGATGAAATAGCCGACAGCCTAGCATATAACAGCTTAAAGGTGAGAAAATAAACTTTTTGCGTGGTTAAAAATTTGTGTGTTTATTTCTTGATATTACATTCCTTTTGCAGGGCCTTATTCTCAGCAATACCCTCAGAGCGCAGAAAAGTGCTAAAGACGAAGGATGTATCATGGCATTGAATAACCTTCGTTCCGAAGTGATTGAGCTGAGGAACAAAGGTCTTGAGAAAGATAAAATTTTACATTCATTGCTTAACAAAATAAAAGAAGACGAAGCTGCTTCCAAGGCCCAAGCTGAAGCCCAGAAGTGCAAAATTGAAAATCTTCAGAAATAGCTGGCTGAGGCGAACTTAAAGTGTGCAACTACCGAAGCTAACCTTGAAGCCAGCGACTACTGGAAGAATCATTGGGAGAAAGCAACTGCAGAGTTTCGGACTTCAAAAGAAAAATGTTATAAAAAATCCATGAAATGTGTGGAAACAATTAAGACTAGTTTCACCAGCGTCGGCGCATTTTTGAATGAAAGCAACTTCGTACTAGGAGATCCCGAAGGTCCAATCGACTGGATCAACGGCGAGGCCAAAGCTTTTGAAGAAATTTTGAGTGGCCGTGGGGACATATGCACCTTCTCGAGTGCTAGGGGGATGGCCACTATTTTGGAGAGAAGAGGCTGCGATCATGTGAAATCCTTGGCGCAAACCGAGGCCACCTTATCTACTGAAGATATAAAAGACCCCTCGGCCGAAGCGAGCTTGGTTGGTGGAAAATTTTTCACCGACATCTGGGAAAATGGCGGTCGGGAGATGGCTCAAGAAATCATAAGGAGAAGTGAAAAAGGTATTCACGATGCTAGAAAAGTGGCAGAGGCCGCTGAGAAAAGTGCGGATCTCAAGAGGCGAATAGGTATTGACTACTAACTTTTGACTTTATGTTGTAATTTTATGACTTCGGACTTATTTACACTTTGCAACACAGCCGTACAATCTCCTCCCCCAGAGCCCGCCGAGCCATTGGCAGACCCCAAAGCTAAGGGGGATGACGAAATTAGAAAAATGGCCGAAGCTATTATGGATAAAGTTGTTGATCAACTATTAAACGAAGCTGCAGAAGTAGTTTTAAGAGAAGATTAGCTGTTATTGTAAAGCTATTTGGAATGTAATATTTGCTGGACAATATGCATAATATTTTGTAATTTTGAATGTAATATATGAATTGTTTATGATTCAACTCTTTACGATGCATGAAACTTCACATACATACCGTTTTTGAGCCTTCGGCGAAAAAAAAACACCTTCCCTTCTTTTCATGCTTCATAAAGGACGTCCATATTCCGTAAAAATATTATAGTTTCCAAAAAAACATATATGCTTTGTGAACAATGGATCTCCTTTTCATATCAATGTGACGAAGCTGTATTTCTTGAAAACCTATTTTGTGCCTTGGCACTTCTTCGAAACGATCTCCGAAGCTCAATAATGTGGGTCAACATTGTGTACCTTTCCGAAGATCCATATTGTACCCCCTTCTTGTGCCATTGATGCAATATGATGTATGATGCTATGCTATGCACATGATGTGATGATGTAATGATATGCAAAATGATATTCGCGCCGAAAGCGTACACACATTCCCCAGTGGAGCACACAATTTTTTGGTCATTTTTCGGTTCATCAGGGCTGACTTTTCGCTGTAAGCCTCCCTTAGGAGTTCTTCACCTTCTATTTCGGCGGTATCAGCGTTTATTTTTCGCTGTAAGCCTCCCTTAAGAGCTTCTTCGCCTTCTATTTCGGCGGTATCAGCGTTTATTTTTCGTTGTAAGCCTCCCTTAAGAGCTTCTTCGCCTTCTATTTCGGTGGTATCAGTGTTTATTTTTCGCTGTAAGCTCTGCATTCCCTTTGGAACGACTTTTGAGCAGAAAACTTACGCTGCGTTCCCTTTAGAACGACTTTTGTTGCTTCGACAATACTTTGCAATGCATTCCTTCATCAAAACCTTTAGAACTTCGTCAATGTTTGAAGAAGATATATTCATCATGATAATGACAAAGCTATTACAGGAAATTGAAAACAACAAAAGAACTGAATTTTCAATACTTGTTCTTTATTGAAAAGGTGAATGATGACAAATGTAAAGGCTATTTCTGAGGTAGGATATATCTTAGTAGATGTGCTTTGATTCTGGCATAGTACTATTGACTGTGCGAGCTTCGGACTGCTCCCTGAAGTCTCTCTGCTGGTGGCTGTGCTGGCTCCCTTCTGGCTGCTGGCCTTGGGGATAAGCGGGTTGCATTGGTGGTGGAGGTGGGGGCTGTTGCCAAGATGCCTGAGGTTGGCTTGCCGAAGCAACAGAAGCTGCAGGATGGTTGCCCACATATTTTGGTGTGAGTGGTACGAAGCAGTATGCATAACCTGCTTCGGCTGACTCTGTTGGGCTGCAGCTTCTGCTATCTCTTTCTGTTTTTGAATGGTGACATGGCACATCCTGGTGGTACAGCCCTTGTCCTCTCCACAGAATAGGCAGTAAATTTTCCTGGCCTGATTCCCAAACTTTCCTCCGAAGCCCCTAGCGCCTCTGCCCCTTGGAGCTGGGGGCCGAGGATAGCTCTGTTGCTGCCCTGAAGCCTGAGAGGAATACTGCGGCCTTTGTTGCTGGCTTCCCCTATCGTCATTCTGAGTAGAATGGATAGACCTAACGTGCCTAGGGTGGATTCTCCCTCCGAAGCCCCTGGTCATTTTGGAGAACCTATAAGCTTCCTCCCTCCTTTGCCGAAAGTCATTATCTGCTCCGATATATTCGTCCATCTTCTGAAGCAGCTTCTCCAGGGTCTGAGGGGGTTTCCTAGCAAAGTATTGGGCTGTAGGTCCTGGCCGAAGCCCCTTAATCATGGCCTCAATAACAATCTCATTAGGCACCATTGGCGCCTGTGCCCTCAGTCATAAAAACCTTCGGACATACGCCTGAAGGTATTCTTCATGATCCTGAGTGCACTGGAACAAAGCTTGAGCAGTGACCGGTTTTGTCTGAAACCCTTGAAAACTAGTAATAAGCATATCCTTCAGCTTTTGCCATGATGTGATTGTTCCTGGCCAAAGAGAAGAGTACCAGGTCTAGGCAACATTTTTGACTACCATGACGAAGCATTTCGCCATGACTGCAGTGTTGCCACCATATGAAGATATGGTTGCTTCGTAGCTCATCAGAAATTGCTTCGGGTCTGAGTGTCCGTCATACATTGGAAGCTGGGGTTGTTTGTAAGATGGGGGCCAAGGTGTAGCCTGTAGTTCAGCTGACAGAGGAGAAGCATCATCAAAAGCAAAGTTTCCGTGATGGAAATCATCATACCAGTCATCCTCGTTGATGAAGCCCTCTTGGTGAAGCTCTCTGTACTGGGGTCTCCTGTTCTGTTCATCTTGCGTGAGATGACGAACCTCTTCAGAGGCTTCGTCTATCTGCCTTTGTAGGTCAGCTAACCGAGCCATCTTTTCTTTCTTCCTTTGCACCTATTGATGCAGTATCTCCATATTCCTGATTTCTTGGTCCAAATCGTCCTCCTGAGGTGTTGGACTGGTGGCCTTCCTCTTCTGACTTCGGGCTTCTCGAAGGGAAAGAGTCTCCTGGTTCGGGTCCAGCGGTTGCAGAGCAGCAGCCCCCGTTGCTGAAGCTTTCATTGGCGGCGTGACGAAGGTCGATGCTTGCCGAAGGTGGTCAAAAAGGGGTTCACCGGAGGTGGGTGCCAATGTTGGTGACTTGTCCTTTAATGCTTTGTGTTGAAGGCTAAAAAGAGCCTCGCGGACGGTCCGGCCCTGAGGCCGGACGGTCCGCGGTTCGGACAGTCCGCGGTGGCGGCGCGGACGGTCCGCGCGCGCGCAGAGTCAGTTAGGGTTCCTAGTTTCTCGTGGGATTTGTTACCTAAAACCGCAGGATTAACTCGGGAAACAGTTGGAAACGGATCCAGACCTCCCCTTTATATAGATGAAGGGCTACGGCCGATTGAACCCCCAACAATCGATCATATCCAGTCTATTACTCGTTTTTTACCTTATGCATTAGGAGTAGTTCTAGTTTAGCCCTAGTTTAGTATTCCAATCCCTAAATTATCCGCTTCTCTTCGACTCTACGTTGATTAGAGGAGTCTAGGTCGGCCTGCCGAGCCTAGACAACCCCTAGGATCTCTCCTCCCCGACGGGGTCCCTCCCGGGAGCGAGATCCAGGCGCCGCCGGCGACCTTCGCCGCCCCCTGCGCACGCGCGGACCGTCCGGCCCCAGGGCGCGGACCGTCCGGCCCCAGGGCGCAGACCGTTCGGCCGTTAGGCAGGGAACGCCAGCCCCTGTACCAGGTCGTGGACCGTCCGGCCCCTGGTCGCGGACTGTCCGCGCCTGTGCAGAGAGCACCGCCGCCGGTTCTTGTTGAGTGTTTGGCGCTCGAAAAAGGTGTCAACATACTTTTTGGCGACTCCGATGGGGAATAGGTGTCTAGATCTGCTAAAAATCGGCCCATTAATGGCTGGTTCTAATGATCACACCAAGATCTCCACTACCAACATCATCAAGCCAGCCATGGAGGCGCTCCTGGCTGATGACCAAAGGCCCTTTCAAGACCTCGTAATGCGCGATGAGAAGGAGGTGATGCGGCAATGGAACGAACAACGCGACAAGGAAGAGGTGGAACTGCTGCATAAACTCTCCGAACGGCGCAAGGAGGCGGCGGACAAGTACTTGTCACACTTCACGGTAGATCGCCACCAGAAGATCGTCCGTCAAGGGGAGATCGATATGGAATCTCTCCTACCTCCACTTCAGGGTCCCGCTGTAAGTACTCCAGATCTATCTCTTACGACTTTCATGGATCAACGAGGAGATCAGTTAAAGCAATATGTAGATGAATCTATTAAAATGCATTTACGTGCATATGAGAAATCAGCTGCTCCTAACTTTCCATCGCGAGAGTCTAATACAGTGCCACCCACATCAAACACATCGGCTATAAACGAGTCACCCTTGACCCAGCCATCATATGGTATGCCGATGCACGCTTTCGTGTTACCATCACAGTCGCGACCACTAGGCACGCGGCAGGTACTGGACGCGACCGGACCGTCCGAGCATCATCTCAGACAGTCCGGTTATACCGTGGACCGTCCGGCGTATTTCGCTGGACCGTCCGACCAGATGCAGGCCCGCACACAAAACACTCAGGTCGCACCATACATGGCCGGACGATCAGGGTACAACCATGAACACTTCGGCCCCATCACAGACCGTCCGGTGCATCACGCTGAACCATCCGGATATGTTGCGGACCGTCTGCCATCTTACGCCGGACCATCCGGATATGGCATGAACCGGCCAAAGTATTACGCTGGACCATCCGACTCTACACGAGTCCACGCGCAGACTACCCAAGTCGCGCCATATATGACCGATCCGTCCAGGTATAACCCTGGAACATTTGGCCCGATCGCGGACCGTCCAGTTCTTTACGACAAACGGTCTGGGTACGAGACTACCCACGTAGCACCATATACGGCTAGACAATCCGGATATACCTTCGGACCATTTGGCCAGGTCGTGGACCATTCGGCCTCTTACGCCAGACCGTCCGGATTTGCATACGCAGAGCCCAGAGCAGCGCAATACGCACAGTTCCCACATTCATCGCAGCAACATTATGGTGCCCCGCCAGCAACACATTATAATCATGCCATACCACCTCATGGACATAGGACTGAATACTATTCGGCCACAAGAGAGCCTGAGGGGTATAGGGCAGGAGCTGGTGACATTAATAGGACACCTAACACAGCTCAAACATCCTTGGGAGGAAAGCTGACAGAGTGATGTCAGGCAACCTGAGATCTCCACCCACAAACTCAATGGATGGTCGCCAGACATGGCGGAGAGGGTCAGAGACGAGGTAGCCGGGATGTTCAGGGACAAACTCGGTGTTAGTGTGTCAGGTACAGGGCAATCGTATCGGAAGCCTTATAGCCACCGATTCGACACCGTGCCATACCCACAGGGATCTAGAATACCAGATATTGGGGACTTGTTCTCAAACGCTAAGAGTTAGGAACAAGGCAACATAAAAGTGTTAAATGTTAAAGTCCTTCGTCCTTCGAAGCATTATCTCCCTTCGGATATAATGAGTTTCGGACGAAGGTCATGAAGGACAAACCTTCATGAGCACAATAAATGATAAAGAAGGATTCATACACAAGATATGGAAAAATAATATAAACACTTTAAAGGTTATTATTAGCTTATTTCAATTTACATTGCTGAATTTACAATGACAAATTATGTATGTACCTTTGGCTCGAAGAAAAACATGGGTACAAGCGTGACGTGAGAGCAAACGCCAAGTCAACGTGAACAGTATGGGAATACTGTTCATCTATTTATAGGCAAGGGACGCAGCCCATGTAAAATTACATTCATGCCCTTTATATTTGCCAACAACACTATAGTAATCCTTCGAGGTCTAATTTGCCTTTTCATCTTTAAGTCGGTTCCCCTTTTCTACTGTCATGCCGAAGCTTTCCTGTGTATAGCTTCGTGATCACCTTGTCCTTCGTCATAATCACCCTTCGTCTCGCTCAGGCTTCGTCCTAACCATGCTCTGTATGCTCATGATCCGGATCCGAAGATACCTGTTCACATATTCCACTTGGAAAACATTATCAAATCATGTTTTTGAGGACCTTCGGAAGCCGAAGGCCCCCAACAGTAGCCCCTCGCAATATTAATTTGTTAGAATAATAAATTCAGATTGCGATATGGATGAAGGCCTTAAGCCGAAGGTCCGAAAAAACACCTTCCCTTTGCTAGAATAGCAATAGTCGATGACAAGTAGGGCCCTGCCACTTGCAACGTACTGGGCGTATAAATAAGAACGAACCGCTAGCACTTTTAGCATGCTTTCTTGCCACCGGCTCCTGCCTTCCTAATTTTTAGCTCTTTGCACACCAACGCCTGCCTGGCTCTTTACATTTTTAAGCTTCGTCTTTGAGAGCATTTTTCCTAGCATTTTCGAAGATGTCTGAAGACAAGAAAACTGTCGCTGAGTCGAAGCTAAGCCTTTCCGAAGAGATGAATCTCGGCTTCCTTGAATCAATAGCAAAGACAAATACAGAGAAGATCACTAGGGAGATTTTAGAGGGTTTGTCTGAAGACACTGGTGACAGTGACAGCTATGATGTGGAAAGTGGCGGTGAAGATTTCGAAGATTGACCTTGGCGACCAAACCATGCAGTTTTTGGAAAATCAAGCATTAAACAAAGCCATCTTGTCAATATGAGGGGCAGATATTTTTCGGGATTTATCCATTGTAAGGGCTGACGAAGGAGAGAAAACTTGTCCGACTCCTGAGGAAAATGAAGTCGTGATATTCCGAAGCTTCTTTAAGGCTGGACTTCGGTTTCCTTTGAGCAGTTTCATGGTAGAAGTTTTGAAGATATTTGAAATCTACCTTCATCAAATTACTCCTGAAGCAATCATAAGGATGGGAATCTTCGTGTGGGCCGTAAAGAGCCAAGGTTTGGAACCAAATGCAAAAAGTTTCTGCAATATGCATGGGTTATTGTATGAGACGAAACCATGGGGTAAGGAGCAGTATCACGACAATTTTGGCTGTTATAGCTTCGGTGCCCGCTCTGGGTCAAGCTGTCCCGTGCCAACTTTTCGGAAAAGATGGCCTGGGGACTGGATGAAGGAATGGTTTTATGTGAAAAACGACTTGACAACGCGAGAAGATATTAAAGGTATCATTATGCGCCCTATCTGGCAGCGCTTCGGCCTTCGAAAGCCGAAGGTGGAAGTTGACGAAGCAGCCGAAGAATGTCGGAGAGCCTTAGGAGTAGTTTTCTCTTTCATCGGAACAAGGGATTTGATCCAAGAACACATTGCCTTCAGAGTATGGCCACTTGTAGATAAGTGGGAAATGCCAAAGGAAACCGTCAGCAAACCTAACGAAGGCGGACTAGTTAGGTTAAAATTCACCTTCAAATATGGAGATAAGTTCGTCGAGCCAGATGACGACTGGCTGAAAAGTATTGAGGCCGTAAGCGATGAGTTGCTTGGGCCATACTCGAAGGCAGAAGATACTGCTCTATCCGCATCCTTCAGAGGCCGGAAAAAGAAAAGGCTCAACCGAGTATTTGATGCCATCGGGTTCGTATATCCTGACTACCGTTACCCAACACGGGGTCAAAAAAGGAAAGATACGGCGTCTACGAAGGAAGCTGCCTCAGCCGCTCTTAGTGAGCCAGCGCCGAAGAGGAAAAAGATAAAGGTTCTTACACACCGTCCACGCTATATTGAACCGGCCGCAATGCCCGAGTTTGTCGGTGAATCCTCTTCGGCTCCCGAAGCCAAAGAGGCGACTCCCCTGAAGAATATTGAAGAGCCGATCACAATGCCGGAAACAAAGAAAATAGAAGAACCGAAGGCTGAAGAAACAAGGACATCTGAAATTTTAAGTCCTTCAGCAAAAGTTGAATACCGAAAAGCCAAAAGGGTCCAGCATTGACCCCAAAAGAAAAAGGATGGTTAATGTACTGGATGTATTGGAGACAATAAAGTCTTCAAGCAGTACTCCGAAGAAAATTGCCGAAACTCCTGAAGTGCAAATCGAAGCCTTTGAGGCAGAAGCTTCAAAACATCAAGCTGAATCTGAAACTGGGCCTTCAGAGCGCGCCAAGGTAAAATTCTTGGAAACCAAAGAAACAGAAACAACAGAACAAATCTTTGTTGAAGAAAGCGGCACTGCCGCCCCTGAAGCCTTTTCTGAAGCTTCCGATTATATTTTACGACATGCTTCGGGGAAGAAATTGACTGAAAAAGAAAAGGAGGAGGCTCAGTTCTATGCCCAAAGACTGAAATATCCCAAGGGGGCGTTGATATTCAATGGCAGCGGAGAAGAAGACTTTTTGTATTGTCTCCCTGACAGCAAGGAGATTTCAGTCTGTCGGGAGATGAGCAAAAGCTTCGGATTCCCAACACTAGAAGACGGGCTCTCAGTATTGTCAAAGAACGAGCTGGCTGACAGCTTAGCGTACAATAGTTTAAAGGTGAAAAAATGAAATCTTTGCATTATTTATTGAAACCAAAATTTTTCATTTGCTTAAACTTATTTAACAAACATTTTTTTCAGGGTCTTATACTTAGCAATGCCCTTAGGGCACAAAAAGATGTTGAAGATGAAGGGTATACCATAGCCTTGAGCAACCTTCGTTCCGAAGTAATTGAACTAAGGAACGAAGGTCTCGAAAAAGATAAAATATTGCACTCGTTATTGAATAAAATAAAAGAAGACGAAGCTGCTTTCGAAACTCAAGCCGAAGCTCAGAAGCACGAAATCGAAGATCTTCGGAAACAACTAGTCAGAGCTAAAGAAGAGTGCACACTTGAAGAAACAAAACGAGAAATTAGTGAACAATGGGCCAATCATTTAGAAAGAAACGTTGAAGAGCTTCGTGCATCCAAGAAAAAGTGTTATGAAAAATCTATAGAATGTGTTAAGAAAATAAGAACCAGCTTTGCCAGCGTCGGCGCATTCTCAAGTGAGGAGGACTTCATAAGGGGTGACCCCGAAGGTCCAATTGGATAGATCAGCCATGAAGCTGAAGCTTTTGACGAAGTTTTGAATAGCCGTGGAGACATATGTACCTTTTCGGGTGCCAGGGGGATTGCCACTATTTTGGAGAGAAAAGGCTGTAACCATGTAAAATTTTTGGCACAATCCGAAGCCGCATTGTCCTCTGAAGATATAAAAGACCCCTCGGCCGAAGCGAGCTTGGTTGGTGGAAAATTTTTCACCGATATCTGGGACAATGGTGGCCGGGAGATGGCCCAAGAAATTATACGAAAAAGCGAGAAGGGTATTCATGACGCTAGAAAAGTAGCAGAGACCGCTGAGAAGAGTGCAGATGCCGAAGTGCAAATAGGTACTGACTAGCAGTTTTTGGCTCTGTTGTTGTTGGGGACATGTTCTTAAATGCTTTGAATTAAGAACAAGGCAACATAGAGAATTAGATGTAAAATCCCTTCGTCTGCTGCAACATTACTCCTTCGTGGATTTAATGAGCTTTGGACGAAGGTTATGAATAATATATCACGAAGATTGTATTTTCATGATCGGAGATAAAATAATGTGAAAAGAAATATAAAATACAAAAATGCTACAGAATGATAAAAATAAATAACATTATTTACTCTTTCTGTATAATATGAATTCGGATATTAAAACACTGTAATTAGGTACATTTATACCTTTCGTCTCGGCAGCATGGTGTCAGCAGTTACAAGATTGCGTGAACAGTAAAGGAGTACTGTTCATCTATTTATAGGCACAGGGCGAAGCCTGTGAGAAATTACAATCATGCCCCTTACAGAAGATCACAATTGTAACTCAGACTCGTTATGGACTAAAAAGTCATTTCATCTTTAAGTCGGTTTGTTCCTTCGTCTTTTGATACGTTCTAGTGTCGAAGCTTCATGAGCGATAACTTCGGTATTATTTACAAGCGGATTTGCCGAAGGTGTTTCTTTCCGTAGGACCTTCGGCGACGAAGCATGGTCCCAACAGTTGTAATTTTTGATTTCGAACTTGTTTACGCTTTGTAACACAGCCGCACTTTCTCTCCCCTCAGAGCGTGCCAAGCCATCAGCGGACCCCCACGCGAAGGGGGACGACGAAATTAGAAAAATGGTTGAAGCTATCATGGATAAAGTTGTTGATCAACTACTGAACGAAGCTGCAGAAGTTGTTTTAAGGGAAAACTAGATGTTATTGCAAAAACATTTGGAATGTAATATTTATTGAACATATGTAATATTTTGTAACTTTGAATGTAAAATATAAGCTATTTATGGTTCAATTCTTTACGATGCATGAAACTTTACATACATACCGTTTTTTGAGCCTTCGGCGAAAAAAACACCTTCCCTTCTTTTCATGCTTCGTAAATAATATCCGTATTTTCATAAAAACGTCCAATCTTCGTAAAATCAATAACCGATAAATCTTTTCATTTCGGAGTTTGACGAAGGTATGCTTCTTCAAAATTTACTTTTTTGTGCCTTGGCACTGTTTCTTCGAAGCAATCTCCAAATATCAACATTGATCCCCTTCTTGCGTTATTGATGCAGAATGATGTATGATGTTATGCTATGCAAATGATGTGATGATGTGATGTTATGCAAAATGATATTTGCCGAAGATCGACGTTTATTTTTCACTTTAAGCCTCCCTTAGGAGCTTCTTCGCCTTTTACTTTAGCGGAATCAGCGTTTATTTTTCGCTGTAAGCCTCCCTTAGGAGCTTCTTCGCCTTTTACTTTCAGCCGTATCAGCGTTTATTTTTCGCTGTAAGCCTCCCTTAGGAGCTTCTTCGCCTTTTACTTTCAGCGGTATCAGCGTTTATTTTTCGCTGTAAGCCTCCCTTACGAGCTTCTTCGCCTTTTACTTTCAGCGGTATCAGCGTTTATTTTTCGCTGTAGGCTCTGCATTCCCTTCGGAACGACTTTTGAGCAGAAAACTTACGCTGCGCTCCCTTAGGAACGACTTTTTGTTATTTCAGAAATTCCCCTTGCAACCATAAATCTTATGCTTCAGCAACTCCGCTACTCTGTGGAGAAGGTATACTTTTATTGTGGCAAAAAACGAAACTATTACAAGAGGTTTGAAAAACGGCAAAAATACTTAGGCTTTCAATAATTGTTCCTTATTAAAAAAGAAAATGATACTGAATGTAAAAACTGTTGCCGAAGTAGGATATTTGTTAGTTAATATGCTTCGATTCTGGCACAGTACTATTGACTATGTGAGCTTCGGACTCTTCTCTAAAGTCCCGTTGGAGGTGGGGATGCTGACTCCCTTCTGGCTGCTGGCCTTGTTGCATTGGTGGTGGAGGGGGAAGCTGTTGCCAGGATGCCTGAGGTTGGCTTGCCGAAGCGACAGAAGCTGCAGGGTGGTTGCCTACATACTCTGGAATGTATGGCGAATGGTATGAAGCAGTGTGCATAACTTGCTTCGGCTGGCTCTATTGGGCCGCAGCTTCTACTATCTCCTTTTGTTTCTGGATGGTAACATGGCACACCTGGTGGTGTGGCCCTTGTCCTCACCACAGAATAGGCAATAGATCTTCCTGGGCTGATCCCCAAATCTCCCTCCGAAGCCCCTGGCGCCTCTACCCCTTGGAGCTGGAGGTCAAGGATAGCTCTGCTGCTGCCCCAAAGCCTGGGAGGAATATTGCGGCCTCTACTGCTGGCTTCCCTTGTCATCATTCTGAGTGGAATGAATCGATCTGACATGTCTGGGATGAAATCTCCCTCCGAAGCCCCTGGCGATTTCGGAGAACCTGTAAGCTTCCTCCCTTCTCTGTCGGAAATCATTGTCAGCGCGGATGTATTCATCCATCTTCTGAAGCAATTTCTCTAGAGTCTGAGGGGGCTTTCTGGCAAAGTACTAGGCTGAAGGTCCCGGCCGAAGCCCCTTAATCATGGCCTCAATGACAATTTCATTGGGCACTGTTGGCGCTTGTGCCCTCAGGCGTAAGAACCTTCGGACATACGCCTGAAGATACTCTTCGTGATCTTGGGTGCACTGGAATAAAGCTTGAGCGGTAACCGACTTCGTTTGGAACCCTTGGAAGCTGGTGATCAGCATATCCTTCAGCTTCTGCCATGATGTGATTGTTCCTGGCCGAAGGGAGGAGTACCAGGTTTGTGCAACATTCCTGACAGCCATGATGAAAGACTTCGCCATGACTGCAGTATTGCCACCATAGGAAGATATTGTTGCTTCGTAGCTCATCAGAAACTGCTTCGGGTCTGAATGGCCGTCATACATGGGGAGTTGAGGTGGCTTGTAGGACGAGGGCCAAGGTGTAGCCTGCAGTTCTGCTGATAGAGGAGAAGCATCATCAAAGGCAAAATTTCCATGATGGAAATTCTCATAACAGTCATCTTCGTTGAAGAAGCCCTCTTGATGAAGCTCTCTATACTGAGGCCTTTGGTTCTGCTCATCTTGAGTAAGATGGCGAACTTCTTCAGAGGCTTCGTCTATCTGCCTTTGTAGTTCAGCCAGCGTAGCCATCTTTTCCTTCTTCCTTTGCACCTGCTAGTGAAGCATCTCCATATTTCTAATCTCTTGGTCCAAGTCGTCCTCCTGAGGCGTTGGACTAATGGCCTTCCTTTTCTGGCTTCAGGCCTCCCGAAGAGAGAGAGAGTGTCCTGGTTGGGGTCCAGCGGCTGCAGAGCGGCAGCCCCTGTTGCTGAAGCTTTCTTTGGCGGCATGATGAAGGTCTACGCTTGCCGAAGGTGTTCGAAACTGAAAATAGTGGTCGTGGGTTCACCGGAGGTGGGCGCTAATGTTGGGGACTTGTTCTCAAACGCTAAGAGTTAGGAACAAGGCAACATAAAAGTGCTAAATGTTAAAGTCCTTCGTCCTTCCAAGCATTATCTCCCTTTGGATATAATGAGTTTCGGACGAAGGTCATGAAGGACAAACCTTCATGAGCACAATAAATGATAAAGAAGGATTCATACACAAGATATGGAAAAATAATATAAACACTTTAAAGGTTATTATTAGCTTATTTCAATTACATTGCTGAATTTACAATGACAAATTCTGAATGTACCTTTGGCTCGAAGAAAAACAAGGGTACAAGCGTGACGTGAGAGCAAACGCCAAGTCAATGTGAACAATACGGGAATATTGTTCATCTATTTATAGGCAAGGGACGCAGCCCATGTAAAATTACATTCATGCCCTTTATATTTGCCGACAACACTATAGTAATCCTTCAAGGTCTAATTTGCCTTTTCATCTTTAAGTCGGTTCCCCTTTTCTACTGTCATGCCGAAGCTTTCCTGTGTACAGCTTCGTGATCACCTTGTCCTTCGTAATAATCACCCTTCGTCTCGCTCAGGCTTCATCCTAACCATGCTCTGTATGCTCATGATCCGGATCCGAATATACCTGTTCACATATTCCACTTGGAAAACATTATCAAATCATGTTTTTGAGGACCTTCGGAAGCCGAAGGCCCCCAACACCAGACTTCTCTAATTTTCTGGTGAAGGTGGGAAAAGCACACACAAACATATAAGCCAATTCATAGCACACTTGGGAGAATTGGCTGATGGGGAAGCCTACCGCGTTCGTTTATTCTCGTTGTCCCTTACTGATACTGCATTCGCATGGTACGCAGCCTTGCCACCAAACTCTATTAACTCTTGGGAAGAATTAGAGCAGAAATTTCATGAACACTTTTTCTCAGGAGAACATGAATTAGAATTGGCTGACTTAGCCTCAGTCCGACAGGGGCCTGAAGAATCGGTTAGTGACTATATTCGGAGATTATGGGACACTAGAAACCGATGCTTTCAGATCCATGTCGCAGAAAAACAACTAACAGGGCTGGCTTTCAATGGGTTGCGACCCTACTTAAAAGAAAAATTAGATGGCACCCAATTCTTTTCGCTAGTGCACTTGCACCAGCGGGCTATGGCCTGTGAAAGCCGAAGTAAGGAAACATCAAAATCGGCTAGCCATAAGATGCATCTAGTAGGATACGATAATACGGACGATGAATCCACGGATGTATACACCGCCGAACTGGTTTGATCGGGACAGGCTAGACCTTCAGCATGTTCTGCTTTACAGTCGATTAGAAAGAATCGACAAGAAGAAGTTAAGTTTACTTTTAATGTTGCCAAACGTGATAAAATATTTGACGAGTTACTGAAAAACGGCAACATTAAATTAACTCATACTATTCCTCCTCCTGATGAATTAAAGAGGCGTGCTTGTAAGTGGCATAATTCCTTTTCTCATGCCACCAATGATTGTAATGTTTTTCATCGACAGATACAATCGGCCATAAATGAGGGTCGATTGGCTTTTCAGGAGATGCAAGTAGATACACAACCTTTTCCTATTAATACAATAGAACTCACATGCAAAAAGGTCTTGGTTCGGCCTAAAATGGCCGATAAAGGCAAAGGCAAGGGCATCGTCATTGGCGATCCTCGCATGTCAGATATATCACAAAAAGAGATTGCTCGAAAGGCTTTGGACGAGAAGGCTAAAAAGTCCGAAGACGCCGGGGGGCAGGCACAATTAATGAGCCAAACACATCAGCCTGGCCCGAGCATCGCAAATGGTCCCGCACGTACGTGCGGACGGTCTGGTGCTCAGACAAACAGTACAGCTAACTCAGCCGGACAGTCCACCTATGACCAAGGCATCGGCCTTTACACGAGACAAGGAAAAAGATGCAAGGGCAAAGCACATATAGTCGGCTGATCAAAGCCGACCCTACTTTTGATCAGTTGCTCTCCATAAATACTAGCAAAAAGACTGTTCCACGTGATCGGTCAACGAAGAAACCCTGGTCACCTGCTAAATCGAAACGGTCAAACAAAACGGCCCAAAAGGCGACGCAACAAGCATCGCCTGTTCATCCTATGAGACCAGGGTACTTTCCACCCATTTATCCATCGTCGGCATATTGTCCTACTCAAATATGGAATGGCACAACGATGAATCCATGGCACATGTATAGTCCCTTTGTCTATCCAGGCTGGGGGGCATCTCCATTCTATTCATTTTGATCCATTGATCAAATGGTCATGGCCGAGAAAGATACAATCTAAAACGGCCTTTATACATTGGTTCTTTATTGAATGATCTCCATATTGAAAAGTCGGTGACTTACATCAGGTTTAGTTCATATGCTTTTGGTTCGTCAACCTTCACCAAAAGGTAGGGGGGCATATGTTGAAGGCTAAAAAGAGCCTCGCGGACGGTCCGGTCCTGAGGTCGGACGGTCTGCGGTCCGAACAGTCCGCGGTGGCGGCGCGGACGGTCCGCACGCGCGCAGAGTCAGTTAGGGTTCCTAGTTTCTCGCGGGATTTGTTACCTAAAACCGTGGGATTAACTCGGGAAACAGTTGGAAATGGATCCAGACCTCCCCCTTTATATAGATGAAGGGCTACGGCCGATTGAACCCCCAACAATCGATCAAATCCATTCTATTACTCGTTTTTTACCTTATGCATTAGGAGTAGTTCTAGTCTAGTTCTAGTTTAGCCCTAGTTTAGTATTCTAATCCCTAAATTCTTCGCTTCTCTTCGACTCTACGTCGATTAGAGGAGTCTAGGTCGGCCTACCGAGCCTAGACAACCCTTAGGATCTCTCCTCCCCGACAGGGTCCCTCCCGGGAGCGAGATCCAGGCGTCGCTGGCGACCTTTGCCGCCCCCTGCACACGCGCGGACCGTCCGGCCCTAGGGCGCGGACCGTCCGGCCGTCAGGCAGGGAACGCCAGCCCCTGTACCAGGTCGCGGACCGTCCGGCCCTTGGCCGCGGACCGTCCGCGCCTGTGCAGAGAGCACCGCCGCTGGTTCTTGTTGAGTGTTTCGCGCCCGAAAAAAGTGTCAACACTATGAATTAAGAACAAGGCAACACGGAAATCGTTAAACGTTAAATCCCTTCGTCCTTCGAAACATTATTTCCCTTAGGATATAATGAGTTTCGGACGAAGGTTATGAAGGATGTACCTTCATCAGTATAACAAATAATGAAAAAGGGGGTTCACATAAAGTATGAGAAATGACATAAATACTTAAATATCATTATAAGCTCATATCTATTTTTATTATTATAAAGATGACAACAAATTGCAGATGTACCTTCGGTTTGAAGGAAAGCAAAAGTACAAGCGTGACGCAAAAGTGAATGCCCAGTCAGCGTGAACAGTATGGGAGTACTGTTCACCTATTTATAGGCACGGGTCACAGCCCATGTAAAATTACATCCAGGTCCTTTGCTTTTGATAATAACTCTATAATAATCCATCGAGGTCTAGATAGTCTTTTCCTCATTAAGTCGGTTTCCTATTTTCTGCCATCATGCCGAAGCTTCCTTGCGCACAGCTTTGGCTCTGTTCCATCCTTCGTTCTCTTTGTGTTTTTTCATACAGCAATTTTGACTTATCCGAAGAGTTCATGTCCGAAGGTACCTGCTCATGTATTATACTCCAGAAACATTGTCAAATCTTGTTTTTGAGGACCTTCGAAAGCCAAAGGCCCCCAACAATTGCAAATAGAAACATGCTCCACAGTTGAACTAGAAACATTTTCTTTTTCTAGCTTAGCATTTAAATCATCATTTGAACTCTTAAGACTAGAAATAGAATCATTACAAGAAGATAATTCAGAAGAAAGAAGTTCAGTTCTCTTAACTTCTAAAGCAAGAGATTTTCTGTAATAACAAGTTTGTCATGTTCTTCATAAAGAATGTCTTCTTGTTTTTCTAGCAACCTATCTTTCTCATTAAGAGCATCAATTAATTCATTGATTTTTGTCTACTTTAGTTCTATCTAAACCCTTAAATAGATCGCTATAGTCTACATCACCATTATCCGATTCCTCATCACTAAAAGAAGTGTACTTGGGGGTATCTCGTGTACGTACCTTCTTCTCCTTTGCCATGAGCATGTGTGATGTTCGTTGGGGAAGAGGGATGACTTGTCGAAGGCTGAAGCAGCAAGTCCCTTATCATCAGAGTCAGATGAAGAACAGTTCGAGTCCCACTCCTTGCTGATGTGTGCCTCGCCCTTTGCCTTCCTGTACTTCTTCTTCTTCTCCTTCTTCCATTTCTTTTCTTGTACCTAGTCATTTTCATTATCGGGTCATTGTGCAATAAAATTATAACACCTTGAATTTGGGGATATAAAATTTCTTCTCAAATTCCTACCAAATTTAGGTGTTACCTCTTGTTTATCTCTCTCTAGACTTCTTCTCTCTTCCTTTTTATTAGAATTATGTCAATCAGGTGAGAGATTAACTATTTATTTAATATAGCAAAACCTATGTGAGTCATGAAATGTTGCATCATGCTGAGTCTAAATTATTCTTTTGTTTGATGCAAATGTTTGAATTATTTGAATTTGAATTGTGATTGAATTTGAATTGAAATCCATAGGAAAAAATAAAAAGAAAAGCATTTGGAAATTCTAGAAAAAGGAAAAAATCGGATTCGGCCCTTAAGCCCAACCCAGCCTAGCTAGGCTACGCGAGCGCCCACTCAACCTAATAGGTGGGACCGACCTATCAGCGCCAGCCTTCGCCCATGCGCTCTCTCCCTCCCGCTGTCCGGTGGGGCCAACTTGTCGGCACCAGTTTCTTCGCACGCGTGCCCGCTCCCTCTCGCTACCCGGTGGGTCCGCCCTGTCAACACTGACTGCCCGTTCGCGAGTTCGCTCTCGCTGGCCTACGGACCCCACCTGTCAGCTATGGCAGAACCTCCTAAGTTATTGGGCCCACATGCAGCTGTCCTCGTCTCAAAGACCTCAGACGGCTATGCATGTGCACCGGATAACTTAACAAGATCCGTCCGAGTGTCCCAAGGACCCCGGATAAACCACTTATAACCAGGATCGCAAGATTAAGTAAACACAAATCACACACCAACATTTGCAGCGGAATTTCTTTATTACAAAAAGTTACAAGTTACATTAAGATTACATTATACAAGATCGAAGTGATTATAAAGTAAATCCAAAGTATTTCACTTTGAATGATGTATAATTTTCATAAGTTTAAAATACATGCTAGCTTAAGTGACCATCCTCAATAAGAAGTATAGAAGAGCTACTTAGACCTAGCACCATCCACAGCAGCATGAATCTAGTACCTGCAACAACATGGGTTCGAAAACCCAGAGTACGAAGTGTACTTTTGCAAGTCTTACCCGTCTAAGGAAAAAGACTCTCAAGGATATACTAGCTTTTGGGAATCAAGGTAAAGCTTATCAAGATTTAAATACTCTTTTTGCAGAAAAGCTTACTATGAGTGGATCCTTATGAATTCATTTTACTTGTTAGGTTAAATAGTTACCTGCATCTAGATTTCTTTCTGTTCTAGATCAAGCACTTGGCCTATACTAGCCTTCTTTTATCATCCCTTGAGTTTACTTGTCACTACGTGTAGTTCAGTGACCATGACTTCATATCCGAGAAGTAACGACGATCTGAATCGATTAATACCCAGCGGCGGATCTCCAACCACACGACATATGTTGCACTTAACCCTTGCATATGTCAACTCGCACCTGGGTTTCTCAAGACCAGAATGGGTTCACGCCAACCAAGAGCACAGATACTCCACCGTCCAGCCTCTTGCCATGGAGGGTACATGCTACTCTCGCCATCTCTCCACTCCCATTGTGTGGTGGCCTTTCTGGTATTGGTCCCACCGAGGCAAAGCTTACCCATGACGAGGCATGTGGCCAGTTAAAAGGTCCTCGATCATCAAGCCTACATCGGCTCAATCCTTAAACGACTCAGACGGAGACACTACACCGAGACTCCGTTCTCGTGCAAGTCAATCGCCCGGTCTCGTCTTTATTACTTAAAACCCCAAAGTTTGGTACCTGGCAGAGGTACTCTTTTCAGATTTTGAACCCATCACGGCCGTGATGGATTCACCATCATAAGCCTTTTCTTTGTAAAAATCCCCATCCAGTGTGAAGCATCACCTTTTTCAAAACAAAACAATTTTGTTTTCTACAGCAAGACTAAGCATCATAAAAATCCTTTTCATAAAAAGAGGTATCAAGGAATGATAATCAATTTTCCAAGGAAGGAAATGCATCAATTGTTTAGCACACAACTCCTATCACCTAATGCATCATCTAAGGTGACAAAAATTTAAAACAACAAGGAAAAGGATAATGCACTGGGGCTTGCCTAGGACAACACTACGTTAGTGTTTGTTAGATGACGACCACTTGGCGACCACCCTTTTGTGTTGGCACTTGTTCAGTCTGTCCATCTTCAGGTTGATCCACCGGCATCATCTTTTGGAGTAGCCCACCCATTACATCATCTTGGGGTCGACTTGGCTCGTCTTCCACCTCACATGATCAACTAGCGTACCTAATAATATGTATGATGTATATGTATCTATTAATATATTTTCACCTAAGACAACAATTCAAACTTTAACCTCCATAAAATTGCAAATGGCTGAGACACTTCATCAAACATCACTCATGCTTACCAATATTCTTTGTATAAATTTGCATCAAAATTCTAGTCCTCAACCCATGACTCAACTACTTTATAATTCTAAAAACAATCATATCACCACAGAACAGCACACCGACATGACAACGGATCTAGCCATAATCATCGAGCGCACCTATACTAAATAAAAGGATCATCGCACAAACACATTAGGTTATTCAATGATCCAACTATCATGAATAACACATCCGCTTACCATGACCAAAACGATTTCATAATCGCAAATTGACAATGATCTATACTTCACTCATTTTACCAAATATCTGAAAAGTGCTACACTAGAGCTAATTTCACTACACAAACAAAAATCAGCTAACCACAAATGACACTGTTTAATCCTACTAAACACATCATTTGCTTCATCCATCAACATCATGCCTAAAATGGAACCACAATCAACTTGGCTTGACTACAGTGAGAAAGACGATGATTATTTGCTTCAAATAGAACAAGTATTCGATTTAGACATTTTAGCAAACATTTAATATAATCACAACACACAGGTACAACTAATTAAAGAAACATCGTGACTAATATACTTATTCAATCCGTTAATCAAATCAAATAGCCAGAGTAATATATGAGCTCACCGCAACTAAGCTGAACTTGGATTTTGCGAGGACCATGACTACCACCAGTTTATCCATTTCACTGAACACCATGCACTGGAGCTTCCCTTTCCCCAAAATCCTAGGACTCAACGCGAACACAGGATGCGCACGACGTGTGGGAGCTGACGAGGTCGCGGACGAGAAACAATGATGACGAGACAGAGCTCGACCGCTGGCGAACACCACGACGAAAAAAATTGGCGAGGATGAGGATAGCAGACGATGATAGCGCAGAACACACGGCTTGGCGTGCTACAACGATTGAGTGTCGAGGCGAGGTCAGAGAAGCAGCATCGGCATCCTGCAAGGTAGTCAACGACCGACGGCTTGTCGAGCTGCATAGGATCGAGAAAGAGCGAGCAACATAGAGCTTTGGTGACATGGCAGCTTCAATCTAGGCGAGGAAGAGACATGGTACGACGACCAAGGCATAGCCAAGTAGGGATGATAGCTTGCTGAGGCTGAAACGTTGTAGGTCCGAGGGTCTCAACAGCAAGCTCATGGTGGCGTGCGACCAAGTCCCAAACGACGAGCTCAAAACAAGGACCAACAGCGAGCGCTGATCGCTACCGAGCTACAATGGCAAGATGTGGTCGAAGGAGAATGACGCGGGCGATGTCGACGCCCGGACAGAAAGGGAACTTGAGGAGCCGCGACGTCCATGGAGCCGAAGGGCATAGACCCGGCCGTGGCGAGTTGCCGGGCGAGCACGGCGGCAGGAGAAGGAGCCGAGGTGAGTATTAATCGAGTCAGGGAGACAACAAGCGTGGGTTGATAGTGGAGTCCGAGTCGACAATGCTGTTAAGCATGTCGAGGGGAGGAGACTCGGCACCTAGGCAATGACATCCATGAGGGGACTCAACCGGCGACCAGCACAATAGCCACCAGGGCACACGCGACCAGGAAAGCGAGGTTTGGTACGGCTACCGGTGATGGAGGCCAGCATTGGGATGAAGGCAGGGGTGAGCTGGAGGAACGCTGGAGAAGCGACCATGGAAGACGTAGGGAGATGGGTGGCTGCTATGGATTGGGAGAAAGAGACGTGAGGCTGATTCCCAGGCACCCTGTTGAACGCGATGAGGAAAATATCCAATAGAAAAGAGGCGGCTGAAGATTGAAGCTAGGGAGAGAGACGAGCGGGAGGATGATGATGTTGATTCTAGAATTTGAGCCACGTAGTAGTAGTGCTGGCGATGAGGATAGAGGAGAGGGTTACACGTTGGTTTAATAAAAAATTGGATTAATCTTCTCCATTGTTTTTTTATAATAAACATCATCACAAATCTGGTTCCTATGGTTTTGGAATTAGGGTGTCGACGCGATGAGAATGGACAAACTAAAATATCATTGGATTATAATTATGGATGCAGTATTATCTGCTATAAAATCAATGTTCATCTCACTACCTCAGATAATATTGGGTTCGAATAAGATGCAAACAGACTGAGGCAAATGAGATTGTGACCGATATTTTAAACTATGTTTCATATGACTTAAAATCAGATAACTTCATCTACAACTCGACACCTGATCCCTCTGTCGAGGATAATTTGCTGGAAACCAACCATGATTATAAATTTTCAGACGCGATGTCTTGCTTGACGAGAGGGGACTAAATTATTTTACACCCAAAAACTTTAGTCGTCGGCTTCTAAAAATTTTTTAGGATGAAATCGGAGGACTAAACTGAATTTCTAAATTTTTATATGCAATTGATGAAATTTAAATAATCACAAGACTCGCTAATTTCTAGAACAAATATGTTCTGATCATCATGAAAATTTTTAGGAAGAGTCCAGATGGATGAAAACAGATACGATAATGAAATCGTGTCAGTCGAAGATGATTAGGAAATAAAAGTCATTATCCTCTTCGATATCTCGTGCTTAAGTCCATATTCGCGAACGTAAAATAACACCTTGGGTGTTACATCAGCCACCTCCCCTTCCCTAACCTCCCGCCCGCGCACCCCGCCGTGGACGCGCCCACATCGCATGTTTCCCACCCACTCCCCCCACGCGCCCGACCTCCTTTTGAGCCCGCACCCACTCACACACTCCCCTCTCTTAATAGCGCTCCTCTGCAGACCCCCTCGCACCCCTGTCTCAAACTACACGCGCGCCTGTGGAGCACCGCCATCGTCTTCCATGACCTCAGGTCCGTCCCACGGCCCCCGTCGAGCTCCTGTCATGTTCGTTGCCCCGGTGAGCTTCGCCTCCTCATCAGCAACTCAAGACACCCTTTGTTTTGCCCCCATCCCCTCTATTTCCCTCTGTTCACGCTCACTGGACCTCTCGCCGTGTAGTCGTGTCTTCGCCGCCGTCGACCAAGACCCTCGTTGTGTTCTCGCTGTCGCTCAAGCACTCCAGGGCCATCTCTCGAGGTAAACTACCTCCCCATACCCCTAATTTCCCATTTCATACCTTGCTGCTCGCGCAATCACTAGTTAGAGTTGAGCTACGCCGCCGCCGGGCCACCCTGCCGTAGACTGGGACCCTACGGTGTCTCTGCGCCGGTGTTGTGCCCACAACCGACTCTATCGTGTCACCCCGAAACCACCTGAACCCTTCCCCAGTGTCCTAGACCCTCGTCGTGGCCGCGCCCTTGCCTCCGGTGAAACTCCGTCGCGGGGTTAGGCGGCACCGTCGCTGGCAGCCAGGGAGACCCTGCCCAGGCTTACCGTGGGATCCCAGTCGTCTGTCTGCGATCAAGTGGCCCATATTCGATTAGCGCAGATCTAATCCTACCCATCTGATTAAGATCCGACCGTTCGTATCCACTCCCTCACCCGCGCCCTGCAGATGGGCCCGACAGGTCAGGCCGCCTCGTCCCTAGGCCGCTGATAGCCCTAGCCCGCCTGTTAGCGCTCGCCCGCGCGTTCGCGCGCGTGCTCCCACGCTCAAATCTGATCGTGACCGTTTGTTTGTGATCGAATGGATGAGATTACCCCATACCCCTTCGTGTCGTAGTTTTGTTGAAGAGACCCTCAGTTCTTTAGGAATCAACCCACCGTCCCTAGTTTTTACGGGCAGGCCCCTAAGTTTTTGTAGAAAAGCCCCTGACCTTTTAGTTTCTCACAGAAATAGACCTAATTTTGTATTTTGAATTCTAAAACTTGTTTATTTCATATCTTTTGCATATGAACTCCAAATTGAGTGATTCAAATTGCAAAATATTCATAAGATTATTCTCCATCTGTGTAAATTGTAATATTTCACTGTCTGCATGTATTAACTTTATGTCTAGACTATAGGTTAGTTTAAGTGATTGTTTATTTATTAATAGGAAAATAAAAAGAAAAACCCTAATGGTAATTAGGTGATTAACTTTGTGAAGTTAATATCATGTAATGTATGAACCCATCCCTGGTATAATTTTAGTAATTCATTAAGATAACTATAGTAGGTTATGCAATCCACTAAGATAAGCAGTACTTAGAGAACCACAAACCCCTAAGTGTATTTGTTTACCCTAGAATCTAGATTTCACTGTGCTGTTTGTACTTTTCTATAGAACTTGTGTTCACTTGATTGCACATGTTTGGTGTACTATTCCTTTGTCATTTCCCAAATGTGTTGAATGAATGATTACTTTACGTAGACAACGAGCAGTCCGTGGTTCCTAAGTGTGTTGCCGGAGACTTCCCTAAGCAACAACCCGGTGAAGGCAAGTGTCCTCTGACCCATTATGTCCTACTTACTTCATAATTCACTGTCCTGCATTACTTAATTGAAACCTAAGGATTAACTAGTTTGTATTTACCTTGTCCTTGATTACCTTGTGGGTTATTATGCTTAGCTTCATGCTATTGCTCCACTTTAATCAACAAACATGATGAGAATATTTATGATACGATGATGTTATCTTGACTATGATGATGATCTATGAAAGTTTAGGGGACTCAGGCTGTTTCATGAGTACCTCTCCATAAGGACTTGTTCGTTGAGAGACCACCCAGGATAACAGTAGAACCATGAGGGTGGAATGGGACGCCCTTAGCTGATTAATTAGAGGAACTTGAGGTGTAGTCGACTTCGCCATACGGCAGTCAATGGGGTCCGGGCACAATACTTGCTCTGTCGAGGCTGGTTGCCGAGGTTCTTTCGATTTGGTTTTGTTAGTCACCCTTCCTGTGGGGAGAAGTACTGTGTTTATCAAACTGGAGAAACCTAACGGGCGGTTATGACCTCTGGGAATCTTTGTAAAGGTTACGTAGTGTATCCCTACCCATTCACCTTGGTAGTGAAGATCGGGTCTTGCAAACTGTGACACCCAGGTGTCTATTTCGCATTATATCGGGAGATTTATCCTAATCTCGGATGCTCAGTAAAAATTTCGATAATCAATCTGGATTCATAAATCTCGTCTAAAGCTCATTTAACCGAGCGCTCGACAGTTGCTAGTCGAGCTGTGTCCACATCCAATTTCTCGATGTTTGATCGATGACCAACTAAATTAATTCGAGTCCGTACCCTAAAGCGGAATCTCCAATGCGTTGTCCTCTAATAAATTCTTATCCAACTCGGCTTAATACATCTGTGTCCGAACCGAATTCGAAAATCAATATCGGCTATGATTTTTATTAATCCGACTCGCTTTATCTCGATGTTGAATCCGAAGCCGATCGATCTCGATTCATTTTATTTCTACTTGTGCGCGAGAATTTAATTTTCCAAGCAACACCCAAATAAAATGTCTCGGTCTATTTTATTCTGTGGCCTCTCGTTCATCCATACGTCAGTTCGTTCTGTTCCCTACGTCGGTCTCTGCCAACGAATAAGCGCTGCGCAAATCGGCTAATAGATGACCACTCCTATCCAACCAATAAATTGCCCCCGTCTTAATATACAACTCATTCTGGAGCTCTTGTCTCAGAAAAATCAAACAAAAATTTCTTAGCTCCTAAGCAATAAACCATTTTTCACTTTTAAAAAAAATAAATATAGTTCACCAGCATTTATTTTCTTTTCTCCCGCACACCACGGTCTGCTCAGGCTAGCAGCCAACGCTGGCTGCCACTGCCAGCCCCTAGGCAGTAGCTGGTCGCCGCTCTCTGCGCCAATAGCTACAGCCGACCAGTGGGTGATGCCGCCCGCGGTAGCCAATGGTGGCCAACGGTGTCTTGATTAAATCAACCAGCCGGCCTTCTTCCTTCTTCATCTGGCTCCCTTTTCTCTGCCCAGGACCGAGCGTCCCTACGCTCTCCCACTCCCTGCCTTCTTCTCCCAGCCGATGCTCTCCCTCTCCCATGGCGTTTTCCCCTATTGGAGCCCCTCGCCAGGATGATGGGCTGTCAACCACCATGGACGCATCGATGCCCTCCTCCCTCCCCTCCACTCGACCTCCAACCACGGTGGACACAGGTTCCCCTAGCTGAGCGCCCCTTCACTGCTCCTCAAGCCATCGCTACTTTTCCCCATGGCTGAAACTAGCTCGCCCCCATGGTACTCGCGCTCTCCCTCACTGCGTTCTCCACCTCCAACGCCCTGTCTTTTTGGATCTCGCCGGGGGTAGCAGGTTGAGCACCGAGCTCGTCCGTGGCGCCCGACCACCTCTGTGCAAGTGGTGCCTTGGACGCCGGCTCCCTCTCCATGCTCCCTCCCTAGCTGAGCACCTCCAGCAGCCATGGCGTCCTCCTTCTTGAGCTTCCTCGCTAAGCAGTGCCTCCCTCTACTCCCTACGCTGCACGCTCTGCTCGGGCTAGAGATCCCTGGCCGAGCGCCCTCTCTATTTCCCTTGGACGAGCACAAGTGTTGGCCGGTGACCGCCCTCTCCCATGTGGCTTCTCCCTGTCCGACGCTGTGCATGTCCCGGCTCCATGGTCGCGCGCGTCAGAGCCGCGCGAATAGCCGTCCTCAACACTCGAGCTCCGTCGGCATCCTCCATCCGATGCTCCTACGCAGAATCTCCTCCATTCGGCACTATGAAGCACACCTCTTTCTCTAGCTCGACAGGATGTCGCAGCGGACTCCAACTCGACCTGCACATTCCCAACCCAGGTTGATCTACGCAGCCCTGATGCGTTGCCGTGCCTGAAATTTGGACAACCTCGGTGCAAGGTTGTAGACCCTCGGTGAGTCCCTCATTGTCCCGCACCCCTCGATTCTCTAAGTACCAAATCAATAAAATGTGCATTTAAATATGCGTGTTAATCGCAGCCCTCTGTCGATGTCGCGCCTCATGCTCTGCCATTGCGACGAAATGCTAGCCGGTGGACAGCACATGCGACTCACCGATCCAGCCAGGTTGCTTTTGTTTTATTTACGATTCAGTCGATGGCATGAATATGTGCGTGAAAATATAATTGTATGAATGAACGCGTGTATAGAAGAAAATGAAGTAGAAAAGAACTCAGACGTTTTAATATTTTGATAAGAAAAATATGCGATGAGTTGTTTGATGCGAAAAACTAAGTTACAAAATGTGGATTATGTTTTGGGAAATACATCGATATGTGTTTATGTGAAAAGTGTAATTGTTTTATGCAACGTGATGGGATTCATGATTATATAGGGAGTATATTTATTGATGTGACGAGTAGTTTAGAAAATACTAGTTGCGTAGAGGATGAATTATTAAGACATGAGTGTCGGAGTTCATATATTAGTAGTCGCGCCACATTGATTGAAGTGTCTCGAGTGCACGACACAATATGGTTGCATGCGAGACGGGGTTATGCACATGGTGAGTTTAGTAAAAAAATCCATCAGTATCACTGGTGTTAAGTTGAGGTTTATTTGCGCGTGGAAAGTAATAATGTGCTTAATACTTAGAACTCTTAGTCAATAGTAGAAATTGTTTTGGCTTATATAGAGAGGTGGTGTCATGCCAAAGTAGTCATCGCTTTCTCTATATTCATAAGTCGAGTCGAGACGATGCGTATTGTGCGTTCGATAAATTATGCTTCGCATATAGTGTATGATTGTGCTCACGATTTCGAGCGGACACTTCAAGTAAGTCAAGTAGGTTTGTGATACAAGTGTGTAATGGAGTTAGTTGTTTTAGGATAATTATTGAAATACTCGGCTCGTATAATAAACATGTATGTGTTCATGATTTGGGAAGTAAATGCATGGTGATTGTGAGTTGGAGATTAGTGGTTTATGGTTCGTATGATTTGGTCGAAGTGCGAATATACGCGTAAATACGTAAGTTTATAAAAATGTTGTGGTGTATGTTGTGTCTCGGATTGCGATAATAATAGGCAAGCCGACGTGTATGTTATTCCGCGGGCTATGTCGTTCCTCTAGTTAGCCGAATTGTTAGATGGCCTTGGTTAAGCACGTAATCGCAATAAATTGCTTGTTGTAGTCTAAATGCGTATGGTTATGGTCATAGGTAAAATTAGTGGTGCTCATGTGATGTCTAATTTTGAAATGCCAATTATTGTGTGAAGAGCGCATCACTAAACACATATATACCGGGTTCGATTATTGTGGTGAATATGTTGTTGATTGTGTATGGTAATTCTAGCGCACAAAATAACTTGTATAAAATTAGTAAGTCTACTTGTTGGTCTTAAATTGATTGTTTTAACTCTAACAAATGGTAAAGTGTTAGAATGGTTCATGTCTCTAGAATACGAAGATTCTTGAATTAAAAAGGAGTTGAAAATTATTAGTGCTGTTTTGGACTACACGCAGTGATTTCATCGTGTTGATTGTTTGACGAAATAAATCATGTTTTCTGTAGAGAAGCTATATATAAAAGTTATAGATAACCTTATTATCTTACTGGTGTTAAAATTTGACAGCCATAAGTCTGATCATTTAGGAGTTATGCTGTTTACAAATTCAGTAACTGAATCTGTCCAAATTCTATATAGATTTCAGAAACTACATTATTTTCTTAATTTAATGTTACAATCAGTTCATGGTCGTTATAAGAAAGTTGTAGATGCTTTTCTCATCTTGCTTGTGTTAAAATCCCATAACCATAGGCCTGACAGTTTAGGAGTTATGAATTTTACAAACTGGTTGTTTTGTTTTGTCCACTGTCAGAACAGATTTCGAAAACTGTGTCGTTTGATTTAGATAAACATAGAATCACTTCTTGGTGATTATAGAAGTTATATAGTACTTTTGCCAAGCTTTCTAAAAAGTCTTGGATTACTCTTTTGGGTGATCTGAAGATTTAATTATGGATGTTTAAAGTGTGAAGTCTGAATCTGCCCAGTTCTGGATAGCAAAGCCTTCTAGTGTCTTTTCTCCTTAGTTAAATATTGAATAACCTTGAGATGTTTATAAATGATATGTAGAAAACTTTATTATCTTTTCAGAAAGTCTAGAATCAATTTATTTGGATGCCTGAATCTTTAGTTGTGAACATTTAAAGTCGCTAGTTTGAATCTGTCCAAATCTGTCCAAATCTTGTGTTAGCATTTTTGACCTTGCTAAGTGTTGAATCGTGTTGAGGTAAAAATACCAATGTTGTAGAGTGTTTCTTATGCTTTCCAAAAAGTATTTGATCACTATTTTTAGATGAATATCTTGTGAGTTATGACTGAAACAAGTAAATGTTGTGCTGCTGTCATAATCTTGTTGATTGTGGTTGATTGCTCTACTCTCTTGTCTTGCTTAAGTATGATTGATAGTGTTATCTTATGAATCCCTTTATTAATAGATTATATAATTGGAGATATACAAGTAACTAGTGCAGTAGTAAATTAAATGGTTGACGTCTAGTAAGAAATTAGTTTTGATCAACGTCAATTTAGCAAGTGTCACTATATAGACGAAAAACAAAATTAATGAGATGTTACCAATTCTAATAATTGTGCTGCTAATCTGATTATTAATAAATAACCAACCTCAATAGATTAGTATAATAAGCAGTGTGATTAGGCTATCACTTTCTTGTGTGCCCTTGGATGTATGCTTGCATTAGAGTATTGCAAACAATTGTAAAACCCGATTAAGTAACTATTCCTTTTTAACTAAGTCAGTCTATGTGTAAGTCATCGTAAATTATGTGTACTTAACTACTTTAATCATAAGTAGCCAATGAACAATTAAAGTGAACATGGTAAATGCTTGTACTCGTTATGTCGTGTTTGTGTGGGTCAAATATAGGAAATCTTCGTTGTCTTTCCAGTAATGTTGACTTGTTGTACCCAATGACGTATAAATAACTAGCGCTTGCGTGGCAGTGTCTTACTAATAGGTGTTTAGTTCGCTACCGTGTATTGGAATATCTTGTGCTACTTTCATCATATTCATACATATGCATCTTGCACCTCATTTAGGAACGAGAGATGATGATCATGCAAGTGATGTGGTGCCAACCATAAGATGCAGTTGGTGGACGACCTAAAGAAGGATGGACTTAACTAGTGGATGCTCGCCAAGCGAGTATCCCCCAGCAAACACTATCTAAGTGTTGAATTCCAGGCAAGCCCCGGTTTTATGCATAACCTTTTATATATGGTATTTTACTACACTTAATGTTTGTAGGCTTGTACCGTGCACTTAATTGTAGGAGTTGGTTGAAACCCTAGTTGCATGAACTCAGGATTTCCTTTTGAGATGGATACTAGTATGCTAGGTCGAGTAGCTGCTCTGCTAAATCAGGATCTCGGTACAAGTCTAGTGATTTTTCTAGCACTCGCGCGAGGTCAGGAATTGCTTGTATCCATTTTTGATAACAGAATCATGATGGTCTACGACACAGATCCATGGGGATGCGCTGTCTACAAGACAAAATTGGAATAAGGATTAACGTGCGGATACCTGTGTCAAGCATTTGAACGTACTAAACACATGTCAGGAAATATGGTAACCGGTAAGCCTAGTACCTGAGTGAAGCCGGGCGCGGACTTTACCCCTCGCTTGTCGTGAGACTGGGTCTCCCATTCTAGATATAGTGGGTACAAGTGCGGCCACTGCACGGCGGCGGCCGCGGTCAGTGGAGCATTGTTTGCCAAGGCGGTGAGGCCTGGCCGCGAATGGGGAATCGATGGGGACGGTTGACGTGTGTGGGGACGGAGTGCCCTGACATGTCGTGTGTTTAGGTTTACCTTGCAAGGTTAAAACTCGATTCGAATCGTCTGCTTCTCGCAGCTAATGAGACTGCATGATCCATTGTACTGCATTGAGTAATAAGTGGAAATGAGGTTACTTACAAAAGATGTTGATTTGATATAATGTTTGATACCATGTATGAATAGCTAGGTACTCATCTAGTCTAAATTATTATTCTAGAACTTGAAAAGCTAAAACTTGTTTTTAGACTCAGCTAGTGATTTTGGCAAACCAAACCCCTCAGCCAAACAGCTGCATGGTCTAGAGGTAGAGGAGTAGACTCCTCACACCGGGTAAGTCTAGCTTAGTATTAGTATACTTAGCCTTGCTTGTGGCATAATTTTTGCAGGTACCTCCTTGATTTGGTTGATGGTGTGACTTGGCCTCCATCCCTACCACTGGGATAGACGGTCGAGTGAGTTACTGCTTCTGCAGGAGAGGACCAGGAGGAGTAGCGTGGCCAGGCTTCACCATGTTACTCGGTTCTTCTCCGTTAGTTATTTCTGCTGCATAAAAATTTATGGTTATTATTTATGAAACTCCAATAATGTAATCACTACTGATACTTATTAAATTTGTGGTATTATGCTTTATTGTATTTCTCTATGCCTCACCTTCGAGTGAGCTAGTGGTATTCGATCCTGGATAAGTGGCTTTATCGGACTAGATCCGAGGGACTGACGGGATATTCCGGTTTAAGTGTGTTGCTGCCTTTAAGGGTGCGACTTGGGTACTTAAGCTGGAATAATTCGGGCGGTTCCGCCATAGCTGGTATCAGAGCGAATACCATATAGAGAAGTCAATAAGTCATGATTACCAACCTTTTCTAAAGTAAAACTTTGTTAGAAACCAAGTTGGATAGATATCAGGACGATAAGGATAGATCTAGGACGTGAAGCCTTAGGAAATAGATGGGTAGCTAGGTGGCTATTTATATAGGCCATAAAGGCTATTACCACTACTATTAATAAGGATGTTGTAGAAGCACCCGAAAAATTAGTTAGGTCTGAGAAGACGTCTAGAATGAGCATGAATCATGATTGTCGCATTATAATTGTCTCTTGTGCATCAACATGCTTCTCTCCCCTTTATTCCAATAATAAGAACTTGTGAATAATTTGATGTACTACTATGTTAGGAACTATAAGAAATGCCTTACCTCGTGTCAGATTGATAAGTCTTGTTAGGTCATGTTATGTGTTTCTCTTGTCTTGCTAGCTAGGTGGTATTGTAATTGTTCAACCCTTTTTGCAAAAAAAATGTTGTCCATCCCGCTCATGAAAGACCCTCCAAACAACCTTGAGTTTAGCAAGTGAAACCCTAAAAAAATCAAATCACATGCTTGTGTTGGTTTCTCGAACCCTTGCATGTTTTACCCTTGAAGTTACACCTTCACAGCTTATAGACCCCCATAGCTTAACCGCTAGACCAACTCGTCTCCTTGTGCACTTGTTGTGTCTATGAAAAAAAATTTTGTTGTTTGGTGTCTAGTTGCACAAACCCTATCAAGGCCATGTTTCATTCCATAGATCCTATCCCGAATCTTCATAACCTTTCTGGAGCTTATCATAATCGATCTCATGCGATTATCTCTCTTTTCACCTAGATCTGTGTAACACCCGGCTTTAAGGAACAAAGCCAGGTGCATCTCATACATGCGCCAAGAAGACAACATATCTAATAACAGAGTGTATAGAGCTAAATGTCATGATACATCAGAGTATTTATTACAAAGCGGAAGACTTATTACAAAATAAAAGAATAAATATAAAACGAACTAAGGATCGTTGGCGCCAATGTCAACTGAGAAACGCCACCTAGATCAGATCAAACTCCTCGCCTTGTGGCTCCTCCTGAACCACCTGTTCTTCTCCTGTGGGGGGTGTGAGACAGCAAGAGTGAGCTCACATACGTTCATAGCTCAACAAGTCGTGGGGAATAATGTGACATGAACTCACCAAAGGTGGGAGTTCATGAAGTGTAAGGCTGATCAAATGAAATAAAGGCTGAAGCTGAGCATTGCTTTTATAAGTTGGTCAAAATTTTATTAGCAATTACTAGGTGTAAGTAAATACCAAACCTTAATAATAATAGAGAAAAGTAATAGTAAAATAATCCCAAATGCGATGATAATGTCAAATTAAATTTAAGTTCCATAATTAATCATGTGAGGGTCCGAGCCGCTCATGACCGTGAGCACGGCTAGTATACTAGTTTTACACTCTGCAGAGGTTGCGCATCTTTAACCACAAGTCATGTTACCCATCTGTCAAGAGACGGCCAATCCCATACACCTCTACCGAGGAGGCGAGGTAGGGTAACACTACGAGGCCTTTACAAAGTTCCACTAGCTTCAGAAATCCCGCTACAGTTTATAGGAAGCTCCAGTGCAGGAATCCCTCGCCTGACCGCCATCGCAGCAAAATCAACCCAAGGACCTCCCTACACTAACCACTCCCCTACTGCCCTTGCCCCCTTCGGGTAAGGAAGACCTCCACTAGCTTTCCTAGTTAATCAGCCAAGGGCGTCCCATTAAACCCTTGTGGTAGCACTGTTTTCCCGGGTGGTCGCTCCATGTTCCCATTAATTTAATGATCTTAACATGAGCAGTAGTAATAACAAGATAATAAAAGAGTAATCATGAATATTATATCTCCATACCCAATCCACATAAAGCAATAGCAGGTACTACCCAAAAATATTTCAGGGGTGAACAAGGTATAAAGATAACCAAAACTGGGGTAACCTAAAGGATCCCATCAAAATTAACCTATGCAGATCATTATAATTAATAAGAACATAGCTGGGAAAAAGTAAGTGATCAAGGGCACAACTTGCCTTCAATGAGCTCCTGCTCAGCTACCTCTACTTGCTGAACCTCAGAATCCACCGTGGCTTGCTCGTCTACTCGCATCAACACAATACATACATAGTATAGCAAAAATTAACATTGCACCAAACATGTGAATAAAATACACAGTAATAAACTAGACATTAAAATAAGATCACAGGAACTGGAATCATTAAATTTGGAGTTATAGATTTCAAGTTATGAATTTCCTAAGATTTAATGTGCTTGAAATAGAATTAAATGATAAATTAGTTTTCTTTCTGTTTTCATGACAAAACAGATATTCTAAGTGGTATAGAAGAAAATTACAAAATTTTTGAAACTGGAATTGAGTAATTTGGACTAGAGATGAATTTTCTATGAATTTTATAAGTTCTAGTACTTATTTTCTTATTAAAAATCCATTTTCCAATTCATTTTATCAATTTAACTCTGTATTGGACTGGGCCTCAATTTCTAGAGAGATCAGGGGTTGCAAGGTAAAATTCCTAAGACACATACCGCCCTGCACAGAGGACTGCGGGTTGATTTTGTGGATCTGTGAGGGTTCTTTTATATAATGCACGCGACTGAGGTTGAACACCTGATCCGGACCGCCCGATTAGAAATGAACGGACACGATTAGCTTTAGGTATCTAACGAAACGGTACGCAACCTCGACCGCATGATTACCAATCAACGGCCCGGGTTGATCCCCACCAATCGGTACACTAATCCTAATCCTAGCCGCACACCCATCGATCAACGGCTCACGCATCCCCTACCTCCTCAGCTATCGGCGCAGCGCACGTGGTCGGGGTGGCGCCCACGCCGGAGTTCGGCAATTCCGGCCATCTACCAGCACACTCCTAATCGTGAGTGCAGTAATACGATGCGAAGCACAAGGTGGGATTAGTTGGGGGGTAATTTACCGAGGATGAAGACCCAGCAGACCGGTACTCGACGTGGTGCGGATTCACGGCGGCGCGAGAGCAACGGCAAGAAATTGGCGTCGCTCCGTAGCCTCACCACCCAATTGCTTGGCACAGATGGCTTCCCCAGGCAAAGACGATACTCCACGATCCGACTCCAAGAGCGGAGACCCCCCAGCGACGGCTATCCCCGGCGGCGGCGCGAATCGCCCGCAGCCCGCTCTAATTCTCTCGATTGCAGTGCTTCGGTTGTGTAAGGGCGTTTGCGAGCTAAGAGGGGGAAAGAGAGGTGCGGGATTACCTTTGTACCCAGCCCAGCCTACCCTCTTCCACGGATTTCGCGGCGAAGTGGTTACGGCGGTCGAATTGCACGGTGAGCATCCGCGCGAGGTGGGTGAGGGGGCTGCTGATGGCTTGGGACCACACTCCAGTGATACGCGGGCACGCATGCTTCGGGCTGTCAAGCGGGTCCGCAAGCCAGTGAGAAGGCGGGGTGTGAACGTGGTCACGTGACTGCCCGATGGGCCAAATGTGTCAGCCCGCGCGTGCGCGATAGAGGCTGAGCGATACTGCGGCTGGTGCGCGGGTCCCACATGTCGGCGCAAAGCGACTTGGGCTGCACAGTGAAGCCGGTAGTGGGCCGCGGTAGCAAATTAGGTCCAACTCGCCCTTTCCTTTTTTTCTTTTCTTTCTATTTTCTTCTTTTCTAAGTCTAGTTTGAATTCGAATTTAAATTCGAATTTGTGTCAAATACATTCTCATTTATACGACACGCTTCGGGGAAGAAACTATCTGCAGAAGAAACTTATGAAGCCAACCATTATGCGAAAGAGCTGAAATATCCGAAGGGGGCAGTAATATTCAATGGGACAAATGAAGATGACTTCCTATACTGCCTACCTGATAATAAAGAACTATCTGTCTGCCGAGAGATAGCCAGGAGTATAGGCTTCCCGAAGCTCGAAGCTGGATTAAGCGCCATGACGAAAGAGGATCCACAGACAGTCTTGCATACAATAGCCTAAAGGTTTGGGAATTAAGCGTTTGAAAAAACTTTTTTAATACGCAATTCGTTCCTATATTCTTATATAGACTCTCTTTTTTTTATAGGGTTTAATCCTGAGCAACGCATTGAGAGCACAAAAGAGTGCCGAAGATGAGAGCTATGATATTGCGTTTAACAATTTACGCTCCGAAGTTATCAAACTGAGGAACGAAGCTCTGGAAAAGGATAAAATTCTGCTTACACTGGTAGATAAAGTAAAGAAAGACGAAGCTGCTTCAAAAGCCCAGGCCGAAGCCCAAAAGCGTGAAATTAAAGATCTTCAGAAACAGCTGGCTAGGGCTAAAGAGGAACGTGTGTTGGAGGAAACAAAACGAGAACTCAGTGATCATATGGTCAATAAATTGGAGTTAAGCGTTAAAGAGCTTCGTGCTTCTCAGAGGAACTGTTATGTTAAATCTGTAGAATGCGTGAATAAAATTAAAACCAGCTTCGCCAGCGTGGGCGCCTTCTCCAGCGAAGAGAATTTCTCTCGAGGCAATCCCGAAGGTCCACTGGAATGGATTAGTCACGAAGCAGAGGCCTTCGAGGAGATCCTGAGCAGTCGCGGCGACATCTGCGCTTTTTCGGGCGCCAGAGGAATTGCTTCTGTCTTAGAGAAGAAAGGTTGCGGGCATGTAAAATTTTTAGCTCAGTCCGAAGCTGCCTTATCTTCCGAAGACATCAAGGACCCCTCGGCTGAAGCAAGCGTGGTTGGTGGCAAATTTTTTACTGATATCTGGAACGACGGCGGCCGAGGAATGGCGCAAGAAATCATCCAAAGGAGCGAAAAAGGCATCCATGATGCCAGGAAAGTGGCAGAAGCTGCCGAAAGAAGTACAGAGCCCGAAAGACAATTAGGTATTAATTAGTCGTTCTTATCGTGTTGTAATTTTTATTTCAAACTTTGCTCGCAATTTGTAATAGTAATGAAGAAATGTTCTCTTCCCTCAGAAGCTGCTGAATCGACTGCCGATCCCCACACAAAAGGAGATGACGAGATTAAACAAATGGCCGAAGCTATCATGGATAAGGTTGTTGATCAACTTCTAAATGAGGCCGCCGAAGCAGTACTAAGAGAAGACTAAATGTTATTAGAAAAAACATTGGAATCGTGATCTCTGTAATATTGTGTACATTTGAATGTAAAATACAAGTCTCTTTTCATTATTCAATTCTTTACGATGCATGAAATTCTATATACATACCATTTTTGAGCCTTCGGCGAAAAAACACCTTCCCTTCTTTTCATGCTTCGTGAAGAAAACATTCTCCGTTAAAACTGTTCTGATAAATCGCGTCCATGCTTCGTGAAGACATTCTCCGAAGCTATATAATTTTGATATTACTCTGATGATGCTCATCCATGCTTCATAAAAACATTCTCCGAAGCTATTTTCCGAAGATTATACTCTGATGATGCTCATCCATGCTTCGTAAAAATATTCTCCGAAGCTGTATTCCGAAGATTATCATTGTATTCCCTCGTGACTTCGAAGGTTGATACTGTGTCCCCTTCGTTTGCCAAATGCAACATGATGTATGATGCTTATGTTATGCAAAATGATGTGATGATGTTATGTTATGCAAATGACATTTGTTCCGAAGATACACACAAAATATATTCGTAAGCTCTGCATTCCCTTAGGAACGTCTTTGGAGCTTCTTCGCCTTTTACTTAGGCGGTATAAGCTCTGCATTCCCTTAGGAACGTCTTTGGAGCTTCTTCGCCTTTTACTTAGGCGGTATCAGCGTTGACTTTTCGCTGTATGCTCTGCATTCCCTTAGGAACGTCTTTGGAGCAAAAAACTTACACTGCGCTCCCTTTGGAACGACTTTTTGTAACTTCGGCAACTTACTCTGCGCTCCTTGGAGCGACTTTTTGTTGCTTCGAAGGATTTTTAATAATCCAAAGGTCCTCCTTGTTACCGCAAATTTTTAAGCTTCAACAACTTAAGCCTGTGGAGAAGATAAGTTTTTCTGATAACCAACCACGAAACTATTATATGAAAACTGAAATGTTCTTTATTACACCGAAAACAGAACTTAAACGGAAATGACTGCTATCAAAGTAGGATATTTTGTCAATAAATGTGCTTCGACTCCGGCACAGTACTGTTGACTGTACGGGCTTCAGATTGCTCCCTGAGGTCCCTTTGGTGCGCAACATATTGGCTCCCTTCTGGCTGCTGGCCTTGTTGCAGCGGAGGTGGAGGCGGGGGCTGTTGCCATGAAGCTTGAGGTTGACTTGCCGAAGCTACGGAGACTGCAGGGTGGTTGCCCACGTACTCCGGGATGTAAGGCTGATGATACGAAGCAGTATGCATGACCTGCTTCGGCTGTCCCTGTTGCGCTGCAGCTTCTGCTAGCTCCTTTTGTTTCTGGATGGTAACATGGCACATCCTGGTGGTATGGCCCTTGTTCTCACCGCAGAATAAGCAAAATGTCCTCCTTGGTTGATCTCCAAATCTTCCGCCGAAGCCCCTGGCGCCTCTGCCTCTTGGAGCTGGTGGCCGAAAGAAAGTTTGCTGCTGCCCCGAAGCCTGTGAGGAGCACTGCGGCCTGTTCTGCTGACTTCCCTTGTCATCATTTTGAGTGGAGTTGTGAATGGACCTGACATGCCTCGGATAGAATCTTCCCCCGAAGCCCCTGGTCATCTCAGAAAATCTGAAGGCCTCCTCCCTTCTTTGGCGAAAGACATTATCAGCACGAATGTACTCATCCATCTTTTGGAGCAGCTTCTCCAAAGTCTGAGGAGGCTTCCTAGCAAAGTATTGAGCTGCAGGTCCAGGACGAAGCCCCTTGATCATGGCTTCGATGACAATTTCATTGGGCACCGTTGGAGCCTGCGCCCTCAAACGCAAGAACCTTCTGACATACGCCTGAAGGTATTCTTCATGATCCTGAATGCACTGGAACAAGGCTTGAGCAGTGACCGGCTTCGTCTGAAATCCTTGAAAGCTGGTTAACAACATATCCTTCAGCTTCTGCCATGAGGTGATCGTTCCTGGTCGAAGGGAGGAGTACCAGGTCTGAGCAACATTCCTGACGGCCATGACGAAAGACTTCGCCATGACTGCAGCATTGCCCCCATACGAAGACACTGTTGCTTCGTAGCTCATCAAGAACTGCTTCGGGTCTGAGTGGCCGTCGAACATGGGAAGCTGGGGTGGCTTATAGGATGGAGGCCAAGGTGTAGCCTGCAGCTCAGCAGACAAAGGAGAAGCATCATCGAAAACAAAATTTCCCTGATGGAAATTGTCATACCAGTCATCTTCGTTGACGAAACCCTCCTGATGAAGGTCTTTCTGCTGAGGCCTTCTGTTTTGCTCATCTTGAGTAAGATGACGAACTTCCTCAGAGGCTTCGTCTATCTGCCGTTGCAACTCAGCTAGCCGGGCCATCTTCTCCTTCTTCCTCTGCACCTGTTGATGTAGCATCTCCATATCCCTGATTTCTTGGTCTAGCTCTTCTTCCTGAAGCGTCGGGCTGACGGCCTTTCTCTTCTGGCTTCAAGCCTCCCGAAGAGAGAAGGTCTCTTGGTTGTGGTCCAGCGGTTGCAGTGCTGAAGCCCCAGCCGCTGAAGCTTTCTTCGGTGCCATAGCGAAGATCTACAGCTTCCGAAGGTGTTCAAAAAAAACTCGAAGTGGAAGTGAGTTCACCGGAGGTGGGCGCCAATGTTGGGGACTTGTTCTCAAATGCTTCGGATTAAGAACAAGGCAACATAAAAGTGTTAAATGTTAAGGCCCTTCGTCCTATCAAACATTATTCCCCTTCGGGAATAATGAGTTCCGGACGAAGGTCACAAGAGACATACCTTCGTAAATATAACAAGTAATAACGAAGGATTCATATAAAACATGAAATGTAAATCATAGAATCATTTCTATTTTATTAACACAGAGAAATAGAAATGATTACAAATTACAAATGTACCTTCGGTCTTGAAAGAAGGTAAAAAGTACAATCGTGACGCAAATGCCAATGCCAAGTCAGCGTGAACAGTACGGGAGTACTGTTCATCTATTTATAGACGCGGGACGCAGCCCACGTAAAATTACATCCATGTCCATTACATTTGTTAATGGCTTATGGAAATTTGTCAAGGCCCACGTAGTCTTTTCATCTTTAAGTCGGTTCCCCTTTCTACTATCGCGACGAAGCTTCCCTGCGCACAACTTCGGCTATGCACCATCCTTCGTAGTTGGTGATCAGCTCGTCCTTCATCTGGTTCAGGCTTCGTCCTGACCGTGCTTTATGTTCATAATTCTGAGTCCGAAGATACCTGTTCACATAATCCACTTGGAAAACATTGTCAAATCATGTTTTTGAGGACCTTCGGAGGACGAAGGCCCCCAACAGTAGCCCCTCGCAATATTAATTTGTCAATAATAAATTCAGATTGCGATATGGACGAAGGCCTTGAGCCGAAGGTCCGAAAAAACACCTTCCCTTTGCTAGAATAGCAACATTCACTGACAAGCGGGGTCTTTCAATTTTCAACGCCCTGGGCGTATAAATAAGGTCACACCGCGAACTCATTTGGCACGCACACTTGCCATCTGCTTCGGTCTACTAAATTTTTAGCTCTTGTGCATTAAGATTGGTGACCTTTTTGATTTCGAAGCTTCGGCCCTGAAAACAGTTTTTCAGCGTTTCCGAAGATGTCTGAAGGTAAGAAGATCCTTGCTGAGACGAAGCTGAGTCTCGAGGAAGAGAAGAATTTGGGGTTCCTGATAGCGATGGCGGAGACCAATACAGAGAAAATCACCAAGGAGATTCTTGAAGGTTTGTCCGAAGATACTGGTGACAGCGACAGCTATGATGTAGAAAGTGGTGGTGAAGAGGCCGAAGATCGACCATGGCGGCCAAGTCACACGGTTTTCGGGAAGACCACTATCAAGCAGAATCACATTGATAATATGAGGGGGAGGTATTTTCGGGATATATCTATTGTGAGGGCTGACGCTGGAGAAAAGACTTCTCCCACTCCCGAAGAAGATGAAGTTGTAATCTTCCGAAGCTTTCTCAAGGCTGGGCTTCGATTCCCCCTGAGCAACTTTGTTGTTGAGGTACTGAAAACATTTCAAGTCTACCTTCATCAACTTACTCCCGAAGCTATCATAAGAATGGGGATTTTTGTCTGGGCTGCAAGAAGCCAAGGTCTAGAACCAAATGCTAAAAGCTTCTGCAACATTCACGAATTGTTATATGAGACGAAGCCGTGGGGAAAAGAACAATATCACAATAATTTTGGGTGCTACAGCTTCGGTGCCCGCTCCGGGTCAAGCCGCCCTGTGCCAACCTTTCGGAAGAGATGGCCTGGAGCCTGGATGACTGAATGGTTCTATGTAAAAAATGACTTAACAGCGCAAGAAAATGTCAAGAGTATCATTATGCACCCCATCTGGCAACGCTTCGGACTTCGAAGGCCGAAGGTTGAAATGGACGAAGCAGCCGAGGAATGCCAAAGAGCCTTCGGCATAGTCTGCTCTTTCATTAGGACGAGGGACTTGGTCCAAGAGCACATTGCCTTCAGGGTATGGCCGCTTGCAGAAAAATGGGAAATGCCGAAGGAGACCATTAAAGAGTCCGACGAAGGCGGACTGGTCAGACTGAAATACACATTCAAATATGCAGATAAATTTGTTGAACCTGATGATGACTGGCTGAAAAGCATTGAAACATTAAGTGATGAACTACTTGGGGCATATTCGAAGGCCGAAAATACTGCGCTATCAGCAGCCTTCGGAGGCCGAAAGAAGAAAAGGCTCAACCGTGTGTTTGACGCAGTCGGGTTTATGTACCCTGACTACCATTATCCGGTATTGAGTCGCAAAAGGAAAAATACTTCTCCTGCGACAGAAGCTACTACGAGTGCCCCTAGTGAGCCAGCGCCTCAAAGAAAAAAGATGAAGGTACTCACCCATCGGACACGCTTTATTGAGCCGGCCACAGTGCCAGAATTCATTGGTGAAATTTCTTTGGCCTCTGAAGCTACCGAACCAACTTCAGTGCCGAAGATGGAAGAAAAGATTGAAGCGCCTTCAGCGGAAAAATCAGAGAAACCGAAGGTTGACGAGCCAAAAATGTCTGAAATCTTAAGTCCTTCGGTAAATGTCGAAGCAATAAAAAACCAAAAGGGGCCATCGGTGACCCCAAAAAGGAAAAGAATGGTAAACGTACTAGATGTCTTGGAGACAATTAAGTCTTCAAGCACAACTCCAAAAAAGAGTGTTGAAGTTGCTGAAGCTTCTACTGAAGCTTCGACGCAACAAGCTGAAGCTGAAGCTGGGCCCACAGAGCCCTACAAGGAGCAACCTTTGGAAGCCGAAGCAATAAAAATATCAGAACCAGTTTTAGTTGAAGAAATTGACACTGCCATCCCCGAAGCTCCTGCCAGCATATGCGATTACATTATACGACACGCTTCGGGGAAGAAACTATCTGCAGAAGAAACTTATGAAGCCAACCATTATGCGAAAGAGCTGAAATATCCGAAGGGGGCAGTAATATTCAATGGGACAAATGAAGATGACTTCCTATACTGCCTACCTGATAATAAAGAACTATCTGTCTGCCGAGAGATAGCCAGGAGTATAGGCTTCCCGAAGCTCGAAGCTGGATTAAGCGCCATGACGAAAGAGGATCCGCAGACAGTCTTGCATACAATAGCCTAAAGGTTTGGGAATTAAGCGTTTGAAAAAACTTTTTTAATACGCAATTCGTTCCTATATTCTTATATAGACTCTCTTTTTTTTATAGGGTTTAATCCTGAGCAACGCATTGAGAGCACAAAAGAGTGCCGAAGATGAGAGCTATGATATTGCGTTTAACAATTTACGCTCCGAAGTTATCAAACTGAGGAACGAAGCTCTGGAAAAGGATAAAATTCTGCTTACACTGGTAGATAAAGTAAAGAAAGACGAAGCTGCTTCAAAAGCCCAGGCCGAAGCCCAAAAGCGTGAAATTAAAGATCTTCAGAAACAGCTGGCTAGGGCTAAAGAGGAACGTGTGTTGGAGGAAACAAAACGAGAACTCAGTGATCATATGGTCAATAAATTGGAGTTAAGCGTTAAAGAGCTTCGTGCTTCTCAGAGGAACTGTTATGTTAAATCTGTAGAATGCGTGAATAAAATTAAAACCAGCTTCGCCAGCGTGGGCGCCTTCTCCAGCGAAGAGAATTTCTCTCGAGGCAATCCCGAAGGTCCACTGGAATGGATTAGTCACGAAGCAGAGGCCTTCGAGGAGATCCTGAGCAGTCGCGGCGACATCTGCGCTTTTTCGGGCGCCAGAGGAATTGCTTCTGTCTTAGAGAAGAAAGGTTGCGGGCATGTAAAATTTTTAGCTCAGTCCGAAGCTGCCTTATCTTCCGAAGACATCAAGGACCCCTCGGCTGAAGCAAGCGTGGTTGGTGGCAAATTTTTTACTGATATCTGGAACGACGGCGGCCGAGGAATGGCGCAAGAAATCATCCAAAGGAGCGAAAAAGGCATCCATGATGCCAGGAAAGTGGCAGAAGCTGCCGAAAGAAGTACAGAGCCCGAAAGACAATTAGGTATTAATTAGTCGTTCTTATCGTGTTGTAATTTTTATTTCAAACTTTGCTCGCAATTTGTAATAGTAATGAAGAAATGTTCTCTTCCCTCAGAAGCTGCTGAATCGACTGCCGATCCCCACACAAAAGGAGATGACGAGATTAAACAAATGGCCGAAGCTATCATGGATAAGGTTGTTGATCAACTTCTAAATGAGGCCGCCGAAGCAGTACTAAGAGAAGACTAAATGTTATTAGAAAAAACATTGGAATCGTGATCTCTGTAATATTATGTACATTTGAATGTAAAATACAAGTCTCTTTTCATTATTCAATTCTTTACGATGCATGAAATTCTATATACATACCATTTTTGAGCCTTCGGCGAAAAAACACCTTCCCTTCTTTTCATGCTTCGTGAAGAAAACATTCTCCGTTAAAACTGTTCTGATAAATCGCGTCCATGCTTCGTGAAGACATTCTCCGAAGCTATATAATTTTGATATTACTCTGATGATGCTCATCCATGCTTCATAAAAACATTCTCCGAAGCTATTTTCCGAAGATTATACTCTGATGATGCTCATCCATGCTTCGTAAAAATATTCTCCGAAGCTGTATTCCGAAGATTATCATTGTATTCCCTCGTGACTTCGAAGGTTGATACTGTGTCCCCTTCGTTTGCCAAATGCAACATGATGTATGATGCTTATGTTATGCAAAATGATGTGATGATGTTATGTTATGCAAATGACATTTGTTCCGAAGATACACACAAAATATATTCGTAAGCTCTGCATTCCCTTAGGAACGTCTTTGGAGCTTCTTCGCCTTTTACTTAGGCGGTATAAGCTCTGCATTCCCTTAGGAACGTCTTTGGAGCTTCTTCGCCTTTTACTTAGGCGGTATCAGCGTTGACTTTTCGCTGTATGCTCTGCATTCCCTTAGGAACGTCTTTGGAGCAAAAAACTTACACTGCGCTCCCTTTGGAATGACTTTTTGTAACTTCGGCAACTTACTCTGCGCTCCTTGGAGCGACTTTTTGTTGCTTCGAAGGATTTTTAATAATCCAAAGGTCCTCCTTGTTACCGCAAATTTTTAAGCTTCAGCAACTTAAGCCTGTGGAGAAGATAAGTTTTTCTGATAACCAACCACGAAACTATTATATGAAAACTGAAATGTTCTTTATTACACCGAAAACAGAACTTAAACGGAAATGACTGCTATCAAAGTAGGATATTTTGTCAATAAATGTGCTTCGACTCCGGCACAGTACTGTTGACTGTACGGGCTTCAGATTGCTCCCTGAGGTCCCTTTGGTGCGCAACATATTGGCTCCCTTCTGGCTGCTGGCCTTGTTGCAGCGGAGGTGGAGGCGGGGGCTGTTGCCATGAAGCTTGAGGTTGACTTGCCGAAGCTACGGAGACTGCAGGGTGGTTGCCCACGTACTCCGGGATGTAAGGCTGATGATACGAAGCAGTATGCATGACCTGCTTCGGCTGTCCCTGTTGCGCTGCAGCTTCTGCTAGCTCCTTTTGTTTCTGGATGGTAACATGGCACATCCTGGTGGTATGGCCCTTGTTCTCACCGCAGAATAAGCAAAATGTCCTCCTTGGTTGATCTCCAAATCTTCCGCCGAAGCCCCTGGCGCCTCTGCCTCTTGGAGCTGGTGGCCGAAAGAAAGTTTGCTGCTGCCCCGAAGCCTGTGAGGAGCACTGCGGCCTGTTCTGCTGACTTCCCTTGTCATCATTTTGAGTGGAGTTGTGAATGGACCTGACATGCCTCGGATAGAATCTTCCCCCGAAGCCCCTGGTCATCTCAGAAAATCTGAAGGCCTCCTCCCTTCTTTGGCGAAAGTCATTATCAGCACGAATGTACTCATCCATCTTTTGGAGCAGCTTCTCCAAAGTCTGAGGAGGCTTCCTAGCAAAGTATTGAGCTGCAGGTCCAGGACGAAGCCCCTTGATCATGGCTTCGATGACAATTTCATTGGGCACCGTTGGAGCCTGCGCCCTCAAACGCAAGAACCTTCTGACATACGCCTGAAGGTATTCTTCATGATCCTGAATGCACTGGAACAAGGCTTGAGTAGTGACCGGCTTCGTCTGAAATCCTTGAAAGCTGGTTAACAACATATCCTTCAGCTTCTGCCATGAGGTGATCGTTCCTGGTCGAAGGGAGGAGTACCAGGTCTGAGCAACATTCCTGACGGCCATGACGAAAGACTTCGCCATGACTGCAGCATTGCCCCCATACGAAGACACTGTTGCTTCGTAGCTCATCAAGAACTGCTTCGGGTCTGAGTGGCCGTCGAACATGGGAAGCTGGGGTGGCTTATAGGATGGAGGCCAAGGTGTAGCCTGCAGCTCAGCAGACAAAGGAGAAGCATCATCGAAAACAAAATTTCCCTGATGGAAATTGTCATACCAGTCATCTTCGTTGACGAAACCCTCCTGATGAAGGTCTTTCTGCTGAGGCCTTCTGTTTTGCTCATCTTGAGTAAGATGACGAACTTCCTCAGAGGCTTCGTCTATCTGCCGTTGCAACTCAGCTAGCCGGGCCATCTTCTCCTTCTTCCTCTGCACCTGTTGATGTAGCATCTCCATATCCCTGATTTCTTGGTCTAGCTCTTCTTCCTGAAGCGTCGGGCTGACGGCCTTTCTCTTCTGGCTTCGAGCCTCCCGAAGAGAGAAGGTCTCTTGGTTGTGGTCCAGCGGTTGCAGTGCTGAAGCCCCAGCCGCTGAAGCTTTCTTCGGTGCCATAGCGAAGATCTACAGCTTCCGAAGGTGTTCAAAAAAAACTCGAAGTGGAAGTGAGTTCACCGGAGGTGGGCGCCAATGTTGGGGACTTGTTCTCAAATGCTTCGGATTAAGAACAAGGCAACATAAAAAGTGTTAAATGTTAAGGCCCTTCGTCCTATCAAACATTATTCCCCTTCGGGAATAATGAGTTCCGGACGAAGGTCACAAGAGACATACCTTCGTAAATATAACAAGTAATAACGAAGGATTCATATAAAACATGAAATGTAAATCATAGAATCATTTCTATTTTATTAACACAGAGAAATAGAAATGATTACAAATTACAAATGTACCTTCGGTCTTGAAAGAAGGTAAAAAGTACAATCGTGACGCAAATGCCAATGCCAAGTCAGCGTGAACAGTACGGGAGTACTGTTCATCTATTTATAGACGCGGGACGCAGCCCACGTAAAATTACATCCATGTCCATTACATTTGTTAATGGCTTATGGAAATTTGTCAAGGCCCACGTAGTCTTTTCATCTTTAAGTCGGTTCCCCTTTCTACTATCGCGACGAAGCTTCCCTGCGCACAACTTCGGCTATGCACCATCCTTCGTAGTTGGTGATCAGCTCGTCCTTCGTCTGGTTCAGGCTTCGTCCTGACCGTGCTTTATGTTCATAATTCTGAGTCCGAAGATACCTGTTCACATAATCCACTTGGAAAACATTGTCAAATCATGTTTTTGAGGACCTTCGGAGGACGAAGGCCCCCAACAGTCACATAAATTGAGGAGATCTCTCTATTATTCTTTGTATACAATTTTGAGTATTACAAATCCTACCCCCCTTAAAAATAATCTCGTCCTCGAGATTTAAGAAGATCTAGGGAAAAGTTGGGGAAAATCTATGCGAAGCTCTTCTTCTCTTTCCCATGTTGCTTCATCTTCACCATGGTGGCTCCATTGAACTTTGCACATCCTTATAACCTTATTCCTCATGACACGAGTCAGCGTATCCAGAATCTTGATGGGGTGCTCATCATAAGTTAGATCATCTTGAACACTAAGGTCCTCCATTGGTAACTGCTCCTCAGGTACCCTAAGACATTTCTTCAGCTGAGATACATGAAAAACATCGTGAACATCCACAAGATGATCCGATAACTCCAATTGATATGCAACCTCTCCCACTCGCTTTAAGATTAAGAAGGGTCCAATAAAGCGAGGGGACAACTTTCCTTTGACTTTGAATCTTCTCATACCCCAGAGTGGTGACTCCTTCAAATAGACATAATCTCCCTCCTTAAACTCAAGCAGTCTCCTCCGGGTATCAGCATAGCTTTTCTGCCTTGACTGTGCAGTTCTCAAATTCTCCCGGTCTGAGCATTGGGCGATGTTGAGCATCTTCTCAATTGACTTCAACCAATCATCTGCATCAAGTGGATCTGGCGAACTGGCGAAGGTCGGTGGCTTATGACTCATAAATTCTCGGTGCTTATCACGAGGTGGAACTGGTGGTGGTGGTGGAAGCAATGGCACTTGTTGCTGTTGCTGCTGTTGTTGAAGTTGTTATTGTAGCTGCTATTGTTGCGCCCTTCTCTCCTGGCGCATCTCTTCTCTCTCCTAGTGCAACTCTTGGCGTATCTCTTCTCTTTCCTGACGCATCTCCTGGCGTTCTTGCTGCATCTGGGCATGCATATCGGCCATAGTGTCCGCCATTTGCTGCATCACCCTCATCTGAGCTGCAATCAGTGGATCAACTCCGCCTGGTGGAGGATTAGGAGGATTCATCTCTGCTGGTTGTGGCTGAGGTTGTCTATATACCCTCCGAGTGTGTCGATTAGGAGGCAAATCAATTCCACCACCCCTCCTGGTATTGACCATCTGAGTTAGATACATATGGTAAGAGAGAGCAGAAGACAAGGCAGTAATTACGAACCATGTTACTTTGGGGGATTTATTAGCTAAGCAGATTAATGTTTTACCTACCATAGCTAATTTATTACCTTATGTTGGCACATACTAAGATGCCCATATATAATATTTCAATCAATCAAAGAAGCAAATCAGACATTTATCATCAGAATAATCAAACAATGTTTTTAAATATGCAAAATAGTTTTGATTTTGTCTTAGGCCTCCTATTTCTTAAAAATGTCATAGGGGTAGGGATTCCAAGGTGTGAAATCCGTCTTGTATCAGAATAGAAAAGGTAAGAATGATCAGAGTGGAACAGTAGAAGGTGAGAAAGGATCAAGATAAGCATAGAAAGAATCAGAGTAAGATAAGTAGGTAAGGGTTTTGTCCATTTTTATCTAGGTTTCGTCCTACAGTCAACATTTCCTCTGATACCACTTCTGTCACACCCGGCTTTAAGGAACAAAGCCAGGTGCATCTCATACATGCGCCAAGAAGACAAAATATATAATAACAGAGTGTATAGAGCTAAATGTCACGATACATCAGAGTATTTATTACAAAGCGGAAGACTTATTACAAAATAAAAGAATAAATATAAAACAAACTAAGGATCGTTGGCGCCAATGTCAACTGAGAAACGCCACCTAGATCAGATCAAACTCCTCGCCTTGTGGCTCCTCCTGAACCATATGTTCTTCTCCTGTGGGGAGGGGGTGTGAGACAGCAAGAGTGAGCTCACATACGTTCATAGCTCAACAAGTCGTGGGGAATAATGTGACATGAACTCACCAAAGGTGGGAGTTCATGAAGTGTAAGGCTGATCAAATGAAATAAAGGCTGAAGTTGAGCATTGCTTCAATAAGTAGGTCAAAATTTTATTAGCAATTACTAGGTGTAAGTAAATACCCAACCTTAATAATAATAGAGAAAAGTAATAGTAAAATAATCCCAAATGCGATGAAAATGTCAAATTAAATTTAAGTTCCATAATTAATCATGTGAGGGTCCGAGCCGCTCATGACCGTGAGCACGGCTTGTATACTAGTTTTACACTCTGCAGAGGTTGCACATCTTTACCCACAAGTCATGTTACCCATCTGCCAAGAGACGACCATTCCCATACACCTCTACCGATGAGGCGAGGCAGGGTAACACTACGAGGCCTTTACAAAGTTCCACTAGCTTCAGAAATCCCGCTACAGTTTATAGGAAGCTCCAGTGCAGGAATCCCTCGCCTGACCGCCATCGCAGCAAAATCAACCCAAGGACCTCCCTACACTGACCACTCCCCTACTGCCCTTGCCCCCTTCGGGTAAGGAAGACCTCCACTAGCTTTCCTAGTTAATCAGCCAAGGGCGTCCCATTAAACCCTTGTGGTAGCACTGTTTTCCCGGGTGGTCGCTCCATGTTCCCATTAATTTAATGATCTTAACATGAGCAGTAGTAATAACAAGATAATAAAAGAGTAATCATGAATATTATATCTCCATACCCAATCCACATAAAGCAATAGCAGGTACTACCCAAAAATATTTCAGGGGTGAACAAGGTATAAAGATAACCAAAACTGGGGTAACCTAAAGGATCCCATCAAAATTAACCTATGCAGATCATTATAATTAATAAGAACATGGCTGGGAAAAAGTAAGTGATCAAGGGCACAACTTGCCTTCAATGAGCTCCTGCTCAGCTACCTCTACTTGCTGAACCTCAGAATCCACCGTAGCTTGCTTGTCTACTCGCATCAACACAATACATACATAGTATAGCAAAAATTAACATTGCACCAAACATGTGAATAAAATACATAGTAATAAACTAGACATTAAAATAAGATCACAGGAACTAGAATCATTAAATTTGGAGTTATAGATTTCAAGTTATGAATTTCCTAAGATTTAATGTGCTTGAAATAGAATTAAATGATAAATTAGTTTTCTTACTGTTTTCATGACAAAACAGATATTCTAAGTGGTATAGAAGAAAATTACAAAATTTTTGAAACTGGAATTGAGTAATTTGGACTAGAGATGAATTTTCTATGATTTTTATAAGTTCTAGAACTTATTTTCTTATTAAAAATCCATTTTCCAATTCATTTTATCAATTTAACTCTGTATTGGACTCGGCCTCAATTTCCAGAGAGATCAAGTGTTGCAGGGTAAAATTCCTAAGACACATACCGCCCTGCGCAGAGGACTGCGGGTTGATTTTGTGGATCTGCGAGGGTTCTTTTATATAATGCACGCGACTGAGGGGGAACACCCGATCCGGACCGCCCGATTAGAAATGGACGGACACGATTAGCTTTAGGTATCTAATGAAAAGGTACGCAACCTCGACCGCATGATTACCAATCAACGGCCCGAGTTGATCCCCACCAATCGGTACACTGATCCTAATCCTAGCCGCACACCCATCGATCAACGGCTCGCGCATCCCATTCCTCCTCACCTATCGGCGCAGCGCAGCGCAGCGCAGCGCACGTGGTCGGGGTGGCGCCCATGCCGGAGTTCGGCAATTCTGGCCATCTACCAGCACACTCCTAATCGTGAGTGCAGTAATACGATGCGAAGCACAAGGTGGGATTAGTTGGGGGGTAATTTACCGAGGATGAAGACCCAGCAGACCGGTACTCGACGTGGTGCGGATTCACGGTGGCGCGAGAGCAACGACAAGAAATTGGCGTCGCTCCGCAGCCTCACCACCTAATTGCTTGGCACAGATGGCTTCCCCAGGTGAAGACGATACTCCACGATCTGACTCTGAGAGCGGAGACCCCCCAGCGACGGCTATCCTCGGCGGCGGCGCGAATCGCCCGTAGCCCGCTCTAATTCTCTCGATTGCAGTGCTTCGGTTGTGTAAGGGCGTTTGAGAGCTAAGAGGGGGAAAGAGAGGTGCGGGATTACCTTTGTACCCGGCCCAGCCTACCCTCTTCCGCGGATTTCGCTGCGAAGTGGTTACGGCGGCCGAATTCCACGGTGAGCATCCGCGCGAGGTGGGTGAGGGGGCTGCTGACGGCTTGGGACCACACTCCAGTGATACGTGGGCGCGCATGCTTTGGGCTGTCAAGCGGGTCCGCAAGCCAGTGAGAAGGCGGGGTGTGAGCGTGGCCGCGTGACTGCCTGATGGGCCAAATGTGTCAGCCCGCGCGTGCGCGATAGAGGCTGAGCGATACTGCGGCTGGTGCGCGAGCCCCACATGTCGGCGCAAAGCGACTTGGGCTGCACAGTGAAGCCGGTAGTGGGCCGCGGTAGCAAATTGGGTCCAACTCGCCCTTTCCTTTTTTTTATTTTCTTTCTATTTTCTTCTTTTCTAAGTCTAGTTTGAATTCGAATTTAAATTCGAATTTGTGTCAAATACATTCTCATTTATTTGTGTGAAGTTAAAAATACTAATTTTAGAAATATATATATATTTTTATATCATTTCTCTTCTTCTCATTTCCAAAAGCCTAAGTCCAAATTGGGGTTGATTCCACATTCCAAGTCATTCTTTTGTTTCCACTATTATTGTTATTGTTATTTGAATGCACAAGCAAACAAAAATATCCAACATGACGCATAATTTTTTTATCATTTGTTTTAATTAATCACCCTTTATTATATATATGCTCTTTTTATGATGCAAATAAGTCACATAAATTGAGGAGATCTCTCTATTATTCTTTGTATACAATTTTGAGTATTACAATCTAGTAAAATCTTACCTTTGTGAATCGTGTTGGCTTTATCATCTGAATCTCTGGATCCCTTAATGATCCTGCCACATTATCTGGTTATCTGCTATAACCTGTTCTCATGTATCAAATGTGGATCGGTCTAATATCTCATTATCATCGTTCTCATACTCTTCTCTCCGATGATCATGACGTAGTTTTATCGATTTTATCTATAGACAGTGTATCCATTTGGATCAAGGATTTTGTTGTTATCTTGTGGTTCTCTCATGTCTCTACAAGTTCATCAACTCGATCTCGTGGTTGCTTTGTTCTCATATCAAATCTCGTATAAATCTCTGGCCTGATAATCCACATGATGATCAAGAAGTAGTTCTCTGAGTTGAAAAAAATTCTCAGGTGATGCTCTTTTGCCAACAATCTTTACTTCAACTTCAGTCACATTTTCTGACCCCATATTCTCATGGGCTCCATCTATCTATGCTATGTGGATTTCTCATTGGTTGTGTTTAGTAATGGTAATATGGCTAACAACTGATGGTGCCACGACGAAACCGAGAGCCTCCTGTGGGCGTGCACACATGGTTGAGCTGCTCGGCACGCGCTCGTATCACAGTTAATAGTCGAGATCCATTATGAAACTATACTAATGTGCTATCTTTGGTGGACATTCTCTCAGAGTGATCGCTTCATTTTGTCCCAATATGTCACGATATTCGGTCCAAATCTATCTTCAGTATCTTGTCAGATGACATGTCATGAATTTGCATCTCTCTTCAGCTTGGGAGTTACATGCTTCTCCACCCTTAAAGATCCTCATTCGAATCTCGGGACGAGATACCTTTAAGGGGAGAAGGCTGTGACGCCCCAGGTGTCTATTTCGCATTATATCGGGAGATTTATCCTAATCTCGGATGCTCAGTAAAAATTTCTATTTCTCGCTCACGTATGTCTCTGATTATCCGGACTATTCGTACACCTTTCACCGAATTTGGAGTTATTTAGTCTCACAGAAGGCCGAATTTGGAGCCTGTTAAAAACTTTATTCTCGACGCGAACGCAAATTCGATAATCAATCTGGATTCATAAATCTCGTCTAAAGCTCATTTAACCGAGCGCTCGACAGTTGCTAGTCGAGCTGTGTCCGCATCCAATTTTTCGATGTTCGATCTATGACCAGCTAAATTAATCCAAGTCCGTACCCTCACATAGAATCTCCAATGCGTTGTCCTCTAATAATATCTTATCAGACTCGGCTTAATACATCTGTGTCCAAACCGAATTCGAAAATCAATATCGACTATGATTTTTATTAATTCGACTCGCTTTATCTCGATGCTGAATCCAAAGCCGGTCCATCTCGATTCATTTTATTTCCACTTGTGTGCGAGAATTTAATTTTCCAGCAACACCCAAATAAAATGACTCAGTCTATTTTATTCTATGGCCTCTCGTTCATCCATACGTCAGTTCGTTCTGTTCCCTGCATCGGTCTCCGCCAACGAATAAGCGCTGCGCAAATCGGCTAACAGATGACCACTCCTCTCCAACCAATAAATTGCCCCCGTCTTAATATACAACTCATACGGAAGCTCTTGTCTCAGAAAAATCAAACAAAAAATTCTTAGCTCCTAAGCAATCAATCATTTTTCTCTTTTAAAAAATAAATATAGTTCACCAGCATTTGTTTTCTTTTCTCCCGCACGCCACGGTCTGCTCAGGCTAGCAGCCAACGCCGGCTGCCACTGCCAGCCCCTGGCCAGTACCTGTTCGCGGCTCTCTATGCCAATAGCTGCAGCCAGCTAGTGGGTGATGCCGCCCGCGGTGGCCAATGGTGGCTAGCGGTGTCTTGATTAAATCAACCAGCCGGCCTTCTTCCTCCTTCATCTGGCTCCCTCTTCTCTACCCAGGATCGAGCGTCCCTGCGCTCTCCCACTCCCTGCCTTCTTCTCCCAGCTGATGCTCTCCCTCTCCCATGGCGTTTTCTCCTACTAGAGCCCTCGCCAGGATGCTTGGCTGTCAACCACCATGGACGCATCGATGCCCTCCTCCCTCCCCTCCACTCGACCTCCAACCACGGTGGACGCAGGTTCCCCTAGCTGAGCGCCCCTTCACTGCTCCTCATGCCATCGCTACTTTTCCCCATGGCTGAAACTAGCTCGCCCCCATGGTACTCGTGCTCTCCCTCACTGCGTTCTCCACCTCCAACGCCCTGTCTTTTTGGATCTCACCGGGGGTAGCAGGTTGAGCACCAAGCTCGTCCGTGGCGCCCGACCACCTCTGTGCAAGTGGCGCCTTGGACGCCGGCTCCCTCTCCATGCTCCCTCCCTAGCCGAGCACCTCCAGCAGCCATGGCGTCCTCCTTCCTGAGCTTCCTTGCCGAGCAGCGCCTCCCTCTGCTCCCTGCGCTGCACGCTCTGCTCGAGCTGGTGATCCCTAGCCGAGCGCTCTCTCTGTTTCCCCTCGACGCGCACAAGTGCCGGCTGGTGACCGCCCTCTCCCCTGTGGCTTCTCCCTGTCCGACGCCGTGCATGTCCCGGCTCCATGGTCGCGCGCGTCAGAGCCACGCGAACAGCCATCCTCGACACTCGAGCTACATCAGCATCCTCCATCCAACGCTCCTGCACAGAATCTCATCCATTTGGCACTATGAAGCACACCTTTGTCTCTTGCTCAATAGGATGTCGCAGCAGACTCCAACTCGACCTGCACATTCCCAACCCAGGTTGATCTGCGCAGCCTTGATGCGTTGCCGTGCCTGAAATTTGGACAACCTTGGCGCAAGGTTGTAGACCCTCGGTGAGTCCCTCACTGTCCCGCACCCCTCGATTCTCTAAGTACCCAATCAATAAAATGTGCATTTAAATATGCGTGTTAATCGCAGCCCTCTGTCGATGTCGCGCCTCATGCTCTGCCATTGCGATGAAATGCTAGCCGGTGGACAGCACATGCGACTCACTGATCCGGCCAGGTTGCTTTTGTTTTATTTACGATTCAGTCAATGGCATGAATATGTGCGTGAAAATATAATTGTATGAATGAACGCGTGTATAGAAGAAAATGAAGTAGAAAAGAACTCAGACGTTTTTATATTTTGATAGGAAAAATATGCGATGAGTTGTTTGATACGAAAAACTAAGTTACAAAATGTGGATTATGTTTTGGGAAATACATCGATATGTGTTTATGTGAAAAGTGTAATTGTTTTATGCAACGTGATGGGATTCATGATTATATAGGGAGTATATTTATTGATGTGACGAGTAGTTTAGAAAATGCTAGTTGCGTAGAGGACGAATTATTAAGACATGAGTGTCAAAGTTCATATATTAGTAGTCGTGCCACATTGATTGAAGTGTCTCGAGTGCACGCCACAATATGGTTGCATGCAAGACGGGGTTATGCACATGATGAGTTTAGTAAAAAAATCCATTGGTATCACTGGTGTTAAGTTGAGGTCTATTTGCGCGTGAAAAGTAATAATGTGCTTAATACTTAGAACTCTTAGTCAATAGTAGAAATTGTTTTGGCTTATATAGAGAGGTGGTGACATGCCAAAGTAGTCATCGCTTTCTCTATATTCATAAATCGAGTCGAGACGATGCATATTGTGCATTCGATAAATTATGCTTCGCATATAGTGTATGATTGTGCTCACGATTTCGAGTGTGATACAAGTGTGTAATGGAGTTAGTTGTTTTAGGATAATTATTGAAATACTCGGCTCGTATGATAAACATGTAAGCGTTCATGATTTGGGAAGTAAATGCATGCTGATTATGAGTTGGAGATTAGTGGTTTACGGTTTGTATGATTTGATCGAAGTGCAAATATACGCGTAAATATGTAAGTTTATAAAAATATTATGGTGTATGTTGTGTCTCGGATTGCGATAATAATATGCAAGCCGACGTGTATGTTATTCCGCGGGCTATGTTGTTGCTCTAGTTAGCCGAATTGTTAGATGGCCTTGGTTAAGCACGTAATCGCAATAAATTGCTTGTTGTAGTCTAAATGCATATGGTTATGGTTGCATGTAAAATTAGTGGTGCTCATGTGATTTCTAATTTTAAAATGCCAATTATTGTGTGAAGAGCGCATCACTAAACACATATATACCGGGTTCGATTATTGTGGTAAATACGTTGTTGATTGTGTATGGTAATTCTAGCGCATAAAATAACTTGTATAAAATTAGTAAGTCTACTTTTTGGTTCTAAATTGATTGTTTTAACTCTAACAAATGGTAAAGTGTTAGAATGGTTCAAGTCTCTAGAACACAACGATTCTTGAATTAAAAAGGAGCTGAAAATTATTAGTGCTGTTTTGGACTGCACGCAATGATTTCCTCATGTTGAATGTTTGACGAACTAAATCATGTTTTCTGTAGAGAAGCAATATATAAAAGTTGTAAATAACCTTATTATCTTACTTGTGTTAAAATTTGACAGCCATAAGTCTGATTGTTTAGGAGTTATGCTGTTCACAAATTCAGTAACTGAATCTGTTCAATTTCTATACAGATTTCGGAAACTGCATTGTTTGCTTAATTTAATATTACAATCAGTTCATGGTCGTTATAAGAAAGTTGTAGATTCTTTTCTCATCTTACTTGTGTTAAAATTTCATAACCATAGGCCTGACAGTTTAGGAGTTATGAATTTTATAAACTGCTTGCTGTGTTCTGTCTACTGTCAGAACAGATTTTGAAAACTGTGTCGTTTAATTTAGTTAAACATAGAATCACTTCTTGGTGATTATAAAAATTATGTAGTACTTTTGCCAAGATTTCTAAAAAGTCTTAGATCACTCTTTTGGGTGATCTGAAGATTTAATTATGGATGTTTAAAGTATGAAGTCTGAATCTGCCCAGTTGTGGAAAGCAAAGCATTCTAGTGTATTTTCTCCTTAGATAAATATTGAATCACCTTGAGATGTTTATAAATAATATGTAGAAAACTTCATTATCTTTCCAGAAAGTCTAGGATCAATTTATTTGGATGCCTGAATCTTTAGTTGTGAACTTTTCAAGTCGCTAGTTTGAATCGGTCCAAATCTAGACAGAGCTGTTGTGTTTGCATTTTTGACCTTGCTAAGTGTTGAATCGTATTGAGGTAAAAATACCAATGTTGTAGACTGTTTCTTATGCTTTCCAAAAAGTATTTGATCACTATTTTTAGATGAATATCTTGTGAGTTATTACTGAAACAAGTAAATATTGTGCTGCTGTCCTAATCTTGTTGATTGTGGTTGATTGCTCTACTCTCTTGTATTGCTTAAGTATGATTGATAGTTTTATCTCATGATCCCTTTATTAATAGATTATATAATTGGAGATATACAAGTAACTAGTGCAGTAGTAAATTAAATGGTTGACGTCTAGTAAGAAATTAGTTTCGATCAACGTCAATTTAGCAACTGTCACTATATAGACGAAAAACAAAATTAATGAGATGTTACCAATTCTAATAATTGTGCTGCTAATCTGAGTATAAATAAATAACCAACCTCAATAGATTAGTATAATAAGAAGTGTGATTAGGCTATCACTTTCTTGTGTGCCCTTGGATGTATGCTTGCATTAGAGTATTGCGAACAATTGTAAAACCCAATTAAGTAACTATTCCTTTTTAATTAAGTCAGTCTATGTGTAAGTCATCGTAAATTATGTGTACTTAACTACTTTAATCATAAGTATCCAATGAACAATTAAAGTGAACATGGTAAATGCTTGTACTCGTTATGTCGTGTTTGTGTGGGTCAAATATAGGAAATGTTCGTTGTCTTTCCAGTAATGTTGACTTGTTGTACCCAATGACGTATAAATAACTAGCGCTTGCGTGGCAATGTCTTACTAATTGGTGTTTAGTTCGCTACCGTGTATTGGAATATCTTGTGCAACTTTCATCATATTCATACATATGCATCCTACACCTCATTTAGGACCGAGAGATGATGATCATGCATGTGATGTGGTGCCAACCACAAGATGTAGTTGGTGGACGACCCAAAGAAAGATGGACTTAACCAGTGGATGCTCGCCAAGCGAGTATCCCCCAGCAAACACTATCTAAGTGTTGAATTCTAGGCAAGCCTCGGTTTTATGCATAACCGTTTATATATGCTATTTTACTACACTTAATGTTTATAGGCTTGTACCGTGCACTTAAGTGTAGGAGTTGGTTGAAACCCTAGTTGCATGAACTCAGGATTTCCTTTTGAGATGGATACTAGTTTGCTAGGTCGAGTAGCTGCTATGCTAAATCAGGATCTCGGTAGAAGTCGAGTGATTTTTCTAGCACTCGCGCGAGGTCAGGAATTGGTTGTATCCATTTTTGATAACAGAATGATGATGGTCTATGGACACGGATCCATGGGGATGCGCTGTCTACAAGACGAAATTAGAATAAGGATTAACGTGTGGATACCTATGTCAAGCATTTCAATGTACTAAACACATGTCGAAAAATATGGTAACCGGTAAGCCTAGTACCTGAGTGAAGCCGGGCGCGGACTTTACCCCTCACTTGTCCTGAGACTGGGTCTCCCATTCTAGATATGGTGGGTACAAGTGCGACCACGGCACGGCGGCGGTCGGGGCCAGTGGAGCATTGTATGCCAAGGCGGTGAGGCCTGACCGCGAACGGGGAATCGATGGGGACGGTTGACGTGTGTGGGAACGGAGTGCCCTGACATGTCGTGTGTTTAGGTTTACCTTGCAAGGTTAAAACTCGATTCGAATCGTCTGCTTCTCACAGCTAATGAGACTGCTTGATCCATTGTACTGCATTGAGTAATAAGTGGAAATGAGGTTACTTATAAAAGATGTTGATTTAATCTAATGTTTGATATCATGTATGAATAGCTAGGTACTCATCTAGTCTAAATTATTATTCTAGAACTTGAAAAGCTAAAACTTGTTTTTAGACTCAGCTAGTGCTTTTGGCAAACCAAACCCCTCAGCCAAACAGCTGCATAGTCTAGAGGTAGAGGAGTAGACTCCTCACACCGGGTAAGTCTAGCTGAGTATTAGTATACTCAGCCTTTCTTGTGGCATATTTTTTACAGGTAGCTCCTTGATTTGGTTGATGGTGTGACTTGGCCTCCATCCCTACCACCGGGATAGACGGTCGAGTGGGTTACTATTCCCACAGGAGAGGACCAGGAGGAGTAGCGTGGCCAGGCTTCGCCATGTTACTCGGTTCTTCTCCGTTAGTTATTTCCGCTGCATAAAAATTTATGGTTATTATTTCTGAAACTTCGATAATGTAATAACTATTGATACTTATTAAATTTGTGGTATTATGCTTTATTGTATTTCTCTATGCCTCACCTTCGAGTGAGCTAGTGGTATTCGATCCTGGATAAGTGGCTTTATCGGACTAGATCCGAGGGACTCACGGGATATTCCGGTTTAAGTGTGTTGCAGCCTTTAAGGGTGCGACTTGGGTACTTAAGCTGGAATAATTTGGGCAGTTCCACCACACAAACCTAGGCTAGAAAGGGATCACAACTCGTGGGTAATGTGTGCAACCTCTGTAGAGTGTTAGAAACTGGTATATCAGCCGTGCTCACGGTAAAGAGCGGCCTTGGATCCTCTTTGATTAGAGTAACTCTGGATACTATTATGATGATTAATGGTGATGATTATAATTATGGTTTCGGGTATTTCCTCTAAGAGCGAGTACTTTTGGGTAATAACTAGGTTTATTACTAAAACTTGGCTTACTACTAGTAATAAATATCTGATCAACTAAATGCAACTGCTTTAACCTTAACTCCACATATAGCTAGTCCACTTTAGACAAATGGGACATTTCCTGAGTACGTTGATGTGTACTCACCCTTGCTTTAAAAATCCCCCAACTCCTAGGTTGGCCCCATTGCAATCAGTGCTTACATGAAGGACTTTGAGGAGTTTCAACACTACGATGAGTTCTAGTTGTGATTAGTGGCAAACCCCTAGTCAGCTGCCTGTGAAGGCCTTATCCTCTACGTTTTGTTTTTCGCACTTTGATTATGACCAAAGGTCAAGGTGAGAATAAGGGTATATAGTTCTTAGGGTGACCATTCTAGTCTAGGTTAGCAGTCCTACAGTCAGCAAGGCTTTGATACCACTTATGTCACACACTGTTTTGGAAGGCAAACTGAATGCGAAGCATATACGTGCCAGGATCAGAAACTCACGTACACAATGATTAGATAGTTGAACATCCTCACTCATTACTCAAAATAAATAGCGGAAATAGTACTTTATTACATTAAGATGTCCAAGACATCCAAAGAGTCATTAACTTAACATAGTCATAATCATAATCAAAGTGCAGAAAATGAAACAGTAGTTCCAGAGGCAGTTCCCTCAACAGCAGCACCAGTACCGTCAACACAACCAACTAGGAGGATGTCAGTACCAGCGGCAGAGTAGCAAGGCTCCTCGCCTTCCTGCCCCAGCCGCCAATTAGAGCAACTAGGCAGCGCCAGCGCAAGGAGGAGGTCGTGTATGTTTCCATTGTGGGGAACAAGGCCATTGAGCGAATCATTGCCCCAAGAAAGCAGCTTAGCAACAGCTAGCTTCCAACACCTCAGCAAGACAAGGAGCACCACAACAAGCACTAGGAGGTCGTGGCTAGGCCTACAACCATGGAAAGGTGAATCACTTGGCGGCTGAAGCAATCCAGGATGCACCAGAGGTGGCAGTAGGTATGTTTCCAGTCGAATCCCATCTAGCAAAAGTACTATTTGATACTGGTGCCATGAATTCTTTTGTTTCTACATCATGAGTAGAAGCACATAACATCCCCGTAGAACCAATGAAAGTTTCGTTTTCCGCACTTTGATTATGATCATGACGATGTTAAGTTAATGACTCTGTGGATGTCTTGGACATCTTGATGTAATAAAGTACTATTTCCGCTATTTATTTTGAGCAATGTGTGAGGATGTCCAACTATCTAATCGCTATGTACATAAGTTTCTGATCCTAGCACGTATATGGTTCGCATTCAGTTTGCCTTCCAAAATAGTGTGTGACATAAGTTGTATCAAAGCCTTGCTGACTGTAGGACCACTAACTTAGACTAGAATGGTCATCCTAAGGACTATATACCCTTATTCTCACCTTGACCTTTGGTGTCACTTCAAAAATTGGTCATCTCGACCAATTCTATGTTATAATTCTATATATATACTCAACTTACAAAATTTTTATTTTACTTTGCTTTTGGTTTACTTGCTAGTCATATAGTTCTATTCTCACTCTTGTGCTTATGATGTATTTTGTAGATGGCTCGTCTTAGATGCACTGCACGTAAGTCGGTGATCCCTTTCTTGCCCTCTCGTCTTGCGGAGCGTCCACTACGCCGCATGGTGACAGGACAGTCGAGCCACCTAGAGAGGCTACAATGCCGCCTGCTTGAGGAGCAGGAGCATCGACGCTAGGAGCAGGAGCAGTAGGACTCTTCCCCTCGCCTCAGTAGGAGGTGGAGTCTGGGAGGAAGCCCTCCCCTGCGCCTCAACTAGAGGTGCTCCCTGCACCACCACAGGACACCTAGTTGCTGGAGCAGACCCTGACAGAGATGATGACGATGGTGGCAGTTCGAGCCTCAGCATGGAGCTTTCGGAGGAGTAGGAGTCGGAAGGATGGATTGCCCGACCCATCACTCATGACGCTACTCACGGTTGTCATTTCCACGACGCTCTCGACATCTTGCTGCGTCGGGCCCTCGATCATCACACTTGGTCCATCGAGTATTGTTGTGTAGTCTACCAACATCGTCGCGGGTTATACCCAGACCAGTGGGAGGCTACCGGCCTAGTGCGCCATCGAAACGATGATCCCCAGGGTGCAGAGGCCTTCTCAGAGCATTATTCTATCACTGAGTGCGACACTGCCGAGACAGCCATGCAAGATGCTGCACGGCGTGCGCTTTCGCAGTACTGTTCGTTGTTCAGCGGGGTAGCTGATGGCCTCGACCTGAAGTACTACACCCATCGTTCGATCGGCAGTACCGGAGGTGTGATTGTCTCACCTATTGGTGAGGGCAATCCCAGATTGAGCAGCATGGTCAACCTGGTCGCCGTGCTCAACATCGAGCTGGACCACACCCTTGACAAGTTGGGCAAGGCTCAAGCGGATATTGCGGAATTGTGTGCTGAGCACACGGAGCGCTGCCATTAGGAGGATGGTTCCCCCACCCCTGTTGGGACTCATCACCCTTACCGCTCGTTGCCCCGTGGTCATCATACTTGTGGCACCCCTGACTACATGACCAAGATAGACCTAGAGCCCTACATCGATAGAGTCGGAGTTTGTAATAAATGTTTAAATCGGTGTCTTAGTCGTGGTTAGTCTTAGTTAGTTTTAGTTTGCTTATTAGGTGTTTCTATGCTTGTCGTGATGACCTCGTGATGAAATTGGCTCTTTGTAATGATTGTCACCAAGGTGTGGGTATCCCCGTAGTTATTAATAAAGTTATTCATTTAGTTGGGCAACCTTTTATTTCCACTTTTCTCTTTATCTGAGAAGTTGTGTTTGGCTGTGTTGAGAGTCAGTGAAGATGCTCATTTGTTCAGTATTGTGAAGACTTATATATATCTTTTCTTATGCTGAAAGACGACCGGGTCAGATCTGATGTGTGTGTGCTTTCTACAGATGTCTGACAACAGGCACCGAGGTGGAAGGTGTGCCTAGCAAGAGCAGTAGACACCCCAGGATGAGGCACCTCAGTAGCATTTGCCACCACCCCCCCTCAATGACTATTGAGCAGATGTTTCTGATGCAGACTCAGGCAATCCAAGTGATTGGCTAGATACTAGCAACTATGCAACAGGTGCAGCAACATCAACCACCACCTCAACCTCAAATGCAAGTGCAGATGCATAGATGCCTAGGGACAAGCGGTTGGAGTTCATGAGGAGTCATCCCCCTATGTTTGCCCACTCTATAGACCCCATGGACACCAAAGACTAGCTGCACACAATGGATCGGGAGCTGCATACCGCTTAGTGCAATGATCGCGAGAAGGTTCTATATGGTCTCCATCTGCTAAGGGGAGCAGCCCAGTCCTAGTGGGAGTCCTACATCACCACCCATGCCAACCCTGATGCCATTACTTGGGAGGAGTTTAGAAACAACTTCCGCCAGTACCACATACCTAAAGGTTTGATGATCGTGAGAAAGGAAGAATTCCTGGCATTGAAGCAAGGGCCCCTGTCTATCAGTGAGTACAGGGATAAGTTTCTGCAACTATCTCGTTATGCACCTAAGGATGTCAACACTGATGCCAAGAGGCAGTACATGTTCTTGAGAGGTTTGGTTGACCCCCTTCACTACCAGTTGATGAACCATACCTTCCCTACCTTCCAGCATCTGATCGATAGAGCTATCATGACTAAGAGGAAGCATCGGGAGATGGAAGACCGAAAGCGCAAGATCGGTGGACCGCAGACTAGGAGCAGCAGCCATCCCCGTTTCTTAGGCAATCCACCCTAGAAGTTCAAGCAGAGTCACCCTCAACAACACCAGCACTAGCATCAACGTCAGCATCAACAGTAGTTCCAGAGACAGTTCCCTCAACAACAATAGCAGTACCATCAGCACAACCAACTAGGAGGAAGTCAGTACCAGCGGTAGAGTAGCAAGGCACCTCACCTTCCTGCCCCAGCCACCAATTAGAGCAACCAGGCAGCGCCAGCGCAAGGAGGAGGTCGTGTATGTTTCCATTGTGGGGAACAAGGCCACTAAGCAAATCATTGCCCGAAGAAAGCAGCTCAGCAACAGCCAGCTTCCAACACCTCAGCAAGACAAGGAGCACCACAACAAGCACCAGGAGGTCGTGGCTAGGCCTACAACCGTGGAAAGGTGAATCACTTGGAGGCTGAAGCAATCCAGGATGCACCAGATGTGGCAGTAGGTATGTTTCTAGTCGAATCCCATCCAGCAAAAGTACTATTTCATACTGGTGCCATGAATTCTTTTGTTTCTACATCATGAGTAGAAGCACATAACATCCCCGTAGAACCAATGATTCCACCTTTAAGAGTTAATTCAGTTGGGGGAAAAGTTCGGTCTGATAAGATGTTCTTGAATCTAAGGATTGAAATAAGGGGGATAGACTTACCCGCTAACCTAGTAGTAATGGGTACTCAATGGTTAGATGTCATCCTAGGTATGAATTGACTACACAGAAACCAAGCAACTGTCAGCTGTGACAAGAGGACAGTAAAGTTAGTGTCCCCATCCAGGAAAGAAGTATTAACTGAATTGTTCATGCCTGATCTAGAAGAAGGAGCCTGTCACCTTATCAAGTGATAGTGACAGGGACAACGACAAGAAGGGGAGAAGAAAGGAGAAGAAGAGATATCACAAGAAGAAGGGCAGCGATGCCCATGTATGCCGCGAGTGGGACTCCGACGAGAGCTCCACCGACTCCTCCTCCGACGAGGACACCGCCAACATCGTCATCACCAAGGGTCTTCTCTTCCCCAATGTCGGCCACAAATGTCTCATGGCCAAGGATCGCAAAAGGAAGAAGGTAAAATCAAGATCCTCCACCAAATATGAAACATCTAGCGATGAGGATAATGCTAGTAATGAGGAGGATAACTTGCGTATTCTTTTTGCCGACCTAAACATGCAACAAAAGGAAAAACTAAATGAGCTAATTAGTGCCATCCATGAAAAGGATGATCTCTTGGACTCCCAAGAGGACTTCCTAATCAAGGAAAATAAAAAGCATGTTAAGGTTAAGAACGCTTATGCTCTAGAAGTGGAAAAATGTGAGAAATTATCTAGTGAGCTAAGCACATGCCATGACACTATTGCCAACCTTAGAAATGAAAATGCCAAATTAATTACTAAGGTTGATTCTCATGTTTGTGATGTTTCAATTCCCAATCTTAGAAATGATAATGATGATTTGCTTGCTAAGATTGAAGAATTAAACACCTCTCTTTCTAGCATTAGGATTGAAAATGAAAAATTAATTGCTAAGGCTAAAAAATTAGATGTTTGCATTGTTACAATTTCCAATCTTAGAGATAACAATGATATTTTGCGTGCTAAGATTGTTGAACTTAATTCTTGCAAACCCTCTACATCTACCATTGAGCACGTTTCCATTTGCACTAGATGTAGAGATATTGATGTTGATGCTATTCATGATCACATGGCTTTAATTAAACAACAAAATGATCATATAGCAATATTAGATGCTAAAATTGCCGAGCATAACTTAGAGAATGAAAAATTTAAATTTGCTAGAAGTATGCTCTATAGTGGGAGACGCCCTGGCATCAAGGATGGCATTGGCTTCCAAAGGGGAGACAATGTCAAACTTAGTGCCCCTCCTAAAAGATTGTCTAATTTTGTTAAGGGCAAGGCTCCCATGCCTCAGGATAACGAGGGTTACATTTTGTACCCTGTCGGTTATCCCGAGAGCAAAATTAGGAGAATTCATTCTAGGAAGTCTCACTCTGGCCCTAATCATGCTTTTATGTATAAGGGTGAGACATCTAGCTCTAGGCAACCAACCCATGCTAAGTTGCCTAAAAAGAAAACTCCTAATGCATCAAATGATCATAGCATTTCATTCAAAACTTTTGATGCTTCATATGTGCTTACTAACAAATCCGGCAAGGTAGTTGCCAAGTTTGTTGGGGGCAAACACAAGGGATCCAAGACTTGTGTTTGGGTACCCAAAGTTCTTGTTTCTAATGCCAAAGGACCCAAAACCGTTTGGGTACCTAAAGTCAAGAACTAAAATTGTTTTGTAGGTTTATGCATCTGGGGGCTCAAGTTGGATCATCGATAGCGGGTGCACAAACCACATGACAGGGGAGAAGAAGATGTTCTCCTCCTACGAGAAAAACCAAGATCCCCAACGAGCTATCACATTCAGGGATGGAAACCAAGGTTTGGTTAAAGGTTTGGGTAAAATTGCTATATCTCCTAACCATTCCATTTCTAATGTTTTTCTTGTTGATTCATTAGATTACAATTTGCTTTCCGTATCCCAATTATGTCAAATGGGCTACAACTGTCTATTTACTGATGTAGGTGTTACTGTCTTTAGAAGAAGTGATGATTCAATAGCATTTAAGGGAGTGTTAGAGGGTCAGCTATACTTGGTAGATTTTGATAGAACTGAACTCGACACTTGCTTAATTGCTAAGACTAACATGGGTTGGCTCTGGCACCGCCGACTAGCCTATGTTGGAATGAAGAATCTTCATAAGCTTCTAAAGGGAGAGCACATTTTAGGACTAACAGATGTTCATTTTGAGAAAGACAGGATTCGTAGCGCATGCCAAGCCGGGAAGCAAGTTGGTGTTCATCATCCACACAAGAACATCATGATAACTGACAGGCCACTGGAGCTCCTACATATAGATCTATTCGTCCCGATCGCTTACATAAGCATCGGCGGGAGTAAGTACTGTCTAGTTATTGTGGATGATTATTCTCGCTTCACTTGGGTGTTCTTTTTGCAGGAAAAATCACAAACCCAAGAGACCTTAAAAGGATTCTTGAGACGAGCTCAAAATGAGTTGGGCCTAAGGATCAAGAAAATTAGAAGCGACAACGGGACGGAGTTCAAGAATTCACAAATTGAAGGCTTCCTTGAGGAGGAGGGCATCAAGCATGAGTTCTCCTCTCCCTACACGCCACAACAAAATGGTGTAGTGGAGAGGAAGAATCGAACTCTATTAGACATGGCAAGAACCATGCTTGATGAGTACAAGACACCGGATCGGTTTTGGGCCGAGGCAGTCAACACCGCCTGCTACACCATCAACCGGTTATATCTACACCGAATCCTTAAGAAGACATCCTATGAACTCCTAACCGGTAAAAAGCCCAATATTTCATATTTTAGAGTTTTTGGGAGCAAATGCTTTATTCTTGTTAAAAGAGGTAGAAAATCTAAATTTGCTCCTAAAACTGTAGAAGGCTTTTTACTAGGAGATGACTCAAACACAAGGGCATATAGAGTCTTTAACAAGTCCTCAGGACTTGTTGAAGTTTCTTGTGACGTTGTGTTTGATGAAACTAACGGCTCTCAAGTAGAGCAAGTTGATCTTGATGAGATAGGTGATGAAGAGGCTCCATGCATCGCGCTAAGGAACATGTCCATTGGGGATGTGTGTCCTAAGGAATCCGAAGAGCCTCCAAATGCACAAGATCACCCATCCTCCTCCACGCAAGCATCTCCACCAACCCAAAATGAGGACGAGGCTTAAGATGATGAAGGAGAAGATCAAAGAGATGAGCCACCTCAAGATGACGACAATGATCAAGGGGGAGATGCAAATGATCAAGACAAGGAGGATGAAGAACCAAGGCCGCCACACCCAAGAGTCCACCAAGCAATCCAACGAGATCACCCCGTCGACACCATCCTCGGCGACATTCATAAGGGGGTAACCACTAGATCTCGTGTTGCACATTTTTGTGAGCATTACTCTTTTGTTTCCTCTATTGAGCCACACAGGGTAGAGGAAGCACTCCAAGATTCGGATTGGGTGATGGCGATGCAAGAAGAGCTCAACAACTTCACTAGGAACGAGGTATGGCATTTGGTTCCATGTCCTAATCAAAATGTTGTAGGAACCAAGTGGGTCTTCCGCAACAAGCAAGACGAGCATGGTGTGGTGACAAGGAACAAAGCTCGACTCGTGGCCAAAGGGTATTCACAAGTCGAAGGTTTGGATTTCGGTGAAACCTATGCACCCATAGCTAGGCTTGAGTCAATTCGTATATTATTGGCCTATGCTACTTACCATGGCTTCAAGCTTTACCAAATGGACGTGAAGAGTGCCTTCCTCAATGGACCAATCAAGGAAGAGGTCTATGTTGAGCAACCTCCCGGCTTTGAAGACAGTGAGTACCCTAACCATGTCTATAGGCTCTCTAAGGCGCTTTATGGGCTCAAGCAAGCCCTAAGAGCTTGGTATGAATGCCTTAGAGATTTCCTTATTGCTAATGGCTTCAAAGTCGGCAAGGCTGATCCTACTTTATTTACTAAAACTCTTGACAATGATTTGTTTGTATGCCAAATTTATGTTGATGATATCATATTTGGGTCTACTAATGAATCTACATGTGAAGACTTTAGTAGGATCATGACATAGAAATTCGAGATGTCGATGATGGGGGAGTTGAAGTATTTCTTGGGATTTCAAGTAAAGCAACTCCAAGAGGGCACCTTCATTAGCCAAACGAAGTATACTCAAGACATTCTAACCAAGTTTGGGATGAAGGATGCCAAGCCCATCAAGACACCCATGGGAACCAATGGGCATCTCGACCTCGACACGGGAGGTAAATCCGTCGATCAAAAGGTATACCGGTCGATGATAGGTTCATTACTCTATTTATGTGCATCTCGGCCAGACATTATGCTTTCCGTATGCATGTGTGCAAGATTCCAAGCCGACCCTAAGGAATCTCACCTTACGGCCGTAAAACGAATCTTGAGATATTTGGCTTATACTCCTAAGTTTGGGCTTTGGTACCCTCGGGGATCCACATTTGATTTGATTGGTTATTCGGATGCCGATTGGGCGGGGTGTAAGATTAATAGAAAGAGCACATCAGGGACTTGCCAGTTCTTGGGAAGATCCTTGGTGTCTTGGGCTTCAAAGAAGCAAAATTCGGTCGCTCTTTCTACCGCCGAAGCCGAGTATATTGCCGCAGGCCATTGTTGCGCGCAATTACTTTGGATGAGGCAGACCCTGCGGGACTATGGTTACAAATTAACCAAAGTTCCTCTTTTATGTGATAATGAGAGTGCAATCCGCATGGCGAATAATCCCGTTGAGCATAGCCGCACTAAACACATAGCCATTTGGTATCATTTTCTTCGGGTTCACCAACAAAAGGGGGATATCGAGATTGCATACATTAATACTAAAGATCAATTAGCCGATATCTTTACCAAGCCACTAGATGAACAATCTTTTACCAAACTTAGGCACGAGCTCAATATTCTTGATTCTAGGAATTTCTTTTGCTAATTTGCACACGTAGCTCATAAGTATACCTTTGATCATGTTTCTTTTATATATGCTATGACTAATGTGTTTTCAAGTGTATTTCAAACCAAGTCATAGGTATATTGAAAGGGAATTGGAGTCTTAGGCGAAGACAAGGCTTCCACTCCACTCTATCACTCATCCTTCGCCGTCACTCCGAGCATCTCTCCATCTTTGGTATAATCTTCACTCATATGTTTTATTTGCCAAAGGGGAGAAAGTAGTTATCAACGGGCTCTAATGATTCCGTTTTTGGCGATTCATGCCAAAGGGGGAGAGAGTATGAGCCCAAAGCAAAAGGACCGCACCACCACCCTAATTTTAAAATGATTTTCAATTGATAAATTTCAAATTAGTATCTCTTTGTGCTCTAAAGGGGGAGAAAGTAATATTTTCAAAATTAATATCTTAAAAACCCTCTTGAACACTAAGAGGAGAATTTATTTGAGGGGGAGTTTTGTTTTAGTCAAAGAAAAAGCATTTTAAGACAAAGGGAGAAAATCTCAAATCTTGAAAATGCTTCTGTAATAACCACTCTGTAAGAAAACCTAAAAGGAGAAAGTTATGTTACTTTATATACATGTGTGCCATCTCTATTTATCTTTTCATGTGAACACCTCATTTAAAAACAAAGGATTAATAAAAGTCATTAAATTGTGCATCATGCTGAGGCTTTATGTTGTGTGCATTTTGTGACAACAATATAAAATAATTGTAATAAATATGATAATACCCAAATTATAATTTAAATTCTAAAGGAAAATCCCAGAATTGAAACAAGAGAAGAAAATACTTACATATAAGATCAAATAAATATAAAATAATCCAATCAAGTTCCTATAGGTATTTGAAATTATACAGCTGATTTAAGTATGAACCTCACATTTATAAATTCAAATTTGGGATTTAAATTCGAAATTAAAAGAGAAAAGAAAAGGGAAAAGTAAGAATATAAAAGAGAAATGAATGAAACGCTTAGCTGGGCCACTATTCTTAATTTCGGCCCACCAGGAAAATCCTCCCGCGCAGCCCACTCAACCCTACGCCCTGCGCAGCCAGCCCTGACTCGCGGGACCCGCTCACCAGGGATCCCCGCGGCCACGCCTTGTTTGGCTTACCAGTGGGCCCCATCTGTCATCTCTATCTCTTCCCCCTTCTTCGCTGTTTCTGTTTCCTATCCGCGTCAACAACCCGGACGCCGTGCACGGAGCTCGCCCTGGTTTCGCGCGTGTGGATCGGAAGAAGGGAACTGCCTCCAGGACCGGGTCCAGGGCGATTTGAACCGCGCCGCTCTACCCTTCTCACTCGCACACCCCTACCACCGTAGGTAATTTACGCCCCGCTAGAAATCTTGGTGAGGAGAGAGCAAACACCGTGGCTGTCTTCTTGCTGTATCGCGCCTAGACATCACCTTGGGGGCTCGACCACGGCCGGGGATCCTATACGGCGGTGCACCGGCGCAGCAGGTGCGGAGAAGCGGCCCAATTTCACGTCGGTGTCCAGCTGGGATTATTGGCTCGCCGCTCGCGCCGTGGATCGCCCGCCTGCGCGCATCATCTTCGGTATGGCTCCCTCAACGGCATTCGTTTTCGTACCCGCATCGTGTAAAGTCGTAAGGGTTAGTGATTGGGGCGCTTGAACCTTGGACTCGCCTCACCGGTGATGTCCTCGGCATGGGTTGTTGTTCGGCACCACCGTGAGCCGCCCCCTTCCGTATACCATAAATTCCTCTGAGCATACACCTAAATTGGCTCGCTAGATAGGTTCGCTGAGTTGTGGTCTAGGTGTGGGAGGCGTTAATTGGATTTTGGTACACCGTGCAGCTCGGCGGCCGTTGCCGGCGAAGTCTGCCACCGCGGGCGCTAGGGCGCCGCCGCGATGCGTGGCCAGAAGATGAGGAGATGCCAGAACCGTCGATAGGCTAATGAGTGGTGGGATTTAGGTTGGCGTACCTCCTTCGGCTTGGGCTCCTCTCGGCCGCTGATCGGGGATCGTGTGGCTATTCGGGCGTACTGGTTCATCTCTGGGTTGGGCTAATCTGGCGCGTCCATCCTTGATCGGACGGCTCTGGCCTGCCAATACCCCTTCGGATTGCACGTTTTGCAAAAGAGCCCTTCGAGTATTGATAAATCAACCCACGTCCACTTCAGGACTTTCTATGTCTCGGGAATCTTTATAGTTTAGCCCCTGCGCTTCACAGATTTTAGGGCCCAGTCCCGAGATCAGATAAAATAGAGAAACTAATTTAAAAATAGATTTTTGTACAAATTTAATTGCAGAAACTAGTTTAATTCATAGAAAATGCATATGGACTCCAAATTGGACCATTCCAGTTCCTATAATTTTGTAATATTATTCTTTATCAAATAGTACCACTGTTTTTACATGAAATACACATTAAAATTTATTCCTCACTTAACCCTATATTAAATACATAAAATCTTTGGAAATTCATAACTTGAAACCTATAACTCCAAATTTAGTGATTCCAGTTCCTATGCTCTCATTTTAATGTGTAGATTTTTACTGTATATTTTATTTACATGTTTGGTGTGATGTTGATTTTGGCTATACTATGTATGTATTGTGTTGATGCGAATAGATGAGCTAGCCACTGTGGAAACTGAGGTTCAACAAGTAGAGATAGCTGAGCAGGAGCTCATTGAAGGCAAGTTGTGCCCTTGATCACTTACTTTTCCCAGCCATGTTCTTATTAATTTTAATGATCTGCATAGGTTAATTTTGATGGGAGCCTTTATGTTACCCCAGTTTTGATTACCTCTATACCTTGTTCACCCCTGAAATATTTTTGGGTAGTACTTGCTATTGCTTTATGTGGATTGGGTATGGAGATACACTATTTATGATTATTCTGTTATTATCTTGTCATTATTACTGTTCATGTTAAGATCATTAAATTAATGGGAACATGGAGCGACCACCTGGGAAAACAGTGCTACCACAAGGGTTTAATGGGACGCCCTTGGCTGATTAACTAGGAAAGCTAGGGGAGGGCTACCTTACCCGAAAGGGGCAAGGGCAGTAGGGGAGTGGTCAGTGTAGGGAGGTCCTTGTTTGATTTTGCTGCGATGGCGGTCGGCAAGAACCCTGCACTGGAGCTTCCTATAAACTATAGCGGGTAGTCTGAAGCTAGTGGAACTTTGTAAAGGCCTCGTAGTGTTACCCTGCCTCGCTTCCTTGGTAGAGGTGTATGGGATTCATGACCCCTTGGCAGATGGGTAACACGGCTTGTGGGTAAAGATGCGCAACCTCTGCAGAGTGTAAAACTAGTATACTAGCCGTGCTCATGGTCATGAGCGGCTCGGACCCTCACATGATTAACTATGGAACTTAAATTTAATTTGACATTTGCATCGCATTTGGGATTACTTTACTATTACTGTTCTTTATTAATATTAAGGTTTGGTATTTACTTACACTTAGTAATTGCTAATAAAATTTTGACCAACTTATAAAAGCAATGCTCAGCCTCAGCCTTTATTTCATTGATCAGCCTTACACTTCATGAACTCCCACCTTTGGTGAGTTCATGCCACATTATTCCCCACGACTTGTTGAGCTATGAACGTATGTGAGCTCACTCTTGCTGTCTCACCCCCCCCCACAGGAGAAGAACAGGTGGTCGAAGAGGAGCCGCCTAACACCGAGGCATTTGATCTGATCTAGGTGGCGTTTCTCAGTCGACATTGGCGCCGACGATCCTTAGTTCGTGTTATGTTTACACTTTTATTTTGTAATAAGTGTTCCGCTATGTAATAAATACTCTGATGATTTATGACATTTATATCTATACACTCTGTTGTTATATATGTTGTCTTCTTGGCGCATGTATGAGATGCACCCGGCTTTTTCCCTTGAAACCGGGTGTTACAGAAGTGGTATCAGAGGAAATGTTGACTGTAGGACGAAACTTAGATAGAAATGGACAAAACTCTTACCTACTTATCTTATTCTGATTCTTTCTACACTTATCTTGATCCTGTCTCACCTTCTACTGTTCTACTCTGATCATTCTTACCTTTTCTACTCTGAGACAAGATGGATTTCACACCTGGGAATCCCTACCCCTATGATATTTTTAAGAGATAGGAGACCTAAGAAAAAAAGAAAAATTATTTTTTTAAAAAATGTTGGTTGATTGTTCTAATGATCAATGCCTGATTTGCTTCTTTGATTGATTGAGATATTATATATGGACATCTTAGCATGTGCCAGCATAAGGTAATCAATTAGCTATGGTAGGTAAAACCTCAATCTGCTTAGCTAATAAATCCCCCAAAGTAACGTGATTCGTAATTACTGCCTTGTCTATTGCTTTCTCTTACCTTATGTATCTAACTCAGATGGTCAATACCAGGCGGGGTGGTGGAATTGATTTGCCTCCTAACCAACACACTCGAAGGATATATAGACAACCTCAGCCATAGCCTACAGAGATGAATCCTCATAATCCTCCACCAGGCGGAGTTGATCCACTAGTTGCTGCTCAGATGGCGGTGATGCAGCAAATGGCAGACACTATGGCTGATATGCGTGCCCAGATGCAGCAAGAACGCCAGGAAATGCGTCAGGAAAGAGAAGATATACGCCAGGAGTTGCGCCAGGAGAGAGATGAGATACGCCAAGAAAGGAGGGCGCAACAACAGCAGCTGCAACAACAACTTCAACAACAGCAGCAACAGCAGCAAGTGCCATTGCCTCCACCACCACCACCAGTTCCACCTCGTGATAAGCACCGGGAGTTTATGAGTCATAAGCCACCGACCTTCGCCAGTTCGCCAGATCCACTTGATGCAGACGATTGGTTGAAGTCAATTAAGAAGATGCTGAACATTGCACAATGCACTGACCAGGAGAAGGTCTTATATGCTTCTGGACGTCTGACTGGTCCTGCTGCTGACTGGTGGGATTCATATACTGCTGCCCACGATGCTGCTGATACTATTACCTAGGGCAGAGTTCAGTACCCAATTCAGGAACTACCATATTCTAGCTGGTATGATAAAGATCAAGAAGAAGGAGTTTCTGTCATTAAAGCAAGGCAACATAGTTGGTCAGCGAGTACAGAGATAAATTCATTCAGTTGTCGAGATATGCTCCAGAGGAAGTTGCTGAGGATGAGAGGAAGCAGGAGCACTTCATTGAAGGACTTAATGGACCCTTGCACTATGCACTGGTTGCACACACTTTTCCATCATTTCAGAGGCTACTTGATAAGGCTCTTGCTATTGAACACAAGCGTGTTCAACTGGGTGATTTAAAGAGGAAGGCTATCTCACAGGGACAGGGTAGCAGCAGTGTTCGTCCTCGCTACAGTTCACCACAGGGTACACCGACTCGACCTGGAGGACCGCGCCCTAGTTCAGCAATCACCATTGAGGACTCCACCTCCTCGACAGGCTACTCCCACTGGCACCCCGACGAAGTTTGCAGGACAGAGTCCGGGCACTACGTGTTTCAAGTGTGGGAAGACTGGTCATTATGCAAATGTCTGCCAACAGAGGATTGCTACTACTCCAGCTCAGAACAAACAACAGACCCCTGGCAAGGGATATTCTATAGCCAGGGTGAATCAAGTCAGCGTTGATGATACTCCTGATGGCGGGGACCTCAGTAATTGGTATGTTTTATGTTAATGCAATTCCTGCAACCATATTATTTGATTCTGGTGCTACACATTCATTCATGTCTGCTAGATATGCCAACACAAATGAAATACCACTGCTAAATATGAGAAAACCCATGATAGTAATTACACCTAAAGGGCCTGTTGAGGCGAATCAAATGACATGTAGATTGACCTTGACCATTATGGGTAGAGAATTTGGAGCTACTGCTATAATATTAGAGTCAAGCAGTATAGACCTAATACTTGGTATGTCATGGCTAAGAAAGGCAAAGGCCGTTATAGCATGTGGTAGAGGTACCGTAGAACTCACTACCACTAAAGGAGAAAGATTTCAAGTTAATATTGCAGTAACCTCCTCATCCATGCGTGCAATGTTCTTTATGCCTGAGGAGTTTGTTGGTGACAACATCCGGGTGGTTAGAGATTTTCCGGATGTCTTTCTAGAGGAGTTACCAGGGATGCCACCTGATAGAGAAGTTGAGTTTGTTATTGATCTCTTACCTGGAACTGCCCCTATTTCTAAGAGACCATACAGGATGGCTGTAGAAGAGTTGAAGGAGCTTAAGAAGCAGTTAACTGAGTTACAAGAAGCGGGGTTTATTCGTCCGAGTTCCTCACCTTGGGGAGCCCCGGTGTTATTTGTGCAGAAGAAGGATGGATCGCAACGAATGTGCGTGGATTGTAGATCACTTAATGATGTCACAGGTGAAGAACAAGTATCCATTACCCCGTATTGAGGATTTATTTGATCAGATGAGAGGAGCTAGAGTATTCTCGAAGATTGATCTCCGATCCGGTTACCATCAGATGAGGATTAGACCATCGGATATTCCCAAGACGGCTTTCTCGACCCGATATGGATTATACGAGTTTACTGTTATGTCGTTTGGATTAACCAATGCACCGGCTTATTTCATGAATTTGATGAATAAGGTGTTTATGGAGTATTTGGACAGATTTGTCGTGGTATTCATCGACGATATTCTTATTTATTCTCAGAGTGATAGTGATCACGAGGAACATCTTAGGTTGGTGCTACAAAAGCTGCGAGATAATCAACTCTACGCTAAGTTCAGCAAGTGCGAGTTTTGGATTGACAAGGTGCCATTCCTTGGTCATATTATTTCTAATGGAGGAATATCAGTGGATCCTGCTAAAGTGAAGGAGATAATGGAGTGGAGAGTGCCCACTACAGTTACGGAGATTCGTAGTTTCTTGGGACTCGCAGGATATTATCGGAGATTTATTGAAGGGTTCTCTAAAATCGCTAAGCCTATGACATCGCTTTTGGAGAAAGGAAGAGAATTCAAGTGGGATGAGAAATGCCAAGAGAGCTTTGATAAATTGAAGGAGAGATTGATGTCACCTCCAGTATTGATTATGCCAGATCTACAGAAGGGATTTGACATTTATTGTGATGCATGTGGCCAAGGACTTGGATGTGTGCTTATGCAAGATGGTCATGTGATTGCCTATGCATCTCGTCAGTTGAGGAAGCATGAATTGAACTACCCCACCCATGACTTAGAGTTGGCTACCGTTGTGCATGCACTTAAGATTTGGAGACACTACATTATGGGAACTAAGTGCCAGGTATACACGGATCATAAGAGTTTGAAGTATATATTCACTCAGAAGGATCTCAACCTTAGGCAACAGTCGTTGGTTGGAGCTCATTAAGGATTATGATTTGGAGATTCACTATCACCCAGGCAAGGCAAATTTGGTTGCAGATGCCTTGAGTAGGAAGGAGCATGTTCACTCCGCTTTCGTTGTCCAGCTACCTGATGAATTAGCAAAAGATTTTGAGAGACTCAACCTAGGAATTGTTACACATATGGAAGGAGTCACCATTGAATTGGAACCTACCTTGGAACAAGAAATTCGTAAAGGTCAGATTGGTGATGCTAAGATTCAGGAGATCAAGGATTTGATAACAGAGGGTAGAGGCCCGGAGTTCACAGAGGATGAGCAAGGCACGATTTGGTTCAAGAATCGGATCTGTGTTCCCGACATTGATAGTCTTCGGGAAACTATATTGAAGGAAGCACATGATTCAGTTTATTCTATCCACCGTGGGAGCACTAAGATGTATCAGGATTTGAAGCAAAAGTATAGGTGGTATGGACTAAAGAGAGATGTGGCTGCACATGTGGCTATGTGCGATGTATGCCAAAGAGTTAAGGCTGAACACCAGAGGCCAGCCGGGCTACTACATCCACTGAAGATACCTGCATGGAAATGGGAAGAAATTGGCATGGACTTCATTGTAGGATTACCCCGCACGTCTGCTGGATATGATTTGATATGGGTCATTGTGGATAGGCTAACTAAAGTAGCCCACTTTATTCCGGTGAAGACCACTTATTCAGGAGCCAAGTTGGCAAAGTTGTACATGGCACGAATTGTTTGCCTACATGGTGTGCCAAAGAAGATTGTGTCAGATCGAGGATCACAGTTTACCTCTCGATATTGGAAGAAGTTGCACGAGTCATTGGATACGAGATTGAATTTTAGTTCGGCTTACCATCCCCAAACCGATGGACAGACAGAAAGGACCAACCAAGTGCTAGAGGATATGTTAAGAGCTTGTGCTCTTAAACATGGTGGAAGTTGGGATAAGAGTTTGCCGTATGCGGAGTTCTCTTATAATAATAGCTATCAGGCCAGTTTGAAGATGTCACCGTTTGAGGCTTTGTATGGCAGAAAGTGCAGGACTCCCTTGTATTGGAATCAAACTGGTGAAAGGCAGTTGTTTGGGCCTGAGATTATACAAGAAGCAGAGGAACAAGTTCAGCAAATAAGGGAGAATTTGAGAACTGCACAATCCAGGCAGAAAAGCTATGCTGATACCCGGAGAAGACTACTTGAGTTTAAGGAGGGTGATTATGTCTATTTGAAGGTGTCACCGCTCCGGGGTATGAGGAGATTCAAAGTCAAAGGAAAGTTGTCCCCTCGCTTTATTGGACCCTTCTTAATCTTAAAGCGAGTGGGAGAGGTTGCATACCAATTGGAGTTACCGGATCATCTCGCGGATGTTCACGATGTCTTTCATGTATCTCAGCTGAAGAAATGTCTCAGGGTGCCTGAAGAGCAATTACCAATGGAAGACCTTAGTGTCCAAGATGACCTGACTTATGCTGAGTACCCCATGAAGATTCTGGACACTTTGACTCGAGTTACAAGAAATAAGGTGATAAAGATGTGCAAAGTACAATGGAGTCACCACGGAGAAGATGAAGCTACATGGGAAAGAGAAGAAGAGCTTCGCATAGACTTTCCCCATCTTTTCCCTAGATCTTCTTAATCTCGAGGACGAGATTGTTTTTAAGGGGGGTAGGATTTGTAATACCCACTCTGTAAGAAAACCTAAAAGGAGAAAGTTATGTTACTTTATATACATGTGTGCCATCTCTATTTATCTTTTCATGTGAACACCTCATTCAAAAACAAAGGATTAATAAAATCATTAAATTGTGCATCATGCTGAGGCTTTATGTTGTGTGCATTTTGTGACAACAATATAAAATAATAGTAATAAATATGATAATACCCAAATTATAATTTAAATTCTAAAGGAAAATCCCAGAATTGAAACAAGAGAAGAAAATACTTACATATAAGATCAAATAAATATAAAATAATCCAATCAAGTTCCTATAGGTATTTGAAATTATACAGCTGATTTAAGTATGAACCTCACATTTATAAATTCAAATTTGGGATTTAAATTCGAAATTAAAAGAGAAAAGAAAAGGGAAAAGTAAGAATATAAAAGAGAAATGAATGAAACGCTTAGCTAGGCCACTATTCTTAATTTCGGCCCACCAGGAAAATCCTCCCGCGCTGCCCACTCAACCCCACGCCCTGCGCAGCCAGCCCTGACTCTCGGGACCCGCTCACCAGGGATCCCCGCGGCCACGCCTTGTTTGGCTTACCAGTGGGCCCCATCTGTCATCTCTATCTCTTCCCCCTTCATTCGCTGTTTCTGTTTCCTATCCGCGTCAACAACCCAGACGCCGTGCACGGAGCTCGCCCTAGTTTCGCGCGTGTGGATCGGAAGAAGGGAACTGCCTCCGGGATCGGGTCCAGGGCTATTTGAACCGCGCCAGCTCTACCCTTCTCGCTCGCACACCCCTACCACCGTAGGTAATTTACGCCCCGCTAGAAATCTTGGTGAGGAGAGAGCGAACACCGTGGCTGTCTTCTTGCCGTATCGCGCCTAGACATCACCTTGGGGGCTCGACCGCGGCCGGGGATCCTATACGGCGGTGCACCGGCGCAGCAGGTGCGGAGAAGCGGCCCAATTTCACGTCGGTGTCCAGCTGGGATTATTGGCTCGCCGCTCGCGCTGGGATCGCCCGCCTGCGCGCATCATCTTCGGTATGGCTCCCTCGACGGCATTCGTTTTTGTACCCGCATCGTGTAAAGTCGTATGGGTTAGTGATTGGGGCGCTTGAACCTTGGACTCGCCTCACCGGTGATGTCCTCGGCCTGGGTTGTTGTTCGGCACCACCGTGAGCTGCCCCCTTCCGTATACCATAAATTCCTCTGAGCATACACCTAAATTGGCTCACTAGATAGGTTCGCTGAGTTGTGGTCTAGGTGTGGGAGGCGTTAATTGGATTTTGGTACACCGTGCAGCTCGGCGGTCGTTGCCGGCGAAGTCTGCCACCGCGGGCGCTCGGGCGCCGCCGCGATGCGTGGCCAGAAGATGAGGAGATGCCAGAACCGTCGATAGGCTAATGAGTGGTGGGATTTAGGTTGGCGTACCTCCTTCGGCTTGGGCTCCTCTCGGCCGCTGATCGGGGATCGTGTGGCTATTAGGGCGTACTGGTTCATCTCTGGGTTGGGCTAATCTGGCGCGTCCATCCTTGATCGGACGGCTCTGGCCTGCCAATACCCCTTCGGATTGCACGTTTTGCAAAAGAGCCCTTCCAGTATTGATAAATCAACCCGCCGTCCACATCAGGACTTTCTGTGTCTCGGGAATCTTTATAGTTTAGCCCCTGCGCTTCACAGATTTTACGGCCCAGTCCCGAGATCAGAAAAATAGAGAAACTAATTTAAAAATAGATTTTTAGTACAAATTTAATTGCAGAAACTAGTTTAATTCATAGAAAATACATATGGACTCCAAATTGGACCATTCCAGTTCCTATAATTTTGTAATATTATTCTTTATCAAATAGTACCACTGTTTTTACATGAAATACACATTAAAATTTATTCCTCACTTAACCCTATATTAAATACATAAAATCTTTGGAAATTCATAACTTGAAACCTATAACTCCAAATTTAGTGATTCCAGTTCCTATGCTCTCATTTTAATGTGTAGATTTTTACTGTATATTTTATTTACATGTTTGGTGTGATGTTGATTTTGGCTATACTATGTATGTATTGTGTTGATGCGAATAGACGAGCAAGCCACTGTGGAAACTGAGGTTCAACAAGTAGAGATAGCTGAGCAGGAGCTCATTGAAGGCAAGTTGTGCCCTTGATCACTTACTTTTCCCAGCCATGTTCTTATTAATTTTAATGATCTGCATAGGTTAATTTTGATGGGAGCCTTTATGTTACCCCAGTTTTGATTACCTCTATACCTTGTTCACCCCTGAAATATTTTTGGGTAGTACTTGCTATTGCTTTATGTGGATTGGGTATGGAGATACACTATTTATGATTATTCTATTATTATCTTGTCATTATTACTGTTCATGTTAAGATCATTAAATTAATGGGAACATGGAGCGACCACCCGGGAAAACAGTGCTACCACAAGGGTTTAATGGGACGCCCTTGGCTGATTAACTAGGAAAGCTAGGGGAGGGCTACCTTACCCGAAAGGGGCAAGGGCAGTAGGGGAGTGGTCAGTGTAGGGAGGTCCTTGTTTGATTTTGCTGCGATGGCGGTCGGCAAGAACCCTGCACTAGAGCTTCCTATAAACTGTAGCGGGTAGTCTGAAGCTAGTGGAACTTTGTAAAGGCCTCGTAGTGTTACCCTGCCTCGCTTCCTTGGTAGAGGTGTATGGGATTCATGACCCCTTGGCAGATGGGTAACACGGCTTGTGGGTAAAGATGCGCAACCTCTTTAGAGTGTAAAACTAGTATACTAGCCGTGCTCACGGTCATGAGCGGCTCGGACCCTCACATGATTAACTATGGAACTTAAATTTAATTTGACATTTGCATCGCATTTGGGATTACTTTACTATTACTGTTCTTTATTAATATTAAGGTTTGGTATTTACTTACACTTAGTAATTGCTAATAAAATTTTGACCAACTTATAAAAGCAATGCTCAGCCTCAGCCTTTATTTCATTGATCAGCCTTACACTTCATGAACTCCCACCTTTGGTGAGTTCATGCCACATTATTCCCCACGACTTGTTGAGCTATGAACGTATGTGAGCTCACTCTTGCTGTCTCACACCCCCCCCCCACAGGAGAAGAACAGGTGGTCGAAGAGGAGCCACCTAACACCGAGGCATTTGATCTGATCTAGGTGGCGTTTCTCAGTCGACATTGGCGCCGACGATCCTTAGTTCGTGTTATGTTTACACTTTTATTTTGTAATAAGTCTTCCACTATGTAATAAATACTCTGATGATTTATGACATTTATATCTATACACTCTGTTATTATATATGTTGTCTTCTAGGCGCATGTATGAGATGCACCCGGCTTTGTCCCTTGAAACCGGGTGTTACAGCTTCTCAAAATCTTTCTATACTATACTTAAAGCACCAGTTTCAACGGTCGTCATGCATCATTTTTTACAAATAACCCCTCACAGCTATTTCAAATTAATCAGCTGCATGTCTATAGATGCCAAACAACGCCCGACATGGGCTAGATGCATGCGGGCCACAACTATGGCACAAACATGTCATGCCGGCCTGCTAACTGTGTCGGGCCTAGCCCGTTAGCCTGTCGATCCATTTAATTAAATCAGCATAGCGACGCCCAACACGGGCTAGATGCACGCGGGCCACAACTATAGCACAGGCACGTCATGCTGGTCTGCTAATTATGTCGGGCCAGCCCGTTAGACCGTCGATCCATTTAATTAAATCAACGTAAAATGTTAAAAAACGGTGCAGGAGGTGTGGTTTGAACCCATGCCCTGATGGAAGAAGGGCGGGAGACACTGGGTGAAATTGTCTAACCAGTAGAACATCACTTTAAGATGTTTTTAATATTGAATATAAATTGTATATAGGTATATACGTTTTTTTGTAAAATAAAAGAAATAATCGTGTCGGACCGGGCCAGCACTACGGGCCGAGGCTACAGCCAAGCACGACATGACGTTATTTGCTCTTGCAAGCATTAGGTCGTTTTTGAGACCACATTGGCACAATGGACTACATGGTGTTTGAGGTTGCTAAATTGGATGGAGCAACAATAATTTGTCACACTAACAGCAAAATGAAAGGTTATTTGTTGGTTTTAAACGTTAGTAATTGCTACGAAGTAGCGTAATTTATATGGAGCGCATCCAGTTTTTATTGATGCCTGACTTTAGCAATCACTCCATATTTTGATTTATCTTTTTTATAAGTTTAACTTCATGGGACTTATTTTATAAATTGATCTCACAAACTTTCTCTTATTTGGTCTCTGTATGATTGAATTATGCCATTTTATAATCTCTGTTCATTCAGCAGATCGTTGTGAACTCTCTTCTAATCGCTCACTTTATTGATCGTGTTGTACCAAGACATATTTGCATGGAGTAAACAATAACATCAGTTAGCCAAATCAAAAAATATATTATACAGAGAGCGGAGACAATCAATAAAAAATCTTGAATTTTTTTATGGATAGTTTATGTGTGTATTGTTGTAAGCCGTCGCAACGCACGGGCAACTGACTAGTATTCATTTATCTTTGACTATCTTGCAAAAGGACTTTGAAAAGAATTTACAAAAGAATTTGCAAAAACAAAACTTGTGGTGCAAGCGTGGTCCAAAATGTTAAAAATAAAGAAACAATCCATGCATATCTAGTAAGTAATATTTATTGGCTCAAATTCTAAGTAACCTTTGCACTTGCATATGCAAACTAGTTCAAATTCTGCACTTCTATATTTGCTTTGGTTTGTGTTGGCATCAATCACCAAAAGGTGGAGATTGAAAGGGAATTAGGCTTACACCTATTTCCTAAACTAATTTTGGTGGTTGAATTGCCCAACACAAATATTTGGACTAACTAGTTTGCCCATGTTTATAAGTTCTACAGGTACCAAAGGTTCACCATAAGCCAATAAAAAGATCAAGAGAAAGGGTTCAAACAAAGGAGCAAAGGGACAACCGAAGGCACCCTGGTCTAGCGCACCGGACTGTCCGGTGCACCACCGAACATGTCCGGTGCACCAGGGTTCTCCACATGCTGAACTCCTCACCTTTAGGAAAACGCAGAGTCGCTCCACTATAATTCACCGGACTGTCCGGTGTACACCGGACAGTGTCCGGTGCTCCAGGAATGAAGCGACTCCGAACTCGTCAGCTTCGGTAATTCGCTCCGCTATAATTCACCGGACATGTCCGGTGTACACCGGACTGTCCGGTGTAACTACGGAGCAACGGCTACTTCGGCGCCAACGGTCACCTGCCGTCGCATTAAATGCGTGCCAGAGCGCGCAGAAGTCAGGCACGCGCGAAGAGGCGCACCGGACACTCTACAGTGCATGTCCAGTGCGCCACCGGACATCCAGGCGGGCCTAGCAGTCAGAGATCCAACGGTCGGAACCCTAACGTTCGGGTGACGTGGTTAGCGCACCAGACATGTCCGGTGTGCACCGGACTGTCCAGTGCACCATGCGACAGACAGCCTCCACCCAAACGGCTAGTTTGGTGGTTGGGGCTATAAATACCCCCAACCACCCCACATTCAAGTCATCCAAGTTTTCAACCTTCCAGCCACTTACAAGAGCTAGGCATTCAATTCTAGACACACTCAAGTGATCAAATCCTCTCCAATTCCACACAAGGCTTTAGCGATTAGCGAGAGAGATTTGTCGTGTTCTTTTGAGCTCTTGCGCTTGGATTTCTTCTTTCTTTCTCACTTGTTCTTGTGATCAAAACTCCATTGTAACCAAGGCAAGAGACACCAATTGTGTGGTGGTCCTTGCGGGGAAGTTTTGTTCCCGGTTTGATTTGAGAAGAGAAGCTCACTCGGTCCGAGGGACCGTTTGAGAGAGGGAAAGGGTTGAAAGAGACCCGGTCTTTGTTACCACCTCAACGGGGAGTAGGTTTGCAAGAACCGAACCTCGGTAAAAAAAATCCGCGTGTCACACTCTTCATTCGCTTGCGATTTGTTTTGCGCCCTCTCTCTCAGACCCTTTATTATTTCTAACGCTAACCCGGCTTGTAGTTGTGTTTATATTTGTAAATTTCAGTTTCGCCCTATTCACCCCCCCCTCTAGGCGACTTTCACTTATCACCTAGCCAACCAAAAGCCTAGAGGCTTCCTTGTTGGAACTTAATCTCCTGGGCAAGTTAATCCAACGGTGGAGCAAAAACAGTGTAAACAAGGTTTCAACTCGAGACAACAATAGCTCTGTTGAATCCGCCCTCTCAAGGGCACTATACGGGGGTATTTATAGGTGCCTGAGTGCCCAGCGTCTTGAGTTAAGGACGCATGTGCCCTCAGGCGCCCAGGTTATCCCCGGAATATTCCCATAAAGCAGGGTTACAGACTGTAATTATAGGGAAACCTTTACAAATTAGGCTCGTAATGCGTAGCGACCACGCAGGGCCCGCTATAATGGACCGGATCACACATGGGCCTCCATGTTGGACGAGGCCGCGGGACCAGACGACTTCGCCGTAGGCCTTTGTCTTCCGATGCGTGGGACAAAGGGTAGAGTCTGCCAGTTGTCTTGTCTCCGTTGTTGCAGCGAGTCTGGCGAAGGCATCGAGCGAAGGGTGGCGTCTTCGCCTTCGCCCCAACATTTGCCCTCCAAGGGACGAGTTCGACTATGTCATCTAGTGCTGAAGGCGTAGCTAGATGGTGGAGACACTGCCCTCACTCGAAGTGGTTCCGCGGGAGTTTTTGACATGACCGTTGATTGACACCACACTGTTGGATTGCGGGTTTCCCGAAGCATCGCGTCCTGTGTATAAAAAGGAGGTGGGGGCGGCGCGGATTGAAATTTACCTTTCTGCGCGCCACGAAAACCCTAACCTCCCTTGTTCAAACTGCTCTCTTGCTCGTCTGCCCTCCTTGCTCCTGTTCGCCAGAGAACTAGCCCGCGTGAAGCAGACCGCGTGCCGCCGTCGACGGTACGTAGCCATGCCGTCTTCCTCCTCGTCTGCTGCGACCCCGCCGACGGCCGAGACGCCTTCCGAGGATCACTCGGGCAGTGTGGTGGCGGCGGAATTGCGACCGGGTGATACGGTGGAATTCGGTGTTTCACGAATATCGTCAGTCCACGTGCAAGATATGCAACGGTTGGGGTATTTTGGCGACGGGGTCGGGCGTGTGCCGGGGGCAGAGGAGATTCTCGAGCCCGACGGTGAATTGGTTGTCTTTGAGGCATTTTTCATTGCCGGCCTTCGTCTGCCTGCGCATCATTTCATGTCGGAGGTTCTGCAGAAGTTCGAAGTCCAGGTTCATCAGCTGACACCAAACGCCGTGGTGGCATTAGCAAAGTATGTCTGGGCAACAACGTCGTATGGCGGTCAGCCTTCGGTGGAAGTCTTCGTCAAGCACTACTGTCTGCACTGGCAGAAGAGAAGAATTGGACATAAGATTGCGCAATTCGGATCGTGCACTTTCACGCCGAAGTCCGGGAAGACTTCGATGGAAGTTGTGGAGCTGGTCCCCTGTGCCCAAAATAATTGGGGCAACTGGTGGGATTACTGGTTCTATGTTTCAGAGGCTGAAGTCGAAGATCACCCTGGGCTCCCTACTACCATCATGTGTTCTCATTATTATGTGGCGTACCCGCCATTTGAAGTGGCGGAGGATGATGAGAATGAAAGGGCCCTTCGGATCGCTGCCCGTAGGAGTAGCGGGCGTGATCTGGTTGAGGAATTCATAGGGTATGGGGTGTGGCCCTTGGCGCATGGATGGACGCTGGGCGAAGTATGCCCTCGCGAGATGCCCTCCCTGGGTGGGCGGAAAGTGCGAAGTCCGCTTTTTGCTTTGGATGTGCGAGGGCGGGATCCTGCCACGGTTGTGCGTGAGACGGAGGATGGGGCGGTGCAAATTGTTGGTCGCTACGTGCCGAGGACGGAGGCCCAGCGGAGCTGGGACATACGTGGATCCAACGACCGCCTGAATAGGGTCTTTCAGTTGAATGGTTTGTCGTATGGCGGTTATCCCGGGGTAGACGTTGTCGACCGCCGGGGGAAAAAACCGGCGGCAGTGATCGAAGACGACCCCGCGCTGGAGGCTGCCCCATCCACTAAGAAGAGGAAGCTAGGTACTGCGGTGGGAAAACTGGGGGTCTTCGATAGTTTTGCTATGGAGTTGATGGGGACATGCGCGGCCCCCGGGGGAAGGATGTCTTCGCCCGAGCTCCGGGAGTCTTCGACGCGGATGCTGGAGGTTACCGGGGTCGATGGCCCAAGAACGTTCCTATCCCCCGCGCGGCTGGCGAAGACTTTTTTACATCTCGCATGGCTCGTGACTTGAGAGTGTTTCCTTACGGATAGAATATTGCTGCTATTGTGTCGGCAGTGATGAACAAGGATTGCCAGGATGCTGCGCAGAAGCGCCGGGCAGTCGTCAGGCTCCCTGAGGCTAGGCCGAAGAAAGCGCGGGGGAGTGCGAAGGCTATCGTCCCCGGCGGTGGCCAGCCTTCGCTAGTTGCGAGGCCGGCCGCGCCCGGATCTTGCAAGTTGCCGGAGAGCACGAAGGCGGCGGGCGCTGGCGGAACCAAGTCTGCCCCGGAAGGAGCTGCGAAGGTCCGGGAGCAACCTTCGCCGGGGAAACACGTTGCCGACTTTGGCACAAATATTAGCGTGGACGACTATCTCGTTGGTAAGTTTTTTTTTGACCGGTGATACGTTGCAGGGTCGGGCGAAGGGCAACTTGTTGCCGTCTCGCCTGCGGTGGCAACCACGGCGTCTACCGCGGTTTTTGGGGTGAAGGGTGGCGCTTTCAGCGCTGGCGGCAAGGTTTCGGCGGCCACTGCCGCCAAGGACGAGGCGGGTACTATGTCCCGTCGGCTGCGGGAGGCGTCGCTGCAACTGACGCAGCAGCTGAATCAAGTAAGTTGAGGTAGGCTTCGTTGTGTGCCGCTTTCATGGTGATTGTGGTCTCATGTGTGTCTGTTAGGCGGCCGACTTCACCGACCGCGTGGCGTCGGGTGCCCTTACGGCAGACGTGGCTACCGAAGTCGAGAGACTTCGGGCGCAGCACGTGGACACCGTCCGGGAAAAGTCGGCTGCGGAGAGCAAAAGCCGCAGGCTGGCGGAGAAGGTGGCCGCCCTGGAGGGCGAGAGGACGGACCTCCGGCGCCAGCTGGTGGAGGAAAGGAGGGAGGCCAACAAAGCCATCACCAAGGCATAGACGGCGCAGGCGGAGGCCAAATTGGCGAGGGCGGAGGAGAGTCTCGCCAGCCAGCGCGCCGAGGAATGGGAGGCGCGGTTCAATGCTCTGCAGGCCCGCATGGAGAGGGCTGAGGCCTCTACGCGCGCGGAAGTTGAGCGGACGCGCAAACAGCTCGTGGACTCATACCGCGAGCTGGGTGCACGGACTGCTGACTTCGAGGTGCCCGACAGAGAGGCGGGCCTTCGCTTCCTCGATTGGCTGCAAGAGGAATTGTTAGCGCGTCCGACCATCGTGGAGGGCTTCATGTCCTTTGCCTCCCTCGTCACCTACGAGGGGGCCGTGAATGCGCTGTCCCACGAGGGGTGCAGTCACTATGAGGGCTTCAACCGATCCAATGAAGACTTCGGGCATGAGATTTTTAAGGTCGAAGACCCTGTGGTGAAGGACACCGTGGGGGCCCTGTTCGACCGGATGTGGGGCCCCCACGATCGGGAGGCGGTTAGGGAATGGGCTGACCGGGCAAGAGATCAGGTAAAGTTTGTTTTTTGTTTTGTGTTGTTGAATGTGGGTATACGCGGGTTTGCTGAATTGGTGTGCTGTGTTGTAGATGGCGCATGCTGAGGACGTGGAGGACTTCGGACACCTGAACAGCGCGCTGCCCGGAGCGGAGGTCAACCTGGTGGTGGCCGAGGCTGAGGTCGACCAGCGCCGCTCCCAGAAACTAGCGAAGGTTCCCACGCTGCCCCTGCGTCTACTGTATCTGGTGGAGGCTCGCCATCAGCCACTGTGCCGATGGCGGAGGATCCCCCGAAGGCGGCGACGGAGCCAGCAGCGGAGGATCCCGTGGCGGCGGCTGGGTCTTCGCAGGTGGCTTAGTGGGTGTGGGGTAGTTAGGGAATTTTGTCTGTGTTACTGAACCTTGGTTGCTGCGCAGGTTCAGGATTTTGGGCCTGCGCACGCAACCGCTACTGCTAATTTTGTGGCGGCTTCGACCGTGGTCGCTGGAAATGAATCGGATGAGTCTACGTCTAAGTTTTCTGAGTTTGATGACTCTGGGAGTTCGGTTGTGTGGACAGAAGAGTCTTCGGATGAGGGCTTGGATTACTTTGCGGCCTTGGATGTGGCTGAGGCGGAGGCTTCTCTGCGTGTTATGGATGCTGAAGTTTTGCCTGGTCTGAGTGTTGGGCGTAGGTGGTGGCGAAGCATAGGGTGAGTGAATTGGATGGTGGTCGTCTTCGTGTGGGCAGGGCTGGCAGGCGGGAATTGTTATCCTCACCAGTTGGGGCGAGTATAGGTGAGGGGGAGTTACGAAGTCTTTTTGAGGGTGAGGAGCTGAGGATAATGCTTTTTAACTATAGGGAGATGGGAATTATTCCGAAGGTTGAACCAATGTAAGGTGTGATGCCCTCGCTGTACTCGTGTAACTATAGTTTGTATGATGAGGCTGTGTGCCTTCGCGCATCTGGCTATGTTCATAGGGCGTTGCGCATTTGGTCTAGCACGTTTATTATGTCGGTCCAGCTGCGCCTGTAGGCTTTTGCACTGATGTAATGCGCCTTCGATTTTTTGCACTCGTTGTGCTAGTCCGGTTGCACCCTTAGGCGACTTTTGCACGGATGGTCTTTTGAAGAAGACTTCGATTTTGCGCACTTGTTGTGCTAGTCCGGCTGCACCCTTAAGCGACTTTCGCACAGATGGTCTTTTGAAGAAGACTTCGATTGTGCGCACTTGTTGTGCTAATCCGGCTGCACCCTTAGGCGACTTTCTCACGGATGGTCTTTTGAAGAAGACTTCGATTGTGCGCACTTGTTGTGCTAATCCGGCTGCACCCTTAGGTGACTTTTGCACGGATAGTCTTTTGAAGAAGACTTCATTTTTTGTGCACTTGTTGTGCTAGTCCGGCTGCACCCTTAGGCGACTTTTGCACGGATAGTCTTTTGAAGAAGACTTCGATTTTGCGCACTTGTTGTGCTAGTCCGGCTGCACCCTTAGGCGACTTTTGCACAAATAGTCTTTTGAAGAAGACTTCGATTTTGCGCACTTGTTGTGCTAATCCGACTGCACCCTTAGGCGACTTTTGCGCGGACTGTCGCACGCGAAGGTAGCCAGCACTGCCCCTCGCGGTGACTTTTGTGTTGGTCGAATGCCGAAGACCGTTGATGCGTTCTTTTTCGACGTAATTTTTGCGGGGGATTTTTCGCGTGTATATTACATGGCTCCGCCTTGTTAAAAACCTCACCCCCCGGGAGGAAAAGAGTGCGGGCCGGTATAGAACTGTTTTGCGGATTACAAGGGCGAAGTGGCCCTGAGGATTTAAACAAAAAATTTGCGAAGATTATCAATTTTCCAAGAATGTTCTAAGTCTTCGCCGGATGGCGTTGTGAGCCTGTATGCGCTGGGGGACGCCTTCGTCTTGATGAAAGGGCCCTCCCACTTTGGCTCCAACTTGCCCCGGGACTCTGTCCGAGCTGTCCGGACGAGTACGAGGTCTCCTTCGCTGAATTCCCTCAGGATGACTGTGTGGTCGAGCCATGCTTTTTTTGAGCTTGGTATTTGTTTAGAGCCTGTAGGGCGAAGACGCGGTCTCCGTCGATGAGGTCCTTCGAAGTAGGCTCGTCTACGTCGGGGATGGCCAGCGTGACTGTCCGCGGTGACCCATGTTTTATTTCTTGCGGATTCATAGCCTCCGATCCGTATAGAAGGCGAAAAGGGGTGAACCCAGTCGCCCTGCACTCAGTCGTGTTCAGCGCCCAGACCACTTCAGGTAACAGGTCTGGCCACTTGCCTTTTTTGTCGTCGAGGAGCATTTTCTTGACGGCTGTGAAAATTTTACCGTTGGCGTGTTCCACGACTCCGTTGGATTGCGGGTGGTACATTGAGGCAAAGGCAAGCTTGGTGCCGATGGAGAAGCAGAAATCCTTGAAGTCTTGGCTGTCGAATTGCTTGCCATTGTCGACTGTGAGATCAGACGGGACTCCGAAGCGGCAAACAATATTTTGCCAGAAGAATTTCTGGGTAGTCTTCGATGTTATCGTGGATACAGCCCTCGCCTCAATCCATTTGGTAAAATACTCAACGGCGACGAAGGTGAACTTGAGGTTCCCCTGAGCCGTGGGCAGGGGCTCGACAATTTCCAGGCCCCAGCGCTGAAGAGGCCACGTGTGGGCGATTAGCTTCGTGAATTGCGAAGGGCTTCCGAGCGTGGAGAAAATTTCTAGCAGGCTTCTCAGGACCTTGTGACCCGATTTGTGGCGCAAATCATGGCGGGCCAGTAGAAACCTTGATGAATCACCTTTGCAGCTAGGGCCCTAGGCCCTGCGTGAGAGCCGCAAGTCCCGCTGTGGACTTCGCGCAGAATTTGGACGCCTTCGGTCTCGGTGACACACTTAAGCATCGGTTGACTGACCCCCTTCTTGTAGAGTTGGCCTTCGATCAGTGCGAAGTCCCGGCTTCGGTGTTTGAGGCGCTTGGCCTCGTTGATGTTGGTTGGATGATAGTACCCCTGCAGGAACAGGGTTATTGGTGCCCACTAGTCTTCAGTCATGATGAGGTTGACTATGCGGTGGCCCTCGCTGTCATTGGTTATTTGGAGCCCCTCTGGGCTGCGGACGGCTGGCGTGCCGATGACGTGGTAGAACACGTCGGAGGGCAGGGCCTCGCCCCTGGCGGCTGCCTTGGCCAATGCATCGGCCTCCTCATTCTTGGCTCGGTCCACATGCTGCAACGTAAAACCCTTGAATTGTCTTTCGAGGCTGCGGATGGCCGCGAGGTACTGCATGAGTGTGGGGTCCTTCGCTGCATAGTCTTTCTCGACCTGGCCGACGACTACCTTGGAGTCTGTTCTGATGATGCAGGTGGTGACACCGAGTGCCCTTAGCTTGCGAAGGCCGAGGATGACAGCCTCGTATTCTGCTATGTTGTTGGTGCACCTATTAGACTCTAAAGCAAAGCTGAGGCGTGCTGCGTATCTGTGCTTGATCCCAGTGGGTGAAGTAATGACCGCAGCGGCGCCTGCCCCCGCATGGCACCATGCGCTGTCGCAATGGATTGTCCACACTTTTTCTGTGGACGGGTCTGGCTGTGTTATTGGCCTAGTCCAGTCAACGACGAAGTTTGCCAGGACTTGTAACTTGATGGCTGTCTTGGGTTCAAATGTGATGTGGTAGCCGGAGAGTTCAGCTGCCCATTTGGCAATCCGTACTGATGCCTCCTAGTTTCTAAACTGTTCACCGAGTCCTCTATCTGAGGTGACCCGGACCTTGAATGCCTCGAAATAATGGCACAATTTGCGCGAGGCCATCACGACTGCGTAGGCGATCTTTTCCAGTTCCGTCATATTACATTTTGATGTTGTGAGCACTTCAGAGACGTAATAAACTGGACATTGCCTGATCGTGCCCTCTCTGGTCTGCTCTTGAACCAGTGCTGCGCTGACCGCATGTGGCGAAGCCTCGACATAGAGCAATAGGGGTTGCGAGGGGTCGAGGCTTGTAAGAATCGCTAATTCCGACAGGTACTGCTTTAATGAAGTGAAGGCCGCCGCCTGCTCTGGTCCCCATGCAAAGTCTTTTGCGCCGCGGAGTGTTTTGAGGAAAGGGAGGCTTCGCTCCATGGACTTGGAGATGAATCTATTGAGGGCGGCCAACCTGCTTGTCAGTTGTTGTACTTCTCTAGCTGACTGCGGGGGCGTCATATTGATGATAGCCTGGATTTTGGTTGGATTGGCCTCAATTCCGCGGTGTGACACCAGGTAGCCCAAGATTTTCCCCTGGCGAACGTCGAAGACGCACTTTTCGGGGTTCAGGCGAAGTCGTGCATCCCTCATGTTCGCGAACGTTTCGGCGAGGTTAGCCAGGTGGTCTTCCTTGCTCCTACTGGCGACGACGATGTCGTCCACATATGTGAATATATTTCTGCCGACTTGGCTCTTGAGCACCGTTTTGGTGAGCCGAGAGAAAGTGGACCCGGCATTCTTAAGTCCCTCCGGCATTCTGATGAAGCAATACGTGCCGAAGGGTGTTATGAAACTGGTGCTTGCCTTGTCTTCCTCCTTCATATATATTTGATGGTAGCCGGAGAAGCAATCAAGGAGTGACATGACTTCGCACCCGGCCGCACTATCGACGATTTTGTCGATCCGAGTCAGCGAGAAGTTGTCCTTGGGGCAGGCCTTGTTAAGACTGGTGAAATCGATGCACATTCGCCATTTGCCACTCTTCTTCTGCACCATCACTACGTTGGCGAGCCATGTGGGATAGGCAATTGGCTCGATGAATTTGGCCTCGAGCAGGCGATGCACCTCGGCCTTGGCGCCTTCCGTCTTCTCGTCAGACATCTTACGCAGCCGCTGTTTCTTTGGCCTCACCGAAGGGTCGATTCCTAAGCTGTGCTCGATGATGGAGCGACTGACTCCGACCAGGTCGAGGGCGGACCAGGCGAAGACGTCTTTATTCTTAGACAGACAGCAGAGGAGTCTCTCCTCGTCATGCGAAGTGAGGTCTTCGCTGATGGTAACCGTCTATTTGGGCGTTGCCTAGTCGAGGGGAACAGTCTTGGTCCTGTCGTTGCTCTGCAGTTGTGCTTTTTCATGTTCTTTGGCGGTTGGACTGGCAGACTCGGGGACCTCGCGCTGGGCCGTGAGGCAGTGTACATTTCTTTGTCCGGGGACGAAGTCTCTTTCTATGTTACGCGCAACCTGCTGGTTGCCGTAGACTGTGATGGCGCCTTGCGGACCTGGGATCTTCATGCACAGGTAAAGTCCGTCGATAGCTGCCTCAAACTTGTTGATGGAGCCCCAGCCCATTTTGGCGTTGTACGGGTACACCATGTCGACGATGTCAAATGTGACTTGCTCACTTCGGGCATTGGGTGCTACACCGAAGGAGTGAGGTAACTCTATTTTGCCAACAGGAAAGGTGCCCTTGCCGCCGAAGCCGTACAGGGGGTTGTCCGATGGCTTGAGCAGGCTGTGGCTTATGCCCATGCGATCAAAAGCATGGAGGAAAATGATATTCGCCTGGCTACCATTGTCGACTAAGACTTTGTGCAGGTCCCAGCCTGCCACGCTGTAGTTGATGACCATGGCATTGATGTGGGGGCGCTGCGCAGATCGACGTCTCAGGCGTCGAAGGTCAATGGCACATGGGACCACTTTGTCTGCATGACCGGACCGGTGACGGCGACGTGGTTGATGCTGCTGTAATGGTCCCTCTTCTGCCGCTTTGTGTCGAAGTCGGCGCTGGACCCCCCAGTAGTCATATGAATGACTCCGCGATACGGCTTATCGGTGAAGTCCTCTTGCTTTGGGGCTTGGGGGTGGTTGGGGTGGTGGATGTTTTGCTATTGATGGTGTGGTGGTGGGGGTGGGGGAGGTACGATTTGTACCTCCTGGTGGTGTTAGTATGCGTGGTGCGGTGGAAGCGGAGCGGGGTCGTGGTTGTATGGTTGAGGGGGTTGCTGATATGTGTGCGCGACAACTCTAGGGTTGTCGGCTGGTTGCGCCCGTGCCATCCTGTCTCTGGTGGCCTTCGTCTCTGGGCAGTCTCTTGTAGGATGCACATAGTCATTGCCGTGGAACAGGTAGTAAAATCTGCGTGGCTGCTGCGCACGCCCGAGCCCCGACCGCGAGTTCCGTTTCCACGGCCCTGGGGGGGATACTCCTGGCGGCGAGGGGCCTCACCAGCGGGGTGCTGGTTGGCGATGTTGTGCATCTGCTGCTGATTGCGGCCATTCCGGCCGGAGTCTGCCTGCGAGGGCCTTGTCCATGTGCGGCTGGACTGCGGAGGGTCTTTGGGTTTCCTCTGAGACTCGACTTTGCGCTGGTGGAGCTCTTCGGATCTGGCGTATTTTTCAAACAGCTGATACAACTCCTAGAGGTTCTTGGGCGGATCCCTGATGCAGTGGCTGTAAAGGACGCCGGCCCGAAGGCCACTGATGGCGTAGTGGATGGCGATCTGGTCATCGACCGAAGGCAGTTGTGACTTGAGGGTCAGAAACTTGCGGTAATACTCCCGCAGAGTCTCTTGTTCCAGCTGCTTGCAGAGTGAGAGTTCAGCCAAGGCGTCGATGTCTGGGCGGTACCCTTGGAAGTTGAGCAAGAATTTGTCCCGGAGACTTCTCCAGGAGTCGATGGACAATGGGGGCAACCTGGTGTACCAGGTGAGGGCTGGGCCTTCGAGGGCAATGATGAATGACTTGGCCTTCGTGGCGTCGTCCCCTCCGGATGATGCAATGGCGACTTGATAGCTCATGATGTACTGTGCTGGGTCAGTGCTGCCGTTGTACTTGGGATAGGTCCCTGCCCTGAAGTTGGCGGGCCATGGTGTCACTTGCAGATGAGGTGCCAGGGGACTTCGCTCGTCAAGGTAGTTGACGCCTTGGAATGCTGTGGCGTGAGGGATGGCGTGTCCGCGCTGAGGGATGAACAGGTCTTCGATTTGTGCGCGCTGTTGGAGGGGTGGGTTGTGTTGCAGGCCGAATTGGCCTTCGCTCTGCATGAGCGCGATCTCTTGTTCAAGCTCTTGAGCCTTCTGCTCTTCGTCGTGTATCATCTGTCGCACCTTGGATTTCTTTTTGCTTCTGAAGGTTGCGGTTCTTGATGCGCAAGGCGCGCAGCTGTAGCTGCTCTTCGGCCGAAACGCTGATGACTTTGCCATCCTCGATGGCGTCCGCGCCCTCTGGTGGAGCGAAGCCTAGGGGAAGTTGCAGTTGTCCTCCAGAGCTGCAGGTGCGGAGGCTGCCTTCGATAGTGGGTTGTTCGTTGCGCTGCCTCTTGCTGTTTGCGTCGTCTTCGCAGGGCTCGTGGTGGGTGGTGTTGACAAGGGCCTTGCCCTTTTTCTCGGCCAGTAATGCTGCCTTCACAACCTGTCAGCCTTCGAGGTGGTTCTCTTGGGTGCCATCGTGGGTGGTGTTTTCGTAGCACGAACTGTGGGCGCCAAATGTTGGAACTTACTCTCCTGGGCATGTTAATCCAACGGGGGAGCAAAAACAGTGTAAACAAGGTTTCAACTCGAGACAACAATAGCTCTGTTGAATCGGCCCTCTCAAGGGCACTGTACGGGGGTATTTATAGGTGCCTGAGTGCCCAACGTCTTGAGTTAAGGACGCATGTGCCCTCAGGCGCCCAGGTTATCCCCGGAATATTCCCATAAAGCAGGGTTACAGACTGTAATTACAGGGAAACCTTTACAAATTAGGCCCGTAATGCGTAGCGGCCACGCAGGGCCTGCTATAATGGGCCGGATCACACGTGGGCCTCCATGTTGGACGAGGCCGCGGGACCAGACGACTTCGCCGTAGGCCTTCGTCTTCCGATGCGTGGGACGAAGGGTAGAGTCTGCCAGTTGTCTTGTCTCCGTTGTTGCAGCGAGTCTGGCGAAGGCATCGAGCGAAGGGTGGCGTCTTCGCCTTCGCCCCAACATTCCTCCACCTCACTTATCTTCTTCACCTGGGCGCTGACTTCAGTTTAGAGATGGCAACGGGTACATACCCGTCGGGTAGTACCATTCCATACCCATACCCATCAAAAAAATTCTACCCGTCGGGTTATCCATATATACTCGCGGGTATAAAATCTTACCCATACCCGTAACCGTGCGTGTATTTTTACCCGTCGGGTAACCCGTACCCGCTAGGAAAATCTTAAATTCCAATATACCAATCACTCAAAATATTAAATAAACATTTAAAACAACTTCAAATTCACATATAACAAATCATATGATTACATAACTTGGTATCTAGACAAATGATAGCTAGAGAAGGGTTTTATTTTAGCTAAGATCGGCTCTATTAGATGGTTATATTTGTATTGATGTGGTTATATTTTACCCATGGGTAGACGGGTATGGGTAGTTCCAACCCGTACCCATCTACCCAACGGATAGAGGTTTTTACCCATTAACATACCCGCGGGTAGAGAAATCATCCTGTACCCGCCTTCATATCGGGTAAAACACATCGAGTATTCGGGTTTCGGGTACCCATTGCCATCTCTACTTCAGTTGCCAATCCATCGGCTTCCCTGGTGCTTGCCCCTCCCTCTTGGCTCCCATCAGGTCGGGGCCCCATCCCCTCCCCATCTTCCTCCAGCGTAGGCCGCCATGGCGTCTTCCCCATCCCTCCCATGGTGCTCGCCATGTTCTTGTCGTCGTGCACCGCAAGGAGCAAGCCCTCCTTGTTCCTCGCTGGCCGCCACGATCCCTCTACGTGTGGGAGCTCGCCCAGTGCTCTTCGCGCCGCCATGCGCTCTCCCTGGTCTGGCAAACATCCCCAGCTCACCCTCCTCCTCTCTACATGCAGGAGATCCTCCCATGGTGCCCTAGATGCTAGCCGTTTTCCCTTGGTGGCCGAGGGAGCCCAGCGCCCTTTGCGCCGCCACGCGCTCGCCCTGGTCCGGCCACCATCCCTAGCTCACCCTCCTCCTCTCTACATGCAGGAGATCCTCCCATGGCACCCTAGATGCCAGCCGTTTTCCCTTGGTAGTCGAGCAAATCTCCCTGTTCGCCCCCTTTTCTTTTCCCCTCTATGTGCATTAGCTCGCCCAGCCCCATGGCGTTCCCTCCTTCTCGGCTCCCTTGCTCCCTCCCCGTGGCATCCCCCTCTAGATGCTGGTGAGATGTTCCCCATGGCACAGACCGACGTTCTTCCCTCCCTACAACTGTGCCTTGGTGGTTGTCGAGCAGCATGTCGCGCTTGCACAACCTCGGTTGCGACGACGTGCACCCTGGTGAGCCCCCTGTTGTCCCCGCTTGCTTGCATTCTTTGTATTCGATGAAGTGATTGGATCGATAAGCTACCATTATTTCTCGTAGCTAACCACTGGCATCGAACCTTGCGTGCCATGTGGTCGACAGAATGCCTAAACCCGTGGTCTATCGTTGTCGTTGTTCTGTTCGCCAGCAGTAAAATCCATTGTTCGGGCTCTATTTGTTCTCTCCACTCAACGTTGGTGCTGCGATAATAATTATGTATGTTTGTGTGTGCTTGAGGCGATAAATCTAGGGAATTTAGGTGAAGAAGCGACGCCCGTCTGTCACACACCCGATGCTCGACATAATGGTTGAAATGTTATCGTCGTAGTTTCCACAATCAATTGTAGTTGTTATGAACCGAATCGATATTATTGTTAGTTGGTTGGTTGATGAGTTGAATATATATATAGTAGTAATGATAATTTCTTGTTCTAGCACATGTGCGTGGTGGTGATTGTGTCCAGAACCATTGTTGTGCCTGTGTGTTGGTCCTCCGTAAGCTGCATGAAAGGAACTTCCTCTCCTCTTTTCCTTTTGTTATTGTCGTTGTAATTAGATTTTGTCAGAATGCTTTGGTGAGAGTGTTTCCTCTCATTTGTTTTGTTTGTGTGTGGATATGTTGTATGGAATGTGCTTGATGGATATAGGTGTATGCATATTATGATTAATTGGTTCTTTGTTTGCATGATGTGATAGCTAGGTTTAAAATACTAGATTATGTGAAGTGAGTGGATTCATGGTTGTGAAGTAGTCAAGTCATGCGTTGAAGTTTAGTTCTTAGGTGCAAGTTATGGAAGGTGTCATGGTAGAAATATATGCAATGTTGTGGTGGGATTCTTAATGGTGGAATAAATATATCATGTGCATATGGTGTTTGTATTAGTTTCATGTCGTGAAGTGGGTGCATTAGTATTAGGAAGCCGAAGTATTGTTTGATCTAAAGATTGGTTCATGGTGCAAATTAGGCAAATAATGCTTTGATAAAAGAGTTGGTAAGGTGTGGTTAAGCTAAATAGGAACTAAGTTAGGATTCTTATTGTTTAGGGCTGTCGGTACAACGTTAATTACACTAGTTTAGGGAAGTAAACCTTGTTTTTTATAGAAGTGGTGTATACAAACGTTGTAGCTAACTTCTTTATCTTGCTTGTGTTAAAATTTCATGGCCATAGGCCCAAAATATGGAAGTTATGCTTTTCTCAATTCCAGTCTCGGAATCTGTCCAAATCCAAATTTTGTATAGATTTTGAAGGTGACCTTGTTTAACCAAGCTAAACTGTGAATTAGTTCATAGTAATTATAGGATAATTGTAGTACTCTTCTTAAGCTTTCCAAAAAGTTCTGGATCACCTTTTTTGTGATCTGAAGGTCATGTTATAGCTGGTTGAAGTGTGATGCCCGACTCTATCCAAATCTGGACAACAGAGCCTTGCTAGTGTCTTTTGACCTTGATACTCATTGAATCAATCTAAGATGCTTATAAATAAATTGTATATAATTTTATTAGATTGCTAGAATTATCGTATCACCTGTTTTGGATGCCTGAATCTCTAGTTATGGTTAAAATCATCAATGATTGTAGTGCTGTCCAGAAATCTGCAATTGTTAAGTGCTTGAAATTACTCTTGGTTGGCTAAGTAGGATTAGTAGTTCTTGTTTGATGAAGACTTGTAAGTTCTAAAACTAAAGTAAAAATGTGTCTCGTGATTGATGTGCATGAAAGGTTTGGGTTGAGATGTCAATTATGTATAGTGTGGTAAATTTAGTAATTGAAATGTTTGCGAGTAGGTGTTGTTGGAGTTGCGAAGATGACTTAATTGTATTGATGAATATGCATGAATGGTTTTAGTAATGTGATATAAGGATTTAGTAGGTTTCGTCGGTATCACTGGTGATACGATGATTTTGTTTAAATAGTGAAATTGATGCTTCACCAGCCAACTCAAAAGTGTTATTGTATTTGACTAGTTTTTTTTAAAGTCTTGTATTATGCTCTAGTCAAGGAAAAGTATAGAACTCGTGTTGACCTATTGTTTTCCTGATAAATGAGCTAGGTCTTGTTCAATAAGAAGCATACGAGAGATGTGCTTGAAAATTGTAAGATTGTAGCTTTAGTGCTCCAAAAGATTTGGAATGTAATTAATATGCTATTTGCATGATTATTGGTATTTGAGTTGATCCAGTCGTCTTATGGTTATAAGCGTGATGTAAGTGCCTTGTAATTGAGTAGTAAAAGGTTGAAATACTTGCTATGCGTAGAAGTGTTTTAGATCTTTAAGTTAGATAAATTCTACTCCATAGAAGTTTATGCTAGTTAATAATGGGTTATTTATTAGTGCTAACAATAATGTTAATCCTTTGTTAGTGTACTATATCCCATGAGGTTAAGATTTACGTGTAGATATAAATAAATGTAAAAGGCGTACTTGTGGTACTTAAAGGTATGTCCACATCCATCGATTGTTTTGTTAAGTAGTGCAATCAATCGGTGTTATATTCTAAGTACGTTAGAGCTTGTTTAGTTAATGTTGCTTGATATTTGGTTTAGGTCCTTTTAACTTATAGATCATGTTTGTGTAGAGTCAGGTATCTAAGGGTTTCACATAGGAGTTACAATGCCTGGCTTTAAGTATTTTATTCTCTTTAGTATAAAATATCTATCTCATACTATTCATGCTCATGCTCATATGCAATATGCATCTCCAATAGGTACACTAGATAATTATGTGAGATGAAGGGCATGAATTAGAACGAACCACAAGATGATATTGGTGGATTAATCTCAAGGTGATGCTGATAGACGAAGCTAAAGTGGATGCATCAAGCTAGTACCAGAATGGGAGATACACGCCAAGTGAGTATTATCTAACAACACTGACCTAGTATCATTCTAGGCAAGCCTCGGTGCATTTGCCCCCTCCTTGTGGTTTTAATATTTGACGCATTTCCTTCCTTGGAATTTGATTAACCTCCTTGCTACCTGTTTTGCAAAGAGAACTAATGATGCTTAGCCCTTCTTAGAAAACTAAAAGTTGTTTCTTTTAAAGAGAATGATGTGTAACATTGAATATGGGTTTTATGAAAAAGGAACTTGCAATAATGAAGGCATCACTCGCGATGATGAATTCATTATTCAAGTATTATACCTTTGTCAGGTACATGGTTTTGGGAGGTAAATAATAAGATGATATCAGACATTGAGCAGGAAAGGTCGTCTGTCTGTATCGTTTAAGGGACCGCAACGAATGTTGGTTTGCATGATCTAGGACCTTTTAACTAGCCACATGTCTCATCATGGGTAAGCTTAGCCTCGGCTGGACCAATACCAGAAAGGTCGGCCCGCAATGGGAGTGGAGAGATGGCAAGAGTATCGTGTGTTCACGTGGCAAGAGGCTGGATGGTGGGGTACTGAGCTCTCGGGTGGCAAGGACCCGTTCTGGTCTTGAGAAACCCGGGTGCGAGTTGACATATGCAAGGGTTAAGTGCTATATATGTCGTGTGGTTGGAGATCCCTAGCTAGGTATTAATCGATTTGGATCGTTGTTACTTCTCGGATATGAAGATTGTATCGCTGACCCGCATCGTAGATAACAAGTGAAACTAAAGTTGATAAAATGAAGCTAGTATATGACAGGTGAATGCTCTAATTAGGTTAATCTAGATTCAGGAAAAGTACTTAACTTGTGAAGTGAAATTTTGGCATAAGGATACACTACTAATAAGCTTTTCTGCAAAAATGAGACTTTGAAATTTGATGAGCTTTTCCTTGAATCCTTTTAAACTAGCATACCCTTGAGAGTCTTTTCTTTAGTCGGGTAAGTTTTGTTGAGTAATTACGTGCTCAGGGTTTTATTCCCTATGTTGTTGCAGGTTATGAGTTACTTTGATTGTGATTGATGTTAAGTGTTGGTGGGCTTGACCTTCTTATATAAGTATATCACATCTATAGCTTCTTCTATGAGGATTTTCACTTAAGCTAGCACATATTTCAAACATATAAATGTTTTATACATTCAAATTGTAATCATTTTGAATCACTCTTTTGTGATCAACTCCGATGATATACATTGTGATCCTGTTATAACTTGTAACTATTGTAACTTTTAATCATTTTTTAATAAAGAATTTATTTCGGCTACAAATGTTTGTATGTGAGTTGTGTTTACTTAATCCTGCGATCTTGGTTATCAGTGGTTTATCCAGGGTCCTTGGGACACTCGGACAGATCCTGTTAAGTTTTTTGGTACACATGCATAATCGTCTAAGGTCCTTAGGACAAAGACAGGTGCATGTGAGCCCGATAACTTGGGAGGTTATGCCACTGCTGGTATCGAAGCAAGATTAAGTATAATACGGTGACAAACATATTTTCAAAATAAAGTTTTGGTTTTGAAAACCTGTTTTCCACTAAACCCAGTTTAAAAAACTCCAGATTGACCCCAAAAGTGGAATTTGTGATCTGGTAATATTTTGCCAAAAGTAAAAATATTAAAGTCATAGAATTTTCTAAAGCAAACAACTTTCATGTGTAGAGATTTCCATTTTTTATAGTAAAAAGTGGAGAAAATTTTAAAATCAAGTTTTGACCTTGGGTTTGGAATTCTGAAATAACATTAGCAATTAGCTCTCTTGGGACCTTTGTAACTTTTGATTTATAGACATTTTGAAAATGGTCATTGTAGCAAAGCTGTAGAGCTACACTTGATGTACAAACTTGATTAAGTTGCTTAGCCCTAAAACTATATGAATCTGTTTGAAAACTTTGCTCAAAGGTGGAATGTTTAGTTCTGAAATCTAGACTTAGAGAATTATCAGCGCTGCAGTCTTTTTAGTATGAAGCAATTTTGGAAGCTTGATAAGTTGTTGATCCATATGGTTATGGACCAAGGTTATTGTAACAAAAGTGGAAGACCACATAGTTGTGTATGAGTTTGGTAGAAGGTCCTACCCCTAAAGTCACTTGGAACTGATAGTAACAGTGGTCCAAAGATCCAATGTCTTAATCTGGATACCAGACTTGGTACAATTTCAGATGCTGAATTTGTGTGTTTGATCCAACTTTGGGGGTTGTTTGTGATTGATCTGTGAGGTATTAAGCCATACTCTTTGTAACAAATTTGAAGAGCATACATTAGTGCGCTAGTTTGTTTAAGGGAGGGTGGCTTGGTACTACATAAAAATATATAAGGTTCAGATACACCCTAACCAACACAGTCACACTCTACTCGGGACTCCAGTTTTACGCAGAGAATATATCCACGCATCCGAAGCCAGAACAAGTTGGAACCAAAAGGCCCATAGACATCACGCAATGTTTTGCAAGCAAGACCCCTAGTAGATAGCCAGCTACCTAACTCCAACCTCCCACAACGAGGGGCAACAAACCACTAATGACCCAAACCTCAAAATGCCATCAACAGAAAAAATACCTCTAAGGGCTAGTTTAGAAACTCAAATCCCCTTCAGGATTGAAGGGGATTGGAGAGGAAATTAGTTCATTTCCACATCAATCCCCTCCAACACCGAAGGGGATTTGAGGTTCCCAAAGTAGCCCTAAAAGGTCATTATTTGTTTGCAGCATTCGAACTGAAGAACGGTGAAGGCGAACTGAACATGTGGGTTGGGATAAGCCATTGGAAGAGGAGTTTGTTGATTGGATGCTTTCTTGGCAGATTCTTACGTATCAGTCATAGATGTTGTTGGGCGTATGCTTCATCGCCGAAGATCCTGTAAGAAGAAACACCTTCGGCATATCCTCTCAAAAGCAGCGCCGAAGCTACCATCCATGAAGCTTCGGCACAGTAACATGTCTCAAGGCGAAGGATCACACCGACTTAAAGATGAAATGACCGATTAGTCCATGAGAGCTTGTGTCATAATTGTAATCTTTTGTAAAGGACATGAATGTAATATCTCACAGGTTGCGCCCTGTGCCTATAAATAGATGAACAGTACCCCCGTACTATTCACGCTGACTTGTATTTGCTCGTGCATTACGCTCGGACTTTTGCCTCCTGTCAAGCCGAAGGTATAAATGTAAATCAATACTGTTCATGTTCATTCATAATGATATAATAGAAAAGTATTAATAATGTCACATGATCATTTATGTTATTCTTCGTGTTTCATATGCTTCTCCTTTTGTTAATACATATTGTGATGATGAAGGTATGTCCTTCATGACCTTCGTCCGAAGATCATTATATCCTGAGGGAAATAATGCTTTGAAGGATGAAGAGCATTAACTATTAACCTTTTCTGTGTTGCCTTGTTCTTAATTCATAGCATTTGAGAACAAGTGACCAACATTGGTGCCCACATCCGGTGAACTCACTTCCATTGATTGAGCTGATGGCTTCGTCCAACAAGCAAGTTGAAGCTGCTTCAGCTACGAAGCTGGTGCTCCCGATAATAGGCGGTTCATGCTCAGAGCCGGCCAACAAGAAGCAGAAAAATGAAGCTCAGAGAAGGGTGCAGCATGTTGGGGTGCAGGGACCCTTCATCAAGACAAAATGGTCCCACATCCCAATCACCTTCTCCCAGGAGGACCTTCAGCTCAAGAATTATCCTCATAATGATGCTATGGTCATATCTTGTGTCATCAAGGGATTTCTGGTCCACAAAGTTTTGGTTGATACAGGCAGTGCAGCTGATATCATATTTGCTAAGGCCTTCGGACAGATGCAAGAGCCAGAGGATAAGATCCATGATGCTACACACCCTCTTTGTGGCTTTGGAGGAAGGCAGATTGTAGCACTCGGCAAGATCACAATGCCAGTAACCTTCGGATTTGTCCACAACACAAGGACTGAACAAGTTGTGTTTGATATTGTTGAAATGGAATATCCTTACAATGCAATCATTGGTCGTGGGACACTTAATGCCTTTGAAGCAATTCTTCATCCAGCATATCTATGCATGAAGATACCTTCGGAACAAGGGCCTATTGCAATTCATGGAAGTCAGGAAGCTGCCAGAAAGGCTGAGGGAAATTGGACAGACTCGAAAGCCATCCACAATATAGATGGAGCTGAAGCTTGTGAGCAGTACAAGTATAGAAGAGAGAAGGCCGCTTCGGCTGATCAGCCGAAGCCCATGCTTCTATGTGAAGACATAGCAGAGCAGAAGGTACTGCTGGGGTCTCAATTATCTGAAGAGCAGGAAAAAACTTTGATAAGGTTTTTATTCAACAACAAGGATGTTTTTGCATGGTCAGCCAATGATCTCTGTGGTGTCAACAGGGATGTCATTGAACATTCACTCAATGTCGATACATCCTTCAGGCCCAGAAAGCAAAGGCTTCGGAAAATGTCTGATGATAAAGCTAAAGGTGCTCGGAATGAAGTAAAAAGACTTCTCAGTGCTGGTGTCATCAGAGAAGTAAAATATCCAGAGTGGCTAGCCAATACTGTTATGGTGAAGAAGGCCAATGGCAAATGGAGAATGTGTATTGATTTCATGGATCTCAACAAGGCCTGTCCGAGGGATGAATTTCCATTACCAAGGATAGACTCTCTTGTGGATGCAGCAGCTTCGTCAGAACTTATGAGTCTTCTAGATTGCTACTCAGGATATCATCAAATATGGATGAAGAAGGAGGATGAGCCGAAGACTTGCTTCATAACTCCCAGTGGAACCTATTGCTAACTTCGGATGCCTAAGGGGCTCAAAAATGCTGGAGGCAGTTTCAGTAGGATGACGGCCAAGGTCCTTCATTCCTAGATAGGCAGAAATGTGTAACATATGTTGATGATATCATAGTAAAAAGCACGAAGCAAGAAAATCATATCACTGATCTGCAAGAAACATTTGCTAATTTCAGACAAGCTGGCCTGAAATTAAATCCTGAAAAGTGTGTCTTTGGAGTGAAGAAGGGCAATTCCTTGGCTGTTTGGTTTCGACGAAGGGGATTGAAGCTAACCCAAGCAAGATCGAAGCTATCCTTCGGATGGAACCACCGAGCACAAAGTAGGTGGCACAATGATTGGCAGGAAGATTGGTTTCATTGAATATATTTATATCTAGATCAGTAGAAAGAAACTTGCCATTCTTTGAAATATTAAAGTCAGCCGAAGTCTTTCAGTGGGGCCTAGCTCAACAAAAAGCCTTTGAAGAGCTGAAGCAATACTTGATTGATATCACAACATTAACTCCACCTGCGCCAGGGGCTCCGTTACTATTGTATGTGGCAGCTTCGCACTCTACAGTAAGTGCGGCGCTTGTGCAGGAAAAATTCGATGGACAAATCAAAAAGCAAGCCCCAGTATACTTTGTCTCCGAAGTTCTAAGCTTTTCAAAGAAAAATTATACAGAATTGGAGAATGTGTTGTATGCTGTCTTAATGGCCTCCAGGAAGCTTCGGCATTATTTTCAAGCATTCCATATAATTGTTCCTTCGTCACAGCCTCTGAAGGATATCATGAGGAACAGAGAAGCTACTGGAAGGATTGGAAAGTGGGCTGTGGAACTCAACGAATTTAGCATTGATTATGTGCATCGATCCTCAAATTTCGTTGACTGGACGCCAGGGGCTCAGGAAGAAGAAGCAAATAAAGATGTCGAAGCTTGGACGGTGTTCTGCGACGGTTCTTAGGGAATCTTCGAGGTAGGTGCGGCTGCTGTCTTAGTTGCACCTTCCAAAGTTAGGACATGCTATGCAGTAAAGCTTGACTTTAACTGCACAAATAATATTGCTGAATACGAAGCTTTGCTTTTGGGGCTTCGGAAGTTAAGGGCAATGGGGATAAGAAGGGCGGTCCTTAAAACCGGCTCCCAAGTTATTTCTGGACATGTCGATAGGAGTTGCAAAGCAAGAGATCCGAATCTTGAGAAATACCTGGATACAGTTCGAAAGCTTGAGGCTTCATTCGAAGGGTTTTGTGTTAAGAATATTCCACGAGGAGAAAACAAGCACGCTGATCTGTTAGCCAAGTCAGCAGCACAGGGGCTGCCTCTACCTTCAGAAGTGTTTTTTGAAACAATAAGAGCACCTTCGGTGGAAGTCCTCGAAAGAGCAGTGCTCACTATATCTCCTGTTCATAGTGAAGATTGGAGGACTGAGATTATATCTTTCCTCCAAGGTAATTGCCTTTCAGACAACAAAGCTTATAATAAGAGAATGGAGGCAAGAACAAGACCATATGTCATAATAGAAGGGGAGTTATACAAGCATGGAGTTTGCTCTCCACTTCTTAAGTGTTTATCCAGAGTCGAAGGTATAGAGCTGATGAAGGAGATACATGCAAGATTGTGTGGATCTCACATTGGGTCTAGGCCTTTGCTGGGAAAAGTTTTTTGACAAGGATTTTACTGGCCGAATGGCAGCTTCGGATGCAGCAGAGCTAGTCCAAAAGTGTGAAGGCTGTCAAAAATGTGCCAGAGACCAGAAGCAACCTTCATCTCTTACTCAATTAATACAGCCCACTTGGCCATTGCAAAGATGGGGTCTTGATTTGCTAGGCCCACTTCCACCAGCACAAGGCAATTTAAAATATGTTGTGGTGGCGGTAGAATATTTTTCCAAGTGGATTGAGGCGAAGCCGTTGGCCACAAAAACTTCGGTCACAGTCTACAAGTTTTTCTGGCAAAATATTGTCTGTCATTTCGGTGTGCCGAGGGCTATCACAGTAGACAATGGAACACAGTTTGATGCCGAAGCTTTCAAGGAATTCTGTGATCGGATTGGCACGAAGATCCATTTTGCATCAGTTAGACATCCATAGTCAAACGAACTTGTCGAAAGGGCAAATGGTATCATAATGACGGGAATAATGAAGTTAATCTTCAATCAGCCCAGAGGAAAATGGCCAGACGAGTTGATTAAAGTGGTGTGGAGCCACAACACAACAATATCAAGGTCAACAGGTTTTACACCATTCAAGCTATTGTTTGGTGGCGAAGCAATAACTCCGGAAGAAGCAAAGGCAGGGTCAATTAGAACAGTAGCTTCGGCAGAGGACGAAGCTAATTATTCTGTGGCAAAAGATGTTATAGAATGGACTAGGCTTCAGGCTGTGGAGAATATCAATAAATACCAAGCCGAAACAATAAAATGGCGTGACAGAAAGGTTCGGCTAAAAAACATTAAGCCAGGTCATCTGGTGCTTCAGAGAGTGGCTAATCCAGACATAGTAGGCAAGTTACAGGTCAATTGGGAAGGACCCTTTCTTGTGGTATCTTCGTCAAGACCCGGTTCTTACAGATTGATGGATATGGACGGCAACGACATTCCTAGATCTTGGAATGCGGGGGAGCTTCGGCGATATTACGTGTAACTTGATGTAGTCTTTTTTAATTTTTTTCCTATGGTACCCTTTTCCTTTCCAAAGGGGGAGAAAGGTTTTTAATAGGGCCATAATTTGTAATCTTTCTTTTCTTATTTAGCTCCATGAGAGCAGAATCCCCCAAATATGTAAATGTAAAATCTGGGCATGCACCTTCGAGTGCAGAGAAAAAGAAAAAAAACAGAGAGAAGCTCAAAAGTCGTCCCTAAGGGGATGCAGAGCATGAAGTTCAAAAGACGTTCCTAAGGGAGCACAGCGTAAGTTTTCTGCTCAAAAGTCGTTCCTAAGAGAATGTAGAGCCAAATACCGCCGAAATATAAGGCAAAGTGCGAAAAGTCAATGCGAATACCGCCAAAATAGAAGGCGAAGAAGTTCAAAAGACGTTCCTAAGGGGATGCAGAACTTACACCAAAAAATAAGCGGTGCAGCCGAAAAATAAATGGTAAAGAAATTTCAGTTGTTCCTAAGGGAATGAAGGTTGTGGATGAAGCTTCGGATGTGTGTGTTTGAGCATTCATTTGCACAAAACATTACATCACACATTGCATTCATAAACATTCATTTAGACATACATAGGATCATCATCATCATATCATACAAATACAGACAGTTGCTTCAGTTCTAAGCATACAGCTTCAAGAGGCAGATTTATGCTTTGTTGTGTACGAAAAGAAGGGAAGGTATTTTTTCGCCTTCGGCTCAAAAATACAGGTTTCGACCACATCAAAGCATTTCATACATTGATGAAAAGGTAAAAATATATTATAGGGTATGCACAAATTTATAGAGTACAATCTGATTCCTATGTTACAATATTCTTTACAAGGGTTAATACAAAAGTTCCCTTAGAATTTTTTCCACAGCTAGGTACTCTAGCTTCGTCTTCATCTGCTGAGCTTCGGATTACCAGCTAGGCTTCGGCTCTGTGTTCTTCGGCTTCGTCATCCTGTACATATCAAAGCATTATAAGGATAATTCAAGTTTCAAGGAAAAGGTAAGCAAAAGGTATGATTTTATTACCCGCTTGAGATGACTCCGAGCTTCGTCACTAGCTAGGCTTCGCCCACCCTTCATCCATATTTGCTTTATAAATCTGTTTCCTATGCTTCGAGCTAGACTGGGGATATCAATCAGATCTACTGGTGATAAACTGAAGTTTGGTCTATTAACAATTTTTCTATGCGTGCAACCAGACTTCATGAAGGCAACAGCTGTGCCCCGAGAAGCTAGCAGGGCACAGAAATCACCGTGTCCTGCTATAACTTCATCAAGAGCATCAACTTCGCCCTCAATGTGTTCGAAGGTTCCCGGCAGGTCTTCAACCGAAGGAATAAATTCTTCAGAGCTGTCTCCAACTGAGTTGAAGATCTGCCTTAGCCGCTGCATGCATCGGTTACCGAACTCTAGACATTTATCTTGAAGCTCTTTCAATGATTTTTGCAAATTTGAACTTTTTTCAACCTCAGCTGCAAACTTTGTATCAAATTTCTGTTTTTCTTGTTCGAAACTCTCTAATTTTGAGAGAAGCTCTCTATCCAACTTTGCAATTTTGGCTTCAGTTTCTGCCAGCAAACCTTCCATTGTCTGAAGTTCAAAATCTTTCTTTTCAAGAGCAGCTGTTTGATCTTTTATTTTTCTCTCTAACCCTTCAATTATAACTTCATGTTTTTTATCCTCAAGGTCCTGTTGCATCCTCAAAGCTTTGCTTAATAACATACTCTAGTACAGAAGCAACCTTCGCTAGAAAAGACCTTCGCTATTAAAAACAATGCAAAGTCAAAGAAAAGTTTTTACCTTGAAGTTAGAATAGAATAAACTACTGACGATATGCTGTCGTCGGTAGCGGCTAATATCGGTCTCAAGCTTCGGGAAGCCAATACTCTTCGACAGAGTACCGATAACTTTTGCTCTGGTTCAGTCTCGGAGGCAACCCAGGCTTTCGTTGTCAATGCCGCCAAAGAGTAGCGCTCCTGGCTGATACCCGCAGGAGATGGCGTACTCTCTCAATTCTTCTTTCTTGGCCTTTGTTAATTCTTGTCCAATCAAGTTTTGAAAGTTGAAACTTTATCCTTTAGAAGTATCTTCGGCTATTTCCTTCTCTTTCCCAGGCACTATGGCCATGGTTTCTTCTGCGGCTATAGCAGTTTCTTCTGCGGCTATGTCCAGAAGTATTTTATCAATATTAGAAAGTGTAGTTTCTAAGTTTGCACCTTCGGCAGTTGCAGCTCCAGCAGGAGCAGCTTCGGTAGCTGCAGCGCTCTCAACAGCTGATGCTTTTGGCGCTAAAGCTGGTGGTGGTGTTTCTTCCATGGCCTCTATCACAGTAATAATTCTTCGTTTTTTCGGCCCAGCAGACTTCTTCAGTTGCCGAAGGCTCCTTCTTCTGTAAAAGCTTCGTTAGATGCGGCCCAGAGGACTTAGCTTTATGGGCAAGGATTCAGTCATTACCTTTAGAATTTCTTCTACGTCGACAGCAGAAGGTGTTGAGGCAGTCTCTTCTTCCTTATCAGCTGCCTTTTGCTTCAGGACCGTAGCTTTCCTTTTCTTCGGAGTGACTGCCTTCGGTTCAGGGCTCAGTTTTCTCTTCTTTAGATTTTCTTCATCTTCTTTTATCATTCTAGCGGCCTGTCTGCTCACAACACTGACAACTCTTTTTCTTTTTTGCCCTTCGGCGCCCTTGCTCAATCGTTCATAGTCTGGATAATCAAATTCAGGGCATCCATTACCCGATTTAATCTTCACTTCGGTCGAGTGCCGAAGGCTGCAGTCATCAACTGATCTTCTTTTCTCGTGTAATTTCCCAAAATCTCATTGCACATAACTTTAATAGTCTCCAACCATTCTTGGCAGGGTTCTTTGAAATGTTTCTTGAACTTAAAATGATAGGGCAGCCGAACAAGCTCCTTCTTTTTCTTTTCCCCTTTAAGCTTCGGCATGTCCCATTCCTTCAAAGTTGGGAATACTCTATAAGCTAAGAATTCTTGCACCAAATCCCTGGTAACAATATGCTCCGAAACAACTCGAAATTCGCCCAAAGCAATTTGGCATGGTCCCCCCGGTGTCATGTCACACTGGGGCCTAGTTTCTCTAAAGATTAAGTCCAATGGGCTCTGAACCAGCTTCTCCTTTTCCTCATCAACCTTAACTCAACCTTCCAGCCAGTTGGCCATTTGGTACGGTAGCTTATAACCGGAGACTTTGCATCTTTGCGATAAGCAAAATTGTATAACCCGAAGTTCTCGTGCAACCCATCTTCTCTAGCTTTTGTCTGATAGTGAAACTCATGTACCCGGCAGAAGCTTTCGGCAAGCGGTTCCGCCCCCTGGCTTTGGAGAGCCCAAATATAGACGCTAAGCCTAACGATGGTGGTAGGAGTCAGCTGATGAAGATAAATCCCAAAGTTCTCCAAAACATCTACAATCATTTCATGCAAGGGAAATCTCAATCCTACTTTAAAGAAGCTTTTAAAAACTACCACCTCATACTTTTCTGGTTTCGAGGTGATTTCCTCTCCACCAAAACGAATCAGCTTCTTTTTGGCTTCAGTGAAATAGCCTAGCTTTAACAACTTTGGCATATCATCCTCGGTAACAGTAGACTTTCCAAACTCCAGGTGGCTGGGCTTAGATGGCAGGGCACTGTATTCTTCTTCAGTTTCACCTTCTTCAATATCAACCTGCTCAGCTTCGGCAGCAGGTGCACCTTCGTCAGAAATGTCCGGCACTACCAGCCCTGACCGTCTCATTACTTCGGAAATCGGAGCAGTTTCAGCGGCTTCGGCTTCTTCTCCGTCATGCGTAACCCTGGCGGTGGAATGCACCCTTGCCATTTGATGATGAATTTCTTACAATTTTTGATGAAGTCGTTAACCTCTTTTGATTTTGCCAAAGCTCCCTTTTGAGACGAAGCAAAAGCAAAAGCGGTGCTTCGGTTGAGTGCAATAAACAAGCTTCGGCTATGGTTAAATTTTTGGCAGCAAAACAGTGCAATAGCAATGAATGCTAATGGTAACTTCACACCTACCCGTCTGTTTATATAGTGCCGCAGGTGGGAAGGTGAATCACCAAGTCTTCCGCACCGGATGAACAGTCGCCCGCACCCACTGAATGGTGGGCCGCAAATCTTGAGAAGATGAATCGCCAAGACGCGTGTGCCCAGCCGCATGGTGGGACCATTTCGCGCTCGGAATATTTTAATCGTTTCTCAGCAACGAGCTCAGGGGAGGTGTTTTTTCGGACCTTCGGCTTTCCAAAACCTAGGATACTTTTTCACGGATCAAGCTCATTACGAAAAACGATCTAGCACCACGAAGGGGCTACTATTGGGGGTATGCTTCATCGCCGAAGATCCTGTAAGAAGAAACACCTTCGGCATATCCTCTCAAAAGCAGCGCCGAAGCTACCATCCATGAAGCTTCGGCACAGTAACATGTCTCAAGACGAAGGATCGTACCGACTTAAAGATGAAATGACTGATTAGTCCATGAGAGCTTGTGTCATAATTGTAATCTTTTGTAAAGGACATGAATGTAATATCTCACAGGCTGCGCCCTGTGCCTATAAATAGATGAACAGTACCCCATACTGTTCACATTGACTTGTATTTGCTCGCGCATTACGCTCAGACTTTTGCCTCCTGTCAAGCCGAAGGTATAAATGTAAATCAATAATGTTCATGTTCATTCATAATGATATAATAGAAAAGTATTAATAATGTCACATGGTCATTTATGTTATTCTTCGTGTTTCATATGCTTCTCCTTTTGTTAATACATATTGTGATGATGAAGGTATGTCCTTCATGACCTTCGTCCAAAGATCATTATATCCTGAGGGAAATAATGCTTCAAAGGATGAAGGGCATTAACTATTAACCTTTTCTGTGTTGCCTTGTTCTTAATACACAGCATTTGAGAACAAGTGATCAACAGATGCTAATCTGGTACCTCTGGAAAAAATGAGGAGCAGCAGAGATCGATGGTAGCAACATCAATAGTGTTTCCTATTCTACCACGGATGACGGTGTAGTGGTGGCAGGTGTCCGTCTTTGTTGTGGCAACGCCGAATCCCAAGATGATGGCTGAAGACTAGGGTGATGCATTTTGGGCCGACGCCTCGAAGGTGATGTAGCCATGGCCAGGCTCCCCGAAGCGAAGACCCTTGCCCCGCACGCACTGAAAGGGTAAACTGTTAGAGATCTCTTTGTCTCCTCCACAGATCTCATTGATGTGGCAGTCTAACATCGATTGGATACACAAGTTACTCTTACTTACCAAGAAGATGAAGACAAGGGTCGACCCTGGACGGATAGGAGGGGCAGCAACAGCTTTGGCTTGGGATGAGCTACCAGATGTTGACTACGTGCGTGGAGGTCAAACTCGAAACTCGACTGCAGTTTAGCGCAAGAATGTCCAGGGCGAGGCGGGCTAGTGGCCAAGCACAGGCGTACAACAGTAAATACTTATTTGTACTAAGGTCATATTTGTTTACTTGTCAGGTTATATAATCCAGCTTATGTATTATATAAACACCTAATGATCTGCTTATAGATTATTATAATCTAGCTATCTAGATTATATAGTCCACTTAATAATCTATGTTGTTTGTCTATTAACTTATTTAAACTAGATTATTTAATCTAATGGGTAAACAAATAGACTCTTACACATACACCTATTTATACGAAAGCGCATAAGCTTGGGCTTGCTTATTTTAACCATCCATTTTACTTCATCTGTGTAGCAATAGAGTTGGTAAATGAAACACTAACCCTAATTCAGAGTTGGAAGTTATATTAATAGACCAAGGTTATTGGACCTGGCCCATTACATAGGATATGACGGTAATTACAAGGGGCTTACACCAAAACCCTAAACGGATACTCTAACACCCCCTCCTCTGTAGTCTCAACTCTATCCTATACAGATGTTGAGACTAGATCGAAAATAGACAAATACACTCAACGGTAGCCTTGGTGAAGATGTCGTCGAACTGCTGTGTGGTGGGGATGCTGAGAACCGGAACGCACAGGCTAGTGACAAGCTCGCAAACGAAGTGCAGATCAATCTCCACGTGCTTCGTGCGCTGATGCTACACAAGATTGGTGGAGAGGTAGACCGTGCTGACGTTGTCGCAGTAGACGAGGGTGGCACGCTGAAGGGGGGCTGTGGAGCACCTATAGGAGCTAGCGGAGCCAGGAGACCTCTGCCACACCATTGGCTACAGCGTGGTACTAGGCCTCTGAGCTGGAGCGAGAGACGACTGGGTGTGGCGGAACCGCCCGAATTATTCCAACTTAAGTGCCTATGTCCCGCCTTAAAGGCTAGACCACACTTAAATAGGAATAAATCGTCAGTACCTCGGATCTAGTTCGACGAGGCCACTTATCCAGGATCGAATACCACTAGCTCACATGAAGGTGAGGCACAGAGAAATACAATAAAACATAATACCACAAATTTAATAAGTATTATTAGTGATTACATTATCGGAGTTTCAGAAATAATAACCATAAATTTTAATGCAGTGGAAATATCTAACGGAGAAAACCGAGTAACATGGCGAAGCCTGGCCACGCTACTCCTTCTGGTCCTCTCCTGCGGAAGCAATAACCCACTCGACCGTCTATCCCGGTGGCAGGGATGGAGGCCAAGTCACACCATCAACCAATCATCCTATGTAGTACCTGCAAAAATTATGCCACAAGCAAGGCTGAGTATACTAATACTCAGCTAGACTTACCCGGTGTGAGGAGTCTACTCCTCTACCTCTAGACATGCAGCTGTTTGGCTGAGGGGTTTCGTTTGCCAAAAGCACTAGCTGAGTCTAAAATCAAGTTTTAGCTTTTCAAGTTTTAGTATGATCCTTTTAACTAGATGTGTACCTAGCTAGTCATACATGGTATCAAACATTTTATCAATCAACATCTTTTACCAGTCACCTCATTTCCACTTATTACTCAATGCAGTACAATGGATCAAGCAGTCTCATTAGCTGCGAGAAGCAGACGATTCAAATCGAGTTTTTATCATTGCAAGGTAAACCTAAACACACGACATGGCGAGGTACTCCGTCCCCACACACATCAAACGTCCCCATCGATTCCCCGTCAGCAGAGAGGGGTTCACCGCCTTGGCGTACAATGCCTCACTGACCCCGACTGCCGTCGTGCAGTGACCGCACTTGTACCCACCATAACCGGAATGGGAGACCACGTCTTAGGTCGCTTGAGGAGGGCAATCTGCTGTCAAGTTCACTCAGGTACTAGGCTTACCTGATTTACCATATTTCTCGGCATGTGCTTAGTACGTTCAAACGCTTGACACAGGTATCAGCACGTTAATCCTTATTCCAATTTCATCTCGTAGACCACGCATCCCCATGGATCCGTGTCCACAGACCAACATCAGTTTGATATGAAAGTGAATACAACCAATTTCCTAACCTCGTGCGAGTGCTAGAAAAACTACTCGACTTCTACCGAGATCCCTAATTAGCAAAGCAGCTACTCGACCTAGCATACTATTATCCATCTCAAGGGAAATCCTGAGGTAATGCAACTAGGGTTTCAAGCAACTCCTACACTTAAGTGCACAATACAAGCCTACAATCATTAAGTGTAGTAAAATAATATATAGAACTGGTTATGCATAAAACCGGGGCTTGCCTTAATTTGACACTTAGTGTTTGCTGGGGTGGGCACTCGCTTGGCGAGCATCCACTGGTTAAGTCCGTTCTTCAGGTCGTCCACCAACGGCATCTTGTGGGTGGCACCACATCACTTGCACGATCAGCATCTCTCGGTCCTAAATGAGATGCAAGATGCATATGTATGAATATAATGAAATAGCACATGATACTTTAAGTACACGCTAGTGAATTAAACACTAAGTAGCGAGACATCACAAATAACCACACACTAGCGTTAGCTAACTACATATCGTCGAGCGCACAACATAAACACCACTAAAAAGACGACAAACATTTTGGACATTTACGCAACACAATACTACATCACAATTTACTAGAGAAAGAAACGTATAAAAACATGACACATATGTTATCTCAAGCTTAGCCATAGTAATTCTATATGAATTTAGTGCTAACCAACCATTTTTAGCCAAAAAGGGTGAACTAACAATTAATTGAGCACATGCAGATTTTTAGGACAGCAGTACAACAGTCACTTGTTTTAATCATAACTTTTCAAAGATTAATCCAAAAATAGCAAGCTAGAACTTTCTGGAAAGCTTAAAAAGTGCTCTACAACATTGGTATTGTCATCACAGCACGATTAAACACTTAGCAAGGTTGAATTGTGCAAACACAGCAGCTCTGTCCAGATGTGGACAGATGCAGACTTGCAACTTCAAAAATTCACAACTGAAGATTCAGACATTCAAATAAATTGATCTTAGACTTTCTGGAAAGCTAATTAAATGTTCTACAAATTATTTATAAACATCCCTGGCTGGTGTAACATGTATCAAGGGTAAAATATACTATGAAGGCTGTGCTCTCCAAAACTGGACAGATTCAGTCTTCACACTTCAAACACATGTAACTTAATCTTCAGACCACCAAAAAGAGTGATCTAAGACTTTTTGAAAAGCTTAGCAAAATTACTACACAACTTTTATAATCACCAAGAAGTAATTCCAGGTTTAACTAAATCAAACATTACAGTTTTCGAAATCTGTTCTGACTGTGGACAGAACACAACAACCAGTCTGTAAAATTCATAACTCTTAAACCGTCAGGCCTATAGTTATGAAATTTTAACACCAGCAAGATAAGAAAAGCACCTACAACTTTCTTATAATGACCATGAACAGATTGTAAAATTAACTTAGGCAAACAATGCAGTTTCTGAAATATGTACAGAATTTGGACAGATTCAGTTACTGAATTTGTAACAAACATAACTTCTAAACGGTCAGACTTATGGCTATCAAATTTTAACACAAGTAAGATAATAGAGTTGTCTACAACCCTCTTGTGACCACCAATAACTTATTTCAACATTAACCTAATCAACCATCACAATTTCTGAAATCTGTTCAGAAATTCGACAGATTCAGGTGCTTGGGCTTGTGAAAAGCACAACTCGTAAACGATCAGGTTTATGGCTGTCAAATTTTAGTACAAGCAAGATAATAAGGTTATTTACAACTCTTCTATATGACCTTTCTACAGAAAACAAAATTTAATTCATCAAACAAACAGCACAACGAAAACAGTGCGTGCAGTCCAAAACAGCGACTAATCATTTTCAGCTCCTATTTACTTCAAGAATTAGTCGTGTTCTAGAGACTTAAATTATTCTAACACTTTACCATATGTTAGAGCTAAATTAATCAAATGAGGGCTAACCAGTCGACTTACAAATTTTGTTCAAGTCGTTTCGAGCCTAAAATTACCATACACAATTAACAATGCGTTCACCACAATAATCAAATTCGGTATACATGTATGTCGAAACGCTTTTCACCCACTAGTTTGCATTTTAACTTAGACACCACATAAGCACTACTAATTTTTACCTGCGACCAGAACCACATGCATTTCGACTACAACAAGCAATTCATCGTGACCACGAACTTAACCCAAAACTATCTAACAAGTCTGCTAACTCATTATTATAGCACTCCGAGGCACAATACGTATATAGCAATCACTTAACGCAATCGACTCTTGCTGAACACGAGTTGGCTAATGACGTGACTATTTTCTAATTACCAACATACACCATATTTTACCATTTTTGGATACTTGCACGACACACAGCTATTGTAATACATCCCACTACATTCAACCCCATCAGTAAAGCACCAAAATATTTCCAAAAATTTCCCGAGACTACGACGACGAGGCATCGATCCGCCATACGACAAAAATCATGACGAAGCCGATAGGTGCTATCAACTAATCGTTTTAAAATATTAGACTTACTTCTCGCTTTGCCACTACAACACCCTTTAGTCACATGACCATCGGGAGCATCCTTCACACGATTATACGACAACAATCTAAACGTTGTGTTACGCCAGACATACATCTTTCTTCGTTGTGAGTATAACCATATTACGGCATATACCCGCACACCTCAATCAATTATCTTACGCCACCATCACCATAATACACCACGGCACACGCGCACATACGTGTCCCCATATTACGCACAAGACATCAACCGCACAAGTGCCTTTAACAGGATTAATCATACTCCTCATTCGCCTCGACTATCCCAATCATCGATCACATGCATAAAACAATACACTTTTCACGTAGACACCTATCGATGCATTCTCCAACACATAATCCGCATTTTAAAAATTTATTTTCACAGCAAACCACACATCAAATAACCTCTTGTTCTCCAATCGCAAACGCGATCCTACCAATGCGCATAACCGAAACATTTTACACATCCATTCAAAATAATTAATCGAGTCGCTCGAGAGCGACATGCATCGGCTCACCATAAACAAACCCAATCGACGTTTGTAAGAACGATGGTGATTCCGATTTGTGCATAGCTCCGCACATCGACGAGCGTTGAGCGACTTGCCTTCTCCTCGCAAAACACGGGGTTCTCTCCTCCACAAAAATAAAACAAAGCAACACACATACATAATTAATCATAGGAAAATAATGTCGATGCGGAATCGAACAAGGAGCGCCGTGGTCTCACCGGGGTGAACTACGACGACGATGGGGCTGCGCAAAAATAGCAAACCACCGGCGGGCATCACGGCGTGCTGCTCACTGCGCAACAAAACAGCAAGCCGGCTGCGCACGGAGCCATCGGGGCTACTGCACATTTCGTCGAGCACCCTGTGCACATCGGAAAGGAGCAAGGGAAGGGGCTGCAGCAGCGAAGGGGTGAGCTCGGCCATGGAGATGTGGTTGAGGCGAACAGCGGCTAGGGCGTCCCGCAGCGAGCTCGCGCGGCCAAAGCTGAGCAGCGAGAACACCTGGACACGGTGGGGGCTTGCTGTTTTGGTGGGAAGGATAGGACGGAGCAGGGCCATGTGCTGCGGCCGCGCGCAGGGAAATAGCAGGTTCGGCAGAGCTTGAGTAGAGCGCTCATGAGGAGCACGGCCGCCGAAAGGAAGGATCCCGGCGCCATGGGGAAGAAGGCCGTGGAGAGGGAGGAGGGCAGGGCGTCGGCAAGGGGCTTCAACAGGGGAGCGCCATGGGAGGATCTCGCGCCATGGAAGGAAAACGACGCTGGTTGTGCTCCCTGCTGGGCGCCATGGAAAAGGGGAGCAGAGGAGGTCGGCAGCCATGGGAGTGCCGAGGTTCCCTGCGCTTGAGGGGTTTCCTACACACAAGAAGAGAGGGAGGGTGGTGCCATGGCTACCACAGAGGGCGTCGGCCAAGGGACTGCTCCCTGCTCTTAACGCCATGCAGAAGAGGGGGCGTTGGGCAGAGGAAGAAGAAGGGCTTGGGCGCCATGGCTGAGGAACTTCAGCACGCAGAGGAAGGAGGGGCAGAGAGCACGCAGGGTGGTGGAGGCTCACGCCATGGAAGGGGCTCGGCGGCCATGGAGCTTCTGCGCTGGCTGCTGCGTGAGGGAGAGGAAGGCAGGGAAAAGGAAGTGGCGGCTAGGAAAAATGGAGGGGTGGGAGTGCAAAAATGCCAAATGCAAGGGGAGAGGGATCCTATTTATAGACATGGGCTAGGGTTAGGGTTTCTTAGTGGGCCTAATGGGCTAGAATGGGCTTGGCCCAAAACATGTAATCGGGTCGCGCTAATTTATTTTTTGGAATAAAAATGTTGCTGTGGATTTCGTCTGTACGCAAAACAGAGTGAACTAAAGTTCGAACGAACGGACGAACAGACGATTGAGCGGTTAATTCGGCCGAGAGTCTAATTTGATTTCGCTCGAAAATAATTCCCCACGCGTGATTCGAAAATAAATCATCCTGATATTTGATCGGCTTTGGATTTTTAGTCGGAGAAGGCGAATCGTGATATTTTAAAGTCGTTGTCGATACGGGGTTTTGAATTCGGTTCAGACATGAGATATTTGGCCGAGTCAGATAAAGTTGATTAGAGGACGACATATTGAGCATTCCGTTTGAGAGGATGGACTCAGATTAAAATAGTCGGACATCGATCGAAGTTCGGAATTAGATTCGGGCTCAGATCAGATAACAGTCGTCGAGAGTTTGAATTAAAGAGCTTCAGATGAGATTTATAATTCGAGAATGATCTTCGAGTTTGCACTCGTGCCGAGAAATAAAAGTTTTAACAGGCTCCAAATTTGGCCTTCTGGAGATCGAGTAAAATCCTGAAATTGGTGAAACCTTCACAAGTAACTTGATAAATGGAGATAAACGTGGTCGAGAAATAGAAAATTTCACTGAGCGTCCGAGATTAGGATAAATCTCCCGACATAACGCGAAATAGACACCTAGGGTGTCACAGCCTTCCCCCTTAAAAGAATCTCGTCCCGAGATTCGAATGAGGATCTTCAAGGGTGGAGAAGCATGTACTCCCAGGCTGGAGATAGCATGGAAATTTATGAGATGTGATCTGACAAGATACTGAAGATAGATTTGGGTAGAATATCGCTGCATGTTGAGACAAAATGCAGCGACCACTCTGAGAGAATGTACCCAAAAGATAGCATATCAGTATAGTCTCGTAATGGATCACAACTATTAACCACGATACCAGCGCGTGCGAGCAACTCAACCATGTGTGCACCATAGTAGGCTCTCGGTCTCGTCGCGGCACCATCAGTCGTTAGTCATAACACCATTACCAAACGTAACCAATGAGAATTTCACATAGCACAAATAGATGGAGCCCATGAGAGTATGGCTCAGAAAATAAGAATGTGACCGGAGTTGAAGCAAGGATTATTGACAAAAGAGCATCACATGAGAATTTTCTTCAACTCAGAGAACTATTTTTTGATCACCATGGGGATTATTAGCCAAAGATTGATACGATATTCAATATGAGGAGGAACCAACCATGAGATCGAGACTGATAAGCTTTTAGATACGTGAGAGATCCAAAGATAACAGCAACATCCATTAATCCACATGGATATGCCGTTTAGAGATAAGTTGATAAAACAAGCGTCATGATCCTCGGAGAAGGGGGTATGAGAATGACCAGAAATGAGAGATTTAGGCAGATCAACATCCGATACTTGAGAACAGGTTATAGCAGATAACCAGATAACGGGGCAAAATCATTAAGGGATCCAGAGATTCGGATGATAAAGCCACAACATGATTCACAAGGAAAGAGATCACCAGATCCATGCGAAAGGAGAGGTAGGCAACAAGATCAGTTGGATGATCAACAGGAATGTTATGAAGTTTTAGGGGCAAGGATTTATGGGAAGAAACATGGCCTTGATAGGGTTTGCGCAACTAGACACCAAAAAAAAAATTTTTTACACTACAAGTGCACAAGGAGATTTGGGTCGGTCTAGCGATCAAGTTGTGGGGGTCTATAAGTTGTGCATGTGTAATTTCAAGGGTAAACCACTCAAGGGCTAGAAAATACCAACACACGCATGAAATTTTTTTTAGAGGTTTCACTTGGTAACTCACGGTTGTTTGGAGGGGGTCTTTCTATGAACAGAACAAGCAACAAAATGTTTTGCAAAAATGGTTGAACAATTACAATACTACCTAGATAGCAGACAAGGGAAACACATAGCACGACCTAACAAGACTTACCCATCTGACACGAGGTAAGGCATTTCTAACATAGCAGTACATCACATTATTCACAAGTTTTTATTATTGGAATAAAGGTGAGAGAAGCATGTTGATGCGCAAGAGACAATTATAATGCGACAATCATGATGCATGCTCATTCTAGTCGTCTTCTCAGACCTAACTAATTTTCGGGTGCTTCTACAGCATCCCTACTAATAGTAGTAGTAATAGCCTTTATGGCCTATATAAATAGCCACCTAGCTACCCATCTATTTCCTAAGGCTTCACGTCCTAGGTCTATCCTTATCGTCCTGACATCTATCCAACATTGGTTTCTAGCAAGTTTTACTTTAGAAAAGGTTGGTAATCATGACTTATTGACTTCTCTGTACTGGTATTCGCTTCGATACCAGCTGTGGTGGAACCGCCCGAATTATTCCAACTTAAGTGCCTAAGTCCCGCCTTAAAGGCTAGACCACACTTAAATAGGAATAAATCGTCAGTCCCTCGGATCTAGTCCGACGAGGCCACTTATCCAGGATCGAATACCACTAGGTCACACGAAGGTGAGGCATAGAGAAATACAATAAAACATAATACCACAAATTTAATAAGTATCATTAGTGATTACATTATCGGAGTTTCAGAAATAATAACCATAAATTTTAATTCAATGGAAATATCTAATGGAGAAAACCGAGTAACATGGCAAAGCCTGGCCACGCTACTCCTTCTGGTCCTCTCCTGCGGAAGCAACAACCCACTCGACCGTCTATCCTGGTGGCAGGGATGGAGGCCAAGTCACACCATCAACCAATCATCCTAAGTTGTACCTGCAAAAATTATGCCACAAGAAAGGCTGAGTATACTAATACTCAGCTAGACTTACCCGGTGTGAGGAGTCTACTCCTCTACCTCTAGACATGCAGCTGTTTGGCTTGAGGGGTTTCGTTTGCCAAAAGCACTAGCTGAGTCTAAAATCAATTTTTAGCTTTTCAAGTTTTAGTATGATCCTTTTAACTAGATGTGTACCTAGCTAGTCATACATGGTATCAAACATTTTATCAATCAACATCTTTTACCAGTCACCTCATTTCCACTTATTACTCAATGCAGTACAATGGATCAAGCAGTCTCATTAGCTGCGAGAAGCAGACGATTCGAATCGAGTTTTTATCCTTGCAAGGTAAACCTAAACACACGACGTGGTGAGGCACTCCGTCCCCACACGCATCAACCGTCCCCATCGATTCCCCGTCAGCAGAGAGGGGCTCACCGCCTTGGCGTACAATGCCTCACTGACCTCGACTGCCGTCGTGCAGTGACCGCACTTGTACCCACCATAACCGGAATGGGAGACCACGTCTTAGGTCGCATGAGGAAACAATCTGCTGCCAAGTTCAGTCAGGTACTAGGCTTACCGATTTACTATATTTCTCGGCATGTGCTTAGTACGTTCAAACGCTTGACACAGGTATCCGCACGTTAATCCTTATTCCAATTTCATCTCGTAGACCACGCATCCCCATGGATCCGTGTCCACAGACCAACATCAGTATGATATGAAAGTGGATACAACCAATTTCCTGACCTCGCGCGAGTGCTAGAAAAACCACTCGACTTCTACTGAGATCCCTAATTAGCAAAGCAGCTACTCGACCTAGCATACTAGTATCCATCTCAAGGGAAATCCTAGGGTAATGCAACTAGGGTTTCAGGCAACTCCTACACTTAAGTGCACAATACAAGCCTACAATCATTAAGAGCAGTAAAATAATATATAGAACTGGTTATGCATAAAACCGGGGCTTCCCTTAATTTGACACTTAGTGTTTGCTGGGGTGGGCACTCGCTTGGCGAGCATCCACTAGTTAAGTCTGTTCTTCAGGTCGTCCACCAACGGCATCTTGTGGGTGGCACCACATCACTTGCACGATCAGCATCTCTCGGTCCTGAATGAGATGCAAGATGCATATGTATGAATATAATAAAATAGCACATGATACTTTAAGTACACGCTAGTGAATTAAACACTAAGTAGCGAGACATCACAAATAACCACACACACTAGCGTTAGCTAACTACATATCGTCGAGCGCACAACATTAACACCACTAAAAAGACAACAAACATTTTGGACATTTATGCAACACAATACTACATCACAATTTACTAGAGAAAGAAACGTATAAAAACATGACACATATGTTATCTCAAGCTTAGCCATAGTAATTCTATATGAATTTAGTGCTAACCAACCATTTTTAGCCAAAAAGGGTGAACTAACAATTAATTGAGCACATGCAGATTTTTAGGACAGCAGTACAACAGACACTTGTTTTAATCATAACTTTTCAAAGATTAATCCAAAAATAGCAAGCTAGGACTTTCTGGAAAGCTTAAAAAGTGCTCTACAACATTGGTATTGTCATCACAGCACGATTAAACACTTAGCAAGGTCGAATTGTGCAAACACAGCAGCTCTGTCCAGATTTGGACAGATGCAGACTTGCAACTTCAAAAATTCACAACTGAAGATTCAGACATCCAAATAAATTGATCTTAGACTTTATGGAAAGCTAATTAATTGTTATACAAATTATTTATAAACATTCTTGGTTGGTTTAACACGTATCAAGGGTAAAATATACTATGAAGGCTGTGCTGTCCAAAACTGGACAGATTCAGTCTTCACACTTCAAACACATGTAACTTAATCTTCAGACCACCAAAAAGAGTGATCTAAGACTTTTTGAAAAGCTTAGCAAAAGTACTACACAACTTTTATAATCACCAAGAAGTGATTCCAGGTTTAACTAAATCAAACATTACAGTTTTCGAAATCTGTTCTGACGGTGGACAGAACACAACAAGCCAGTCTGTAAAATTCATAACTCTTAAACCGTCAGGCCTATAGTTATGAAATTTTAACACAAGCAAGATAAGAAAAGCAGCTACAACTTTCTTATAATGACCATGAACAGATTGTAAAATTAACTTAGGCAAACAATGCAGTTTCTGAAATCTGTACAGAATTTGGACAGATTCAGTTACTGAATTTGTAACAAACATAACTCCTAAACGGTCAGATTTATGGCTATCAAATTTTAACACAAGTAAGATAATAGAGTTGTCTACAACCTTCTTGTGACCACCAATAACTTATTTCAACATTAACCTAATCAACCATCACAATTTCTGAAATCTGTTCAGAAATTCGACAGATTCAGGTGCTGGGCTTGTGAAAAGCACAACTCCTAAACGATCAGGTTTATGGCTGTCAAATTTTAGTACAAGCAAGATAATAAGGTTATTTACAACTCTTCTATATAACCTTTCTATAGAAAACAAAATTTTATTCATCAAACAAACAGCACAACGAAAATAGTGCGTGCAGTCCAAAACAGCGACTAATCATTTTCAGCTCCTATTTACTTAAAGAATCAGTCGTGTTCTAGAGACTTGAATTATTCTAACACTTTACCATTTGTTAGAGCTAAATTAATCAAATGAGGGCTAACCAGTCGACTTACAAATTTTGTTCAAGTCGTTTCGTGCCTAAAATTGCCATACACAATTAACAATGCGTTCACCACAATAATCAAATTCGGTATACATGTATGTCGAAACGCTTTTCACCGACTAGTTTGCATTTTAACTTAGACACCACATGAGCACTACTAATTTTTACCCGCGACCAGAACCACACGCATTTCGACTACAACAAGCAATTCATCGTGACCACGAACTTAACCCAAAACTATCTAACAAGTCTGCTAACTCATTATTATAGCACTCCGAGACACAATACGTATATAGCAATCACTTAACGCAATCGACTCCTGCTGAACACGAGTTGGCTAATGACGTGACTATTTTCTAATTACCAACATACACCATATTTTACCATTTTTGGATACTTGCACGACACACAGCTATTGTAATACATCCCAGCACATTCAACCCCATCAGTAAAGCACCAGAACATTTCTGAAAATTCCCCAAGACTATGACGACGAGGCATCGATCCGCCATACGACAAAAATCATGACAAAGCCGATAGGTGCTATCAACTAATCGTTTTAAAATATTAGACTTACTTCTCGCTTTGCCACTACAACACCCTTTAGTCACATGACCATCGGGAGCATTCTTCACACGGTTATACGACAACAATCTAAACGTTGTGTTACGCCAGACATACATCTTTCTTCGTTGTGAGTATAACCATATTACGGCATATACCCGCACACCTCAATCAATTATCTTACGCCACCATCACCATAATACACCATGGCACACGCGCACATACGTGTCCCCATATTACGCACAAGACATCAACCGCACAAGTGCCTTTAACAGGATTAATCATACTCCTCATTCGCCTCGACTATCCCAATCATCGATCACATGCATAAAACAATACACTTTTCACGTAGACACCTATCGATGCATTCTCCAACACATAATCCGCATTTTAAAAATTTATTTTCACAGCAAACCACACATCAAATAACCTCTTGTTCTCCAATCGCAAACGCGATCCTACCAATGCGCATAACCGAAACATTTTACACACATCCATTCAAAATAATTAATCGAGTCGATCGAGAGCGACATGCATCGGCTCACCATAAACAAACCCAATCGTACGTTTGTAAGAACGATGGCGATTCTGATTTGTGCATAGCTCCGCACATCGACGAGTGTTGAGCGGCTTGCCTTCTCCTCGCAAAACACGGGGTTCTCTCCTCCACAAAAATAAAACAAAGCAACACACATACATAATTAATCATAGGAAAATAATGTCGATGCGGAATCGAACAAGGAGCGTCGCGGTCTCACCGGGGTGAACGACGACGACGATGGGGCTGCGCAAAAATAGCAAACCACCGGCGGGCATCACGGCGTGCTGCTCACTGCGCAACAAAACAGCAAGCCGGCAGCGCACGGAGCCATCGGGGCTGCTGCACATTTCGTCGAGCACCCTGCGCACATCGAAAAGGAGCAAGGGAAGGGGCTGCAGCAGCGAAGGGGTGAGCTCGGCCATGGAGATGTGGTTGAGGCGAACAGCGGCTAGGGCGTCCCGCAGCGATCTTGCGCGGCCAAAGCTTAGCAGCGAGAACACCTGGACACGGTGGGGGCTTGCTGTTTTGGTGGGAAGGATAGGAGGAGCAGGGCCATGTGCCGCGGCCGCGCGCAGGGAAATAGCAGGTTCGGCAGAGCTTGAGCAGAGCGCTCATGAGGAGCACGACCACCGGAAGGAAGGATCCCGGTGCCATGGGGAAGAAGGCCGTGGAGAGGGAGGAGGGCAGGGCGTCGGCAAGGGGCTTCAACAGGGGAGCGCCATGGGAGGATCTCGCGCCATGGAAGGAAAACGACGCTGGTTGTGCTCCCGGCTGGGCGCCATGGAAAAGGGGAGCAGAGGAGGTCGGCAGCCATGGGAGTGCCGAGGTTCCCTGCGCTTGAGGGGTTTCCTACGCACAAGCAGAGAGGGAGGGAGGTGCCATGGCTTCCACAAAGGGCGTCGGCCAAGGGACTGCTCCCTGTTCTTAACGCCATGGAGAAGAGGGGGCGTTGGGCAGAGGAAGAAGAAGGGCTTGGGCGCCATGGCCTGAGGAACTTCAGCACGCAGAGGAAGGAGGGGCAGAGAGCACGCAGGGTGGTGGAGGCTCATGCCATGGAAGGGGCTCGGCGGCCATGGAGCTTCTGCGCTGGCTGCTGCGTGAGGGAGAGGAAGGCAGGGAAAAGGAAGTGGCGGCTAGGAAAAATGGAGGGGTGGGAGTGCAAAAATGCCAAATGCAAGGGGAGAGGGATCCTATTTATAGACATGGGCTAGGGTTAGGTTTTCTTAGTGGGCCTAATGGGCTAGAATGGGCTTGGCCCAAAACACGTAATCGGGCCGCGCTAATTTATTTTCCGGAATAAAAATGTTCCTATGGATTTCGTCTGTACACAAAACAGAGTGAACTAAAGTTCGGACGAACGGACGAACGGACGATTGAGCGGTTAATTCGGCCGAGAGTCTAATTTGATTTTGCTCGAAAATAATTCCCCACGCGTGATTCGAAAATAAATCATCCTGAGATTTGATCGGCTTTGGATTTTTAGTCGGAGAAGGCGAATCGTGATATTTTAAAGTCGTTGTCGATACGGGGTTTTGAATTCGGTTTGGACATGAGATATTTGGCCGAGTCAGATAAAGTTGATTAGAGGACGACATATTGAGCATTCCGTTTGAGAGGACAGGACTCGGATTAAAATAGTCGGACATCGATCGAAGTTCGGAATTAGATTCGGGCTCAGATCAGATAACAGTCGTCGAGAGTTTGATTTAAAGAGCTTCAGATGAGATTTATAATTCGAGAATGATCTTCGAGTTTGCACTCGTGCCGAGAAATAAAATTTTTAACAGGCTCCAAATTTGGCCTTCTGGAGATCGAGTAAAATCCGAAATTGGTGAAACCTTCACAAGTAACTTGATAAATGGAGATAAACGTGATCGAGAAATAGAAAATTTCACTGAGCGTCCGAGATTAGGATAAATCTCCCGACTATAACGCGAAATAGACACCTAGGGGTGTCACAACGGGCTGCCGCTTGGCAGCCTAGGAGATGAGGTTCGCACCCAAGAACATGGCTAGCCGGAAGTGCATCAGCACGTGTCGGGACAACCAACCCAGTTAGCGTCGATGTAGACCACAAGCTCTGACATCGGGGAGGGTTAGGCCTTAGTCGAGGGAGTCACGGAGGTAGCGCAGGATCCACTTAAGAGCGGTGAGAAGGGCTCCAGTGGGGTGTGCATGTAGAGCCTAGAGATGGTCAGGTAATGGAGGGCACCAGTCAAGCTCCTGTAGGACTTCACATCGACTACCGAGGGCCTATCATCCTCAAAGAGCTTCACCTGAGTGCCGACATGCATGGAGCAGGGCATATAGTAGGACATGCCAACCTGTTTTAGGATGTCGATGGCGTACTAGCGTTGGAGGAAGAGACCTTGAGGCTGTCGCTTGGCATTGATGCCGGGGAAGTGGTTAAGAGGCCCCAAGTCCTTCATCATGAACTCCTACTGAAGGGCGCCGATTGTGTGCTATAGAAGGTCGATGGTGGATGCCATGAGCACAATGTCGTCGACATAGAGCAAGAGGTAGATAGTGTCGTCGCCATGGCGCTAGATGAATAGAGACGTGCCCTACTTGGCCTCAATGAAGCCGATGGAGGCCAAGTAAGAGGCAAAGCGACTGTAACAAGCCCGCGGCGCCTGCTTGAGGCTGTATAGGGAGTGGTTTAGCGAGCAGACCAAATCCGGACGAGTGGAGTCGACAAAGCCGGTGGGCTAGCTGTAGTGGATAGTCTCTGTCACAATGTCGTGGAGGAAGGCATTTGTCACACACGGTTTTGGGGCAAAACCAAATGCATAGCATATGTGTGCCAGGATCCATTTTCCACACATATGTTGATGTCACAAGTGTAATATATCAGAAGACAATGCAATAAAGGGGTAAAAAGAATATAATAACATTATTACATCATCCAAAGATAAAAGTGTTAAATAGTGTCATCATCAAAGTACAACAGAACTAATATGGGCAATCTCCCAAAGGAAGATGACCGGAGCGTCGCTAGACTCAATACTCGTCAACATCTTCGTCAAAGTCTTCCTCATCAGCTTCTGATAAAAATTTAGCAAGGGGTGAGCTCACTTATGGTGGGGGCTCAGCAAGTGGGAGGAGTTATGCAAGGTTAACAAGGTAGGCTATGGTTAAGCGGTAAGCACTTTAGTTGGTCAATATTTTATTAACAACGCCTAACTTACTAATTGTAAGTCTATCCCAAAATATCCCAATTAATCATAAGCATATGACTATATCAAAAGCACTTAAGTGAAACCACTTAAGCAACCCATTTATAAATCATCGGATTACGATTTACTCTCCATCTTTAAGTTTAATTAACATGTGAGGGTCCAAGTTGCTCTTAACCGTAAGCACGACTGACATTTCAGTTTTACACTCTATAGAGGTGGTATAACTTTACCCACAAGCCATGTATCCCCTCTAGCCTGGGTTGTACGGACCCTTAAACACTACCGAGGTGAATGGCTAGGGATCCATTATGAGGTTTTGACAAAATGCACTTAGTACGAAACAACCTGCTAAGTTTCTAAGTCGGTGTGGAGGCCCTATGGGCAAGGCAGCTTAGCCAAGACTACGTCCCCATGCTAACATGAGCTGCCACCATCAACCGCTCCCTCTCTTGCCCATATTTCAGGAAAGGTTGCTAAGTACTAAGCAAATTAAGCTAGTTACCAAAGCCAGAGCCATAATAGCACTAGTGGTTACACTGTTATCTTAGGTGGTCACTCCATGTTCCGTTTAATAAAATCTGATCTTATTTAATCATTAGGATTAAAACAACAGTATACATTTACTTTCCAAAACAATAATATCTCCAAAGAGTGACATCATAGTGATAAAATTGAGCAATAGCATAAATACTAAGCATGGCTTAAATCCTAGGTTAAACAAGGAATATGTTTGGTATTTCTAAGTAGTCCTATTTAGGCAAACCCATCAAATTATGCAAAAATTCAAAAGTAAACATTATTATATGTAGTATTTGGGTACGAACAGAAATGCAGAGGGAGAATCCACTTGCCTTGTTCAAAAGTGTTTTTCGGGTCATCTTCAAACGTATTTGGGTCCTTTACCACGAAATCAACTTCTACTAGCATCGCACAACACACATACAAGAGAAAACATTTCACCGATAAATAAACATACACCATCACACAGATGAAGCATACATCATATAATAAAACATACATTTAAACAAATCATATTTATAAAAGAAAGAAGACACCTAATCATAAACTTGGTTCGTGACTATAATATAAATCTAACCATATCAACGATCTTTTTATTGGTCATGTCATAGAATACTATTTATTTTTCTCTATTATTTCTCTAGATAAGATTATAGGACAATTTTAGATGTGGAAATGAATACGATATAAATTTATTAAAATAACATAGATGTAGCCTTAAACCAAACTCTATGGAATTGGATTAATTACTAATTAATTATTTCTACCGTAAAACATAGGTCACATTTTAGTTTTCTTTCTAAAAGGAAATGATTGTTGGAACTTGCTCACTGGCGCAAGTTGATCCAACGGGGAGGTGTGGTAACGAAAATAGGGTTTCTGCGCGTGATGGCTATAGCTCTGTCAATCTAGGCTCTCAAGGGCACTGTGCGGGGGTATTTATAGGTGTCCGGGTGCCCAGCGTCCCGTGCTAAGGACGCATGTGCCCTCAGACACCTAGGTTATCCCCGGAATATTCCCATAAAGTGGGGTTACAGACCGTAATTACAGGGAGGCCTTTACAAACTAGACCCGTAACGCGCAACGGCCACGCAGGGCCCGTTACAATGGGCCGGATCACACGTGGGCCTCCATTCTGGACGAGGTCGCAGGATGAGACGACCTCGTCACAGGTCTTCGTCCGGCAGCGTGTGAGGCGAAGGGTAAGTCTGCCCGCTGTCTTGTCACCGTTGGTGCAGCGAGTATGGCGAAGGCCTCGAGCGAAGGGTGGCGTCTTCGCCTTCGCCCCAACATTTGCCCTTCGAGGGACCAGTTCGACTAAGTCACCTGGTGCCGAAGACGTCGCTAGATGGCGGAGACGCTGCCCTCGCTCGAAATGGTTCCGTGGGGGTTTTTGACATGACCGTTGATTGACGCCGAACTGTTGGATTGCGGGTTTCCCGAAGCGCCGCGCTCTGTGTATAAAAGGGGACGGGGGGCGGCGCCTTTTGAAATTTATCTTTCCGCGCTCCGCGAAAACCCTAACCGCCTTCTTCAAACCTCTTGCTGCTCGTCTGCCCTCCTTGCTCTTGTTCGCCGGAGATCTGGCCCGTGTGAAGCAGACCGCCCGCCTGCCGCCGACGGTACGTAGCGATGCCGACCTCTTCTTCTTCTGCTGCCGCTACGCCGCCGGCCGACGCGTCGTCTGAGGAGACGTTGAGCGCTGTGGCGGCGGAGGAGTTGCGCGACGGCGACACGGTGAATTTCGGTGTGTCGCGGATGTCCTCGGTCCGCGTGCAAGATATGCAGCGGCTTGGTTACTTTGGCGGCGGAGTCGCTCGTGTCCCGGGGACGGAGGAGGTCCCCAAGCCAGAAGGCGAGTTGGTTGTCTTTGAGGTGTTCTTCGCCGCTGGTCTTCGCTTGCCAGCGCACCGATTTGTGGGAGAAGTCCTCCGCAGATTTAACGTCCAGGTCCATCAGCTGACTCCGAATGTCGTGGTGGCTCTGTCGAAATATGTCTGGGCGACGACTTCGTACGGTGGACAGCCATCGATCGAAGTCTTCGCGAAGTACTATTGCCTGCACTGGCAGAAAAGGATGATTGGAAATAAGGTTGCTTAGTTTGGGTCCTGTACATTTACGCCGAAGACCGGCAAGACCTCGATGGAGGTGGTTGAGTTGGTTCCTTGCGCCCGCAATAAATGGGGCAACTGGCATGAGTTTTGGTTCTACGTTGCAGAGGGCACAGTCGAGGACCATCCGGGGCTCCCCGTGGCCGAGATGTGCTCGTATTATCACTCAGCATACCCGTAGTTTGAAGTGGCGAAGGATGATGCAGACGAAGGGGTCCTTCGGTGCGCGGCCGGCCTGAGCAGCGAGCGCGATTTGGTTGAGGAGTTTGTAGCATATGGGGTGTGGCCTTTGGCGCATGGCTGGGCGCTGGGCGAAGTATGCCCTCGCCAGATGCCTTCCCGTGGTGGGATGCTGGTGTGAAGTCCCGCCTTCGCACTAGGATTTGCGTGGTCGCGATCCGGCCGCCGTTGTGCGTGAGGCAGAGGATGGGGCGGTGCGGATTGTTGGTCGGTACGTGCCGAAGACAGAGGGCCAGCGCAGCTGGGACATACGCGGGTCTAATGACCGCTTGAACAGGGTCCTTCGAATTGAACCGCCTGCCGTATGGCGGTTATCCCGGGCAAGACGATGTGGATCGTCACGGGAAGAACCCGGTGGCGGAGACTGGAGACGACCCCGCGCCGGCGGCCGCCCCATCCTCTAAGAAGAGGAAACTAGGTATTGCTGTGGGAGGACTGGGGGTTTCCTATGGTTTTGCTAGGGAATTGATGAGGACATGCGCGGCCCCAGGGGGAAGGATGTCTTCGCCCGAGCTCCGGGAGTCTTCGGCGTGGATGCTAAGGGTTACCGGGGGTTGGTGGCCTAAGAACGTTCCTGTCCCCTGTGCGGCCGGCGAAGACTTTTTTACATCTCGCGTGATTCGTGAATTGAGAGTGTTTCCTTATGGCCGGAATATTGCTACTGTTGTGTCGGCAGTGATGGACAAGGATCGTCAGGGAGCTGTGCAGAAGCACCAGGCAGTCATCAGGCTGCCTGAGGCTAGGCCGAAGAGGTCGCGGGGGGCGACGAAAACTGCTGCCCCCGGCGGCAGCCAGCCGACGCTGGCGGCGAAGTCAGCCGCCCATGGGTCCAGCAAGGTGCCGGAGGCCATGAAGGCGGCCGGTGCTGGCGGAGCCAAGACGGCCCCGTCCGGAGCTGTGAAGGCCCGAGACTTGCCTCCGCCGGGCAAGCGCGTTGCCGACTTCGCCACCGATATTAGCGTGGAGGATTATCTTGTTGGTGAGTCGTTAGCCGTGTTTTTTTTAACTGTTGATACGTCGCAGGGTCGGGCGAGGAGCAACTTGTTGTTGTTCCGCCTGTGGTCGCGACCGCGGCGGCTGCCGTGGTGCCTAGGGCGAAGGGTAGTGCTCTTAGTGCCGGTGGCGAGATGCCGGCACTTACCGCTGTCAGGGACGAGGTGGGCGCTGTGTCCCGCCGGCTGACGGAGGCATTAAGTCAGGTAAGTTGTGTTAGACTTCGGTTTTTACCAGCTTCGTTGGGGTTGTGGTCTTATGCGTGTCTTGTAGGCGGCTGACTTCGCAGACCGCGTGGCGTCGGGGGCCCTTACGGACAGTTGTGTCTGCCGAAGTCGAGAGACTTCGGGCGCAACATGCCGACGCCGACTAGGAAAAGTCGGCCGCCGACAGCAAGTGCCGCAAGTTGGCGGATAAGGTGGCCACGCTGGAGGGTGAGAGGGCTGACCTCCGGCGCCAATTGGCGGAGGAGAGAAGGGAGGCTAATGAGGCCCTCGCCAAGGCGCAGTCTGCGCAGGCGGAGGCCAATTTGGCCCGGGCGGAGGGTAGCCTTGCCAGACAGCGCGCCGAGGAGTTGGAGGAGCGGTTCAACGCTCTGCAGACCCATGTGGAGAGGTCCGAGGCTTCGACGCGCTCGGAGGCTGAGCGGACGCGCAAACAGCATATGGACGCATACCACGAGCTGGGCGCGTGGACCGCTGACTTCGAAGTGCCAGACCAAGAGCCCGGCCTTCGCTGCCTCGAGTGGCTACAGGAGGAGTTGCTGGCGCTCCCCACCATTGTAGAGGGGTTTATGTCCTATGCCTCCCTGGTCACCTGCGAAGGGGCGATGAACGCGTTGTCCCGCGAGGGGTGCCGGCACTATGAGGTCTTCGACCAAGCTGATGAGGATTTCGACCGTGATATTTACAAGGTTGAAGACCCTGTGGTGAAGGAATCAGCGGGAGCCCTCTTCGACCGGATGTGGGGTCCTCACGATCGGGAGGTGGTTAGGGAGCGGTCCGAGACGGCGAGGGGTCAGGTAATGTCTGACTTTTGTTTGTTGTTGTTGAATGTGGGTTATATGTGGGTTTGCTGAATCTGTGTGTTGTGTCTTAGGCGGCGCGTAACGAGAAGGTGGAGGAACTTCGGGGCTTTGAACGGCGCGCAGCCTGACCCGGAGTCGAACCCGGTGGTGGCTGTGCCCGAGGTCGCCCCGGCGCCGCCCCCAGAGACCGTCGGAGGTGCCCCTGATGCCCCCGCAGCCACTGCGGCCGGCGGTGGTACGCCGCCAACCGCTGCGCCGAGGGCTGAGGATCCTGCGAAGATGGCGGCGGAGGCGGCAGTGGAGGATCCGACGACGGTTGGGTCTTCGTAGGTGGCATAGTGGGTGTGGGTAGTTAGGGAGTTTTGCATATGTTTCTGAACCTTGGTTGCTGCGCAGGTTCAAGATTTTGGGCCTGCGCACGCAGCCGCTACTGCTAATGTTTTGGCGGCTACGACCGTGGATGATGGGAATGAATCGGATGAATCTGCGTCTAAGCTTTCTGATTTTGATGATTCTGGGAGTTCGGTTTGGTGGACTGAAGAGTCGTCGGGCGAGGACTTGGATTACTTTGCGGCCTTGGATATGGCAGCGGCGGAGGCTTCGCCGCGTGTTGTGGATGCTGAGGTTGTGCCTGGTCCATGTGCGGGGCGTAGGCAGGCGAAGGGCGGTTGCGAAGCGTAGAGTGAGTGAGGCGGATGGCGGTCGGCTTCGTGTGAACAGGGCTGGCAGGTAGGAACTGTTGTCCTTACCGGCCGCTGTGAGTGTAGGTGAGGGGGAGCTGTGAAGTCTTTTTGCGGGTGAAGAGCTGAGGATAATGCTATTTAACTATAGGGAGATGGGAATTATTCCGAAGGTTGAACCGATGTAAAGTGTGATGCCCTCGCTTGTTCATATGTAATGGCTTGTATGATGAGGTTGCTTGCCTTCGCACATTCGGCTATGCCCACGAAGGTGTTACGTACTTGGTCTGGTGTATTTGTTATGTTGGTCTGGTGCGCATGTAGTCGGTCTTTGCGCGGACAGTTTGGTGTAGTCTTTTCCGCACATTGTTGTGCTTAGTCCGGCTGCACCCTTAGGTGACTGTTGCACGAATAGTCGTCGCGGAAGACTTCGATTTTTCGCACTTGTTGTGCTAGTCCGGCTGCACCCTTAGTCGACTTCTGCGCGGATAGTCTTCGCGGAAGACTTCGATTTTTCACACATGTTGTGCTAGTCTGGCTGCACCCTTAGGCGACTTCTGCGCGGATAGTCTTCGCGGAAGACTTCGATTTTTCGCACTTGTTGTGCTTGGTCCGGCTGCAGCCTTAGGCGACTTCTGCGCGGATAGTCTTCGCGGAAGACTTCAATTTTTCGCACTTGTTGTGCTAGTACGGCTTAGAGATGGCAATGGGTAAATACCCACCGGGTATTACTATCCCATACCCATACCCACGACACAAAAATAACCCCACCGGGTCACCCATATACACTGGCGGGTATGGATTTACCCCCATACCCATACCCATGTGGGTATGGGTCACCCGTACCCACAAAAATTAAACAACTATCAAAATATTATACTATACAAATGTCAAGTATATCCATATAATACCATTACAAAATTTTCTAGTATCATTTAACCATCCATTCAACACACCAAAGATAATTAGATAAAGTAGTAACACTATGATAGTACTACATAGCACATTACATGTTCCATACATGGTTATTAAATTGTTGTTAAATAGTAAAAAAATTGGATCACTAAATTCCAAGTTCATGCTTCAGATAAGTTTATATTGGGTATTTTATACCCACGGGTTAACGGGTATGGTGAAGGTGAAACGTTCTAATACCCATTTACCCATTGGGTGAAGATTTTTGCCCAATAACAGACCCACGGGTAGAATATTTAGCCCACATATATACCCTAAAGGAGTAAATACCCATCGGGTATCGGGTCGCGGGTACCCATTGCCATCTCTAGTCCGGCTGCACCCTTAGGCGACTTCTGCGCGGATAGTATTCGCGGAAGACTTCAATTTTTTGCACTTGTTGTGCTAGTCCGGCTGCACCCTTAGGCGACTTCTGCATGGAGTTGTCGCACGCGAGGGTGGCCAGCGCTGGGCCTCGCGGTGACTTTGTATTGGTCGAATGTCGAAGACCGTCGGCGTGGTCTTTTTTCGAGTGGATTTTTGCGGGGGATTTCTCACTTGTATATTACGTGACTCCTGCCTCGTTAAAAACCTCACCCCCCGGGAGGAAAAGAGTGCGGGCCAGAATAAAATTGTTTTTGCGAATTACAAGGGCGAGCTGGCCCTGATGAGTCAAACAAAAAATTTGCGGAGGTTATCGATGTTCTAGGAATGCTCCAAGTCTTCGTCGTTTGGCGTTGCGAGCCTGTATGCGCTGGGGGAGGTCTTCGTCTTGACAATGAAAGGGCCCTCCCACTTGGGCTCCAGCTTGCTCCTGGACTCCGTTCGAGCTGTCCGGACGAGTACGAGTTCCCCTTCACTGAATTCCCTTGGGATGACTGTGTGGTCGCGCCATGCTTTTGTCTGGGCTTGGTATTTGTCCAGAGCCTGTAGGGCGAAGACGCGGTCTCCGTCGATGAGGTCCTTCGAAGTCGGCTCGTCTACGTCGGGGACGGCCGACGCGGCTATCCGAGGCGACCCATGGTTTATTTCTTGCGGAGTCATGGCCTCCGATCCGTATAATAGGCGGAAGGGAGTGAACCCAGTCGCCCTGCACTCAGGTGTGTTCAGCGCCCAGACCACTTCGGGTAACAGGTCGGGCCACTTGCCTTTTTTGTCGTCGAGGAGCATTTTCTTGATGGCTGTGAAAATTTTGCCATTGGCACGCTCCACGACTCCGTTGGACTGGGGGTGGTATACGGAGGCGAAGGCAAGCTTGGTGCCGATGGAGAAGCAGAAGTCTTTGAAATCTTGGTTGTCGAACTGCTTGCCGTTGTCGACCGTGAGTTCGGACGGAACTCCAAAGCGGCAAACAATATTTTGCCAGAAGAATTTCTGGGCTATCTTCGAATCGATGATGGATACTGCCCTCGTCTCAATCCATTCGGTGAAGTATTCAACGGCGACGAAGGTGAATTTGAGGTTCCCCTGAGCCGTGGGCAGGGGCCCGATAATGTCTAGGTCCCCAGCGCTGAAGGGGCCACGTGTGGGCGATCAGCTTCGTGAACTGCGAGGGGCGTCCCGAGCGTGGGGAAAATTTTTGACAGGCTTCGTAGGATCTGACAACCCGATTTGCGGCGCAAATAATGGCGGGCCAGTAGAAACCTTGGCGAATCACCTTTGCCGCTAGGGCCCTAGGCCCTGCGTGGGAGCCGCAGGTCCCCTTGTGGACTTCGCGCAGGATTTGGACGCCTTCGGTCTCGGTGACGCACTTAAGCATCGGCTGACTGACCCCCTTCTTGTAAAGTTGGCCCTCGATCAGTGCGAAGTCCCAGCTTCGGTGGTTGAGGCGCTTGGCCTCATTACTGTCGATTGGGTGATAGTACCCCTGCAGGTACGGGGTTATTGGCGCCCGCCAGTCTTCGGTCATGATGAGGTTGATCATGCGGTGGCCCTCGCTGTCGTTGGTGATTTGGAGCCCTTCAGGGTTGCGGACGGCTGGCGTCCCGATGACATGGTAGAACACGTCGGAGGGTAGGGCTTCGCCCCTGGCGGCTGCCTTGGCCAATGCGTCGGCTTCTTCATTCTTGGCCCGGTCCACATGCTGCAAGGTGAATCCCTTGAATTGTCTCTCGAGACTTCGGATGGCCGCGAGGTATTGCATGAGTGCGGGGTCCTTTGCTGCATAGTCTTTCTCGACTTGGCCGGCGACTACCTTGGAGTCTGTTCTGACAATGCAGGTGGTGACACCAAGGGCTCTTAGTTTGCGGAGGCCGAGGATGACAGCTTCGTATTCTGCTATGTTGTTTGTGCATCTGTCAGATTCCAGAGCAAAGCTTAAGCGTGCCGCGTATCTGTGCTTGACCCCGGCGGGTGAGGTGATGACTGCAGCAGCGCCTGCCCCCGCATGGCACCATGCGCCGTCGCAGTGGATTGTCCAAACCTTCTCTGTGGACGGGTCCGGCTGTGTTCTTGGCCCGCTCCAGTCGACGACGAAGTCTGCTAGAACTTGTGACTTGATCGTTCCTAGGCTCGAAAGTGATGTGGTAGCCGGAGAGTTCGGCCGCCCATTTGGCGATCCGTACTGATGCCTCCGGGTTTCTGAATAATTCGCCAAGTCCACTATCTGAGGTGACGTGGACCTTGAATGCTTCAAAGTAGTGGCGCAATTTGCGCGAAGACATAACAACTGCATAGGCAATCTTTTCGAGTTCCGTCATGTTACATTTGGACGGTGTGAGCACTTCAGAGACGTAATAAACTAGGCACTGTCTGATCACGCCCTCTACTGTCTGCTCCTGAACCAGTGCCGCGCTGACCGCGTGCGGCGAGGCCGCAACGTAAAGCAACAGGGGTAGCGAAGAGTCGGGGCTTGTAAGAACCGCCAATTCTAACAGGTATTGTTTCAGTGAGGCAAAGGCCGCAGCCTGCTCTAGTCCCCAGGCGAAGTCTTTTGCAGCCGCGGAGTGTTTTGAGGAAGGGAAGACTTCGCTCGGCGGATTTGGAGATGAATCTGTTGAGGGTGGCCAATCTGCCCATCAGACGCTGGACGTTTCTGGCTGACTGCGGGGGCGTCATGTTGATGATGGCCTGGATTTTGGTTGGGTTGGCCTCGATGCCGCGGTGTGATATCAGGTAGCCCAATATTTTCCCCTAGCGAACGCCGAAGACGCACTTTTCGGGGTTAAGGCGAAGTCGTGCGTCCCGCATGTTCGCGAATGTCTCGGCGAGGTCAGCGAGATGGTCCTCCTTGCTCCTGCTGGCGACGACGATGTCATCCACATATGTGAATATATTTCTGCCAACTTGCCCTTCGAGCACTGTTTTGGTAAGTCAGGAGAAGGTGGACCCAGCGTTCTTGAGTCCCTCCGGCATTCTGATAAAGCAATATGTGCCGAAGGGTGTTATGAAGCTGGTGCTGGCCTTATCTTCCTCCTTCATGTATATTTGATGGTAACCAGAGAAGCAGTCGAGGAGTGACATGACTTCGCACCCGGCTGCACTATCGACTATTTTGTCGATCCGAGGACAACGGGAAGTTGTCCTTTGGGCAGGCTTTGTTGAGACTGGTGAAGTCGATGCACATTCGCCACTTGCCGCTCTTTTTCTGCACCATCACAACGTTGGAGAGCCATGTGGGGTAAGCCACTGGCTCGATAAATTTGGCTTCCTGGAGGCAATGCACCTCAGCCTTGGCGGCTTCTGTCTTCTCGTCGGACATTTTGCGGAGCCGCTGTTTTTTCAGTCTCACCAAAGGGTCAATTCCCAAGCTGTGCTCAATTATGGATCGGCTGACCCCAACCAAGTCGAGGGCGGACCAGGCGAAGACGTCTTTGTTCTTGGATAAGCAGCATAGGAGTTTCTCCTCGTCATGCGAGGTGAGGTCTTCGCTGATGGTGACTGTCTGCTTGGGCGTGGCCTGGTCGAGGGGGACAGTCTTGGTCCCGTCGTTGCTCTGCAGCTGTGCCTTGTCGTGTTCTTTTTCGGTTGGGCTGGCGGACGCAGGGACCTCGCGCTGGGCCGTGAGGCAGTGAACATTTCTTTGGCCGAGGACGAAGTCCCGCTCTATATTGCGCGCAGTCTGCTGATTGCCGAAGACCGTGATGGCGCCTAACGGGACCTCGTATCTTCATGCACAGGTACAATCCATGAATGGCTGCTTCAAACTTGTTGATGGAGCCCCGGCCCATGATGGCGTTGTACGGATACACCATATCGACGATGTCAAAGGTTATTTGCTCACTTCGGGCATTGGGTGCTACACCGAAGGAGAGAGGCAACTCTATTTTGCCGACAGGGAAAGTGCCCTTGCCGCCGAAGCCATACAACGGGTTGTCCGAAGGCTTGAGCAGGCTGTGGCTTATGCCCATGCGGTCGAAGGCATGGAGGAAAATGATGTCTGCTTGACTGCCATTGTTGACTACGACTTTGTGCAGGTCCCAACCTGCCACACTGCAGTTGATAACCATGGCGTCGATGTGGGGGGCGCTGCGCAGGTCGACGTCTCGGGCATCGAAGGTTAGCGGTACATGGGACCACTTCGTCTGCACGACTGGACCGGTGATGGCGACGTGATTGATGCTGCGGTAGTGGTCCCACTTCTGCCGCTTTGTGTCGAAGTCGGTGCTGGACCCCCCAGTGATCATATGAATGACTCCGCGATATGGCTGATCGGCGAAGTCTTCTTGCTTTGGGGCGTGGGGGTTGTTGATGTTTTGTTGTTGCTGGTGTGGAGGTGGGGTTGGAGGAGGTACGATTTGTACTTCCTGGTGGTGTTGGTATGCGTGGTGCGGTGGATGCGGGGCGGGGGCGTGGATGTATGGTGGAGGGTGTTGCTGATAAGTGTGCGCGACAACTCTAGGGTTGTCGGCCTGTTGCGCCCGTGCCATCCTGTCTCTGGTGGCCTTCGTCTCTGGGCAGTCTTTGGTTTGGTGGGCACAGTCTTCACCGTGGAAAAGACAGTAGAATCGGCACGGCGGCTGCGCGCGCCCCCGGCCCCTACCGCGAGCTCCATTTCCGCGGCCCTAGGGGGGATATTCCTGGTGGCGAGGGGCATCACCAGCGGGTGGCTGGTTGGCAATGTTGTGCACCTACTGCTGATTGCGGCCGTCTCGACTGGAGTCTGGCTGCGGAGTTCTCGTCCACGTGCGGCTGGACTGTGGAGCATCTTTGGGTTTCCTCTGAGACTCAACTTTGCGCTGGTGGAGCTCTTCGGATTTGGCGTATTTTCAAATAGCTGATATAATTCCTGGAGGTTCTTGGGCGGATCTCTGATGCAGTGGCTAGTAAAGGACGCCTGCGCGAAGGCCACTGATGGCGTAGTGGATGGCAATCTGGTCATCGACCGAGGGCAGCTGTGACTTTGAGTGTTAGAAATTTCTAGTAATACTCCCGCAGGGTCTCTTTCTCTAGCTGCTTGCAGAGTGAGAGTTCGGCCAAGGCGTCGGTGTCTGGGCGGTACCCTTGGAAATTGAGCAGGAATTTGTCCCGGAGGCTTCTCCAGGAGTCGATGGACAGCGGTGGCAACCGGGTGAACCAGGTGAGAGCGGGGCCCTCGAGGGCGATGATGAAAGACTTGGCCATCGTGGCGTCGTCCCCGCCAGAAGATGCAACGGCGACCTGATAACTCATGATGTACTGTGTTGGGTCAGTACTGTCGTTGTACTTGGGATAGGTCCCTGCCCGGAAGTTGGCAGGCCAAGGTGTCACTTGCAGGTGTGGCGCCAGGGGACTTCGCTCGTCGAGGTAGTTGACCCCTTGGAATGGCACGACGTGTGGGATGGCGCGGTCGCGGTAGGGAAAGTGCAGGTCTTCTACTTGTGCGCGCTGTTGCAGGGGTGGCCCTTGTTGCAGGCCGAAGTGGCCTTCGCACTGCATTAGCGCGATCTCTTGCTCAAGCTCCTGGGCCTTCTGCTCTTCGTCTCGTATCATTTGCCGCACCTTGGCTTGTGCAGACACACGTTGGCGCTTGGCCTCAAGTATCTCCTTTTGCTTCTAGAGATTGCGGTTCTTGATGCGCAGGGCGCGCAGCTGTAGCTGTTCTTCTGCGGAGACGCCGATGACTTCGCCGTCCTCGGTGAAGTCCGTGCCCTCTGGTGGAGCGAAGTCTGGGGGAGGTTGCGGCTGTCCTTCAGGGCTGCAGGTGCGGTGAGCGTCGTCTTCGCAGGTGCGGTGAGCGTCGTCTTCAGTAGCCTCTTGGTGGGTGGAGTGGGTTAGTGCGAGGGCCTTGCCCTTTTTTTGTGGCCAGCAGTGCTGCCTTCGCAGCCTCGTCAGCCTACGAGCTAGCTTTCTTGGGTGCCATCGCGGGTGGTTGTTTCGTAGCACGAACGGTGGGCGCCAAATGTTGGAACTTGCTCACTGGCGCAAGTTGATCCAACGGGGAGGTGTGGTAACGAAAACAGGGTTTCTGCGTGTGATGGCAATAGCTCTGTTAATCTAGCCTCTCAAGGGCACTGTGCGGGGGTATATATAGGTGTCTGGGTGCCCAGCGTCCCGTGCTAAGGACGCATGTGCCCTCAGACACCTAGGTTATCCCCGGAATATTCCCATAAAGCGGGGTTACAGACCGTAATTACAGGGAGGCCTTTACAAACTAGACCCGTAACGCGCAACGGCCACGCAAGGGCCCGTTACAATGGGCCGGATCACATGTGGGCCTCCATTATGGATGAGGTCGCAGGATGAGACGACCTCGTCACAGGTCTTCGTCCGGTAGCGTGTGAGGCGAAGGGTAAGTCTGCCCGCTGTCTTGTCACCTGTTGGTGCAGCGAGTACGGCGAAGGCCTCGAGCGAAGGGTGGCGTCTTCGCCTTCACCCCAACAATGATACTAGTCGTTACAATGTTAATTAGAAATCTCATTACCTTAGTATTAAGAGAACTAAATTAAACCACTAATTTAACTCTACTATTTAGATTATGTTGGACATGGTTACAAACTGCATTGTTCTAACATCAACAAAAACTTTACTATCTCATAGTGAATAACTAATATGCATATATTGCGCATGAACATATGAGTCCTATTTAATAATCCAAATCATAGAGAATAGTAATTATATAGTAATTTTTCTAGTATATTTGATTCAAGAAGAGGTGGTCTACTATTCTTGTATTGTTCTATCAAACCTACATTCGAATAATGAGAACAATTGTAATATACACTGATTTGCAGAAATACAACCATTGTGTAAAAAGGTATTTTAACATGTTAACACATATATACATAATCAGTATGACAAACATCATTTCATAAGAGCTCAAATACATATTTAAAAATAGAGAAGTTGTTGCAATGGATCTAAATGGAATTAAACATAGCCTCAGGGGTAGAGCACAAAATTTGTGTCTTCCTCAACCCCTCTCTGTTCTCTAGCAGCAGCACGTTGACTGTTGGTTACTTGTTCCCAAATGCTATAGATCAAGAACAAGGCAACACAATTGTTAATAGTCAAAGACCTTCGTCCTTCAAAGCATTATTTCCTTTCGGATATAATGATCTTCAGACGAAGGTCATGAAGAACATACTTTCATCATTTTAGCATATAAGTATAAATATAAATAAGAATGCAAAAGAACATTAAAGAATATAGATAATGATTAAATCCTCACAGTTTATTTATATTTATATCCATAGACAATAATTAACATTAATGATATTTATAATACAATGGTACCTTCGGTTTGCCAGAAGGTGAGAATGCAAAGATGATGTGAGAGAGATTACAATCTAGCGTGAAGAGTATGGGGGTACTATTCATCTATTTATAGGCGTGGGACGCAGCCCGGATGCAATTACATTCATGTCCCTAACATTTACATGTAATCATAATGCGAATAATAAAGGACTAAACAATCTTTTTCCCTTGAGTCAGTGACGACCTTCGGCTTCGTCATAATACTAAGCTGAAGCTTCTTCAGCCATAGCTTCGGTTTCCTTCTGTATCATCATGTCGCGTATACCTTTGTATTATCTTGCCGAAGGTGTTTTTGCCTTGAGGACCTTCAGCGAGGAAGAAGACCCCCAACAGTATCCCCTTCGCGGTGCTAGATCATTTTTCGTAACAAGCTCGATCCAAAAAAAACACGAAGGCTTCGGAATGTCAAAGGTCCGAAAAACACCTTCCTTGAGCTCGTTGCTAGGAAACGATTAAAATATTCCGATCGTCGGACAGTCCACCACTCAGCCAGTGTAAGCGGTATGGCGGTTCACCTTCTCCCCTACAACACTATAAAAACAGATGGGTTGGTGAGGATTTACCACGACATTCATTGCTATCGCGCTATTGTGCTGTTAAAAATTTTAACCATAGCCGAAGCTTCCTGCGTTGCATTTTCAAGCAAGCGCTTCGTCACCGGAGATCAGCTTTGGCTTAAAGAACCTAAACACACAAATGGCCATGGTAAGATCCACTGCTAGGGTGTCTCGTGGTGAAGGAGAGGAGACCGAAATTGCCGAAACAGCACCAATATCAGAAGTGATGAAGCGATCGGGTCTGGTTGTGTAAGAGGAAGTTATTGCCGAAGGTGACTCCAATGCCGAAGCTAAACAGATTGTAGCTGGAGGCGAAAGTGACAATGAAAGTGAAGAAGATAATAGTATTCTGTGCCCAACAAAGCCTAGCCACATTGAATATGGGAAATCTACTGTAACAGAGGATGACATGGTTATGATGAGAAAACTTGGCTATTTCGGGGAGGCTGAGAGCAAGCTTGTCCAGTTTGCTGGGGAGGAAATAATTCCGGAGCCAAGACATGACGAAGTTGTCGTTTTCAAGAGCTTCTTCAGAGCAGGACTTCGGTTCCGCTTAAATGACATGATTGGAGAAGTTTTAAAGAACTTTGAGATATACCTTCATCAATTGATACCCAATGCCATTGTTAGGCTCAGTGTTTTTATATGGGCTCTCCGAAGCCAAGGTATGAGCGCTAATGTCGAAGATTTTTGCCGGGTGCTTGAACTGCACTATCAGACGAAGACCAGAGTAGATGGTCTTCAAATGAACTTTGGCGGCTACAACTTTGCATATAGAAAAGATACAAAGGCTCCAGTAATTGGCTATAGCACTAAATGGCCAATTGGGTGGACAAATGAATGGTTTTATGTGAAAGCGGACGAGAAGAAAAGGGAGAAATTGATGACTATGGTCATGAGGCCCATGAAATTAAGCTTCGGAATGACCAGTCCCTTGTGCCATATGCAACTTGGCTCCCCATGCTAGCTAGCCGAAGTTAAACTTAGAGTGGTAGCTGCCGAAATTAGTACTAGGGACCTAGTAGAAGAATATTTGGCAAACAAAACATTTCCAACTTCCAGCGGTTGGGAGATGCCGAAGAAAAAAGAAGGGGGAAATAGTATGAGCTTGTATGGCTCCCCTATCGCTTTAAATTTGAGAAACAATTCAAGAAACCTTGCAACGAATGGCTGGAGATGATTGAGATCATGTGCAACGAGATACTTGGTAATTATACCAAGAAAGAAGATCAATTGATGATTGCCGCCTTCGGCACCCGGCCAAAACGAAGGCTGAACCGTGTGATGGATGCCTGAAACTTCGATTACCCTGACTATGAGAAGCGCGACGAAGGGGCCGAAGGGATAAAAAGAAAAAGAATAGTCAGCATTCTGAATAGGCAAGCTGCCCGATTGATAAAGGAAGATGAAAAAGCTTTGAAGAAAACAAGAACATCACAAGAGGCAAAGATGGCCATTTCTAAGAAGCGAAAGCTTAGCATATTACCTTCTTTTGAGCCGAAGGTAGCAGAAGAAGCTCCATCGACGCCCTCTGCTGCCGAAGTAGCAGAAATTCTGAAGGTAATGAATGACTCTCCACCCTTCAAGCTGCTAAGTCCACTGGGATTAGAATTGACAAAGTTTTTACAGAAGAAAGGACAACCTTCGGCTACAGAGGAGAAAATAAAAGAGCAAAAGAAACGACGAATAGTAAATGTGATGCAAGCCATTGAATGAACACCGCCTTCAGCTTCGGCGGCTAAGACCGTGACTGCTACGGGTGGCGAAGCTAACGCTACTGTCGAAGCCAAGGATGTTGTCGGAGCCGAAGCTACAATGTCAGATATTGACATGCTTATATCAGATGTAATTAAAGAAGTGACTACAGAGGAGGATATAGCCACAACGCTAGATAAAGACAGGTGCTGTTAATAAAATGTTGACAAACTAAAATGCTTACTGCTCAACCTTAGCCTCACCTTGTTAAACTTGCATTAGTTTTTCCCCCACTTGCTGAGCCCCGACCATAAGTGAGCTCAACCTTGCTTAAATTTTGATCAGAAGATTCCAGATGAAGATATGATGCTGAACTCCATGGATGCTAGTCTCGTGATACCCCCGGTCATCTTCCTGTGGATGGATGTCCATGTTTCGCTGTACTTTGATGAATAAAGGTTAAGACATTATGTCTATTTGAAGTGTAATATGTTAATATAATCTTTATTTACACTTTTATGCATTGTTCTTTTGATATATTACACTTGTGACGTCAACATATGTGTGGAAATAGATCCTGACACACATATGCTGTGCACCTGGCTCTGCCCCTTGGAAACGGGTATAACAAGTTCACTCCAGAACTTGGATACAAATTGTGGTCCCCGGTCCGACACTATTGTCTTTGGAACTCCGTGCAAACTAAGAATACGAGCAATGTATAACTGGGCATAGATAGCAACTGGGTGATCTGTTTTAACAGGAAGAAAATGTGCTATCTTCGTAAGTCGATCAATTATGACCCAGATAGAATCAAATCCTTTAGCAGTCCTGGGTAATCCCACAATGAAATCCATACTAATATCTTCCCATTTCCATGTTGGGATTGGCAAAGATTGTAATGGCCCAGCAGCCTTCATATATATGGCCTTGACCCGTCTGCAAGTGTCACACTTTGCCACATAGCGTGCAATTTCAATCTTCATTTTAGTCCACCAATAATGTCGCTTTAAGTCTTGGTACATCTTAGTGCTCCCCGGATGAATGGAATATCGACTAAGATGAGCTTTGTCCAGGATTTGTTGGCGGACCTCAGTATCTTTTGGCACTACTATGTGATCTTTAAACCATATTACTCTTTGATTATCTTTCCTGAAGCAATTTGCCTTGCCGGCTTCCATTTTCTCATGAATGTACTTCATGCCCTTATCTATTCTTTGAGCATCAATAATTCTTTGTAGAAGAATTGACTCAAGCTTCAAAGTCGTCAAGGTTCCTTGTTGGATTATCCCTAGATTTAACCTTTCCATTTCTTGACATAAAGTGGTGTCAGGTGCTCTTACTGTAAGACAATAGCAAAAAGTCTTGCGACTCAAAGCATCTGCCACCATATTGGCTTTTCCTGGGTGATAATGGATTTTCATGTCATAATCTTTGATCATCTCAAGCCACCTTCTTTGTCTCATGTTTAGTTCTGACTGGGTAAAGATGTACTTCAAACTTTTGTGATCTTTATACAAATGGCAAGTATTTCCTAGTAGATAATGACGCCAAATCTTGAGGGCATGAACGACTGTAGCCAATTCCAGATCATGAGTTGGGTAATGCTCCTCATGCTGGCGTAGTTGTCTTGAAGCATAAGCTATGACTCGTCCTTCTTGCATCAAGACACATCCGAGTCCACTGCCTGACGCGTCACAATACACATCAAAAGGCTTTTCAATATCCAGTTGGCCAACACCAATGCAGTGGTTAACAACACTTTTAGCGGCTCAAAGACTTCGTTGCATTCGAGGACCAGTCAAACTTTGTATCATTCTTCAATAATCCCATAATGGGTTTAACAATCTTGGAGAAATCCAGAATGAATCTGCGGTAATAACCAGCCAAGTCCAAGGAAACTCCGAACTTGATGTACTGTAATAGGTGAGTTCCATTCAAGAATATCTTTGACTTTGCTGAGATCGACTGCAATCCCTTTAGCAGACAATACATGTCCAATAAACTAGATTTGCTCCAACCAAAACGCGCATTTGCTGAATTTAGCATTACAACTGATGTTCCCTTAAGTGCGTTAGCACGATTCGCAAGTGCTTTGCATGCTCCTCTTCATTTTTGGAATAGGTCAGAATGTTGTCAATGAAGACCACTACAAACTTGTCTAACTCGGGCATGAATACCAAGTTCATTAAATATATGAAGTGGGCTGGAGCATTGGTTAATCCGAAAGACATGACCAGATATTCAAATAACCCATATCGCGTGGTGAATGCGGTCTTGGGTATATCCTCGGGTCGAATATGGATCTGATGATAGCCTGATCTGAGATCAATCTTGGAGAATACCCGAGATCCAGTAAGTTGATCAAATAAAATATCGATCCGAGGAAGAGGATACTTATTCTTGATGGTAACCTCATTGAGGGGTCTATAGTCCATGCACATTCGCAGTGTCTGATCCTTCTTCTTGACGAAGATTGCTGGACATCCCCACGGCGATGAACTTGGTCTAATGAACCCTTTCTCCAATAGGTCTTGTAGTTGAGTCTTGAGTTCTGCAAGTTCATTAGGTGGCATACGGTACGACCTTCGGGAAATAGGAGCCATACCAGGCTTCAATTCAATTACAAATTTCACATCCCTTTCAGGAGGCAATCTGGGCAAGTCTTCGGGAAAGACATCCGGAAATTCACATACCACTGGAATATCCCGAATTTCATATACTATGGTCTCAAAAACTTGTCCAGATGCTTTAACTGGGATAGCTATAGGGATGGACAATTGGACTTCTTCATGACCATAACTCAACTTAATGGTCCTTTGGTCCGTATTGATGATGACTTTATTCTGGGCTAACCAATTCATTCCCAGAATCACATCTATATCTTGCCACTTTATAACAATCATATTTGTAAGGAATTACCATTCGGCCAAAGTTATGGGTCTGTGGAAGGCTACTTTCTTAGTAAATATTCGGCCCTCGGGTGAGTGGATAACAAATCCCTCCCTTGATTCAGTGCAATGTATGCAATATTTCTCGACAAAAGTCTTGCTTATGAAGGTATGTGATGCACCAGAATTGAAAAGGATAACTACTGGATGGTTGGCAACGAGGAACATACCCATCATCACCGGTTCGCCTTCCGGTGTAGTAGCCACCTAGGTATAATACACTAGTCCAGTTTTCTTCAAATTTTTGCCCGTAGAAGAGTTGGCCGTGTTCCCCTTTCCTTGATTTGAGTTCCTAGAAGTCTGTTGAAAGTTGGATTTGCTTTGCTTCGGATATAGGGTAGTCCTTGATGAAATGCTCGGACTTTCCACAATTGAAGCAACCACTGGAGGAATTGGGAAGGGTAGAGAAACGAGTATCAGGGGCACTCGGCTGATTGGTCGGGGCGGGGGCATGAGTGAGACGAATAAATATGGGTTGTTTGAATGGATATGTAGGTGGGCGAGGTGAAGAACGGTTTGGATTGAAAGGTCGGATTACCAACCTTGTTCTCTTTTTAGGTCCCTGAGTTGATCTTTCACCTGCATATCCCTTAGACTTTCCGTGTCCCGCATTTTTGGCTTCAACTGCCAATGCTGTACTGATAGCCCTGCTGTATGTGAGGTCCAAACACGTTGCCATCTTACGCTGGAGTCTGTCATTAGTCCTCTCATAAAGCAATTCTTCTTTTTCAAGTCTGTATCCACTTGACCGATGGCATATTGGGAGAGGTGATTGAATTTATTGAGATACTGCATCATAGAATCTCGCCCTTGCTTCAGTCGGATGAACTCTTCCAGTTTCATTTGTAGCACTCCTTACGGAACATAATGTTCCTTAAATGCTAGTTTGAATTCTTCCCAAGTGACTTCATGTCCCGCAGGTTGGATGGCGGAAAAGTTTGCCCACCAGGTGCTGGCGGGGCCTCTTAACTGCTGAGCGACAAATAGGGGCTTCTGTACCTCGGTGCATCGGATTAGCCCGAATTTCTATTCCATTACTCGCACCCATTCGTCAGCTTCCAAGGGTTCCTCTGCCTTGACGAAGAGTGGTGGACAGGTTTCGAAGAACTCCAGATAGGTAGGGTCTCGTGGTCCTTGAGGGGGAACTCTTCCTTTGTGTTGTTGAAATTGGTTGCCCGCCATTTCACGCAGAAAGCGCGTGTTGTCGGCGGTGGCATTGACTAAGGCAGCGATAGCCTTGGCCATGGTAGGAGGTACCGGTGGCGGATTGGGAGTGTCCTCCCCGCCACGAAATGTACCTGCCCCATCATGAGCACGGGTCCGGAATGGCATCTGAGGCAAAGAAACATTTGGAAATATAACATGCCAAACATACACCATCTTTATTTCATTGCGAAACAGTAATAATTATACATACTCCATTATACAACTCGACATCCTTACTTATTTTACATAAGTACATTACTTTAAACTATATTACTCTAATCTTCCTCGTCCTTAGTTGTTCCGCTGCCGGCTTTAGGAGACCGTTCATCTACAAGTTTCATAGAAGGAGGGGCTGCAAAAAGGTCAATCCCCCCATTAGATCCTCCATTTGCTGTTCCAGATGGTCCAACTCCCATTGCTGCCACATCGGGTGGCACGTTCGGGTGTAGTCGATCATACTAGTACATGCACTTCTTCATGCAAGGTGTTGCAGTACACTTGTAGGTTTTCGAGGGATGCATTAAGTTCTGCTACTCGAGCTAGAGCTTTAGCTTCACAGTCCCAAGCGAAAGAGCGCGAGTTTACGACTCAGTCAATGGCCGTATCGTGTTCCGAAATTTCGTACTGCAGGCGATTAACTTTGGCTAATAGTTCAGCAATGCGGCGCCTATTGCGCGCACGCTCCCTACACCCGTGGAGTAGTTCAGACCCGAGTCGATCCACTATAGCTTCCAAATCCCTGATGGGGTCATTACTTCCACTGTTGCTTCCTTCATGCCTGGAGGCTAGCTGATGTCGAGGCACACCCTGAGGTCCAGTTGATTTGCACTGGGTAGTTTTTATGCGTGCCATATCTCCATAAGAGGGGAATGTTTATTTAGTATAGTTTAAACATGATGCATGCATAACCTAATAATTAGGGATCAATCTTTCGTCGATCCCCTACTTCCTCATATACTGCACTCTGTTCCTGACTTTTTAAAAGGTAAGTTACTACCAGAAAGTGGTAGGATAAGAATGAAAGAATATTTTAAGGTAAGTGTTTAAAATTTTTTTTGAAGTACTACATAATGTCTGAAGAGACAGGCTTCGCTCCGATACCAGCTATGGCAGAACCTCCTAAGGTAATAGGCCCACCGACAGATGTCCTTGTCCTAAGGATCCTCGGACAACCATGTAGATGCACATAATCACTCGACAAGTTCGGTCTTCGGTATCATCATCATGTCGCCCAAGAGCGCTTCACCCATCACACAGACATTGCACACGTAATCGGAGGAAATAATAAGCGAAAACGGATTACAATAACATAATTTACATTAATAAAATATAGAGATAGTATTTATTACAGTACTGGGTGTTTTGAGTGCATAAGTTATTATTACAAAACAGGGTGGTAAAACATCCTCCCACCAACACGTTCACTGATTTGCCTCCTCCTTTGGTACCACCTTCGAGCAGAAACAAGCAAAACTCCATTGTTTCATCACCTACAACAACATGGGTTCGAAAACCCTGAGTATGGAGTGTACTTTCGCAAGTCTTACCCGACAAAGGAAAGGACTCTCAAGGATTTTCTAGCTTGTGGGATTCAAGGTAAAGCTCATCAAGAATCAAAGACTCTGTTTGCAGAAATGCTTACTAACAGTGGATCCTTAAAAATCCAGTTTATTATTAGGTTAAGTCATTATCTGTATCTAGAGTTCTTTCTATCCTAGTTCAGGCACTTAGCCTATACTAGCCGTCTTTTATCACCCCTTGAGTTCACTGGATTTCTACGTGTAAGTCAGTGACCAAGTCTTCATGTCCAAGAAGTAACGGCGATCTGAATCGATTAATACTCAATTGAGGATCTCCAACCACATGACATATGTAGCACTTAACCTTTGCATATGTCAACTCGCCACCAAGTTTCTCAAGACCAGAATGGGTTCACGCCAACCGAGAGCACAGATACAAGCACCATCTAGCCTCTTGCCACGGAGGGTACACGCTACTCTCGCCATCTCTCCACTCCCATTGCTGGGGTGTCCTTTCTGGTATTGGTCCGACCGAGGCAAAGCTTACCCATGACGAGACATGTGGCCAGTTAAAGGTTCCTCAGTCAGCAGGCCCACATTGACACGGTCCTTAAGCGACTCAGACTGGAGACGCTACACTGAGACTTCCTTCTCGTGCAAGTCACTCGCCCGGTCTCGTCTTTATCATTTACAACCCAAAGTTGGTACTTGACAGAGGTACATCTTTTCCGATGTTGAACCCATCATGGCCATGATGGATTCACCATCAAGTCTTTTCTTTGAAAACTTCCCATCCCATATAAAGCCTCATCTTTTGTTTAAAACAAAACATTTTGTTTTCTAAGGCAAGGATAAGCATTAGAAAATCTTTAAGTAAAACAGGTATCAAGTTATGGTAAACAGTTTCAAGGAAAGAAATGCATCAATTGTTTAGCACTCAACTCCTATCACCTAATGCATCATCTCAAGTGATAAAGAGTTTAAAACAACAAGGAAAGGGGTAAATGCACCGGGGCTTGCCTTGTGTTGTAGGAAGCTCAGGATTTGTCCCACAGATATCAAAGTAGAAGTTGTTCTCAACAGGTGGAATTTCATCTTACGGGGCAACTTCCTCTTCGAATACCACTTCTTTGTTTTCTGTACATAACAATACATATACATGAATGCTTTTGTGATGCTATGAAATATGTAGTTATAATAAAAGCACACTAAGTTGTATCTTGAATACAATTTTCCTTCACAGTGCCCACTAGTCACTAAAGTTTCCTAAGTTAGTATTCTATTAGGGTTAGGCAATTTTACCCTAGGGACCTAGTGTATGGGGTTTGGGACCAAACAATGTCCAAGCATGTCAAACTTCACCCAAGGGCTTTAATCACTAAAGTAAGCTTACCTAAAAAGTTTTTATGATTTTTTGGAGCAACCAAAATAATTCTAAAATTCTAAGAGGCTAGGTTTAGGCTAAATATATCCAGGCTTGGACTAAAAATCTTGGAACCATTTTTATTAAATACTATAGGTTTTTAGGAGTCTAGCAAAATTGGTCCCATAATTTTACCATTTTTCTAGAATTTCTTATATAATTTCCAAGTCTGGCAGCAAAAAGAAAAGGAAAAAGAAGGAACAATATTGGGCTGAAACTAGCCCAAACCGGCCGACCAATGGGGGAAACCCTGCGGCCGAGCGTGCCTGCGTTGGCCATCTTGCGCAGAGGCCCTCGGCCTTTTGAATAACCAGCAAAGAAGTCGTTGCACTATTCATGTGTCTCTCTGACATTTGCGCAAAACCCCTCACACTTCTTTCTCTTCACAACTCCAAGTCCCCGACGGTGAACGACGGCGTGTGCGCTCTCTGGTGAACTCGTACCAGCTGGAAAAAGCAACAACTAGTGTCCTAACTCGGTCTACACCTAATTCCACCCCTGGCGATCCTAATCCATCCCTCAATTGAACTAGTTCGGCCCAGAGTTCTTCTGCCAGGACGACAGTGAGACCCGAGGGAAAACCGAGGTGTTCTCGATGATTCAGCGTGGTCTAGTTCAATCAATCGGGCCTACAAGCAACAGGAGACTCAAGGGATGCTAGAATACGAAGCAGAGAAGTATGAATCAACCTGCGGATGGCTGGCCATAGCGAGATGCTAACGGTAGCGCGAAGAACTGATTTGGGGGAAAACAGAATTTCTCAGGCTATGGTGGATGACCGGCCAAGGTTAGAGTTGCACTGGGTTCATTATGAGGGGGCGAAGCAAGGGAGGTGCTCAATTTATAGAGGTTGGCCACAGGTTACTCCGAATTTGGAAGGGATTTGGATAGTGGCGGTGACAAGACATTGCACTGGCGAGCACGCCGTGGCGCTCGACGGCCTACAAACACAAGGAGAGTAATTCTAAGCATGCCACAGTTACGACTACTTGGTAAAGGACCACGGTGTGGCGCAGTCGAGCTCACCGGTGACCTCTGACAACCACGGCCGTTCGGCCACGTCACAGAGTCCCTAAGCCCCTCCGATAAGCTACTGCCCGCTGACCCAATCCATCTCCCCGCCAGATCTTTTACTCCCCCGTGGTTATCCACTTTGCGCCGAGCATGAATCGTGACGGTCGGCGTGAATTCTGGCGCGGGGATCACCGGCGGCGAGGTGCGATGTATCTAAGGATTTTTCCTTCACCACTGTACCCTGGCGACCATTCATCAGAGCGCCTGACAGAGCAGATTGAGAAGCCAAATTCTCCAACTTTCTTGTGGAGAGCTACCAATTTGACTACATTAAAATTGTTGTTCAACATACCAGCTCTGATTTTGTTATAGCAACTATAGTCAAACACTCACTGGATCCTACTTGAAATCGCCCCCAAAGTTTACCAGAGTTCACTGTTAGCCATGTTTAAGTCTTTAGTGCTGACTGACAGTCCTACTTAATGTCCATTTATCTGTAATTTTTTTACAGCACCAAGGCTTAGTCACTTAATCAAAGTTGTACTCCTATCATAGCTCTATGGTGGAGCCGCCCGAATTATTCCAGCTTAAGTGCCCAAGTCACGCCTTAGAGGCAGCAAAACACTTAAATCGGAATAACCCGTCAGTCCCTCAGATCTAGTCTGATAAAGCCACTTCCCAAGGATCGAATACCACTAGCTCACGTGAAGGTGAGGCACAGAGAAAATACAATAAACATGAAACCACAAATTAAGGTACTGGAGTTATTACATAAATCGGAGTTTTAACAACAGAAAACAAGTTCATAATTAAAGTGCAGCGGATAATCGATAACGTCGAATACTGAGGAATAGGGCAAGGCCTAGCCCACTACTCCTCCTGATCCTCTCTTGTCGAAGCAGCATCCCATTCAACCGTCCAACCCAGTGGTAGGGTGGAAGGCCAAGCCACACCGTCAACCATATCCTATAGCGTACCTGAAAAAAATATGCCACAAGCAAGGCTGAATATACTAATACTCAGCTAGACTTACCTGGTGTGAGGAGTCTACTCCTCTACCTCTAGACCATGCACCTATTTTGCTGAGGGGTTTGGTTTGCCAAAAGCACTAGCTAAGTCTAAAAAACAATTTTGGCTTTTCCAGTTCTAGCATATTTAATTTAGCAAGGTTTGCTCCTTTCTAAGCATACATGGTAACAAACATTTAGTGCAATAAATATGTTATCCCAAGTAAACCTCGTTTCACTTATTACTCGATGCAGTACAAGGGGTCAAGCAGTCTCATTAGCTGCGAGAAGCAGACGATTCGAATCGAGTTTTTAACCTTGCAAGGTAAACCTAAACACACGATATGTAGGGGCACTGCGTCCCCACACATATCAACCGTCCCCATCGATCCCCCATTCGCGGCCAGGGCTTACTGCCTTGGCATACAATGCTCCATTAACCTCAGCTGCCGCCGTGCAGTGACCGCACTTGTACCCACCATAGCTAGCATGGGAGACCCAGTCTCAGGACAAGTGAGGAAGGAAAGTCCGCGCCCGACTTCACTCAGGTACTAGGCTTACCGGTTACCATGTTTCCCGACATGTGTTTAGTACTTTCAAACGCTTGACTCAGGTATCCGCACATTAATCCTTATTTCCATTTCTGTCACATAGACAAGGCATCCACCCTGGATCCAAGTCCATAGACCATCATAGATCCCGTTATCAAGATGAATATAATCAATTCCTGACCTCACGCGAGTGCTAAAAAATCACTCGACTTCTACCGAGATCCTAATTAGCAAAGCAGCTACTCGACCTAGCATACTAGTATCCATCTCAAAAAGGAATCATGAGTTCATGCAACTAAGGTTTTCAATCAACTCCTACACTTAAGTGCACATTACAAACCTACAAGCATTAAGTGTAGTAAAGTAGCATATATAAACGGTTATGCATAAAACCGGGGCTTGCCTTCAAAAGCTAAGGCAGCGGGGAGATCCTCGGTGGTAGGCTCCTGAGCTGGCTCCTGAACTTCCTCTTGCACAACTCCTTGCTCGGGAATGAGCACGTACTCTCCGTCAGCGAGGTTGCAATATAATGAATGCAATGAGTAAGATACGTGTATGCCATGATATGCAATTTAGTAATGATAATATATGGTGAAATGATTAAATTAATAAGGTAAAGCTTAATCTTACTACGGGAAGTTCTAGTGGTATACTTAGCCATTTAAAGTCAAGTATGGTTAAGTTTAAGTGGTCAGATTATTTTGTTGTCCCACTGATTTTCTTTAGTGTTTTAGTGAAAAGTTTTATCAAGATTCTTGCTGAAATCATTATGGGTGAGGTATATTACCTTTGTTAATTCTCTCTTTCCCCTTTTTCCATTTATGCTTTTTAAAGTAGGCTTGAACTACAATTTAGCTTTAAAATTTTCCAAAAATTTTGTAAAAATTACAGTGGCTTCTCATTGGTGTATAAATATCAGTCTCAATAATTGAGGCTTAAATTGATAAGGGTTCTCTCTGTACAAAAAAAATTAAAATTTAGGGCAGAGGGGGTGCTTTGAACTACAACTCTTTTTTAACAGTGGATTTTTCTCTAAGGTTTATTTTTCCTGGCATTTTGGTGCAATAACAAGACCTTGAACCAAGTTTTAGCCAATGATACCTATTGGTCATTTTATTGTGATTTTCTAAAGTTTAGGGCCTAGTGGTGCTTTCTACTTCTACTATACTTGAAAAATGTCAAACAACAGATTCCCTAATTTTTCTATCTTCTTCTTTGCGCAAGAGCAATCATTCTAGAAGTTGGCAAGTTCTGCTCAAAGGGAAGGGGTGGTAGAATTTCTTGGAATACATGGTCTTTTTCATGGGGTAGGGGATATGGTGTATTACATCATATTTTTATTTTAGTTTCATATTTTTCCCTGGTGGCTTACATCATAAGTAATTGCGTAAAAATTTGTTTGCTCACTGTTTCACATTTTTAGCCTTTCTTTTGATTTATTTGAAGTATTGGCTAGACCCAAGTCCTATTTGTTTAATTCACTTATTGTAATGGTGTGGGGTGTTTACCATTTTTGTAGTGGTATACTAGTAGTTAGAGGTCTACTGAATTTTTCTTGCCATTATTGTATTTGTCCTTATTTTTTTAATCATGGTTTTTCTTGATTTCTCAGTGCCTAATAAAATTTATAACCTTAGATTAGCTCTAGACTAGGGTTCCATATATTTTTCCTATGTTCTTTATCGCTTAGGAATACTAGGAAAAATATGGTCATCCTCTGGTCTGTATTTTCTATTACCTTTCTTATTTTTCTAAAGTTTGGGCAGAAACCACTTTTAATGGACATTCCTGGTTTATTCTTGTATACTGGGGTGCTCAGTATTTGTAAACAGTGTATATGTTAGGTAAGTATCTCTACAAATTTTCTCGAGACCAGTATAGAAGTATTTCTATTTTTCTATGTATTAATAAGGTTTGGACAATTTTTTTATTTAATTTAAAACTCTAAAAATTAGTACAGAAAACATGGGGTTTAATATTTTTGCCTGCTGGTTCATATTTCATAGAGCCTAACAAACATTGTTTGACTAAATTCGGCTGAGTATTCTTTTAGTTATTTATTTAACTAGTTTGCTGTAGATTTAAAGAATTGAGTATCAAAATGCAAAAGGAAATTCTACTTTACGCTAGGGTCCATGGTATAATTTTCCTGCGTTCCTTACAAACTATTCGTCAGTCTACTATTCCACTGAGTCACTGACATTACGCATGACCCCCTAGGGTAACTTTAAATCTAACCAGCGGTCCTTCCCCTATCGGAATAGTACTCACGGTGGAGGGGCTTACCGGCGGAGAGATAGCTCCAGTGAGGTGTCCAGGGAAGTCGGGGAGGTTACAGCGGTCACGTCGAGGTAAGGGTCGGTGTTGGAGGTGGTCGGAGTCGGCTGGTCCATGTGCGCAGGCGGGGGAGTTCGTCAGCGGCGAGTGCTCCGGCCTGCTCACGCCAAGATGGTTCAATTGGTTGGCTCGGGAGGCTTGACCAAGTGACCCATAGGCGGTACACGCGAGGAATTGGAAAATGGCGTAGAGACTTACCCAGTCCACGTTTGCCGGTGAGCGGGAGAAGTCCGGCGAGGGTGATTAGGGGTCTCCGATGATGTTCTGCTGGGTCTGAGGGCTTGGTTAGCTTCACGGGTCTCTGGCGAAGCTCTCTGAGCTGCTAGGCGTGGACTGGGAGTGGCTGGGGTGGGCTGGCCACGGTGGTCGAAGCTCGGGTGGCTTGGCGAGCGGTGGTGCTTGCTCTCTACGCGATCTCCGGTAATCTCCGGCTTGGATGAGAGTGAGGGCGTGCGAGGGGATACGACTAAGGCTATGGGGCATTTATAGGCGGGGCGAGGCACAGGCGCGCGGGGAGGGGCGACCGAGTGTGGGGGTGCGTGCTGCCGCGGCCAGTCCGCGCTCGTCTGGCCTGACACGACGTCGAGCACGTGGCTCTTTGCTTCTGTCCAAGTTTAAACGTCCATAGGCTGCAAATCTTCACGTATTTGGGCATGATCACTATACAAGATAGGTTCCACTGACATAGCTTTGTCGTTTATGTATGGAAGTCGAGAGGTTTTGGGTCGTGTATAGTGAGTTGTCGCGTCGCCAAGATGTCAGTGTCTCATGACCTCGTCACGAGGTAAATCCATGCCAAGATTATGTCAAACGGTTGAGAATTGCTTCCAAACTTCGCCAGTGTGTGTTCAAGGTAGTTTGGCGCCACTTTTATATTTGGACCAAGCAGATTTGAGTTTTTGAATTATGAGAACACAGCTGATCTTTGTGAAGAGGTCAGATTTCAGAATTTCCCATAGAGGCTTTATTTAAGGGGTTGTTTTGGGAATTTTGCAAAAACCCCATTGATAAATCTTCCTTACTACATTTTGTAGCTTATTTAGTGTACTATAACTTTGTTAATTGGTCCACATTAAGATTTTATATATTCATAGTCTTTTCACTTAATTCCCTTTTGTGCTCAAATGACCTAATTTGGGTAGTGTTAGGGTTTTGAATAATTTTCTCATTTGAGGTGCATGATGTGTTTAGAATATGGTTCTTGAGATGAAAAAGACTTAACTTAGGTTTTAATTCCTTAAGTTTTGGTCTCTCTTGCTTAATTAAAATCACATGTGATAATAGCCACAAGTTGGGTACTGGGGAGAAACCCTGAGTAACACTGGGGTGTTACAGCCCTCCCCCCTTAAAGGAATCTCGTCCCGAGATTCGGGTTGGGATCCTCTAGGGGTGATGAGAAGGTTATGGTTTGTCTGCCTGGTGTGAGTTGTTCATTAAGGTTCTTAAGAAACTTGCTCTTTGAATGTCATCCTTTTTGCAACTTCAGAGGGAAGTCCTTTTTGTTTTTGTTTCATAGCTTAACTTGGTTTATGTTAAGGTCATCTTTCTTATATTTGGATTCAGAGGGCAGGGGGGCTAGGGTATGGTTACGCACCGATTTCCTTAGGTAGACAATTGGGCTAGTTCAAATGCAGAAATTCCTCAGTCTCCTAGGTAGCTTCTTCCTTTGAATGGTTGCTCCATTGGATCTTATACATTTTGATTGACTTCACATGAGTTGATCTTTCCTTACAATCCAGAACCTTGGAGGGGTGCTCTTGTTATGATAGATCTGGCTCTATCTCCACCTCTGGCTCTGCTACGACCTTGGTTGGTGATCGAACACATTTCTTCAATTGGGATACATGGAACACATCGTGAATTGCAGACATTCTTGTAGGTAGCTTCAATTTGTAAGCCACGGGTCCACATGCTCCTAGGATCTCATAAGGTCCAATGTAGCGAGGGGCTAACTTGCCTTTGATCCCAAACCTTTGCACTCCTTTTGTGGGCGATACTTTCAGATATACAAAATCTCCCACTTCAAACTGGAGGGGTTTCCTTCTCTTGTCATGGTAGCTCTTTTGCCTGTCTTGAGCAGCTTCTAGGTTCTTCCTGATCAGCTTGACTTTCTTCTCGGCTTCCAACACTAGGTCAGGCCCAAAGATTTCTCTTTCTCCAGGCTGTGACTAGTTGAGGGGTGTTCGACACCTCCTTCCATATAGAGCTTCAAAAGGTGCCATCTTCAGACTAGATTGATAACTATTGTTATAAGCAAACTCTACCAAAGAGAGGCACTTATCCCAGTTCTTGTCGTAATCGATCGCACAAGCCCTTAACATGTCTTCAAGAATTTGATTTACCCTTTCGGTCTGACCATCAGTCTGGGGGTGGTAAGCTGAACTTCTTATTAGCTTGGTTCCCAAAGACTCTTGCAATTGCTCCCAAAATCTGGCTACGAATTGGGCTCCTCGGTCAGAGACAATTGTCCTGGGTAATCCATGCAAACACACAATTCGATCAATGTACAACTCATCATACATTTGAGCCTTATCGGTGGTGTGCACTCGAAGAAAATGTGCCACTTTTGTCAATCGGTCCACAATGACCTAGATTGAATCATGATGCTGAGAGGTGTTGGGCAGATCCACAATGAAATCCGTGCTGATGTCATCCCATTTCCATGAAGGTATTGATAGGGGTTGCAAGGCACCAGCTGATTTTAAGTGGCTTGCCTTTATCCTCTGACACGTGTCACATTCTGATACATATTGGGCTATCTCCCTCTTCATTATGGTCCACCAATATATGGGCTTCAGATCATGATACATCTTGGTGCTTCCCGGGTGCATGGAGAATTTGGAGAGATGAGCTTCATCCAAGATTCTCTTGTTGAGGTCACTATTTTTTGGAACCACCAATCTATCTTCAAACCATAGTATCCCCTTGCTGTCTTGGTGAAAGCACTTATACTTCTCCACCTTTTGATTAAGATTCTCCTTGATGATTTGCACTCCCTTGTCACTGAGCTAGGCCATAATTATCTGGTCTTGCAAGGTTGGCTCGACAGAGATGTGAGACAAGGTACCAGAAGGAATTACCTCGATCCTCATCTTACTCAACTCGTCACACAGGGTATTGATGCGAGAATCCATCATCATACAGTTGTGACTTCCGACTCAAGGCATCTGCAACCACATTGGCTTTCCCCGGGTGGTAGTGCACTTCCAAGTCGTAGTCCTTGATCAATTTCAGCCATCTTCTCTACCTCATGTTGAGATTAGCCTGAGTAAAGATGTACTTGAGGCTCTTGTGATCTGTATAGATGTTGCAGTGGGTTCCCATCAAGTAGTGTCTCCACATTTTTAATGCATGAACCACGGCTGCCAACTCTAAGTCATGAGTGGGGTAATTCTGCTCATGAGGCCTGAGTGCTCTTGATGCGTAGGCAATGACTCTGTTGTCTTGCATCAAAATACAACCTAGTCCAGTGCTCGAGGCATCACAGTACACATCGAACAGTTTGTTGATGTCAAGCTGTGCTAACACAGGTGCTGTGGTCAGATGTTGCCTCAAGGTGTGGAAAGCATCTTCGCATTTCTGACCCCATTCGAATTTTGCTCCCTTCTTCAACAATTCAGTCATGAGCTTCACAATTCGGGAGAAGTCTGAAATGAATCGACGATAAAACCAGACCAATCCCAGAAAACTCCAAATCTGACAGGCAGTTGCGGGTGGTTTCCAGTTGATCACCTCTTGCAATTTATCTGGATTAACAGCTATGCCATCTTGAGAGATTGTGTGACCCAAGAATTTGATCTCCTTTAGACAGAAACCACACTTTGCCAATTTGGCATAAAGGCGGTGTTCTCTCAGACGTTGGAGCACTACATGCAAATGACCGGCATGCTCTTCTTTGTTCCTTGAGTACACCAAGATATCATCGATGAAAACCACCACAGATTTGTCCAGTTCAGGCATGAAGACTGAATTCATCAGATACATGAAGTACACGGGTGCATTTGTCAACCCAAACGACATCACCAAGTACTCATACAGCCCATATCTGGTTGAGAAGGCAATCTTCGGAATATGACTCGCTCGTATCTTGATCTGATGATAGCCGGAGTGAAGGTCTAGTTTGGAAAACACCTTGGCTCCAACCAATTGGTCGAAAAGAACATCAATACTTGTTCTTAATAATCACCGCGTTGAGTGGGCGGTAATCTATGCATAATCTCAAGCTTTCATCCTTCTTCATGAACAAGGCTCGTGTCACACCCGGTTTTAGAAGGCAAACCGAATGCGAACCATGTACGTGCCAGGATCAGCAATTCACGTACACAACAGTTACATAACATGGACATCATCACACAGTGCTCAAATAGTATTAAAAAAGGGGAAATAGTAGTCTATTACATCATATGTCTGAGACATCCACATAGTCTTTACAATAAATCAAAGTGCGGAAAAGAAACGTAGATAAACGCGGCCTTCACGGGCAGCCGACTGGGGGTTTGCCGCTAACCCACACCTAGAACTCGTCGTAGTCTTGGAACTCCTGGAAGTCTCCTTCCACGGCTTTATCTTCTCCTGAGCAGTGGTTGCAATGCTAACAACCTAGGGGGGGTTTGGTGTGTAGAGCAAGGGTGAGTACACATCAACATACTCAGCAAGTGTCCTGTTTGGCTGTAGTGGACTAGCTTTATGTGGGGGGTAAGTCATGCAGTTGCTTTTAGTTGGTCAGATTATTATTACTAGTAGATAAAGCCAAGTTTTAGGATTAACCCACGTTATTAACCCAAACGTACTCTTTCCAAATGGAAAGAATACCACTTACCATTACCAGAGTCAAAACCAAGAACCATCAATCTCATTGCCACCTGCAAATCCAAACATTGATCATGTACCACTAATCACTGGAGCTCCCTTGGCCGCTCATAACCACGAGCACGGCTGATATATCAGTTTTCTAACACTCTGCAGAGGTTGTGCACTTTACCCACAAGTCGTGATTTCCCTTTCTACCCGGAGATCATGACTCTCCATTGATCACTACCAAGGTGACCCAGCAGGATATCACTACGTAGCCTTTACAAAGATTCCCCAGGGCTGTAGCCGCCCGTTAGGTTTCCTAAATGTACCGCACTCCTCCCCAAGGGACAAATCAACCTTGGTAGAGCGAGCCGCATACACCGAGCCCCATTGACGGCACAACGGCTAAGCGAACTACACCTCGGTTCCTCTAATTACTCAGCTAAGGGCGTCCCACTCCACCCTCATGGTTGCACTGTTTTCCCGGGAGGTCATCCAACGAACAGGTCCTTACGGAGAGGCACTCGAGAAACCACTCGAGCCCCCTTGAAGGCCACAAGTGTAACATCATAATAAAAGAGGGGAAAACAGCGTATCATAGATAATTCTCATCATGTTCGTTGATTAATGTTAAGCAATAGCATAAAGCTAACCAATAATAATCCGAACCAAATAGGTAAACAAGGACAGGGATAACAAAAGCTAGTCAATCATTAGGTATAAATATGTAATGCGGGAGGTGAATTAAAGAATGTATAGGACAGAGATGGGTCACGGGACACTTGCCTCCACCAGCCAACTGCTGCTCAGGGGCTTCTCCTGCGAGTTCTTCGGGCTCTTCAACCGGATCGTTCTCTATGCGAGCGCAAATATACATACATCCACAGATTTAATACAAAAGAACAATACACCATACAATTGAATGCAGTAAATAAACAGACGTTCCATGCGTATTCGCAATTAAGGCTAAGAGAGAAAGAGAAAAAGACAGTCGAGAAACGATCACGTTACATGATTATGAATTAAATTACTCGCTCAATGGAAGGGAATTAATTTGGACACTATGTTTTAGCATAAAGTAAAGTCAAGCTCCACATTTAATTATTGTAAACAATTGAAGGTGAATGAAAGGGAGTGGTCGCACGTCGAGACGTACAACACGACATTTAGATTGAATTAAGAAGTAAACGACTCGCCGCGCGACAGAGCGCACAACGAGACACTTGCACTAATTTTGAAGAGACGTTAAGCATCGCGCGACGAAGCGCACGACGACATACGCCAACAGGGCTGAGTTTAAAGTGGAACGTCGCGCGTCTAGACGCTCGACATCGCACCTTAAACAACCTGAAATTAAAATAGATCGTCGCGTGACGAAGCGCGCGACACAACACTTTAATGAATATAAACTAAAAGAATCGTCGCGCGACGCAGCACATTAATAAACACAAATTTAAATTGAATCATCGCGCGACGAAGCACGTGACGCAACACATTGATAAATACGAACTTGAATTGAATCGTCGCGCGACGAAGCGCGCGACGCAGCACACTAATTAACGGAGTTTGAAATTAACTACAACCAAAAAATAATCACCGCACGCGTGGGTTTGAGCACGCGGGAACGCGTTAGGGGGTAAACGGGGCTACGCGACTCGCGCCGGGGCCGAGACGCCGCGCGCAGGGGGCCGAGGACCGCGCGCAGGGGCCGAGCCGCCGCGCCGGGGTAGAGGGCCACGCCAGGGGCCACGCCGCGCCGGGGGGCCGCGCCGGGGCGAACGCCGCCGTGCAGGGGCAGGGGCAGGCGGGCCGTGCCGCCGCACAGGGGAGGGGCGGGGCCGCGCCGCCGCGCGAGCAGGGGAGGGCGGGGCCACGCCGCCGCGCGAGCAAGGGAGGGCGGGGCCGCCGTGCCGCGCAGGCAGTGGAGGGAGGAGGGGCGCACGCGCAGGGGAAGAAGAAGGGAGAGGGAGGGAGAGTGAGAGAAGGGAAGGGGAGGAAAAAACTCACCTCCGGGGATCCAAATTCCAGTGTCTCGACTCCAAACCCTAGGGCACCACGGGGAGAGAGAGGTGGGAGAGGGAGAGAGAGAGGTTGCTGCGTGGGAAATCCAAATGAGAGAGGGAGAGGAGGAGGGGGCGCATGGGGGGGTGTGGGGCGCGCGGGCCGGGCTGGGCTCGGCTGGGTTGGGCTGGGCCACTTCGTGGATCGAAACCCATGACACGCACGACCATCAAACAGACTCCAATCGCGAACCGAAAACCGAGACGGAACGAGACGAACACACGGCATCAGACAAAGAAACGTGTTTTGGCAAGATGCAACACCCATGACACTTAGGTTTTGTTCATACACGACACGGACACCTGTCACTATACTAGTTTGAAATTGGGAAGAGGGAGCGAAACAGGAAGAGAAAAGAGAGTAACACCCGAATTTGGTGAGAGAAAAGAAGAAAAAATTCTGCCCTCAAATTCCGGGCGTTACAAACCTATCCCCCTTAAAAGAATCTCGCCCTCGAGATTCAGGGTTGGCTAGCAAAGAGCTCAGGGTATTTAGCCATCAGGTCATCTTTGCGCTCCCAGGTTGCTTCTTCTTTAGAGTTATGACTCCATCTGACTTTGCACATTCTGATGGTCTTTCTTCGGGTGACTCTGTTTGCCGTCTCAAGGATCTGCGCTGGTTTCTCTGTATAGGTCAAGTCCTCCTGGACCTCCAGACCTTCCACTGGCAACTGCTCTTCTGGCACACGAAGACACTTCTTCAACTGAGATACATGAAAGACATCATGCACTGCGGACAAGCCTTCTGGCAAACTGAGCTGATAGGCCACTTCTCCACGCTTTGCGAGAATCTGATACGGACCGATGTAGCGGGGTGCTAGCTTGCCTTTGACTACGAATCGTCTGACTCCTCTGATCGGTGACACTTTCAGATAGACAAAATCTCCAACCTCGAAACTCAGCTCTCTTCTTCTTGTGTCTGCATAGCTTCGCTGCCTTGATTGCGCTATCTTCAAATTCTCTTGGACCATCTTGATGTTCTATTTAGCTTCAAGCAAAACGTCTGGCCCGAACACTTGCTTTTCTCCAGGCTGATCCCATTGCAATGGAGTTCTACAACTCCTCCCATAAAGCGCCTAAAATGGTAACATCTTCAAGCTGGCCTGGTAACTGTTGTTATAGGAGAACTCTGCATAAGGCAATTTCTTGTCCCATCCGGACTGATCTTGCAACGCACAGGCTCTCAACATGTCTTCGAGGATTTGATTGGTTCTTTCGGTCTGACCATCCGTCTGTGGATGATAAGCCAAACTGAAATTCAGATGTGTGCCCAAGGCTTCATGCAACTGCTGCCAGAAATGAGAGGTGAACTGCGTTTCTCTGTCTGACACTATCTTCTTTGGCACACCATGAAGACAAACAATCCGGGACATGTACAATTCTGCCAATACTGCACTGTTGTAGTTGGTCTTGACAGGTATGAAGTGGGCTGACTTGGTCAAGTGGTCCACCACTACCCAAATGGAATCGTAGCCGGCTCGAGTGCGAGGCAATCCTACTATGAAGTCCATACCGATTTCATCCCATTTCCACTGAGGCACATGCTGACTGTAGGACCGCTAACCTAGAGTAGAATGGTCGTTCTAAGGATTATAGACCTCTGTCCCTGCCTTGAATTTGGTATCCCTTCAAAAGTTGGCCATATCGACCAAAACTATGTTCTACTATATATTATACCTTGCTGAAATGGTGTTTTATTCTAATCCTTCATTTATTTATGGTTTATTACTTGTTGGTCATATTAGCTCTGTTCTCACTCTTTTGCTTGCGGTGTCTTTTGTAGATGGCTCGTCTTAGACACACTGCACGGAAGTCTGTCATCCCCATCTTACCCTCTCGTCTCATGGAGCGTCCGCTTCGCCGTCCCGTGGCCGGTCAGTCCAACCATTTGGAGAGACTGCACCACTGCCTGCATGAGGAGCAGGAACGTCGACAATAGGAGCAGGAGCAGCAGGGCTCTTCTTTCTCGCTCCAGCAGGAGATAGAGTCTGTGAGGAGCTGCTCCCCTGTGCTCCACCTGGAGGCGCCCTCTGCACCACCACTGAGCACCCCAGCCCCTGGAGTAGCTGCTGGAGGAGACCCAGACGACGGAGGTGGCGACAGCAGCTTGAGCCACGACACCGACTTTTCTGCTGACCAGGAGCCGGAAGGATGGGTTGCTCGACCCATCACTCACGACGCTGCTCGCGGGTGTCACTTCCACGATGCGCTCAACACCCTGCTATGTCGGGCACTTGACCGGCGTACTTGGCCTATCGAGTATCGCTGTGTGGTCTTCTAGCATAGTCGCGGGGTCTACCCGGACCGCTAGAAGGCAACCTGCTTGGTGCGCCGTCCGGAGAACGGTCTCTGGGGTGCTGAGGTCTGCTCAGAACACTATTCCATCTCTGAGCAGGACTCAGCTGAGGCGGCCATGCAAGATGCTGCACGGCATGCGCTTTCGCACTACTGTTCAGTGCTCGGTGGGGTAGCTGATGGTCTCAACCTGAAGTACTACCCTCGCCGTCCATCTGGCAGCACAGGAGGCGTGACTGTCTCACCTGTTGGTGAAGATAATCCTAGGTTGAGCAGCATAGTCAACCTAGCCACCGTGCTAAACACGGAGCTGGACCATGCATTAGATGAGCTGAGTAGGGCTCGTGCTGAGATCGCCCAGCTACGGGATGAGCGTGCGGAGCGTCGTCACCTGGACGATGGTTCCCCCGCTCCCGTCGGGACTCAGCACCCATACCGCTCACCTCGGCGTGGACACCAGTCTTATGGCAACCCCGACTGCAAGACCAAGATAAATTTAGGACCATAGATCGTTAGAGTCGGATCTTGTAATTAATACGAAGATATATACATAGAAGCTATAGCCCTAGCATTAGTCTCGCTCTTAGTTAGTCTTAGTTAGACACGGTAGTTTGCTATATCCGGTGCATTTATGTTTGTCATGATGAACTATGTTTGATTTGGATCTTTGTAATGACTGTCACCAGAGTGTGGGTATCCCCCGCATTTTGGTTTACCTATTATATGTTAATGGAGTTAGCTATTTAGATGGGAAGCCTTTTATTCCACTTTCCTCTTTATCTGAGAAGCTGTGTTGGTCTGTGTTGGAGATCAGTGAAGATGCTCATCTGTTCAGTGTTGTTGAAGAATTCTATACTCTTTTCTTATGCTGCAAGATTGGCCAGATTAGTTCTGATGTTTGGTTGCATTCTGCAGATGTCAGAAAACAGGTGCAGAGGAGGAAGGCGTGCTCAGAAGGAGCAGGCAGCTCAGCACGATGAGGCACCCCAGCAACAGCAACTGCCGCCCCCGCCCCCGATGTCCATCGAGCGTATGTTTCTGATGCAGACTTAGGCAGTTCAAGCCATCGGTCAGACTCTGGCCGCCATTCAACAGCAGCAGCAGCAACAGCCACCACCTTAGCCTCAGAAGCCTCAGATGCCCAGAGACAAGCGAGCTGAATTCATGAGAGGTCATCCCCCAACGTTTGCTCACTCTTCTGACCCCATGGATGCTGAAGACTGGCTGCGCACTATGGAGCGAGAGTTGCATACCGCTCAATGCGATGACAGGGACAAAGTCCTGTATGGTCCTCGTCTGTTGAGAGGAGCAGCTCAGTCCTTGTGGGAGTCTTATCTCGCCACCCATGCCAACCCCGACACCATCACCTGGGAAGAGTTCAGAGGAAGCTTTCGTCAGTACCATGTTCCTGCTGGTCTGATGACAGTGAAGAAGGAGGAGTTCCTAGCCCTCAAGCAAGGGTCATCGTCTGTCAGTGAGTACCCGGACAGATTTTTGCAGTTGTCTCGCTATGCACCTGAAGATGTCAACACTGACGACAAGAGACAGTACCGTTTCCTGAGAGGCTTGGTTGACGCTCTGCAGTATCAACTGATGAATCATACCTTCCCGACATTCCAGCACCTAATTGACAGAGCAATCATGATAGAGAGGAAGCACAAAGAGATGGAGGATCGCAAGCGCAAAATCAGTGGACCCCAGCCTGGAAGCAGCAATTGCCCTCGTTTCTCAAGCAATCAACCTCAGCAGTTCAAGCAGAACCAGCGTCCACCTCAGCAGCAGCAGTTTCAAAGGCAGTTTCCTCAGCACCAGCATCAGGATCGCCAGAACAATCAGTCAGGAGGAGGTCAGTTCTAGAGGCAGAATCAGCAGACACCTCGTCTTCCTGCCCCAGAAACCAGCAGAACAGTCAGGCAGCACCAGCTCAGGTTGGAAACAGAGCATGTTTCCACTGTGGAGAGCAAGGCCATTGGGTGATGCAATGTCCGAAGAAGGCAGCCCAGCAGTAGTCAGGCCCCAATGCCCCAGTGAAGCAGAATGTGCCTCAGCCAGGAGCAGGCAACCGCTCTCAGCCGCGCTATAACATTAGGAGACTGAACCACTTGGAGGCCGAAGCAGTTCAGGAGACCCCCGACATGATAGTAGGTATGTTTCCAGTCGACTCCCATATTGCAGAAGTGTTATTTGATACTGGAGCAACGCATTCATTCATTACTGCATCATGGGTAAATGCACATAGTCTTCCAATAACTACCATGTCAACCCCCATTCAAATTGACTTAGTCGGTGGTAGAATTCGAGCCGATAGCATTTGTTTGAATGTAAGTGTGGAAATAAGGGGGATAGCGTTTCCCGCTAATCTCATAGTAATGGGTACTCAGGGAATAGATGTCATCCTAGGGATGAATTGGCTAGATAAGTATCAGACAGTTATCAGTTGTGATAAGAGGACAATCAAGTTGGTGTCCCCACTAGGAGAGGAAGTGGTGACCGAGTTAGTCCCGCCTGAGCCAAAGAAAGGAAGTTGTTATCAGATGGCTGTCGATAGCAGTGAAGCAGACCCAATTGAGAGTATCAAGGTTGTGTCCGAGTTCCCAGACGTGTTTCCAAAGGACTTACCAGGTATGCCACCAGAGCGGAAAGATGAGTTTGCTATAGAGCTTCTTCCAAGAACCGCCCCCATCTTTAAGAGAGCTTACAGAATATCCGGACCAGAGTTGGTTGAACTTAAGAAGCAGATTGATGAGCTGTCAGAGAAAGGTTACATCCAGCCAAGCACCTCGCCTTGGGCCGCCCCTGTCCTATTTGTGGAGAAGAAAGATGGCACCAGAAGTATGTGTATTGATTATCAAGCTCTAAATGAGGTCACGATCAAGAACAAGTACCCCTTGCCCAGAATAGAAGATATGTTCGACCAGTTGAGAGGAGCCAGCGTGTTCTCCAAGATAGATTTGAGGTCAGGTTATCATCAGCTCAGGATTCGACCTTCAGACATTCCGAAGACGGCATTCATTACCAAGTATGGGTTATATGAGTTCACAATGATGTCTTTCGGTCTAACAAATGCACCAGCCTTTTTTATGAATCTGATGAATAGTGTATTCATGGATTATCTTGATAAGTTTGTGGTGGTATTCATCGATGATATTATGATATATTCTCAAAGCGAAGATGAACATGCAAGTCATTTGAGGATGGTATTGCAGAGATTGCGAGAGCACCAGCTATATGCAAAGTTGAGCAAGTGTGAGTTCTGGATCAGTGAAGTTTTGTTCTTGGGTCACATAATCAACAAAGAAGGATTGGCTGTGGATCCGAAGAAAGTGGCAGACATTCTAAACTGGAAAGCGCCAGCAGATGCTCGAGGAATCAAGAGCTTCATTGGAATGGCCGGATATTATCGGCGATTCATGAAGGGTTTTCGAAGATTGCGAAACCAATGACAGCCTTGCTAGGCAACAAAGTTGAGTTCAAGTGGACCCAGAAATGTCAAGAGGCCTTTGAAGCGCTGAAAGAGAAGTTGACTACAGCGCCTGTCTTAGTCTTGCCTGATGTGCACAAGCCCTTCTCGGTGTATTGCGATGCTTGTTACACAGGTTTGGGATGTGTGTTGATGCAAGAGGGAAGAGTTGTGGCTTACTCGTCCCGACAGTTGAAGGTTCATGAGCAAAATTATCCAATCCATGACCTAGAGTTGGCAGCAGTGGTTCATGCATTGAAGACATGGAGGCACTATCTGTATGGACAGAAATGTGATGTTTACACGGACCACAAGAGTCTGAAGTACATATTCACTCAATCAGAGCTGAACATGAGGCAAAGAAGATGGTTAGAGTTGATCAAGGACTACGAGTTGGAGATTCACTACCATCCAGGCAAAGCGAACGTAGTGGCAGATGCTTTGAGCAGGAAGAGTCAAGTCAATCTGATGGTCGCTCGTCTGATGCCTTATGAGTTGGCCAAAGAGTTTGACAGGTTGAGTCTCAGATTTCTGAATAATTCGCGAGGAGTCATAATTGAATTGGAACCTACCCTAGAGCGGGAAATCAAAGAAGCGCAGAGGAATGATGAGAAGATCAGTGAGATCCGGTGACTGATTCTGGAAGGCAAAGGCAAAGATTTTTGTGAGGATGCAGAAGGTGTGATATGGTTCAAAGACCGCTTGTGTGTTCCCAATGTCCAATCTATTCGGGAGTTGATCCTCAAGGAAGCTCATGAGACCGCCTATTTGATTCACCCTGGAAGTGAGAAGATGTATCAGGATCTAAAGAAGAAATTCTGGTGGTACGGAATGAAGAGGGAAATTGCAGAGCATGTGGCTATGTGTGATAGTTGTTGGCGGATCAAGGCAGAGCACCAGAGACCAGCTAGATTGTTGCAACTGTGGCAAATTCTTCAGTGGAAATGGGATGAAATCGGTATGGACTTCATAGTCGGATTGCCTCTCACTCGAGCCGGCTACGATTCCATTTGGGTAGTGGTGGACCACTTGACCAAGTCAGCCCACTTCATACCTGTCAAGACCAACTACAGTACTGCAGTATTGGCAGAATTGTACATGTCTCGGATCGTTTGTCTTCATGGTGTGCCAAAGAAGATAGTGTCAGACAGAGGAACGCAGTTCACCTCTCATTTCTGGCAGCAGTTGCATGAAGCCTTGGGCACACATCTGAATTTCAGTTCAGCTTATCATCCACAGACAGATGGTCAGACCGAAAGAACCAATCAAATCCTCGAAGACATGTTGAGAGCCTATGCGTTGCAAGATCAGTCCGGATGGGACAAGAAATTGCCTTATGCAGAGTTCTCCTATAACAACAGTTACCAGGCCAGCTTGAAGATGTCACCATTTCAGGCGCTTTATGGGATGAGTTGTAGAACTCCTTTGCAATGGGATCAGCCTGGAGAAAAGCAAGTGTTCGGGCCAGACGTTTTGCTTGAAGCTGAAGAGAACATCAAGATGGTCCGAGAGAATTTGAAGATAGCGCAATCAAGGCAGCGAAGCTATGTAGACACAAGAAGAAGAGAGCTGAGTTTCGAGGTTGGAGATTTTGTCTATCTGAAAGTGTCACCGATCAAAGGAGTTAGACGATTCGGAGTCAAAGGCAAGCTAGCACCCCACTACATCGGTCCGTATTAGATTCTCGCAAAGCGTGGAGAAGTGGCCTATCAGCTCAGTTTGCCAGAAGGCTTGTTCGCAGTGCATGATGTCTTTCATGTATCTCAGTTGAAGAAGTGTCTCCGTGTGCCAGAAGAGCAGTTGCCAGTGGAAGGTCTGGAGGTCCAGGAGGACTTGACCTACACAGAGAAGCCAGCGCAGATCCTTGAGACTGCAGACAGAGTCACCCAAAGAAAGACCATCAGAATGTGCAAAGTCAGATGGAGTCATCACTCTGAAGAAGAAGCAACCTGGGAGCGCGAAGATGACCTGATGGCTAAATACCCTGAGCTCTTTGCTAGCCAACCCTGAATCTCGAGGGCAAGATTCTTTTAAGGGGGATAGGTTTGTAACGCCCAGAATTTGAGGGCAGAATTTTTTATTCTTTTCTCTCACCAAATTCGGGCGTTACTCTCTTTTCTCTTCCTGTTTCGCTCCCTCTTCCCAATTTCAAACCAGTATAGTGACAGGTGTCCGTGTCGTGTATGAACAAAACCTAAGTGTCATGGGTGTTGCATCATGCCGAAGCACATTTCTTTGTCTGATGTTGCGTGTTCGTCTCGTTCCGTCTCGGTTTTTGGTTCACGATTGGAGTCTGTTTGATGGTCGTGGGTTTCGATCCACGAAGTGGCCCGGCCCAACCCAGAACAGCCCAGCCTAGCCCGGCCCGCACGCCCCCGGCGCCCCACCCCCCCCCCCCATGCGCCCCCTCCTCCTCTCCCTCTCTCATTTGGATTTCCCGCGCAGCAACCTCTCTCTCTCCCTCTCCCACCTCTCTCTCCTCGTGGTGCCCTAGGGTTTGGAGTCGAGATCACCGGAATTTGGATCCCGGGAGGTGAGTTTTTTCCCTCCCCTTCCCTTCTCTCTCTCCCTCCCTCTCCCTTCTTCTTCCCCTGCGCGCGCGCCCCTGCTCCCTCCCTTTCCCACGCGGCGCGGCGGCCCCGCCCTCCCCTGCTCGCGCGGCGGCGCGGCCCCGCCCTCCCCTGCTCACGCGGTGGCACGGCTCTGCCCCTTCCCTGCGTGGCGGCGTTCGCCCCGGCCCCGGCGCGGCTTCGGCGTGGCCTCCGGCGCGGCCCCGGCTTGGCCCCCCGGCGCAGCGTGGCCCCCGGCGTGGCCCTCTGCCTCGGCGCGGCGGCTTGGCATCTGCGCGCGGTCCTCGGCCCCCTGCGCGTGGCGTCCCGGCCCCGGCGCGACTCGTGTAGCCCCGTTTAACCCCCTAACGCGTTCTCGCGTGCGCAAACCCACGCGCGCGGTGATTATTTTTTGTTGTAGTTCATTTCAAACTCTGTTAGTTAGTGTGTTGCGTCACGCGCTTCGTCGTGCGACGATTCAATTCAAGTTCGTATTTATCAATGTGTTGCGTCGCGCGCTTTGTCGCGCGACGATTCAATTTAAATTTGTGTTTATTAATGTGCTGCTTCGCACGCTTCGTCGCACGACGATTCTTTTAGTTTATATTCATTAAAGTGCTGTGTCGCGCGCTTTGTCGCGCGACGATCTATTTTAATTTCATGTTGTTTAAGGTGCAATGTCGCGCGTCCAAACGCGCGATGTTCCACTTTAAACTCAGCCCTGTTGGCGTATGTCGTCGTGCGCTTCGTCGCGCGATGCTTAACGTCTCTTTAAAATTAGTGCAAGTGTCTCGTTGTGCGCTCTGTCACGCGACGAGTCTTTTACTTCTTAATTCAATCTAAATGTCGTGTTGTACGTCTCGACGTGCGACGGCTCCCTTTCGTTCACCTTCAATTGTTTACAATAATTAAATGTGGACCTTGACTTTACTTTATGCTAAAACGTAGTGTCCAAATTAATTCCCTTCCATTGAGCGAGTAATTTAATTCATAATCATATAACGTGATCGTTTCTCGACTGTCTTTTTCTCTTTCTCTCTTAGCCTTAATTGCGAACCCGCGTGGAACGTCTGTTTATTTACTGCATTCCATTGTATGGTGTATTGTTCTTTTGTATTAAATGTGTGGATGTATGTATGTTTGCGCTCGCATAGAGAATGATCCGGTTGAAGAGCCCGAAGAACTCGCAGGAGAAGCCCCTGAGCAGCAGTTGGTTGGTGGAGGCAAGTGTCCCTTGACCCATCTCTGTCCTATACATTCTTTAATTCACCTCCCGCATTACATATTTATACCTAAGGATTGACTAGCTTTTGTTATCCCTGTCCTTGTTTACCTATTTGGGTCGGATTATTATCGGTTAGCTTTATGCTATTGCTTAACATTAATCAATGAACATGATGAGAATTATCAATGATACGCTGTTTTCCCCTCTTTTATTATGATGTTAGACTTGTGGCCTTCAAGGGGGCTCGAGCGGTTTCTCGAGTGCCTCTCCGTAAGGACCTATTCGTTGGATGACCGCCCGGGAAAACAGTGCAACCATGAGGGTGGAGTGGGACGCCCTTAGCTGAGTAATTAGAGGAACCAGGGTGTAGTTCGCTTAGCCGTTGTGCCGTCAATGGGGCTCGGTGTATGCGGCTCGCTCTGCCAAGGTTGATTTGTCCCTTGGGGAGGAGTGCGGTACATTTAGGAAATCTAACGGGTGGCTACAACCCCGGGGAATCTTTGTAAAGGCTACGTGGTGATATCCTGCTGGGTCACCTTGGTAGTGATCAATGGAGAGTCATGATCTCCGGGCAGAAAGGGAAATCACGACTTGTGGGTAAAGTGCACAACCTCTGCAGAGTGTTTGAACACTGATATATCAGCCGTGCTCGCGGTTATGAGCGGCCAAGGGAGTTCCAGTTATTAGTGGTACTTGATCAGAGATGTTCGGATTTACAGGTGGCAATGAGATTGATGGTTCTTTGTTTTGACTCTGGTAATGGTAAGTGGTATTCTTTCCGTTTGGAAAGAGTACGTTTGGGTTAATAACGTGGGTTAATCCTAAAACTTGGCTTTATCTACTAGTAATAATAATCTGACCAACTAAAAGCAACTGCTTGACTTACCCCCCACATATAGCCAGTCCACTATAGCCAAATAGGATACTTGCTGAGTATGTTGATGTGTACTCACCCTTGCTCTACACACGAAACCCCCCAGGTTGTCAGCATTGCAACCACTGCTCAGGAGAAGATGAAGCCGTGGAAGGAGACTTTCAGGAGTTCCAAGACTACGACGAGTTCTAGGTGTGGGTTAGCAGTAACCCCCAGTCGGCTGCCTGTGAAGGCCGCGTTTTTCTATGTTTCTTTTCTGCACTTTGATTTATTGTAAAGACTATGTGTATGTCTCAGACATATGATGTAATCAACTATTATTTCCCTTTTTAATACTATTTGAGCACTGTGTGATGATGTCCATGTTATGTAACTACTGTGTACGTGAATTGCTGATCCTGGCACGTACATGTTTCGCATTCGGTTTGCCTTCTAAAACCGGGTGTGACATAGGTGGTATCAAAGGCGTGCTGACTGTAGGACCGCTAACCTAGAGTAGAATAGTCGTTCTAAGGATTATAGACCTCTGTCCCTGCCTTGACTTTGGTATCCCTTCAAAAGTTGGCCATATCGACCAAAACTATGTTCTACTATATATTATACCTTGCTTAAAATGGTGTTTTATTCTAATCCTTCATTTATTTATGGTTTATTACTTGTTGGTCATATTAGCTCTGTTCTCACTCTTTTGCTTGCGGTGTCTTTTGTAGATGGCTCGTCTTAGACACACTGCATGGAAGTCTGTCATCCCCTTCTTACCCTCTCGTCTCGCGGAGCGTCCGCTTCGCCGTCCCGTGGCCGGTCAGTCCAGCCATTTGGAGAGACTGCACCACCGCCTGCATGAGGAGCAGGAACGTCAACGACAGGAGCAGGAGCAGCAAGGCTATTCTTTCTCGCTCCAGCAGGAGATAGAGTCTGTGAGGAGCTGCTCCCCTGTGCTCCCCCTGGAGGCGCCCCCTTCACCACCACTGAGCGCCCCAGCCCCTGGAGTAGCTGCTGGAGGAGACCCAGACAACGGAGGTGGCGACAGCAGCTCGAGCCACGACACCGACTTTTCTGCCGACCAGGAGCCGGAAGGATGGGTTGTTCGAGCCCATCACTCGCGACGCTGCTCGCAGGTGTCACTTCCACGATGCGCTCGACACCCTGCTACGTCGGGCACTTGACCGGCGTACTTGGTCTATCGAGTATCGCTGTGTGGTCTTCCAGCATAGTCGCAGGGTCTACCTAGACCACAGGGAGGTGACCTGCTTGGTGCGCCATCCGGAGAACAGTCTCTGGGGTGCTGAGGTCTGCTCAGAGCACTATTCCATCTCTGAGCGAGACTCAGCTGAGGCGGCCTTGCAAGATGCTGCATGGTGTGCGCTTTCGCACTACTGTTCAGTGCTCGGCGGGGTAGCTGATGGTCTCAACCTGATGTACTACCCCCGCCATCCATCTGGCAGCACAGGAGGCACGATTGTCTCACCTGTTGGTGAGGACAATCCTAGGTTGAGCAGCACAGTCAACCTAGCCACCGTGCTAAACACGGAGCTGGACCATGCATTAGATGAGCTGAGTAGGGCTCGTGCTGAGATCGCCCAGCTGCGGGCTGAGCGCGCGGAGCATCGTTACCTGGACGATGGTTCCCCCGCTCCTGTCGGGATTCAGCACCCGTACCGCTCACCTCGGCGTGAATACCAGTATTATGGCAACCCTGACTGCAAGACCAAGATAAATTTAGAACCATAGATCGTCAGAGTCGGATCTTGTAATTAATACGAAATATATACATAGAAGCTATAGTCTTAGCATTAGTCTCGCTCTTAGTCAGTCTTAGTTAGATAGGGTAGTTTGCTATATCCTGTGCATTTATGTTTGTCATGATGAACTATGTTTGATCTGGATCTTTGTAATGACTGTCACCAGGATGTGGGTATCCCCTGCATTTTGGTTTATCTGTTATATGTTAATGGAGTTAGCTATTTAGATGAGAAGCCTTTTATTCCACTTTCCTCTTCATCCGAGAAGTTGTGTTGGTCTGTGTTGGAGATCAGTGAAGATGCTCATCTGCTCAGTGTTGTGGAGAATTCTATACTCTTTTCTTATGCTGCAAGATTTGCAAGATCAGTTCTGATGTGTGGTTGCGTTGTGCAGATGTCAGAAAACGGGCGTAGAGGAGGAAGGCGTGCTCAGCAGGAGCAGGCAGCTCAGCAGGATGAGGCACCCCAGCTAGCAGCAGCTGCCGCCCCCGCCCCCGCCTCTGATGTCCATCGAGCAGATGTTTCTGATGCAGACTCAGGCAGTTCAAGCTATTGGTCAGACTCTAGCCGCCATTCAGGAGCAGCAGCAGCAATAGCCACCACCTCAGCCTCAAATGCCTCAAATGCCTAGAGACAAGCGAGCTGAATTCATGAGAGGTCATCCCCCAACGTTTTCTCACTCTTCTGACCCCATTGATGCTGAAGACTGGCTGCACACTATGGAGCGGGAGTTGCATACCGCTCAGTGCGATGACAGGGAGAAAGTCCTATATGGTCCCCGTCTGTTGAGAGGAGCAGCTTAGTCCTAGTGGGAGTCTTATCTCGCCACCCATGCCAACCCCGACACCATCACCTGCAAAGAGTTCAGAGGAAGCTTTTGTCAGTACCATGTTTCTGCAGGTCTGATGACAGTGCAGAAGGAGGAGTTCCTGGCCCTCAAGCAAGGGTCATCGTCTGTCAGTGAGTACCGGGACAGATTTCTGCAGTTGTCTCGCTATGCACCTGAAGATGTCAACACTGACGACAAGAGACAGTACCATTTCCTGAGAGGCTTGGTTGACCCTCTGCAGTATCAGCTGATGAATCATACCTTCCCGACATTCCAGCACCTGATTGACGGAGCAATCATGATAGAGAGGAAGCGCAAAGAGATGGAGGATCGCAAGCGCAAAATTAGTGGACCCCAGCCTAGAAGCAGCAATCGCCCTCGTTTCTCAAGCAATCAACCTCAGCAGTTCAGGCAGAACCAGCGTCCACCTCAGCAGCAGCAGTTTCAAAGGCAGTTTCCTCAACACCAGCATCAGAATCGCCAGAACAATCAGTCAGGAGGAGGTCAGTTCCAGACGCAGAATCAGCAGGCACCTCGTCTTCCTGCCCCAGCAAACCAGCAGAATAATCAAGCAGCACCAGCTCAGGTTGGAAACAGAGCATGTTTCCACTGGGGAGAGCAAGGCCACTGGGTGATGCAATGTTTGAAGAAGGCAGCCCAGCAGCAGTCCAGCCCCAATGCCCCAGCAAAGCAGAATGTGCCTCAGCCAGGAGTAGGCAACCGCTCTCAGCCGCGCTATAACCATGGGAGACTGAACCACTTGGAGGCTGAAGCAGTTCAGAAGACCCCCAGCATGATAGTAGGTATGTTTCCAGTCGACTCCCATATTGCAGAAGTGTTATTTGATACTGGAGCAACGCATTCATTCATTACTGCATCATGGGTAAAAGCACATAGTCTTCCAATAACTACCATGTCAACCCCCATTCAAATTGACTCAGCCGGTGGTAGAATTCGAGCCGATAGCATTTGTTTGAATGTAAGTGTGGAAATAAGGGGGATAGCATTTCCCGCTAATCTCATAGTAATGGGTACTCAGGGAATAGATGTCATCCTAGGGATGAATTGGCTAGATAAGTATCAGGCAGTTATCAGTTGTGATAAGAGGACAATCAAGTTGGTGTCCCCACTAGGAGAGGAAGTGGTGACCGAGTTAGTCCCGCCTGAGCCAAAGAAAGGAAGTTGTTATCAGATGGCTGTCGATAGCAGTGAAGCAGACCCAATTGAGAGTATCAAGGTTGTGTCCGAGTTACCAGACGTGTTTCCAAAGGACTTACCAGGTATGCCACCAGAGCGGAAAGTTGAGTTTGCTATAGAGCTTCTTCCTGGAACCGCCCCCATCTTTAATAGAGCTTACAGAATATCCGGATAGAGTTGGTTGAACTTAAGAAGCAGATTGATGAGCTGTCAGTGAAAGGTTACATCCAGCCAAGCACCTCGCCTTGGGCCGCCCCTATCCTATTTGTGGAGAAGAAAGATGGCACCAGAAGGATGTGTATCGATTATCGAGCTCTGAATGAGGTCACGATCAAGAACAAGTACCCCTTGCCCAGAATAGAATATCTGTTCGACCAGTTGAGAGGAGCCAGCGTGTTCTCCAAGATAGATCTGATGTCAGGTTATCACCAGCTCAGGATTCGACCTTCAGACATTTCGAAGACGACATTTATTACCAAGTATGGGTTGTATGAGTTCACAGTGATGTCTTTCGGTCTAACAAATGCACCAGCCTTTTTTATGAATCTGATGAATAGTGTATTCATGGATTATCTTGATAAGTTTGTGGTGGTATTCATCGATGATATTCTGATATATTCTCAAAGCGAAGAAGAACATGCAAGTCATTTGAGGATGGTATTGCAGAGATTGCGAGAGCACCAGCTGTATGCAAAGTTGAGCAAGTGTGAGTCTGGATCAGTGAAGTTCTGTTCTTGGGTCACATAATCAACAAAGAAGGATTGACTGTGGATCCGAAGAAAGTGGCAGACATTCTGAACTAGAAAGCGCCAACAGATGCTCGAGGAATCAAGAGCTTTATTGGAATGGTCGGATATTATCGGTGATTCATTGAAGGATTTTTGAAGATTGCGAAACCAATGACAGCTTTGCTAGGCAAAAAGTTGAGTTCAAGTGGACCCAGAAATGTCAAGAGGCCTTTGAAGCGCTGAAAGAGAAGTTGGCTACAGCGCATGTCTTAGTCTTGCCTGATGTGCACAAGCCCTTCTCGGTGTATTGCGATGCCTGTTACACCGGTTTGGGATGCGTGTTGATGCAAGAGGGAAGAGTTGTGGCTTACTCATCCCGACAGCTGAAGGTTCATGAGCAGAATTATCCAATCCATGACCTAGAGTTGGCAGCAGTGGTTCACGCATTGAAGACATGGAGGCACTATCTGTATGGACAGAAATGTGATATTTACATAGACCACAAGAGTCTGAAGTACATATTCACTCAGTCAGAGATGAATATGAGGCAAAGAATATGGTTAGAGTTGATCAAGGACTATGAGTTATAGATTCACTGCCATCCAGGCAAAGCGAACGTAGTGGTAGATGCTTTGAGCAGGAAGAGTCAAGTCAATCTGATGGTCGCTCGTCTGATGCCTTATGAGTTGGCCAAAGAGTTTGACAGGTTGAGTCTCAGATTTCTGAATAATTCGCGAGGAGTCACAATTGAATTGAAACCTACCCTAGAGCGGGAAATCAAAGAAGCGCAGAGGAACGATGAGAAGATCAATGAGATCCTACGACTAATTCTGGAAGGCAAAGGCAAAGATTTTCGGGAGGATGCAGAAGGTGTGATATGGTTCAAAGACCGCTTGTATGTTCCCAATGTCCAATCTATTCCGGAGTTGATCCTCAAGGAAGCTCATGAGACCGCCTATTCAATTCACCCCGGAAGTGAGAAGATGTATCAGGATCTGAAGAAGAAATTCTGGTGGTACAGGAATGAAGAGGGAAATCGCAGAGCATGTGGCTATGTGTGATAGTTGTCGACAGATCAAGGCAGAACACCAGAGACCAGCTGGATTGTTGCAACCGTTGCAAATTCCTCAGTGGAAATGGGATGAAATCGGTATGGACTTCATAGTCAGATTGCCTCGCACTCGAGCCGGCTATGATTCCATTTGGGTTGTGGTGGACCGCTTGACCAAGTCAGCCCACTTCATACCTGTCAAGACGAACTACAGCAGTGCAGTATTGGCAGAATTGTACATGTCTCGGATTGTTTGTCTCCATGGTGTGCCAAAGAAGATAGTGTTAGACAGAGAAACGCAGTTCACCTCTCATTTCTGGCAGCAGTTGCATGAAGCCTTGGGCACACATCTAAATTTCAGTTCAGCTTATCATCCGTAGACAGATGGTCAGACCGAAAGAACCAATCAAATCATCGAAGACATGTCGAGAGCCTGTGCGTTGCTAGATCAGTCCGAATGGGACAAGAAATTACCTTATGCAGAGTTCTCCTATAACAACAGTTACCTGGCCAACTTGAAGATGTCACCATTTCAGGCGCTCTATGGGAGTTGTAGAACTCCGTTGCAATGGGATCAGCCTGGAGAAAAGCAAGTGTTCGGGCCAGACGTTTTGCTTGAAGCTGAAGAGAACATCAAGATGGTTCGAGAGAATTTGAAGATAGCTCAATCAAGGCAGCGAAGCTATGCAGACACAAGAAGAAGAGAGCTGAGTTTCGAGGTTGGAGATTTTGTCTATCTAAAAGTGTCACCGATCAGAGGAGTCAGACGGTTCGGAGTCAAAGGCAAGCTAGCACCCCGCTACATCGGTCCGTATCAGATTCTCGCAAAGCGTGGAGAAGTGGCCTATCAGCTCAGTTTGCCAGAAGGCTTGTCCACAGTGCATGATGTCTTTCATGTATCTCAGTTGAAGAAGTGTCTCCGTGTGCCAGAAGAGCAGTTGCCAGTGGAAGGTCTAGAGGTCCAGGAGGACTTGACCTATATAGAGAAACCAGCGCAGATCCTTGAGACGGCAGACAGAGTCACCCGAAGAAAGACCATCAGAATGTGCATAGTCAGATGGAGTCATCACTCTGAAGAAGAAGCAACCTGGGAGCGTGAAGATGACCTGATGGCTAAATACCCTGACCTCTTTGCTAGCAAACCCTGAATCTCGAGGGCGAGATTCTTTTAAGGGGGATAGGTTTGTAACACCCGGAATTTGTGGGCAGAATTTTTTCTTCTTTTCTCTCACCAAATTCGGGCGTTACTCTCTTTTCTCTTCCTGTTTCGCTCCCTCTTCCCAATTTCAAACCAGTATAGTGACAGGTGTCCGTGTCGTGTATGAACAAAACCTAAGTGTCATGGGTGTTGCATCATGCTGAAGCACATTTCTTTGTCTGATGTTGCGTGTTCGTCTTGTTCTGTCTGGGTTTTCGGTTCGCGATTGGAGTCTGTTTGATGGTTGTGCGTGTCGTGGGTTTCGATCCGCGAAGTGGCTCGGCCCAACCCAGCCCAGCCCAGCTCGGCCTGCGCGCCCCCGGCACCCCACACCCCCCCCCATGCGCCCCCTCCTCCTCTCCCTCTCTCATTTGGATTTCCCACGCAGCAACCTCTCTCTCTCCCTCTCCCACCTCTCTCTCCCCAAGGTGCCCTAGGGTTTGGAGTCGAGATCACCGGAATTTGGATCCCCGGAGGTGAGTTTTTTCCCTCCACTTCCCTTCTCTCTCTCTCCCTCCCTCTCCCTTCTTCTTCCCCTGCGCGCATGCCCCTACTCCCTCCCCTACCCGCGCGGCGCGGCGGCCCCACCCTCCCCTGCTCGCGCGGAGGCGCGGCCCCACCCTCCCCTGCTCGCGCAGCAGCGCGGCCCCACCCCTCCCCTGCGCGGCGGCGCGGCCTGCCCGCCCCTGCCCCTGTGCGGCAGGCGTTCGCCCCGGCCCCGGCCCCAAGCGCGGCCCCGGCTCAGCCCCCCGGCACGGCGTGGCCCCTAGGCGTGGCCCTCTGCCCCTGCGCGGCGGCTCGGCCCCTGCGCGCGGTCCTCGGCCCCCTGCGCGCGGCGTCCCGGCCCCGGCGCGACTCGCGTAGCCCCGTTTACCCCCTAACGCGTTCCCTCGTGCGCAAACCCACGCGCGCGGTGATTATTTTTTGGTTGTAGTTAATTTCAAACTCCGTTAATTAGTGTGCTGCGTCGCGCGCTTCGTCGCGCGACGATTCAATTCAAGTTCGTATTTGTCAATGTGTTGCGTCGTGCGATTCGTCACGCGACGATTCAATTTAAATTTGTGTTTATTAATGTGCTGCGTCGCGCGCTTCGTCACGCGACGATTCTTTTAGTTTATATTCATTAAAGTGCTGTGTCGCGCGCTTCGTCGCGCCACGATCTATTTTAATATTCAGGTTGTTTAAGGTGCGATGTCGCGCGTCCAGACGCGCGACGTTCCACTTTAAACTCAGCCCTGTTGGCGTATGTCATTGTGCGCTTCGTCGCGCGATGCTTAACGTCTCTTTAAAATTAGTGCAAGTGTCTCGTTGTGCGCTCTGTCGCGCGGCGAGTCGTTTACTTCTTAATTCAATCTAAATGTCGTGTTGTACGTCTCGACGTGCTACCGCTCCCTTTCATTCACCTTCAATTGTTTACAATAATTAAATGTGGAGCTTGACTTTATTTTATGCTAAAACGTAGTGTCCAAATTAATTCCCTTCCTTTGAGCGAGTAATTTAATTCATAATCATGTAACGTGATCGTTTCTCGACTGTCTTTTTCTCTTTCTCTCTTAGCCTTAAATGCGAACCCGCGTGGAACTGTCTGTTTATTTACTGCATTCAAGTTGTATGGTGTATTGTTCTTTTGTATTATATGTGTGGATGTATGTATGTTTGCGCTCGCATAGAGAACGATCAGGTTGAAGAGCCCGAAGAACTCGCAGGAGAAGCCCCTGAGCAGCAGTCGGTTGGTGGGGGCAAGTGTCCCTTGACCCATCTCTGTCCTATACATTCTTTAATTCACCTCACGCATTACATATTTATACCTAAGGATTGACTAGCTTTTGTTATCCCTGTCCTTGTTTACCTATTTGGGTCGGATTATTATCAGTTAGCTTTATGCTATTGCTTAACATTAATCAATGAACATGATGAGAATTATCAATGATACGCTGTTTTCCCCTCATTTATTATGATGTTATACTTGTGGCCTTCAAGGGGGCTCGAGCGGTTTCTCGAGTGCCTCTCCATAAGGACCTGTTCATTGGATGACCGCCCGGGAAAACAGTGCAACCATGAGGGTGGAGTGGGACGCCCTTAGCTGAGTAATTAGAGGAACCGGGGTGTTGTTCGCTTAGCCGTTGTGCCGTCAATGGGGCTCGGTGTATGCGGCTCGCTTTGCCAACGGTTGATTTGTCCCTTGGGGAGGAGTGCGGTACATTTAGGAAACCTAACGGGCAGCTACAGCCCCGGGGAATCTTTGTATAGGCTACATAGTGATATCCTGCTGGGTCACCTTGGTAGTGATCAATGGAGAGTCATGATCTCCGGGTAGAAAGGGAAATCACGACTTGTGGGTAAAGTGCACAACCTCTACAGAGTGTCTGAAAACTGATATATCAGCCGTGTTCACGGTTATGAGCGGCCAAGGGAGCTCCAGTGATTAGTGGTACTTGACCAGAGATGTTCAGATTTGCAGGTGGCAATGAGATTGATGGTTCTTGGTTTTGACTCTGGTAATGGTAAGTGGTATTCTTTCCGTTTGGAAAGAGTACGTTTGGGTTAATAACGTGGGTTAATCCTAAAACATGGCTTTTATCTACTAGTAATAATAATCTGACCAACTAAAAGCAACTGCTTGACTTACCCCCACATAAAGCTAGTCCACTACAGCTAAACAGGATACTTGCTGAGTATGTTGATGTGTACTCACCCTTGCTCTACACACAACCCCCCAGGTTGTCCAGCATTGCAACCACTGCTCAGGAGAAGATGAAGCTATGGAAGGAGACTTCCAGGAGTTCCAAGACTACGACGAGTTCTAGGTGTGGGATAGAGGTAACCCCCAGTCGGCTGCCTAGTGTGACACCCCAGTGTCACCTAGGGTTTCTCTCAAGTGTCAAACCAAGAACCATAATTTTATGTGAACCAAAGCAAGCATGAGCATCAAATTATCTTAGGAATAAAGAATTCTCCAAGCATATGCTTAAAAGTATCATGATCAAAACAAATGGGTCTTTTGAAGAGGTAAGAATGTGTAACCCTAATAAAAACCCTAAATAAGCCCCATGAGCAAATTTAAGAAAATAAGGAGAAGGGTATGAAAAATTTTAAAATTATGACTTGAGCCAATTATAAAATTTAAAGTATATTTAATAAGCAACAAGAAAGGTTGAGAAAGCTTAGCCAAAATAACTCAAATAAATCCCCAAATCAGCCCTTGAACTATGAACTCTTGGAAAAATTCAGATTTCTGAATTTCTGAAATTCAGACCCCTTCCCAAAGATCAACTGCGTTCTTTGTTTTTCGAAACTCAAAGCCAGGAGATCCAAATATCAAAGTTGTGCCAAATTCCCTTGAACACGTCCTGGAAAAGTTTGAACTCAAACCAAATTCATTTGTACATGGTTTTGGCGCGGTTTGACCTCGGGACCAGACATTCTGACACTGGCACCTTGGTGACGCTACAACTCCCTGTCCCTAGCCTAAAACCGCGTGACGTCCACACATAAAAGAAAAGCTTGGTCAGGTGAACAAATCCTTCACAGCGATCTTGCCCAAATTCGCGAAGATTTGCTCCCAATCAGCGCTTGAACTCGGGCAGAAGCATCGGGCACACGTGTTCGACCGTGGCTGACACCTCCGGTTCACGCCCGTTCGCGCACCCGCGCCTTCCAGTGCACGCCCGCGCGCGCTCGCCGGTCCACGACCGCCCGTGCACCGCACCGTGCCTATAAAGCCTCCCCAGGCGCGCCTCACTTCACCCCGCACTCACCAGCGCCAGCCGGCACCTTCCCTTAGCTCCGGCGAGCTCAATTCCGCCCGCCATTACCGCCAGAGCTTCGGCCACCGTGGCCAGCCCACTCCAGCCACCCCCCAGTAGCCCGTGAAGCTCGCCAAGCCCTCGGACCAGGCCGGACTTCACCGGAGGCCCGAGATCGACCTCACCGGACTTCGGTCTTCCGCCGCCGCGCGTGGACCGAGCTAACTAGTGAGTCTCCGTCCAATTCCTTGCTCCCATATCTTTTCTGGCACCCCGTGAACCTCTCTGACCCATCCAATTGATCTATTCCGCCGTGATCAGGCCGGACTCCCCGCCGCCGACGAGCATCCCCGCCTGCGCGCGTGGACCGACCGACTCCGGCCATCCCCGACGTGACCCGCACCTCGTTGTGATCCCCGAGACCTCCCCTACATCCTTGACTACTTCACCGAAGCCATCTCGCTGCCGGTAAGCCCCTCCGCCCTTTCTTCCACCGCGGTTACTGTTTAACTTAGAAGAAGGACCTCAGGTTAGGAGGTGTTGGGAGCCTTCGTCCTCCGAAGGTCCTCAAAAACATAATTTGACAATATTTTCCAAGTGAATTATATGAACAGGTATCTTCGGACTCAGATCATGAACATGGAGTACGGTCGGAACGAAGCCCAAGCCAGACGAAGGGGGATTGAGATGAAGGACGGGCTGATTACCGAGCTGTACGAAGGATGGTGCACAGCCGAAGCTATGCGCAGAAAGCTTCGTCGCGATAGCAGAAAGGGGAACCGACTTAAAGATGAAAAGACTACTTAGGCCTTAATAGATTCCCATAAGTCATTAGCAAATGTGATGGGCATGAATGTAATTTTGCATGGGCTACGTCCCACGCCTATAAATAGATGAACAGTACTCCCGTACTGTTCACGCTGACTTGGCATTTGCTTTTCCGTCATCCTTGTACTTTTGCCTTCTTGCAATCCGAAGGTACACTTGTAATCTGAAATCATTTCTATTTTTCTATAATAATAAAATAGTAATGACGTTGTGGTAATATTTAAATGTTTATATTACTTTTTATGTTACATGTAAGTTCTTCGTCATAGTTTATTGTGCTTACGAAGATATGTTGTTTGTGACCTTCGTCCGGAACACATTATATCCCGGAGGGAAATAATGTTTCAAAGGACGAAGGACTTTATCATTTAACACTTTTTATGTTGCCTTGTTCTTAATCCGAAGCATTTGAGAACAAGTCCCCAACAGGAGGTGAAGAACCCGAGGGGTTTTCTGTAACGTCAGTGACTCATGTGAATAGTAGCCTAAGGACTAATCCACGAAGAAAACATAGAATATCCGCCAGGGACCCCAGTGCAAAGTGGATTTCCATTTAATCAATTCTGATTAACCTTTTTAAATAACCAGAGAACTTGTAAAACCCATAACTTGATGAATTCTTAATAAAAAGTTGTCAAACTAATTTTGCTAAATCCTAAATATTACGATCTATCATTTAAAAATGATAAACCCTATACTTTCTGCTCTAAATTTTAGAGTTTAGAATTAAAAATAGAAACCTACCAAACCTAGTTTAATTAAGAAAAATTAGTTTTTCTTCTGTACTGAACTTGAGAAAATTTGTAGATGTTCAAACCTCATTTAGACAATGTTTAAAAATAGCAGGAACCCCAGTATTGGAAAATATGATGTAGTTATTCATTTAAAACTATTCTGCCCAAAACTTAGGAAAAACCAGAAAGGCATTAGAAATTAATGAACAATGAGTAAAATTATTTTTCCTAGTTTGCTTATGTAACAGAGAACCTAGGAAAAATACAGAGACCATTAGTTCAGACCAGCTTTAAATTAGAATGCATTATTTAGCCTTATTTGAACTGAAAATCAATTATTAAAATTTCAAAACTATACCCAATATGGATAATAAAAATCCAGTGGACTTATAACCACCAGAGCCCCACTACAAAAATGATGAACACCTCAGCCCAACCTTTTAAGTAAGGGGAATAAATATAAAATGATAATGAGGCATTTTCCAAATAAATCATAAACAACCCCTAATAATGTGATAATGGGCAACCAAAAATTTACTAAGTCCATAATAAGATAAACCACCAGAGAAAAATACAAACCCATGAAAAAGGAGCAAACTCTTACCTATTGTTGATAAATTATGAGAAAGGCCACTTAATTCAAATAAAGCATACCACCCCTTCCCTTAAGCAAAAAGATGCCAAACTTCAGAATGATTGCTCTTGCACAAAACAATAACTAAGAAAAATAAGAACTCTGTTGTTTGATATTTTTCAATATAATGGTAGTAGAAAGCACCAATGTGGCTAGAAACTTGAGAAAACCATAAAAAATAACCAAAAGGTATTAATGGCTAGAAGTTTGTATCAAGTCATGTTATAACACCTAAAAGCCAGCAAAAATAAGTTTTAGAAAATTACCCACTGTTAAATAATAGTGGTAGTTCAAAGCACCCCTTCTGCCCTAGAATTTAATAATTTTGTCCAGAGAAAACTATTCACTTTCTAATCCCCAAATTTTGAAACAAAGAAACATACCCCAGTGCCAAGCCACTGTAATTTTTACAGAATTTTTGGAATTTTATAAAAGCAACTTGTAGTTCAAACCTACTCCCAAAACATTTAAGAGAATAAAAGAAAAGGAAAGAAAACATAAACCTCACTCTAATAAGCCTATCTTGAATACTTATTAACTCTCACTAAGACTTAAAAAGGATTCAGTGGAACCCCCTACCACTTGCCTTAGCTAAGTTTAACATAATTTACCAAGTATACCACCCAAGGGTATTACATAGGTAAAGCTAACCTTGTTTAACTCAAGTAGGTCATACACCATCAAGATCGTAATTTCTAAAGCACATGTCATATCATATCATGCATGTATCTTACGCATTGCATTCATTAGATTGTAATCTTGCCGACGGAGAGTACGTGCTCATCCCCGAGCAAGGACCTGTCCAAGAGGAGGCCCAGGAGCAGGCTTTAGAGGCTGCTATTGAGGATCTCCCCGCAGCCCCAGCACTTGAAGGCAAGCCCCGGTTATATGCATAACCGTTTATATATGCTATTTTACTACACTTAATGTTTGTAGGTTTGTAATGTGCACTTAAGTGTAGGAGTTGCTTGAAACCTCTAGCTGCACGAACTTAGGATTCCTTTTTGAGATGAATACTAGTATGCTAGGTCGAGTAGCTGCTTTGCTAATCAGGATCTCGGTAGAAGTCGAGTGATTTTTCTAGCACTCGCGCGAGGTCAGGAATTGATTGTATTCATCTTGATAACGGGGTATATGTTGGTCCATGGACTTGGATCCCGGGAGGATGTCTTGTCCATGAGACGGGAAAAAGAATTAAGGATTATTGCGTGGATACCTGAGTCAAGCTTTTGAACGTACTAAAGCACAAGCCGAGAAATATGGTAACCGGTAAACCTAGTACCTGAGTGAAGTCGGGCGCGGACTTTATCCCTCATGCGACCTGAGACTGGGTCTCCCATGCTAGCTATGGTGGGTACAAGTGCGGTCACTGCACGGCGGCAGCCGGGGTCAGTGGAGCATTGTATGCCAAGGCGGTGAGGCCTGGACGCGAACGGGGAATCGATGGGGACGGTTGTCATGTGTGGGGTCGGAGTACCCTGACATTCTGTGTGTTTAGGTTTCCCTTGCAAGGTTATAACACGAATTGAATCGTCTGCTTCTCGCAGCTAATGAGACTGCTTGACCCCTTGTACTGCATCGAGTAAGAAGTGAAATGAGGTTACATGAGATAACTTGTTGATCGAACTAAATGCTTGTTACCATGTATGCTTAGAAGAAGTAAACCTAGCTAAGTTAATGATGATAGAATTTGAAAAGCTAAAAGTTGATTTTAGAAACAACTAGTGCTTTTGGCAAACCAAACCCCTCAGCCAAACAGCTGCATAGTCTAGAGGTAGAGGAGTAGATTCCTCACACCGGGTAAGTCTAGCTGAGTATTAGTATACTCAGCCTTGCTTGTGGCATAATTTTTGCAGGTACCATTCAGGAAATGGTTGATGGTGTGACTTGGCCTACCACCCTGCCACCGGGTTGGACGGTCGAGTGGGATGTTGCTCCAGCAGGAGAGGAGCACGAGGAGTAGTGGGCTAGGCCTTGTCCAATTCCTCGATACCGACGACATCGATTATCCGCTGCACTTTATTTTGTGAACTCTTATTTGCTACTCAAAAACTCCGATTTATGTAATAATTCAGCATTTAATTTGAGGTTTCCTATTTTATTGTATTTCTTCTATGACTCACCTTCGAGTGAGACTATGGAATTTGATCCTGGTTAAGTGGCTCCATCAGAGTAGATCTGAGGGACTGACAGGTTATTCCGATTTAAGTGTGTTACGGCCCCTGAGGCGTGACTTAGGCACTTAAGATGGAATAATTCGGGTGGTTCCGCCACAGCTGGTATCGGAGCAAATTCCACCATAGAGAAGGACAATAAACCATGAATACCAATTTTCAAAATCTAAAACTTGCCTAGAAACTGCTAAGGATCGTCAGGACTAGACTGTTAGACCTAGGACGAAAGGCCTTAGGCATAGAGGGAGAAATAGGTGGCTAACTAATTAGGCCCCGTGGGCCAGTACTTATATTTTAAGGATGCCCTAAAAAGCACCCTATTTTCTTTTGAGAGGCAACGTTACTTCCTGCATGCATGCATTATAAAACATAAAGAGGAATTAAAATTTGAGCTAACCCACTCTCTTTAAACCACCCGGGCTCTCTTTTTCTTTTTCTTCCACCATAATCTTTTCCTTTGATTCCCTTCCGCAGATGAATTCACCCACCCCCGCCAGTGGAGGAGACTCTAGTTTCAGTTCTGACTTCCTTTCTCGCGATGGTTTTCCTTCCATCTTGTGGGAAGTGCTTAACTCCGCCGGTTACCCTACGCCCCCTTTGTACACGGTGCAGTTATATGAGGAGCATCGGGTACCTCGTTGTCGGGTCTGGCTGACTTTGGAGGCTCATCCCCTTCAGCCGGGTTGGTGTTCTCTTGATTCTGAGACGATTGGACTCATGACGGACGACACCGTTGAAGCAGCAGCCATGAAGGCTCTGACGACTTTCTGTGGCTACCATCCCCTGGAGATGGTGATGCACCCCTTGGGACTCTTCCTTGCTGAGAGGAAGGATGATCCCATGTGGTGTAACCGCGTGAGCCATGTGAAGGATGTGTGGGCAATGTATCCTGACTTGGTTGGGAGGGTCACTGTTCAGTGCATGAGTGCGCTGTACCGCCTTCAGGCCCTTCAGAGCGATGCTATGGCACTCCTTGCTAACACCGCTCAGACTGCCAAGCTCACTCTCGACAGTCGAGAAGATTTTGTGGTTGATCTATCCACCGAGTTGGTAGAGAAGGATCTGCAGGTGGAGAGGCTGAGCCAGCGCATCACCACCCTGGAGCAGCAAGTGGAGATCCGGGACAACACTATTGATGTCTTGGAGAACCAGCTTCATGTTGTGCAGAGGGAACTCGAGGAAGCAAATGACCACCTGGACATGCACCACCTGGAGATGGAGGCCAATGAAACCGGAAGCGAGGGAGAAGAGGCTCCCGAGGAGCTAGGACCAGCCCGTGGTGCTAATGGGACTACCTCCGCGATGCCTCCTTCACCCGTATCCAGTGTCGCTTCCACCCCTCAGGGTTAAGCAGTCACTTCGACACTCTTAGGCGAATAGAAACCCATGCGAGCTTAGTTAATATCAGATTTTGGACTAGGCTTATGGGTACTTTCCCCTGATCGATGTAACCCTATGAACTTTTGAAATTTGTGGGATATTTGTCACCATGTTATCTTAAATTCGAACCTAATATTATGATTAGGGCATTTTCCTTCCATATGGGATAACATTCTGATGTTCGAAACTGTGAGTTGGGATAACAATGGCAGCAATCTCTGTTTTCAGATGGCAGCTAGGCAGCATCGCGGGCATAACGAGCCGGTTCCCCCGCCACCTCCTCCAGCTCCCACATTGCAGGAGCTGATGGCCCAGCAGAATGAGATTCTGCGATAGCTCTTGCAGCGCCAGCCCCACCCTCAGCAGCATGGTGGAGGCCAGCATCAGCGACCTCCGGCTATGGCAACATACCAGGAGTTTCTGAGCACGCAGACGCCCTTGTTCACCAAGGCAGAGGATTCGTTGGACGCTGACGTATGGCTTCGCGTCAGTCGAGTCCAAGTTTCCCCTCCTCACGGGAGACTGTCCCTGATACTACCAAGACCCGCTTCGCCGCGCAGCAGCTTCGCGGATTTGCTCGGACTTGGTGGGATCACTTCCGTGCTATGCTCCCCGCTGATCATGAGGTGTCTTGGGAGGAATTCAAGACTGCCTTCAGGGGACACCACATCCCAGCTGGCATTCTTGATCGGAAGCTGAACGAATTCCTGGCCCTTAATCAAGGAACCCGCACGGTACTGTAGTATGCGCAAGCCTTCAACGACCTATGCCAGTATGCAGGGTACCATGCTGATTCTGATGAGAAGAAGAGAGACCGCTTCTGCAAGGGTCTTAATACCAAGCTGCAGGAACGACTCAACACTGTCCGGGCTGATAGCTTCAACGAGTTGGTCAATATGGCCATCTCCCAGGAGGATTGCATTGTTGCTCACCGAGCAGAGAAGAAGAGGAAGGCACCAATGGCAGCACCATCCGCTCAGGCTCAGAGGTTCCGGATTGTTTCTCACAACTAGAGTAGGGGTTTTCAGCGGCAGGCAGGCAGATGGGTAATCAGGCCACCTCAGCAGCAGCAGTCGGCACCCAACCGCTTTCCAGCTCCCGCCCCGAGGAACAATCAGCCTCCGCAGCAGCAGCAGCAGTTCCGCCAGGGCAATGGGAACAATTGTTTCACTTGTGGCAATGTGGGCCACTATGCCAAAAATTGTCCCAGGAACCAGCAGAGGCAGATGCCAGCACCAAATCAAGACAAGGGAAGAAAGCAGAAGGTGCAAGTCAGGCAAGGGAAGCTCAACTTCACCACTCTGGAGGAAGTACCTGAAGGAGCTCCTATCATGACCGGTATCTTTTCAGTTTATAATCAACCTGCTTTAATTCTGTTTGATTCTGGTGCATCTCATAGTTTCATTAGCCAAAAGTTCAGTGCTAAATGCAAACTGCCATTCTCTCACTGAAAAGGGTCATTCATGATAGTCACACCTGGGGGTAAAATTGCAACTAATCAATTAAACCAAAGTGTGCCTATTCAACTGGGAAGCCACATTGTCAAAACCACTCTTCTTGTGTTGGGATTGGAAAATGTGGACATCATTCTAGGAGCTAATTGGATGACCTTGCACCAAGTTGTGCTTGATATAGCCAGTCGTACCGTGGAAGTTAATTCTCCGATCTGTGGGAACTTCACTTTAATTCTGCCCAGTCAAGGTTCTACTCAGTCATGTGCTTTCTCTATGACGGAGTTACCTTTGAAGAAGATCCCAGTGGTCTGTGAATATGCAGATGTCTTCCCTGATGAACTGCCAGGAATGCCACTGGACCGGGATATTGAATTCGCCATCGAGTTGCAACCGGGAACGGCCCCAATTTCCAAGAGGCCCTACCGAATGCCACCCGCTGAGTTGGCAGAGTTGAAGAAGCAATTGCAAGAGTTGCTGGACAAGGGATTTATTCGCCCAAGCACTTCGCCTTGGGGATGTCCAGCACTATTTGTGAAGAAGAAGGATGAAAGCTTGAGGCTGTTTATAGATTACCGCCCTCTTAATGCGGTAACTATCAAGAACAAGTATCCTTTGCCTTGTATTGATGTTCTTTTTGACCAGTTGGTCGGGGCCAAGGTATTCTCCAAGATAGACCTTCGCTCTGGCTACCATCAGATCAAGATACGAGCAAGTGATATTCCGAAGACGGCATTCTCAACCAGATATGGGCTATATGAATTCTTGGTGATGTCATTCGGGCTGACAAATGCACCAGCATATTTCATGTATCTGATGAATTCTGTTTTCATGCCTAAATTGGACAAGTTCGTGGTGGTTTTCATCGATGACATCTTGGTGTACTCAAAGAACAAAGAAGAACATGCCGGGCATTTGCATGTAGTGCTTCAACTTCTGTGAGAGCACCACCTTTATTCCAAGTTATCCAAGTGTGATTTTTGGCTAAAGGAAATCAAATTCTTGGGTCACACTATCTCTTAGGCTGGAATAGCTGTTGATCCTGATAAAGTGCAAGAGGTGATGAACTGGAAGCCACCAACAACTGTTCGTCAGATTCAGAGTTTTCTGGGATTAGCTGGTTATTACCGAAAATTTATTCCGGACTTCTCTCGAATTGTGAAGCCTATAACTGAGTTGCTGAAGAAAGAAGTCAAATTTGTTTGGAGTCAGAAGTGCGAAGATGCCTTCCATGCATTAAGGCAGCATCTGACCACAGCACCAGTATTGGCGCAGCCTGACAACAACAAACCTTTTGATGTATATTGCGATGCCTCTGGCACAGGGCTAGGTTGTGTCTTGATGCAAGACAACCGAGTCATTGCTTATGCCTCAAGAGCACTCAGGCCTCATGAGCAAAACTATCCCACTCATGACCTCGAGTTAGTAGCAGTGGTTCATGCATTGAAGATGTGGAGGCACTATCTAATGGGAACCCACTGCAACATCTTCACTGATCATAAGAGCCTTAAGTACATTTTTACTCAGGCTGATCTCAACATGAGGCAGAGAAGATGGCTAAAGCTGATCAAGGATTATGACCTGGAGGTACATTATCACCCAGGAAAAGCTAATGTGGTAGCAGATGCCTTGAGCCGGAAGATGCAGTGCAATTGTATTCTGATGGATTCTCGCATTAACACCTTGTGTGATGAGTCGAGCAAGATGCAAATTGAAGTGATTCCTTCTGGTTCTTTGTCTCACACTTCTGTTGAGCTAGCTTTGCAAGACCAGATCATCATGGCCCAGCTCAGTGACAAGGGAGTGCAGATTATCAAGAAGAATCTCCATCAGAAGGTTGAGAAGTATAATTGTTTCCGCCAGGATGAAAAGGGTGTGTTATGGTTCAAAAGCAGATTGGTGATTCCTAAGGACCCGGACCTCAAGAGGAAAATCTTGGATGAGGCTCATCTCTCCAAATTCTCTATGCATCCGGGAAGCACCAAGATGTACCATGATCTGAAGCCTTTGTACTGGTGGACCAGAATGAAGAGGGAGATAGCCCAGTATGTATCAGAATGTGACACCTGTCAGAGGGTAAAGGCTAGCCACTTGAAATCAGCTGGAGCTTTGCAACCCCTGTCCATACCTTCGTGGAAATGGGATGACATCAGCATGGATTTCATTGTGGGACTGCCCAACACCTCTCGTCATCATGACTCAATTTGGGTTATTGTGGACCGATTGACAAAAGTGGCACATTTTCTTCCTGTGCACACCACTGATAAGGCTCAGAAGTATGTAGAATTGTATATTGACCGGATCGTGTGTTTGCACGGATTACCTCGGACCATTGTTTCTGACCGAGGAGCCCAATTTGTTGCCAAATTTTGGGAACAATTGCAAGAGTCTTTGGGAACCAAGCTAATCAGGAGTTCAGCTTACCACCCACAGACTGATGGTCAGACGGAAAGGGTAAACCAAATTCTGGAGGATATGCTTGAGAGCTTGTGCGATTGATTGTGGCAAGAACTGGGATAAGCACCTCTCCTTGGCAGAGTTTGCTTATAACAATAGTTATCAATCCAGCCTAAAGATGGCACCTTTTGAAGCTCTCTATGGAAGAAGGTGTAGGACACCACTCAATTGGTCTCAACCTGGAGAAAGAGAAGTTTTTGGAACTGACTTAGTGACTGAAGCCGAAAGGAAGGTCAAACTAATCAGGAAGAATCTAGAAGCTGCTCAGGCCAGGCAGAAGAGTTATCATGGTAAAAGAAGGAAACCTCTCCAGTTCGAGGTGGGAAGTTTTGTATACCTCAAGGTATCACCCACCAAGGGAGTGCAGAGGTTTGGGATCAAAGGCAAGCTAGCCCCTCGTTACATTGGACCTTATGTGATCATAGAAGCATGTGGACCCGTGGCATACAAGCTGAAGTTACCTTCAAAAATGTCTGCCATTCACGATGTATTCCATGTATCTCAGCTGAAGAAGTGTGTTCGATTGCCGACTGAAATCTTAGCAGAGCCAGAATTGGAGATAGAGCCAGATCTATCGTACCAAGAGTACCCCTCCAAGATTCTGGATTGCAAGGAAAGATCAACTCGGGCTAAATCGATCAAAATGTACAAGGTCTAGTGGAGTAATCACTCAGAGGAGGAAGCTACTTGGGAAACCGAGGAATTCCTGAGATCCAACTTCCCTGATTGCCTACCTAAGGAAGCTAGTACGTAATCACACCCAACCCCTCCTCCTGCCCTTCGAATCTAATGTTCAAAAATACAATCTTAATTCAGAATGAAGTAACTATGAAGTAAAACTTAAAAAGGACTTCCTTCTGAAGTTGCAAAGAGAATGACATTCGAAGAGCAGTTTTATCCAAATAATAACAACAATCGCCCATGTCCTATAAGTCTCACCCTTCGCTTCACCTTGGAAGGACTCTGCCCCGAATCTCGGGATGAGATTCCTTAAGGGGGGAAGGCTGTGACACACAGTGTCACCTAGGGTTTCTCTCAAGTGTCAAACCAAGAACCATCATTTTATGTGAACCAAAGCAAGCATGAGCATCAAATTATCTCAGGAATAAAGAATTCTCCAAGCATATGCTTAAAAGTATCATGATCAAAACAAATGGGTCTTTTAAAGAGGTAAGAATGTGTAACCCTAATAAAAACCCTAAATAAGCCCCATGAGCAAATTTAAGAAAATAAGGAGAAGGGTATGAAAAATTTTAAAATTATGACTTGAGCCAATTATAAAATTTAAAGTATATTTAATAAGCAACAAGAAAGGTTGAGAAAGCTTAGCCAAAATAACTCAAATAAATCCCCAAATCAGCCCTTGAACTATGAACTCTTGGAAAATTCAGATTTCTGAATTTTGAAATTCAGACCCCTTCCCAAAGATCAACTGCGTTCTCTATTTTTCGAAACTCAAAGCCAGGCAGATCCAAATATCAAAGTTGTGCCAAATTCCCTTGAACACGTCCTGAAAAAGTTTGAACTCAAACTAAATTCATTTGACACGGTTTTGGCGCGGTTTGACCTCGGGACCAGACATTCTGACACTGGCACCTTGGTGACGCTACAACTCCCTGTCCCTAGCCTAAAACCGCGCGATGTCCACACATAAAAGACAAAGCTTGGTCAGATCCTTCACAGCGATCTTGCCCAAATTCGCGAAGATTTGCTCCTAATCAGCGCTTGAACTCGGGCAGAAGCATCGGGCACACTGTGTTCGACCGTGGCTGACACCTCCGGTTCACGCCCGTTCGCGCACCCGCGCCTTCCAGTGCACGCCCGCGTGCGCTCGCCGGTCCACGACCGCCCGTGCACCGCGCCGTGCCTATAAAGCCTCCCCAGGCGCGCCTCAGTTCACCCCGCACTCACCAGCGCCAGCCGGCCACCTTCCCTTAGCTCCGGCGAGCTCAATTCCGCCCGCCATTGCCGCCAGAGCTTCGGCCACCGTGGCCAGCCCACTCCAGCCACCCCTGAGTCGAGCTAGTGCTTCGGCTAGCTCCGCCAGTAGCCCGTGAAGCTCGCCAAGCCCTTGGACCAGGCCGGACTTCACCGGAGGCCCGAGATCGACCTCACCGGACTTCGGTCTTCCACCGCCGCGCGTGGACTGAGCTAACTAGTGAGTCTCCGTCCAATTCCTTGCTCCCATATCTTCTCTGGCACCCTGTGAACCTCTCTGACCCATCCAATTGATCTATTCCGCCGTGATCATGCCGGACTCCCCGCCGCCGACGAGCATCCCCGCCTGCGCGCGTGGACCGACCGACTCCGGCCATCCCCGACGGCGACCCGCACCTCGTTGTGATCCCCGAGACCTCCCCTACATCCTCGACCACTTCACCGGAGCCATCTCGCCGCCGGTAAGCCCCTCCGCCCTTTCTTCCGCCGCGGTTACTGTTTAACTTAGAAGAAGGACCTCGGGTTAGGAGGTGAAGAACCCGAGGGGTTTTCTATAACGTCAGTGACTCATATGAATAGTAGCCTAAGGACTAATCCGCGAAGAAAACTTAGAATATCCGCCAGGGACCCCAGTGCAAAGTGGATTTCCATTTAATCAATTCTGATTAACCTTTTTAAATAACCAGAGAACTTGTAAAACCCATAACTTGATGAATTCTTAATAAAAAGTTGTCAAACTAATTTTGCTAAATTTTAAATATTACGATCTATCATTTAAAAATGATAAACCCTATACTTTCTGTTCTAAATTTTAGAGTTTAGAATTAAAAACAGAAACCTACCAAACCTAGTTTAATTTAGGAAAATTAGTTTTTCTTCTGTACTGAACTTGAGAAAATTTGTAGATGTTCAAACCTCATTTAGACACTGTTTAAAAATAGCAGGAACCCCAGTATTGGAAAATATGATGTAGTTATTCATTTAAAACTATTCTGCCCAAAACTTAGGAAAAACCAGAAAGGCATTAGAAATTAATGAACAGTGAGTAAAATTATTTTTCCTAGTTTGCTTATGTAACAGAGAACCTAGGAAAAATACAGAGACCATTAGTTCAGACCAGCTTTAAATTAGAATGCTTTATTTAGCCTTATTTGAACTGAAAATCAATTATTAAAATTTCTAAACTATACCCAATATGGATAATAAAAATCCAGTGGACTTATAACCACCAGAGCCCTACTACAAAAATGATGAACACCTCAGCCCAACCTTTTAAGTAAGGGGAATAAATATAAAATGATAATGAGGCATTTTCCAAATAAATCATAAACAACCCCTAATAATGTGATAATGGGCAACCAAAAATTTACTAAGTCCATAATAAGATAAACCACCAGAGAAAAATACAAACCCATGAAAAAGGAGCAAACTCTTACCTATTGTTGATAAATTATGAGAAAGGCCACTTAATTCAAATAATGCATACCACCCCTTCCCTTAAGCAAAAAGATGCCAAACTTCAGAATGATTGCTCTTGCACAAAACAATAACTAAGAAAAATAAGAACTCTGTTGTTTGATATTTTTCAATATAATGGTAGTAGAAAGCACCAATGTGGCTAGAAACTTGAGAAAACCATAAAAAATAACTAAAAGGTATTAATGGCTAGAAGTTTGTATCAAGTCATGTTATAACACCTAAAAGCCAGCAAAAATATGTTTTAGAAAATTACCCACTCTTAAATAATAGTTGTAGTTCAAAGCACCCCTTCTGCCCTAAAATTTAATAATTTTGTCCAGAGAAAACTATTCACTTTCTAATCCCCAAATTTTGAAACAAAGAAACATACCCCAGTGCCAAGCCACTATAATTTTTACAGAATTTTTGGAATTTTATAAAAGCAACTTGTAGTTCAAATCTACTCCCAAAACATTTAAGAGAATAAAAGAAAAGGAAAGAAAACATAAACCTCACTCTAATAAGCCTATCTTGAATACTTATTAACTCTCACTAAGACTTAAAAAGGATTCAGTGGAACCCCCTACCACTTGCCTTAGCTAAGTTTAACATAATTTACCAAGTATACCACCCAAGGATATTACATAGGTAAAGCTAACCTTGTTTAACTCAAGTAGGTCATACACCATCAAGAGTCGTAATTTCTAAAGCACATGTCATATCATATCATGCATGTATCTTACGCATTGCATTCATTAGATTGTAATCTTGCGGACGGAGACTACGTGCTCATCCCCGAGCAAGGACCTGTCCAAGAGGAGGACCAGGAGCAGGCTTCAGAGGCTGCTATTGAGGATCTCCCCGCAGCCCCAGCACTTGAAGGCAAGCCCCGGTTATATGCATAACCGTTTATATATGCTATTTTACTACACTTAATGTTTGTAGGTTTGTAATGTGCACTTAAGTGTAGGAGTTGCTTGAAACCTCTAGCTGCACGAACTTAGGATTCCTTTTTGAGATGAATACTAGTATGCTAGGTCGAGTAGCTGCTTTGCTAATCAGGATCTCGGTTGAAGTCGAGTGATTTTTCTAGCACTCGCGCGAGGTCAGGAATTGATTGTATTCATCTTGATAACGGGGTATATGTTGGTCCATGGACTTGGATCCCGGGAGGATGTCTTGTCAATGAGACGGAAAAAAGAATTAAGGATTATTGTGTGGATACCTGAGTCAAGCTTTTGAACGTACTAAGCACATGCCGGGAAATATGGTAACCGGTAAACCTAGTACCTGAGTGAAGTCGGGCGCGGACTTTATCCCTCATGCGACCTGAGACTGGGTCTCCCATGCTAGCTATGGTGGGTACAAGTGCGGTCACTGCACGGCGGCAGCCGGGGTCAGTGGAGCATTGTATGCCAAGGCGGTGAGGCCTAGACGCGAACGGGGAATCGATGGGGACGGTTGTCATGTGTGGGGTCGGAGTACCCTGACATGCCGTGTGTTTAGGTTTCCCTTGCAAGGTTAAAACATGATTCGAATCGTCTGCTTCTCGCAGCTAATGAGACTGCTTGACCCCTTGTACTGCATCGAGTAAGAAGTGAAATGAGGTTACATGAGATAACTTGTTGATCGAACTAAATGCTTGTTACCATGTATGCTTAGAAGAAGAAAACCTAGCTAAGTTAATGATGATAGAATTTGAAAAGCTAAAAGTTGATTTTAGAAACAGCTAGTGCTTTTGGCAAACCAAACCCCTCAGCCAAACAGCTGCATAGTCTAGAGGTAGAGGAGTAGATTCCTCACACCGGGTAAGTCTAGCTGAGTATTAGTATACTCAACCTTGCTTGTGGCATAATTTTTGCAGGTACCATTCAGGAAATGGTTGATGGTGTGACTTGGCCTACCACCCTGCCACCGGGTTGGACGGTCGAGTGGGATGTTGCTCCGGCAGGAGAGGAGCACGAGGAGTAGTGGGCTAGGCCTTGCCCAATTCCTCGATACCGACGACATCGATTATCCGCTGCACTTTATTTTGTGAACTCTTATTTGCTACTCAAAAACTCCGATTTATGTAATAATTCAGCATTTAATTTGAGGTTTCCTGTTTTATTGTATTTCTTCTGTGACTCACCTTCGAGTGAGATTGTGGAATTTGATCCTGGTTAAGTGGCGCCATCAGACTAGATCTGAGGGACTGACGGGTTATTCCGATTTAAGTGTGTTACGGCCCCTGAGGCGTGACTTAGGCACTTAAGCTGGAATAATTCGGGTGGCTCTGCCACATGCCTGTGAAGGCCGCGTTTATCTACGTTTCTTTTTCGCACTTTGATTATTGTAAAGACTATGTGGATGTCTCAGACATATGATGTAATCAACTACTATTTCCCCTTTTTTAATACTATTTGAGCAATGTGTGATGATGTCCATGTTATGTAACTGCTGTGTACGAGAATTGCTGATCCTGGCACGTACAGGGTTCGCATTCGGTTTGCCTTCTAAAACCGGGTGTGACATAGGTGGTATCAAAGCCGTGCTGACTGTAGGACCGCTAACCTAGAGTAGAATGGTCATTCTAAGGATTATAGACCTCTGTCCCTGCCTTGACTTTGGTATCCCTTCAAAAGTTGGCCATATCGACCAAAACTATGTTCTACTATATATTATACCTTGCTGAAAATGGTGTTTTATTCTAACCCTTCATTTATTTACGGTTTATTACTTGTTGGTCATATTAGCTCTGTTCTCACTCTTTTGCTTGCGGTGTCTTTTGTAGATGGCTCGTCTTAGACACACTGCACGGAAGTCTGTCATCCCCTTCTTACCCTCTCGTCTCGCGGAGCGTCCGCTACGTCGTCTCGTGGCCGGTCAGTCTAGCCATTTGGAGAGACTGCACCACTGCCTGCATGAGGAGCAGGAACGTCGACGATAGGAGTAGGAGCAGCAGGGCTCTTCTTTCTCGCTCCAGCAGGAGATAGAGTCTATGAGGAGCTGCTCCCCTTTGCTCCCCCTGGAGGCGCCCCCTGCACCACCACTGAGCGCCCTAGCCCCTAGAGTAGCTGCTGGAGGAGACCCAGACAACGGAGGTGGTGACAGCAGCTCGAGCCACGACACCGACTTTTCTGCCGACCAGGAGCCGAAAGGATGGGTTGCTCGACCCATCACTCGTGACGCTGCTCGCGGGTGTCACTTCCACGATGCGCTCGACTCCCTGCTACGTCGAGCACTTGACCGGAGTACTTGGTCTATCGAGTATCACTGTGTGGTCTTCTAGCATAGTCACGGGGTCTACCCGGACCGCTGGGAGGCGACTTGCTTGCTGCGCCGTCCGGAGAACAGTCTCTGGGGTGCTGAGATCTGCTCAGAGCCACTATTCCATCTCTAAGCGAGACTCAGCTGAGGCAGCCATGCAAGATGCTACACAGCGTGCGCTTTCGCACTACTGTTTAGTGCTCGGTGGGGTAGCTAATGGTCTTAACCTGAAGTATTACCCCCGCCGTCCATCTGGCAGCATAGGAGGCGTGATTGTCTCACATGTTGGTGAGGACAATCCTAGGTTGAGCAGCACAGTCAACCTAGCCACCGTGCTAAACACGGAGCTGGACCATGCATTAGACGAGCTGAGTAGGGCTCGTGCTGAGATCGCCCTAGCTATGGGCTGAGCGCGCGGAACGTCGTCACCTGGATGATGGTTCCCCCGCTCCCGTCGGGACTCAGCACCCATACCGCTCACCTCGGCATGGACACCAGTCTTATGGCAACCCCGACTGCAAGACCAAGATAAATTTAGGACCATAGATCGTCAGAGTCGGATCTTGTAATTAATACGAAGATATATACATAGAAGCTATAGTCCTAGCATTAGTCTCGCTCTTAGTTAGTCTTAGTTAGACAGGGTAGTTTGCTATATCCTGTGCATTTATGTTTGTCATGATGAACTATGTTTGATCTGGATCTTTGTAATGACTGTCACCAGGATGTGGGTATCCACTGCATTTTGGTTTATCTGTTATATGTTAATGGAGTTAGCTATTTAGATGGGAAGCCTTTTATTCCACTTTCCTCTTTATCCGAGAAGCTGTGTTGGTCTCTGTTGGAGATCAGTGAAGATGCTCATCTCCTTGGGCATCTGAGGCATCTGAGGCTGAGGTGGTGGCTGTTGCTGTTGCTACTGCTGCAGAATGGCAGCCAGAGGTCTGACCAATGGCTTGAACTGCCAGAGTCTGCATCAGAAACATCTGCTCGATGGACATAGGGGGTGGGGGCGGCAGCTGCTGCTGCTGGGGTGCCTCATCCTGCTGAGCTGCCTGCTCCTGTTGAGCACGCCTTCCTCCTATGCGCCTGTTTTCTGACATCTGCAGGATGCAACCACACATCAGAACTGATCTCGCAAATCTTGCAGCATAAGAAAAGAGTATAGCATTCTCCACAACACTGAGTAGATGAGCATCTTCACTGATCTCCAACACAGACCAACACTTGTTGATTATGTGACCCAAGAATAAAACTTCACTGATCCAGAACTCACACTTGCTCAACTTTGCATACAGCTGGTGCTCTCGCAATCTCTGCAATACCATCCTCAAATGACTTGCATGTTCTTCTTCGCTTTGAGAATATATCAGAATATCATCGATGAATACCACCACAAACTTATCAAGATAATCCATGAATACACTGTTCATCAGATTCATAAAAAAGGCTGGTGCATTTGTTAGACCGAAAGACATCATTGTGAACTCATACAACCCATACTTGGTAATGAATGTCGTCTTCGGAATGTCTGAAGGTCGAATCCTGAGCTGATGATAACCTGACCTGATAACCTGAGCAGATCTCCAACACAGACCAACACAGCTTCTCAGATAAAGAGGAAAGTGGAATAAAAGGGTTCCCAACTAAATAGCTAACTCCATTAACATATAACAGGTAAACCAAAATGCAGGGGATACCCACATCCTGGTGACAGTCATTACAAAGATCCAGATCAAACATAGTTCATCATGACAAACATAAATGCACAGGATATAGCAAACTACCCTATCTAACCAAGACTAACTAAAAGCGAGACTAATGCTAAGACTATAGCTTCTATGTATATATTTCGTATTAATTACAAGATCCGACTCTGACGATCTATGGTTCTAAATTTATCTTGGTCTTGCAGTCAGGGTTGCCATAAGACTGGTGTCCACGCCGAGGTGAGCGGTATGGGTGCTGAGTCCCGACGAGAGCGGGGAACCATCGTCCAAGTGACAACGCTCCGCGCGCTCAGCCCGCAGCTGGGCGATCTCAGCACGAGCCCTACTCAGCTCATCTAATTCATGGTCCAGCTCCGTGTTTAGCACGGCGGCTAGGTTGACTGTGCTGCTCAACCTAGGATTGTCATCACCAACAGGTGAGACAATCACGCCTCCTGTGCTGCCAGATGGACGGCGGGGGTAGTACTTCAGGTTGAGACCATCAGCTACCCCACAGAGCACTGAACAGTAGTGCGAAAGCGCACGCCGTGCAGCATCTTGCATGGCCGCCTCAGCTGAGTCCCGCTCAGAGATGGAATAGTGCTCTGAGCAGACCTCAGCACCCTAGAGACTGTTCTCCGGACGACACACCAAGCAGATCGCCTCCCAGCGGTCCGGGTAGACCCCACGACTATGCTGGAAGACCACACAGCGATACTCGATAGACCAAGTACGCCGGTCAAGTGCCCGACGTGGCAGGGTGTCGAGCGCATCGTGGATGTGACGCCCGCGAGCAGTGTCGCGAGTGATGGGTCGAGCAACCCATCCTTCCGGCTCCTGGTCGGCAGAAAAGTCAGTGTCATGGCTCGAGCTGCTGTCGCCACCTCCATCGTCTAGGTCTCTTCCAGCAGCTACTCTATGGGCTGGGGCGCTCAGTGGTGGTGCAGGGGGCGCCTCCAGGGGGAGCACAGGGGAGCAGCTCCTCACAAACTCTATCTCCTGCTGGAGCGAGAAAGAAGAGCCCTGCTGCTCCTGCTCCTGTCGTCGACGTTACTGCTCCTCATGCAGGCGGTGGTGCAGTCTCTCCAAATGGCTGGACTGACCGGCCACGGGACGGCGAAGCGGACCCTCCGCGAGATGAGAGGGTAAGAAGGGGATGACAAACTTCCGTGCAGTGTGTCTAAGACGAGCCATCTACAAAAGACTCCGCAAGCAAAAGAGTGAGAACAGAGCTAATATGACCAACAAGTAATAAACCATAAATAATGAAGGATTAGAATAAAACACCACTTTCAGCAAGGTATAATATATAGTAGAACATAGTTTTGGTCGATATGGCCAACTTTTGAAGGGATACCTAAGTCAAGGTAGGGACAGAGGTCTATAATAATTAGAACTACCATTCTACTCTAGGTTAGCGGTCCTACAATCAGCACGGCTTTGATACCACCTATGTCACACCCGGTTTTAGAAGGCAAACCGAATGCGAACCATGTACGTGCCAGGATCAGCAATTCACGTACACATCAGTTACATAACATGGACATCATCACACAGTGCTCAAATAGTATTAAAAAAGGGGAAATAGTAGTCGATTACATATTATGTCTGAGGCATCCACATAGTCTTTACAATAAATCAAAGTGCGGAAAAGAAACGTAGATAAACGCGGCCTTCACAGGTAGCCAACTGTGGGTTTGCCGCTAACCCACACCTAGAACTCGTCATAGTCTTGGAACTCCTGGAAGTCTCCTTCCACGGCTTCATCTTCTCCTGAGTAGTGGTTGCAATGCTGACAACCTGGGGGGTTTGGTGTGTAGAGCAAGGGTGAGTACACATCAACATACTCAGCAAGTGTCCTGTTTGGCTGTAGTGGACTAGCTTTATGTGGGTGGTAAGTCAAGCAGTTGCTTTTAGTTGGTCAGATTATTATTACTAGTAGATAAAGCCAAGTTTTAGGATTAACCCATGTTATTAACCCAAACGTACTCTTTCCAAACGGAAAGAATACCACTTACCATTACCAGAGTCAAAACCAAGAACCATCATTCTCATTGCCACCTGCAAATCCGAACATCTCTTATCATGTACCACTAATCACTGGAGCTCCCTTGGCCGCTCATAACCGCGAGCACAGCTGATATATCAGTTTTCTAACACTCTGCAGAGGTTGTGCACTTTACCCACAAGTCGTGATTTCCCTTTCTGCCCGAAGATCATGACTCTCCATTGATCACTACCAAGGTGACCCAGCAGGATATCACTACGTAGCCTTTATAAAGATTCCCCGGGGCTGTAGCCGCCCGTTAGTTTTTCTAAATGTACCGCACTCCTCCCCAAGGGACAAATCAACCTTGGCATAGCGAGCCGCATACACCGAACCCCATTGATGGCACAACGGCTAAGCGAACTACACCTCGGTTCCTCTAATTACTCAGCTAAGGGCGTCCCACTCCACCCTCATGGTTGCACTGTTTTCCCGGGAGGTCATCCAATGAACAGGTCCTTACGGAGATGCACTCGAGAAACCGCTCGAGCCCCCTTGAAGGCCACAAGTGTAACATCATAATATAAGAGGGGAAAACAGCGTATCATAGATAATTCTCATCATGTTCGTTGATTAATGTTAAGCAATAGCATAAAGCTAACCAATAATAATCTGACCCAAATAGGTAAACAAGGACAGGGATAACAAAAGCTAGTCAATCCTTAGGTATAAATATGTAATGCGGGAGGTGAATTGAAGAATGTATAGGACAGAGATAGGTCAAGGGACACTTGCCTCCACCAACCGACTGCTGCTCAGGGGCTTCTCCTGCGAGTTCTTCGGGCTCTTCAACCGGATCGTTCTCTATGCGAGCGCAAACATACATACATTCACACATTTAATACAAAAGAACAATACACCATACAGTTGAATGCAGTAAATAAACAGACGTTCCACGCGGGTTCGCAATTAAGGCTAAGAGAGAAAGAGAAAAAGACAGTCGAGAAACGATCACGTTACATGATTATGAATTAAATTACTCGCTCAATGGAAGGGAATTAATTTGGACACTACGTTTTAGCATAAAGTAAAGTCAAGCTCCACATTTAATTATTGTAAACAATTGAAGGTGAATGAAAGGGAGCGATCGCATGTCGACACGTACAACACGACATTTAGATTGAATTAAGAAGTAAACGACTCGCCGCGCGACAGAGCGCACAACGAGACACTTGCACTAATTTTAAAGAGACGTTAAGCATCACGCGACGAAGCGCACGACGACATACGCCAATAGGGCTGAGTTTAAAGTGGAATGGACGCGCGACATCGCACCTTAAACAACCTGAAATTAAAATAGATCGTCGCACGACGAAGCGTGCGACACAACACTCTAATGAATATAAACTAAAAGAATCGTCGCGCGATGAAGCGCGCGATGCAGAACATTAATAAACACAAATTTAAATTGAATCGTCGCGCGACGCAACACATTGATAAATATGAACTTGATTTGAATCGTCGCGTGACGAAGCGTGCAACGCAGCACACTAATTAATGGAGTTTGAAATTAACTACAACCAAAAATAATCACCGCGCGCATGGGTTTGCGCATGCGGCAACGCGTTTGGGGGTAAAGGGGTTGCGCGAGTTGTGCCGGTACCGGGACGCCACGCGCCGGGGCAGAGGGCCGCGCGCAGGGGCCGAGCCGCCGCGCCGGGGCAGAGGGCCACGCCGGGGGCCACGCCGTGCCGGGGGGCCGAGCCGGGGCAGGGGCAAGCGCCGCCGCGCAGGGGCGGGCGGGCCGCGCCACCGCATAGGGGAGGGGCGGGGCCGCGCCGTGCGAGCAGGAGAGGGGGTGGGGCCACCGTGCCGTGCGAGCAGGGGAGGGCGGGGCCACGCTGCCGCGCGAGCAGGTGAGGGCAGGGCCACCGCGCCGCGCGGGCAGGGGAGGGAGCAGGGGCGCGCGTGCAGGGGAAGAGGAAGGGAGAGGGAGGGAGAGAGACAGAAGGGAAGGGGAGGGAAAAAACTCACCTCCGGGGATCCAAATTCCGGTGATCTCGACTCCGAACCCTAGGGCACCACGCGGAGAGAGAGGTGGGAGAGGGAGAGAGAGAGAGGTTGCTGCGCGAGAAATCCAAATGAGAGAGGGAGAGGAGGGGGCGCATGGGGGGGTGTGGGGCGCCGGGGCGCGCGGGCCGGGCTGGGCTGGGCTGGGTTGGGCCGGGCCACTTCGTGGATCGAAACCCATGACACGCACGACCATTAAACAGAATTAAATCGTGAACTGAAATCTGAAGCGGAACGAGACGAACACACGGCATCAGACAAAGAAACGTGTTTCGGCATGATGCAACACCCATGACACTTAGGTTTTGTTCATACACGACACGGACACCTGTCACTATACTGGTTTGAAATTGGGAAGAGGGAGCGAAACAGGAAGAGAAAAGAGAGTAACGCCCGAATTTGGTGAGAGAAAAGAAGAAAAAATTTCGCCCTCAAATTCCGGGCGTTACAGCTGGACATCCCCAAGGTGATGTACTTGGGCGGATGAAACCCTTGTCCAGCAATTCTTGCAGCTGCTTCTTCAATTCTGCCAACTCAGCGGGTGGCATCCGGTAGGGCCTCTTGGAAATAGGTGTCGTTCCCGGTTGCAATTCGATGGCAAACTCGATCCTGATCTAGCGGCATTCCTGGCAACTCGTCAAGAAAAACATCTGCATACTCACAGACCACCGGAATTTTCTTCAAAGGTAGTTCTATCATGGAAAAAGCACAAGATCGAGCGGTCTCTAAAATGGGTAGGTACAATGTAAGGTCTCTGAAGGTAGGAGAACAGATTTCTAGAGCTCTAGGTAGCTACATCCAACACCACCCGGTGTTGAGTCATCCAGTAGCTCCCAAAATAATGTGCACGTTCTCCAGCCCCAAAATCAGAAGTGTAGTTTTGAAGATTTTGCTTCCCTATAGGATAGGTACATTTCAATTTAATTGGTTTGTTGCAATTTTTCCCCAGGCGTTGCTATCATGAAAGACCCTTGGGTATGATAGAAAGGCAGTTGGCATTTAACACTGAATTTCTGGCTAATGAAACTATGCGATGCACCAGAGTCAAACAGAACCAATGTAGGTCGATTAAAAACTGAGCATGTACCAGTCATGATGGGTGCGCCTTCAGGTAGCTCTTCCAAGGTAGTAAAATTAAGCTTCCCTTGCCTGACTTGCACTTTTTGCTTCCTTCCTCTGTTTTGGTTGGGTGCTGGCACCTGCCTTGGCTGGTTCCGTGGGAAATTCTTAGCATAATGGCCCATGTTGCCACATGTGAAGCACTTGTTTCCATTCCCTTTTTGGAAATGCTGCTTCTGAGGCTGATTGTTCCTTGGAGCAGGAACGGGGAAATGGTTGGGTGCTTGCTACTGCTGTTGAGGTGGCCTGATAACCCATCTTCTTGCCTGCTGCTAGAATCCTCTGCTCTGATTGTTGGAGACAATCCGGAACCTCTGGGTGGAGCTGAGGGTCCTAACATTGGTGCTTTCCTCTTCTTTTCTGCCCGGTGAGCTACAATACAGTCTTCTTGTGATATGGCCAGGTTGACCAATTCATTGAAGCTGTCAGCCCGAACAGTGTTGAGGCGCTCACGCAGCTTGGTGTTGAGACCTCGGCAGAAACGGTCTCTCTTCTTCTCATCAGAATCTGCATGATAGCCCGCATATTGACATCCAGATTTTTTGCATTTTGGCTCTTTTTCGGAAAAAAAAAATCACGTTTGGACCCTAGGAAATTTCAATGTCATTTTTGAACCCTTTGCTCGGCGCCATAGTCTATGGCACCGAGGTAACACAGCTCGGCGCCATAGGCTATGGCGCTGAGTTACCTGCTACGCTAGCACAACCAGGACACCGTGGCGCCGACGTGGCACCGAGCTCAGCGCCACAGATCTTGGCGCCGAGCTCGGTTGTCAATCTGTGCCTGTATTCTGATCAGCTAGCCACTTGTCCTCTATGATGCCGACATGCAGTAGTGCCATAGTTGTGGCGGAACCGCCCGAATTATTCCAACATAAGTGCCTAAGTCCCACCTTAAAGGCTAGACCACACTTAAATGGGAATAACCCGTCAATCCCTCGGATCTAGTCCTACGAGGCCACTGACAGGATCAAGTACCACAATCTCACTCAAAGGTGAGTCACAGAGCAAATACAATAAAGCATAAAACCATAAATTACGGAGTATTAAATTATTACATCACCATCGGAGTTTTGCAAAAGTAGTCATCATTGTTCGAAGTGCAGCGGAAATAAACTAACGGTAAATAAACAGAGAGATGGGGAAGCCTGTCCCATCACTCCTCATGCTCCTCCTCAGCCGAGGCGGGGTCCCACTCGACAGTCCAACCCGGTGGCAAGATGGACGGCCAAGTCACTCCAGCAACCATGTCCTCCAAAGAACCTGTAAAATTATGCCACAAGCAAGGCTGAGTATACTAATACTCAACTAGACTTACCCGGTGTGAGGAGTCTACTCCTCTACCTCTAGACATGCAGCTGTTTGGCTGTGGGGTTTGGTTGCCAAAAGCACTAGCTGAGTTTCTAAATCAAGTTTTAACTTTGTCAAATTTAAGTGTGACTCTCTTAAGGCTAAGTATGTACTATCTACTCATACATAGTAGCAAACGTTTTTAGCAATCAACATCTTGTATCAACTCATCATATTTCCACTTGTTAGTCAATGTAGCAGCATGGATCAAGCAGTCTCAGTAGCTGCGAGAAGCAGATGATTCGAATCGAGTTTTATCCTTGCAAGGTAAACCTAAACATACGATGTGGCGAGGCACTCCGTCCCCACGCACATCAACCGTCCCCATCGATTCCCTGTCAGTAGATCAGGGCTCACCGCCTTGGCGTACAATGCCTCACTGACCCCGACTGCCGTCGTGCAGTGACCGCACTTGTACCCACCATAACCGGAATGGGAGACCACGTCTCAGGTCGCGTGAGGGGATATGTCCACTGCCAGGTTCACTCAGGTACTAGGCTTACCGATTTACCATATTTCTCGGCATGTGCTTAGTACGTTCAAACGCTTGACTCACTGTACCACACCTTAATCCTTATTCCAATTTCCACCTCGTAGACAACCAATCCCCATGGATTGTTGTCCGACAGACCAACATCATTATGATATAAAAATGGATACAACCAATTCCTGACCTCGCGCGAGTGCTAGAAAAATCACTCGACTTCTACCGAGATCCTACTTAATAAAGCAGCTACTCGACTTAGCATACTAGTATCCATCTCAAAAGGAATCCTGAGTTCATGCAACTAGGGTTTCAATCAACTCCTACACTTAAGTGCACGGTACAAGCCTACAAACATTAAGTGCAGTAAAATAGCATATATAACGGTTATGCATAAAACCGGGGCTTGCCTTCCAAAGCTGGGGCAGGCAGATCCTCTGGTGCAGGCTCTGGTGCTGGATCCGGGGCTACCTCCTGAGCAGCTCCTTGCTCCGGCACGAGGACGTACTCTCCGTCAGCGAGGTTACAGTCTATCGAAATGCAATGAATATGTATGTCATGATTCTGCAGGATTTAATAACATTATGCTAAGGGAAGAAAAACTAAGTTAGTTGGCAACTTAGGGTTCATTGGTCATATGTGGCTTTTAGTGGTTTATGCTTATCACTTTAGGTTTAGGTTTTGTTAAGGATAAGCATAGTGGATTGGTAATCCCTTTACACATTTTAGTGGACAATTCACAAAGGGTTTTAGAATGACACTAATTTCCATTATTCATTTTCCCTTTCTTTATTTTCTATTTATGATTTCTGGTGTAGGTTTGAACTACAACAATGAGTTAACTTTTTCCAAAAATTTTGTAAAAATTACAGTGGGCTGCTATGGGTCACTATAGCCTATTCTAGGAATTTGGGGTTTAAAATAAAAAGGCTATGCTATAGACAAAAATGACAAAAGTTGTGTAAAATGGGCTACTTGCACTACATCTCTTCATTAGAGGTGAGTTCTTTCCTAAGGGCTATTTTTGTTGGTATCTAACAGTAATAATAAACCTTTGTGCCAAAAATCACAAAAAGTTAATTGGTGGTTATTTAGTTGTGATTTTCTAAAGTTTTATGCCGAAAAGGTGCTTATAACTATCTTGTCATTTGAAAAATATCAAACAACAGATTTTGTATTTTTCTTATGTTCATAATAACAAAACATTAGTTATCCCAAGGTTTGGGGTGTTTTCACCTTGGGGTTATTTTTGTAGGATTTTTCTAAGTTTTCCTTGTTTTCTAAAAATAAAAGGGATCCTACTTATTCCATACTAACCCAGGGTGTAATAGATTTTTCTAGTAAACTACATTGAATAAGTACTCTAACAAAAATAGGGGTGCCCTCTGGTTCATTATTTAAATCATCTTTTCTATTTTTCTTAATCTTAAGCATATTGTAAAATAAATGGCAAAAACTAACTTAATGGGGTGGACAGAGAGGTTTAACATTTTTAAACAGGTCAGTAAGTGATATAAACTTCTCCAAATTTTTCTAACCCTAGTCAAATAGTGCAACTATTTTTATCCCCATTATTTAGCTTTTGGCCAAAACAATAATTAAATTAGAACCCTAAATTTTTCTGTAATACAAAGGGGTTTTATATTTTTCTTAAGTAGTTTACATTATTTAGAGTCTGACAAAATTGGTTTGGCTAAATTTGGATGAATAAAACAAAAGTTATGAATTATTCAATTTCTGTTCAAAATTTAAACCAGATTTAATAAAGGTTTCCTGAAAAACTACTTTGCACCGAGGTCCCCAAAGTCCATCCTAATTAATCCTCGCAGTTCTACCCTCGCGCCACTATTCCTCTATGTGACTGACAATGCTCATAACCCCCTGGCTTTCTCTTCCTCTCCCCCGTGGTCCCTCCCAGGTGCAAACAATATCCGCGGAGAAGAAAGAGGCGGCGCGGCTTACCGGCGGCGAGAGAGGTCCGACGAGGGGCAGGGTTGGCTCGAGGAGGTTCTGGCAGGTCACAACGATGTATGGCTCGACGGCTGGGGATGGCCGGAATCGCTCGGTCCACGCTGCGCAGGCGGGGGTTCTCGTCGGCGGCGGGTGTGCCGGCCAAACCACGGCGACCTAGTCCAATCCAACGACACGGTGAGCTTGTCGGGATGATGTAGAGGCTATCTGTGCATTGAATCGAAAAATGGCGCAGTGATTTACCCGGTCCACGGGCGCCGGCGTGGTGATGAACTCCGGCGAGAACGGTTTCACTATTCCGGTGACGCGGGTCCTCGGTTCAAGCTTGCGTAAGCTTCACAGCCTCACAAGGAAGCTATCTGAAGGCTTGGATCGAACGGAGGAGGGCAGGAAGGGGCTGGCCACGGTGGTTCTCTCGGGTGGCTCTAGCGGTTCGCGGGGAGGTCGCCGGAGCTAAGGGCGGGTTCGGGGGAGTTAGGCATGGTACGGAGGAGGCAACGGGGAAGGCAGCCGAGCACTGGGACAGGGCCTTATAGCCGTGGCGTGGGCGTGGTCACGGGCGGCCGCGGGCGCGCGGGGAGTTCGCGTGCGGGCGTGCTCTGAGCGCGCCCCCGGGTGTCAGCCCGCGTCGAACACGTGGGAGCTCGCTTCTGCCATGGTTCAACAGGCAGATTTGAGCACCCTAGTGTGCGTATCTTGGCAAAACCACTGTGTACGGTCTCTTCCCTGCTCCATATCCTACCTTTTTGCTGTGAGTTCCAAGTCAAGATATGGTCGGGGTAGGGAGATAGAGAGGTGAGAAGTTGGCTATGTCAGATGGGTCCAAACCGAGACAAAAATGGTGCCAAGTCGTGTCAAACGCCCTAGGGTAAGCGTCACCTCTTTCCAGGACATTCTAGGGTTAATTTGGCGCCACTTTGTCAATTGGGTCGAAATGTTTTTAATTTTGGATGAGGGTGAACATGTGGGATCTTTGTTCAAGGGTTAGTTTTTAGACTTAGGCAATTTCTGAATTTTCTCTTGTGCTCAACCTTTGGTGAACTTTTTGGGGCTTTTCTGAAATCTTTTTGGGGTTACTTCCTTACTATTACTTGTAAGTTATTAAGTGTACTACAACTTTTATATTTGGCCCAAGCCATGATCACAAGGTTTACATGACTTTTTGATCCTTCCTATATTTAGGGTTCCCATTATCCAAAGGGGTTTGCTTTAGGGTTTTGGGAAATTCTCCCCTTAGATGTGCATGACAAGCTAGGGCATGATATCCAGGATGGGTGACACTTGCTTAGGACCTTGAATTCTAAGTTTGATGTACTTTGCTCAACTAACCCACATGTGATAGTAGCTCAAAAATGGTGTAGCCCTGGGTGGACACCTTGAGTAACACCTGGGGTGTTACAGCCCTCCCCCCTTAAAGGAATCTCTTCCCGAGATTTTAGGTAGAGTCCTTTGGAGGGGTGCTTGTAGGTGTGTTGGTGTGCTACTCTTTCTTATATCCGAGTTTCTCTTGTTAACTGCTCTTCGAATGTCATCCTCTTTGCAACTTCAGAAGGAAGCCCTTCTTAAGTTAAATCCACAACTTAGACTATCCTTGTCATCTAAGTTTTTCTTATAATTATTTTCAAAGGGCAGGTGGGGGTGGGGTTTTGGGTTAGGTACCGACTCCTTTGGGCAGAAAGTCGGGGAAGCGTGAGCGTAGAAAATCCTCAGTCTCCCATGTAGCTTTTTTCTGCTAAATGGTGACTCCACTGGACTTTATACATTCTGATTGACCTTGCCCGCGTTGACCTCTCTTTGTGATCCAATACTTTGACAGGGTACTCTTGATAGGACAGGTCGGGCTCTATCTCAATCTCTGGTTCAGGTAGCACTTCAGTGGGTAGGCGAACACATTTCCGCAGCTGAGATACATGGAACACATCATGAACAGCTAACATGCTGGGTGGCAACTTCAATTGATATGCTACAGGTCCACAAGTCTCCTTGATCTCGTAGGGTCCAATGTAACGAGGAGCTAACTTGCCCTTGATCCCGAATCTCTGGACACCCTTGGTGGGTGACACCTTAAGATAAACATGGTCTCCCACTACAAACTGTAGAGGTTTCCGCCTCTTATCATGATAGCTCTTTTGCCTGGCTTGAGCAGCTTCTAAGTTCTTCTTGATGACTCTGACCTTTTCCTCTGCTTCAAGTACCAAATCTGACCCAAATAATTTTCTCTCTCCTGCTTGAGACCAATTTAGCGGGGTCCTACACTTTCTCCCATACAAGGCCTCAAAAGGTGCCATCTTCAAACTAGACTGGTAGCTGTTATTGTAAGAAAATTCTGCTAAAGAAAGACACTTGTCCCAATCCTTTCCATAGTGTAGCACACATGCCCTCAACATGTCTTCCAAAATCTGGTTTACCCTATCTGTCTGGCCATCTGTTTGAGGATGGTATGCTGAGCTTCGTACTACATGGGTCCCAAGTGATTCCTGCAATTGTTCCCAAAATCATGCCACAAATGGTGCTCCTCTGTCTGACACTATAGTCCTTGGTATCCCATGCAAACGAACTATCTGGTCAATGTAGATTTCCGCATACTTCTCCGTCCTATGGGTGGTATGTACTGGCAAGAAATGAGCGGTCTTGGTTAATCTGTACACAATAACCCAAATTGAATCATGGTGCCTGGAGGTGTTGGGCAGTCCCACGATAAAGTCCATGCAAATGTCTTCCCATTTCCAAGATGGTATGGGGAGGGGTTGCAAAGGGTCTGCTGTCTTCAAATGACTGGCTTTAATCCTTTGGCAGGTGTCACACTCGGATATATACTTGGCAATCTCCCTCTTCATTCTGGTCCACCAGTATAAAGATCTGAGATCATGGTACATCTTGTTGCTACCAGGGTGCATGGAGAATTTAGAAAGGTGAGCTTCATCCAGTATCTTCTTTCTGAGCTCAGGGTCCTTGGGAACAACCAGTCGATCTCCAAACCACAAAATTCCCTTACTGTCCTGACGGAAGCACTTGTATTTTTCTGCCTTCTGCTTGAGCATGTCTTTGATAACCTGAACACCTTTATCCCCAATCTGTGCCTGGACTATTTGCTCTTGCAATGTGGGCTCCACCGAGATATAACTTAACTCACCGGAAGGAACAACTTCCATGTTCAGCTTACACAACTCATCACACAGGGTGGTAACTCTGGCATCCATGCTCATACAATTGCACTGGGCCTTTCTGCTCAAGGCATCTGCCACAACATTGGCCTTGCCCGGATGGTAATGCACCTCCAAGTCGTAATCCTTGATTAGTTCTAACCATATCCTCTGCCTCATGTTTCAGATCTGCTTGAGTGAAGATGTATTTGAGACTCTTGTGATCAGTGTAAATGTTACAGTGAGCTCCCATCAAGTAGTGCCTCCATATCTTAAGAGCATGAATCACAGCTGCCAACTCCAGATCATGTGTTGGGTAGTTCTGCTCATGGGGTCTGAGTGCTCGGGAAGCATAAGCAATTACTCTGTTATCTTGCATCAAGACACACCCCAATCCCGTACCAGAAGCGTCACAATATACCTCGAAGGGCTTGGTGTTATCAGGTTGAGCCAGTACTGGGGCTGTTGTCAAATGCTGCCTCAGTGTATGAAAAGCATCTTCGCACTTCTGGCTCCAATCATATTTGGCTCCCTTCTTCAATAACTCATTCATTGGCTTGGCAATTCTGGAGAAGTCCGGAATAAATCGTCGATAATACCCTGCCAATCCCAGAAAACTCCGAATTTGCCTCACTGTAGTCGGGGGTTTCCAGTCCATTACTTCTTGTACCTTCTCAGGATCAACTGATATCCCATCCTGAGAAATTGTGTGACCCAAGAATTTAATCTCCTTCAGCCAGAATTCACATTTTGACAACTTAGCATAAAGACGATGATCGCGCAGTCGCTGAAGCACGATGTGCAGGTGCTCAGTATGCTCGTTTTCATTCTTGGAATGGACCAGAATATCATCAATGAAAACGACCACGAACTTGTCCAACTCTGGCATGAATACTGAGTTCATTAGGTACATAAAATAAGCCGGGGCATTGGTCAGCCCAAAAGACATCACCAAAAACTCATAAAGCCCATATCTGGTAGAGAAAGCAGTCTTTGGAATATCACTGGCACGGATCTTGATTTGATGGTAGCCCGAGCGAAGGTCTATCTTGGAGAATACTTTGGCTCCCACCAACTGATCAAACAGAACATCGATGTGGGGCAGGGGGTACTTGTTCTTGATGGTCACCGCATTGAGAGGGCGGTAATCAACACACATTCTCAAACTCTCATCCTTTTTCTTCACAAATAATGCAGGACATCCCCAAGGTGATGTACTTGGGCGAATGAACCCCTTGTCCAACAATTCTTGCAGTTGCTTTTTCAGTTCCGCCAGTTCCGCGGGAGGCATCCTATAAGGTCTCTAGGAGATAGGAGCAGTCCCGGGTTGCAATTCAATCGCAAACTCAATGTCTCTGTCAGGTGGTATTCCTGGAAATTCATCCGGAAAAACATCTGGGTAGTCACAGACTACTGGGATCTTTTCCACTGGGATTCTATCATGACAAGGGCACAAGAACGGGTACAACCCTGGTCGGGCAAAAATAATGTGGTTTCACCACAGGTCGGTGAGTGCACTTCAATGGCCCTAGCTGCAATGTCAATCACTGCCTGATGTTTGGTCAACCAGTCAGTCCCCAATATGATATCCACACTATCCAATCCCAAGATAAGAAGGTTGGTTTTAATTATCAGACTACCAAACTTTATAGGCACATTCTTGCTGATTTGATTGGTGGCAATCCTGCCTTCTGGTGTTGAAATTGTGATACCCCCATGGGTGTGATGAAAAGGCAATTGACACTTGGCACTAAATTTGGCACTAATAAAGCTATGTGATGCACCAGAATCAAAAAGATTAATAGCAGGACAATTTAAAACGGTAAAGATACCAGTCATGACGGGTGCTCCCTCTGGAATATTAGCCATGGTGGTAAAGTTCAGCTTGCCCTGCCTCACTTGCACCTTCTGTCTCTTGCCCTGGTTTTGGTTGACATTCTGCCCCTGCCTCTGCTGGTTCCTGGGGCAATTTTTGGCATAATGCCCGGTGTTGCCACAGGTGAAACACCTGTTGTCATTTGCCTGGCGATACTGCTGCAGCTGCTGATTGTTCCTCTGAGTGGGAAACTTGGTGCGGTTGGGTGCCTGTTGCTGCTGCTGTGGTCGGATCACCCATCTCCCTTGCTGCTGCTGGGGTCCCCTGTTCTGAGTGTCAGACACAATCCTGAAGCGCTGTGGCTGAGCTGAGGGTCCTGCCACAGGGGTCTTCCTCTTCTTCTCTGCCTGACGAGCTGTGATACAGTCCTCCTGGGAGATGGCCATGTTGACCAACTCATTGTATCTATTGGCCCTGACGGTGTTGAGACGGTCACGGAGCTTAGTGCTGAGCCCCTCCTGAACCTCTCTCTCTTCTTCTCATCCGTATCCGCATGGTACCCAGCATACTGGCACAGATCATTAAAAGCCTGAGCATACTGCAACACTGTCCTGTTGCCCTGAGTGAGTGCCAGAAACACGTTAAGCTTACGGTCCATAATGCCAGCTGGGATATGGTGCCCTCTGAAAGCTGCCTTGAACTCTCTCCAATCCACCTCATGGTCGGCTGGTTGCATAGCGAGATAGTGGTCCCACCATGTCCGCGCGGGTCCGCGAAGCTGCTGGGTGGCAAACCGGACCTTAGTCACCTCGGAACAAACCCCATTGAGTAGTGGGAATTTAGATTCCACTACCCTCAGCCATACATCAGCATCAAGTGGGTCCTCTGCCCTGGTGAACAAAGGCGGCTGAGTACTGAGGAACTCCTGGTAAGTAGCCACTGCGGGGTGACACTGATGATCTCCACCACCATAGTGCTGAGGTGGTGGCTGATGCTGAGCTAGCTGCCTCAAGATCTCATTCTGCTGAGCCATTAGCTCCTGCAGAGTGGGAGGCGGTGGCGGCGGTGGAGGAATGCGCTCATTCTGACCACGACGCGCTCTCCCGGCCATCTAAAAAATCACATATATCCTCAATAACACATCTTCAAGTTTAAGATTTAATCGTGGTGAAAGAGTTAAAAAGGTGAATTGTTAGATTCCGACATCCACAAAAAGGATTTCAAAAGGCATAAACTTTCCTTCCAAATTTAAAACTAAAAGCATCCATCAGCCATGCTTCCAAAAGAGTTTATCACGATTACATCAATGGCCCCAAAAGACTCAACTCTATCTAGCCTAGTACCCCAAGGGTGCAAAAGCTAAGCTAGCTGCAAGGAGTCCTAACATTACCAACTTCTATTGCTACCCCTGATACCTAGTGAGCAAACGAGGCAACACTCGACTCTGGGGAAGGTGGCCTGCCTGAGCCAGCAGTGTCCACACTGGAAGCAGGCTCCTCCCCTCCCTCAATGTCGACGTCCTCGTTCGCCTCCACATCCTGGATCTCCTGGTGATGCATATCCAGGTGCTCATTGGCCTCGGCAAGCTGCTGCTGGGTGTTGAGGAGCTGATCCTCGAGAACCTCGATGGTGTTCTCCCTTGTCCCCACTAATTCCTCCAGCTCTTGGATTTCGTCCGACAATTGCTCCACTTGTAAGTCCTTTTCCACCATCTCCTAGGACAAGTCAACCACAAGCTCCTCCCTGTTGTCCAGGGTGATCTTGGTTGCCTCCAACAATGCCATCAGATGGGACATTGCCTCGCCACGCATCACTTGCAGACGGTACAGAGCATTCATGCACCGTACAGTCAAGTGTGCAGTCTGTCCTAGGTAGAGAGCCCAGATGTCCTTGGCATGCTCCACCCGATCCTTCCACATTGGGTCGTCTTCCCTCTCTGCGGGAAACAAGCCAATGGGGTGGGTGGAAAGCTCCAAGGGGTGGAATCCGCAGAAGGTAGTCAACCCGTGTAGAGCGATCGCCTCGATCGTGTCCTCAGCCCGGTATCCAAAAGACTCAGAGTCTAGTGAACGCCAGCCTGGCTGCAGGGGATGAGGCTCCAGGGTCATCCTCACCCTACAGCAGGGCACCCGGTGCTTCTCGAACTGCTGCACCGTGTACTGAGGGGGTGTCATGTACCCGGCCCCCTGAAGTAACTCCCACAAAATGCGGGGAAAGCCCTCTCGTGCAAGCCCGTCAGTGTGGGACAGTGCATTCCCGTTGTCTGAGGATCCGTGGGAAGCCATCTGTGGACGGTTAAGCGTAAGTAAAGGAAAAGAATTATAAAAAGAACAAGAAAAACAAGACTCAGCTCCTCTCTATCTAAAACAGAATGGTACGAGGAAACTTAATTGGTTCTAATTTTATGTTCTTACTAAATTTTCCATTTGTTAAATTTAAGAATGCATGCATGCTCGTCCTGAACGACCTCACAGCAATGAAAAAGGGATTAGGGAAGAACTCCCATCCCCTAAAGTGGCCTATGGGGCCTAAATACTTAGCCACCTAGCTACCCTTCTATCACCCTAAGGCTTCACGTCCTAAGTCTATCCTGCTCGTCCTACGATCTATCCAACATTGTTTCTATCAAATTTTATTTTGGAAAGGGATGGTATTAATATTTTATTGATTCCTCTGTGGTGGTACGAGCTCTGATACCAGCTGTGGCGGAACCGCCCGAATTATTCCAACATAAGTGCCAAAGTCCCACCATAAAGGCTAGACCACACTTAAATGGGAATAACCCGTCAATCCCTCGGATCTAGTTCGACGAGGCCACTGACAGGATCAAGTACCACAATCTCACTCGAAGGTGAGTCACAGAGCAAATACAATAAAGCATAAAACCATAAATTACGGAGTATTAAATTATTACATCACCATCGGAGTTTTGCAAAAGTAGTCATCATTGTTTGAAGTGCAGCGGAAATAAACTAACGGTAAATAAACAGAGAGATGGGGAAGCCTGTCCCATCACTCCTCATGCTCCTCCTCAGCCGAGGCGGGGTCCCACTCGACAGTCCAACCCGATGGCAAGATGGACGGCCAAGTCACTCCAGCAACCATGTCCTCCAAAGAACCTGTAAAATTATGCCACAAGCAAGGCTGAGTATACTAATACTCAGCTAGACTTACCCAGGTGTGAGGAGTCTACTCCTCTACCTCTAGACATGCAGTTGTTTGGCTGTGGGGTTTGGTTGCCAAAAGCACTAGCTGAGTTTCTAAATCAAGTTTTAACTTTGTCAAATTTAAGTGTGACTCTCTTAAGGCTAAGTATGTACTATCTACTCATACATAGTAGCAAACGTTTTTAGCAATCAACATCATGTATCAACTCATCATATTTCCACTTGTTACTCAATGTAGCAGCATGGATCAAGCAGTCTCAGTAGCTGCGAGAAGCAGACGATTCGAATCGAGTTTTATCATTGCAAGGTAAACCTAAACACACGACTGTGGCGAGGCACTCCGTCCCCACGCACATCAACCGTCCCCATCGATTCCCCGTCAGCAGATCAGGGCTCACCGCCTTGGCGTACAATGCCTCACTGACCCCGACTGCCATCGTGCAGTGACCACACTTGTACCCACCATAACCGGAATGGGAGACGACGACTCAGGTCGCGTGAGGGATATGTCCACTGCCAGGTTCACTCAGGTACTAGGCTTACCGATTTACCATATTTCTCGGCATGTGCTTAGTACGTTCAAACGTTTGACTCACTGTACCACACCTTAATCCTTATTCCAATTTCCACCTCGTAGACAACCAATCCCCATGGATTGTTGTCCACAGACCAACATCATTATGATATAAAAACGGATACAACCAATTCCTGACCTCGCGCGAGTGCTAAAAAAATCACTCGACTTCTACCGAGATCCTACTTAATAAAGCAGCTACTCGACTTAGCATACTAGTATCCATCTCAAAAGGAATCCTGAGTTCATGCAACTAGGGTTTCAATCAACTCCTACACTTAAGTGCACGGTACAAGCCTACAAACATTAAGTGCAGTAAAATAGCATATATAACAGTTATGCATAAAACCGGGGCTTGCCTTCTAAAGCTGGGGCAGGCAGATCCTCTGGTGCAGGCTCTGGTGCTGGATTCGGGGCTACCTCCTGAGCAGCTCCTTGCTCCGGCATGAGGAAGTACTCTCCGTCAGCGAGGTTACAGTCTATCGAAATGCAATGAATATGTATGTCACGATTATGCAGGATTTAATAACATTATGCTAAGGGAAGAAAAACTAAGTTAGTTGGCAACTTAGGGTTCATTGGTCATATGTGGCTTTTAGTGGTTTATGCTTATCACTTTAGGTTTAGGTTTTGTTAAGGATAAGCATAGTGGATTGGTAATCCCTTTACACATTTTAGTGGACAATTCACAAAGGGTTTTAGAATGACACTAATTTCCATTATTCATTTTCCCTTTCTTTATTTTCTATTTATGATTTCTGGTGTAGGTTTGAACTACAACAATGAGTTAACTTTTTCCAAAAATTCTGTAAAAATTACAGTGGGCTGCTATGGGTCACTATAGCCTATTCTAGGAATTTGGGGTTTAAAATAAAAAGGTTATGCTTTAGACAAAAATGACAAAAGTTGTGTAAAATGGGCTACTTGCACTACATCTCTTCATTAGAGGTGAGTTCTTTCCTAAGGGTTATTTTTGTTGGTATCTAACAGTAATAATAAACCTTTGTGCCAAAAATCACAAAAAGTTAATTGGTGGTTATTTAGTTGTGATTTTCTAAAATTTTATGCCGAAAAGGTGCTTATAACTATCTTGTCATTTGAAAAATATCAAACAACAGATTTTGTATTTTTTTTATGTTTATAAAAACAAAACATTAGTTATCCCAAGGTTTGGGGTGTTTTCACCTTGGGGTTATTTTTGTAGGGTTTTTCTAAGTTTTCCTTGTTTTCTAAAAATAAAAGGGATCCTACTTATTCCATACTAACCCAGGGTGTAATAGATTTTTCTAGTAAACTACATTGAATAAGTACTCTAACAAAAACAGGGGTGCCCTCTGGTTCATTATTTAAATCATCTTTTCTATTTTTCTTAATCTTAAGCATATTGTAAAATAAATGGCAAAAACTAACTTAATGGGGTGGACAGAGAGGTTTAACATTTTTAAACAGGTCAGTTAGTGGATATAAACTTCTCCAAATTTTTCTAACCCTAGTCAAATAGTACAACTATTTTTATCCCCATTATTTAGCTTTTGGCCAAAACAATAATTAAATTAGAACCCTAAAGTTTTCTGTAATACAAAGGGGTTTTATATTTTTCTTAAGTAGTTTACATTATTTAGTGTCTGACAAAATTGGTTTGGCTAAATTTGGATGAATAAAACAGAAGTTATGAATTATTCAATTTCTGTTCAAAATTTAAACCAGATTTAATAAAGGTTTCCTGAAAAACTACTTTGCACCGAGGTCCCCAAAGTCCATCCTAATTAATCCTCGCAGTTCTACCCTCGCGCCACTATTCCTCTGTGTGACTGACAATGCGCATAACCCCCTGGCTTTCTCTTCCTCTCCCCCGCGGTCCCTCCCAGGTGCAAACAGTATCCGCGGAGAAGAAAGAGGCGGCGCGGCTTACCGGCGGCGAGAGAGGTCCGACGAGGGGCAGGGTTGGCTCGGGGAGGTTCTGGCGGTCACAACGATGTATGGCTCGATGGCGGGGATGGCCGGAATCGCTCGGTCCACGCGCGCAGGCGGGGGTTCTCGTCGGCGGCGGGTGTGCCGGCCAAACCACGGTGACCTAGTCCAATCCAACGGCACAGTGAGCTTCTCGGGATGATGTAGAGGCTATCTGTGCATTGAATCGAAAAATGGCAGAGTGATTTACCCGGTCCACGGGCGCCGGCGGGGTGATGAACTCCGGCGAGCACGGTTTCACTATTCCAGTGACGCGGGTCCTTGGTTCAAGCTTGCGTAAGCTTCACGGCCTCACAAGGAAGCTATCTGAAGGCTTGGATCGAACGGAGGAGGGCAGGAAGGGGCTGGCCACGGTGATTGCTCTCGGGTGGCTCTGGCGGTTCGCGGGGAGGTCGCCGGAGCTAAGGGCGGGCTCGGGGGAGTTAGGCGTGGTACGGAGGAGGCAACGGGGAAGGCAGCCGAGCACTGGGATGGGCTTTATAGCCGTGGTGTGGGCGTGGTCACGGGCGGCCGCGGGCGCGCGGGGGTTCGCGCGCGGGCGTGCTCTGAGCGCGCCCCCGGGTGTCAGCCCGCGTCGAACACGTGGGAGCTCGCTTCTGCCATGGTTCAACAGCAGATTTGAGCACCCTAGCATGCGTATCTTGGCAAAACCACTGTGTACGGTCTCTTCCCTGCTCCATATCCTACCTTTTTGCTGTGAGTTCCAAGTCAAGATATGGTCGGGGTAGGGAGATAGAGAGGTGAGAAGTTGGCTATGTCAGATGGGTCCAAACCGAGACAAAAATGGTGCCAAGTCGTGTCAAACGCCCTAGGGTAAGCGTCACCTCTTTCCAGGGCATTCTAGGGTTAATTTGGCGCCACTTTATCAATTGGGTCGAAATGTTTTGAATTTTGGATTAGGGTGAACATGTGGGATCTTTGTTCAAGGGTTAGTTTTTAGACTTAGGCAATTTCTGAATTTTCTCTTGTGCTCAACCTTTGGTGAACTTTTTGGGGCTTTTCTGAAATCTTTTTGGGGTTACTTCCTTACTATTACTTGTAAGTTATTAAGTGTACTACAACTTTTATATTTGGCCCAAGCCATGATCACAAGGTTTACATGACTTTTTGATCCTTCCTATATTTAGGGTTCCCATTATCCAAAGGGGTTTGCTTTAGGGTTTTGGGAAATTCTCCCCTTAGATGTGCATGACAAGCTAGGGCATGATATCCAGGATGGGTGGCACTTGCTTAGGACCTTGAATTCTAAGTTTGATTGTACTTTGCTCAACTAACCCCCATGTGATAGTAGCTCAAAAATGGTGTAGCCCTGGGTGGACACCCTGAGTAACACCTGGGGTGTTACAGTAGTACGGCCCATACTGGCATGACTCATGAGTAGTACGTGCGGTGAGGTGACGGGTTGTCGTTGGGCTCATACAAGGTGCATGCAAAGGACAGCCTAGCTGCTACAGCTAGGCGTGACTTTGGTAGTGAGGGAGGCGCTCTCGGTCTCTCAAGTGAAGTGATTGATGCCTTCATGATGTCAGATGCTAATATATATATATATATATATGATTTGCAAAATGCGATTTGCAAAAATGTGATTTGCAAATTAATTGTGCCAAGTGTCGAAAAACACTCAACTTATACTCCATAACATGAATATCATTTTTTAAACTTTGAATAACACATTCATCCTAAAGCTGCCAAAATATCACCATGCTACTAAAACTTGTGCGAGATGCAAATCGGGTCGTCGGCCCACAAACAATGCACCACAAATATTTAATTCCTTGTGGCCTATTATGACGACTGACTGTGTCTTCACTCAAACGATGCAGCCAAGCTTGGTGGAGAAAGGTGGACGGAGTATAAGATTTTTTTAAAAAAAGTGACGGCGTTTTAGTGGGTTTATACAATACTTGGTGAATATACTCTATTATCTACTTAAATATAGATATAAAAATCAAGAGATAAAATGAATATAGTTTTAAAACGGATTGAGTATTAAATTAATTATAATATATATTTTTATAGTAAATTGAAGGTATAAATATTAATTTATTGATTATAAATATGGTTTATACAAATATCATAGCTACGTAATTGTGTGCACAGAGAAGTAACTTCAATAGAAACGTCATGATTATAGTATTATTGTCATTGTCACTTGTGTCATCTGATGTGACACGATTGGTCCCTAATGTGTGTGTGATGTGGTACTACACTACTGCGGCTGCTGCTTTTCTTTTCATCTTTCGGCCTTGTTCTCGAGCACACGCCAAGATTTGGTACTACACAACCGAGCTCGGCGCCAAGACTGTGGCGCCAAGCACGGTGCCACGTCGGCGCCACGGTGTCTGGGTTGTGCTAGCGTAGCAGGTACCTCGACGTCATAGCCTATGGCGTCGAGCTGTGTTACCTAGGCGCCATAGGCTATGGCGCCGAGCAAAGGGTCCAAAAGTAACATTAAATTTTCCGAGGGTCCAAACGTGATTTTTCCCAAAAAAGAGCCAAAATGCAAAAAATTCGGTACTGACACAGGTCGTTGAAGGCCTGGGCATACTGTAGCATAGTGCGGGTTCCTTGAGTTAATGCCAAGAACTCATTGAGCTTGCAGTCCAGAATCCCTACTGGAATGTGGTGTCCTCGGAAAGCCGTCTTGAATTCCTCCCATGTCACCTCATGGTCAGCAGGTAACACGGCGCGGAAATGGTCCCACCATGTCCGAGCAGGTCCGCGAAGCTGCTGTGCGACGAAACGGGTCTTCATGTCGTCAGGGCAAGCTCCCGTGAGGAGGGGGAACTTGGACTCCACAACCCTTAGCCACACATCGGCGTCCAGTGGATCCTCTGCCTTGGTGAACAAGGGCGGCTGTGTGCTCAGGAACTCCTAATAGGTTGCTGCGGTCGGAGGACTGCTACGGCTGGCCTCCACCATACTGCTGAGGGTGGGGCTGGCACTGCAATAGCTACCGCAGAATCTCATTCTGCTAAGCCATTAGCTCCTGCACCGTGGGAGCTGGAGGAGGTGGCAGGGGGAACCTGCTCGTTCTGCCCGCAACGCTACCTAGTTGCCGTCTAAAAACAGAAATTTTGGCCATTGTTATCTCGACTCATGGTTCCAACAGAATCCTTTATATTATGAGAAGAAAATGTCATAACATAGTACTGAAACCAAACAAGAATAACATGCTGCATTCATTTCATTACTCATACAGGTTTCCTTGGGTTACAACATTTTAGGGGAATTACCCATAAGCCTAGTCCAAAATCTGATGCCAAACTAAGCTTGCATGGGTTCCTATCCTCCTAACATGTCAACTAACCCATCAACCCTGATTGGTAGAAGCAACGTTGGATGCAGTTGAAGGGGCATTCCGGAGGGAGCCGCATTAGGACCAGGGGCTGGCTCTAATTCCTCGGGATCCTCCCCTCCTTCGCTTCCTGCCTCATTTACCAAGTCGACCACGAAGTCCTTTGCTTCCTGCCTCATTTATCCTGATGGTGCATCTCCAGGTGGTCATTGGCTTCCTCAAGGTCCTCCTGCACATCATGGAGCTAGATCTCCAAGATATCAATGGTGTTATCCTGGATTTCCACCTGCTGCTCTAGGGTTGCGATGCGCTGGTCAACTTTTCTACCTGTAGGTCTTTCTCCACCAATTCTGAAGACAAGTCGACCACGAAGTCCTCTTGACTGTCGAGGGTGATCTTAGTGGTCTGAGCAAGGTTAGTGAGGTGTGCCATGGCATCGCTGTACAGGGCTTGCAGGAGGTACAGTGCGCTCATACACTGAACAGTGACTCTCTCAACTTGGTCGGGATGCATGGCCCACACGTCCTTCACATGGCTCACTCTGTTGCACCACATGGGGTCATCCCTCTTCTCAGAAGGGAAGAGTCCCAGTGGGTGCATCACCATCTCTAGGGGATGATATCCGCAGAAGGTGGTCAGGGTCTTCAGTGCTACGGCCTCGGTGGTGTCTTCCGCCCGAAACCCGATAGTCTCGGAATCGAGGGAATGCCATCCAGGCTGCAGAGGGAGAGCCTCTAGAGTCAGCTAGACCCGGCAACATGGCACCCGATGCTCCTCATACAACTACACTGTGTACAAAGGGGGTGTAGGGTAACCGACAGAGCATAGCACTTTCCACAAGATGGAGGGAAAACCCTCATGGGAAAGGTAGTCGAAACTGAAACGAGTGTCTCCTCCATTGATGGGGGTGGGTGAAGTCATCTGTGAAAGAGGTTAGATGTAAGTGCTATGGCAGTGGAAAGGAAAAACACGTGCCCAGGTTGTTAAAGGGGGTGGGTTACATTAGATTCTACTCCTTATGTTATTCATTATTAACCTTATTTGCTACAATCACACTTAGATGCATTTTTCCTTAGCTTCCAATTTCTTCATATTTTATGATGCATGCATGCTGGAAGGAACATTTCCTCACAGATCAAAGGGGTGCTTCTAGGGCATTACGGCTATTCTAAGAATGGCCTATATGGCCTACTTATATAGCCACCTATTTTTCCCACTATTCCTAAGGCCTTTTGTCCTATGTCTAGCGTTCTAGTCCTGACGATTCCAACACTGATTTCTAAGCAAATTTTATTTTTGAAAAGTTGGTATTCACGACTTATTGATTTCTCTGTGGTGGTATTCGCTCTGATACCAGTTGTGGCGGAACCGCCCGAATTTTTCCAGCTTAAGTGCCCAAGTCACGCCTTAGAGGCAGCAACACACTTAAATCGGAATAACTCATTAGTCCCTCAGATCTTGTCTGATAAAGCCACTTCCCAAGGATCGAATACCACTAGCTCACGCGAAGGTGAGGCACAGAGAGAATACAATAAACATGAAACCACAAATTAAGGTACTAGAGTTTTTACATAAATCGGAGTTTTAACAACAGAAAACAAGTTCATAATTAAAGTGCAGCGGATAATCGATAACGTCGAATACTGAGGAATAGGGCAAGACCTAGCCCACTACTCCTCCTGATCCTCTCCTGTCGAAGCAGCAACCCACTCAATCGTCCAACCCAGTGGCAGGGTGGAAGGCCAAGTCACACCGTCAACCATATCCTGTAGCGTACCTGACAAAATATGCCACAAGTAAGGCTGAGTATACTAATACTCATCTAGACTTACCCAGTGTGAGGAGTCTACTCCTCTACCTCTAGACCATGCAACTGTTTGGCTGAGGGGTTTGGTTTGCCAAAAGCACTAGCTAAGTCTAAAAACAATTTTCCTAGTTCTAGCATATTTAATTTAGCTAGGTTAGCTCCTTTCTAAGCATACATGGTAACAAACATTTAGTGCAATCAATACGTTATCTCAAGTAAACCTCGTTTCACTTATTACTCGATGCAGTACAAGGGGTCAAGCAGATCTCATTAGCTACGAGAAGTAGACGATTCAAATCGAGTTTTTAACCTTGCAAGGTAAACCTAAACACACATATCAACCATCCCCATCGATCCCCTTTTCGTGGCCAGGGCTCACCGCCTTAGCATACAATGCTCCACTGACTCCGGATGCCGCCATGTAGTGACCACACTTGTACCCACCATAGCTAGCATGGGAGACCTAGTCTCAGGACAAGTGAGGAGGAAAGTCCATGCCCGGCTTCACTCACGTACTAGGCTTACCGGTTACCATATTTCCCGACATGTGTTTAGTACTTTCAAACGCTTGACTCAGGTATCCGCACATTAATCCTTAATTCCATTTCCGTCACATAGACAAGGCATCCACCCTGGATCCAAGTCCAAAGACCATCATAGATCCTGTTATCAAGATGAATACAATCAATTCCTAACCTCACACGATTGTTAAAAAAATCAATCGACTTCTACCGAGATCCTAATTAGCAAAGCAGCTACTTGACCTAGCATACTAGTATCCATCTCAAAAAGGAATCCTGAGTTCATGCAACTAAGGTTTTCAAGCAACTCCTACACTTAAGTGCACATTACAAACCTACAAGCATTAAGTGTAGTAAAGTAGCATATATAAACGGTTATGCATAAAACCGGGGCTTGCCTTCAAAAGCTGAGGCTGCAGGGAGATCCTCGGTGGCAGGCTCCTGAGCTGGCTCCTGAACTTCCTCTTGGACAGCTCCTTGCTTGGAAATGAGCACGTACTCTCCGTCAAGGAGGTTGCAATTTAATGAATGCAATGAGTAAGATACATGTATGCCATGATATGCAATTTAGTAATGATAATATATGGTGAAATGATTAAGTTAATAAGGTAAAGCTTAATCTTACTACTGGAAGTTCTAGTGGTATACTTAGCCATTTAAAGTCAAGTATGGTTAAGTTTAAGTGGTCAGATTATTTTGGTGTCCCACTGATTTTCTTTAATGTCTTAGTGAAAAGTTTTATCAAGGTTCTAGCTGAAATCATTATGGGTGAGGTATATTACCTTTGTTAATTCTCTCTTTCCCCTTTTTCCATTTATGCTTTTTAAAGTAGGCTTGAACTACAATATAGCTTCAAAATTTTCCAAAAATTCTGTAAAAATTACAGTGGCTTCTAATTGGTGTATAAATTTTAGTCTCAAAAATTGAAGCTTAAAATGATAAGGGTTCTCTTTGTACAAAAATATTAAAATTTAGGGCACAAGGGGTGCTTTGAACTACAACTCCTTTTTAACAGTGGATTTTTCACTAAGGTTTATTTTTCCTGGCATTTAGGTGCAATAACAAGACCTTGTACCAAGTTTTAGCCAATGATACCTATTGGTCATTTTATTGTGATTTTCTAAAGTTTTAGGGCCTAGTGGTGCTTTCTACTTCTACTATACTTGAAAAATGTCAAACAATAAATTCCCTAATTTTTCTATCCTCTTCTTCTTTGTGCAAGAGCAATCATTCTAGAAGTTGGCAAGATCTGCTCAAAGGAAAGGGGTGGTAGAATTTCTTGGAATATATGATCTTTTTCATGGGGTAGGGGATAAGGTGTATTACATCATATTTTTATTTTAGTTTCATATTTTTCCCTGGTGGCTTACATCATAAGTAATTGGGGTAAATTTGTTTGCTCACTGTTTCACATTTTTAGCCTTTCTTTTGATTCATTTGAAGTATTGGCTAGACCCAAGTCCTATTTGTTTAATTCACTTATTGTGATGGTGTGGGGTGTTTACCATTTTTGTAATGGAATACTAGTAGTTAGAGGTCTGCTGAATTTTTCTTGCCATTATTGTATTTGTCCTTATATTTTTAATCATGGCTTTCCTTGATTTCTTAGTGCCTAATAAAATTTATAACCTTAGATTAGCTCTAGACTAGGGTTCCATATATTTTTCCTATGTTCTTTATCACTTAGGAATACTAGGAAAAATATGGTCATCCTCTGGTCTCTATTTTCTATTACGTTTCTTATTTTTCTAAAGTTTGGGCAGAAACCACTTTTATTGGACATTCCTAGTTTATTCTTGTATACTGGGGTGCTCAGTATTTTTAAACAGTGTATATATTAGGTAAGTATCTCTACAAATTTTCTCGAGACCAGTATAGAAGTATTTCTATTTTTCTCTGTATTAATAAGGTTTGGATAGTTTTCTTATTTAATTCAAAACTCTAAAAATTAGTACAGAAAACATGGGGTTTACTATTTTTGCCTGCTAGTTCATATTTCACAGAGCCTAACAAAAATTGTTTGACTAAATTTGGCTGAGTATTCTTTTAGTTATTTATTTAACTAGTTTGCTGCAAATTTAAAGAATTGAATTTCAAAATGCAAAAGGAAATTCTACTTTGCGCTAGGGTCACTGGTATAATTTTCATGCGTTCCTTACAAACTAGTCGTCGGTCTACTATTCCACTAAGTCACTGACATTACGCATGACCACCTGGGGTAACTTTAAATCTAACCCGCGGTCCTTCCCTTATCGAAATAGTACCCGTGGCGGAGAAAAGGGAGTTGGGGCTTACCGGCAGCGAGATAGCTCTAGCGAGGTGTCTAGGGAGGTTACAGCGGTCACATCGAGGTACGGGTCGGCGTTGGAGGTGGTCAGAGTCGGCCGGTCCACGTGCGTAAGCAAGGGAGTTCGTCGGCAGCGAGTGCTCCAGCCTACTCATGGTGATATGGTTCAATTGGTTGGCTCGAGAGGGCTTGACCAAGTGACGCAGGGGCGGTACACGCGAGGAATTGGAAAATGGCGCAGGGACTTACCCTATCGACGTTCGCCGGTGAGCGGGAGAAGTCTGGCGAGGGTGATTTGGGGTCTCCGGTGAGGTTCTACTGGGTCTGAGGGCTTGGGGAGCTTCACGGGTCTCTAGCGAAGCTATCTGAGCTGCTGGCATGGACTGGGAGTGGCTGGGGTGGGCTGGCCACGGTGGCCGAAGGTCCGGTGCCTTGGCGGGCGGTGGCGCTTGCTCTCTGCGGCGATCTCTGGTGATCTCTTGCTTGGACGAGAGTGAGGGCGTGCAAGGGGATACGGCTAAGGCCATGGTGGCATTTATAGGCGGGGCGAGGCACAGGCGCATGGGGAGGGGTGACCGCGTGTGGGAGCACGCGCTACCGTTTCCAGTCCGCGCTTGGTTGGCCTGACATGGCGTCGAGCACGTGGCTCTTTGCTTCTGCCCGAGTTTAAACGTCCATAGGTTGCAAATCTTCGCGTATTTGGGCATGATCACTATACAAGATATGTTCCCCCGATGTAGCTTTGTCGTTTATGTATGGAAGTCAGGAGGTTTTGGGTTGTGTACAGTGAGTTGCCGTGTCGCCAAGATGTCAGTGTCTCACGGCCGTGTCCCGAGGTAAATCCATGCCAAGATTATGTCAAACGGCTGAGAATTGCTTCCAAACATCGCTAGGGTGTGTTCAAGGTAGTTTGGCGCCACTTTGATATTTGGACCAAGCGGATTTGAGTTTTTGAATTATGAGAACACAGCTGATCTTTGTGAAGTGGTCAGATTTCAGAATTCTGAATTTTCTGAATTTCCCATAGAGGCTTTACTTAAGGGGCTGTTTTGGGAATTTTGCAAAACCCCTTTGATAAATCTTCCTTACTACATTTTGTAGCTTATTTAGTGTACTATAACTTTGTTAATTGGTCCACATTAATATTTTATATTTTTCATAGTCTTTTCACTAAATTCTCTTTTGTGCTCAAATGACCTAATTTGAGTAGTGTTAGGGTTTTGAATAATTTTCTCATTTGAGGTGCATGATGTGTTTAGAGTATGGTTCTTGAGATGAAAAAGACTTAACTTAGGTTTTAATTCCCTAAGTTTTGGTGTCTCTTGCTTAATTAAAATCACATGTGATAATAGCCACAAGTTGGGTAATGGGGGAGAAACCCTGAGTAACACTAGGGTGTTACAAGCTCTACAAGTTTGATGTATTGACCTAGGGAAAAATCCTCATGAATTAAGAAATACAAGGCTCCAAAGTCAGCTTAATCTCATTGAAATTTCAGAGTTTAACACATGGGTGTTCTTGGGACTTTTGCAATTAAGTCCAAATTGCTCCATACTGAAAATTCTCCAATGTAAAGTTGCTTGGTTTTTGATGTTCTACCACTTATATATATACACTTTGGTCCAAAAGTGTATAGAATTTGAAATCACCCCCTAGGGTACAAGTTAGGGCTTTCTAGGGTTCCTTTTAGGGTTTTGAGCACCCTAGGGTTTTTGTGCCGCTCAAATCCATCAAACTTGATCTCTTATGGATATTTCCAATGACTTTTGAGGTATTACTCATTTTGGCTTCCCATTACCCACATGCCCTAATCCTAGGGTTAAGTACCCTAGAATTAAGAATACTTCAAGTCACCACATCACATTTGTTTTGAAGTTTTAACTAGTGGATGCATTCTAGGTGTAACAACATAATGACATGTCAATGCATATGATGTCATGCTCAAGTTTTAATTCTGGTAACACCAGGGTGTTACAGTTAACAAGCCAACCTTTAGCCTTTCAACGTCAAACTTAGTTAATATTCCCGCTGAAGCCCAAAGCATCGGAAACAGGTTTATTACTCAAATTTGGGCAAAGGGCGGGCGTGAGCTAGCTGGAGACGAAGCTTGGAAACTGCTCAACTCAGTATGAAACTTTTATCTTTGTCTTTACCTTAGTTTACCTTTATTAGATTGTCGGCCGCCTTATACCTTTATCTATCTATAGGATGGTGGTGCCAAAGACTGTTAGACTGAAGCATGTTCCGAAGGTCCTGAAGACTTTAGGATTCCCGTCTTGCATTTATCTGTAGAAAAACTTAGAGACTTCTATTTGCTAAAAGATTGTAATCGACATTTGAGTAGAATATTGTACATATCTATCCATACCTTGTAATATAATCTTACCTCTTCGTCTATGTATGAATTGCTTTGTTGTGGGCGAAACCAACATTATAATTTTTCGAGCCGAAGGCGAAAAACACCTTCCCTTCTTTTCATTCACATCGAAGCATTTTTCGTTAAAGACAAAGCGCCTCCATACGCCATGAAGTTTTATCTAAGACGAAGCATCTTCGTATTCTACGAAGCAATTTGTCATCATAGACTGACATCTTTTTTCTTTCCTGTTAGCGCCTGTGCTTCATGTCATGATGATAATGATGATCCTACTAATGTCTAATGAATGTTTATATGAATGCAAAAATGATGTGATGAGACATGCAAATGTATGTCACAAACACACAAAAAACCACACCCAGACTCTGCATCCCCTTAGTAACGACTTTGGAGTCTCTTGACCTTTTACTTAGGTGGTATTTTAGCTCTGCATCCCCTTAGGAACGACTTTGGAGCTAAGCTCTACATCCCCTTAGGAATGACTTTGGAGCTTCTTCACCTTTTATTTAGGTGGTATCTTGGCTCTGCATCCTCTTAGGAACGACTTTTGAGCTTCGGAACTTACTCTGCGCTCCCTTAGGAACGGCTTTGTAGCTTCATCACCTTTTACTTAGGTGACATTTTAGCTCTGTATCCCCTTAGGTACGACTTTTGAGCTTTTCCCTGTCCTTTTGCACTCGATGGTGCGGATTCAGTTGTTACATGTTACATTCTTGGGGGAATTTGGCCCTTGTGTTGCATAGGGCTAAACAAGAAAAAATTGAAAATTACAACCTATGGCCCCATTAAAAAGCTTTCTCCCCTCTTGAAAGGAAAAGGGTGCCATGGGGAAAAAATATGAAAATTATATCAATTACACATAATATCGTCGAAGCTCATCCGCATTCCAAGACCTGGGTATGTCATTGCCATTCATATCCTTGAGTATGTAAGAACCGGGTCTTGACGAAGATACCACCAAGAAAGGGCCTTCCCATTTGAGCTGAAGTTTCCCTACTATATTGGGGTTAGCCACCCTTCGAAGCACTAAATGACCTGGCTTGATGTTTTTCAATCTAACTTTTCTGTCACGCCATTTTATTGTTTCGGCCTGGTATTTGTTGATGTGCTCTATGGCTTGAAGTCTAGTCCCTTCTATGGTATCTTTTGTTACTTGGCAGTCACTTTCATCTTTTGTCGAAGCTAAGGTAAAACCCGTTCTTGCTTCTTCCGGTGTTATTGCTTCGTCACAGAACAGAAGATTGAATGGAGTAAATCATGTTGACCTTGATACAACAGTGTTGTGGCTCCAAACCACCTTTATTAATTCGTCTGGCCACTTTCCGATAGGCTGATTGAAAATTGACTTCATTATTCCTGTAATTATGATTCCATTTGCCCTTTCTACCAACCCATTTTGCTCAGGATGCCTCACTGATGCAAAGTGTATTTTTGTACCAATTTGGCTACAAAAGGCTTTGAAAGTCTCGGCATCGAACTGAGTTCCATTATCAACGATGATAGCCTTCGGCACGCCGAAGCGACAAACGATGTTTTGCCAGAAGAATGTTTTATACTATGGCTGAAGTTATTGTTGCCAAAGGCTTTTTTTCAATCGACTTAGAGAAATATTCCACTGCCACCACAACATATTTCAAGTTGACCTGTGCCGGTGGGAGTGGTCCTAACAGATCCAAACCCCATCTTTGCAATGGCCAAGTTGGTTGTATTAGTTGAGTCAAAGACGAAGGTTGCTTCTGATCTCTGGCGCATCTTTGGCAATTTTCACATTTCTGTACTAATTCTGCTGCATCCGAAGCTACCTTCGGCCAGTAGAAACCTTGTCTAAAAACCTTCCCCACCAGAGGCCTAGATCTAATGTGGGCCCCACATAGTCCTGCATGTATCTCCTTCATTAATTCTTGTCCTTCAGTTCTAGATAAACACTTGAGAAATGGAGAGCAAACTCCGTGCTTGTATAACTCCCCTTCTATTATTACATATGGTCTTGTCCTTGCCTCCATTCTTTTATTATAACCTTCATCGTCCGAAAGACAGTTGCCCTGGAGGAAGGATATAATTTCAGTCCTCCAATCTTCACTATGTACACGTGAAATTGTGAGCACTGCTCTTTCCATGAGCTCGACCAAAGGTGCTTTTATTGTTTCAAAAAATACTTCTGAAGGTAAAGGGAGCCCCTGTGCCGCTGATTTAGCTAATAAGTCTGCATGCTCATTCTCTCCCCTTGGGATCTTTTTTACAGAAAAACCTTCAAAAGAGGCTTCCAACCTTCTGACTGCATCTAAATACTTTTCATGCTTCGGGTCTCTTGCCTTACTGCTTTTGTCCATATGGCCCGAGATAACTTGCAAATTAGTCTTGAGGATCGCCCTTCTTATTCCCATTGCCTTTAGCTTCCGAAGCCCCAAGAGAAGAGCTTCGTACTCGATAATATTATTTGTACAGCTGAAATCCAATTTTATTGCATAACATGTTTTTACTTTGGAAGGTGCAACTAGGACAACAGCTGCCCCTGCATCGAAGATCCCCCAAGACCCATCGCAAAATACCGTCCGAGCTTCGGCATCTTTTATTGTTTCTTCATCCTAAGCCCCTGGCGTCCAATCAACAATGAAGTCTTCTAACGCCTGAGATTGTATTGAAGATCTATGTACATAATCAATGGTGAATTCAAAGAGTTCTACGGCCCATTTTCTGACCCTTCCTGTAGCTTCTCTGTTCCTCATTATGTCCTTTAAGGGTTGTGATGAAGGCACTATTATGTGATATGCTTGGAAGTAATGTCGAAGCTTCCTGGAGGCCATCAATACAGCATACAGTACCTTCTCCAATTCTGTGTAATTTTTCTTTGATGGGCTCAGTACTTCGGAGACGAAGTATACCTGTGCTTGCTTTTTTATTTGGCCATCTTGTTTCTCCTGTACAAGTGCTGCACTAACCGCAGCATGGGAAGCAGCCACATATAGAAGTAATGGGGTTCTTGATGAAGGTGGGGTTAGAGTTGTTAGATCTATCAAGTACTGTTTCAGCTCCTCGAAGGCTTTTTGCTGAGCTAGACCCCATTGGAAGACTTCAACTGATTTCAATATTTCAAAGAAAATTAGATTCCTCTCTGCTGATCTTGAAGTGAATCTGTTTAATGATGCTAGCCTTCCTGCTAACCGTTGAGCCCCTTTTTTGAATTTGGCGGCTCCATCCAAGGATAGCTTCCATTTTGCTTGGGTTAGCTTCGATGCCCTTTGTCGATATCAAGCAACCAAGAAACTTGCCCTTCTTCACTCCGAAGACAAATTTTTCTGGATTTAACTTACGACCAGCTTGTCTAAAATTGGCAAATGTCCCTTGCAAATCAGCGACATGGTTTTCTTGCTTTGTGCTTTTTACTGTGATATCATCAACATATGTCAGCACATTTCTGCCAATTTGGGAGTGAAGAACTTTGGCAGTCATTCTACTGAAGCTTCCTCCAGCATTCTTGAGCCCCTCAGGCATCCGAAGATAGCAATAGGTGCCACTAGGAGTTATGAAGCCTGTCTTTGGCTAATCCTCCTTTTTCATCTTGATTTGGTGATAGCCTGAGTAGCATTCCAATAAGCTCATGAGTTCCTAAGTAGCTGCTGCATCTACAAGGGAATCTATTCTTGGCAATGCAAATTCATCCTTCTTACATGCCTTGTTGAGATCTGTAAAGTCAATACACATCCTCTATTTTCCGTTAGCTTTCTTTACCATGACTGTGTGTGGCAGAACCACCCGAATTATTCCAGCTTAAGTGCCTAAGTCATGCCTCAAGGGCCGTGACACACTTAAAACGGAATAACCCGTCAGTCCTTCAGATCTAGTCTGATAGAGCCACTTAACCAGGATCAAATTCCACAATCTCACTCGAAGGTGAGTCACAGAAGAAATACAATAAAACAGGAAACCTCAAATTAAGTACTGAATTATTACATAAATCGGAGTTCTGGAGTAGCAAATAAAGTTCATAAAGTAAGGTGCAGCGGATAATCGATGTCGTCGGTAATGAGGAAATGGGCAAGGCCTAGCCCACTACTCCTCATGCTCCTCTCCTACCGGAGCAACATCCCACTCGACCGTCCAACCCGGTGGCAGGGTGGTAGGCCAAGTCACACCATCAACCACCTCCTGCATGGTACCTGCAAAAATGGTGCCACAAGCAAGGCTTGAGTATACTAATACTCAGCTAGACTTACCCGGTGTGAGGAGTCTACTCCTCTACCTCTAGACTATGCAGCTATTTGGCTGAGGGGTTTGGTTTGCCAAAAGCACTAGCTGTTACTAAAATCAACTTTTAGCTTTTCAAATCCTATCATCATTACTTAGCTAGATTTACTTATTCTAAGCATACATGGTAACAAGCATTTAGATCAATCAACAAGTTATCTCATGTAACCTCATTTCACTTCTTACTCGATGCAGTACAAGGAATCAAGCAGTCTCATTAGATGCGAGAAGCAGACGATTCGAATCGAGTTTTAACCTTGCAAGGTAAACCTAAACACACGGCATGTCAGGGCACTCCGACCCTACACATGACAACCGTCCCCATCGATTCCCCGTTCGCGTCCTAGGCCTCACCGCCTTGGCATACAATGCTCCACTGACCCCGGCTGCCGCCGTGCAGTGACCGCACTTGTACCCACCATAGCTAGCATGGGAGAACCAGTCTCAGGTCGCATGAGGGATAAAGTCCGCGCCCGGCTTCACTCAGGTACTAGGTTTACCGGTTACCATTTTTCCCGGCATGTGCTTAGTACGTTCAAAAGCTTGACTCAGGTATCCACACATTATTCCTTAATTCATTTTCCCGCCTCATGGACAAGGCATCCTCCCTGGATCCAAATCCATAGACCAACATATATCCCATTATCAAGATGAATACAATCAATTCCTGACCTCGCGCGAGTGCTAGAAAAATCACTCGACTTCTACCGAGATCCTGATTAGCAAGCAGCTACTCGACCTAGCATACTAGTATTCATCTCAAAAAGGAGTCCTAAGTTCATGCATCTAGAGGTTTCAAGCAACTCCTACACTTAAGTGCACATTACAAACCTACAAGCATTAAGTGTGGTAAAGTAGCATATAATAACATGGTTATGCATAAAACCGGGGCTTGCCTTCAATTGCTGGGGCTGCGGGGAGATCCTCGATAGCAGCCTCTGAAGCCTGCTCCTGGTCCTCCTCTTGGACAGGTCCTTACTCGGGGATGAGCACGTACTCTCCGTCGGCAAGATTACAATCTAATGAATGCAATGCGTAAGATATATGCATGATATGATATGTGCTTTTAGAAATCATAACTTAAAAGGTGTATGATCTTTCTTGAGTTAAACAAAGTTAACTTTACTTATGCAAGACCCTTGGGTGGTATACTTGGTAAACTGGTTCAAATTTAGCTAAGGTAAGTGGTAGGTTTACTTTTGGGGTTCCTCTGAATTCTTTTTAAGTCTTTAGGGACAATTGATATGTACTCAAGTTAGACTTATTGAGTTGGGGTTTATTTCTTCCTTCCTTTTCCTTTATTCTCTTTAATGTTTTGAAGTAGGTTTGAACTACAAGTTGCTTTTATAAAATTCTAAAAATTCTGCAAAAATTACAGTGGCTTGCTACTGGTGTGTGTTTCTCTTTCTTAAAATTTGGGGATCAGAAAGTGAATAGTTTTCTCTGCACAAAATTACTAAACTCTAAGGTAGAAAGGGGGCTTTGAACTACAACTACTATTTAACAGTGGGTAATTCTTCAGAACTTATTTTTGCTGGCTTTTAGGTGTTATAACATGACTTGATACAAATTTCTAGTCATTAATACCTTTTAATTATTTTTCTATGGTTTTCTCAAGTTTCTAGCCAAATGGGTGCTTTCTACTACTACTATACTTGAAAAATATCAAACAACAGAGTTCTTATTTTTCCTGGTTATCATTTTGTGCAAGAGCAATCATTCTGAAGTTTGGCATCTTTTTGCTTAAGGGAAGGGGTGGTATGCATTATTTGAATTAAGTGGTTTTTCCCTTAAATTATTAGTAATTGGTAAGAGTTTGCCTCTTTTTCATGGGTTTGCATTTTTCTCTGGTAGTTTACCTCATCATGGACTTAGCTAATTTTTGGTTGCCCATTATCACATTATTTGAGGTTATTCATGATTTAGTTGGAAAATGCCTTATTATCACCTTGTATTTATTTCCCTTACCTAAATGGTTGGACTGAGGTGCTCTGTATTTTTGTAGTGGGGCTCTGGTGGTTATAAGTTTACTGGATTTTTGTTAAGCATTTTGGTTATAGTTTTGCCTCTTTAATAATTGATTTTCAGTCTTATTTAGGCTAAACAAATCATTTTAATTTAAAACTGATCCAAACTAATGGTCTCTGTATTTTTCCTAAGTTCTCTGTTACATAAGCAAGCTAGGAAAAATAATATTAATCACTGTTCATTAATTTCTAATATCTTTCTGATTTTCTCTAAGTTTTGGACAAAACATCTTTAAATGAGAAACTACATCATAATTTCTAATGCTGGGGTTCCTACTATTTTTAAACAGTGTCTAAAAGAGGTTTGAATACCCACAAATTTTCTTAGGTCTAGCATAGAAGAAAAACTAATTTTCCTTAATTAAATAAGGTTTAGTGGGTTTCTGTTTTTAATTTTAAACTCTAAAATTTTGAACAGAAAGCATAGGGTTTACTATTTTTAAATGATAGATTATAATATACAGAGGCTAGCAAAATTGGTTTGACATTTTTTGATTAAGAATTCATCAAGTTATGAATTTTACAAGTTCTCTGGTTATTTAAAAAGAATAACAGAATTGATTTAAATGAAAATCTACTTTGCACTGGGGTCCCTGGCGGTTTTCTAAGTTTTTCCTCGCGAATCAGTCCTCAGGCTACTATTCACATGAGTCGCTGACATTACAGAAAACCCCTCGGGTTCTAAGGATCCTAACCCGAGGTCCTTCTTCTACCTCAACAGTAGCCGCGGCAGGGAAAAGGGCGGAGGGGCTTACCGGCGGCGAGACTGTTCTGGTGAAGAGGTCGAGGATGAAGGGGAGGTCTCGGGGATCACAACGGTGTGCGGAACGCCGTCGGAGATGGCCGGAGTCGGTCGGTCCACGCGCGCAGGCGGGGATGCTCGTCGGCGGCGAGGAGACCGGCCTGGTCACGGCGAGATAGTTCAATCAAATGGGTCAGGGAGGACCACGGGATGCCAGGGAAGACATGAGCGCAAGGAATTGGGCGGAGACTCACTGGATAACTCGGTCCACGCGCGGCGGCGGAAGACCGAAGTCCGGTGAGGTCGATCTCGGGCCTCCGGTGAAGTCCGGCTGGGTCCGAGGGCTTGGCAAGCTTCACGAGCTGCTGGTGGAGCTGGCCGAAGCACTGGCTTGACTTGAGGGTGGCTGGAGGGAGCTGGCCACGGTGGCCGAAGCTCGGGCGGCAATGGCGGGCGGAAATTAAGCTCGCCGGAGCTAAGGAAAGCGGTTGGCCGAAGAGGGTGAGTGCGGGGTGAAGTGAGGCGTGCCTAGGGAGGCTTTATAGGCGCGGGCGGGCACGGCCGAGGGCGTGAGCGCGCGGCGGACTTGACTGGACGCCGGGAGCGCGCGCGCGGGTTGGGCGAGCTCTGGCGTGCCGACCAGGGTCGAACACGTGTGAGCGCGCGTTCTGCCCAAGTTCTGGCGCGTGTAGTCGCTCATCCGAGCCTGCTCTCGCCTTGGTCAATGCACAAAACCTCTTCTCCTCCCTACAAGCTACCAATCTTGTGTGGGGGTCATAGGATTTTGCCTACTGGTTGCAGAGATATGGAGCCAGGAAATCTGGTTTGTCTCCCTGCGCAAATCCGAGGCAAATCCAAGGTTTAGTCGTGTCTAGGGCTCGCGTCCCAATGCCATCTTCTGGCACACGACAGAGGGGTTAGTTAGACACATTTTTGTCAATGGGGCCATTAGGATTCGAGTTAGGGATCAAGGTGAATATCCCTGATCTTTGGCTCAAGGTCTGAATTTCAGGAATCTGAATTTCAGAATTCTCATTAAGTCCACACATGGAAAGCTTGATTTGGGGTTTTATTTGAGTTATTTTGGCTAAGCTTTCTCAATCTTTCTTGTTGCCCATTAAATATACTTCAATTTTTATAATTGGCTCAACTCAAAATTTTAAACTTTTCACCCCCCTTTTCTTACTTTTTTTGAATTTTGCTCATGGGCTCATTTAGGGTTTTTAAACTAGGGTTGCATAATCTGATCTTTTAAGGGACTCAATTGCTTTGATCATGACACTTTTAAGTATATACTTGGTGACTTCATTATTACTTAAGTTATTTTGATGTTCATGCTTACTTTGGTTCACATAATATAATGGCTCTAGGTTTGGCTTTTTGAGAAAAACCCTGAGTGACACTGGGGTGTCACACTGTGTTGGCCAGCCACTCTGGGTATGTTACTTCTCTAATAACACCAGCATTTAGAAGTCTTTTCACTTCATTTCGTGCACCTTCGTCTTTGTCATCGGACATTTTCCGAAGTCTCTGCTTCCTTGGTCTGAAGGATGAGTTTACATTGAGTCAATGCTCGATGATGTCCCTATTAACACCATAGAGATCATTGGCAGTCCAAGCAAAAATATCTTTGTTGTTAAACAAAAATCTTAGCAAAGTCTTTCCCTGCTCATCACATAACTGAGATCCCAGCAGCACTTTTTGCTCTGCTATGTCTTCACACAAAAGCATAGGCTTTGGTTGATCTGCCAAAGCAGCATTTTCTCTTTTAGGCTTATACTGTTGATAAGCTTTAGTTTCATCTATATTATGAATAGCCTTCGAATCCATCCAACTTCCTTCAGCTCTCCTAGCAGCTTCTTGACTCCCATGCACAGCAATGGGCCCTTGTTCTGATGGTATCTTCATGCAAAGGTATGCTGGGTGGAGGATAGCTTCGAAAGCATTAAGCATCCCTCGACCAATGCTTGCATTGTATGGATACTCCATATCAACAATATCGAAGACAACCTGCTCTGTCCTTGTGTTGTGAATGTAGCCGAAGGGGACTGGCATTGTTATCTTGCCAAGTGCCACTACCTGTCTTCCTCCGAAACCACATAGAGGGTGCGTTGCATCATGTATCTTGTCATCTGGCTCTTGCATTTGCCTGAAAGCCTTTGCAAAGATGATATCCGCTGCATTACCTGTGTCTACCAGGACATTGTGGACCAGAAATCCCTTGATGACACAAGATATGACCATTGCATCATTGTGAGGATAATCCTTAAGCTAAAGGTCACTTCCACAACCTTCGGCAAAGCATCAACCTTCGTCATGCCGCCGAAGCCCCTGGACACAAACCAGGAAACGCTCTCTCTCCGAGAAGCCAGAAGCCAGAAGAGAAAGGCTACCAGCCCAACACTTCAGGAGGAGGAGCTAGACCAGGAGATCAGGGACTTGGAAGTCATTCATCAGCAGGTGCAAAGGAAAAAGGAGAAGATGGCACGGCTGGCCGACCTTCAGAAGAAGATCGACGAAGCCGCTAAAGAAATGTGTCACTTTACCAAGATGACCATGACCGAAGGCCTCAACACAGGGAGCTTCATTAGGAGAGCTCATTCAACGAAGATGAATGATATGATGACTTTCATCACGGTAGCTTTACCTTTGATGATGCTTCTCCTCTCGCAGCAGAATTGCAGGCTATCCCATGGCCACAATCCTACAAGCCACCTCAGTTGCCCATGTATGATGGGCACTCGGATCCAAAGCAATTCTTGATGAGTTACGAAGCAACAATATCTTAATATGGGGGTAATGCTGCCATCATGGCAAAGTCCTTCGTCATGGTAGTCTGAAATGTGGCCCAAACTTGGTACTCTTCTCTCCGGCCAGGCACAATTATGTCATGGCAGAAGCTCAAGGACATGCTGGTCACAAGTTTCCAAGGCTTTCATACGAAGCTAGTCACAGCTCAAGCCTTGTTTCAATGTATGCAGGACCATGAGGAATACCTTTAGGCGTATGTCCGAAGGTTTTTGTGCTTAAGAGCACAAGTGCCCACAGTGCCCAATGAAATTGTCATTGAGGCCATGATCAAGGGGCTTCGGCCAGGACCTACAGCTCAATATTTTGCTAGGAAGCCTCCACGAACTCTAGAGAAGCTTCTTCAAAAAATGGATGAGTACATCCGGGCTGACAATAATTTTCCCCAAAAAAGGGAGGAGGCCTACAGGTTTTCTAAGATGACCAGGAGCTTCAGAGGAAGACTTCATCCCAGGCTTGTCCGATCAATTCACAACTCCTATACCAACGACGAAGGGGCAGCAATGCTCAGCATAGCCATCATAGTTCTCAGTCTTCGAGCATGCAATAGACTTCTTTCAGACCACCAGCTCCGAGAGGTAGAGGAGGAAGAAGTTATAGTGGAGGAAGGTTTGGCAATCAACCCCAAAAGTTGTACTGCCTCCTTTGTGGCGAGGACAAGGGCCACACAACAAGGACATGCTAGGTTACAATTCAGAAGCAGAAGGAAATTGCTGAAGCTAAAGCACGGCAGAGTCAGCCGAAGCAGGTCCTCCACACTGCTTCGTGCTACTCTCCTTATGTCCCGGAGTATGTAGGCAACCAATAGCCTACGACCTCTATTTCTTCGGCAAGCCATTCTCAACCTTCTTGGGCCTAGTTGCCACCACCACCGCTAGGACCTGTCTTGGTTCACAGTCAGCAGCCAGACGGGCACCGTCACACTCAGCAACAACGCGACCTTCGGGAGGAGTCCGAAGCTCGCACAGTCAACAACACTGTGCCTGAATCAAAGCACATTTACTAAAGAGGCTACAGTGGTTCGATTAAAGAATATCCTGATCTGATGTATCTTAATTTTTTTTGCCTTTATATTTTCTTGCAAGAAAGACAATAAAGGAAAAATTAATATCCTATTTGATGTAATAATAATACTTTGGTTACATCATCGATTGCGGAGGTCGTTCCCAAGGGAGCGCAGGGTAAGTTCTGAAGCTACAAAGTTGTTCCTAAGGGAGCACAGAGTAAGTTCTGAAGCTACAAAGTCATTCCTAAGGGAGCGTAGAGTAAGTTCTGAAGCTCCAAAGTCGTTCCTAAGGGAATGCAGAGCTAAGATACCCCCTAAATAAAAGGTGAAGAAGCTCCAAAATCGTTCCTAAGGGGATGCAGAGCTTAAATACCACCTAAATGAGAGGTGAAGAAGCTCCAAAGTCGTTCCTAAGGGGATGCAGAGCTTAACTCCAAAGTCGTTCCTAAGGGGATGCAGAGCTAAAACACCACCTAAGTAAAGGGTGAAGAGACTCCGAAGTCGTTCCCAAGGGAATGCAAAGTCTGGGTGTGTTCTTCTGTGGTTTTGTGTTGTCATCATAAACATCATGCTTGCATCATACCATAACATCATTTTGCATAGCATTACATCATACATCATATTGCATCATCAAGAAAATTGTGGAAAGGAAAAATGATCCTATGAAGATATGTGGATTACGAAACAATGTGTTGAAGCACGAAGTATACCTTCGGCAAACATAAATTTACACAACAGTTACACATCAAAGAAATCTTCGTCAACAGCGATATTGAACAACAGCTGTGGCATAGAAGAAGTTTTAATTCTTTGTGAAGCATGAAAAGAAGGGAAGGTGTTTTTTCACCGAAGGCTCAAAAATGGCATGTACACAAATTTCATACATCGCAAAGAAACTCAATACATTCATATATATATATATATATATAAATATATGATGTCTGACCCATACATAAATATTACATTTCCTAGTTAACAAGAATCTAGTCTTCTTTTAGTACTCTTTCGGCAGCTTCATTCAGCAGCCTGTCAACAACTTCATCAACGATTGAATTGCCGGCCTTCATCACATCCAAAGCTTCTTTCATGATGGGGTCAGCCTCAAGATTGAATGGCTCCGGTGGTGGAGAAAGGCCGGCTGCAGCAAAGTATAAGATAATAAGGGCTCGAAGCTAGAAACAAATAATAAAGCAAAGGGCATTAAATAGAGGTACCTATAATCAATGCACGTTCAGCAGCTTCTTCAGCTTCCTTTGCCTCTACTTGGGCATCATGGGATTTTTTATCACTCTTCTTTATTGCTTCATCGGCTATCTCGCGGCCACCCTTCATCCAAACATTGGAATAGAATTTCCCGCCCATCAGAGTAGCTTCGGCTGAAGGTTCCTTCGCATCGTCCATGGAGAAGATGACTTCTGCCTGGGCTGCAGCTTTAACATGTTCACAGCCAGTTTTCTCCAAAACTACTACAACCCCTCGGGCACCGGCGAAGGCACAAAAATCCCCACGGTCGCTAAGTATTTCTTCAAAAGCTTCAACCTCTTCGCCGATCCATTGAATGACTCCTTTGGGATCGCCTTGAATAAATTTTTGCTCTGATGAGTATGCAATGAGTATGCACCCACCTTTGCAAAACTGTCTTTCAGTTTCTTTGCGCAATCCAAAGATTTTTCATAGCATCTCTCCTTGGATTCACGAAGCTCCTCCACATTCTTTTGCAACCTTGAACTTGTCCATTCACTTATTTTTTGCTTTGCCTTTGAAACCTCAAAATCTTCATTCATTTCGGCAAGCTTTTTCTTTAGGTCTTCGACTTTAGCTTTGTGAGCTTCGTATTGTGCATTAAGTTTTGCTGCGCTACTTTTTAGTGTATCCACTAAAGAAAGCATTATTCTATCTTTTTCAAGGGCTTCATTCCATAGCGTAATAACTTCTGACCAAAGGTTCCCAAGGGCTATTTGGCAGCTTTCATCTTCTGCATTCTTTTGTGCCCTTAAAGCCTTACTTAGGATTAATCCCTACAAAAAATGAAGGATCAGCACACAATAATAAGAAAAGATACAAAAAATAATCTGTTTATAAGCTAAAACATTCTCACCTTCAGACTGTTATAGGCAAGGCTGTCTGCAAGTTGATCCTTCGACATTACGGATAGACCGCGCTCATGCTTCGGATATCCTATACTGTCTGCCATCTCCCGGTAGACAGATATCTCCTTATTGTCTGGAAGGCAATATAAAAAGTCATCTTCATCAGTGCCATTGTATACCAAGGATCTCTCTGGGTACTTTATATCCCTGGCGTATTATTTAGCTTCGGCAATCTGCTCTTTCAACAGCTGCTTCCCCGAAGCATGTCGCACAATAAATTCCAGCTCTTCAGCAGGCACTTCGGGAGCAGGAGACTTAATTTTCTCAGGCGCACTTTCTTTTTCCAAGGTCAGAGGAATAGCTCCTAAAGCATATGCCTCAATAGGAGCTGATGGACCAGCTTCGACAGTATCTAGTGTTATGCTAGCTTCACTAGATTTCTTTGGGATTTCACCCCTGCTATCAGGCGCTGAAACAAGGTTTTGTACTTTTGAAGATTCCATAACAACGTCTAGTATGTTGGCCATTCTCCTTCTTTTTGGAGTTATTGCAGGAATTTTTTACACCTTTGGCAGCTCCGACTACTGCGGCGGGCTCAGAGTTTTCGGTCGCTCTGCCGATTTCCCTAATTCTGGTTCATTCGGCCATTTTTTCCCTAGCTTTGGCAGGACGTTTCAGCACTTCGGCCGTCTCGGTTTTCTGCTGCTCCGCTGTTACCTTCGGTTTCAGCACTTTGGTCGACTCTCCCTTGGCTTCAGCAGGAGCGGTGTAGTCTGACCTAGGAGCAGATGAAGGCCCTTTAGTAAGCTTCGGCACTATGGTCATTTCAATATGTTTAGGCCGTTGTGTCAAAACTTTAACCTTTTTTACCTTCGGCATGGTAGAAATAGCCGAAGCAGCAGCCTTTCTTTTCTTTCCCTGCTTTCGCGAGGGATAACAATAGTCTGGGTACACAAAACCAATGACATCAAAAACCCTGTTTAATCTCTTCTTGCCTCACCCTCCAAAGGCCACTATCATGGCATCATCCTCGGCCCTCACGTAGGCACCAAGCAACTCATCGCTAGTTACCTCAATGCAATCTAGCCAGTCATCGTTTGGCTCATCGAATTGATTTATGTACCTGAAGGTGTACTTCAGATAAACTAAACCATCCTGGCTGGACCCAGAAGCAGTTTTGTTTGGCATCTCCCAGTCGCTTGCAAGAGGCCACACTCTATAAGCAATGTGCTCCTGGACTAAGTCCCTGGTGCCAATGTAAGTGCAAACTATGTTATAAGCAGCTTGGCACGCTTGTACGTCATTCCCAAGGGCAAGAGACGGCCTCCTGATGCCGAAGCGAGACTAGATAGGGCGTTGAATGATACCCTTTATATCTTCTCTTTCGACTAGCTCATTTTTCGCATAAAACCACTCTTTCATCTAGACCCCTTGCCACCTCTTCCAAAATGCTGGAACTGGATAGCTCACATTAGAGCGAGGCACGAAGCTGTAGCAACCAAAATTATTGTGATATTATTCATTGCCAGTGGCCTTCGTCTTGTACGATAGTTCATGAATATTGCAAAAACATCTTGCATTTGGTTCTAATTGTGATGGAACCTTCCAAGTCATTAGGCCCACCTGTCCTTGTCCATCGGACCACAGATAACCCTGTAGGTGCACCTGATCACTTGATAAGTTCGGTATCTGAATTCTTTACCTTGCCCAAGAGTGTTTCACCCGTCACGCGGATATTACAACACATCGGAGGAACGAATATGTGGAAGCAGTTACAATAACTTTATTTTATTTAAAGTAGAGAAAGAGTAGTATTATTATAGACCAGAGCAAATATAAGAGTGCTGGAGTAATATTATTACACACATGGGAGGCAAAAACCCCTCCCATGTAATGTTAAACAAAAGTTTTTAATGGAGGACACCTCCTCCCGCGGCTTCAGTCTTGATTTTCTTCTTTCGGTACCACCTTGGAACAAAAGCAACAAAAATTTGTTGCTTCCTCACCTAAAACAACATGGGACAAAGCCTTGAGTATGAAGTGTACTTTCGCAAGTCTTACCCGTCAAAATAAAAGACTCTCAAGGATATGCTAGCTTTTGGTGTGGCTTATCAAGAATCAAAGACTCTGTTTGTAGAAATGCTTATTAAAAGTGGATCCTTAAAAATCCAGTTTTACTTGTCTAGTTAAGTAAAGTTACCTGTATCTAGAGTTATTTCTACCCTAGTTCAATCACTTGACTTATACTAGCCAATTTCTTATCAATCCTTCATATTCACTGGAATGCTACGTGTAGGGCAGTGACCAAGTCTTCATGTCCGAGAAGTAACGGCGATCCGAATCGATTAATACTTAGCTGAGGATCTCCAATCACACGACATATGTAGCACTTAAACCTTGCATATGTCAACTCGCCACCAGGGTTCTTAAGACCATATCAAGTTCACGCCAACCGAGAGCACAGATACACCATCGTCCAGCCTCTTGCCACGGAGGGTACACGCTACTCTCGCCATTGCGTGTTATCTTATTCTAGTATTAGTCTACCCGAGGCAAAGCTTACCCATGACGAGGCATGTGACCAGTTAAAGGGTCCTCGATCAGCAAGCCTACATCGAGAAGGTCCTTATTTGACTCAGACGGAGACACTACACTGACACTTCCTTCTCGTGCAAGTCACCCGCCCAGTCTCAGCTTTATCATTTCAAACCCAAAGTTTGGTACATGGCAGAGGTACATCTTTTCCGATGTTGAACCCATCACGACCATGATGGATCCACAATCAAGTTTTATTTTTGAAAACATCCCACCCACTTGAAGCATCATCTTTTGTCAAAACAAAACATTTTGTTTTTCTAGAGCAAAGCTAAGCATAAGAAAAACCTTTTTGTAAAATAGGGGATCAAGGAAGGGTAACCAAATTCTCAAGGAAGGAAATGCAACAACATTGTTTAGCACACAACTCCTATCACCTAATGCATCAAGCAAGTGAGAAAGATTTTAAAAGTAGCAAGGAGGTGGCAAATACACCGAGGCTTGCCTTGTGTGATAGGTGAGTCAGGCTCTACTCCACAAATGTCAAAATAAAAGCAGTTCCCTGCCTGAGGATCTTCAGGTGGTGGTGGTGTAGTCCTGGCTTCTTCAACTTCTATCTCTTCTTTGTTTTCTATACATAGCCATATATAATCATGAATGCTCATGTAATGCTCATGAAAACGCAAAGATATTAAAAGTATATTATCTTAGGTCTTGAATATAACTTTCCTTCACGGATCTCCCGGAAACTAGGGTTTTTGGAGTCTATAGTGGAGTTCATAGGGCACGGGACTAGGGTTTTGGGTTCTAGGTACCAAACATGGTCCAAAATTTGCCAAACTTTACTCAAGGCTTCTAAATATCATTTAAATATTATCTAAAAAGTTTGGTGATTTTTGGGATTATTAATTAATTTCTAAAATTCCAGAAGTACAAACTTTGGCTATTTTAAATACTCTATAATTTCATATTTGGACTAAAAATCAGGAAACATTTTTATTAAATAATATGGAAAATTAGGAACCTAGCAAAATTGGTCTTGTATTTTTAGCATTTTTCTATAATTTTCTAGGAATTCTCTAAGCTTAGCAGAAAAAGAAAAAGGAAAAACGTGAACAGTACTGGGCTGAATTCAGCCCATCCGGTCCACAGAAGGGGAAATAACCTGCGCGTGCCTGCGCCCGCGTGTTGGTTTTGCACCGGTACCCTCGGTGATTTGAAAATCTAGTAAGGAACCCGCGCACTATTTGTTTGTCTCACTGACCTTTGCGAAAAAACCCTTGCGCTTCTATTCCTTAACACCCCGAGGTCCACGACAGAGAGCGGTGGAGAACAGAACTCCGGTGAACTCATACCGGCCGGATAACTCAACTACCAGTGTTCCCGTGCGGTTGACACCGAATTCGACTCTTACTAACCATTTCCCCTCAATCAATTTCAGAGTTCTAACCCTAAATCGCTCTGTCCATGGTGACCGTGCGATCAGTGGACAATTCAATGTGTTCCCGGTGATCCTATGGGTCCTAGTTTAATTGGCCGGGTCAGAGAGTACCAGGAGCACATCAGAGCACTAAAATGAGTGAATAGAGGGCATGAACGGACCTGGGACGAGCTAGCCACAGCGAGGTGTTCACGCGGCGGTGTTTAGACTGATTTGGGGAAAACTTCAAATTGGCGAGCTCTTGTGAGTAATTGGAGGCACGGCTTGGTGGATTGGGTGCTTGACTACCTTATGGAATTGACTGCACACTCAATTTATAGGCTCCGGGGGCGGTGGCGCGTGAATTTGGGTTGGTGCGGTGGTGGTCGGAGAAGAAAGAGGTCACTCGCGCAAACGATTCGTGGAGGATACTGTGGTGGGCTCACCGGTGATGGACGGGCTTGTAATACCAATTCACAGCGATGTGTTGACCCTCCAAGACGCATGGTCTGGTCAGATAATGGTGAACTCCGGTGATGCCAGCACGATCGACCATGGCGGGACATGATGGCCGGAGTGAACAGGAGCTCAAGTTCATCCATACGATGATATTTACCACCCTAAGCCACATTCGGTACATTGTTGAGCCAGAATCGCAACGGCGACGAGGATCCCGGCGCGAGATCACCGGTGGTGGGATGAACTGAATCGATCTGATCCGAATACTGTACCATTGAATACTTGGTTCAGAGCGCCTGACAGACAGATTTGTGGTGCCTAGATCTTGAATTTTCGCGCAAGAACTTGCTAATCTGTTTGTAGCAAACCTATAACCCTATGATCCAGAAACAAATCGACTGTGGCAACTACCCTCAATCGAGCAATAGATCTTGTTCTAATTTGGCCCCAAAGTTCAGCCAGTGGCACTGGTGGCCAGGTTTCAGTTTTAAAATTGACTGACAGCCCAACTTTGTGCAGATTTTTCTCCATTTTTCGTATAACACAATGCTTAATCTCTTAAGCAAAGTTGTACTCCTATAGTAGCTCTAGATTATTGATGTGTTGACCCTAGGCAAAATCTTTGTATTTTTGAATCTACAGGGGTCCAAAGTCAGCCTTCTTCAATGATTTTCAGACTTTTTGCAAAACTTCATGGTTTTTGATATTAGGCCCAAATCTCATGGTTTCATTTACAAAACTTCAAATATGTGAACCATGTGACTTAAGGTACCCTAATTTCATGGTTTTTGCACTTAAGTCCAAAAGTGGTCAAAATTTACACATAACCCCCTAGGGTTTTTGTCCAGGGTTTTCCAGGGGTCTATTTAGGGTTTTTGATACTTCTAGGGTTTGAGTGCCTCTCAAGTCCATTAATGGGAATATCTTAAGATTATTTTTCATGAGTTTTAAAGTTTTCTCTCATATAGGCTTTGTTTACACTCCTAACCCTACTTTAGGGTTAAGTACTCTACTCTAGGGTTTCACCCATGATAAGTCACATCAACACAACTTGTTTGAAATTTTTGCCTAGTGAATGCATCTTAAGTGTAACAATCACATGATATGCTGATGCTCATGATGTTATGCTCAAGTTTTAGTGACAGTAACACCAGGGGTGTTACATCCTTCCCCCCATAAAAGAATCTCGTCCCGAGATTAAAAAGTCCTAGGGCAAGTAATGGAAAAGGAAATGCTTCACATTTTTATTTCCTTATTTCTTGTACAAGGCAACGGTGGTATGGGGTTCTTTCCTTTATTACAACAAGTGTACGTATCTCACAATTTACATGAAGCTAGAAAGCCTGGGAAATTCTTTTCTAAAAAGTCTTGAGTTTCCCAAGTAGCTTCATCTTCTGTGTGCTGGTTCCATTGTATCTTATAAAATTTGAGAGTTCTTCTTCGGGTAATTCTGTCATTTTGATCTAAGACTTGAACAGGATGTTCTGAATATGTCAGATCTGGTTCTAAGGCAACATCCATCACTTCAACAGTTCGATCTGGAACTCGAAGACACTTCTTCAATTGAGATACGTGGAACACATTGTGTACCGCAGACAATGTTTTGGGTAATTGGAGTCGGTATGCCACTGGTCCATATCCTTCAAGGATAAGAAAAGGTCCAATGTATCGAGGTGCAAGCTTCCCTTTTACCCCGAAATGAGATACACCCTTTATTGGTGAGACTTTTAGGTAAACATAATCTTCAACTTGAAAGTACAAGGGTTTGTGTCGCTTGTCTGCATAACTCTTATGTCGAGCTTGGGCTTTTTTCAAATTATGTATTATTCATCGAACCTTCTCTTCTGTTTCCTTTACCATATCAGGCCTGAAAAAACATCTTTCACCTGGTTCAGACTAGTTTAACGGAGTATGACATCGTCGTCCATACAAAGCTTCAAAGGGTGCCATCTTGATGCTCTCTTGATAGCTGTTATTGTATGAGAACTCCGCCAATGGCAAGCATTCATCCCATTTCTAGTGGAAATTCTAGAGCACAAGCTCGTAACATGTCCTCAAGTATTTGATTTACCCTCTCAGTTTGCCAACTGCTTTGAGGATGATAGGCCGAACTATGGAGCAACTTAGTATCCAGAGCTTTGTGAAGTTCTTCCCAAAATTTGGACACGAATTGCGGTCCCCGATCCGACACTATGGTCTTCGGAACACCATGTAAACTGAGAATACGGGCAATATATAACTCTGCATATGTGGCCACTGTATACTTTACCCTGACTAGAAGGAAGTGGGCGATCTTTGTAAGTCGATCAATAATAACCCAGATGGAATCATACCCTTTTGTTGTCCTGGGTAAACCCACAATGAAGTCCATACTAATATCCTCCCATTTCCATGTTGGGATAGGTAAAGATTGCAATGGGCCAGCAGTTTTTATATGTATGGCCTTGACACGTCGGCAAGTGTCGCATCTCACCACATAGCATGCAATTTCAATCTTCATCTTCATCCACCAATAATGCTGTTTTAGATCATGATACATCTTAGTGCTTCCGGGATGAATAGAATAGCGACTAAGATGGGCTTCATCTAAAATTTGCTGGCGGATTTCATCATTCTTGGGCACAACTATGCGGTTGTTGAACCATACAATACCTTGATCATCTTTTCTGAAGCAGTTGGCTTTACCGGCCTCCATTTTCTCATGAATGTGTTTTATACCCTCATCATTTCTTTGTGCATCAATTATTCTTTGCCGAAGAATCGACTCAAGCTTCAAGTGATTTAAAGTTCCATGTTTAATCATTTCTAGGTTCAACTTCTCCATTTCTTGGCATAATGTAATGTCAGAAGTCTTCATTGTAAGACAATGGCAAGAAGCCTTGTGACTTAGTGCATCTGCCACTACATTGGCCTTGCCCGGGTGATAGTGAATTTCCAATTCATAATCTTTAATCAGCTCAAGCCATCTCCTCTGCCTCATATTCAGCTCTGACTGGGTAAAGATGTATTTCAAGCTTTTATGATCTATATAAATATGATAGATATTCCCCAGCAGATAATGACGCCATATTTTCAGGGCATGAACCACAACAGCTAATTCCAGGTCATGAGTTGGATAATGTTCCTCATGCTGGCGCAACTGTCTTGAGGCGTATGCTACAACTCGGCCTTCTTGCATCAAGACACAACCTAAACCACTGCCTGACGCGTCATAATACACATCAAATGGCTTTTCAATGTCCGGTTGAGCTAACACCAGAGCAGTGGTCAATAACACCTTCAACTGCTTGAAGGCTTCATTGCATCTTGAAGACCAATTAAATTTGGTATCGTTCTTCAATAAACTTGTGATTGGCTTCACAAGCTTAGAAAAATCTGGAATAAATCAGCGGTAATAACCAGCCAGTCCAAGGAAACTTCAGACTTGATGTATACTGGTTGGTGGTTTTCATTCCAAAATATCATTGACCTTGCTAGGATCCACAGCAATCCCCTTGGCAGACAATACATGTCCCAAAAATTGGATTTCCAGCCAAAACGCGCATTTACTGAATTTAGCATATAACTGATGCTCCCTTAAGCGCATTAACACGATCCACAAATGTCGAGCATGCTCCTCTTCATTCTTGGAATATATCAAAATATCATCAATGAACACCACCACGAATTTATCCAACTCGGGCATGAATACCGAGTTCATCAGATATGTGAAGTGAGCAGGAGGAGCATTTGTTAATCCGAAAGATATAACCAGATATTCAAATAATCCATACCACGTAGTAAATGCGGTCTTGGGTATATCTTCGGGTCGGATACGGATCTAATGGTACCCTGACCTGAGGTCAATCTTGGAAAATACCCGAGCTCCGGTAAGCTGATCAAATAAGATATCAATCCAAGGAAGAGGGTACTTATTATTGATTGTGACCTCATTAAGGGGTCTGTAATCCACGCACATATGAAGCATTTGGTCCTTCTTCTTGACAAAGATGGCTGGACAACCCCATGGCGACGAGCTTGGTCGGATGAATCCCTTTTCTAGCAGATCTTGTAATGGTGTTTTGAGCTCTGCCAACTCATTCGGAGGCATTCGGAACGACCTTCTAGAAATAGGAGCCGTGCCGGGCTTCAATTCAATCACTAATTCTACATCAATCTCTGGAGGCAATCTAGGCAGATCTTCTAGGAAGACGTCCGGGAATTCACATACTACCAGAATATCTTGGATCTCCGGTAGGATGGCTTCGTATACTCTACCAAATGGTTTAGCTATAGTAGCTATGGGAATGGACAAGAGAACTTCTTCTTAGTCATAGCTCAACCTGATGGTTCTCAGATCAATGTTGAGGATAGCTTTATGCTGGGCTAACCAATTCATGCCCAAAATTACATCTATATCTTGGCCTTCCAGAACAATAATGTTTGTGGGAAAGTCCCGTTCAGCCAATGTTACGGGCACATGGAAAGCCACTTCTTTAGTGAATATTTGTCCCCCAGGCGAATGAATAGTAAACCCTTCCCTTGATTCAGTGTAAGGAATGCAATATTTCTCCACAAATTTCTTGCTTATGAAAGTATGCGAAGCACCAGAATCAAAGAGAATAACTGCAGGGTGATTGGCCACGAGAAACATACCCATCATCACAACAACACTGTAGATCATTTTCGGCGGCCAGGGTTATTTTCGGCGGTTGAACCCTGGCCGCCGAAAATTACACGTTATTTTCGGCGGCCTGCGCTGGCCGCCGAAAATAGCACTAATTTCGGCGGCTACCTGTCTCGGCCGCCGAAAAATTAAATATTTAAAACTGTGTGTCTCCTCTGTTCGCTGTCTTTCTCTCTCTCGCTCGACCCCGCGCGCGCTCGGCCGTTCGTCCGCCGCCAGTCGCCGCCAGCCCCTGCCGCGCGCCCCACCGTCGCCCCTCGCCGGCCGCCCCCGCCCTTGGCCCCCGCCGGCCGACCGCCCCCGCCGTCGGCCCCCACCGGCCGCCCGAGCGCGCGGTTCGCCCTCGTCGGCCGCCGCCCCCGCCGCGCCGTGGACGGTCGCCGACCGGCCCCGTCGTCCGCCCCCGCCAGCCGCCAGCGGTCCGACCTCGCCGGCCACCCCCGCCGCGCCGTGGACCCTCGCCGTGTCCATTAAGGTATTTTTTGTCTATTTTATTTCTTATTTTCGACAGGCCTTTTATTTAATTGCCGCCGAAATTAGTATATCGTTGTAATTGTGTTTGTTGATTAGTGCGTTTGATTAATACTATTGTTTAGTACGTTTTTGAAATTATATTGTGTATTTTTGGCCATATTTTATTGTATAATATGTGGTTTATTAATGTATTAGTGGTTTATATATATGTGTTTGTTGATTAATTATATATGTGTTTGTTGATTAGTATTATATGTGGTTTATGTCGTTTAGGAAAAACATATGTACGTGGTATATGTGGTTCATTCTTATATTGTTTAGTGGCAGCGAGGTCATGCTGCCGAATTTTTTTTGGTCCTGCTAGCTTGCTGTGGGTTTAGAACCTATTCTTGCCTATACATATATATAGGACCGAAACCATTAACGTAGTTGAATAATGTTTTCACGATATGGTTCGGTTTAGCAGTCTCAGGCATGGCTGAAGATCGTGCATGGATGTACAATGGCTGGAGTAGAAATGGACGTCATTCTGATGAGTGGGTAGCCAAGACCAAAGATTTTGTGGACCACGTATTCGCCTTGTCCTTAACCGGCACTGTCAGATGCCCTTGTAGGCGGCACGAAAACAGTATATTTCTTAATAAGGAAAGAGTTAGCCTAGATCTTTGTCAGTTTGGATTTATGCCCGGATATGAGGTGTGGGAACATCATGGTGAGGTAGTACCCAACCGGAATGTAGAAGAGGAGGAGAACAATGATTGGGCTAGGCGATGATGCGATGCATGAGATGCTAGATTCGCTACGTCCAGAATTCAACCTAAGCTCCGAGGATCCTACCACACCAGAGGTTTCCAGATTTTTTAAATCTACTAAAAGACTCTGAAGAGCCGTTGCATGAACACACAGATGTGAGTATACTCGCTTTTGTGACTCAGCTCATGGCCATTAAGTCCAAGTACTTTTTCTCGAACAATTGTTACAATGAGATTTTAAAGTTATTAGGAGATGTGCTCCCAAAGCCCAATAAGTTGCCTAAAGACATGTACCAATCAAAGACAATTAGTCAAAGGTCTCGGTATGGATTATGAGAAGATTGATGTGTGCAAAAATAATTGTATGCTTTTCATGAAGGAGCATGCGGAAGAGAAAAAATGTCTGAAATGTGGACAATCTAGATTTGTGGAAGTTGTTAATGATGAGGGTGAGATGGTGATGACAGATGTTGCACATAAGCAGCTCTGCTACTTGCCACTAACTCCTCGAGTGAAACTGGATGTTTCTATCTAAAAAAACCGCTATGCACATGCGATGGCACAAAGAAGGTGTCCGTGATAACGATGACCTAATCGTGCACCCTTCAGATGGGGATGCATGGAAGGCTCTCGACCCGTTTGATCCCGACTTTGCAGATGATCCGAGAAATGTTCGAATCGGCCTCGCGACCGATGGCTTCACACCTTTTGGTCAAATGGCATCATCATACTCATGTTGGCCCATCTTTGTTATTCCATACAACCTTCCACCTTCTCTTTGTATTAAATATGAATTTATATTTCTTTGCTTAATCATTCCTGGCCCAGACTATCCTGGAAAGAACCTCAATGTCATGTTAAAACCCTTGATTGAAGAGTTGAAGGAGCTTTGGAAAGGATGTTGAAGCATACGATGTTTTTACAAAACAGATATTCAAACTTCGAGTTGCGTATTTGTGGTCGGTGCATGACTTCATGGCGTATGCTATTTTTACTGGTTGGAGTACACATGGTAGATTGACATGTCCATATTGCGATTCAGATACAGATTGCTTCCGTCTTGCTCATGGTGGAAAGATCACTTACTTCGATTGTCATCGACGCTGGTTGCCCAGGAAACACCCCTTCAGGAGCGATAAGAAAAACTTTATAAAGAACACTGTGGTCACCAAAGGTCCGCCTAAACGTCTTAACGCGGCAGAAATATATGCTCAGCTGAACAACCTTGTCCTAAATGAAAAGGGGGACAAGTACGAAGGATTCGGAGTGGACCACAACTGGACACATATATGTGGTCTCTGGGAGCTCCCTTATATGTCATCATTGATTCTTGTGCACAACATTGATGTCATGCACCAAGAAAGTAATGTTGCTGAAGCCCTCATACACACCTGCATGCATTTTGAAAAAACAAAGGACAATCTGAAAGCTCGAAGAGATCTAGCAATGCTTTGTGACCGACCAACCCAAGTGCTCAATGACAACGGTAAGCCGCCACGTGCCTTGTTCTGTCTTACCTCTAAAGACAAGATCGAGGTAATGAGATGGATGAAAAAAATTAAATTTCCTGATGGTTATGCTGCGGGCTTGAAAAGATCTGTGAATTTGAAAACGGGAAAACTAACTGGGTTAAAGAGCCATGACTTCCATATATTAATGGAGAGGATTATCCCTGTCATGTTTCGTGGTTATATGCCCGACGCCATGTGGCAAGCAATAGCTGAGCTAAGTTATTTCTACAGGCAGATCTGTGCCAAAGAAATAAGTAAAAATATGATGGAGAAGTTGGAGAAACAAATACCAGTGTTGTTATGCAAGCTAGAAAAAATATTCCCACCTGGATTCTTCAATCCGATGGAGCATCTACTTATTCACATTCCATATGAGGCAAAGGTTGGTGGACCTGTACAATATAGGTGGATGTATCACATTGAACGTGCACTCAAAAACCTGCAAGGCATGGTTCGAAATAAGGCTAGAGTAGAAGGATGCATCGCTGAAGCTTTTTTGCTAAAGGAGGTTTCATACTTCACGAGTGTGTATTTCGCAGAGGAACATAATGTCTATGCTGCTACCATGCGATACAATGTCGATGAGGAACCTCCTGTCAGTGATCTCAACATTTTCCAATGGAGAGGCACAAGTACTAGTAAGGGCACGTTCTACCACCTTAGCATGGATGAAAGAATGTCCGCATTGCTATACATGTACTCTAATATGGAAGAGATGGAGCCATATTTCATGTAAGTCTTTATTTTACCCCTTAATTTCTTTACCAAAGGAGCCATATTTAATTACTTATTTGTCGTACAGTAAGTTCGACGAGGAAAATTGGACTTATTCCCATCAGCCTACAAGCAAACAACTAGATACTATGCGACGACATGGGAGGCAAGGAAGACCTAATTTTGTTGACTGGTTTCGCAAGCATATAAACTCTTTATATTCCTTACTTTCATGTCATTTAGCCTTTTACGCGAGGTAGTCATTTTAACTGTATATTATTTGCAGTGCACAAAGACTCCTAACATACACGAGGACTTGAGACAGCTATCTTATGGGACGGTCACTTGCAGAACATTTGGTCGATACGATGTGAATGGCTTTCGTTTTCGTTCAGACCAATTTGAAAAGTCTTGTCCTCGTGCAGCCACACGTAACACTGGAGTTCTGACTAGGGCACTCGATGCACTCGGCAGAGAAACTAATTATTATGGCATCATTCAAAACATCCTAGAGTTTAATTTTGCAGGGAACAAACCTTTGAAATTAGTATTCTTTCTATGTGATTGGTTTGACAGCACTAATGGGATTAGACAAAGTCAATATGGTATAACTGAAGTAAAGCACAAGGAACGACTTCGAGGCCATGATAATTTTATCCTTGCACACCAGTGCGAGCAGGTCTACTATATGTCGTACCCAAATCCAAAGTTTGAAGCATGGTGGGTAGTTCATAAGGTGAACCCTAGGGAACGTTTACATACTCCTTGCACTGCTGGTTATCAATTCGAAGACGAACAGGCCGATGAAGTTTATCAAGAAGAAGAATTGCCAACTACTTTTACTATCGATGAGGGTGTTGCACTGAACTCACTAGTCGGAGACCGTAACGATGTCACTACTGATGAGTGTGTTGCACCGAAACGAAAACAAAATCCAAGGAACAAAAAAGCCACATTGCGAGCTTTGGATCGAAGAAGAGTCCTTGATCGTGATTCTGATGAATTTTGATGTGTAATGCAAAATTTCATAGTATGTGATGTATTATTTGATTTTTTATTAGTTCAATTAATTTAATGGAGCTAATACATTTAATGTTTTTCTATTGAACAGGATGAGTGGTAGGAAACCAAAGCGCACTGCTAGGGGGTTTCTTAATGCGGCTAGCAGGATACTCCCTGGTGCACGTTCCCTTTTCCAAGGGAGTTCTTCTAGCCAGAGCAGACAGGAGGCGTTGCTGAGACACGCTCGGCCAGAACTACGTGATACACCAATCGCTCTACAACGGAGTACCGATGTAAATGTTTATGTAATTGATCTTATTTGTCAGTCACTTATGTAATTCATCTTATGTAAATGTTTATGTAAATTTTTACGTGTCTCTATTTCATGTCCATAGGAAGAGGAGGATGACGAGGAGGAGGTGCAACACCATGAGGAGGAGGACGAGCAAGCCCATGAGGAGGAGGAGATGCAGGCCCATGAGGAGGAGGACGAGGTGGGCATAGATGCTGAGGCGGATGACGATGCCACCGAGGCTCCTGTCGTTCGACGAAGGGGCACTCGGAAGGGCCACTTTGTCCTACCTCCGTCAGCGCCTGCACAATCTGAAGCTCGAGTACTGATCATCCCGGTTGGTGATAGGTACTCACGTTTGGCCACTTTGTTCTTACTTATTTGTTTATTTTACACTATATATATGACATGACTTTCTTGTTTTTTTTGTCATGCAGCCAATGGGAAGACACGTCATTTGACGGTCGAGGTCACCATAGACAGGTTAATCAAGTCTTAGGTAACCTCTGTCGTCTACATAACCCAGGAATTGTCACCGACCTGAAAGGTGTGGTGGTTCCTTGCACTAGCTGGTCGCACTTCGCACTAGCTCCACATGCTACATATGGAACAGCTCAAGGCGCCGTCAAGCACTGACTTTTGGGTAATTTTTTCAAACTAACATTTATTAGTTGTTTCAACCTAACATTTATTAGTTGTTTTTGAACTAATTTTATTTTCGATGTTGGACAGAGACGCTATCGTGTGGAACCTGAGGCTCAAGAGCATGTAGACCGAGTATTAGAGAACAATGCGAAGAAGGTGTGCAGGGATGCATTTTCCAATGCTCGTCTACAGGTTGTGAACGCGTACATGAAGCGCCGAGGTCATTCTATCAACAACTTTCGACAATATTCAGATGTCTACTTGACTGTAGACCAGTACATGGAGGTAAAAATCTAATTTAACAGCTCATTCAGATGTGAATGTAATTTTGAGCTAACGCTTTATATGCAGGTAACTCTTCCATGGATGGAACACCGGCCGCAGGCTTACAAGGCTTTGTGTGAGATATGGGCTTCGCCCGAGTGGATTGAGAAGTCAAACAGAAATCGACATAGGCAGCGCCATCAGCAGGACGAGGACGATGATGAGGTCGTAGTCAACCATACCTATGGGGCTGATGGACACATTCGGTTGGCTAAGCGAATGGTGAGTATGTAGTATTCTGTTTTACTCATAAATGAAACCAGATTGAACTCATATATTTGCAGGAGGCTCAAACTGGAGTTGTCCCGAGCCCAATCGATGTTTATAGGAGAGGGCATCGAGCGAAAAACAGTGAAATCTCCGACGAGCTGTGTAGTCAAGCGGCCGTTGAGCGTATGGTTAGTTGTTGTTAGGATTAATGTTTTCTTGCCATATAGCTATAAATTACATGTGTGTTGAACCTTCTTATTGTATTGCAGGAGACATACGGGCAGGAGATGGTTAGGAAGTATGGAGAAGACTACGATTGGCGAGGAGCACCTACCATCGACGCTGAAGTTGTGCATTCACTTGGAGGCAAGGCGCATGGATGGTATGAACTTGTGACTCTTTTCAATAATATTGGAACTATGACCGAATAGCTAATTTTCTTGTTTTTCAAGATATTCTATGTTTACCGGTGTTATCGATTCGACGGAGTTGCGTTCTCGTGGCGGCTCTTCGTCAGCAGGCGGGCTGTGGTAGTAGCAGCCGTAGTCGCCGCTCTGTATCTAGCATGGAGGAAGCTATGAGGGAGCAGCAAGAAAAGTTTCGTGAAGAGCTGCGGCAACAACAAATGACATTTCTCCAACAGCAATCAGAGTACATGGCTGCTTACAACGCACAGGCGCAACAAGCAATGAACGTGAGTGTCTTATTTATTCTCAACACGCTCGATATTGGTTCTATAACTAATATATTATATTTGCAACAGTCTTGGTTTCCACAGCAGGCACAGCAGCAACCATTTGTTTTCTCTCAGTTTCAGCCGCCGATGCCTCAGTGGGGATTACATGCTCCACCACCTCCACCTCCACCTCAGGTGCTTCAATTTAGTCAAGACTTGTCGTTTGTATCAACATAATTTGAAATCTTTACTAAACTTGATTTTGTAGGGATCCAGGGTCATGGGCCACAACACGCCACCACCGGTCATACCAGCACCAGGAGGAGCTTATGCAGGAGAGGGAGCTGATGCAGGAGAGGTTAGTCTGATAAACAATTTGTTTGAATAGTCGTTATACATGTAACCGATGCCGTTATTAATGTCTTCTTTTTTCTTTATGATCCAAACCCGTTACACGACTTCGTCGACCAGTTCTTCGCTTCTGGAGGTAGTGGACACAACTCCAACGACCCAAATATGTGATTAATTGTGCCGCACTGTGCGTTGTAATGGACTATTTGTGGATTTTATGTTTGTATGGACTATTTGTGGACTTTATATTTGTATGGACTCAAGTTTTATGTTGTGAACTTAAGTATGAAATTTCTGTTATTGTATGAAATTTCTGTTATTGTATGAATTTGTATAAATTTATCTGTTATTTTTCATATTTTTTCAATTTTTTTTGCTCTGAAATTATTAATTTTCGGCGGCCTCCATGGCCGCCGAAAATAGGAATACTATTTTCGGTAGGTATTAATTTTCGGCGGCTGGCTCTCTGGCCGCCGAAAATTAGTTATTTTCGGCGGCTGGGGTCTGGCCGCCGAAAATAAAGCCTTATTTTCGGCCGGGTTTTTTTGGCGGCCAGAAGCCGCCGAAAATAAGCCATTTGCCGCCGAAAATAGATTATTTTCGGTGGCAAATGGCTTATTTTCGGCGGCTTCTGGCCGCCGAAAATGGCTGTAGCTGTTGTAGTGCATGACCGGTTCTCCTTCCGGTGTGGTGGCCACTTGTGTATAATAGATTCGCCCAGTTTTCTTCATATTCTTGCCCGTTGTATTACTTGTCGTGTTTCCCTTGCCTTGGTTTGAGCTCCTAGAGCTCTGCTGATTATTGGATCTGTTCTGCTTTGGATATGGGCAGTCCTTGATAAAATGTCTGGACTTCCCATAATTAAAGCAGTCTGTTGAGGACTGGGGAGGGTGGGGAAACAAGTATCGGGGGCACTCGGCTGAGTTGTTGAGGTCGGGGCAGTGGCGGGGCGAATAAAAACATGTTGTTTGAAGAGGTAGGAGGGTGGACGTGGTGAAGAACGTTTCGGATTAAAAGGTCGGATCACCAACCTTTGTCGCTTTTTAGGCCCCTGGTTGGACTTGTCACCTCCATAGCCCTTTGACTTCCCTGGGCTTGCATACTTGGCTTCAACTGCCAGCGCCGTGCTGACAGCCCTACAGTAGGAGAGGTCGAGGCATGGTGGCCATCTTCCGTTGTAGCCAGTCATTAAGGCCCCTCATAAAACAGTTCTTCTTTTTCAGGTCAGTGTTGACCTGGTCAATGGCGTACTGGGACAAATGATTGAATTTATTGAGATACTGCATAACGGTATCTCCTCCTTGCTTAAGCTTCATGAATTCTTCTTGCTTCATATGGAGCACCCCTACTAGAATGTAGTGCTCCCAAAATGCCAATTTAAATTCGTCCTAGGTGACTTGATGGCCGGCCGACTGAACGGCCACATAATTTCCCCATCAAGTGCTGGCAGGGCCTCTTAACTGCTTGCACCGCAAAAAAGGGCTTCTGAGTCTCCGTGCATCAGAAGAGCCCAAACATCTGCTCAATAACCCGAATCCATTTGTTAGCTTTGAGGGGATCTTCGGCCTTGACGAAAAGTGGGGGACGTGTTTCTGAGAAATCCAAATATGAAGTTTCGTGGGGTCCTTGCGGATAAGCTTGCCCGCCTTGCTGCTGATATTGCTGTCCTGCCATTTCGCGAAGGAAGCGGGTGTTGTCGGCTGTTGCATTGACTAGGGCAGCGATAGCCTCAGCCAAGGTTGGGGGTACTGGTGGCGGGTTGGAGTATTCTCCCTTCCACGGGAGGTTCCTGCACCATCCTGTCCATGAGTCCTGGACGGCATCTGAGGCAAAGAACATTTGAAAAATATAATATGCCAAAGCACACCATCATTTTACATTACTTAAAAGGTAATGATACAGACTCGAATTTACAACAGGACCACATTACCTATCATACATTATCATCATATCTAAACTATACTACTCTAGATTCTTATCACTTTTGGTGGCTTCACTGTCGGGTGTAGGGGACCATTCATCAGCCAGATTCATTGAAGGAGGGGGCCTAAAAAGGTCCAACTCCCCACCAAGTGCTTCTCCCGCTGCTCCAGAAGGTCCAGCTCCCATTCCGACAGGTTCGGTAGGTACGTCAGGGTGCAGTCGGGAATACAATTCATGAACTTCCTCATGCAATGTATTGCAGTACACCTGCAAGTTGTCGATGGCTGTGCTAAGCTCCTCCACACAGGCTTGAGCTTTGGCCTCCTTGGCCCAAGCAAGTGAACGTGAGTTAATAGCCCAATCGAGTGCTAAATCTCGTTCAACAAGTTGGTCTTGCAGATGTCGGATGTCAGTTCTTAACTCATTTATTCGTTGACCATCCTCGACCCACACATTGTTTCTATGACGTAATTCCGATCGAAGCCGCTCTACCTGAGCTTCTAGATCACCAATGGGATCATTCCTGCCGCTACTGCTATCTTCATGTCTCGGAGCCAGTTGGTGCCGAGGCACACCAATCGGTCCAGTGGACTTGGGCGCAGTTTTCTTTGTGCGTGGCGGCATGTCTCCATAAGGGGGAAAATCTTATTAGTATAGTTTTATCATGATGCATGCATAATTACAGAATCAACCTTAGTTGATTCACGAATCACGACCTTCTATACATCGCACTCTACTATCTGGTCCTACTACAAGTGTTTCAGAAGGTAGTTAGATAAGAAGGAAAGAAATTTTCTTAGATAAGTCTTTGAAAATTCTTTTTGAAAATGTCTCATAACATCTACAGAGATGGGCTTCGCTCTGATACCAGCTGTGACGGAACCTTCCAAGTCATTAGGCCTACCTACAGCTGTCCTTATCCATTGGACCTCAGACAACCCTGTAGGTGCATTTGATCACTTGATAAGTTCGGTATCTAAATTCTTTACCTTGCCCAAGAGTGTTTCACCCATCACGCAGATATTACAACACATCGGAGGAACGAATATGCGGAAGTAGTGCCAATAACTTTATTTTATTTAAAGTAGAGAAATAGTATCATTATTATAGACCAAAGCAAATATAAGAGTGCTGGAGTAATATTATTACACACATGGGAGGCAAAACCCCTCCCGAGTAACGGTAAACAAAAATTTTTAACGGAGGACACCTCCTCCCGCGGCTTCAGTCTTGATTTTCTTCTTTCAGCACCACCTTGGAACAAAAGCAACAAAAAATTGCTGCTTCCTCACCTAAAACAACATGGGACAAAGCCCTGAGTACGAAGTGTACTTTCGCAAGTCTTACCCGTCAAAATAAAAGACTCTCAAGGATATGCTGGCTTTTGGGGATCAAGGTGTGGCTTATCAAGAATCAAAGACTCTGTTTGCAGAAATGCTTATTAAAAGTGGATCCTTAAAAATCCAGTTTTACTTGTCCGGTTAAGTAAAGTTACCTGTATCTAGAGTTATTTCTACCCTAGTTCAATCACTTGACTTATACTAGCCAATTTCTTATACTTCCATCATATTCACTGGAATGCTACGTGTAGGGCAGTGACCAAGTCTTCATGTCCGAGAAGTAACGACGATCTGAATCGATTAATACTCAGCTGAGGATCTCCAATCACACGACATATGTAGCACTTAACCCTTGCATATGTCAACTCGCCACGGGGTTCTTAAGACCAGATTAGGTTCACGCCAACCGAGAGCACAGATACACCACTGTCCAGCCTCTTGCCACGGAGGGTACACGATACTCTCGCCATCTCTCCACTCCCATTGCTTGTTATCTTATTCTAGTACTAGTCTGCCCGAGGTAAAGCTTACCCATGACGAGGCATGTGACCAGTTAAAGGGTCCTCAATCAGCAAGCCTACATCGAGAAGGTCCTTAATCGACTCAGACAGAGACACTACACCGAGACTTCCTTCTCATGCAAGTCACTCGCCCGGTCTTAGCTTTATCATTTCAAACACAAAGTTTGGTACCTGGCAGAGGTACATCTTTTCCGATGTTGAACCCATCACGGCCATGATGGATCCACCATCAAGTTTTATTTTTGAAAACATCCCACCCACTTGAAGCATCATCTTTTGTCAAAACAAAACATTTTGTTTTTCTAGAGCAATGCTAAGCATAAGGAAAACATTTTTGTAAAACAGGGGATCAAGGAAGGGTAACCAAATTCTCAAGGAAGGAAATGCAACAACTTGTTTAGCACACAACTCTTATCACCTAATGCATCAAGCAAGTGAGAAAGATTTTAAATGTAGCAAGGAGGTGGCAAATGCACCAGGGCTTGCCTTGTGTGATAGGTGAGTCAGGCTCTGCTCCACAAATGTCAAAATAAAAGCGGTTCCCTTCCTGAGGTTCTTCAGGTGGTGGTGGTGTAGTCCTGGCTTCTTCAACTTCTATCTCTTCTTCGTTTTCTATACATAGCCATATATAATCATGAATGCTCATGTAATGCTCATGAAAATGCAAAGATATTAAAAGTATATTATCTTAGGTCTTGAATATAACTTTCTTTACGGATCTCCGGGAATCTAGGGTTTTTGGAGTCTATAATGGAGTTCATAGGGCTGGGGACTAGGGTTTTGGGTTCTAGGTACCAAACATGGTCCAAATTTTGCCAACCTTTACTCAAGGCTTCTAAATATCATTTAAATCTTATCTAAAAAGTTTAGTGATTTTTGGGATTATTAATTAATTTCAAAAATTCCAGAAGTACAAGCTTTGGCTATTTTAAATACTCTATAATTTCCTATTTGGACTAAAAATCATGAAACTATTTTTATTAAATACTATGGAAAATTGGGAACCTAGCAAAATTGGCCTTGTAATTTTAGCATTTTTCTACAATTTACTAGGAATTATCTAAGCTTAGTAGAAAAAGAAAAAGGAAAAACGTGAACAGTCCTGGGCTGAATTCAGCCCTTCCGGTCCACAGAAGGGGAAATAACCTGCACGTGCCCGCACCCGCGCGTCGGTTATGCACCGGAACCCTCGGCGGTTTGAAAATCTAGTAAGGAACCCGTGCACTATTTGTTTGTCTCGCTGACCTTTGCAAAAAAAACCCCCTGTGCTTCTATTCCTTCACACCCCGAGGTCCACGACGGAGAGCAGTGGAGAACAGAACTTCGGTGAACTCATACCGGCCGGATAACTCAACTACCAGTGTTCCCGTGTGGTTGACACCGAATTCGACTCTTACTAACCATTTCCCCTCCATCAATTTCAGAGTTCTAATCCTAAATCGCTCTGTCCATGGTGACCGTGCGATCAATGGACAATTCAATGCGTTCCCGGTGATCCTATGGGTCCTAGTTTAATTGGTCGGGTCAGAGAGTACCAGGAGCACATCAGAGCACTGAAATGAGTGAACAGAGGGCATGAACGGACCTAGGACGAGCTAGCCACAGCGAGCTGTTCACATGGCGGTGTTTAGATCGATTTGGGGAAAACTTCAAATTGGCGAGCTCTAGTGAGTAATTGGAGGCATGGCTTGGTGGATTGGGTGCTTGACTACCTTACGGACCCGATGCCACACTCAATTTGTAGGCTCTGGGGGTGGTGGCACGTGAATTTGGGTTGGCGCGGTGGCGGTCGGAGAAGAATGAGGTCACTGGCACAAACGATTCGTGGAGGATACCATGGCAGGCTCACCAGCGATGGACGGGCGTGTAATACCGATTCACAGCGACGTGCTAACCCTCCAAGACACATGGTCTAGCCAGATAATGGTGAACTCCGGTGATGCCAGCACGATCGACCGTGGTGGGACACGATGGCCGGAGTGAACAGGAGCTCAAGTTCATCCATACGATGATATTTACCACCCTGAGCCACATTCGGTACATTGTTGAGCCCGAATCGCAACGGGGACGAGGATCCCGGCGCGAGATCACCAGCAGTGGGATGAGCTGAATCGATCTGATCCGAATTTTGTACCATTGAATACTTGGTTCAGAGCACCTGATAGACAGATTTGTGGTGCCTAGATCTTGAATTTTCACGTAAGAACTTGCTAATCTATTTGTAGCAAACCTGTAGTCCTATGATCCAGCTACGAATCGATTGTGGCAACTACCCTCAATCCAGCAATAGATCTTATTCTAATTTGGCCACAATGCAGCCCAACTTAAGCAAAGTTGTACTCCTATAGTAGCTCTAGATTTTTGATGTGTTGACCCTAGGCAAAATCTTTGTATTTTTGAATCTACAGGGCTCCAAAGTTAGCCTTCTTCAATGATTTTCAGACTTAGCCATACATGAGCACTAGGGTGGCCTTTTTGCAATTAGGCCCAAATCTCATGGTTTCATTTGCAAGACTTCAAATATGTGAACCATGTGACTTAAGGTACCCTAATTTCATGGTTTTTGCACTTAAGTCTGTGACGGAACCTCCCAAGTCATTAGGCCCACCTACAGTTGTCCTTGTCCAACAGACATCAGACAACCCTGTAGATGTTCCTGAATCACTTGACAAGTTCGGTATCTTTTTCCTTACCTTTCTAGGAACGTTTCACCCGTCTGACACACAGTATGTTCATCGGAGATATGGAAATGCGGAAGTAATTACATAAACTTACATTTATTTAAAAGTAAGAGTAAGTTATTTGTACAGACCAGAGTGTAAAGCGAGTGCTGAAAAGTATTATTACAATACCGGGGAGGCAAAAACTCCTCCCAATAAGTTCTTTACATAAAAGTTTTAAGGAGGACTCGGTCCTCCGGCAGCTTCATTCTTGATTATCTTCACTTTTCACCACCTTGGTACAAAAACAACAAAAGTTTGTTGTCTCCTCCCCTAAAAACAACGGGGGAATAAACCCTGAGTATGGAATTACTCAGCAAGTCTTACCCGACTAAGGAAAAGACTCTCAAGGGTATGCTGGTTAAAGGAAGTCAAGGTAAGGCTTCTCAATAATCAAAGACTCTGTTTTGCAGAAATGCTTACTAAAGTGGATCCTTAAAAATCCAGTTTTATTGGTCAAGTTAAGTAAACTTACTTATCTCTAGAGTTCTCTCTAACCTAGTTCAAACACTTATCCTGAACTAGCCAAGTTCTTAATTCATCCTTCATCTTCACTGGATTGCTACGTGTAGGGCAGTGACCAAGTCTTCATAACCGCGAAGGTACGGCGATCCGAATCGATTATACTCAGCTGAGGATCTCCGATCACACGACATATGTAGCACTTAACCCTTGCATATGTCAACTCGCCACCGAGTTTCTTAAGACCAGATCAGGTTCACGCAAACCGAGAGCACAGATACACCACCGTACAGCCTCTTGCCACGGAGGGTACATGCTACTCTCGCCACCGCTCCACGCCCATTTCGTGTTATCGTATTCTGGCCTTAGTCTGCCCGAGGCAAGGCTTACCCATGACAAGGCATGTGACCAGTTAAAGGGTCCTCGATTATCAAGCCTACAACGACAAGGTCCTTAATCGACTCAGACGGAGACACTACCCCGAGACTCTCTTCTCGTGCAAGTCACCCGCCCGGTCTCAGCTTAATCTTTTCAACCCAAAGTTTGGTACCTGGCAGAGGTACATCTTTTCTGATGTTGAATCCATCAAGGCCTTTGACAGATTCACCATCAAGTTTTATTTTTGAAAACAACCCTCCCACTTTGCCAAACATCTTTTGTAAAACAAATCCTTTTGCTTTTCTAGAGCAATACTAAGCATAGTAAAACCTTTTTATAAAAACAGGGTTTCAAGGAAGGTAATCAAATCCAAGGAAAGTAATGCAGGAATTGTTTAAGCAATCAACACCTATCACCTAGTGCATCAAGCAAGTGAGAAAGATTTTAAAACAAAAGGGGGTGGCAAATGCACCGGGGCTTGCCTTTGTTTATGGGTGAGTCAGGCTCAGAACCACAAATATCGAAGTAGAAACAGTTCTCAGCCTGTGTTTCCAAAGGTGGTGGTACTTGCTCTTCAGTGGCTTCCACTTCTTCCTCGTGTTCTAATCATAACCATACATATGTATAAGAATGAATGCCATGTAATGCTCATGAGAGTGCAAAGATAATATAAACTTATTATCTAAGTCTTGAATACAATTTTCCTTCACGGAACTCCGAGAACTTAGGGTTTCCGGAGTTGGTAAAGGAGTTCACATGGCAGGGGGGTGTTTTGGGGTTTGGTGATCAAACAAGGTCCAAATCAACCCAAATTCTACCCAAGGCTTATAGATAATACGCGGAACTCATATAAAAATTTTGAGCATTTTTGGGATTACCATTTATCTTTTAAAAATCCAGAACTACTATCTTAAACTATTTTAAATACCTTAAAATTCCCTATTTAAACTAAAAATCATGAAACTATTTTTATTAAATTCTATGGAAAATAAGAAGTCTAGGAAAATTAGTTTCACAATTTTACCATTTTTCTACAATTTTCTACATATTTCTAAAGTTCTCCTGAAAAAGAAAAAGGAAAATACTCAACAGTATTGGGCTCAAACTGGCCCAAGCGGCCCAACTTCACGCAGAAGCGCGCCCGCGCACGCGCCCACGCTGGCGGCTTTACAGAAAAGCCCTTGCCTTTCTGAACAACCAGAAACAGAACCGAAGCACTATTCACTGAGTCACTGACGCATTCCAGAAAACCCCTCGGACTTCTAATTCTTCGCAGGGGAGGGTCCTCGACGGCGTCGCGAGGAGGGTGAACTCCGGCGAGCACGCAGACCGGCCGAATTGCTCCAAGACCGGCGCCTAGACTAAGACTAAACCAAATCCATGACCAGGGGAGCATTTCCCCCAACATAATTGCACTAATGCTCAAATGGTGTGCTCTGGCCACGGTGGCCGTGGGCGGTGCTAAGTGTTGATCGCGTTCCCGGCGATTAAGGGGGACTTAGTTCAATTGGGTTGGCCGGTGAGCATCACAGGTACACGAGAGCACTCAAATGAGGGAGCAATTGGTATGAACTAACCTGAGCTGAGCTAGCCGCAGCGAGGTGTGTTTCACGGCGGCGGAGACCGAAATTGGGGAAAGTTGGAAATTGGTGAGCTCTAGGAGGACGATTGAGGATGGGAGTGGGGGCTCTGGTTTCACGATGAGGTAGCGCAGCTGCCCACGCCATCAATTTATAGATGAGGATCGTGGATGAGGATCGCGGATCCCTGGATCGCACTGGCGAGCACACTCGCGCGGCAGGATTCCGGTGACAGCGCGGTGACCGCCGTTTAACCGGAGCCTGCCACCTCAGTGACACTCTGACACGTCGCCGGTAACTTTTTTCCGTGGTCACCGACGACCAATCCGGGCCACAGCGGCATCCTTATCGCCGGTGACGAGCGAGCCAGCTGGCGGTCTGATCCCCAATGGTCTGCTGTACCATCGCGAACTGCCTATCAGTGCGCCTGACAGTCAAGTTTGGAGCCAAATTTCCTCTCAATTCCCTATGATAATCCATGTCAAGCTCTATAGCAAAATTGTAGAGTAATGTATCATCTACAATGTTGCCATATGGTGTTGCCAATGAAAGTCATTGAATCATGTCTGAAATCGGGCTTGAAGTTGGTGGTAGTTCACTGTTAGTCTGAAAATTCAGACCTAATCAGCCTGACAGCCTGACTTCAGGCTTAAATATCTCTGGATTTTTCTCAACAAATGAGCTTACAACCTTAAGCAAAGTTGTTCTCCTTAGTTTTCTCTATAATTTTTATGTGGTGACCTAGGGAAAAAACCCTAGAATTTGAAAGATACAAGGCTCCAAAGTTGAGCCAATATCACTGAAGTGCAGACTTAACCAAAAAGGGTCAAGTATGGCTCTTTTGCACTTAAGTCCAAATCTCAAATTTTGGATTGCAAATTCACATATGAGTGACCCAAATGACTTAAGACACTTACTTAACTTGGTTTTTGCACTTTAGTCCAAAAGTGGACTAATTTTGCACATATGCCCCTAGGGTTTGGATTTAGGGTTTTCCAAGGTTTTAATTGAGATTTTTGGTATCCCACGGGTATAAATGTGATTCAACTTTGTTTTTGGGGACACTTTATGACTCTTTCCCTAAAGCCTTTAGGTTTTCTCATCTTGGGTTAAGTTTTACCCCTTTAATCCCTATTTAGGGTTAAGTTCCCTATCCAGGGTTCTATTTGCAAAACAATACACTTGTTTGAAATTTTTACCTAGTGAATGCACTTTAGGTGTGTCAAACATATGCAATGCCAATGTTTATGATGCCATGCTCAAGTTTTAGTTATAGTAACACCAGGGGTGTTACATCCTTCCCCCCATAAAAGAATCTCGTCCCGAGATTTAAAGTCCTAGGGTGAGTAATGGAAAAGGAAATGTGTCACATCTTTATTCCCTTATTTCTGGTACAAGGCAGGGGTGGTGTGGGGGTCACTTCTTTATTACAATACTAAATATACTTTACAAATTACATGAGGCTAGAAAGCCTGGGAAATTCTTATCTAAAAAGTCTTGAGTTTCCCATGTAGCCTCTTCTTCAGAATGTTGGTTCCATTGTATCTTATAGAACTTGAGAGTTTTTCTCCGGGTAACCCTGTCCTTTTGATCCAGAACTCGGATAGGATGTTCCGAGTATGTTAAATCTGGTTCCAGGACAACATCAGTCACTTCAATGGTTCGATTGGGAACCCGAAGACACTTCTTCAATTGCGACACATGGAACACATTATGGATAGCAGACAGAATTTCGGGGAGCTGCAGTCGATATGCCACTGGTCCACATTGCTCAAGTACCGGGAATGGACCAATGTACCTGGGTGTAAGTTTCCCTTTAACCCCGAAACGCGATACTCCCTTCATGGGTGAAACTTTCAGGTAGACATAGTCCCCTTCATGAAAATATAAGGGCATTCGCTGTTTGTCTGCATAACCCTTCTGACGGGCTTGTGCTTTCTTCATATTATGAATAATTTTCTGAACCTTTTCCTCGGCCTCCTTCACTATATCGGGCCTAAAGAAATACCTTTCTCCAGGTTCAGACCAATTTAGCGGAGTTCGACACCGTCGCCCATATAAAGCTTCAAAAGGTGTCATCTTGATACTTTCTTGATAGCTGTTATTATATGAAAACTCTGCCAAAGGCAAACATTCATCCCATTTTGGTGAGAAGTCCAGGACACATGCTCGCAACATATCTTCGAGTACTTGATTAATCCTCTCAGTCTGTCCACTGGTTTGTGGATGATATGCCGAACTATGGAGCAACTTAGTACCCAAGGATTTGTGAAGTGCTTCCCAAAACTTGGCTACAAATTGAGGTCCACGATCCGACACTATGGTCTTCGGAACACCATGCAGACTAAGAATACGAGCAATGTATAACTCCGCATAGGTAATGACGGGATATTTTACTTTGACAGGGAGGAAGTGGGCGATCTTGGTAAGTCGATCAATGATAACCCAAATAGAGTCATACCCTTTTGCGGTCCTGGGCAATCCCACTATAAAGTCCATACTTATATCTTCCCATTTCTATGTTGGGATTGGCAAAGATTGTAATGGACCAGCAGTTTTCATGTGTATGGCTTTGACACGTCTACAAGTGTCACACTTAGCCACATAGCGTGCAATTTCAATTTTCATCTTCGTCCACCAGTAGTGCTGCTTTAGATCATGATACATCTTAGTGCTTCCGGGATGAATAGAATAGCGACTAAGATGCGCTTCATCTAAAATTTGCTGGCGGAGTTCTTCGTTCTCTGGCACTACTATGCGGTTATTGAACCATACCACACCTTGATCGTCTTCTTTGAAACATTTGGCTGTTCCAGCCCTTATCTTTTCCCGTATGTGCTTCATACCCACATTATCCTTTTGAGCATCAATTATCCTTTGCAAAATGATTGACTCAAGCTTTAGCTGATTCAGGGTCCCTTGTTGGACCATCTGATGAGGACATCAACACCAACACGAGCACATCTACACCAGCAGCACCTTCTCCAGCCCAGGCGCCACCCCTTCCACCTGGGCCAGTGACTCGGGCCCGTGCAAGAGAATTGAACTACATCATGTTGTTAAAGAACGAAGGCCCAGAAGAATAGACGACCAGCCCAATTGCGGCCCATAATGGACGACCTAGGGTTGGCCGCCCCTAGGGGCTGCGCCCCCTCTCTATTTATACAGGAGCTGCGCCTCCTTTATTTTCCGAGTTTTGTTTTAGATCTAGCTTTAGCTACTCTCGAGCACGCGCAAATCTGCGCTGTCTTCGTGTATTCAGAACTCCACCCTCGAGTAATAGATTAGATTGCTCGCATCTTTTTCTTGTTCGTTCTTCGATTGCGCACAGGTAACGATCTTCGTGATCAGGCCGATCTCGCATCAGCAAGGTCGGTAACCACAGGGAGTTGGTTCAGCGATTGCATTGGCGCCTCGGGCTTGCTCGTCGTAGTCGGATCGCAAGGGTCAACTTCCGCCAAATCGGAATTATCTCTACTCGCCGAAAGATCGGGCACCTCAGCTACATCAATTGGTATCAGATTTCCAGGTTGATCGGTGAGTTTATCGAGTGTTTTTTTTCCTACAGTCCACAAAACCACATAAAAATTCAGGTTAGACCTTATCCCAGCACCCTTTTGAGCCTCGCACTTTCTTTCAATAATCTGCATTGTTGAATTTGTGTGCTTTCGCGTCATTTGTTGCTGGTTGTATTGTGTTCTTCCACCATTCAAATCCTAGCGCCGCCACCATCTCCCCTTTGATCACGCCACAAACCAAGTCAACATTGTTTCCTTGTTTTTCTCCTTCGGTTACGTCAAAAAAAAACAGAAAAAACAAACCGAGTCAACGGCCGTTTCCTTGTTTTTCTCCTTCGGTTACGAAAAAAAAACAGAAAAAAAAACCGAGTCAACATCGTTTCCTTGTTTTTCTCCTTCGGTTACGTCAAAAAAAAAACAGAAACAAAAAAAAACAACGAAGGAGATAGGATACGGTTGTTTCATCCCGGTCGTTTGAAAACATAACTTGAGCTACCTTCCTTAAACCGGGCATAACTTTTCGCTCGGGTGTCCGAAAAATCTGAAATTTTTACAGGAGCTAGTTGACACCATTCTGAGGCCGGCCAAACTGACCTACGGTCTAGTTTGGGTTTCGACAAAATTGTCAAAAAAATTCAGGAAGATAAAGAAAAAAATTCATCAAAGTTCTCGCACGCTTTTCAGAGAACTTCCTCATTTTCTGTAGACCACATCTGAACTCTGTTCTAGGTGAAACTTCGTGTAGCTCCTATTTTGTTGCTTCTTGTGCTGAGAAAAATATCAAAAAAATCATACAAAAAAGAAAAACAAAATCACTTATCATTCCTACTAGTGGCCTCGCTAGTACAATATTTACGGTACTGCCATTCTGCTAGTTCCATCCGTCCTTTGCACTTGTGGCCAGCAATATAGTTTCGTGTTTTGCACTATAATTCAACTTTGCATTATTGTTTGGTCGTGCTAATCCTTGACTTGAGTGCAGCCTACCCAGAACTCCACATATTTCTACGACGAGTAGGTTTCTGTTTCTCCAGGCAATCGCTCATCCAATCTTTCACCGGTTCCACCTGTTGGTTGCAGTTCACCACTGTGGCTTGGTAAGAACGGATAAGAATTTGATAACAGCACTAGTGTAAGCGCCTTGTGAGCAGTACACCCCTGTTTTTGTCGTTTTTTTTGGTGTTTTGGTGTTTGCGCTAACTATGGCAGGAGCACATGACACGGTGGATGCCCAGTTGCTGGAAGTAAAGGGACAAGTTGATGGACTTGCTGATGACATTAGGACGATGCATGAACGGCTTGATTCAACGGTCACTTCGACGACCGAGCGTTTCAACCAGCTTGACCTTGCTCAAACGGCGACTCGCACCACACTCGACACCATCCTGGCACGCCTTGATGCGTTGACCACAAAGATGGAGCAGGACTACGGCGGTGACACTGAGTGGGAAGATGGAGATCGCCGTGGTCGTGCACGCCGTGTGGTTCGTCATCCCCCTAATGACTTATTTTCTAAGATTAAATTTAAAATTCCACCTTTTAATGGCAAATATGATCCTGCTGCATATCTTGATTGGGAGTTAGAGGTTGAACAAAAATTTTCATGCCATGATATTGCTGCACATTCTCAGGTTAAAGCTGCTATTAGTGAATTTACTGATTTTGCTTTAATTTGGTGGCGTGAGTTTAAAATAAAACATCCCACTACTATTCCAACCACTTGGGATCAGTTGAAAGCTGCGATGCGACATCGATTTGTGCCTTCGTATTATGCTCGTGATTTGCTTAATAAAATGCAGCGTTTTCAGCAAGGTTCTCAATCTGTTGAGGACTATTTCCAGGAGTTACAAAAAGGTATGATTCGTTGTGGCATATTAGAGGACAACGACGCTGCTATGGCACGTTTTCGTGGTGGTTTAAACCGCGAAATCCAAGATATACTTGATTATAAGGAATATTATGATATGACTACTTTATTTGAATATGCTTGCAAAGCTGAACGTGAAGTGCAGGGACGCCGCTCGAAGCCATATTCTAACCCCTTTGCAGGACGAAGCTCGACATCCACCTCAGCACCAGTTCCCCCTGCGCCATCCACGTCCACCACTACTCCACGCGAGAAGACGACCAAACCAGCCAGCACTGCCCCACCCACAGGTCGTACACGAGATATTCAGTGTCATCGCTGTAGAGGATTTGGCCATGTGATTCGGGACTGCCCAAACAAGCGCACTTTGCTCATTCGTGACGATGGTGAGTACTCTTCCGCTAGTGATTCTGAAGAAATTGAACATGCACTACTTGCCACTGACCATGCAGCTAAGGCGGAGGTACATGTCAACCCGGACGACGCTGATAGGTATGAAAGTCTTGTTGTGCAGCGTGTTCTCAGTACACAGGTCGCTTTGCCCGAGAAGAATCAGCGACACACTCTATTCCATACAAAGGGTGTTGTGCAGGAGCGGTCAATTCGCATCATTATCGACAGCGGCAGTTGCAACAATTTGGCGAGTACCAAGCTGGTCGAAAAGTTATCGTTACCCACTCGTAAGCATCCAAACCCATATCACATTCAATGGCTTAATGATGGTGGTAAAATAAAAATCACACGTTCCGTGCGCGTTCCTTTCTCCATGGGTGCTTATTCTGATTTTGTTGATTGTGATGTTATTCCCATGGAAGCATGCTCTTTGTTACTTGGTCGACCTTGGCAATATGATACTGATAGCTTGCATCATGGTCGTTCGAAATCATTATTCTTTCATTTTTAAGGGTCAGAAAATAATTATACATCCAATGACACCTGAACAAATTGTTAAAGATGATCTTGCCCGAGCTGCTATAACTGCTAAACAACTTGATCCATCGCCCTCTGTTCCTTCTGAAATCAAGTTGAAGGCTCCTGTTTTACTTGCTACACGTGCTGATTTTGATGATCTACACGGTGCTCATTTGCCATGCTATGCACTTATATGCTCTAGTGTCCTCATTTCACTTGATGATGCACCATCTTTGGCTATTCCCCCTATGGTTGCTAACCTTTTGCAGGAGTACGCTGATGTCTTTCCCAAAGACTTACCACCGGGTCTCCCACCACTTTCGTGGCATTGAGCACCAGATCGACCTCATTCCCGGCGCACAGCTTCCTGAACCGCGCACCGTACCGTACAAATCCGGATGAGACGAAGGAGATTCAGCGCCAGGTACAGGCGTTGCTTGACAAGGGATACATTCGTGAGTCTCTTAGCCCTTGCTCTGTTCCTGTGTTACTTGTTCCCAAGAAAGATGGGTCATGGCGTATGTGTGTAGACTGTCGTGCTATTAATAACATCACTATTCGTTATCGATATCCTATACCACGCCTTGATGATATGCTAGATGAGCTTAGTGGTGCCATTATTTTCACTAAGATTGATTTGCAGTAGTGGTTACCACCAGATTAGAATGAAACTGGGTGATGAATGGAAAACGGCTTTTAAAACGAAATTTGGTTTATATGAATGGTTGGTTATGCCGTTTGGATTGACTAATGCTCCCAGCACTTTTATGCGAGTGATGAATGAAGTTCTAAGGCCCTTCATAGGATTGTTTGTGGTTGTTTATTTTGATGATATTCTTATTTACAGCAAATCTAAGAAAGAGCATTTGGAACATTTAAGTGCTGTTTTTGATGCATTGCGTGCTGCCCAGTTATTTGCTAACATGGAAAAATGCATCTTTTGTACACGACGTGTCTCGTTTCTTGGTTATGTTGTTACTCCACAGGGCATTGAGGTGGATAGCAGCAAGATTGCTGCCATTCGGGAGTGGCCTACACCGACGACGGTCACACAAATTCGGAGCTTTCTTGGACTTGCCGGTTTCTACCGCAGATTTGTTCGTGATTTTAGCTCCATTGCAGCGCCTCTACATGAGCTTACAAAGAAAGATGTTCCATTTGCTTGGAGTGATTCCTAGGAGGAAGCGTTCAACACTTTGAAAGATAAGTTAACCCAAGCTCCCCTATTGCAATTGCCTGATTTTAATAAAGTGTTTGAGCTTGAATGCGATGCTAGCGGTATTGGGCTAGGTGCTGTTTTGTTACAAGAAGGAAAACCAGTTGCTTATTTTAGTGAAAAATTAAGCGGTGCTAGTCTGAAATATTCTACTTATGATAAGGAGCTTTACGCTTTAGTGCGCACTTTGCATACATGGCAGCACTATCTTTGGCATCGTGAGTTTATAATCCATTCTGATCATGAGGCTTTAAAACATATTCGTACCCAAACAAATCTGAACCGTCGTCATGCTAAATGGGTAGAATTCATTGAGTCCTTTCCTTACATTATTAAACACAAGAACGGGAAGGACAATGTTATTGCTGATGCTTTGTCTCGTCGCTATACCATGCTGTCACAGTTAGATTTTAAAATCTTTGGTTTGCACACTGTGAAAGATCAATATGTTGATGATGCTGATTTTAAAGATGCTTTCGGCCATTGTATTAATGGGAAACCATGGGGCAAATTTCACATACAGGATGGGTTCCTGTTTCGCGCTAACAAGCTGTGTGTTCCAGCTAGCTCGGTTCGTCTTTTGTTGTTACAGGAAGCACATGGAGGCGGTCTCATGGGGCACTTTGGCGTCTACAAGACACATGAGGTGTTGGCTGCCCACTTCTTTTGGCCTCGGATGCGCGCTGATGTTGAGCGCCTTGTTGCACGCTGCACTACTTGTCAGAAAGCTAAGTCACGGTTGAACAACCATGGTTTGTATATGCCTTTGCCTGTTCCTACTTCCCCTTGGATTGATATTTCGATGGATTTTGTTTTGGGATTGCCTAGAACTAAGAAGGGGAGGGATAGCATTTTTGTGGTTGTTGATCGATTCTCCAAAATGGCTCATTTCATACCTTGTCATAAGACTGATGATGCTAGCAATGTTGCTGAATTGTTTTTTAGAGAGATTATTCGTTTGCACGGTATTCCCAATACAATAGTCTCGGATCGTGATGCTAAGTTTCTGAGTCATTTTTGGAGATCTCTGTGGAATAAATTGGGAACTAAATTGCTGTTTAGCACCACTTGTCACCCTCAGACTGATGGTCAAACTGAGGTAGTTAATCGAACTTTGTCTACCATGCTTAGGGCTGTTTTAGACAAAAATTTGAAACGTTGGGAGGATTGCTTGCCTCATGTTGAGTTTGCTTATAATCATGCAACCCATTCTTCTACAAAGATGTGCCCTTTTCAAATTGTTTATGGTTACATTCCTAGGGCGCCTATTGCTTTGTTTTCGCTTGATGCTGCGGACGCCCCACACATAGATGCTCTTGCACATGTTGAACAAATGATTAATCTCCATGAACAAACTCAACAAAACATTGCTGCTGCTAATGCTAAATATCAGATTACTGGTAGTAAGGGCCGGAAACTAGTTACTTTTGAACCTGGTGATATGGTTTTGTTGCATTTGAGAAAGGATCGTTTTCCTACTTTGCGTCGTTCTAAATTGATGCCTCGTGCTGCTGGTCCTTTTAAGATACTAACCAAGATTAATGATAATGCTTATACCCTTGACCTGCCTGCGGAGTTTGGTGTTTCCACTAGTTTTAATGTTGCAGATTTGAAACCATATGCGGGAGAAGACGAGGAGTTGCCGTCGAGGACGACTTCAGTTCAAGAAGGGGAGGATGATGAGGACATCAACACCAACACGAGCACATCTACACCAGCAGCACCTTCTCCAAGCCCAGGCGCCACCCCTTCCACCTGGGCCAGTGACTCGGGCCCGTGCAAGAGAATTGAACTACATCATGTTGTTAAAGAACGAAGGCCCAGAAGAATAGACGACCAGCCCAATTGCGGCCCATAATGGACGACCTAGGGTTGGCCGCCCCTAGGGGCTGCGCCCCCTCTCTATTTATACAGGAGCTGCGCCTCCTTTATTTTCCGAGTTTTGTTTTAGATCTAGCTTTAGCTACTCTCGAGCACGCGCAAATCTGCGCTGTCTTCGTGTATTCAGAACTCCACCCTCGAGTAATAGATTAGATTGCTCGCATCTTTTTCTTGTTCGTTCTTCGATTGCGCACAGGAAACGATCTTCGTGATCAGGCCGATCTCGCATCAGCAAGGTCGGTAACCACAGGGAGTTGGTTCAGTGATTGCATTGGCGCCTCGGGCTTGCTCGTCGTAGTCGGATCGCAAGGGTCAACTTCCGCCAAATCGGAATTATCTCTACTCGCCGAAAGATCGGGCACCTCAGCTACATCACCATCCCCAGGTTTAGCTTCTCCATCTCTTGACATAAAGTATTGTCAGAGGTCTTCGCCAAAAGACAGTGGCAGGAAACCTTACGGCTCAGTGCAGCTAGCCACAACATTGGCTTTGCCTGGGTGATAATGAATTTCTAGCTCATAGTCCTTAATAAGCTCAAGCCATCGCCTTTGCCTCATATTCAATTCTGACTGGGTGAAGATATACTTCAAGCTTTTATGATCTGTATATATGTGACAGATATTTCCCAGCAGATAGTGACGCCAAATTTTCAGGGCATGAACCACAGCAGCTAGCTCCAGATCATGAGTTGGGTAATGCTCCTCATGTCGGCGCAACTGCCTTGAAGCATATGCAATTACTCGGCCCTCTTGCATTAATACACAGCCGAGTCCACTGCCTGACGCATCACAATATACATCAAAAGGCTTGGTGATGTCCGGTTGAGCCAATACCGGAGCAGTGGTTAATAATGTCTTTAATTGCTCAAAGGCTTCATTACACTTAGAAGACCAATTGAATTTAATGTCATTCTTCAATAAACTTGTGATTGGCTTCACAAGCTTAGAAAAATCTGGTATGAATCTGCGATAATATCCAGCTAGTCCAAGAAAACTCCGGACTTGGTGAACAGTGGTTGGGGGTTTCCACTCCAGAATATCCTTGACTTTGCTAGGATCTACCGCAATTCCCTTGGCAGATAACACGTGCCCCAAAAATTGAATTTCCTCCATCCAGAACGCGCACTTGCTGAACTTGGCATACAACTGATGTTCCCTCAGGCGCGTCAATACAATCCGCAAATGTTGAGCATGCTCCTCTTCATTTTTAGAATATATCAAGATATCGTCGATGAAGACCACCACGAACTTGTCCAACTCGGGCATGAACACCGAGTTCATCAAATAAGTGAAATGGGCAGGAGCATTTGTTAGTCCGAAGGACATTACCAAATATTCAAATAAACCATACCGCGTAGTAAACGCGGTCTTCGTTATATCCTCGGGCCAAATACGGATTTGGTGATAGCCCGACCTGAGATCAATTTTAGAGAATACCCTCGCTCCAGTTAGTTCATCAAATAAGATGTCGATCCTTGGAAGAGGGTACTTGTTCTTGATGGTGACCTCATTCAGGGGTCGATAATCCACGCACATTCAGTAAGGTTTGATCCTTCTTCTTAACAAAAATGGCGGGGCAACCCCATGGAGACGAACTTGGCCGGATGAATCCTTTATTCAGTAGATCTTGTAATTGAATCTTCAATTCCGCCAACTCATTAGGAGGCATACGGTACGATCTTCGGGAAATAGGAGCCGTACCGGGCTTAAGCTCAGTTACAAATTCTACATCTCTCTCAGGGCGCAGTCCAGGCAAATCTTCCGGAAATACATCTGGAAACTCACATACTACCGGAATATCCTTGATCTCCGGTACAATGACTTCATATATTCTACCAGAAGCTTTGGCTGGATTGGTTACGGGGATAGACAAAAGAATCTCTTCTTGATTATAGCTCAACCTGACGGTTCTCAGTTCAGTGTTGAGAATTGCCTTGTGTTGGGTTAACCAATTCATACCCAAAATTAAATCTATATCCTGGCCTTTCAGAACAATCATGTTAGCAGAAAAGTTCCGTCCGGCCATTGTTACTGGCACATGATAGGCCACTTCTCTAGTAAAAATGTGTCCCCCAGGTGAATGAATTTTAAACCCCTCTTTTGATTCATGACATGAAATGTGATGTTGCTCCACAAACTTCTTGCTAATAAATGTATGCGAAGCACCAAAATCAAAAAGGATAATTGCAGGGTGACTGGCCACGAGAAACGTACCCATCATCACCGGTTCACCTTCCGGTGTAGTGGCCACTTGAGTATAGTATACCCGCCCCGTCTTCTTTGTATTCTTCCCCACATTATTTCCCTTGGGCTGAGCTGATTTCCCAGATCCTTGCTGAGCATTTGTTTGATTCTGCTTGGGATATGGGCAATCCTTGATGAAATGCCCAGACTTGCCACAGTTAAAACACCCGGTTGAGGAGCTGGGCAATGCAGGGAATCGAGTGCCCGGGGCACCCGGCTGACTTGGGGTAGTGGGGGCATTGTTGGGACGAATAATGATTGGCCGCTTGAAAGGGAATGAGGGCGGTCGAGAAAAAGAGCGATTTTGGCTAGAAGGCCGGATCACAAACCGTTGCCTTTTTGCCTGGCCCTGATTAGGCTTCTCACCACCAAACCCCTTGTTCTTCCGGGAACCTGCATATTTTGCTTCAACAGATAGGGCTGTGCTGACAGCCTTCCCATATGTGAGATCTATGCAGGTGGCCATTTTTCTCTGCAATCGATCATTTAGCCCTCTCATAAAGAAGTTCTTCTTCTTTAAATCAGTATTCACCTGATCAATTGCATATTGTGACAGGTGATTAAACTTATTGAGATACTGATTGACAGTATCTCCTCCTTGTTTTAGCTTCATGAACTCTTCTTGCTTCATATGCAGAACACCTTCGGGTATGTAGTGCTCACGGAAGGCCACTTTAAATTCTTCCCAAGTTACTTGATGATTAGCAGGTTGAATAGCCACAAAATTTCCCCACCAGGTGCTGGCTGGGCCGCGCAGTTGTTGCGCTGCGAATAACGGCTTCTGTGTCTCTGAACAGCGGAGAAGACCAAATTTTTGCTCAATAACCCGTATCCATTCATCAGCTTCCAACGGGTCCTCAGCCTTGACAAATAGTGGTGGACGGGTTTCACAGAAATCCAAATATGTGGTTTCACGGGGGCCTTGCTGATAACCCCTTACACCCTGCTGCTGGAATTGTTGGCCCGCCATTTCTCTAAGAAAGCGGGTATTGTCTACAGTTGCGTTCACCAAGGCGGCAATCGCCTCGGCCAATGTGGGAGGAACCGGAGGTGGATTTGGGGTAACATCCCTCCCCCCAGAAGTTCCTGCTGCATCCTGTCCTCGAGTCCTGGTAGGCATCTGAGGCAAAGAACATTTGAAGTAAACATAATATGCTAGAGAAACCTTCCATTTTACATTACTATCAAAAGTAATGATACAGACTCGATGTTATACAACAGGATACATTACCCACTATACAATAGTTCAACCTATTATACAACATACTACTTCTATTTCTACAACTACACTACTCCTGCTTCTGATTGCTCTTGGCAGCTTCGTTGTCAGGTGTGGGAGACCATTCATCGACCAGCCTCATAGAAGGAGGGGGCCTAAAAAGGTCTAACTCACCACCAAGCGCTTCTCCCGCATTATGCGAGGGTCCAGCTTCTGACCTGACAGGATCCGCAGGGACATGTGGGTGTAATTGCGAATACAGTACATGAACTTCCTCATGTAAAGTATTGCAATATGCCTGCAAGTTGTCAATAGCAGTGCTAAGTTCTTCGACTCGTGCTCGAGCCTTTGCTTCCTTAGCCCAAGCTACTGAGCGAGACTGTACCGCCCAATCAAGCGCCAAATCTCGATCAGCGAGTTGATCTTGCAGGGTGCGGATGTAACTTCTTAATTCATTTATTCGGTCGCCATCCGCAACCCACAAATTGGTCCTGCGTTGTAACTCTGTTTGAAGTTGATTCACGCGGGCTTCGAGATCACCAATTGGATCGTTGCTCCCGCTACTACTATCTTGTTCCCGTGGGGCAAGTTGGTGTCGAGGCACACCAATAGGTCCAGTATGCTTTCGCACTGTTTTCCTTGTACGCGGCGGCATTTTCTAAGGGGGAAAATTTATTAGTACAATTCTTAGCATGATGCATGAATAATTACAGAATCAACCTTAGTTGATTCAACCTTCTATACATTGCACTCTTCTTATCTGGTCTTTGAAATAAACTCTTCAGAGATGCTTAGGTAAGAAGAGAAGAAATTTTCCTAGGTAAGTTTAAGAAAATCCTCTTTGAAGATGCTATATAGTATCTGCCAAGAAGGGCTACGCTCCGATACCAGCTGTGACGGAACCTCCCAAGTAATTAGGCCCACCTACAGTTGTCCTTGTCCAATAGACATCAGACAACCCTGTAGATGTTCCTGAATCACTTGACAAGTTCGATATCTTTTTCCTTACCTTTCCAGGAACGTTTCACCCGTCTGACAGACAGTATGTTCATCGGAGATGCGGAAATGCGGAAGTGATTACATAAACTTACATTTATTTAAAAGTAAGAGTAAGTTATTTGTACAGACCAGAGTGTAAAGCGAGTGCTGAAAAGTATTATTACAATACCGGGGAGGCAAAAACTCCTCCCAATAAGTTCTTTACATAAAAGTTTTTAAGGAGGACTCGGTCCTCCGGCAGCTTCATTCTTGATTATCTTCACTTTTCACCACCTTGGTACAAAAACAACAAAAGTTTGTTGTCTCCTCACCTAAAAACAACGGGGGAATAAACCCTGAGTATGGAATTACTCAGCAAGTCTTAACCGACTAAGGAAAAGACTCTCAAGGGTATGCTGGTTAAAGGAAGTCAAGGTAAGGCTTCTCAATAATCAAAGACTCTGTTTTGCAGAAATGCTTACTAAAGTGGATCCTTAAAAATCCAGTTTTATTGGTCAAGTTAAATAAACTTACTTATCTCTAGAGTTCTCTCTAACCTAGTTCAAACACTTACCTGAACTAGCCAAGTTCTTAATTCATCCTTCATCTTCACTGGATTGCTACGTGTAGGGCAGTGACCAAGTCTTCATAACCGCGAAGGTACGGCGATCCGAATCGATTATACTCAGCTGAGGATCTCCGATCACACGACATATGTAGCACTTAACCCTTGCATATGTCAACCCGCCACCGAGTTTCTTAAGACTAGATCAGGTTCACGCAAACCGAGAGCACAGATACACCACCGTCCAGCCTCTTGCCACAGAGGGTACACGCTACTCTCGCCACCGCTCCACGCCCATTTCGTGTTATCTTATTCTGGCCTTAGTCTGCCCGAAGCAAGGCTTACACATGTTGAGGCATGTGACCAGTTAAAGGGTCCTCGATCATCAAGCCTACATCGACAAGGTCCTTAATCGACTCAAACGGAGACACTACCCCGAGACTCTCTTCTCGTGCAAGTCACTCGCCCAGTCTCAGCTTAATCTTTTCAACCCAAAGTTTGGTACCTGGCAGAGGAACATCTTTTCCGATGTTGAATCCATCAAGGCCTTTGACAGATTCACCATCAAGTTTTATTTTTGAAAACAACCCTCCCACTTTGCCAAACATCTTTTGTAAAACAAATCCTTTTGATTTTCTAGAGCAATACTAAGCATAGTAAAACCTTTTTATAAAAACAGGGTTTCAAGGAAGGTAATCAAATCCAAGGAAAGTAATGCAGGAATTGTTTAAGCAATCAACACCTATCACCTAGTGCATCAAGCAAGTGAGAAAGATTTTAAAACAAAAGGGGGTGGCAAATGCACCGGGGCTTGCCTTTGTCTATGGGTGAGTCAGGCTTAGATCCACAAATATCGAAGTAGAAACAGTTCTCAGCCTGTGTTTCCAAAGGTGGTGGTACTTGCTCTTCAGTGGCTTCCACTTCTTCCTCGTGTTCTAATCATAACCATACATATGTATAAGAATGAATGCCATGTAATGCTCATGAGAGTGCAAAGATAATATAAACTTATTATCTAAGTCTTGAATACAATTTTCCTTCACGGAACTCCAAGAACTTAGGGTTTCCGGAGTTGGTAAAGGAGTTCACAGGGCAGGGGGGTGTTTTGGGGTTTGGTGATCAAACAAGGTCCAAATCAACCCAAATTCTACCCAAGGCTTCTAAATAATTCGAGGAACTCATATAAAAATTTTGAGCATTTTTGGGATTACCATTTATCTTTTAAAAATCCAGAACTACTATCTTAAACTATTTTAAATACCTTAAAATTCCCTATTTAAACTAAAAATCATGAAACTATTTTTATTAAATTCTATGGAAAATAAGTCTAGGAAAATTAGTTTCACAATTTTACCATTTTTCTACAATTTTCTACATATTTCTAAAGTTCTCCTGAAAAAGAAAAAGGAAAATACTCAACAGTATTGGGCTCAAACTGGCCCAAGCGGCCCAACTTCACGCAGAAGCGCGCCCGCGCACGCGCCCGCGCTGGCGGCTTTACAGAAAAGCCCTTGCCTTTCTGAACAACAAGAAACAGAACTGAAGCACTATTCACTGAGTCACTGACGCATTCCAGAAAACCCCTCGGACTTCTAATTCTTCGCAGGGGAGGGTCCTCGACGGCGTCGCGCGGAGGGTGAACTCTGGCGAGCACGCAGACCAGCCGAATTGCTCCAAGACCGGCGCCTAGACTAAGACTAAACCAAATCCATGACCAGGGGAGCATTTCCCCCAACATAATTGCACTAATGCTCAAAGGGTGTGCTCTGGCCACGGTGGCAGCGGGCGGTGCTAAGGGTTGATCGCGTTCCCGGTGATTAAGGGGGACTTAGTTCAATTGGGTTGGCCGGTGAGCATCACAGGTACACGAGAGCACTCAAACGAGGGAGCAATCGGTATGAACTAACCTGAGCTAAGCTAGCTGCAGCGAGGTGTGTTTCACGGCGGCGGAGACCGAAATTGGGGAAGTTGGAAATTGGTGAGCTCTGGAGGATGATTGAGGATGGGAGTGTGGGCTCTGGTTTCACGATGAGGTAGCGCAGCTGCCCGCGCCATCAATTTATAGACTCCAGCCATAGCCGGATGAGGATTGCGGATCCCTGGATCGCGCTGGCGAGCACACTCGCGCGGCGGATTCCGATGACAGCGCGGTGACCGCCGTTTAACCGGAGCCTGCCACCTCAGTGACACTCTGACACGTCGCCGGTAACTTTTGCCGTGGCCGCCGACGACCAATCCGGGCCACAGTGGCATCCTTATCGCCGGCGACGAGCGAGCCAGCTGGCGGTCTGATCCCCAATGGTCCACTGTACCATCGCGAACTGCCTATCAGTGCGCGTGACAGTCAAGTTTGGAGCCAAATTTCCTCTCAATTCCCTATGATAATCCATGTCAAGCTCTATAGCAAAATTGTAGAGTAATGTATCATCTACAATGTTGCCATATGGTGTTGCCACTGAAAGTCATTGAATCATGTCTGAAATCGGGCTTGAAGTTGGTGGTAGTTCACTGTTAGTCTGAAAATTCAGACCTAATCAGCCTGACAGCCTGACTTCAGGCTTAAATATCTCTGGATTTTTCTCAACAAGTGAGCTTACAACCTTAAGCAAAGTTGTTCTCCTTAGTTTGCTCTATTATTTTTATGTGGTGACCTAGGGCAAAAACCCAAGAATTTGAAAGATACAAGGCTCCAAAGTTGAGCCAATATCACTGAAATGCAGACTTAACCAAAAAGGGTCAAGTATGGCTCTTTTGCACTTAAGTCCAAATCTCAAGTTTTGGATTGCAAATTCACATATCAGTGACCCAAATGACTTAAGACACTTACTTAACTTGGTTTTTGCACTTTAGTCCAAAAGTGGACTAATTTTGCACATATGCCCCTAGGGTTTGGATTTAGGGTTTTCTAGGGTTCTAATTGAGATTTTTGGTATCCCAGGGGTATAAATGTGATTCAACTTTGTTTTTGGGGACATTTTATGACTCTTTCCCTAAAGCCTTTAGGTTTTCTCATCTTGGGTTAAGTTTTACCCCTTTAATCCCTATTTAGGGTTAAGTTCCCTATCCAGGGTTCTATTTGCAAAACAATACACTTGTTTGAAATTTTTACCTAGTGAATGCACTCTAGGTGTGTCAAACATATGCAATGCCAATGTTTATGATGCCATTCTCAAGTTTTAGTTACAGTAACACCAGGGGTGTTACAAAGTCCAAAAGTGGTCAAAATTTACACATAACCCCTTAGGGTTTTTGTCCAGGGTTTTCCAGGGGTCTATTTAGGGTTTTTGATACTTCTAGGGTTTGAGTGCTTCTCAAGTCCATTAATGGGAATATCTTAAGGTTATTTTTCATGAGTTTTAAAGTTTTCTCTCATTTAGGTTTTGTTTACACTCCTAAGCCTAGTTTAGGGTTAAGTACTCTACTCTAGGGTTTCACCCATGATAAGTCACATCAACACAACTTGTTTGAAATTTTTGCCTAGTGAATGCATCTTAAGTGTAACAATCATATGATATGCTGATGCTCATGATGTTATGCTCAAGTTTTAGTGACAGTAACACCAGTGGTGTTACACTAACCCCTCGCTCCTCATGGCCCAAATAAAAATCCTCATTCTGATGATAGCCTCGGGGGTGAGTTGCTGAAGGAATATTTCTTCAAAACTTCAACTAACAATTTATCTAAAGGCAACCGAAGTCCTGCTTTCATGAAGCTTCTGTAAATGTCAACAAACGGAGGGAGGGATGGAACAGCATCGGGCCAAGGAGGCATAGCCACGGCAAAAGACGTTGTGCAGAGGAATTTGATGGAGGCGCGACGTCGACTTCCGGCGGCCCTCTGGTGGTGGCCTGCTCTAACGGTGGTCAGAGAGCTCTGGCGGTGGTTTTCAGGAGACAGCGAGGTAAGGGCGTGGGAAGCAAGCTTGGTGGCCAAGGGACAGATCCATGGGACTCGATGCTTGCTTTTATAGAGGGGAGAAGGGAGCAGAGAGGGTGCTGGAGGGGGAGGGTAACCAGCCGGCGCCATTAACACCATAACAGCGGCGGTGAAGGTTACTCCATCTAAGGAATGGGGAGAAGTGGGAGAGGATGACAGCGCGTCCATTACACGGTGAGGGAGAAGGCGAGGAGATGGGGAGATGAAGTGGCGAGGGAAGATGAGGAGGCCGGGCAGGTGCAGACGCTCAAGCGCTAGGGCCGGCGGCGATGCCGCGCTAAGCGTGGGCGCGCGCGACCGAGCGGGAGAGGGAGGCAGGGGGCCGATGTCACACCCAGTTTTAGAAGGCAAACCGAATGCGAACCATGTACATGCCATGATTAGAAACTCACGTACACAACGATTACATAGTTGGACATCATCACACATTGCTCAGAATAAATAGCGGAAATAATACTTTATTACATTAAGATGTCGAAGACTTCCACAGAGTCATTAACTAAACATAGTCATAAACATAATCAAAGTGCGGAATACGAAACATAGAGATAAGGCCTTCACAGGCAGCTAATTGGGGGTTTGCCACTAACACAACTAGAACTCATCGTAGTCCTAAAACTCCTCAAAGTCCTCCATATTGCCTTCATCTCCTCCTCAGCACTGATTGCAATAGGGACAACCTAGGGGTTGGGGATTTCTAATGCAAGGGTGAGTACACATCAACATACTCAGCAAATGTCTCGTTTGGCTAAAGTGGACTAGCTATATGTGGGGTTATGGTTAAGGAGTTGCTTTTAGTTGGTCAGATATTTATTACTAGTAGTAGAGCCAAGTTTTAGTAATAAACACAATTATTATCGAAAAGTACTCCCTCCAAGAGGAAATACCAGAAACCATTGTTACAATCATCACCATTATTCATCATAACAAAAGTATCCAAAGTTATTTTGATCAAAGAGGATACCAAGGCTGATCTTAATCGTGAGCACGGTTGATATACTAGCTTCTAACACTCTGCAGAGGTTGCACACTTTACCCACGAGTCGTGGTCCCTTTCCAGCCTGGGTTGTACAGACCCGATCTTCACTACCAAGGTGAATGGCCAGGAATACACTACGTAGCATTTACAAAGACTCCCTTGGTGCATAGCTGCTTGTTAGGTTTCGCCAGTCGTACAAACACAGTACTCCTCCTTAAGGTGGGTGACTAACAAAACCAAATCAAATGAACCATGGCACCCACCCTTAGCAGAGCGAGCACTATGCCCTAACCCCCATTGACGGCCCTCCAGCAAAGCCAACTACACCCTAGGTTCATCTAATTAATCAGCTAAGAGCGTCCCATTCCACCCTCATGGTTGTACTATTATCCCATGTGGTCACTCAACGAACATGGCCTTACGGAGAGGTACTCAGGAAACAGCCTGAGTCCCCTAAAGTATCACAGTTCATCATCATAATCAAGATAACATCATCGTATCATAAATATTCGCATCATTTCATTGATTAAAGTAGAGCAATAGCATGAAGCTAACCTTAATAACCCAAAAAGGTAATCAAGGACAAGGTAAATATAGACTAGTCAATCCTTAGGTTTCAATTAAGTAATGCGGGACAGTGAATTATAAAGTAAGTAGGACATAATGGGTCAGAGGACACTTGCCTTCACCATGTTGCTACTCAGGGAAGTCTTTGGCAACACACTTTGGAACCACGAGCTGCTCGTTGTCTATGCAAAGCGATCATGCATTCAACATGTTTGGATAATGACAAAGAAACAATACACCAAACATGTACAATTAAGTGAACACAAGCTCTAAAGAACAGTAAAAACACAAGAGGTAAACCTGGGTTCTAGGGTGGGCAATTACACCTAGAGGTTTGTGGTTCTATAAGTACTGTTTATCCTAGTAGACTACATAACTTAACTTCATATATCTTAATGAGTCACAAAAATAATACCAGGGAGGGGTTCATACTTTACATGATTTTACTTTCACAAGGTTGATTACTTAGTTACCACTAGGGTTTTCTATTTAATAAATAAACCACCACTTAAACTAACCTATAGTCTAGGCATAAAATTAATACATGCAGACAGTAAAAGATTATAATTTAAACATATAGAGAATAATTTTATGAACATTTTACAATTTGAACCACCCAATTTGGAGTTCATATGCAAAAGATATGAAATAAACAAGTTTAGGAATTCAAAATACAAAATTAGGTCTATTTTTGTGATAAAATAAAAGGTTAGGGGCTTCTCTGCAAAGTGTTAGGGGTCTACGTGCAAAACAAAGGGACGGCGGGTTGATATCCAGAAAGCCAAAGGGGGCATTTTGACAAGTTTTCCAAACGAACAGGTATTGGACGATCTCGACCTCGCGATCACGAATCAACGACCAGGATTAGATCTGAGCGCGAGCGCCAACACGTGCTGGCGCGTGGGCGAGTGCTGACAAGAGGGCTAGGGGTGTCAGCAATTGGGGAGGGAGGCAGGCTGACCCACCGGCCCAGCGCCAGGGGGCATAGGCACTGATAGGCAGGGCCTAGGGGCAGAGCGCGCGGACGCAGATCGATCTCCGCAGATCCAAACCGTTGGATCGGGGACAGACGGATGCGATGGGGAACGCGAGGTTTTGTGGCTTGGTGACCGGTGTTGCTCCCTCCGCAGTGGTGAGGTCGTTGGACACGAGGCAGACGCAGTCGCCGGTGAGGGCTGGAATGGTTGAAGAAGGTTCGGCGAACTCGTTCACAGGACTCCGGCCGTGAGAATGGGACTAGAGGTGGGAGCACGACGGAGGGGGGAGCTCCGGGCAGGTCGAGCAACTCCGGCAAGGAATCCCGGTCGTTGGGAGGGGGAATCGGGCGTGCTACGGCCTGGGCTAGCTCCGACAAGGTAAGGAGAACACGACGGACTAAAGCAGGGGCTTGGGACGAGGTCGAATCGACCAGTCACTGCGCGAGCGCTACGAATCGGCGCGGCCGAACTCTGGCGAGGCCAAATTGGCTAAGACAAGGCAAAAATAAGGTAAACCAAGAATGGGAGCAAGTTCCTCACCTCCAGACGGTGCTCAGCACGGCTTGGCGCAGCTCCTGGCGGGCTGGACGGCCGGTAGCGTGGCCGCAGATCTCCGGCGAGCACGGGCGGCGACGGGAGAGCGCGAGAGAGGGTGAGAGTGGACGAAATGAGGTAGGGGAGAGAGAGCGAGTGTGGGAAGGGCTCAAAAAGGAGCTAGGGCAAGTGGGCGAGTGATGTGGACGGTCTCCATGGCGGGTGCGCTGATGTAACACCCCAGGAGTTAATCAGGGTTTCTACTCTAGGGCGACACCCTAACCTATTATCACATGTGGATTAGTGGAGCCTTGGACGAACATTACTTAACAACAATGGGTTCAGCTGGTGTTTAAGATCATATGATGTTTTCCTTGACCGTATGGTGCGTATGATAAGAGAAAAATTTCAAAACCCTAAGTCTAAACCACCCGAGCTATGTGAACCAAGACAGAAAATGTGAAAATAAACGATGAAACAATCTGTATCATGAGTTGGGCTAATTACACAAGTTGAAGATAATCAAAATATCTATTAGAGATAGTAAGGAAGTTTCCCCAAAACAAGCCATAAACAGCCCCAAATCGATCACTAACTGAAAGAACCCTAGAGGGGAAAACTAGATTTTCTCTAAGTCTCCCCAACCCGAATTTAAAAACCTGTAGCGTTCACCTAGCTCCTCAACTCAAATCCAAATGGTCAAATGGACAAAATGGTTCCTAATTACCTCAGGCACACCCTAGTAAAGTTTGACACCAAACCAAGACCATTTGACACACTGTGGCATGAGTTTTGTCATGACTTGGGTACAGCGACAAACCCGACTTGACACTCGGCGTAGATCCTCGCCCTAAGCATATCACAGCTCGGGACTCACATGAAAAAGCAAGGATTTGGAGCAGGGAAGAGATCCTACATGGGACCCTTGCCAAGATAGGCACTAGGGCGGCTAAACAGGCACTTGGACATGGGCAGAAGCGATCCTCCACGTGTTTGACCACAGCTGAGCGCGCTCTGACCGCGCCGCGCACGCCACAAGCTCCATGTCGGCTCCACCGTGCACTCAAACCCGCGCCCGTGCTCGAGCCCTCACCTATAAGAAGCCCCAGCCCTCGGCCTTGCCCTCACACACACCCCACACCCTTTTACTAGTGACTGAATGCTGGTAATCGCCAAAACACAGAGCGCGGCATCGTCCGCAAGCTTGCCGACACATCGACCCCTTCAGACCGGCCACACCAGCCTAACCTCGTCCAATCTAGCTCCTCGGCCAGCCTCCCTAGAGGCTAGCAAAGCTTCCCAACCGCTTAGACCAAACGATACCTCGGCGGAGAAGCCAGAACACCTCGTCGGACTTGTCCTGTCCGCTGGTTCCCTCAGTCTAGGTAATCTAACCATCTATTTGTATATTCCTTGCACGCTCACATTCCCTACCACTCAGTGAACCTCCATGTGTGGTCTGATTGAGCTCTACCGCCATGGTATAGCCGGTGCAGACATCACCGACGAGCTCCACCGCTTGGATCCATGGCCAGACCAGCTCCAGGCACCAGAGACGCCGACTCGTACCTCGACGTGACCGCTAGAGGCTCCCCATCCTTGCCCGACCCTTCGCCGGAACCCTACCAACACCGGTAAGCCGCTCCGCTGTCTTCTTCACCATGGGTACTGTGTAATCTAGCCAGGGACCGAGGGTTAGAGGTTAGGAAAACCCAAGGGGTTATGCGTAAAGGTCTAGACTGAAGTGAATAGTACGTCAGGGACCAATCCATAAGAAAAGAGGGGAGGAAATGCCAGAGACCCGTCTGAAAGAAGGTTTTCCCTTTCTTTTTCGAAAATCCATTTTAAATAATCAACAAAAAAATTTAAAATTCATAACTAGGGAAAAATATGACCAAATTTAGTCAAACAAATTTTATTAGGTTTTGGACAATGTGAACTTTACAATAAAAATAGAAAACGCACTAGTCCAATACTGTTTCTCGAAGTTTAGTTTTTTATTAATATATTAACTAATGTGCAAAAATAGAAGTACAATTAGTAGAACTATAGTACTGAAGATGAGAAATTTTTAGGAGATGACCAATCAACAGTAGAGTCCTACAAAATTATTGTACACCATAGTCTTCTCATCTAAGTAGAGATTATAAAATAAATTAGGTTTCTGCCCATTTTCTTTGAAAATAAAATCAGGACCTAGACATGTGAACCACAAAACCAACTTATTTTTCCTAGACTAATTTAGAGCAAGGTTTCGAGGAAAAATATGAAAATGACCAAAGTATGACTAAGAATTATGTTTCCCCTGCCCCATGAGAAAATATAAGGAACTTTAGAAAATCATAGAACCCATCCCTTATAAGGAAAAATGACCAAACATAGGAATGATTTCTCCTGTGCAAAGAAAAGGTTAGGAAAAAATGCCCAATCTGTTGTTTGACATTTTTCAAAAGAAAAGTTAGTCAAGAGCACCTTTTAGCCCCACAATTTTAGAAAATCATAAACAATGATTCACTAAGTATCATCAAGTATATTTTTACACAAGACCATGATATTGCACCTAGATACCAGTAAAAATAACCTTTGGAGCATAGTCCATTTCTAAATGGAAGGTTTAGTGTTAAGTGACACCACTACCCTAGTTATTGTTATTTTTGTTTAAATCCGTTTCTAATTAGTTTTGATGTCAAATTCCTAGAACGTACTAATTCACCAGGGTTAAGCTACTATAATTGTTTAAATCAGAATTTTTTCAGAACGTACTAAGTCATATTAAATAGATTGCAACCTCGCTGACGGAGAGAATGTGCTCATCCCTGGGCAAGGAGCTGACCAGGAGGAAGCTCAGGAGCTAGCTGCAGAGGCTGCTACTGAGGATGTACCTAGCTTCCCCAGCAATTGAAGGCAAGCCGTGGTTTTATGCATAACCGTTTATATATGTTATTTTACTGCACTTAATGTTTGTTGGCTTGTACTGTGCACTTAAGTCTAAGAGTTGTTTGAAACCCTAGTTGCATGAACTCAGGTTTCCTTTTGAGATGGATACTAGTATGTTAGGTCGAGTAGCTGCTATGCTAATTTAGGATCTCGGTAGAAGTCAAGTGATTTTTCTAGCACTCGCGCGAGGTCAGGAATTGATTGTATCCACTTTGATACTGGAACTATGATGGCCTATAGACAAGGATCCATGGGGATGCCTTGTCTACGAGATGAAACTAGAATAAGGATTAATGTGTGGTACCGTGTGTCAAGCGTTTGAAAGTACTAAGCAAATGCAGAGAAATATGGTAAATTGGTAAGCCTAGTACCTGAGTGAACCTGCTTGCAGACATACCTCCCCATGTGTTCATGAGACAGGGTCTCCCATTCCGGTTATGGTGGGTACAAGTACGGTCACTGCATGGTATGTGGTTCATTGTATGCCGATGACAGTGGGTCATGTTCTGTTGACGGGGAATCAATGGGGATGGTTGACGTGTGTGGGGACAGAGTGCTCCTACATATCATGTGTTTAGGTTTACCTTGCAAGGGTTTAAACTCGATTCGAATCGTCTGCTTCTCGCAGCTAATGAGACTGCTTGATATGTGTTGCTGCATCGAGTAAGAAGTGAAATGAGTTCTCATAAGATAAAGTGTTGCTTGCACTAAATGTTTGTTACCATGTATGTTTAGAAGGATGAAACCTAGTTTAAGGAATATTATTAAACTTGCAAAAGCTAAATTTTGATTTTAGGCTCAACTAGTGTTTTTGGCAAACCATGTATGTTTTTGGTATTTTATTTTTCCACCTTCGTGTTTTGCTTTTCCCCTTACTTACGCTCAACTTCGCACAGATGACCTCACCCACACCCATCAAGGGAGGAGACGCACCTTACCACATAGACAGCCTTGCTATGGAGGGTTTCCCCTTATTCTTTGGGAAGTGCTACAGGAGGCAGGATACCACGCACCTCCACAGTACACGGTGCAACTGTTCAAGGAACATGGAGTGCCTAACTATAAGGTGTGACTAGCCTTAGAGCCCCACCCCTTGCTGCCAGGGTGGCATACTCACCCTATCGCGATTCTCCATACCATCCCCCTGTGAGGTAAGGGACTAGATCCGAGGCCACGGTAGCCAGAACCCTCACCGCGTCCACGTGCGCGTCGGCACCCGCCCCGCCCCTCGCGAACGAGAGGAATGCTGGCACCGTAGAGTCGAGATCGGTGGACACCGCGGATGGGACTGAGGCCCGCTTCCCTTTCTCCGGTGCGATCTTGGCCGCCAGCGACCGCAAGGCCTTCTTCGCGGTCGTGGGCTCCCTGTCCGCAGTGGCCAGCTGTGGTTCATTGGATTCTGAAGGCCCTTGGTTTCCGAGCCCACAACACCACCGAGGCCACAGCCATGCACGCATTGACTACCTTCTGTGCATTTCACCCCTTGGAGATGGCAACTCACCCCATTGGTGTATTCCCCACTGCAAAGGAGGATGACCCAATGTAGAAGGACCGGATTGACAACGCCAAGGAGATGTGGGCACTCTTCCCCGGGGCCACTGCTCGACTGACGGCTCGGTGCATGAGTGCATTGTACCGCCTGCAGGTCCTACAGCGCGAGGCCATGTCAAAGTTGATGGGCTTGGCTCAGGATGTGAAGGCCACCATCATTGACAGGGAGGATCTGGTGGTGGATCTATCTACTAAGTTGATGGAGAAGGATCTCCGGACTGAGTAAATGGGTACCCAGATTCGTGAGCATGAAGAGCAAGTGGAAGAAAGGAATCACACCATTGAGGTTCTAGAAAACCAGCTCCAGAATACCCAGCAATAGCTCGAGGAGGCAAACAAGCAACTAGACATGCATCACCAGGAGTTGCATCAGGACATGGAAGCAGATGAGGACATAGATATCGAGGGGGAGGATCCCGAGCCAGCTTCTAGCTTGGACACTGCTAGTGTAGCTTTCTCAGGGGGGCACCTTCTCCAGAGTCTAGTGTAGCCTCGTATGCCCGCTAGATACCACACCATGCTTGTGAATAGATGTGATAGGGAGTAGTGCTCCTCAGGATAGCTTAGCTTTTGGGTTTCATGATATATTAAGCTAGGGGTTTGATTTTGTGTTGGAAATTGTAACAATGGGAAAACTTTATTTTGGATGATGGGAGAACAAATGAGATTAAGCTCGTGTGTGGAATTGTTCTGACTGAATCTGAAATTGAAATCCCTGTTGTTTACTTATATTCTTATCGCAAATGTGGAATTGTGAGTAACAATAGGAGCTCCTTAATTTCAGATGTCAGGAAGAGCACGCCGCGCAAAACTAGTAGATTCCCCTAGCACCACCATAGCCTCCCACGATGCAGGAGCTGATGGCTCAGCAGAACGAGATTCTGCGGCAGCTTGCACAGCGTCAGCAGCAGCCTCAGCACTTTGCGGTGGCGAGCAATATCAGCGCCCGCCGGCCGCAGCCACTTATCAGGAGTTCCTCAGCACACAACCACCACTCTTTACAAGGGTAGAGGATCCACTTAACGTGGACATATGGCTCCGAGTGGTAGAGTCCAAATTTCCACTACTCGTGGGGGCATGTACCGATGCCACCAAGACCAGGTTTGCCGCACAGCAACTTCGCGGACCAGCCAAGACATGGTGGGACCATTTCCTTGCTATGCAGCCAGTTGGTCACATAGTTACTTGGGAGGAATTCAATACAGTCTTCAGGGGACATCACATATTGGCTGGCATCATGGACTGCAAGCTTAATGAGTTTCTGGCCTTAACTCAAGGAAATCGCACAGTGTTGCAATATGCTCAGCCCTTCAATGATCTTTGTCAATATATTGGCTATCATGTTGATACAGACAAGAAAAAGAGGGACAGATTCAGGAGGGGCCTTAGCACCAAGCTCCGAGAGCGCCTCAACACCGTTCGGGCTAATAGTTACAACGAGCCTGTCAATTTGGCCATCTCATAAGAAGACTGTATTAAGGCCCATAAAGCAGAAAAGAAGAGGAAAGCACCTATGGCAGGACCCTCTACATAGCCTCAGCATTTTAGGATCTTGTCCAACATTCAGAGTAGGGGACCACAACAGCAACAGGAAAGATGGGTGTTTAGGCCACCGCAGTAGCAAGCACCCAATCATCCTCAAGCCCCAGCTCAGAGGAATGACAACAACCAGCCTCCACCATAGTAGCAGCAATACCATTAGGGCAATGGCAATAGATGTTTCACTTATGGCAACACGGGTCACTATGCCAAGGATTGCCATCGAAACCAGCCAAAGCTAGCTCAGAATGCAAATCAGAACTAGGGAAGGAAATAGAAAGTGCAAGTGAGGCAAGGGCAGATTGAACTTCACCACGTTAGCAGAACTTCCCAAAGGAGCACCCGTCATGACTGGTACCTTTACCGTTTTTAATCATTCTGCTCTTGTTTTATTTGATTCTGGCGCATCACATAAATTCATCAGTCCAAGGTTTAGTGTCAAGTGCCAACTACCATTTTCCACACAAAAGGGCAATCTTGATCGCAATGCCAGGGGACAAAATTGCATCTAACCAAATTGTTCGACACACACCTATAAAGATGGGAACCAAAGTATTCAAAACTAATCTCATTATTCTAGAGATAGAAAATGTGGACATCATTCTGGAAAACGCTTGGATGACCCAGCACCAGGTATTGCTTGATGTCGCAGCCCGAGCCCTTGAAATACACTCCCCTACCTGTGGAGAGCTCATCTTATACCTTCCCAGCCAAGGTGACACACATTCTTGTGCCTTTTCCATGATTGAATCACCCTTGGAAAGAATTCCCATAGCTAGTATCCCGACGTCGTTTTCGACGAATTGCCTGGAATGCCTCCCGACCGAGACATAGAATTTGCCATAGAATTGCTGCCTAGAACAACACCCATGTCTAAAAGGCCATACTGGATGCCACCAGCAAAGTTGGCCAAATTGAAGAAGTAGTTACAAGAATTACTAGACAAGGGATTCATCCGTCCAAGTACTTCGCCTTGGGGATGTCCATCCTTATTCGTGAAAAAGAAGGATGACAATCTACGGTTGTGTATAGATTACCGCCCTCTTAATGCAGTGACTATTAAGAACAAGTATCCTTTACCCCGCATTGATGCTCTTTTTTATCAGCTAGTTGGGGCCAAGGTATTTTCAAAAATCGATCTTCACTTCGGTTTTCATCAAATCAAGATTAATGCAAGCGATGTTCTAAAGACTGCTTTCTCGACCATATATGGACTTTTTGAGTATTTGGTGATGTCATTCGGATTAACTAATGCCCTAGCTTATTTTATGTATTTGATGAACTTAGTTTTATGCCAGAATTGGACAAATTTGTCGTGGTTTTCATTGATGACATCTTGGTGTATTCGAAGAATGAAGATGAACATACCATGCATCTACACATTGTACTTCAACGCCTACGAGATCACCGCTTATATGCCAAACTTTCTAAATGTGAATTCTGGCTGAAGCAAATCAAGTTCTTGGGTCACACAATTTCTCAGGAAGGAATAGCTGTTGATCCTAACAAGGTGCAAGAAGTGATGGAGTGGAAGCCTCCTACTATGGTTTGATAGATTCAGAGTTTTCTGGGATTAGCTAGATATTATTAGTGATTTATTATGGACTTTTCCAGAATTGCTAAACCAATGACTGAGCTCTCGAAAAAGGGAGCCAAATTTGAGTGGAGCCAGAAGTGTGAGGATGCCTTTCATACCTTAAGGCAGCACTTAACAACCGCACCCGTGCTAGCACAACCTGACAACACCAAGTCTTTCGATGTACACTGCGATGCTTTAAGAACGGGACTTGGATGTGTTCTGATGCAAGATATCTATGTCATCGCATACACGTTAAGAGCACTCAGGCCTCATGAGCAGAATTATCCCACTCATGACTTGGAACTAGCAGATGTAGTTCACGCTCTAAAGATCTGGAGGCACTACTTGATAGGAGCCTTATGTAACATCTACACTGACCACAAGAGCCTCAAGTACATATTCACCCAGGTTGACCTCAACATGAGACAGAGGATATGGTTAGAACTGATCATTGATTATGACCTAAAAGTGCACTATCACCTGGGTAAGCCAAATGTGGTAGCCGATGCTATAAGTCGTAAATCTCAATGCAACTGTCTAACCATGGATTCTCACATCACCACCTTGTGCGACGAGTTGAGCAAGTTAAACATGGTAGTGATTTCTCTGGGAACCCTGGATTATATCTCAATCAAGCCAACCTTGCAAGATCAAATCATCTTGGTCCAACTTGGGGACAAGGGAGTTCGAATCATCAAGGAGATGCTCACCTAGAAAGTGGAAAAGTACAAATGTTTTCGTCAGGATAGCAAAGGAATATTGTGGTTCGAGGACCGACTTGTTGTTCCTAAGGATCAATCCCTAAGGAAGAAGGTTTTGGATGAGGCTCATCTCTCCAAATTTTCCAAGCACCCTAGAAGCAACAAGATGTATCATGACCTTTGATCCCTATATTGGTGGACTAGGATGAAGAGGGAGATTGCTAAGTACGTGTCTGAATGCGACACCTATCAAAGGATCCAGGCAAGTCACTTGAAGACACTAGGCACCTTACAACCACTTCCTATACCATCATGGAAATGGAAAGTCATCAGCATGGATTTTATTATTGGATTACCCAATACCTCCTGGCACCATGATTCTATTTGGGTGATTGTAGATAGGCTAACTAAGCCAGCTCATTTCTTGCTAGTGCATACCGCTCACAGAGTAGAGAAATATGCAGAAATCTACATTGATCAAGTTGTATGCTTACATGGGATACCCAAGACCATTATCAATGATAGGGGGCTCAGTTCATAGCACACTTTTGGGAGCAGTTACAAGAGTCCCTTGGAATGACTCTGATAAGAAGCTCGGCATACCATCCTCAAAGTGATGGCCAAACAGAGAGAGTAAATCAAATCTTGAAGATATGTTAAGGGCATGTGTGATTCATTATGGCAATAACTAGGGACAAATGCCTTTCACTGGCCAAGTTTTCTTACAACAATAGCTACCAGGCTAGCTTAAAGATGGCACCATTTGAGGCTTTATATGGGAGGAGATGACGAACACCCCTGAATTGGTCACAAACAGGTGAGAGGAAAATTTTTGGACCTGACCTAGTGCTTGAAGCTGAAGAAATGGTCAAGATCATTAAGAAGAACTTAGAGGCTGCTCAAGCCAGGCAAAAGAGCTATCATGACAAAAGAAGAAAGTCCCTACGGTTTGAAGTGGGAGATCATGTGTATCTCAAAGTCTCGCCCATGAAAGGTGTGCACATATTTGGAATCAAGGGCAAATTAGCTCCTCGCTATATTGGACCTTACGAGATCATGGAAGCATGTGGACCAGTAGCCTACAAGTTGAATCTACCATCTAAAATGGTCAGCAATACATAATGTATTCCACGTATTTCAGCTAAAGAAGTGTGTCCAAATACCGACAGAAATCCTGGTTGAACCAGAAGTGGAAGTGGAACCAGATTTGACTTACCAAGAACACCCCGTTGAAGTACTAGATCATAAAAGCAGATCCACACGCAATCAGACAATTGAGATGTATAAAATCTAGTGGAGCAATCACACGAAAGAAGAAGCTACATGGGAGTCCAAGGATTTTCTAAATAGAAACTACCCCGGATTTTTATCAAAAAGTGTTGGTATGTAACCATACCCCATCACCCCTTTCCTTCTGCTCTTAAGATGCCATCATACCTCCCTACTTAAAGGAAGATAAAACCTCTAATTAACGAATAATAGGACTTCCTTCTGAAGTTGCAAAGAGGGAGACATTCGAAGATCTGGTTGGCAAAAGGTCTCGAATTTTACACCACCCCTGTTTGGACAGTAGTGTCACCCACCTCCTTATCACTCGAGATCTCACCCAAATCTCGGGACTAGATTCTTTTTAGGGGGAGGGCTATAACACCCCAAGTGTTACTCAGGGTTTCTATTCTAGAGCCACACCCTGACCTATTATCACATGTGGATTAGTGGAGCCTTAGATGAACATAACATAACAATAAAGGGGTCAGCTAGTGTTTAAGATCATATGATGTTTGCCTTGACCATATGGTGCATATGACAAGAGAAAAAATTCAGAACCCTAAGTCTAAACCACCCGAGCTATGTGAACCAAGATAGAAATGTGAAAACAAACGATCATCATCAAAATATCTATCAGAGATAGTAAGGAAGTTTCACCAAAACAAGCTTTAAACAACCCCAAAATCGATCACTAACTGAAAGAACCCTAGAGGGGAAAACCAGATTTTCTCTAAGTCTCCCTAACCCGAATTCAAAAACCTAATGTGTTCACCTAGCTCCTAAACTCAAATCCAAATGGTCAAATTGACAAAATGGCGCCTAATTACCTCAGGCACGCCCTGGTAAAGTTTGACACAGAAACAAGACTGTTTGACATGTTGCGGCACAAGGTTTGTTGTGACATGGGTACAACGATAGACCCGACTTGACACTGGCGTAGCTCCTCGCCCTAAGCATATCACAGCTCGAGACTCACATGAAAAAGCAAGGATTTGGAGCAGGGAAGAGATCCTACACAGTACCCTTGCCAAGATATGCATGCTAGGGTAGCTAAACAAGCGCTTGGGCATGGGTAGAAGCGATCCTGCACGTGTTTCGACCATAGTTGAGCACGTTCTTACCGCGCCACGCACGCCACGATCTCCGGTCGGCTCGACCGCACGCTCAACCTGTGGTGGAACAACCCAAATTATTCTAGCTTAAGTGCCCAAGTCACGCCTTAGAGGCAGCAACACACTTAAATCGGAATAACCCATCAGTCCCTCAGATCTAGTCTGATAAAGCCACTTCCCCGGGATCAAATACCACTAGCTCACTCGAAGGTGAGTCACAGAGAGAATACAATAAAGCAGGAAACCACAAATTAAAGTACTGGAGTTATTACATAAATCAGAGTTTTTAAGTAAACTGAAACAAGTTCATAAATTAAAATGCAGCGGATAGTCGATAACGTCGAAGGCTGAGAAGTAGGGCAAGGCCTAGCCCACTACTCCTCTTGCTCCTCTCCTGCTGGAGCAGCATCCCACTCGACTGTCCAACCCGGTGGCAGGGTGGAAGGCCAAGTCACACCATCAACCATGTCCTATAGCGTACCTGCAAAAATTGTGCCATAAGCAAGGCCGAGTATACTAATACTCAGCTACACTTACCCGGTGTGAGGAGTCTACTCCTCTACCTCTAGACCATGCAGCTGTTTGGCTGAGGGATTTGGTTTGCCAAAAGCACTAGCTGAGTCTAAAATCAATTTTTAGCTTTTCCAGTTCTAACATAATTAATTTAGCTAGGTTTGCTCCTTCTAAGCATTCATGGTAACAATCATTTAGTACAATCAACATGTTATCTCAAGTAAAACCTCATTTTACTTCTTACTCAATGTAGTACAAGGGGTCAAGCAGTCTCATTAGCTGCAAGAAGCAGACGATTCGAATCGAGTTTTTAAACCTTGCAAGGTAAATCTAAACACACGACATGTAGGGGCACTCCGTCCCCACACACGTCAACCGTCCCCATCGATTCCCTGTTTGTGGCCAGGGCTCACCGCCTTGGCATACAATGCTCCACTGACCCCGGCTGCCGCTATGCAGTGACCGCACTTGTAACCACCATAGCGAGCATGGGAGACCCAGTCTCAGGACAAGTGAGGGGGAAAGTCTGCGCCCGGCTTCACTCAGGTACTAGGTTTACCAGTTACCAAGATGAATACAATCAATTCCTGACCTTGTGCGAGTGCTAGAAATTTCACTCGACTTCTACCGAGATCCTAATTAGCAAAGCAGCTACTCGACCTAGCATACTAGTATCCATCTCAAAAAGGAATCATGAGTTCATGCAACTAAGGGTTTCAAGCAATTCCTACAAACATTAAGTGTACTAAAGTAGCATATATAAATTGGTTATGCATAAAATTGGGGCTTGCCTTCAATTGTTGGGGCTGCGGGGAGATCCTCTGTGGCAAGCTCGGGAGCTGGCTCCTGGTCTTCCTCGTGGACAGCTCCTTGCTCAGGAATGAGCACGTACTCTCCGTCAGCGAGGTTACAATCTAATGAATCCAATGAGTGAGATATATGTATGCCATGATATGCAATGTGGTAGTAGTAGAAATGATTAAATGGATAAAGTAAGGTTAAATCTTACTACATGAATTTTAGTGGTATACTTAGCCAATTTAGGGTCAAGTATAGTTAAGGTAAATGGTTAGATTATTTTAGTGTTCCACTGATTTCCTTTTAGTGTCTTAGTGAAAGTTTATTATGATCTTTGCTGACTTCATTGGGGTGAGATTCATTATCCTTACTAATTCTCTCTTCTCTTTTTCTTTTATGCTTTTAAGGGGGGTTTGAACTACAACATGGATTTATAAATTTCCGAAAGTTCTATAAAAATTACAGTAGCTTCTCACTGGTGTACAACTATCATTCTCAAAAATTGAGGCTTAAAATGTTAAGGGTTCTGTCTGTACAAAAATATTAAGTTTTAGGGTAGAGAGGATGCTTTGAACTACAACTCTCTTCTAACAGTAGATTATTCCCTAAAGCTTATTTTTGCTGGCATTTAGGTGTAATAATATGACTTTGTACCAAGTTTTAGACCCTAATACCTATTGGTCATTTTACTGTGATTTTCTAAAGTTCTTGGCCATAGGGGTGCTTTCTACTACCACTATACTTGAAAAATGTCAAACAATAGATTTCTATTTTTGCCTATCTTCTTCTTTGTGCAAGAGCAATTATTCTAGAATTTGGCAACATTTTGCTAAAGGGAGAGGGTGGTAGAAATTCTTGGATTATATGGTCTTTTTTATGGGGTAGGGGGTAATGTGTGTTACCTTACCATTTTCATTGGGTTTCATATTTTTCTCTAGTGGTTTACCTCATAAGTAATTGGATAAAAATTTGTTTGCCCACTATTGCACAATTTTAGTCTTCCTCATGATTTAATTAGAACATGGGCCAATTCCATGTTTTAATTGTTTAATTCTCTTGTGATGGGTTGGGGGGTTTATTATTTTTGTAGTGATGTTCTAGCAGTTAGGAGTTTACTGAAATTTTCTTACCATTTTTGAAATGGTCTTTATATTTTTAATTATGGCTTTTCTTGATTTCTTAGTGCCTAATAAATATTTAACCATGGATTAGCTCTGGACTAGGGTTTTCTATATTTTTCCTATGTTCTTTATCTCTTAAGCATACTAGGAAAAATATGCTCATCCTCTGTTTATTATTTTCCATTGTCTTTCTCAATTTTCTAAGTTTTGGACAGAATTAGTTTTTCATGGATAATCTTGAGTTATTCTTGTATACTGGGGTACTTAGTATTTTTAAACATTGTGTATGTTGGATATGTATCTCTACAAATTTTCTTAAGCCTAGTACAGAAGTATTTCTATTTTTATCTATATTAATAAAGTTTGGGCAGTTTCGTTATTTAATTCAAAACTCTAAAAATTAGTACCAAAACATGGGGTTCAGTATTTTTGTCTAATAGTTCATAATATTTGGAATCTAGCAAAATTGGTTTGACTAATTTTGGATGAGTATTTCTCAAGTTATGCATTTAACTTATTTACTGATGATTTAATGAATTGAAATTCGAAATGAAAAGGAAAATTCACTTTGCTCTAGGGTCCCTGCCATTTTCTTCCTAGGTTCCTTACAAACAGGTCCCTAGGTTTCCTATTGCACTGAGTCACTGACATTACGCATGACCCCCTGGGGTAACTCTAAATCAATCCCGCGGTCCTTCCCCTATTGAAACGGTACCCATGGCGGAGGAAAGGGCAGAGGGGCTTACCGGCGGAAAGATAGCTCCGATGGGGTGTCCCAGGAGGTCGAGGAAGTTATGGTGCTCACGTCGAGGTGCGGATCGTCGTCGGAGGTGACCGGAGTTGGCGGGTCCACGTGCGCAGGCGGGGGAGTTCGTCGGCGGCGAGTGTTCCGGCCTGCTCACGACGGGACAGATCAATTGGTTGGCTCGGGATGCTTTACCAAGGGACGCAGAGGCAGTATACGTGAGGAATTTTTAAATGGCGCGGTGACTTACTTGGTCCACGTTCGCCGGTGAGCGAAAGAAGTCCGGCAAGGGTGATTTGAGGTCTCCAGTGAGGTTGTGCTGGGTCTGAGGGCTCGGGGAGCTTCACAGGTCTCTAGCAAAGTTAACCGAACTGCTGGTGCAGACTAGGAGCGGCTGGGGCTGAGCTAGCCGCGGTGGCCGAGGCTCGGGTGGCTTGGCGGGCGGTGGCACGTCGTGCTCAGGGAAAAGTCAGGCAAACTCGGGCTTGGGCTGGACTGCGAGCATGCGGGGGAGTACGGCCGAGGCGTTGGGGCTGCTTTATAGGCACGGCGCGGGCGTGGGTGCATGGCGGACTTGACCGTGCACTGAGGCGAGCATGCGCGCGGGTTGGGCGAACACTGGCGTGCCGACAAGGGTCGAACACGTGTGTGCGTTTCTTCTGCCCGAGTTCTGGCGCGTGTAGTCACTCATCCAAGCCTACTCTTGCCTTGTTCAGTGCACAAAACCTCTTCTCCTCCCTATAAGCTACCGATTATGTGTAGGGGTCAAAGGATTTGGCCTACTGGTTCCAAAGATATGGAGCTCTCAAGTTGGGTTTGTCTCTCAGCCCGAGTCCGAGGCAAATCTTTGGTTTTGTCGTGTCTAGGGTCCAAATCCCAATGCCATCTTCAGATATGTGGTAGAGGGATTAGTTTAGCACATATTTGTTAATGGGAGCTTAGGGTTTTGAGTTAGGGATTAAGGTGAACGTGCTCAGGTTTGGGTTAGAGGCTGAAATTCAAAAATCTGAATTTCAGATTTCTCTAGAAAGCCTCCAATTGAATGGCTTGTTTGGCATTTTTGAAAAATTCTTTTGGCCAAACTCCCTTACTAACTTCTGTAGCTTAATTTGTGTATTTCAACTTTTATAATTGGCCCAAGCCATGATTCCATGTTTTTCATGGTCTTTTTACCAATTTCCCCTTTTTCACTCAAATGGCTTAATTAGGGTTATTTTAGGGTTTGGGCATGTTTCTCACTATGAGGTGCATGATATGATTAAGGCATGATCCTTAGGATAAAAAGACTTAGTTGAGTTTTTGCTCCTAAGTTTTTGGTGTCTTTTGCTCAATTGGATTCACATGTGATAATGATCTTGAGTTAGCACTGAGAAGAACCCTAGGTAACACTGGGGTGTTACAGCCTTCCCCCCTTAAAGGAATCTCGTCCCGAGATTTGGGTCAAAGTCCTCCGGGGCAAAGAGAAGGTTATGGCTTGCTTGAATTTTGCGGTTTTGTTTATTAAGGTTCTCTAGAAAACTGCTCTTCGAATGTCATCCTCTTTGCAACTTTAGAAGGAAGTCCTTTTTGATTTAGTTTTACAACTAACTTATTTTATGATAAGGTCATTCTTCTTATATTTAGATTCAAAGGGTAGGGGGAGGGGTTGGGCATGGTTACGTACCGACTCCCTTAGGTAGACAATTGGGGAAGTTCGAACGTAGAAAATTCCTCAGTCTCCCAAGTAGCCTCTTCCTTTGAGTGATTGCTCCATTGGATCTTATACATTTTGATCGACTTAGCCCGAGTTGATCTTTCCTTGCAATCCAGAACCTTGGAAGGGTACTCTTGATATGATAGATCTGGCTCTATCTCCACTTCTGGTTCTACTATGACCTCGGTTGGCAATCGAACACATTTCTTTAGTTGGGATACATGGAACACATTGTGGATGGCAGACATTTTTAGAGATAGCTTCAATTTGTATGCCACGGATCCACATGCTTCCACGATCTCATAAGGTCTAATGTTGCGAGGGGCTAACTTGCCTTTGATCCCAAACCTTTGCACACCTTTGGTGGGTGATACTTTCAGATATACGAAATCTCCCACTTCAAACTGGAGGGGTTTTCTTCTCTTATCATGGTAAATCTTCTGCCTGGCTTGAGTAGCTTCTAGATTCTTCCTGATTAGTTTGACTTTCCTTTCGGCTTCAGTCACTAAGTCAGGTCCAAAAATTTATCTTGCTCCAGGCTAAGACCAGTTGAGGGGTGTTCGACACCTTCTTCCATATAGGGCATCAAAGGGTGTCATCTTTAGGCTGGATTGATAACTGTTGTTATAAGCGAAATCTGCCAAAGAGAGGTACTTATCCTAGTTCTTGCCACAATTGATCGCACAAGCCCTTAGCATATCTTCAAGAATTTGATTGACCCTTTCGGTCTGACCATCAGTCTAGGGGTGGTAAGCTGAACTCCTCATTAGCTTGGTTCCCAAAGACTCTTGCAATTGCTCCCAAAATCTGGCAACGAATTGGGTTCCTCGGTTAGAAACAATGTTTCAGGGTAACCCGTGCAAACACATGATTCAGTCAATTTACAGTTCTGCATACTTCTGAGCCTTATCGATGGTGTGCACTAGAAGAAAATGTGCCACTTTTGTCAATCATTTTGCCCATTACCTTGGATTGAAGATTTATTTGATCAGATGAAGGGAGCTAAGATATTCTCGAAGATAGATCTAAGGTCGAGATATCATCAGTTGAAAATTCGAGCAGAAGATGTACCCAAGACTGCCTTCACTACGAGATATGGATATATGAGTTTTTGGTCATGTCGTTGGACTGACTAATGCATCAGCATACTTTATGAACTTGATGAATAAAGTATTCATGGAATATTTGGATCAGTTTGTGGTCGTATTCATTGACGAATATTCTCCGAATGAAGAAACACATGAAGATCATCTAAGACTAGTCCTACAAAAGCTTCGTGACAACCAATTGTATGCAAAGTTCTCGAAGTGTGATTTTTGGCTAAAGGAAGTTGCTTTCCAAGGACATATTGTTACTGATGGAGGAATTAAAGTAGATCTAGGAAAGATAAGTGAAATACTAAATTGGAAGCAACCAAAGGATGTGTCCAAGATCAAAAGTTTTCTTGGATTGGCAGGATACTACAGAAGATTTATTGAAGGTTTTTCCAAGTTAGTGAAACCTCTTACCTCACTACTAGAGAAAGGTAAAGAGTTTAAGTGGGATGAACCATGCCAGAATTGTTTTGAAGAACTCAAGAAAAGGTTAACCATTGCACCAATATTGGTAATGCCAAACATTCACAAGGGATTTGATGTGTATTGCGATGCATCACATCTTGGACTTGGATGTGTGCTAATGCAAGAAGGAAAAGTAATAGCCTATGCTTCAAGATAGTTGAGAAAGCATGAGAAGAATTATCCTACGCATGATTTGGAACTAGCTGTCGTAGTGCATGCTTTGAAGATTTAGAGACACTATATGATTAGAAACAAGTGCAAAATCTTCACGGATCACAAAAGCTTGAAATACATATTCACTCAGAAAGAACTCAATCTAAGACAGAGAAGATGGCTTGAGTTGATCAAAGACTACGATTTGGAAATACAATATCACCCAGGAAAAGCAAATGTAGTGGCTGATGCTTTGAGCCGTAAGGGTCAAGTGAACAACATCACTACTCATTTGATGTCACAGGAATTGTGCTAGGAAATGGAGCAACTCAACCATGGAATGCTCAATAATATGGAAGCAACAGTTATGGAAGTAGAATCTACTTTGGAAGAAGTGATTCGTAAAGGACAAGAGTCTGATGAGAAAATCAAAGAAATTAAGACACAAATTGGTTTGGGTAAAGCCCCAGATTTCACGAAAGATGATCAAGGCACAATATGGTTTAAAAAGAGAATCTGTGTACCGGAAATCGAACACCTACGCCAACTTATTTTGAGGGAAGCTCATGATTCGGCTTACTCTATTCACCCTAGAAGTACAAATATGTACTAGGATTTGAAGGAAAAGTATTGGTGGTATGGTTTGAAAAGAGATGTTGCTACTCATGTTGCATTGTGTGACGTGTGTCAGCGAGTTAAAGCCGAACACCAAAGACCAGCAGGATTACTACAACCTCTCAAGGTACCTGAATGGAAATGGGAAGAAATCGGTATGGATTTCATAGTTGGACTACCACGTACTCGGGATGGCTATGATTCAATATGGGTCATAGTAGACAGCTTGACTAAAGTGGCACACTTTATACTTGTGAAGACAACTTACTCAGGAGCCCAGTTAGCAGAGTTATACATGTCGAGGATTGTTTGTCTGCATGGAGTACCAAAGAAGATCGTATCAGATCGAGGAACTCAATTTACCTCACGTTTTTGGAAAAGACTACATGAGTCCATGGATACCAAGCTAAACTTTAGTTCAGCTTATCATCCGCAAATCGGCAAATGGATGGGCAAACGGAAAGAACAAACCAAGTGTTGGAAGATATGCTAAGAGCTTGCGCTCTAAATCATGCTAGAAGCTAGGATAAAAGTTTGCCTTATGCAGATGTTGGGGGCCTGCTTCGTCGATGAAGGTCCATTAAGAAGAAGCACCTTCGAAAGATCAGCAAATAATTAAACACAATGCAAAGGTACACGTCGAAGCTACGATCCAGGGAGCTTCGGCATAGCGACATGCCTTGAGACGAAGGGCTGCACCGACTTAAAGAGGAAAAGACCGATCAGACCATGATGATTTGTGTCATGATTATAACTAGTCATCAAGGACATAAATGTAATTCTGACCGGGCTGCTTCACGTGCCTATAAATAGGTGAACAGTACCCCCGTACTATTCACGCTGACTTGTATTCGCTCATGCGTCACGCTTGGACTTCTACCTTCTGTCAAGCCGAAGGTATAAATGTAATTCTATATTATTTCTGTTTATACATGATAATATAATAAAGATATATTAACAATGTCACATGATTATTCATGTTGTCTCTTATATTTCATATGTTTTTCTTTTATTAACATAAAATGCGATGATGAAGGTATGTCCTTCATGACCTTTGTCTGAAGATCATTATATCCTAAGGGAGATAATGCTTCGAAGGATGAAGGGCATTAACCTTTAACATTTTATGTTGCCTTGTTCTTAACTCATAGAATTTGAGAACAAGTCCCCAACATTGGCGCCCACCTCCGGTGAACTCACTTCCACTCTTGAGCTGATGGCTTCATTCAACAACCAAGTCGTAGTACCTTCAGCTACGAAGCTGGTGCTCCCGATAACAGGCGGTTCAAGCTCAGAGCCGGCTAACAAGAAGCAGAAGAAGGAAGCACAGAGAAGGGTGCAAGGACCCTTCATCAAGTCCAAATGGTCCCACATTCCAATCACCTTCTCCTAGGAGGACCTTCAGCTCAAAGATTACCCTCACAATAATGCTATGGTCATATCTTGTGTCATCAAGGGATTTCTGGTCCACAATGTTCTGGTTGACATAGGCAGTGCAGTAGACATCATATTGCCAAAGCCATTAGACAGATGCAAGAACCAGAAGACAAGATTCACGATGCTACGCACCCTCTTTGTGGCTTCGGAGGACGGCAAATTGTGGCACTTGGCAAAATTACAATGCCAGTTACTTTCGGTAATGTCCACAATACAAGAACCGAGCAAGTTGTTTTTGACATTGTTGACATGGAGTACCCATACAATGCAATCATTGGTCGAGGGACACTCAATGCCTTCGAAGCTATACTCCATCCAGCATACTTATGCATGAAGATACCTTCGGAGCAAGGGCCCATTACTGTCCATGGAAGTCAAGAAGCTGCTAGAAAGGGTGAAGGAAACTAGACAGATTCAAAAGCAATTCATAACATAGACGAAGCCGAATCTTGTCAACAGTTTAAGCACAAAAGAGAGAAGGCTGCTTCGGCAGATCAGCCGAAGCCTATGCTGCTATGCGAAGACATAGCAGAACAAAGGATACTGCTGGGATCTCAGTTATCTGATGAGCAAGAGAAGACTTTGGTAAAATTTTTATTCAACAACAAAGATGTCTTTGCTTGGTCAGCCAATGATCTCTGCGATGTCAACAGAGATGTTATTGAACATTCACTCAATGTGGACCCATCCTTCAGGCCAAGAAAACAGAGGCTTCGGAAGATGTCTGAAGACAAAGCTGAAGGTGCTCGAAACGAAGTAAAGAGACTTCTTAGTGTCGGTGTCATCAGAGAGGTGAAATATCCAGAATGGCTAGCCAACACTGTTATTGTGAAGAAGGCCAATGGTAAATGGAGAATGTGCATTGATTTCACAGATCTTAACAAGGCCTGTCCAAAGGACGAGTTCCCATTACTAAGAATAGACTCTCTTGTAGATGCAGCAGCTTCTTCAGAGCTCATGAGTCTATTGGATTGTTACTTAGGCTATCATCAAATTTGGATGAAGAAGGAAGATGAGCCGAAGACTAGCTTCATAACTCCTAGTGGCACCTATTGCTACCTTCGGATGCCTGAGGGGCTCAAGAATGCTGGAGGAAGCTTCAGCAGAATGACAGCCAAGGTCCTTCATTCTCAAATAGGCAGGAATGTACTGACCTATGTTGATGATATTATAGTGAAAAGCATGAAACAAGAAAATCACATTGCTGATTTGCAAGAGACATTTGCTAATTTCAGGCAAGCTGGTCTGAAGTTAAATCCAGAAAAGTGTGTTTTTGGGGTGAAGAAGGGCAAGTTCCTTGGCTGTTTGGTATCAACGAAGGGAATTGAAGCCAACCCGAGCAAGATTGAAGCTATCCTTCGGATGGAGCCGCCAAGCACAAAGAAGGGGGCCCAACGGCTGGCAGGAAGATTAGCATCATTAAACACATTCATATCTAGATCGGTAGAAAGAAATCTGCCATTTTTTGAAATACTGAAGTCAGCCAAAGTTTTTCAATTGGGTCCGGCTCAGCAAAAAGCTTTCGAAGAATTGAAACAATACTTGATCGATCTAACAACACTAACTCCACCTTCGCCAGGGGCTCCATTGCTCTTATATGTGGAAGCTTCGCAATCTGCAGTTAGTGCGGCGCTTGTACAGGAGAAGCTAGATGGCCAAATCAAAAAGCAGGCTCTAGTGTACTTCGTCTCTGAAGTTTTAACTTTATCAAAGAAAAATTATATAGAATTGGAGAATGTGTTGTATGCTGTGTTAATGGCCTCCAGGAAGCTTCGGCACTATTTTCAAGCATTTCACATAATTGTCCCTTCATCACAGCCTCTGAAGGACATAATGAGGAATAGAGAAGCTACTGGAAGGATTGGAAAATGGGTCGTGGAGCTAAACGAATTCAGCATTGACTATGTACATAGATCTTCAATTCAATCCCAGGCGTTAGCAGACTTCATTGCTGATTGGACGCCAGGGGCTCAGGAAGAAGAAACAAATAAAGACGCCGAAGCTTGGACAGTGTTTTGCGATGGTTCCTCGGGAACCTTTGGTGCAGGAGCGGCTGCTGTCCTAGTTGCGCCTTCTAATGTTAGAACATGTTATGCAGCAAGGCTTGATTTTGGTTGTACAAATAATATTGCTGAATACGAAGCACTCTTGTTGGGGCTTCGGAAGTTAAAGGCAATGGGAATAAGAAGGGCCATCCTTAAAACTGACTCTCAAGTCATTTCTGGTCATGTAGACAAAAGTAGTAAGGTGAGAGATCTGAAGCTTGAAAAATATCTGGATACAGTTCGAAGGCTAGAGGCTTCTTTCGAAGGTTTTTCTGCCAAGAATATTCCAAGAGGAGAGAACGAGCATGCAGATTTATTAGCCAAATCAGCGGCACAGGGCTCCCTTTACCTTCGGAAGTGTTTTTTGAAACAATAAAAGCACCTTTGGTTGAACTTATGGAGAGGGCAGTGCTCACAATTTCCCCTGTACATAGTGAAGACTGGAGGACTGAAATTATATCTTTCCTCCAAGGCAATTGTCTTTTAGATGACGAAGCTTATAATAAGAGAATGGAAGCAAGGACAAGACCGTATGTAATAATAGAAGGGGAATTGTATAAACATGGAGTCTGTTCTCCACTCCTCAAGTGTTTATCTAGAGTTGAAGGTATTGAATTAATGAAGGAGATACATGCAGGTCTGTGTGGATCTCATATTGGGTCTAGGCCCTTGCTGGGAAAAGTGTTTAGACAAGGATTTTATTGGCCGAAGGCAGCTTTGGATGCAGCAGAGCTAGTTCAAAAATGTGAAAATTGTCAAAAATGTGCAAGAGACCAGAAACAACCTTCATCTCTCACCCAGCTAATACAGCCTACTTGGCCATTGCAAAGATGGGGCCTAGATTTGTTAGGCCCACTTCCACCAGCGTAAGGTAATTTGAAATATATTGTGGTGGCTGTAGAATATTTTTCTAAGTGGATTGAAGCAAAGCCTTTGGCTACAATAACTTCGGTTACTGTCCTGAAATTCTTCTGGCAAAATATTGTTTGTCGCTTCGGTGTGCCGAAGGCTATAACTATGGATAATGGAACACAGTTTGATGCTGAAACATTCAAGGATTTCTATGACCAAGTTGGCACGAAGATTCATTTTGCATCAGTTAGGCATCCGGAGTCAAATGGGCTGGTAGAAAGAGCAAATGGCATTATAATGACGAGAATAATGAAGCTAATCTTCAATTAGCCCAGAGGAAAGTGGCCAGATGAGTTGATTAAAGTAGTGTGGAGCCACAATATAACCATATCAAGATCAACAGGTTTTACACCTTTCAAACTATTATTTGGTGACGAAGCTAAAACTCCAGAAGAAGCTAAAGCAGGGTCAATAAGAACAGCAGCTTTGGCAGAAGACGAAGCTGATTATCACGTAGCAAAAGATACTATAGAGGGGACCAGACTTCAGGTTGTGGAAAACATCAATAAATATCAAGCCGAAACAATAAAATGGCGTGACAGAAAAGTTCGGTTGAAAAATATTAAGCCAGGGCATTTGGTGCTTCGGAGAGTGGCCAATCCGGACACAGTAGGCAAATTGCAGCTGAAGTGGGAAGGACCTTTTCTGGTAGTATCTTTGTCTTGGCCCGGTTCTTACAGATTGAAGGATATGGACAGCAACGACATACCCATATCTTGGAATGTGGATGAGCTTCGCGATATTATGTGTACTTTGATGTAATCTTTTTTCATTTTTTCTATGGCACCCTTTTCTTTTCCAAAGGGGGAGAAAGGTTTTTAATGGGGCCATAGCTTGTAATTTTTTCTTTCTTATTTAGTTCCATGAGAGCCAAATCCCCCAAAAAAGGATGTAAAATGTAAAATCTAGGCACGCACCATCGAGTGCAAAGAAAAAAAAGAAGGAAAAACAGGGAGAAGCTCGAAAGCCGTCCCTAAGGGGATGCAGAGCATTACGAAGCTACAAAAAGTCGTTCCTAAGGGAGCGCAGCGTAAGTTTTCTGCTCAAAAGTCATTCCAAAGGGAATGCAGAGCCAAATACTGTCTAAATAGAAGGCGAAGAAGTTCAAAAGTCGTTCCTAAGGGGATGCAGAACTTATACCGCCGAAATAGAAGGCGAAGAAGTTCAAAAGTCGTTCCTAAGGGGATGCAGAACTTATACCACCGAAATAGAAGGTGAAGAAGCTCAAAAAACGTTCCTAAGGGGATGCAGAGCTTAAGACTCAAAAGACGTTCCTAAGGGGATGAGTCTGGGTGTGGCTTCGTGTGCGTGTGTTTGGACATTCATTTGCACATTACATCACATCATTCATTGCATTCATACACATTCATGTAGACATTCGTAGGATCATCATCTTCATAACATAGAGTACAAACAGATGCTTCGGCTTTAATGACAATACTTCTATAAGAAGTAAAGATATGCTTCGTTGTGTACGAAAAGAAGGGAAGGTGTTTTTCGCCTTTGGCTCAAAAGATACAAGTTTCATCCACATCAAAGCAATTCACACACGGATGAAAAGGTAACAATATATTACAAGGTATGGACAAATTTACAGAGTAATGTTTGATTCCTAAAATACAAAATCTTTTACAAGGATAATTCAAATGTCTCTAAAGCTTTGTGCAGCAGCTTCATCAGTCTCCGTCAAACTTCGGTTTATTGACCTTCGGCATCGTCATCCTGTACACAACAAAGCGGTATAAGGTAAAAAGTAATCTCAGAAGAAGGTAAGAAATAGGTACAAGCTTAATACCGGCTTAAGATGACTTCGAGCTTCATCACCAGCTAAGTCCCGCCCACCCTTCGTCCAAATTTGTGTTATAAATTTATTTCCAATGCTTCGGGCTAGGCTGGGGATATCAGTTAAGTCCGCTGGTGATAAGCTGAAGTTCGGTCTATTGACAATCTTTCCGTGCGTGCAACCAGCCTTCATAAAAGCTACAGCTGTGCCACGAGAAGCTAGCAGGGCACAGAAGTCGCCTGCCTAGCTATTACTTCGTCAAGCGCCTCAACTTTGCTCTCAATATGTTTGAAGGTGCTTGGTAGGTCTTCAACCGAAGGTTCAAATTTTTCAGAGGTGGCTCCCACTAAGTTGAAGACCTGCTTTAGCCGTTGCACGCAGTAGTTGCCAAAGTTTAAGCAAGCATTCCGAAGCTCTTTTAGGGATTCTTGCAATTTTGAGTTTTTCTCGACTTCGGCTCCAAGCCTTGCATCAAAACATTTCTTTTCTTGCTCAAAGTTTTCCGATCTTCGGAGGAGTTCATCGTTTAATCTGGCAACTTCGGCTTGGGCTTCAGCCAATGAACCCTCCATTGTCTGAAGAAGGAAGTCTTTCTTTTCTAGAGAAGCTTCATGATCTTTGATTTTATTTTCCAAGCCCTCGATTATAACCTCATTCTTTTTATCTTCGAGGTCTTGTTGCATTCTCAAGGCTTTGCTTTGCAGCATACTCTGTGCAAAATAACCTTCATCAGAAATCTTTGCTTCATCACAAAACAATAAAAAGTTGAGGAAAAACTTTACCTTAAAATTGGAATAGAATAAGCTGTCGACGATATGTTGTCATCGGTAGCTGTTGATGTCAGCTTCAAGCTTCGGAAAACCAACACTCTTCGATAGAGTGCTGATAACCTTCGCACCGACGCGGTCTCGAATGCATCCTAAGGCTTCTTCGTTGATTCCACCAAAGAGCATGGCTCCTGGTTGGTAGCCATAGGATATAGCAAACTCCTGCAGCTCCTCCTTCTCGACCTTGGATAATTCTTGACCAACTAGATTTTGAAAGTTGAAGTTTTTTCTTCCGAAGTATCTTCGGCAATTTCTTTCCCTTTTCCAGGCACTGTGGCCAGGGCTTCTTCTATAACCGCAGCAGTCTCCTTTGCAGCCAGGACCCCCTCTGTACCCACGGCAGTCTCCTCCGCGGCCAAATCCAAGAGCACTTTATCAATAGTAGATAATGTACTCTCCAGATTGGTAGCTTCGACAGTCGCAGCTTCGGACAGAAGTAGCTGCTTCGGCAGCTAGTGTCATTTTTTATACTGAGGCCGGCGGTGGAGTTTCCTCAATGGCTTGCATAACAGTAACAATTCTTCGCTTTTTTGGCCCAGCCGCCTTTTTCGCTGCCGAAGGCTCGTCCTTCTTCTGCAAAAGCTTTGTCAGATGCGACCCCAGAGGACTTAGCAGCTTGATAGGTAAGGATTCGGTCATTACCTTTAAAATTTCTGCTACTTCGGCAGCAGAAGGCATTGAAGGAGCTTCCTCTTCTATCTCAGCCATCTTCGGCTCTAGAGTTGCAGTTTTTCTCTTCTTCGAGGTTGCCACCTTCGGCACAGGACTGGATTTTCTCTTTTTCAGAGCTTTTTCATCCTCTTTCACCATCCTAGCAGCCTGTCTACTCAGAACATTGACAACCCTCTTTCTCTTCATCCCTTCGGCACCCTTGCTCAGTCGTTCATAATCAGGGTATTCAAAGTTTAAAGCGTCCATTACCCGATTCAACCTTCGTTTTGGTCGGGTGCCAAATGTTGCAGTCATCAGTTGATCTTCTTTTTTGGTATAATTACCCAAAATTTCGTTGCACATAGTCTCAATCATCTCTAGCCATTCTTGGCAGGGCTCTTTGAACTGTTTCTCAAATTTAAACCTATAAGGCAATCGAACAAGTTCATCCTTCTTCTTTGTTCCTTTTAGCTTCGGCATACTCCATTCACTCAATGTTTGAGATACCCTGTTCGCCAAGTATTCTTGCACTAGATCCCTGGTGCTGATATGTTCAGCAACCACTCTGAATTCTGCTACGACTAGCTGGCATGGTAACCCTGGCTTCATGTTGCACAAGGGTCTAGTCATCCTGAAGCTTAAACTGAGTGGGCTCATGACCATCGTCTTCAACTTCTCCCTTTTCTTCTCATCAGCCTTGATATAAAACCACTCACTCTTCCAACCATTTGGCCACTTGGTGCGCTAACTAAGGACCGGAGCCTTCGTATCCTTGCGATACGCGAAGTTATAACAACCAAAATTTTCATGCAGCCCGTCTTCTCTGGCCTTTGTTTGGTAATGCAGCTCATGCACTCAGGCAGAAAGCTTCAGCATTTGGGTCCATTCCTTGGCTTCGAAGGGCCTAGATGAAGATGCTGAGCCTAACGATAGCGTTAGGGTCAGCTGATGAAGAAAGATTTCATAATTATCCAAAACTTCTCCAATCATCTCGTTCAATAGAAACCGTAATCCTTCTCTGAAAAAACTTTTAAAAACTACTACTTCATCATCTTTTGGTATCGGAGTGGTTTCTTCCCCAGAAAAACGAATAAGCTTCTTCTGAGCTTCTCCGAAGTAACCTAGTTTTATCATCATGGGCATGTCGGCTTCAGACACAGTAGATTTCTCAAAATCCAGGTGGTTGAGTTTTGATGGGATCAAAATGCTATAATCTTCTTCTTCTTCATCAGCATTTTCTTCTTCAATATCAGCTTGTTCAGCTTCGGTAGCAGGTGCGCCTTCATCAACGACTTCCTCCGTCACAACTAATCCTGATTGCCTCATGACTTCGGAAATTGGAGCTGTCTCGGTGGCTTCAGTCTCCTCTCCTTCACGGGTCACCCTCGTAGTCGAACGTACTTTGGCCATCTGATGATGAATTTTTTGCAGTTTATACGAAGCTGGTGTTTTTTACAGTTTTTGACGAAGCTCCCTCTTTTGACAAAGTTAATTCAAAGTGACGGTTCTCTCGAGAATGCGGTGAAAAAGCTTCGGCTATGGTCAAATTTTTCAACAGCACAACAGTGCAATGGCAATGAATGTTGTAGTAACTTCACACCTACTAGTCTGTTTATATAGTGCTGCAGGTGAGAAGGTGAATCGCTAAGTCGCCCGCACCCGCCGAACCAGTCACCTGCACCCGTTGAACGGTGGACCACTACCCCACTATGTGGTGGCCCACCTCGTGCCCGAAATACTTTAATCGTTTCTCGGCAATGAGCTCAGGGAAGGTGTTTTTCGGACCTTCGGCATTCCGAAGCCTTGAAGATTTTTCACGGATCAAGCTCGTTACAAAAAACGATCTAGCACCGCGAAGGGGCTACTGTTGGGGGCCTGCTTCATCGCCGAAGGTCCATTAAGAAGAAGCACCTTTGAAAGATCAACATATAATTAAACCCAGCGCGAAGGTACACGCCGAAGCTACGATCCAGGGAGCTTTAGCATAGCGACATGCCTTGAGACGAAGGGCTGCACCGACTTAAAGAGGAAAAGACCAATCAGACCATGATGATTTGTGTCATGATTGTAAGTAGTCATCAAGGACATAAATGTAATTTTGGCTGGGCTGCATCCCATGCCTATAAATAGGTGAACAATACCCCCATACTGTTTATGCTGACTTGTATTCGCTCATGCGTCACGCTTGGACTTCTACCTTCTGTCAAGCCGAAGGTATAAATGTAATTCAATATTATTTCTGTTTATATATGATAATATAATAAAGATATATTAATAATGTCACATGATTATTCATGTTGTCTCTTATATTTCATATGTTTCTTCTTTTATTAACATAAACTGCGATGATGAAGGTATGTCCTTCATGACCTTCGTCTGAAGATCATTATATCCTAAGGGAGATAATGCTTCGAAGGACGAAGGGCATTAACCTTTAACATTTTATGTTGCCTTGTTCTTAACTCATAGCATTTGAGAACAAGTCCCCAACAGCAAAATTCTCGTATAACAATAATTATCAAGCAAGTCTAAAAATGGTACCATTTGAAGCACTTTACGAACGAAAGTGTAGAACACCGCTTTATTGGAATCAGACCGGAGAAAGTCAAGTATTTAGTCCAGAAATTCTCCAAGAAGCAGAAAAGCAAGTGCAGATTATCAAAGAGAATTTGAAGACAGCACAGTCAAGACAAAAAAGCTATGATGACAATAGAAGAAGGGAGTTGATATTCGAAGTAGGAGACTTTGTATACCTTAAAGTTTCACCGATGAGAGGAATGAAAAGATTTAAGGTTAAGGGAAAATTATATCCTCGCTATATTGGCCCATTAAAGATTTTGGAAAGAAAAGGTGAAGTAGCCTACCAATTAGAGCTACCCGATAGTTTGTCGGATGTGCATGGCGTATTTCACGTGTCACAACTCAAGAAGTGCTTGAGAGTACCGAAGGAATAGTTACCCATGGAAGAACTGAATGTTAATAAGGATTTGATTTATTCGGAGTACCCTGTTTGAATTCTGGAAACATCTCGTAGAATTGCACAAAGTAAAGTCATTAACATGTGCAAGGTTTAGTGGAGTCATCATTCGGAAGATGAGGCCACTTGGGAAAGAGAAGATGAACTCAGAGCACAATTCCCCATTTATTCTCTGAAGTTTCTTAATCTCGAGGACGAGATTCTTTTAAGAGGGGTAGGTCTGTAACACTATAAAAACCATCAACTAAAAATAATGCATTTAGTTATTATGGTAATTAGGGTAATAAATTTTTATTCAAGTGTTTGTTATTTATTTGTATTTGAAATATTTTTTTGATTGCTCATGATTGATTTGTGGATATTTAATAGCATTTCTTTTTATAGGAAAATCCTAGTGAATAATATAATAATTATTAGTCCAAAATAACTATTTTATTTATATATAGTTTTGGTATAATTATTATGAATTTTAGGGTTATTTAAAAATATATTTCAAAATTAGAAAAAAATAAAAAAGAAAAAAAAAACCTAACCCTAACCCTAACCCTACCCTAAGGCCCACTAAGGCCCATGTAGTGAAGCAGCCGCCGCCCTGGCTTCCCAGGCAGCCGCCGCCACCCTGCTGTCTTTCCCCTCCCCTTTTCTCTCTCCCCTCTCTCTCCCAGGCGCCGCTAGGAGCCGACCGAGCGCCCGCCCGAGCACGCGCCTAAGACCCGTGCCCAAGGACACGACCCCGACAGCCGCCAGGACGCCGCCAGCGCCCTGCACTGCCCAGCCGCGTGTCCGTCCGACCAGCACCGCACCTGAGCAAGCCCAGGACACCACGACCGAGCCACCCGAGCCTTGAAGACCCCGACCCCGCGCGTCCGTTCGTCTTTGGCGTTAATGGAGCTTCAAACGCGACCATTCCTCCTTCCCCATTACTCTCCTTTGAATTAGTAACATGGAATTAGTAAATGGTATAGAATTCATGACATATAAACATTATAGGTTATTAGATGATTTATCTCTGATTATTTTCAGTGATACTTTCTTTTAGAAAGAAAGGAGAAAAACTAAAAGAATACCACTAGTCGTAACAAAAATAGATTTTTACTAGCCAAAATAAATGTGTTCACGATTATAGCACTTAAATTCTTAAGATTAGTAAAATACTTGTTTATGTAAAAATAACCCTGTTTATGTTATAAAAGTCCAATTAGTGTGTTATATTGATTCTTAGAATATTAATGTTAGTAGAATCATTTTTTAGCTATACGCATAAATTCTAGTTAGAAATAAAAGGAAAAAAATCTATTAGTCTATTTATTAGTAATAATTAGCATTTATTTTCATAAAGGATGTTAATACGTATTAACACTAGTTAAAACTATTATTATAGCACCTACTCATAATTTCATCAATAATGACTCGTATTAATAGTCATAATGAATTAATAAGTATTTACGCTTTAGGACGTATTTATGAGTGTGATAAGTGTGATGTATGAATGTGAATGTAATGGTGAATGATTACCCCTGTGCTGGTGTATATTTATTTATTTGGTGTACCTATTCTTTTGTATGATACGCAAATCGATGCTAGAAGTGGACTGTGAGGTAGACGAGCCTAACACGTTCGAGGACGACCCGCAGGACACGTTCGAGCAAGACAAGTGGATTCTCCCTCTGCATATTCTATTTGTATCCAATTAATGTATATAATTGTTGGGACTTGCGCTCCCGTGCAAATTGATCCAACGGGGGAGTGAGAGAGATGTGAACACGGTTTAACTCGAGACAGCAATTGCTCTGTTAATCCACCCTCTCAAGGGCACTGTACGGGGGTATTTATAGGTGCCTAAGTGCCCAACGTCTCGATGTAAGGACGCATGTACCCTCAGGCACCTGGACTATCCGTGGAATATTCCCTATAAAGGAGGGTTACAGACTGTCATTATAGAAAAGCCATTACAAATCGAGCCGGTAACACACGACGCCGCGCGGGGCCTGTTACAATGGGCCGAATCCCACGTGCGCCTCATAGTCAGGTGAGGACGTGGGACGGGGCGATGTCGTCATAGGCCTTCGTCTCGTAGTGTAGAGGACGAAGGGTGGACCCCGCCGATCGTATTGCCTCCATTGGTGCAGCAAGATTGACGAAGGCTGGAGCGAAGGGTGGCGTCTTCGCCTTCGCCCCAACATTTGCCCTCCAAGGGACCAGTTCGACTAAGTCATCTGGTGCCGAAGACGTCGCTAGATGGTGGAGACGCTGCCCTCGCTCGAAGTGGTTCCGCGAGGGTTTTTGATGTGACCGTTGACGGACGCGGTACTGTTGGACTGCGGGTTTCCTGAAGCGTCGCAGTCCTGTGTATAAAAAGGGGTGGGGCGGCGTGGTTCAGGTTCTCTTTCTGTGCGCCGCGAAACCCTAGCCTCCTTTTGAAATTGTTCACCTGCTCGCCTGCCCTCCTTGCTCCTGCTCGTCGAAGATCTGGCCCGCGTCAAGCATACCGCTCGCCGTCGCCGATGGTATGTAGCCATGTCGTCTTGTTCCTCGTCTGCTGCAAACTCGTCGCCGGCCGGCGCATCGTCCGAGGATACCTTAAGCAATGTGGCGGTGGAGGAGCTGCGACCGGGTGATACGGTGGAGTTTGGTGTTTCGCGGATTTCCTCGGTCCACGTTCAGGATATGCAGCAGCTTGGTTATTTTGGCAGCGGAGTGGGGCGTGTCCCGAGGGCGGAGGAGGTTCCCAAGCCCGAGGGCGAGTTGGTCGTGTTTGAGGCGTTTTTCACCGCTGGCCTTCGTCTGCCTGCGCATCGCTTTGTGGCGGAGGTCCTGCAGAGGTTTGAGGTCCAGGTCCACCAGCTGACGCCGAATGCCGTGGTGGCCCTGGCGAGGTATGTCTGGGCGGCGACTTCGTATGGTGGTCAGCCGTCTGTGGAGGTCTTCGCCAAACATTACTGTCTGCATTGGCAGAGAAGGAAAATTGGACACAAGATTGCACAATTTGGATCATGCAGGTTTACACCGAGGACCGGAAAGACTTCAATGGAAGTCATGGAGTTAGTTCCCTGTGCCCGCAATAAGTGGGGCAACTGGTGGGATTTTTGGTTTTATGTTTCCGAAGGCGAAGTCGAAGACTACCTAGGGCTTCTCGTGGCCGTGATGTGCTCTCATTATTATGTGGCGTACCCGCAATTTGAGGTGGCAGAGGATGATGAAGACGAAGGAGCCCTTTGGTGCGCTGCCCGCATGAGTAGCGGGCGCGATTTAGTTGAGGAATTCATCGGATTTGGGGTATGGCCCTTGGCATATGGCTGGTCGTTGGGCGAAGTATGCCCTCGCGAGATGCCTCCTTGGGTGGGCAGCAGGTGCGAAGTCCTGCCTTCGCGTTGGATCTGCATGGCCGGGATCCCGCCGCATTCGTGCGTGAAGCGGAAGACGGTGCGGCGAGGATTGTGGGGCGCTATGTGCCGAGAACAGAGGGTCTGCGGAGCTGGGATATCCGTGGGTCCAACGTTAGATTGAATCGGGTCTTTGAATTAAACTGCTTGCCATACGGTGGCTATCCCGAGGGAGACACTACCGACCGCCGTGGGAAGAAACCGGTGGACGTGACCGAAGAAAGGCCTTCGCAGGGGGCTGCCCTGGCCACTAAGAAGAGAAAATTAGGTACTGCAGTTGGGGAGTGGGGGTCTATGATAGTTTTTCTGTGGATTTGATGGGGACATGCGCAGCCCTCGGGGGAAGGATGCTTTCGCCCGAGCTCCGGGAGTCTTCGGCGCGAATGCTGGAGGTTACCAGGGGTCGATGGCCCAAGAATGTTCCGATCCCCCGTGTGGCTGGCAAAGACTTCTTTATGTCTTGCATAGCTCGCGAATTGAAGGTTTTTCTTACGGGCGGAATATTGCTGATGTTGTATCGGCAGTGATGGAGAGAGACCTTCAAGACGTTGCGCAGAAACGCCGGGCGGTCGTCAGGATCGCTGATCGCATGCGCGAAGCGAAAAGGGCGCAGGGGAGCGCGAAGGCTACTGCCGCTGTTGGTAGCAAACCGGTGCCGGCTACAAAACCGGCCACCCCCTTGCCCAGCAAGGCATCGGCCTGTGCGAAGGCTGCCACCTCTGGCGGGAGCAAGCCACCCCTGGGCGGACTCGTGAAAGGACGAAGGCCGCCTTCGCCGGCATGACGTGTTGCTGACTTCGGCACTGACATTAGTGTCGAGGATTATCTTGTTGGTAAGTTAAAACTTCTCTTTTTTTTGCTCGATGAGGTCTTTTAACCAGTATCATGGTGCAGGTTCAGGTGAGGGGCAACTGGCCGTTGTCCCGCCTCCAGTGATGACCACTTCGCCAACGACGGTGGTAGGGGCGAAGGGAGCCGCACGAGACCCGTGGGCCACTTTTTGCGTGAGCGGCGAGATTCTGGCGGCCGCTGCCGCTAAGGACGTGGCGGGCTCCATGTCTCTGCGACTAAGGGAAGCGTCGCAGCAGCTGTCACAGCAGCTGAAGCAGGTAAGTTGTGTTGGACTTCGATGTCTGTTGTTTTATGGGGGTTCAGGTCTTATGGGTTTATGTGTCAGGTGGCCGACTTCGCCGACCTCGTCGCGTCAGGTGCCTTGACTGTGGATGTTGCCGCCGAGGTCGAGCATCTCCGGGCACAGCATGCAGATGCTGTGCGGGAGAAGTCGGCTGCGGAAAGCAAAAATCGCAGGCTATCGGAGAAGGTGGCCACCATGGAGGCCGAGAAGATGGATCTCTGGCGCCAGCTAGCGGAGGAGAGGAGGGAAGCAAACAAGGCCATCGCTGATGCGCAGGCTGCGCAGGCGGAAGCCAAAGCGGCGCGGGCGGAGGGTAGTCTCGCCCGCCAATGCGTCGAGGAGCTAGAGGTGAGGTTCAACGCCCTACGCAGCCGCGTGGACAAGGCCGAGACCTCAACGCGCGTGGAGGTCGAGCGGACGCACGCGCAGTTCGAGGACGCGTACCGCGAGCTGGGTGCGCGGACTGCTGACTTCCAAGTGCCCAGCTAAGAAGCGGGCCTTCGCTTCCTCAAATGGTTGTAGGAGGAGCTGCTGGTGCTCCCGACCATTGTGACAGGTTTCATGTCCTTCGCCTCCCTCGTCACCTGCGAGGGGGCCATGAATGCTTTGTCCCGCGAGGGGTGCAGGCATTACGAGGTCTTCGACCAAGCAGACGAAAACTTTGAACGTGAAATCTTCAAGGTCGAAGACCCCATGGTGAAGCAGTCGGTGGGGGCACTCTTTGATAGGTTGTGGGGTCCGCACGGCCAAGAGGCGGTCAGGGAGCGGTCCGACCGGGCAATAGAGCAAGTAAAGGTTGTTTTTTGTGTGGTGATATGTGTGGGTATGTGTGGCTTTGCTGAATGAGTGTGCTGTTGCTGCAGATGGCTCGTGACAAAGACGTCGAGGACCTTGTTGGTCTGGACGGCGCGCTGCTCGAGGCCGCAGAGGTCGATCCGATGCCGCCCTCGGATGCCTGTGAAGGCCCCTCGGCGACCCCTGCGCCCGCTGCGGCCGGCGAAGACCCCGCACCAGCCCCTGCGCCGACTGGCGAAGACGCCCTGAAGGTGGTGGCCGAGCCTGCTGCCGAGCCAGCAGCCGAGGACCCCACAGCCGTAGCCGGGCCTTCGCAGGTGGCTGAATAGGTGTTGAGGAGTTTGTAAATTTTGTTTGTGTGATACTGAACCTCAGTTGCTACGCAGGTTCTGGGGTTTGGGCCTGCGCACGCAACCGCTACTGACAATGCTATTTTTGTGGCGGCTTCGACCGTGGCAGCTGATGACGATTTGTTTGACTCTGTGTCTAAGTGTTTTGAGTCTGATGATTCTGGGAGTTCGATTGCATGGTCAGAGGAGTCTTCGGATGAGGACTTGGATTATTTCGCGGCGTTGGATGTGGCTGCAGTGGAGCCCTCGCCGCGCGCGGAGGGTTCCGAGGAGCCCCCGGGCGCGAGTACTAGGTATAGGCGGCGAAGGGCGGTGGCGAAACGGAGGGTGAGTGGATTGTCGCGAAGTGGTGGGCATCAACGTGGTGAGATGGAGAGTGGGCGTCTTCGTGTGGACGGGACTGGTAAGCGAGAATTGTTGTCCTCGCCGATTGGGGTGAGTGTGGGTGACGGAGAGCTGTGAAATCTTTTTGAGGGTGAGGAACTGAGGATAATGCTGTTCAACTACAGGGAGATGGGTATCATCCCGAAGGTTGAGCCAATGTAATGTGCGGTGCCCTCGCTGTGTATGTGTGACCATAATTTGTATGATAAGGCTGCGCGCCTTCATTGATCCGGCCACGCCCGTAGGCGACTTCTGCACGGCACGTCTTTTGGAAAAGACTTCGATTTTGCGCCCTTATTGGGCTTAGTCCGGCTGCACCCTTAGGCGACGTTTGCACGGAGAGTCTTTTGGAAAAGACTTCGATTTTGCGCGCTTATTGTGCTAGTCCGGCTGCACCCTTAGGCGACTTTTGCGCGGAGAGTCTTTTGGAAAAGCCTTCGATTTTGCGCACTTATTGTGCTATTCCGGCTGCACCCTTAGGCGACTTTTGCACGGAGAGTCTTTTGGAAAAGACTTCAATTTTGCGCACTTATTGTGCTAGTCCGGCTGCACCCTTAGGCGACTTTTGCACGGAGAGTCTTTTGGAAAAGTCTTTGATTTTGCACACTTATTGTGCTAGTCCGGCTGCACCCTTAGGCGACTTTTGTGCGGAGTGTCGCACGCGAGGGTGGCCAGCGCTGCCCCTCGCGGTGACTTCGCTGTGGTCGAATGTCGAAGACCGTCGATGCGGTCTTTTTCGACATATTGTGTCTTAGTTTTTGCGGGGGATTTTTGCGGGTATATTACATGGCTCCGCCTCATTAAAAACCTCACCCCCGGGAGGAAAAGAGTGCGGCCAAAATGATACTGTTTGGTGAATTACAAGGGCGTGTTAGCCCTGAGGATTCAAACAAAAAATTTGTGGAGATTATCGATATTCTAGGAATGCTCTAGGTCCTCGCCGGATGGCGTTGTTAGCCTATACGCGCTTGGGGACGCCTTCGTCTTGACGATGAAAGGACCCTCCCACTTCGGCTCCAGCTTGCCCTGTGACTCTGTCCGAGTTGTCCGGACGAGTATGAGGTCCCCTTCGTCGAATTCTCTTGGGATGACGGCGTGGTCGCGCCAAGCCTTCGTTTGAGCTTGGTATTTGTTGAGAGCCTGCAGGGCGAAGACACGGTCTCTGTCGATGAGGTCTTTCGAGGTTGGTTCGTCTACGTCAGGGACGGCTGAAGCGCTTGTCCGCGGTGACCCATGTTTGATTTCCTGCGGGGTCATGGCCTTCGATCTGTATAGCAGGTTAAAGGGGGTGAACCTAGTCGCCCGGCATTCGGTCGTGTTCAGCGCCCAGACTGCTTCAGGTAGCAGGTCGGCCCATTTGCCCTTCTTGTCGTCGAGAAGCATTTTCTTAATGGCAGTGAAAATCTTGTCGTTGGCGCGCTCCACAACGCCGTTAGATTGTGGGTGATATACTGAAGCGAAGGCTAACTTTGTGCCGATGGAGAAGCAAAAATCCCTAAAATCCTGGCTGTCGAACTGTTTGCCATTGTCAACTGTGAGCTCAGACGGGACTCCGAATTGGCAGATAATGTTTTGCCAGAAAAATTTCTATGTAGTCTTCGACGTGATTGTGGATACTGCCGCCATGTGTGGGCGATCAGCTTTGTGAATTGTGAGGGGTTGCCCGAGCGGGGAGAGAACTTCTGGCAGGCTTCGCATGACCTCGTGACTCGATTTGTGGCGCAGATAATAGCGGGCCAGTAGAAACCTTGACGGATCACCTTGGTAGCGAGGGCCCTAGGCCCCGAGTGAGAGCCGCAAGTGCCGCTGTGGACTTCACGCAAGATCTGGATGCATTCGGTCTCGGTGACACATTTGAGCATGGGTTGACTGATCCCTTTCTTGTATAGCTGGCCCTCGATAAGTGTGAAGTCCCGACTTATGTGTTTGAGGTGCTTGGCCTCGTTGACATCACCTGGATGGTAGTATCCTTGCAAGAACAGGGTTATTGGGGCCCTCCAGTCTTCCGCCATGATGAGATTGACAATGTGATGGCCCTCGGCATTGGTGGTTATTTGCAGGCCCTCTAGGTTGTGGACGGCTGGAGTGCCAATGATGTGGTAGAACACGTCGGAGGGCAGGGCTTCGCCTCTGGCTGCTGCTTTGGCCAACGTGTCGGCTTCTTTATTTCTAGAGCGGTCCACATGCTGCAGGGTGAAACCCTTGAACTGTTTCTCAAGACTCCAGACGGCTGAAAGATACTGCAGAAGTGCGGGGTCTTTTGCTGAATAGTCTTTTTTGATTTGGCCAGCAACGACTTTGGAGTCTGTCTTGACTATGCAGGTGGCCACGCCAAGTGCTTTCAGCTTGCAAAGGCCCAGGATGACGGCTTCGTATTCTGTTATGTTATTTGTGCACCTGTCGGATTCCAAAGCGAAGCTGAGGCGTGCAACGTATCTGTGCTTAACGCGGTAGGTGATGTGATGATTGTAGCCACGCCTGCCCCCACTTGGCACCATGCGCCGTCACAGTGGATGGTCCATACTTTTTCCGAGGGCTCTTGTTGTTGCCGTACCGGCCCTGTCCAGTCGACCATGAAGTCTGCGAGGACTTGCGACTTGATTGCTGTCCTGGGCTCGAAGGTGATGTGGTATTCAGAGAGTTCAGCTGCCCATTTGGCGATACGGACGGATGCTTCCGGATTCCTAAATAATTCGCCGAGTCCCCTGTCCGTGGTGACCCGCACCTTGAACGCTTCGAAGTAGTGGCGCAACTTGCGCGATGCCATGACGACTGCGTATGCAATTTTTTCTAACTCTGTCATGTTGCATTTGGAAGTCGTGAGGACTTCGGAGACGTAATAAACTGGACACTGCCGAGTTGTGCCCTCTCTGGCTTGCTCTTGGACCAAAGCTGCGCTGACCGCGTGTGGCGAAGCCGCGATGTAGAGCAACAGAGGCAGCGAGGGGTTGGGGCTTGTAAGGGTTGCCAACGCTGACAGGTGCAATTTGAGTGAAACGAAGGCTGCCGCTTGCTCTGGTCCCCACGTGAAGTCTTTTGCGCCACGTAGCATCTTGAGGAAAGGTAGGCTTCGCTCTGCGGACTTGGAGATAAATCTGTTGAGGGTGGCCAATCTGCCTGTCAGGCATTGGACGTCTCTGGTTGACTGCGGAGGCATCATGTTGATGATGGCCTGGATCTTGGTCAGGTTGGCCTCGATCCCGCAGTGCGACACCAGGTAGCCCAGTATATTCCCCTGGCGCACTCCAAAAATGCACTTTTCGGGGTTTAGGCGAAGTCGTGCGTCCCGCATGTTCGCGAATGTTTCTGCGAGGTCGGCCAGATGGTCCTCTTTGTTTTTGCTGGCGACGACGATGTCGTCCACATACGTGAAAATGTTCCGGCGTACTTGGCTCTCGAGCACCGTCTTGGTGAGGCGAGAGAAGGTGAACCCAGAGTTCTTTAGTCCCTCCGGCATTCTGACGAAGCAATATGTGCCGAAGGGCGAGATGAAACTGGTACTGGCCTTGTCTTCCTCCTTCATATATATTTGGTGATGGCCAGAGAAGCAGTCAAGGAGTGACATGACTTCGCATCCGGCCGCACTATCGATGATCTTGTCGATCCGAGGCAGCGGGAAATTATCCTTGGGGCAGGCCTTGTTGAGGCTAGTGAAATCGATGCACATGCACCACTTGCCACTCTTCTTTTGCACCATGACTACGTTAGCAAGCCACGTAGGGTAGGCGATTGGTTCGATGAATTTGGCCTCAAGTAGGCGGTGTACTTCGGCTTTGGCGGCTTCTATTTTCTCATCAGACATTTTGCGCAGCCTTTGCTTCTTCGGCCGCACTGAAGGGTCGATGCCCAGACTGTGTTCGATGATAGTGTGACTGACTCTGACCAGGTCGAGGGCAGACCAGGCAAAGACGTCCTTATTTCTAGAAAGACAGGAGATGAGTTTCTCCTCGTCATGCGAAGTCAAGTCTTCGCTTATGATGACCGTCTGCTTGGGCATTGCCTGGTCAAGGGGGACTGTCTTTGTTCCATCGTTGCTCTGCAGCTTTGCCTTTTCATGCTCGTTGGCGGTTGGGCGGGTGGGCTCGGGGACTTCGCGTTGCGTCGTAAGGCAGTGTATGTTCCGTTGCCATGGAACAAAGTCTCTTTCAATGTTGCACGCGGTCTGTTGATTACCATAGACTGTTATCGCGCCTTGCGGACCCGGGATTTTCATGCACAGGTAAAGTCCGTGAATAGCCGCTTCAAACTTGTTGATGGAGCCCCAGCCCATTATAGTGTTGTACGGGTATACCATGTCGACGATGTCGAAGGTTATCTGCTCACTTCATGCATTGGGTGCTACACCGAAGGACAATGGTAGCTCGATCTTGCCCACAGGAAAGGTGCCCTTGCCGCCGAAACCATATAGGGGGTTGTCCGAAGGCTTAAGCAAAATGTGGCTGATGCCCATGCGGTCGAAGGCGTGGAGGAAAATGATGTCCGCCTGGCTGCCGTTGTCAACTAAAACTTTGTGCAGGTCCCAGCCTGCCACGCTGCAGTTGATTACCATGGCATCGATGTGGGGTGCGCTGCACAGGTCGACATCTACGGCGTCGAAGGTCAGCGGCACGTGGGACCACTTCGTTTGTACGACTGGGCCGGTGACGGCGACGTGGTTGATGCTTCGATAGTGGTCCCTTTTCTGTCGCTTCGTGTCGAAGTCGACGCTGGACCCCCCAGTGATCATGTGGATGACTCGGTGATACGGCTGATCGGTGAAGTCTTCTTGTTTTGGCGCTTGGGGGTGGTTTGGGTGGTGAATGTTTGGCTGATGCGGGTGCGGAGGCGGAAGTGGAAGTGGAGGTGGTACGACTTATACCTCCTGATGGTGTTGGTATGCGTGGTTAGGTGGATGCTGGGTGGGGCCGTTGTTGTATGGTTGTGGGAGGTGGTGTTGATATGTGTGCGCGACAACCCGTGGGTTGTCGACTGGTTGCGCTTGAGACATTCTGTCCCTGGTGGCCTTCGTTTCCGGGCAGTCCCTCGTTGGGTGCGTGCAGTCTTCGCCGTGTAACTGGCAGTAAAATCTGCGTGGCTGCTGCACCCGTCCTCGGCCCCGACCACGGGTGCCACTGCCTCAGCCCTGGGGGATAATCTTGACGGCGAGGGGCCTCACCTACGGGGTGCTGGTTGGCAATGTTATGGACCTGCTGTTGACTGCGGTTGTCCTTACCGGAGTCTGACTGCGAAGGTCTTGTCCATGTGCGGCTAGACTGCAGAGGGTCCTTGGGTTTCCTCTGGGACTCGACCTTGCGCTGGTGGAGCTCTTCGGATCTGGCGTATTTTTCAAACAACTGATAGAGCTCTTGGAGGTTCTTGGGTGGGTCCCTGATGCAGTGACTGTAAAGGACGTCAGCCCGAAGGCCACTGATGGCGTAGTGAATGGCAATTTGGTCATCGACCGAAGGCAGTTGTGACTTGAGAGTCAGGAACTTGCGGTAGTACTCCCGCAGGGTTTCTTTCTCCAGCTGCATGCAGAGTGACAACTTGGCCAAGGCGTCGGTGTCTGGGCGGTACCCCTGGAAGTTGAGCAAAAATTTGTCCCGGAGACTTCTCCAGGAGTCAATGGACAATGGGGGCAACCTGGTGTACCAGGTTAGGGCCGGACCCTTGAAGGCCATGATGAAGGACTTGGCCATCGTGGCGTCGTCCCCTCCGGATGATGCGACAGCGACTTGATAGCTCATGATGTACTGTGCTGGGTCGGTGCTACCGTTGTACTTGGGGTAGGTCCCTGCCCTGAAGTTGGCGGGCCATGGTGACACCTGCAGTTGCGGCGCCAGGGGGCTCCGCTCATCAAGGTAGTTGATGCCTTGGAAAGCTGCGGCGTGCGGGATGAAGAGTCCGCGCTGAGGAGAGAATAGGTCTCCGACTGGCGCACGCTGCTGGAGGGACGGGCCGTGCTGCAGATCATGTTGGCCTTCGTGCTGCATGAGTGCAATCTCCTGCTCAAGCTCTTGAGCCCTCTGCTCCTCATCTCGTATCATTTGGCGCACATTGGCCTGCGCAGAGACACGCTGGGCTTGGCCTCGAGGATTTCCTTCTGCTTCTGGAGATTGTGGTTTTCGAGGCGCAGGGCCGTAGCTGTAGCTGTTCTTCTGCGGAGACGCCGAGGACCTCGCCGTCCTCAACTGCGTCCTCGCCCTCTGGTGGAGCAAAGCCTAGGGGTGGCACTTGTGGCTGCCCTTCGGAGCTGCAGATGCGGAGGGTGCCTTCTGGAGTGTGTTGATCGTTGCGCTGTCTCTTACTATGTGCTTCGTCTTCGCCAGCTCCTTGGTGGGTGTTGTCGGCGAGGGCCTTGCCCTTTTTCATAGCTAGCAGTGCTTCCTTCGCTGCTTCATCGACGGATGGGGCTGCCTTCGAATTAGCTCTTTTGGGTGCCATCGCGGGTGGTTTGCTTGTAGCACGAACGGTGGGCGCCAATGTTGGGACTTTCACTCCCATGCAAGTTGATCCAACGGGGGAGTGAGAGAGATGTGAACACGGTTTAACTCGAGACAGCAATTGCTCTGTTAATCCACCCTCTCAAGGGCACTGTACGGGGGTATTTATAGGTGCCTGAGTGCCCAACGTCTCGATGTAAGGACACATGTACCCTGACGCACCTGGACTATCCCTGGAATATTTCCATAAAGGAGGGTTACAGACTGTCATTATAGAAAAGCCATTGCAAATCGAGCCTGTAACACACGACACCGCGCGGGGCCTATTACAATGGGCCGAATCCCACGTGGGCCTCATAGTTGGGTGAGGACGTGGGACGGGGCGACGTCGTCGTAGGCCTTCGTCTTGTAGTGTAGAGGATGAAGGGTGGACCCCGCCGGTCGTATTGCCTCCGTTGGTGCAGCGAGATTGACGAAGGCTGGAGCGAAGGTGGCGTCTGCGCCTTCGCCCCAACAATAATAATGTTTACCTTTTGGATATACTGCGTAATTTGATGGGAGTTACCTAATTAAGGATTTCCTAGATTTACCAACTGTATTCCTTGATTACCCTGGCAAAATACTATGCTTTGCAAGTTGATGCTACCGCTCAACTTAATAATTGTTATGTCAGTCCTATTTATGATATTAATGTTCCGTAAATGAAATTGGTATTATGATGTTAACCCGATGGTTAAACAAGATTATTGCATATTAATTGGAGTATGGAGTGACCACCCAGGAAAATAGTGCTACCATGAGGGTGGTATGGGACGCCCTTAGCTAAATAACTAGGGAAGTCTTATGTTGGGTGCTGGTCGTGGTCGACCGAAACGGAGGCATCTGGCAAGCGCTTATATTTCTGGCTCAGGCAGATTGGATACGGTCATAGTTCCCAAAGCTTTACCCTGTAGTCTGGACTATAAGTTGGTTACGTTAGATGTGCTCTATGCAGTTTGACTATTTCCAGCATTTGCATATTGAGGACTCTAGGGAAAAGCCTCATAGTGAGACCCTAGCCATTCACCTAGGAAGTGAATACGGGTCTAATCAACCTAGGCTAGAAGGGAATCGCGACTCATGGGTAAAGATGTGCTACCTCTTCAGAGTGTAAAATTGATACGTCAGTCGTGCTCACGGTTAAGAGCAGCCTGGACTCCTCACATGATAATTGAACTTGAAGATGGAAATAAATCGAGATCCGATGATCTGCCAATGTTTTGCTTAAGTGGTTTCACTTAAGTGTTTTTGTTATACTCTTATACCATTGTTTAAATGGGATAACTGGGATACACACTTATTAGTAAGACAGATGTTGTTAATAAAATATTGACCAACTAAAATGCCTACTGCTCAACCTTAGCCTCACCTTGTTAACTTGCATTAATTTTCCCCCACTTGCTGAGCCTTGACCATAAGTGAGCTCACCCTTGCTAATATTTTGATTAGAGGGTGATGCTGGAGACTTCGCTGATGACGATGATGAGTTTTAAGTCTAACGATGCGCCGATCATCTTCCTGTGGGTGATTACCCATATTTAATTCCGCCTTACTTTGATGTTGATACTTGTTAAAGATACAATGATTCAGATGATGTAATAAAGTACTCTACTCTCTTTACGCCTTTATTGCATTGTCTTTTGATATATTACACTTGTGACGTCAACATATGTGTGGAAATGGATCTTGGCACACATATGGTATGCACTCGGTTCTGCCCGTGGAACCGGGTGTGACACTCCACCATCACCAGAATCATCCAGGTCATCGCCTCTAGGAGCCGGGGCTTGAAGTGCTGGCACTGGCGGTGCTGAAGATGATTCTGGTCTGGGTGTTGAGACTTTGACAATGGAGTGGATGTTGCCAAAATTTCCTTAGAGCTGTCCTCCAAGATCACTCCATTCTCCACATGAAGGTGGTGTAGCTCCACCGGTACTTCTAACACCACAACTGGGTAGAAAGAAGCCTGTCTAGGTGGAGGGATACGGTTGGTGTTCACGCGGGTGGTTTGGAGAGTGTGCACCATCTACAAGAAGAAAATGTCACCTTAGTTTGAATTTTGAAAGAGGCAAGATTAATAAAATAAAATTGTAAGAGCAAAATAAGCATATTTTGAACAGACTGGGCTTTCCATTTCTAACTAGTCTAACGACCTAGAGTCAGCATAGCTATGATACCACTTCTGTCACACCCGGTTTTGGGGCAAAACCGAATGCATAGCATATGTCTGCCAAGATCCATTTTCCACACATATGTTGACGTCACAAGTGTAATATATCAAAAAACAATGCAATAAAGGCATAAAGAGAGTATAATAACTTTATTACATCCGCCAGACATAAAAGTGTTAAATAGTATCATCATCAAAGTACAACAGAAATAACATGGGCAATCTCCCACAGGAAGATGACTGGAGCGTCGCTAGACTCGGTACTCGTCAACATCTTTGTCAAAGTCTTCCTTATCAACTTCTGATAAAAAATTTAGCAAGGGTTGAGCTCACTTATGGTGGGGGCATAGCAAGTGGGAGGAGTTATGCAAGGTTACAAGGTAGGCTATTGTTAAGCGGTAAGCATTGTAGTTGGTCAATATTTTATTAACAACGCCTAACTTACTAATTGTAAGTCTATCCCAATTAATCATAAGCATATGACTATTTCAAAACACTTAAGTGAAACCACTTAAGCAAACCATTTATATATTATTAGATCACGATTTACTCTCCATCTTTAAGTTTAATTATCATATGAGGGTCTAGGTTGCTCTTAACCGTGAGCACGGCTAACATATCATCTTTACACTATGCAGAGGTGGTACAACTTTACCCACGAGCCATGTATCCCCTCTAGCCTAGGTTCTACGGACCCTTAAACACTACCGATGTGAATGGCTAGGGATCCATTATGTGGTTTTCACAAAATGCACTTAGTACGAAACAACCTGCTAAAGTTTTTAAGTCGGTGTGGAGGCCCTCTGGGCGAGGCAGCTTAGCCAAGACTACGTTCTCATGTTAACATGAGCTACCACCATCAACCGCTCCTCCTCTTGTCCATATTTCAAGAAAGGTTGCTAAGTACTAAGCAAATTAAGCTAGTTACCAAAGCCAGAGCCATGATAGCACTCGTGGTTGCACTATTATCCTAGGTGGTCACTCCATGTTCTGTTCATGTTAACATGAGCTACCACCATCAACCGCTCCCCCTCTTGCCCATATTTCAAGAAAGGTTGCTAAGTACTAAGCAAATTAAGCTAGTTACCAAAGCCAGAGCCATGATAGCACTCGTGGTTGCACTATTATCCTAGCTGGTCACTCCATGTTCCGTTTAATAAAATCTGATCTTATTTAATCATCGGATTAAAACAACAATATATATTTACTTTCTAGAACAATAATATTTCCAAAGAGTGACATCATAGTGATAAAATTGAGCAATAGCATAAATACTAAGCATGGCTTAAATCCCAGGTTATGCAAGGAGTATGGTTGGTATTTCTAAGTAGTCCTATTTAGGCAAACCCATCAAATTATGCAAAAATCAAAAATAAACATTATTATATGTATTATTTGGGTACAAACGGAAATGTAGAGGGAGAATTTGGGTCCTCTACCACGATACCAGCTTCTAATAGCATCGCACAACGCACATACAAGAGAAAATATTCACCAATAAATAAACATACACCATCATACAGATGAAGCATACATCATACAATAAAACATACGTTTAAACAAATCACATTTATAAAAGAAATAAGTCACCTAATCATAAACTTGGTTCGTGACTATAATATAAATCTAACCATATCAACGATCTTTTTATTAGTCATGTCATAGAATACTATTTATTTTGCTCTATTATTTCTCTAGATAAGATTATAGGACAATTTTTAGCTGTGGAAATGAATACTATATAAATTTATTAAAATAACATAGATGTAGCGTTAAACCAAACTCTATGGAATTGGATTAATTACTAATTTACTTCTACCCTAAAACGTGGGTCACATTTTAGTTTTCTTTCTAAAAGAAAATGATACTAGTCGTTACAATGTTAAATAGAAATCTCATTACCTTAGTATTAAGAGAACTAAATTAAACCACTAATTTAACACTAATATTTAGATTATGTTGGACATGGTTACAAACTATATTGTTCTAACATCAAAAAAACTTTACCATCTCTTAGTGAATAACTAATACGCATATATCGCGCATGAACATATGAGTCCTGTTTAAAAATCCAAATCATAGAGAATAGTAATTATATAGTAATTTTTCTAGTATATTTGATTCAAGAAGAGGTGGCCTACTATTCTTTTATTGTTCTATCAAATCTACATCCAATAATGAGAACAATTATAATATACACTGATTTGCAGAAATACAACCATTGCGTAAAAAGGTATTTTAACATGTTAACACATATATACATAACCAGTATGACAAACATCATTTCATAAGAGCTCAAATACATATTTAAAAATAGAGAAGTTGTTGCAGTGGATCTAAACAGAATTAATCATAGCCTCAGGGGTGGAACACAAAATTTGTGTCTTCCTCAACCTCTCTCTATTCTCTGGCAGCATCACGTCGACAAACAGAGGGAGGCACGGAACGGCGTTGGGTAGAGGAATTTGATGGAGGCACGACGTCGACTTCTGGCAGCCCTCTGGCGGCGGCCTGCTCCGACGTCGTGCTGCTCTGACGACAGTCAGAGAGCTCCGGCAGTGGTTTTCGTGAGACAGCGAGCTAAGGGCGCGGGAAGCAAGCTTGGTGACCGAGGGACGAATCCATGGGGTTCGGCGCTTGCTTTTATAGAGGGGAGAAGGGAGCAGAGAGGGTGCTGGAGGGGGAGGGTAACCGGTCGGTGCCATTAACGCTATAACGGCAGTGGCGGAGGTTACTCCATCCGAGGAATGGGGTAAGTGGGAGAGGAGGAGAGCGTGTCCATTACACGGTGTGGGAGAAGGCGAGGAGATGGAGAGATGAAGCGGTGAGGGAAGATGAGGAGGCCGGGCAGGTGCGGACGCCTAGGCGCCATGGCCGGTGACGACGCTGCGATAAGCACGGGTGCACGCAACCGAGCGGGACAGGGAGGCAGGGGGCCAGGTGGGCCCACCTACCAGTGTGAGATGGGAGGGCGCGCTGGAGGTCGCCCTGTTGGGCCTCGGCTGGGCTTCGGCCTAGCCGAGCGTAGATTAGGGTTCTTTTTAAAAAAATTATAGTAAATTCACCAATAATGTTTACCAGCAAAATACTAAATATTTTTTAGATCTACATTTATTAATTTAATTAACTATATTTCGCAATAATAGAATATTATAAATACCTTCCTAAACAATCATTTCAAACAAAAACCATCCTCCAAAAATGATTGAATGTAAACAAGCACTGGATTCAAATTTTTAATTTACTCTACTAAATTTAACAACTAGTAATAACTTATTTTAATTGATGGATTTGAGGTGTTACAACATTTTAGACATCGAATTCATGAATCGCCCAGTCTTAGGAGAGGGCGAGGGTGAGAACGGCTTGAATGTGGAGAACTTGACGACGGGGTTGATGGTCTCATCGTAGTCGACTCTGGGACGCTGAGTGAAGCCCCGATGGACCCAACGGACCTTGTAGCGATCGAGGGAGCCATACGAGGTCAGCTTGTGGCAAAAAGATCCACTTGGCGGTGATCATGTTTGTGCCTGGTGGACGCGGCACCAGATCTAAGGTGTGGTTGGCCAGCAGGGCCACATAGTCCTCCATAATCCTCCATAGCGTGATGCCAGTGGTGGTCTACGAGGGTAGCGCGAACGGAGGAGGGGATCAGGGAGGTGTCCGAAGGAGCGTCAGCCATCAGGATCACCAGATCAATGGCGCGGAGCATGCAGGCTACGCGATGAGTGCTAGAGGTCGCGTGTGATGACCACCAGGTGGTACATGGGAGTCTCGGTGCAGGCCGGCGGGTCGTTGGGAGCCGAGGGAGTGGCCCACTCACGGCGGTGGTAGACGAGGGCGGGGTTGATGAAGCAAGCCGTGCTCGTCGACGGGGCTGGTTCGATAGGAGCTAAGGGAGTGGCCCGCCAGCAGTGGTGGTAGATGTTGGCGAAGCAGGCCGCGCTCGTCGACGGGGTCGCACATGGCACTGGCGGGGTCAACGGGACCACATTTGGCGCGAGAAGAGACGCAAGCGGAGGCATAGAGGCCACACATGGCATGGGTAGAGGTGCGAGTGGAGGTGTCGGAGCCACACCTGGTGCGGGTAGAGGCGCAAGCGGTGGCATCTGAGCCTGAGAAAAAGCGAACGAGAGCGACTGAGGTGGAGGGGGAACCAAATTAGGCTCAAGGAGAGAGTCGAGATCAGTGGGTGGGGAGGAGCCAGCAATGGGAAACACATCTTCGTCGAAGACAACGTGATGAGAGATGACGATGTGGTGGGAGATGAGGCCAAGAAAGTGATACCCCTTATGGTTAGGAGAGTAACCGAGGAAGAGGTAGCTAGTGGGGTGGGGAGATAGCTTATGGGGAGCGGTGGCATAAGTGTTGGGATAGCAGGCACAACCGAACACACAAAGGTGGTCATTGGAGGGCCTCTATCCAGTAGCTGGCAGGGAGAGACACTTGAAAGAGAAGGCAACGGATCATGTTAGTGATGGTGCGAATCATGCATTTGGCCCGACCGTTCTGGGAAGAGATGTAGGGGCACAAGAGACGCAACTGAACGTCATGGGTGAGGAAGGAGTGAGAGGCGTTGTTGTCGAACTCGCGACCATTATCACGATGGAGGGCATGGACCTACAGAACTAGGTGGAGACCGAGAGAAGAAGTCAGTGAGGGTGGTGAACGTGTCGGACTTCAGCCGAAGTGGGAAAGTCAAACAAAATGCGAGAAGTCGTCCAGAATGACCAGGTATTATTTGTAACTAGAGAGGCTGAGGACAGAAGAAGTCTAGAGATCACAATGGATAAGATTAAAGGCTTGAGCAGCCCTAGACGTGGAAGCAGAAAAAGGAAGATGAGAATGACGGCCGAGTTGACAAGCATGACAGAGGCGCTCAGAGTAACCCCAGGTATAAGAGATATATGAGCGGCTAGAAAGTTGGGACATCACTTTAGGTCAGGGTGCCCGGACGACGATGCCAAACATCGGAGGTTGTGGTAGTAGCAAGAGCATGGGGGAGGCTACACTGGTGGAGGAAGTGGATGGCAAGTGAATAGAGTAGAGGGGGCCAAAGCTATCGTAGCGAGCAAGCACGACACACGTGGGAAGGTGGCGTATAGTTAGCCCCTAGGGATCCAACTCCATATAACAGTGGTTGTCACTAGTGAAGAGACGAATCGAGAGAAGGGGATGAGTAAAACCGGGAGCAACAAGGACGTCATTAAGGTAGAATAGTCCTAGAAGAACCGATGCACCAACTGAGGTGACCGGGAGAGTGAAACCATTGCCCAAAACGATAGAGGTAGGATGTGAGGGATGTAGTGGATGAGAGTGGAATAGCGGTATAGTGGTAGGAGTACTGTGGAAGTATGCTCCGGAGTCGACCACCCAATCGGTGGGAGAGGGGGAGGGTGGTGAAGCCATGGGGTGCGGAGAGAGAGAGCCAAGGGAGGTGCTCTAACAAAGTCGCTAGTAGGGGAGGGAGACAACAGAGCCAAGGGAGGTGCTCTAACATGTGGGTGGATCTCAACGTGGTCACGAAGGACAGGGCTCATGGCGCGATCGAAGGAGGGGATGCTGGCAGCCAACAAAGGTGGGGCCAAAGAAGCCGGGAGCTATGGAAGCAGTGGAAGGCACGGGTGTTGTGCCGAGGAGGCCGGCCACGTGGTCGCGATAGAGGATGCTGCTAGGGTCGAAAAGGGACTGTCTCGCGCCAGCAACAGCGACAACACCAATGTTGAAGAATAGAGTGTCGAGGAAGGTATCCAGCATGGTGAGCAGGAAGCCTATGCCGCTAGGAGAAAACCATTGTCACGAAACGAAAGAAGCAGGGGCAAATCCGCACTATGGTGGGGATGGCAAATAGGAGGCGCGTCTGCACCACGAGGGGAGCTAGCGGCGCCACCATATGGGAGGTCGATGCGCACCGTGGTGGAGGCGCCGACAGTCAAGAGGTTGGCGCGGACACCAACATGGTGACTAGCAACATTAGAGATAGCAAAAGAATGAATCCACACCTCTAGGGGCGCTCAGCGCGGGAGTCGAGAGTGATGGAGCTCTAGGTGTGGCTCCTATGCACCGACAGCGAGGTCAAGGAGGGAGCTCCAGGCGCGCGGCTCCTGTGTGTCGACGATGACCTCTACCCATGAGACCGACCATGAGGGAAGCCAATGACAGTTGCTGCTGCCTAGAGGGAGACGAGACACGGTGGGCGATGGACTAGTGCCTAGGGATGGCCGGCTAAAAAACTAAACCTAGCTCTGGTACCTACCAAGTTGGTGAATAAAACCTAATCCTAACTCAGGGTTAGGAGTTGTATTAATATACTAAAGAGGGCCAAAGATTCTTCGTACTGCTGCAGTTGCGTGTTCAGTCTGAGGAGCAAGCAGTGGCAACTACAGTTTAGGAATACATCTGTTCAACAGATAATTGCATTCAGAACTCTTAAAAATGAGGGGGGAAACAGAGGAAAGACTGTAAACACGACTAATACAAGAAAAACAGGTTCATCAGCACGGCATTTTTTAAAAACGCGTTGCAGTTGAGTGCTCAAGATACGATAAAATAATTTTTTTAAACAGTACCACAGACATGTCGCTAAAATACATATTTATTGAATGTTTATCGTCTCGTAAACAAGTGAGTTAAAGAAGGATACCAGTACATGTAAAACGAACAAAGAAACAGCTGCAACAAAAGTACAGCGGCATGTATATACTGCCCGGTGCATGTGGCAGCTTAGTTTTGCTCGCTGTAACGCATGATCCCGTAGACATCAACGATGCCAGGAGGAAACACCGGATCCGTCGCTGCTCTCACAGCGACCTTCCCCACGGAGGCAGCACTGACGGGAGGAGTCAATAGCGGCCCGATAAGTGGTATCCTAGTCAAAGGTTTTATATTTTGGAGCACCTGCAGAGGTAGATCATTTTCATACTCAACCAAGTCGCATAAGAAATTCATAATGAAATATATCATATAATACTATGACAATACTAGTTTACATAAAGCGTTGCAAAATAATAACCACCTCACGCTTTACAAAATAATACCGACAGCCCCGCTTTGCATTTCAAGAAAAAAAACACCTCGCGCAAGGAAACATCTGGACTCTTATCCTATCCATACACAGTAACACCATAACTTATGTGAACGAAAACGACCACGAGCAGGACCTGAGACCTGTTGCTTTGGCATACGTTAGATAAGAGGATTTTTTTTATAACCCTAGTCTAAAATTAGCTGCTACCTACATGAAGTCAAACTCAAGAGGCCCTTCCAACCAAAGGGGGAAAACAAAAGGAAACAGCAGCGTGTTTGGTTCACGGATTGAACTCATTCGGCATGAATTCCTCCAGCAGGCAAGTGGAATGGGTTCATTCGTCTCTTTCTCGAAACTGACCAATCCTACATCATCAACAAGTCATTGCCTTGCTGAAGGAATGTGATTGCCGGACGGATCAAACTCATGCTCCAAACCAAACATCACAGCTAGGTTCGGTCTCAGCATCGGATGATTCCGAATGGTGAATGGAGTTAAACCATGAATACAACACACTATAAAAAATATGGTACTGACAGGTAGGTCCCACATGATATAGATTGGTTTTATTAGTCTATTGGACAAGGAACATGATAGGGCGTGGCCTTCTAGGTGACTTGAGCGGTGAGTACAGAATGAGAGATGATTGAAAGAGGGAGCGCTGTCCGTCAGCTAGGATGACCGAAGGAAGAACAGCCCCATGTATGGGAGTTCTTCCTTCCTTCGATGAAAATCCGAATACAGCCTCCGGTCCCCTTTTATAAGACAATAGGCTCACTCAGATGGAAATCTCCCTAGAATCCCTCCTTGTCGTGCAGCCTCTATTATGCCTTGTTCGGTTACAAGGGAATAAATCCCACCATGGATTTAATCCGGGTCTGGATTGGGTGAATCTATATGTCACACTCAATCCCATAGTGGGATTAAATCCACCATTTAATCCATATATCTCAAAGCTAGCTATTATTTTGATCCATAGATTCTAATATAAATTTGTGCAATATCTTCATGAATTTGTTCCATATCTAATGAGCTATGGATAGAATCCATGCCTTCCATAGTATAAAAAATTCTGCTTATATGCGCTTCCATGGTGGTGCAACAACCTTTGAGCCTCCTAAAAGAATCTGGAAGACTTGGGCCCCCCACGTTGCAAGTATTTCATTTGGCTTGCATCTCTCAACCGATGTTGGACGGCTGATCGACTAGCGTAGTCATGGCATGGATCACCCAGATAGTTGTCCCTTGTGTGACCAGTAGGATGAGACAGTGCATCACATGCTGGTGGCTTGTATCTTTACAAGGGAAGTATGGTTTAGAACGCTAAGCAGGCTGGGACTACAACATCTTGCTCCCACGTCTGATGCTACAGTGTTTCAGGAATGGTGGAGTGAGGCAAAAAGAATTGTATCCAAGCATAAGAAAAAAGGTTTCAACTCTTCTAATTTTAGTAGCTTGGCAGATTTGGAAGCATAGAAATACGTGTGTTTGACAATGCTTCCCCAAACATCCACACAATTTTGCTGTCCATCCATGATGAGGCCTTATTATGGGGCCTTGGTGGGGCAGCTGCTCTTAGGTAGGTTTGGCTGTAGTTTGTTTTTTTTGTTTTTTTTCCTTTTTTTCCTTGGGTGCTTTCTTGGCACCTTTGTACTGGGTCTTTTCTAGACCTTTTTTTCCTGTCTTCTTAATATATTGATATGTGGTTCTCCCACATGTTCGAGAAAAAAAAATAGTATAAAAATTTCTCAAATCCTTGGGTTATAATCTATGATGGGTTTAACAGAATAAAAAAATTGAGTAGGCTTGGATTATTTTGGGGCATTGGATTGTGGCATGGATTTAATTCCAATCCATACTAATCCAAAGCTAGATTGGTGTAAACGAACAAGGCCTAAGGTGGAAACAAACTGCTCATCTGCCCAAGCCAATGAACCAGGACTTCCCAGACAGACACCTCTATTGCGTCGTGCTTTGACAATCTTCTCCAGCATAGGGATGACTCGGCCATCATGAACAAGTTAGAACCAGATCAACAAACCTGGATCCGACCATAATTAGTTCTAGAAGGGGCTGCAAGCAAGAGCTGTTAGAATTCCATTAGGGTTTTGGGTCAGTCCTGTGTAATTACATGTATACTCCACTATGTAATGGGTTTGGCCCAAATGCTTACTTATATATATGCCTCCCAACCCTTATTAGGGTTAGGGTTTCATTCTTCAACATGGTATCAGAGGCGGAGGATAGGAGAAGTCCGGAGATCACAATGAACAAGATCATAAGCCTAAGTAGCCCTCATTGTGGAAGTGAAAAAAGGAAGACAAGAGTGATGACCGAGCTGACAAGCATTTAAGAGGTGCTTAGAGGAGCCCCGGCTGCAAAAGATATCTGAGCGGCTGGAGAGCTGGGACACTACGTCAGGTCCAAGGTGCCCGAGACAACAATGCCAAACAATGGAGGTTGTGGTAGTAGCAAGAGCATGGGGGAGGATACGCTGATGGGCGAAGTGGATGGCAGGTGAATAGAGTAGAGGGGACCGGAGTTGCCACAGCGAGCGAGCACGGCACGAGTGGAAAGGTGTCAGATGGTGAGCCCCCAAGGATCAAACTCTATAGAACAATGGTTGTCACTAGTGAAGCGACGAAGCGAGAGAAGGGGATGAGTCAACTAGGGAGCAACGAGAACGTCGTTAAGGTAGAAGGGTCTCGGAAGGACTGATACACCTACCAAGGTGACCGGGAGGGTGGAACCGTTCCCCACCACAATAGAGGGAGAATGTGAGAGGTATCGAGGATGGTAGTGGGGTAACGAGCTAATGGGAGGAGTGGTGTGGAAAGAAACTTTGGAGTCGACCACCCAATCGGTGGGCGAGAGAGAGGGTAGTGAAGGCACAGGGTGCGAGGAGAGAGCCAAAGGAGGTGTTCTGACATTGCCACTGGTGTCATTTCGTGCACCGGCAACACGCTACAGGGAGTACCACGTAACGCTTTTGGGGAGGACGGCGACGTGGATCTACAACTCCATGGTACGTGCAGAGCATGTCGGAGACAAGCTAATATGCAGGTTCAGGCCGCTCGGAGGCTGTATACTCTACGTCATGTGGTTTCTGTTTGTGGAATTGTTCGAGCTCTCTCTCTCTGGTTACAAGCGATGACATCTCTCGAGGTTGAAGATGAGTTAAGTGTTGTGTCCATGATTTTTTCTAGGGTCCCCTATTCAACCTTATTCCCGACTGAATAGGGGTTACTGTAACACCATAAAAAAACCATCAACTAAAAATATTGCATTGTTATTTATGATAAATAGGGTATTAAATTTTCATTTAGAGTGATTGTTATTTATTTGCATTTTGAATCATTTTTGATTTGCGCATGATTGATTATCGGATGATTAATATCATTTCTTCTTATAGGAAAAATTCTAGTAAATAACATAATAATTAAATAATATAATAATTATTAGTCTAAAAATAAATATCTGATTTATAAGTAATTTTGAATTAATTAGTATGAATTTTTGAGTTATTTAAAATTGTATTTTCGAAATTAAAAAAAACAAAAGACCATCCCTAACCCTAAGGCCCACTAGGGGCCCAACAACCCTAGCCGCGCGTCCCCCTGCTGGCTTCTTCCCAGCCGTCGCCGCCCACTACTATTCTTCCTCTCCCCTCCCCTACTCTCTCTCCTCCCTCCCTTGCTTCTCTCTCTCGCGCGCACCAGAGAGCATGCAGCCGTCCGGGCGCCAGGGATGCACCCGCCCTACGCCGACCCGAGCCAGGCAGCCGGCCGACCCCGCCGTGACCCTGACTGGCGCCCAGCACCGAGCGCCTTCCCTCCAGCCCGCGCACCAACCGCGCCGCGCCGCCCCTGCTCCAGGCGCCAGGCCCCGCGTGCCCCTGCACATCGGCCATCCGGCCGAGCCGCCCTGCACAGCGACCGGCACCCAGCACCCGAGCCGCCCTCCCCAACCCGCGCCTAAGCTGCATCGCCCCGAGCACCCGACCGGATGCCACCCTGTACCCGCGCGACCGTTCGCCTCCGCGTCGTTAATGGAGTTTCACAGTGACCGTTTCTCCCTTTCCCTTTACTCTCCCCTGAAATCTCCCTCCATCAATGGCTCCCTTGAAGACCGTCGGCGCCATTAACAGCATTTGAAGACAGCCGACGCCCCATGCACTCCCTCTCCCTGGCGCCCCTTCCCCTCTCCCTCCTGCTCCCTATAAAACCGAGCTCCTCTCCCTTTCTCCCCTACCCGAGATCACTCTCATTTCCTTGCACTCTCTCTCGCCTTTGTCGCCGGAGCTTGTCGTTCGTCGCCGGAGTTCACCGTTGCTGCCGGAGCTCGCCGTTCGTCGCCGGAGTTCGCCGTTCATCGCCGGAGGCACGCACCCGCCAACCGAAGCCGAATCCCTGCCCTTCTCCACCCGGTCGAAACCCGTCGAGCCCTCCCCGTCACTCGTACGAACCCAAGGTTGAAGACGATCTAAAATTTACTTGTGTATTTTTGAAATTCGTTTGATTCCATTCATGAACTGTATGTTTATTTTGTTGTAATATGAACATGGTGATCCAAAATTCATATGTATGTGCGCTATGAAAATGTTGGTAGATATACGCGACACGTAGTGCACCGTGATAGTTCATGTTAGTTGATGCGTTGATTTTTGGATTAGAGAGAAAGATGACGAAAAATTTAGTAGTCACACGTTGGTGATAAAAAAAACACTAGATAGGAAATTTTGTAGTCAAATTTGGTCGCAATGAACTTTAGAAACTATTTGGAGAATTATAGTCATAGGTTCATTTTAATGAATTTAGAAAATGGTATAGAAACGTCATATGAACATTATAGGATTTTAGATGCTTTATCTCTGATTATTTTATTAATATTTTCTTTTAGAACGAAAGGAGAAAATACCTCCGGTAGTATGGAAAATAGATTTTTCTAGCCAAAATAAACATGTTCGCAAGTATAGCACTTAAATTCCTAGAGTTAGTAAAATACCTGTTTATGTCAAAATAACCCCGCTTATGTTATAAAAAGTCCAATTAGTAATTTATATGGATTTTTAGAATATTAATATTAATAGATTCATTTTTGGCTATGCTCAATAATTCAAAGTTAGTAATAAAAAGGGATAAAATCTATTAGTCGATGTATTAGTATTAAAGACAATAATTAACATTTATTTTTATTGATGATGTTAATACGTATTAGTACTAGTTAAAACTGTATTTATAGCACCTACTCATAATTTCACCATTTATGACTCGCAATAATAGTCATAAACGAATTAATAAGCAATTACGCGCTAAGACATTTATTTGTGTGATAAGTGCGATGTGTTAATGTGAGTGTAATGGTGTATGTTTATGTAATGGTGCGTGTTTATTTATTGGTGAATGATTTCTTTTGTATGTGCGATATGCGAATCAATATTAGAAGCTGACTGTGAGGTAGAGGAACCGAATTTGTTTGAGGACGACCGGCAGGAAACTTTTGAGCAAGGCAAGTGGATTCTCCCTCTGCATATTCTATTTGTACCCGATCAATGCATATAATAATATTTACTTTTTGATATACTGCATAATTTGATGGGTTTTATCTAATTAAGGATTTCCTAGATTTACCAACTGTATTCCTTGTTTACCCTGGGAAATTATTAAGCTTTCCAAATTTGTGCTACCGCTCAACTTAATAATTTTGATGTCACTCATTAATTGATATTAATGTTCCAAAATTGAAATTGGCAATTATGACATTAACCCGATGGTTAAAACAACATTATTTCAAATTATATAGAACATGGAGTGACCACCCAGGATAACAGTGCAACCACGAGTGCTATCATGGCTCTGGCTTTGGTAATTAGCTTTATATGCTTAGTGTCTAGCAACCTTACCTGAAACATGGGCAAGAGGGGGAGCAGTGGTGGTGACAGCCCACGTTAACATGTGGACGTATTCTTGGCTAAGGTACCTCACCCAGGGGGCCTCCACCATCGACTTTAGAAACCTTAGCGGGTTGCTTTTTTATTAAGTGTATTTTGTGAAAGCCTCATAATGGATCCCTAGCCATTCACCTCGGTAGTGTTTAAGGGTCATGGGCAAGAGGGGGAGCAGTGGTGGTGACAGCCCACGTTAACATGGGGATGTATTCTTGGCTAAGGTACCTCACCCAGGGGGCCTCCACCATCGACTTTAGAAACTTTAGCGGGTTGCTTTTTTATTAAGTGTATTTTTTGAAAGCCTCATAATGGATCCCTAGCCATTCACCTCGGTAGTGTTTAAGGGTCCGATCAACCCAGGCTAGATGGGATACATGGCTTGTGGGTAAAGTTGTACCACCTCTGCAGAGTGTAAAACCGATATATCAGCCATGCTCCTGGTTATGAGCAGTCTGGACTCCTCAGATGATAATTGAACTTGAAGATGGAAATAAATTGAGATCCGATGATCTGTCAATGGTTTGCTTAAGTGGTTTCACTTAAGTGTTTTTGTATATTCATATTCTTTTGTTTAAATGGGATATTTGGGATTCACACTTATTTGTAAGACAGGTGTTATTAATAAAATGTTGACCAACTAAAATGCTTACTGCTCAACCTTAGCCTCACCTTGTTATACCTGCATTAATTTTTCCCCCACTTGCTGAGCCCCGACCATAAGTGAGCTCACCCTTGCTAATATTTTGATCAAAGGGTGATGCTGGAGACTTTGATGGAGATTTCGACGATGAGTTCTAAGTCTAACGATGCGTCGGTCATCTTCCTGTGGGCTGTGGGAGATTGCCCATGTTATTTAAATTCCGCCTTACTTTGTTGTGATACTTGTTAAAGATACAATGGTTCAGATGATGTAATAAAGTATTCTACTCTCTTTACGCCTTTATTGCGTTGTCTTTTGATATATTACACTTGTGACGTCGACATATGTGTGAAAATGGATCTTGGCACACATATGGTATGCGCTCGGTTCTACCCCCTAGAACCGGGTGTGACAGTTACAGAGAATGACATCGGGTGCACCATTCCACGCTACGTCTCCTCCGCACCACATCGCGCCCAAAGCGGTCAACAAATTGTCTGCTGACTTCCGGGCGCGCCGCATGCATAGGGCACGACCAAGTTCTCTCGCGCCCACGCCATCTCTAGACGCCGACAATCCATAACTGATTGAGGCCCACTTGATACCTTTTAGACGACCCATCAAGGACTTTTCAGATCGCCCACAGGACGTAATCGGACTGTGGTGACTCGGCGGGATATCTATCTCCCACAAGCCCCCGAGGCTCAAGCCGATTTCTGAATATAATTGGCCCAAGACTCTGAAGCAAATTCTGATTCCGGTGGTAAGTTCTTGTTGAGTAGGTTGGTTATTTCCTCTTAATGTAGTTTTCTGTCCGTAGGTGCACCCAATGGGTGTAGCCCTCAAGCTTCGAGCCGATTTGAGAAGCAATCGGCTCGAAGCTCCCAGTGAAACGTTCTTCAATGGATCGTAGTGCTTGCCTTCTAACAGGTTGATTAAGAATTTAACCAACTAAAATCTGTTTGCAAGTAATTCATCCAACTGAGTCTTATTGCTGCTTGTCCGACTGACTCCACTGTGGCTTGACCGAGTGAACTCCACTGTGGCTTGACCAAGTGAACTCCACTATGGCTTGACCTGAGCTCCATTGTGTCTTGATCAACTGAATTTCAAATTGCATAATATATACACCCACCCAATGGGTGTGTTGTCATGTCCAATCAATAGTTCTTTGATTTGACGTGGAGTAATGATGCGCATACCTAAACTTTTATGTCGTGTTTGCCAGAAACATGCTATCCCTTGGAACTCTAAGCGGCGCCTTATCTGCTCCTGACTGTTCATTGTACGAACAAGATATGAAGCGGCAACCCCTTCTACCCATAAATATGTGCATCCCTGTTGTTTCCTTTCACTCTGCCTCTGCACTCTTGAAACCTCTGTCTTCTCTCCACTTGTGAAAAAACCCCTCCTCCCAACACCATGGTTTGTTTGAAAAATGATTAGCCTGATCGTGCCTTGTTCAACTGCAATACCTGAGTGACGTCATGCCAAGTCCCGAATGCTATATCACTGTCTGGTTCGCCCAATCTGCTTGAAAACCCTAACCTGCAATTTCCGCCTCCGAATCCATCCGTCGGTAACGACTTTGCATTTAGTCCTATACTCGTGAGGAGCGCTATGGCGCCCAAGAGGAAGAAGCAGGGGCTATCGGTGGATGCGATCCCTCCCCTCGATCTCAATAGTCAACTCCTGTTCTGCGATAATTATATATCTTTTGTATCTGAATTGATGCATCTTGTTGGAATGGGTGTTCTTCCTCCCAAGGAGTTGAGTTTGTGGAGGGTTTGGGAAAGTGTTACTATCCCTACTGAGGATATTCATGAGTCTGTCATCTTTACTCCTTTCTTGATCCATGGTCTAGGTCTGCCAATCTCTTCCTCCTTTCATGGCGTCCTGGATTACTTGACTCATCTGAACCCTAATTCCATTCTGCAAATCGCTATCTTTGTTCACATCAATGAGGCTTTCATTGGCATTGCTCCTCACTTTGGTTTGTGGCGTTATCTCTACCATTGTAAGTGGGGCATGGCGAATGGTCAGCATCAGGTGGTCGGGGGGGCTACTTTGGAACTTCGCCGAGGTAGGAAGACAGAATAATTGGACATCCCACTAAAAGACAGTATCAAGGGATGGAGATATGAGTGGTTTACTATTTAGAATCACAATAACTCCCTTCCCCCTCGCTCCGGAAGGCAGCCTGACGTGCGGGTCCCTAACTCGATAGAAGGCTCGACTGATTCTGAGATCTCTGAAGCAAAAATCATGTTAGTTGAGATTGCAAACCTGAAGGATAGGTGCTTGACTGTCGAAGCTGTTGTTATTGATTTTGTGTTCAAGAATATTCAGCCATTGAAGGATCAAGTACATCTCGCTTATCTGTTCACCGGTGCCAAGGATCCTTCCCGGGGTGACTAAAAGAGTAATTACAGAAGATGTTTTGAACCAAGTTGAGATGATGCTTAGAGGTGTCATTGTCAACGGAGGTGCTCTTCGGGCCTATTCTGCATAGATTCTTCCCCCAATGTAAGCCTTAGTTACTTTGCTTGAACTATCACATGTCGTGTTATCTTGTTGTTTATACTGACGGTGTTGCTGCTTTGTCACAGAGTACATTTTCTGCATTTGTGTCGGATCCCCCTCAACGTGAAGGTGTGCCTTTAGAGAGCGGTGTGTGACTGACTAAGGAAGAGGTTGGAACGATGCTTGCAGCCTATGAAGGCTTGGCCGATGAGTTGAAGACAACCCACTTGGGAGCTCTGAACTTGAAGTCATGTGGGATGCGCTAGCTAGAGAATCTAAAAATGGGGGTGTCGGTGGCGTGAACGAAGCCCTCGAGCAATCAAGCGTTGTTGGGGACGAGCTAGAGGGTCAAGTGATTCCGAAACGCCGATGTATCGGTAAGACGTCCGAGATCACAAGGGAAGGGCGAAAGAAGCGAAGGCTTTGGAAAGTTTCAGGGGTGGGGCTGGTATCCACTCAGTGAGCTGACTGACAGCAAAAAAGCTATTGTAGAAGAGGTATCTATCCAGGCCGACTACAACTGACTCCTTTGGTCTCGTCTACACATGAGGCACATTCCCTGGCTGATTTGCCGGTGATTTTCTTTATTGTCTGTTACCTCGTCTTTTTGTACACTAGTTACTGATTTGTTGTCTTGTCCTGCAGGATATCCTGGTTTGGGTTGCTACCTCTTTGTTGCAGGCTAAAGGTGAAATAAGATGTTCAGATCAACTTCGCGACAAGCAATCATCTTCGTTGCAATCTAGGGTGGTGATGCTTAGGAGGAAACTGGCAAAACTTGAAGCCACTTAGGCCGCCCAACATCTCGGTAGAGTGGCAATATCCTTGCATTTGGTTTTGTGGGTTGCTTTCTGTTATTGACTTGGGTAACATCGTGCACTTGCTTCATAGAGAAACTCTGAGCTAGAGAACAAGTTGGCATGTTCCTACGCTGAGCTTCGCTAGGTGACACAGCATTTCTCGATGGTGCTCATGAAGCCAATAGGTCACTTCAATGGAATTCGATGTGGAGAAAAAGAATCACGAGGTACATCTTCACTAACTTCAGCTTGTTTATTCCATGTTGTTCATTCGCTATTAGGAGTGCTTCGATACGCAGGGCGAAGTGAAAAGCCTAGAGGCAGAGGTTGGTCAACAGAGAGGAAAATCGAGCTTTGTCCTTTTCCCGGAACAACTTGGATGAATTGTAGAAAGACGCAGTTGCAGACATGACCACCCTCCTTTTTTTCTCGAAAAACGCAGGAGGACTGCGTTTTAGACATATATATTAAGAAGAGAGAGACAAAGGTCGAAGAGACCCAAAACAGCCACAACTTGACAAGAGAAATGAAATGGTTCATGAGCATTGGGTAGATGAACTCCGCGAGCCTTTTCGAAGTCGCAAGCAAAGAAACCGGAGGTTCTGGAGCATAATGTTGGTGTCTTCAAGAATGACTGAAAATTACTGAAGGCTTCTCGAGACAAGGCCATGGACAGTGATATGTGTTGGCTGATTGCTCATGAAGAAACCTTATGTCATCGTTCACCAGGATATTGTTACTGATGTGCTATCCGTGTCTGGGGCGGATGTGCAGGTTCCTCCGAGTAATTCTGGATCCGCATTATTAGGATATGTAAATCAGGATCAATTAGAGTGATCCCGTAGACAGGCTAGTTGCTATGTGTAGCACTCAGGAATAGCTTCCTTGTATAGGTGATAGCCTTCTATTTTTGTACCTTCCATGTATGCCTGATTGGCTCTATATATGAAAGGCTCCCCACCCACATTGGGTGTGTGGTGATTCTCTCCCTTCCTGTTTATTCTACATGGTATCAGCTTAACCAATCCTTCTTCCCCTCCCCAATGCACCCTCTGCTGTGCTGCCCCTCTCACCTAGGTCACCATGTCGACCGAGTCTGCCACCAGCTTCTCCTCCTCCAGCACCTCGAACAGCATGGGCTCCTTCCCTGCCCCAGCTGTCCTCGTTGCTCCCTATGCAACAATCAATGTCAAGAACCACATCCCAGTGATCCTGGAGCTGGATCCTGGAGCTGCAGAGGCCCAACTTCAACCAGTGGGAACCGTTCTTCACCTCTCTCTGTGGGAAATTCGGCCTCCTTTCCCACATCACAGAGGAGGCTGCTTCCACCGACCCTGCCTAGAACATTGCTGACGCCTGCGTTCGTAGTTGGCTCCTTGGCTCTGTTGGGCCAGATGTCCTCGGCCTGGCGACGACGCCAAATCAGACCGCGTGTGCCCTCTGGCTGGCCATCAAGCGCCTCTTCGAGGCCAACAAGGCCTCGCGAGCCATCTTCTTGGGCCACGAATTCTACTCGATGACCCAGGGCAACTCCTCCGTCAACGACTATGCCCAGAAGATGAAGGCCACCGCCGACGCGCTTCGTGATGTCGGCCGCATCATCACCAACTCGGAGCTCGGCCTCAACTTCCTGCGCGGCCTCAACCCACGCTTTGCCAGCACCGCCGACAACATCGTCGATTCGCACCCGCTGCCGGACTTCGCCACCACCCGCGAGAAGCTTGTCCTGAAGGAGCTCCGCCTTGCCAACGAAGGCACCGTGGCAGCCCAGACGGCGTTCCACGCCGCATGCGGCACTGGCTGCCGCACTGTCTCCAGCACCACCGGCGGCGGCTTCGCCGGCCATCAGAGCAGCCATGGTGGCAGCTCTAGCAGCGGCAGCAACGGCGGGAAGGGTGGCCGCTGGAAGAAGGGGAAGGGAGGCGCCCCGAACTCTGCTACACCGGCGACTCCGTGGCTCTGCTACCCGCCTTGGACTGCTGGGCCGCACCAGCAGCCATGGCATCCACCAGCGTGGGGCAACCCTGGCGTGCTCGGGGCTCCTCCCCTGGCCTAGGCTCACACCGCCTTCGCCCCCGCTCAGCTCTCCGGCGCCACGCACTCTGCTCCGCCTCCTCAACAGCAGCAGGGCGGCTGGGATCAGGCAGGGCTCATCGCTGCCCTAAACCAAATGTCGCTTCAGGGGTCCACCCCATGGGTGCTGGACACCGGTGCCACCTCCCACATGTCGTCCTCAGGATGGTATACTCCAATCCCGACTCCCCCTCCTGCTTCTGGCATCACTGTTGGCAACGGCTGTACCATCCCAATCACATGTCGTGGCACATCCACTCTGTCCACTCCCAATTCCACCTTTCGCCTTACTGATGTCTTGATAGCACCAACCCTTGTCCGCAATCTTCTTTCCGTTCGTCAATTAACTCGTGACAATAATTGTTCTATTGAATTTGACGCTTTTGGTTTTTCTGTAAAGGACCACCAGACGGGGCGCGTGATTCTTCGCTGCAATAGTGACAGCGACCTATACACCTTCCCTTCACCATCGGTGCACCACTGCAGCCTCGCCGTTACCGCCACGCTTTGGCACCACCACCTCGGTCACCCCGAATCCTCCAACCTCGCCACCCTACAAAACATGTCGGTCATTTCATATAATAAGAGCCCCCCTCCCTATGCCATGCATGTCAGCTTGGCAAGCACGTGCGGCTACCATTTAGTCATTCTACATCTGTGACCACTGCTCCCTTTGATTTAGTTCACTGTGATGTGTGGACGTTACCTGTACTGAGCACTTCAGAATTTAAATATTATCTTGTCCTACTTGATGATTTTTCACATTACTGTTGGTCCTTCCCGCTGTGACACAAATATGAAGTACACTACCACATAGTCGATTTCATCGCTTATGCTCAGACACAGTTTGCCACCACACCCAAATCATTTCGAGCCGATAATGGGACTGAGTTTGTTAACACTACCACCACCTCATACCTCGCCAGTTGTGGCATCTCGCTGCGCCTCTCGTGTCCCTACACCTCACCACAAAATGGCAAAGCCGAACGCATGCTTCGCACAACAAACAACACCATCTGCACCATGCTCCTCCATGCGTTCATGCTGCCATCCTATTGGGCTGAGGCCGTCACCACTGCCACTCTTCTCCTGAATAGGCGTCCTTCCTCCTCCATCCAAAACCAGATACCTTACCAACTCCTCCACAAACGCCTCCCGGACTACTCACTTCGCACTTTCGGATGCCTTTGCTATCCGAATCTCACCGCCACCTCTCCCCCACAAATTCGCCCCACGATCAGCACCCTGCGTCTTCTTAGGCTATCCCTCCTCCCACAAGGGATATCGCTGCCTTGACATGTCCACCCGTCGCATTATCATCTCTCGCCATGTAATATTTGATGAGTCCGTGTTCCCGTTCTCGGCAGCACCATCGGCGGCCTTCGTGCCGTCCTCACTTGATTTTCTGATGCAGGGACTATCTTCACAGCCGGCACCGGCGAGCACTGCTTGGCTGCCCGCTGTACCCACGGCTGCCCCGCCCCAGGACGAATCTCCAGACATTCATGATCTGGCCATTCTCCAGCTGGGCCCCCATGCTACTCCTACGAGCGGGCACCCTCCCGCGCGCTCCCCCCTGCGAGTGGGCCTTTGCTGGACGGTCAGCGCTTCGGCGCAGTCTACAGCCGACACGCCCGGCCTCCTGCAGAGCAGGTTGGCTCTGTAGAGCAGTTATTAAAGCGGTAAAAAACGTTAAAACGTTATGAACCAACTTTTTAACATTTAAACGTTTAAACGAATGTTGAAACGTCTTTTCAGACTTGATATAGATATTCACTATTTGTTGCCATTGAAATTCACTGTGAGGAATATGGTTGCACAATCAGTAGTTCAGTACTCACCAATATGGCTTGAGCAAATATAGATTGAATGATTGATTCACTGTGAGCAAAATCAGTACTCACCAGATGATCAAATGGAGAGCAGTGGAGGTGCTGGATGGCTGGCTGCTATTACTGGTCTTAGGCGCTGGCAGAGTGGAGCCGCACAGGATGGCTTGCTGCTGGTCTTGGGCGCAGGTCTGCTGTGCCTCCACGGCTGAGAGGACAGAGGAGACGCGCCGGCTGTGCCTCCACGGCCGGCGGCCGGCTTTGCCTCCATGGCTGAGGAGAGGAGAGACGGGCGGACGTGCCGGAGATGTTGGAGGAGAACGTACTCAGCACGCATAAAACGTCCTAAAACGTGATTAGGATGCTTAAGCGACGCTTAAATGCTCGAAACGGACGTTCTACGCGGCTTACCTAAAACGCTCGGACGTTCCAACTGCTAATCACGTTTTAACGCTTAAACGACGCTTAAACGATGTTTAAGCGACGTTTTAATAACAATGCTGTAGAGGCACCTGCAGCGCCTCCTGTTGTGCCACCGGCACCCCAGGCGCCTCCAGCACCAGCAGTAGCAGCACCAGCGACACCTGCTGTGTCATCAGCAGCACCAGATGCTGCCCCTCGTGCCGCAGCTCCGGCTCCTCGGCCGGCTAAAATTTGGTTTCACGAGCCATTTGGCCAGTCTCTTGGAAATGCTCTAAACATATGTTTTTTTAATTTATTCATTTGCATGTTCGCTGCTACTAATTTCAAAATAGCATTTAGAATGCTCTATAGATCCTCTTCACTTATCCTGTGCATTATATGTTTAAAATTATAGCAGTTATGATTTCAGAGATCGCATTATTGAAGATTTGTCGTCCAAGTCTGAAACTGCAAATATGGCACTAAAACTACTTCAATTAAGTTTGATTTGCCACTAGATTATACATGAATTAGAACACATAAAGCCATGGAAAAGAATCTATTACAACCAATTTTAGGTGCATTGTTGCAGCTACCTCACTGCCAGTAGCTGAAAACCAAAATATGCATACCACCCATAATAATAGCTTAGACTTCACTTAGTATTTAAATGGATTCAAAGAAGTGAGGAAAGAGAAGTATCACCATCTGCATAGGAGAACCGACAAGACTAAGAGGTATCTTTACACTGCCCACTCGACGAGTTCCATGAATAAAACCAGGCCTCAGTATCACTCCTAATGGAAACAATAAAAATAATATGAAATCATCATGCAAGTGTCACGTAGATGTTGAGCATGTAAAATACGAAATGGGAGATACAAGAAACAAATGCAGAAGGTTTACTTTATTTTGTGGCATTGAAGTACCTAGTTGATTGTAAACGTGTTTCACTAATAATTCGGAATGAAACCAATCATGCAAGTCAAATTTTAGTGATGATGCTTTCAGACCCTATATTCTGGCTCCTAGATACAATCGAGAACATGGGTCCTGGAATTCTGTGTTCCCTTTAGCCAAAATATAATTAACCCAACATGTTGCAATGTTTTAAAAAAGTCCTCACAAATTCATGTATGTAGTACACAGTTAAATAAACCGAAAAAATCAATATTAAATTCATCTAAGATATTGAGATTTAGAATGCAAAATGTTAATATCTGCACATAACAAAAAAACTCGGCCGGGAAGGGAAAGAATGCCCTCCCAGTGTCATATTAAGAGACCGAAACATGGTCCCAGTCGATAAAACCCCCGAACCCTATCCCCCAATCACTAACGGGTCAATCAACTGTCCACTCTGCGTCGGCGGACCAGCCGGAGGGTGGCGCGCAAGATATCGGTCCTCGAGAGCGGGCGGGGCACAGCAAGGGATTTTTTTAACCAAGCCCGAAATTCGTCCACGAGGGGGATCGACCCCGGGACCTAGAGATGATACTCGGAAGCCTTAATCATTACGCTAGAGGCTCTTTCGTTATATCTGCACATAACAAACAATGCTAGATAGAATGCTTGTATATTTTGTTTCATTTTGTTTATTTGATTTGATATTTCCATCTACGAAATGTAGGAGACTAGAAATGGGATGGCTTCACTTATCATTCTTGCAATCTTGTAGCTTGGCAAATATAGAAATATCATAATGATAGTCTTCGAAGGTGCAAGTCCGAGACACGGCTCTATTGCATAATATCACCTCCTCATCTTCTTTGAAAGGTTTATTAAGAGAGACCATGCTCATCCAAACTGTTAGACTGTGTGTGAGTGTATGTGGGCCGACACCACTGTTGGGCTGCCGGTCTATTAGGGTTAGGGTTGAGTCTCTATATATATTGTATCCCATCTATTATCAATACAACAACAAGTTCATCCTTCTACATGGTATCAAAGGGTTAGGTTTAGGGTTTTCCTCCCACCTCCCACTGCAGCCACCGGCGGCTCCCTCCCACCCCCACAGCCGCCGCCTGCCATCGATGCCCCCGGGAGGCCCTACCTTCACTCCCAGGGGCGGCCTCCCAGCTCCACATCCACAACACGTGAGCTCCAGCACCCTCTTCGGCCACCACCTCCAAGCCGGACTCCTTCCCATGGTGGCTGAACGGAGCCCCCTCCATGGACGCAAGGACTTCAGCCATGGCCACCCAGCAGCTCACCCCTGCCATGGAGCCCGACACTCCCTGCTCCACCTCACCGGTAATCACAGCAAGCGCCCAAGCTCCACTCCTCACTGTTCGTCTTCAACCCCCAGCCAGCCACCATGTCTCGTCGCTCCCTGTCCGCGGCCGCCGGCGCCGCCGCGTCTCCAAGCGGGCTCGGGCGCAGCCATGGCGCGGCTCCTCCAGCCAGGGGCAGCCCTGGCGCGGCAGCCCCGACGCGGCGCGCTAGGCCCAGCGAGAGCTGCAGCGCTACGGCCGCGGTGAGCGACTGGTGCACCGTGTACGCCCGCCACCTCCTTTGCGGCGCGGCTCCTCCAGCAGCAGCTGGCCAGCCCGACGCTGTCCAACGCGCTCGCGGCCGCGCTCAAGCGCCCGCAAGCAAACCAGCGCCGCGGCTGCGTCCACCTGCAGAGCCACCAGCCGCGGCCCAGATCCGCTGCCGGTGGCCCTCCACCAGCCAGTGTGGCATCCGCCCTCCTGCGCGCGCCGGCGTGCTCATTGCTCCCATGGCACGTCCCTCCTGCGTGCCCGGTGCCCAGCACCACCCCAACCCCATTGCGCAGGCCCCCCTCCCTGCTTCCACGCTCCCCCCCCCCAAATCCCAATCGCCAGCCCCGGATTCGCGGCCACCAGCTCGCGACGGCGCCGCTCCTTAGGCCGGCGTGCCTGCTTCACCCAGTCGTCTTCCTCCTTGGAGCATGCTGTCGGCGTCCTGTGCTTCGCCTAGCTTTGGCCGCGCGCCGCTGCTCCTCTCTGCTCGGCGCAGCAGCCTGGCCGAGCTACTCCTCATATGGCGCTCCCCAACGCCCCTGCTTTCTTTTCTCCCCTGCAAGAGCCTTGTTGGTGCCCTCGCTTCCTCAAGCAGTAGGACGGATGGAGCTCTCTGCCCCATGGCCGTCAGCCTCCCTAGCTCCCATGGCGCTCAGCGCAGCAGCGCCTCACCCTTCGACCTTCTCCTGTCGCCGGCGCCGTTCACACCCCTTGCCAGGTTCGGCGCAGGCCCCTGCCCGACTGGACCCGCCCCGCCGCCCACCCCCTTCATTGCCTTCGCTGGATCCGTCGCTGCCGTGGCCTTCCCGATGGATCCACGTTGCTGCAACCTTTCCGGCTCGATCCGCCGTCCCTTTGGTTGGATCTGTCGCTGCCGTGGCCTTCGCGACCGGATCTGGCGTTTCCCCTTCTATTCTGTCGCGGACACCATGACCAGCGCAGACGCGTGCACTGCTGTTGGCCGTCCTGGCGGGGCTCCTTGACGCCCGGACGATTGAAGAAACAGGAAGGTCGGCCTGCTGATGCCCTTTTGTTGTGTCGCCCTGTCGATCGTTGACGCTCGAACGTCGACCCCTCCTGAAGATCAGGCTTCTGCTGTGCGTCTCCCGACCGCGACCACCTCGACTTCGACTACCTCGACATCTAGGGGCTATCGGCTTCTTGGAGCACACACCGGTCTCTACTCCAGCCTCAACATTCGCACCATCACGACGCTGTGACTGCGGGGGGATTTCAACTCGTCGGCTCCTACCTTCGGCCTCTACTCCAGTCTCATCGTGTGTGGTGCCCCTGTTGCGACTACGGGGGGATGTTAGACTGTGTGGGTGTGTATGTGGGCCGGCACCACTGTTGGGTTGCCGGTCCATTAGGGTTAGGGTTGAGTCTCTATATATATTGTATCCCATCTATTATCAATACAACAACAAGTTCATCCTTCTACACAAACCATGCAAGGTCGATGGTAAATCCCTCTCCACTGCACCAAATTTTCATAGAAATCCAAAACATACATATGCATTTCATCATCTCTCCTCCGCTATACCATGTTGTCACCCTCTTGAAGATTAGGAAAAAACTCCTTACTAAAACTTGCTAGATGATGAAAAACGGTGTTTGCATCACCCTCCTAGAGGTCGAGGATTCTAGAGCACAAAAGAGCGACCGTACATTCCAAGGAAGCCGGACCAAGGCAATGAAGTTTAAGTTTCTTGCACAACTAATCCTCACTGTTAGATTGAAAACTGTATCCTTAATTGGGTACGAGATTACACACACACACAAGCACGCACGCACGGTAGTGCTATTTGGTACCCTAGGTGGCACCAAGCGTATCTCGCGCGCCTCCTCCACAAAAGCCGCGACGACACAACTACATAGGAGCTGACCCCGTGTATTGTAGTGTCGAGCGCCGGCATAGTACAATCGAGTGACTGCCCTAAAATTTCGTCGTGGACATCGTTTCCCGTGTTCGTGTCCAATCCTGGTCCAGCCACGTGATCAAAACTGACCAAGGCAAAGATAGCTAGGTAGCTAAGACCAGGGGCAAAGACAGATCCCAGGCAACCCGATCCACGACCTGAGGCGTGGTTAAAAAATGTGCACAACCTCCCCTTAATTTGGCCCGTATTGACAGCCGAATAAAACCAACCAATGGCCCAGCAAGGGAGCAACTGAGAAGCATTCAATCAAGCGTCTTCTCTCTCTGTGTATCTGATCGTCACCCGACTGTTGTCCCAATTCTCTCTTCGTGTTTCTGCTCATCGATCAATTGTCGCCCCTGCGAATTTGCTATTCTGCCAACCAGCTGCCCCAATTCCTCGCGGCCCCACGCACTTCCGCGCACCCGCTGCGTCGCTCCGCCTGCACCCTGCCTACGCACGGACCCCAGCACCTTGCACGCTTGCAACTCTGCACTACAACACCAAGACCTAGTCCAGGCGGGGCGACTAGTAGCGCCCCCAGGTGCGCTAGCCGCGCGTGCGGGAGCCCCATGCTACCAGTGGCCCTCGTTGGCATATCGAGCTACGAAAAGAGGGCCAACCAATGATGTCATCGCCAGAAGATGGTTGCATTTGCTCGTTTTCTTGGACGGGGACAACAGACAACAATGATTCGACAAGTTTGATTCAGATTTGAGAAACTTGGGTAAGAAATTAGAATACATATTATAAAGTGAATATTGATAGCGAATTGTTGATACTTGATAGTGTGTTGTCCATTGTTTGCACGTTCTATATAAGAACTTGACCCAGGGCTTCGATCATTTCTGGTTCCACCACTGGCTAAGACTAACGCTTTATTTTATTTTTGTTGTCGTGTTGTATTATCAAAATACATGTAAAACACAACAAGTTGGTCACTTTAAAAAACTGCCACTAAAGCTTCGTAGTGTGTCTCCATGTGGTTTAGGGGCATATCATTTTATAGAATGACTAAGTATTTATAAAATGATTAAGTTTGTTCACTTTATTTCATGTAATACTTGTTTTTTTAAAATGACTGAGCCGCTAAAATGACTTCTCACAGTAATTCTAATGAATAACTGAGGCTAAAAAGTAGAATGATTGAGTATTCATAAAATGAAGTTTGTTCACTTCCTTCCTTATAATTACTGTTTTTTTAGAATAACTGGCTCACTAAATGACTTATATATCAGTTATTGTCATAAATGGCTGATGCTAAAAAGATGGAATAACTGAGTATTCATAGAATGACTAAGTTTGTTCACTTCTTTTTCATTTAATCCATGTTTTTTTAAAATGACTTACTAAATAATTGCTACCTCAGTAATTCTCATGAATGAATGACTCTGATAAAACCCTGAGTTAAGTATGTGAGATCTAATTTTGAAGCTTTCGTCACGACGAACACAATGGTGAAATCGGTTTTAATTTCAACACTCAATTTGATAGATATTAATTTTGAAACGGAACATCCAACACTCGATTTGATAGATGGGAATGGCGCTCTAGCCGATCGCAGAAGTGGCACTGGTAACGTCATCGTCGCTCGCTCAATTTCAGATGCATGCGTACGATACGAGTCCAGCAGACATGATGGCATTGTTGCTGTTGTCGGACTGAGTGCTAGGTGCCACCCCTAGCATCTCTGCCTGCGTACTTGTCACTAGGGGTGAAAACGGGCGGATACGGACGGATAGTAGCTCATCCTGTATCCTACCCTAATGTATTTCAAACGGATTCGGGATCGGATACGGATAATTAGAAACGGGACGGATACGGATACAGGGACCGGATATTTATCCGGGCGGATAAGTGACGGATACAGATATTATTTGATCGGATATCGGATACTTGTCGGATAATGCATTAATTGGTTATCATAAAATATTCTTGTTTGACCACGAAATTGCAAGTAAATTAATACTAATAAACATTTAATAGAAGATAATCTCAAGTTCCCACATAAAATGGTAAAGTGAAGTATTGATTATGTTGAAACTTGGATACTTAAAGTAATTTCAGGTGTAACTCACGCAATAAGTAAAAATAAAATAGAAGAAATGTTGACATCCTGTGGATTTTATGGTCCCATTATTTTTTATGACTATATGTAACCATATGTTGTATCTTCGTATAATATCATAAATTTCTGAGGTTATTTGTATATTATTAATTTCTTTCTACATAAAGTCATCAAAATATAATTAAAATTCATAAATACACTAGTTTTGACCCAAAATTGTAAAAAGCTTACCAAAATAAATAAACATTCTATTCAAATAAGTGAAATATTAATTATGTTGAAACTTCGATACATAAAATGATTTCACGTGTAACTCACGCAATAAGTGGGAGTGGAATGGAAGAAACACCAACATCTTGTGGATTTTGTAGTCCACATGTTTTTGAGAACTATATGTGGATATATGTTATGTCCCCGTAAAAATTCATGAATTTTTCAGGCTATTTGGTGTATTATTAATTTCTTGTTGTAGAAAATCATCAAAATACAATTAAATTCATAAAAATATTATAGCGTCGACCGGAAATTAAAAATAAGTTACCAATATTAATAAATAGTTTTATAAAAAGATAATCCTAAGTTCCCACATGGAGATAATCTTAAGTCACCACATGAAAATGATAAAGTCTATTATTTTAATATAAATTTAGACATTATTTCAATGATTTTGGCCTAAAGATATGTTTAAACAAAAATGTGCTAAACTACAAAGTTATAGATCTCTTCAAGCTCTACAATTTTCATATAAACTTTATCTTCATCCGATTTCATATGTAACAGTTATGATTTTATAACTATATTATTATGCAAAAAAAGAAAAAAACGGGTACCCGAATTCCGGGTACCCGTATCCGACCCGAATATCCGGGTATTTACCGGGTAGTACTTGCTCCGTATCCAACCCGAATCCGAAGATGTACTATTCGGGTATTATTCGTATCCGTCCCGGATATAAAAATACCCGTATCCGTATCCGAAAAATGGTCCCGAATCAATACCTGTATCCGGTACCCGTCTCGGGTACCCTACCCGTTTTCATCCCTACTTGTCACAAAGGACCAAGGCAAGGCTTTGACGCTTAGCTTGTGACAAGGGATGAAGGGATCGAGTGCTCCTCGTACTGGCAACAAAGTACTATGGCATGTGTCACTTCCTCATACGCTGCCTCCATGTCCTTACTGTCAAATGGACGCAAGACTGAACTTCTTCAATGAAGTTTTAGGAAACCGCTTTCCCGAGCTGTTGAAAACGCAGTGGCTAAGCCATGCGCATCGGCAGTCTCTATGCAAGAGAGTGAGGGTTGTCGCGGCATGATGAGGACGTCACGAGAACACTTTGCCAAAGCAAAAACAGCTAGATTATTCACTTCCTTTTATGTAATGCTTGTTTCTTAGAATGACTGACCAATAAATATGACTTCTTTCTTAGTAATTCTCATGAATGACCGAGGCTAAAAGATAGAATGATTGAATATTCATAGAATGACTGAGTTTGTTCACTTATTTCATGTAATGTATATTTTTTAGAATGACTAACCCACTAAATAACTTCTAGCTCAGTTATTCTCATGAATGACTGAGGGTAAAACATGAAATGGCTGAGTATTTATAGAATGGCTGAGTTTATTCACTTCTTTTCCGGCAAATGACTATTTTTAAAATGATTGACTCAGTAAATGATTGTTATCTCAGTTGTTTCACATTAATGACTAAGGCTAAAAAGATGGAATGACTAACTATTTATAGAATGACTGAGTTTGTTCACTTCCTTTTTCGTAATGTCTGTTTTTTAGAATGATTTGACTCACTATACGATTGTTATCTTACTAATTCTCATGAATGACTGAGGCTAAAAGATAGAATGACTGACCCTAATAAACCCTAAGATAAATATGTCAGGTGGAATCTAGTTTTAAAGCTTTCATCGTGACGAACACGATGGTAAAATCGATTTTCAGTTTTTGACAATCCATTTAGTAGATATTATTTTTTAAAGTGGAACATCTAATATTGCATGTATGCGTCCATTTTTAGAGTGTCCGGTTGTGCACATGCATGCGTTTTTTTCGGGGACGAGAGTGGCCGACTGTGCAAATGCATGCGCCCCACTTTTCGGAGAGAGTAGTCGACGATTAGGCTCCTAGGTGCCAAATAGTTATTTAGCACCTAGAGAGCCAATTAGCGCGTATGCGTACATACGTGTGTATATATATTCGCGCGCGCGAAGTTAGCGAAGAATCGCTTGACAACAGTGAGGTGGGGCTCCCACGAGGTGTGCATGCAAAGCCACACCTGCTGAAGGTGAGGTACTAAAGAGCCACAGTGAGGCTCCGGTAGGCCGTCACATCGGTGACCGGGGTGTCATCGTCGTCGGTGATCTTCGCCTAAGTGTAAACAGGTGTAGTCGGACAAGCCAGCCTGCTCTAGAATGTCGAGTATGTACTGCCGTCGGTGAAGGAAGAGGACCTGAAGGCTCTGCTTTATGGTGACCCCAAGGAAGTAGTGGAGAGGGCTGAGGTCCTTCATCACGAACTCGCGCTACAGAGCGATGATCGTGCGTTGGAGGACAGCAGCACTTGACGTCGTGAGCACGATGTCGTCGACATAGAGAAAGAGGTAGACGCTGTCGTCGCCAGGCCAAAGGATGAACAGGGACATGTCCGACATGGCCTCGACAAAGTCGAGACCAAGTAGGAGACGAAATGATTGTACAAGGCCTGCGGCGCCTGTTTGAGGCCATACAAAGAGCAGTTAAGCTTGCACACCATACTCGAGCGAGTTCAGTGCAGTACACCGTCTCGGCCGGAGTGCCATGAAGGAAGGCATTCTTGAGTCCAGCTGGTGGACCGCCAAGTCCACGAAGAGGACAAGGGAGAAGAAGGTTCAAACGGTGGCAAGCTTAACGACAACGTTGAAGGTCTCGTGGTAGTCCACTCCGATGCACTGAGTGAAACCTTGAAGGACCCAACGGGCATTGTACTGATCCAGAGAGAAGTCGGACTTGAGCTTGTGGTGGAGGATCCACTTGCTGGTGACCACGTTGGTGCCAGGGGAACACTACACCAAGTCCCAGATGTGGTTGGCCAGCAGGGTCGCATACTCCTCTATAACACAACGCCAATGAGGAGGGGACAGGTAAGGGAGCATGAGCAGCGTGGGCCCTGAGCACAAGTCAGTCGATAAGTCAGAGAACACCAGCTGATCAACATGTCACCATCGAGTGAACGTGGCATGGGTCATGATCGATAGAGACCAGATGGTGCACCGGCGGCTCATCACAGGAGTGGGCCACGGCACAGAGTGGCTCCTCAGCGAAAGGGACTGGTGACCAAGCCACGCATGCCGTTGATAGACGCATGCGAGATCGACAAAGCGAGCCGAAGGTGGGCAGTGAGGCAAGGCCGCTCGTGGCATGAGTGGAGCGACAGGGTCGTGTGTGGCGCGGATGGAGTCGACAAGGCGACATGTGGCATGGGTAGAGGCAGAGGCAATGGGGCCCCGTGTGGCACAGGCACGGGCAGCTTCTGGTGGCTAGAATCAGCAAAAAACATGAAACAAATAGGCCCAATATATATCTAGGTACATGGGCAAAGGCCCATTACAATACTCAGTATGCTAATACACAGTGTGCTAACACTATACTCCGGAAATGGGCAAAAAATCCACAATCAAGAAAGCAGCTTCTTGCTAATTGTTGAACAGAACCACAATGATCTCAATAGAGTAAGAGAGCATTTCTCTTGCAAAGGGTCAACTGCAGCCACCGGTGACACAACAATCAAGAAATCCAGCTCAGCGAGGATGCAACTTGGGTTAGGTAGGTGTCGCTAATCCATCAAAAAAATTGAGAAGCGCCTTTATCAAATCTTGATCCTAGACACTAGACATTAGCAGGAATGCCCATCAACATCAATGGTGAAAACGAGGTTTAACGTTGAGGCTTGAAGAAAACGAGACCAATGCATGACGTGCATATGGCAAGACAGAGATGACCGGTTGCCACCACTTTAAATCCTCTACCACCTCCTTTGGCGGCGAAATCAAGACGAAACTATATGGCCCATTAACAACATAGAACCAGGAAAGCTTCTTCAATGTCGAATCGACGCATAATTGTTGCCTTAACTACCTCCGTCGAGCCATCCATACAATCGTCGAAGATGGAGACCACCATAGCATGAGCAAACACCTATTAGTGATCAATCCTGGGTGGGCGAGCAATGACATGGCGAGGCTTTAAGGCACTACCGACAATAGCAGCAGGAGGGTTATCGTCATCCAAGACCAAAGAAGAACTACACGAGCTAGCCTCCAAATCACTATTGGAAAGTGGGGGAGGGGCACAAATTGTCACGACCAAAGCAATACGCTTGCACGCCCAACGGCAATGCCACCGCCCCTAACCACCATCCATCCCCCACGACCAGGAGCCTCCATGTCCTGCAACGATTGGTGAGCCGAGGAGACCATGCGCTAAACTCACTCTAGAGCAGGATGACGAGGTGCAAAGAGCAAAGCAGGGTGCTGACATGGGCAGATGTTGACTCAACCAAAGTCTAGCACAAGAAACAGTTGGGACTCGCGCAGCAGCTTATAGTGAAGTGGCGCAAGGAGAAATGGTGCAAACGCTTCCACGTAGGTCCACCGGTGCAAACTCTTGATTCTATGTGAGAAGTGATTCTCCAAGAGAAGTGACTACATGACCGAAAACAATAGAAGTGAATGTGACTAGAAACAATTCTCTTTGGATTCTCTAAGATAAACTACAAGTAAAAAGTGATTTTAAGCGAGAACTGAATTAGGAAAAGCATTTTTTAGGCTTATTTGGCAAAACTCTTATGTAAAATTGGTTATCTACATGCAGTAGATAAAAATGCAAAATTTTCAGATCCTAACAACCTATCTCATTTCATCAAATCACTTCTCAAAGCTTCAAATAGGGTCTTATGGCTTGCAGGCAACTTCTTCGTGAGAGGAGAATATGTGGAGACATAAGATATAGCCTACTATAACATTACTTAATCATTAGAGTTAGGATTCCCGGTCTTAATGTGAGAGTGTGTTCATATATGTATGTGTAGGTGGGCTGGCACCACAGTTGGGCTGCCGACCCATTAGAGTTAGGGTTCCCAGTCTATATATATGTAACCATCTTCTATGCTAGGGATTCTTTCCAATCTCTTACATGGTATCAAAGCTAGGGTTTCTTTCCCTCCTCCCTCCCACCCCACAATCGTCGGCCACCTCTTGCACAGTCGATGCCACCCGCTTTTGCGCCGCCGTAGCCGGGAGGCTCATCCTTCCCTCCCAAGGTGGCACCCATCCCGCCGCCGGCCCTAACCCCATCTACGCAGCCACCGGTCTCGCTGTCGGACCTCCTCTCCTCTGGTCCGCATCCGTCGACTCTCCTCCAGTTGGCCCCTGCAGCACTGCCGCGCCGCCGGCCTGGTTGTGCCGCCTCCTAGGCATGCTCCCGCCTCCTCGTCGTGCCACCACCTAGGAGGGCCGCCCTCCCGGCCTAGATCATCACCGACCTCCTCTCTGCAAGACGGACAGCTCTCCAACTCGAGTGTTGATGTCTTCTCCGACGCCCTGGGCATCACGACCGCGGGTGCGACCTCGACCATGGCCGTCGCGGTCGGGCTCTCTATCCCCAACCATCGCGCCACCAGCCATGGCCCTCATGGCCTCTTTACCCCTCCCCAGATCCGACGCCCCCACCACCGGGTCATGCCTGTTTGCACCTGCTCTGACCGACGATGCCTTGGTCGTCGTGCTCTCCTCGACGCATCGCTGGCCGCCATGCTCACTTGCTGCCCGCGATGACACCCCAGCAGTGCCTCCCTCTTCGTGCTTCTCTCATCATCGGTGTCAAACCCCCTCACTGCCAATCCAGCGTAGCCCCTGCCTGGCTGGACCCGCCCTACCACCCTCCCCCTTCTTTGTCGCCGCCAATGTTGGATTTATCGCTGTTGTGGCCTTCCCAGCCAGATCCGTCGTCTATTTGGCCAGGTCGCCGTCTTCATGTCTAGATCTGTCGCTATCGTGACCTTCCCGGCCGAATCCGCCACTGTCCCTTCTATTCTGCCACCGCCGCGTGGCCCCTCTGGCAGGCACGGCCACCCAGGACCAGGCAGACACGTGCGCTGCCGTTGGCTTTCCTAGCGGGACTCCTCAACGATCGAACGCGAAAAGAAAAAAGAAGGCCCACGAGGATGCTGCTGTCCATTTTGTGTCGCCCTTCCGATCAATGATGCTCTAACGTCGACCCCACCCCCGAAGAATGAGGATGTTGCTGCGCACCACCTTGATTTCAGCTACCTCGTCATCCAGGGGTTATCATCTACATGGAGTGCACATCGGTCTCTACTCCAACCACAACATTTTTTTTCGAAAAGAGCGCAAGAGAACTGCGCACCCATATATTGAAGTAGAGGGAAAAAGGGGGTCATAAAGACCTAGGTACAAAGCACTCCTTATGGAGGCAAGAAGCAGGCATACACAAAACTATCCATAAAAATTATGAGTAAGAAACTACAACCATAGGAGCTAGGAAACTTGGCCGGCCAAAAAGGAAAGCCCTTTGGCACCAGCCAGCTGCCATATCTCCCTTTCCTCATCAGCAGCCTGAAGAAGGAAGGAGATACAAGGGGTCCTTCCATCAAACACCACCTTGTTCCTATGATTCCAAATCATCCGGGCCCCTAAGGCAATAAGAGAGTCCAGTCCTTTCTTTCTCATACTAAGGACCTGAGCCGAGGATCTCTCCCACCAACCAAAGAAGGAAGTCTTCACTTGCTGAGGGGATAAGCTATGCAACCCAAACTTTCTCAAAAGGTTGTACCAGAACACTCTTGAGAATACACAGGAGACCAGCGGGTGATCAATGCTTTCAGGTTCTTGATCACATAGAGGGCACCTAACCAGGTGGTTCATGCCTCTTTTTTCCAGCCTACCAGCAGTCCAGCATTTGTTGTGTGCCACCAGCCACAGGAAGAAATGGCACTTGGGTAGCATCCAGGATTTCCAGATCCTTTTATGATGATGAAAGGAGCACGAACCCTGCAAGAGACCAGCATAAGCAGTTTTAGCCGAGTAATTACCATCTGGCGCTATGGAGAAAATGTGTCTGTCTTCAATATCAGGATGCAAAGGTGAATCCGATAGAGCTTCCCAGAGGTGCAGAAAATCAATCAAGGCCCCTACTGATAGAGCGCCTCTAATATCACCAATCCATCTCCTATTGACCATAGCCTCTTGCACTGTTCTTTTGTTGATAATTCTTTTAGATATGGTGCAGATCACCCTTGGTGCGATGTCAGCAACCTTTTCCATTAATCCATTTATCAACCCAAAAAGAGTATTCGCACCATTACCAACCACTAAAACCAACACTGCAGAGAAGGACCTGGCATTGTTTGGGACCTGAATGGGTAGGTCCACCCACACGACACTGCGACTATAGGGGGATTTCAGCTCGTCGGCTACTACCTTCGAATCTTCTCTAGTCTCATCGTGAGCGGTGCCCCCGTTGTGACTGGGGGGGGGGGGAGGGGATGTAGAGTGTGTGTGTTCCTAAATGTATGTATAGGTGGGCTAGCACCATTGTTGGGCTGCCAACCCATTAGGATTAGGGTTCCCGATCTATATATATGTGTTAGCTATTTGTGTATATGGGCCTAGCCCACTAGGGTTCTATATCCCTGTACACTGTAGTTGTTAGAGTTTCATTGTAACAGACTCTCTCACATGGTATGAGGCCTCCAGCCGTCGCCGCCCCTCCCCCATTCCTCCATGGTGGGCCGACCGCCGCCCCCTCTCCTCTGCCGCCGGTGAGGCCTTCCCTCCCCTCCCTCTCTCTTATCGTGTCGCCCTTGCGCCTGTCCCTTCGGCCGTCGGCGCGCCGCCGGGCTTTCCAGCGCCTATGGCGGCCCCTTCTCCCGCGGCCGGCGCGCCGCCACCCCTTGCCGCCCCTCCCCCTCGGCGCAGGAGCGCCGTCAGGCCTCGCCGCCCCTCCGGCGGTCTGCTTCCCCACGGCCGGCGTGCCGCCAGGGCCCACCGCACCTCCAACGGCTCTCTCCCCTGCGGCAGGGGCACCGCCGACCACCCCAGCCTCCCTGCCGACCCTCCCCTCCATGGCCAGCGCGCCGCCGGTAGTCCTTGCACCCCCTCCTGCCCTGCGCGCCCCGTCGGTGCTCCTGTCACGCCGTCGGGTCATGCCTTCGTCCTCACTGCTGCGCTACCCCCCACTGCCGAGCCACCCCCGCCGACGCCGCCCCAATCCACCACCCTCGCGGCCGCCCCAAGCCCAGATGGGTCCCTGCCAGCTCTTGCATTCTTCCTGCCGGATGCCGCCCTGCTCGCTCCCAGCTGTTGGCGCCGAGCTTTCCACATGTTCCTTTCGACACAACTGGCGGACCCCCGTGCGTGGCTGCCCCCTGCCGACCACTGTCTACAGTCAGCCGTCCGCAATCACCCTCCCTGCGCGCTCCTTCGGACGACGCTGCTGCCATTCTCGCTGCCACCTGGGCGGCCGTTACGGCTGCTCGCCAGCAGGCCCAGGACGTTGTCCGTGCTCTTGAGCAGGAGCAGGCGGTTGTCGACGCCATTGAGCGCAGTACGCCAAGACCTACCGCCGTCTCGCTGGCAAGGGCGTGTCGGATGGCTCCCCCACATCCGCTCGCCACAGCGCCGACACCTTCGAACCCGCGCCCGCCCCGGCCTCAACCCTTCGCGCTTCTCTTCATGCTCAGGCGGCGGCCCTCACCAGCATCCGGGCAACCGTCACCGACGTCCTTGCGCCGGACTCCACTCAGTACCCCCGGTGGCGCGATCAGGTCTTGCAGACCCTCCGCCGGTACGCCCTCGCCGACCACATCCTCTCAGCGGTCCCTGACCCGTCAGAGGATTGGCTTCTGATGGACGAGGTGGTGCTGTCCTGGATTCATGGCACCCTCACAGCCGAACTTCAGGACATCGTTCGCGTACCGGACGACACTGCTCAACGGATCTGGGGTGCCCTTGAGGCTCAGTTCCTCGGCCACCGCCAGATTCGGATTTTGTACCTTGAGACCGCCTTCCGTCAGCTTGCTCAGGGCGATCTCTTTGTGGACGAGTACTGCCGTCAGATGCAGACGATAGCGGACACTCTTCGCACCCTCGGGGCCCCCATCACCGACGAGTGCTTCGTGCTCAACCTCCTCCAAGGCTTGAGCCCTTGCTTCGATCGTGTGACGCCCATCCTCACCCGCATGAAGCCTTTTCCTACCTTTGCGGAGACCAAGAACGATCTGCTTCTCGAGGAGCTTCGCCTCTCCGCCACTGCGACCGCCGCTCCCGCCACGGCGCTCTACAGCGCTCCTCAAGCTCCCCCCTCTACCTCCGGGGGGGGGGTCCTCTTCACCGCACTCCGGTCCCCCACCGCCTGGAGCTCTTCTGCAGCCTACTGGCTCCAGAGGGATCACGGTCGTAGTCGCGGCCGTGGTCGCAAGAGTGGACGCGGTGGCACGACGGGCGGCCGAGGCCATTCACCGGGTGGCTCCCAATGGCCATCCTTCTACAACCCGTGGACTGGCACCATACAGATGTGGCCCGGGCCGTCCGTGGGCACATCGGCCCCTCGCCCCGCCACCCCTCAGCAGGTTTTCTTTGCCGCTCCACCTCCGACGGTGCCCTCAGCACCTCCCCAGCCTCAGTAGGGTCTCGTTCACCTCCCTGGGCCTCCGTCCCCACCTGTGTGGGGGGCCTAGACCAATGTGTGGGACACGCAGTCTCTCGCCAACTCCTTCTCCACAATGACGCTGGCCCCACCAACCTCAGTCTCTGACTAGGTGGCTGACTCCGGTGCCTCCTACCACACCACCCCGAACGCAGGTATTCTGTCTTCCACCTCTCCCCCCCCCACCCTCCCTTCCGTCCTCCATCGTGGTTGGAAACGGCTATGCCCTTCCCGTCACCTCAGTCGGTGACGCGGTCCTTCCCGGTCCTTTCCGTTTATCCAACGTTCTTGTTGCTCCCCACATTATTCAAAATCGTCTTTCCGTTCGTCGGTTCACTATTGACAACTCTTGTTCCATGGAGTTCGACCCGTTTGGTCTTTCTGTGAAGGATCTTGCCACCAGGACCCTTCTCGCTCGGTGTGATAGCCCCGTGCCGCTCTACATACTTCGCCTGCCTGCTTCCACTACACCGACCTCTGCCCCGCATGTTCTTGCAGTCGCCGCCTCTTCTGTGACTTGGCATCGTCGTCTCGGTCACCCCGGTCGTGAAGTGATGTCCAAGCTCTCCAGCAGCACCTCCATTTCAGGTTGTAGGGGATCTTTTGAGCACCTCTGTCATGCTTGTCAGTTAGGTCGCCATGTTAGGCTCTCATTCCCCATCTCTTCTAGAGCAGCAGGCATTTTTGATCTGATACACTGTGATGTATGGACATCCCCTGTAATCAGCATTTCTGGCTATAAGTATTATTTACTTATTCTTGATGACTTCTCGCATTATCTGTGGACTTTTCCTCTACGTCAGAAGTCCGACACTTTTCCCACCCTGTCTCACTTCTTCGCTTGGGTCTCCACTCAGTTAGTCGCACCATCCGGAGCATCCAGTGTGACAACGGGCGTGAGTTCTATAACAATGTGTCCTGTGACTTCTTCCTCTCTCTCGCGGCGTCCACCTCTGCATGTCCTGCCCCTACACGTCTCCTCAGAACGGCCGGGCTGAGCGTATGATTCGCACGACGAACGATGTCGTGCGCTCTCTACTTTTCCAGGCTTCCTTTCCCGCTCATTACTGGCTGAGGCCCTCGGCACTGCCACCTACCTCCTCAACCGTCTCCCCACCAAGGCGGTTGCCCACCCCACCCTTCGCTCTCTTCAGCGTCCATCCCTCTTACGACCATCTTCGTGTCTTCGGGTGCGCTTGCTATCCCAATCTCGCTTCCACTGCTCCTCATAAGCTCGCCCCTCGCTCTACTTGCTGTGTCTTCCTCGGTTACTCTCCCGATCATAAGGGATATTGGTGTCTTGACCTCGCCTCCCACAGAGTCCTCATCTCTCGTCACGTCGTTTTCAACGAGTCGGACTTCCCTTTTTCCTCGACCCCCACTGCCTCTCTCACCGACCTCGACGTGTTCCTAGACCTCGACCCTGTGTACCTCGACCCTGTGTCCCCCACAATCGTGCCCCCCTTCCCTGCCGGTTTGTTCGCTTCACCGCCTCGCATGGCCCTGCCTGCCGCCCACCCCCGCACTGCCACGTGCGGCCTCGACGCCCTCTACGCCGCCCTCCCCCGCACAGCCACGTGCGGCCTCGGCGTTCCCGGAATCGCATTGCGTGACCCTGCCTGCACGCACTCCCGCACAACCACGTGCGGCCTCGACGTTCCCTGAGTCGCCTCGCGCGACCCTGTCTGCACCGCCCTCCCCCGCACAGCCACGTGCGGCCTCGACGTCCCCTCCGTTTCTCGCACAGCCCAATGCGGCACCGGCGCCTTCTGCTCCATCACTCCCCGCTCCGCCGTCTCGCTACACCGACCTCATCCAGACATACCAGCGTCGTGGTCGACGCGGTACCTCGGCTCGTTCTAGCGCCGAGGTCCCGACCTATCACCCCGTCGTCGTCCACCGTGATCCTCGACACATCCACCTGATGGTCACCCACCGCGCGGCCGATGTCCTTCGACCACCTAATCGCCTGATTCTCTCCGCGACCTCTTCTTCAGCTCTTCCGCCGGTACCCACGACTGTCCGTGGTGCGCTTGCCGACCCACAGTGGTGGTGCGCCATGGAAGCGGAGTACGAGGCTCTCTAGGCCAACCACACCTAGGACCTGGTGCCAACGTGGTCACCGAAAAATGGATCTTCAAGCTGAAGCTGCACGCCGACGAGTCCCTAGAGCGGTACAAGGCCCGTTATGTGCTCCGGGGCTTCACCCAGCGCCCTAGGGTCTATACGACGAGACCTTCAGTCCGGTGGTCAAGCCTACCACCATCCGGACTGTTCTGACTCTGGCACTGGCCTGGGACTAACCGGTCCACCAACTCGACGTGACGAAAGCCTTCCTCCGCGGGACCCTGACGGAGACGGTCTACTGCACCCAACCCGTTGGGTTTGTCGACCCTGCTCAACCCGACTTGGTCTGCAAGCTCAACAAGTCCCTCTACGGCCTCAAGCAAGCACCCCGGGCTTAGTACAGTCGCTTCACCACCTTCCTGTGTTTGCAGGGTTTCGTCGAGGCCAAGTCGGACACGTCCCTGTTCATCCTCCGTCACGGTTCGGATACAGCGTACCTCCTCGTCGACGACATCGTCCTCACCGCCTCCTCCCCCGAGCTTCTGCGTCGCATCATCTCCTGCCTCCAGCAGGAGTTTGCGATGAAGGACCTCGGGACGCTCCACCACTTCTTGGGGGTCACCGTCGAGCGTCGTCCCTAGGGCCTGTTCCTCCACCAGCGGCAGTACACCGTCGACAACCTTGAACACGCTGGTATGGTTGAATGCAAGTCCTGCACGACTCCGGTGGATACGCAGGGTAAACTCTCCGCCGCCGGCCCCCCGGTCGCCGCTCCAAACGGCTACCGGAGTCTTGTCGGGGCCCTTCAGTACCTCCTCTGCACCAGGCCCGACATCGCCTACGCCGTCCAATAGGTGTGCCTTCACATGCACGACCCTCGGGAGTCGCATCTCACCGCGCTGAAGCGGATCCCGCGGTACTTGCGAGGCACTCTCGACTTCGGGCTCCTTCTACACCAGTCCTCCGCCATGGAACTTCGCGTCTACATCGATGCCGACTGGGCGGGTTGTCCCGACACGCGCCGGTCCACCTCGGGCTACGCCGTGTTCCTCGGCGATAGCCTCGTCTCCTGGTCATCGAAGCGCCAGCCGGTTGTCTCCCGCTCCAGCGCCGAGGCCGAGTACCGCGCCGTTGCCAACGGCGTGGCTAAGGCGGCTTGGCTCCGTCAGCTACTCCACGTGCTCCACAATCTGCTGACCACGAGCACCCTGGTCTTTTGTGACAACGTCAGCGCCGTCTATCTCTCCACCAACCCCGTCCAACACCAGCGCACGAAGCATGTCGAAATCGACCTCCACTTCGTCCACGAACGGGTAGCATGTGGAGTTGTTCGCGTTCTTCACGTCCCGACCACCTCCCCGTTCATCGACGTCTTCACCAAGGGGCTTCCATCGGTGGTCTTCATGGAGTTTCGATCCAGTCTCAACATCTGCAGTGGCTAGAGTTTCGACTGCGGGGGGTGTTAGCTATCTGTGTATATGGGCCTAGCCAACTAGGGTTCTATATCCCAGTACACTGTAGTTGTTAGGGTTTCATTGTAACAGACTCTATCACAATATGTAATCATCTTCTATGTAGTAGACAAGCTTTACATTCTCATACACTTATTGCAAGTTGAAAAAAGGACGCTTTGACTTGTTTAACCAAATAAAATTGCCACTTGCCAGCAATTAAAGATGACTTACCTCCATATGTAAACTTTGACAACAATTCAGCTTCAGAAGCCCTCTGAACCAAAATAAATTAATACATTAGAAAATCAAAATAATACAAGGTTGTCAACGATATATGCTTATATGGGGACACAAACTATAATGTGATGGAACAATGATATATTACAGGCTCACTCCCTCAGCTTCCTAATACTTGAAACTTTGGATTAGCGAACACAACTAGGCAAGTTTTTGCAGGGCTATATGGGAAATTTAGAAGGGATTGGTGAGACGCAAAGTACAAGAAGATGAATTAGCATTTGTATATTGTCATAATCAGATACTGATTGTAGAGTACATCTTATAGAGACTTAGGCTAACAAATAAAAAGGCAATACATCAGGGAGGGAGAGATCGCAGGCAAACTACACTTCAATGCAGACAAGGGGACTCATGGGGATCATGCATATCGAGGCAAACTAGCTACACCGGCTAGGCAATGTGCCAAGTGATAGTGAGGTCCTAAAGTGCCCCGGCAATGCTCCGGGAAGTAGGGTAAGTGACCCACTGCTGAAACTTTGGCATTGGTGGTAACAAAAGTGTTGCAAGGCTCGTAGTCAACCATGCACGCTAAATAAATTTGTTGAGACAAGATGCCATGCAGGTGCTACTGAACAAAAATGCCCAAAAATGATGTAGAGGACCGAGCACTTTCATCGAGAACTCTTGCTACAAGGCATAGATAGTGTGAACGCGGAGGATATCACTCGACACAAATAGAACTGTCATCCACATAAAGTAGCAAATAAATTGTCTCGGGGCCATGATGGTAAATAAATGGTGAAGTATCGAACTTGGCTTTAGTGAATCCAAGTTTGAAAAGGTATGTAGCAAAGCGATTGTACCATGCCCAAGGAAGTTGTTTAAGGCTGCAGGGAGACATGTTGAGATGGCAAAGCAACAAACTAGTGGGTGGTTAATAATAGACTTCCTAAGGGGTGTGTGCTATCATCATTAAGGCTATGTTGCTCTCAAAGTAAACTCTATATTCATAAGAGCAACAGGTCCAAGAGAACTTCCCCCTTATTCTTCTCCTCTTCGTATTGATTATTATTAATCTAACCTTTAATTTGGGATTTAGTATGTGTTAAGTGTTAAATTTTCAGGTGTTGCCTATTCACCTCCCTCTAGGCAACTACTCCCTCCATTCCAAAACAGTATTCTTTTTAGACTAAACATACATTCATTAGTAAATCTAAGAACGTGGTTGATATGTATGTCTAGATTCATTATCATTCATTTGAATGTGAACAAAAAAAAGAGAGCTAGATAGAACTATATTTTGGGACGGAGGGAGTATCAATTAGTCGACTGATGTAGGGTGATGTATCACGGTTGTATCTTATCAACTCAGCCTATGTCACTTTTTGCCGAGTCGGTTGATACTTTGGAAGTTAAAGATTATCGTCCCATAATCCTAATCCACAGCTTTGCGAAGATTGTCACTAAGATTCTAGCAAATTGGCTAGCCCCAAGGCTCTCTAGCTTGGCCTCTTCTAACCAAGCGAATTGATGAAAGGAAGATGCATACATGATAACTTCATGTTAGTGCAGCAAAAAGCCAAAGTGCTTCATATTAGTAAGGCTTTTGACTCCATCTCTTGGCCTTTTTTGATGGAAGTATTGAGGCATCTGGGCTTTGGTACCATTTGGTATAACATCTTGACCAAGTTGTTGTGTTCTTCCTCCACCCGTGTTCTTGTCAATGGGGAGCCAGGGGACTAAATCTACCACCTGTGTGGCCTTAGGAAGTGGAATCCTCTATCCCCTATGGTTTTTATCTAGGTTATGGATATCCTAAACTCCATGGTTTTGAGGGATGAATAGCTTGGTTTGTTGCAGCATTTATTAAGGAGTGGGGGCAAAGGCTCTCGTTATATGCAGACGATGTGAGTTAGTGCTATTCAAAAATCTTCTCAAAATTTAAGGAGGCTACTGATTTGGTCACAAACATAATAAAAAGTTACATTGGCCCAATAGATGTGAGACGCAAAAAGTTGAGGTAGTATAGTAGGTTCATCGCCATTCAGCTAGCAGTGGTGATCCTCCCTCCTCCCCGCCTGTCACAAAGAAGGAACTCCTTGTTTTTGTTGATCACTACCCATCAGAGGTCCTATTCGGAAGCCTCGTCGAATCCTCGCTCGTTTAGTTGCCCTGGAGCCCCAAGAAGATGACGTGTCGAGCACTCATTGTAATAATGATTGGTCTCCATGAGGGCATGATGGCGGAATCAATAGCCCTAATCGCCCACAGGTTCAACCTTTCTAAAGAATCTCTAATCCTTAGGCGCATGATAGAAGCTAACTTCCTACTCTACATGCGTGATGATGAGCGATGAGGGTACTATTCTTCGAGTCTACAATGGCAGCCAACCAGTTATCTCCCCTTACTTTCAGTTGCACATCACATAGTGGACACGTTTCTTCAGAGTTGAGAGTCTAGCCCTGCACCAGGCCATCGACATCAAGCTTTAAGGTATTCCAGCACATGCTTGGGACGTGAGAATAGAAGCACGGTTGCTCGACGACGATTACTTGATCAATGAGGTCAACCAAGATGTCACAGTTCAACGAGATGTCTTCCGACTCCGGGCTTGGTGTCCAAGGCCATAACTCATTTACAGTACCAAGGACCTCATCATTGAGCATTGTCCTGCTGCTTGGGAGGACCCTCCAAGTGCTCTCATATCCCATCACGATTTCTGCATCATTGTCTTCGCCACTGCTACTAGCAGCTAGAACCACCGCTAGTGGCGGCGACATCAAGTACTCTTGGATGATGTCGCTATGCTGAGTCCTAAGACGATATAGCTTCGATGAGGATTGGTTCTCGTGGACTAGTACATTCTCGGTTGAACCTTAGGTGCAACGTGACAAGCAATTCTAGGGTGATGGAGCTAGCACCAAAAATAAGCACGCCTTCCTTTCCGGTTGGTGGCCACTGCCTTTCAGATGGAGCTTGCAATGATGTGGCGGAGGCACCACTCGAGATCCGCCCTGGTTCGTGGTTTCTAGGCACGAAGACAATATTATTACCCATTCGGCCCTGCTACTAGCCCCTAAGGTGGATCACCCTATGACTAGTTCCAGTGTGTTAAATATAATATAAATGAATTGCCCACTTGTTTCTATCATCTTAAGCTTTTGGGTTGAACTAGTTGATGCATGCAACTTAATATAGTATCAAAGCTAGAGGCCTCGAGTTTCGAATCCAAGTTAGCGCAATTAAAAATAAAATAATTGTTGCTTGCTCATATTCCATGTCTGAGATCTAAGAGAACCTAAACATGAGGGGAGTGTTGGGATATAATATAATTGAATTATCCACTTCTTACTATCAGCTTAAGCTTTTGGGTTGAACTGTTTAGTGCATGCAAGTTACTACAGGACCATAAGGTCGTCAGCGACTGTGATTGGGGCTGACTTCTCCGTCTCGGTCTACTGATGAGCCCATTGCGATGGATCATATGTTGTGGGATAAAAATTCAAAAGTGGATGGGCCTCAGTCTCTGCGTCCGACAGTTGAGGGTCCCTTGCTGCTCTTGCTGCCATTTTTGGTTGGCATTCTGTTGAGAGTGATGACATCTGAGAGAGAGACCTTCTGGTGGTGTTCTGAGTAGGTGGGTCTTGTTTGGTCATGTACTCTATAACCATGAATTTGTCGGTTATTTTAATTTGGAATGTTCAGGACCTCAATCAGAAGACAAGATACAATTATGTCCATGACGTTATTCTTTCTTCAAGTTTGTCTTCAAGAAATCAAGCTTGCCTCTGTTTCGCAGCAAATTCTCCTCTCTGCCTTAGGGTCTGAATATGACAAGTTTATTGCCCTACCAGCCATTGGCTCTCATGCAGTGTTCCTTGCTTGGAAAGAGGCTTGTTGTCATGCTATTTCTTCCCGTGTGGACTCCTTTTCAGTTTTTGTCCAGTTTCCTGAAAATGAGGGAAGGAACTGGTGGTTCACCAGTGTTTACGGCCCTCAGGAAGATGACCAAAAGGTTCAGTTTTTGCATGAATTGAGGGACATAAGGGCCCTGTGTGCTGGTCCTTGGTTTGTGGCTGGTGACTTCAACCTTATTATTAGGCCGAAGAGAAAAATAACACCAACCTAAACAAGCCAATGACGGGCAGATTTAGAAGATTACTAGATGTTACAAGTATCAAGGAGCTCCTTTGCACGTACGCAAATACGCTTGGTCAAATGAAAGGTCTTCTCCCACCCTAGTAAGGTTGGACAGAGCCTTTTGTTGTACTGATTGGGATGAAATTTTCCCTGATTCTCTTCTCCAGAGCACAGCCTCAGGGGTATCGGATCACTGTAGAAACGGCAGGGCTATATGTACTGGAGGCCCTCCTTGCTGTTCAGCAGGGCTATATGTTTAAATTCAAGCTGCTCAACTCTGCTTACAACACCTTATTGCCTAAGAAAGCGGATGCTCTGGAGGTTAAGGATTATAGGCCAATTAGTCTTATCCATAGCTTTGCCAAGTTGTTGGCCAAGCTGCTTGCCGACATATTACCTCCAAAACTGCTTGAATTGGTTCCCATTAACCAAAGTACTTTCAAAAGGGACGGAGTACTCTAGACAACTTTGTCATGGTACAACAGGTTGCCCGAGTACTACATAGAAAGAAAGAGCCCCATATTCTCTTAAAACAAGATATCTCTAAGGCGTTTGATTAAGTTTCTTGGCCCTTTCTGTTGGAACTTCTACAGCATATTGGTTTTGGCCACAGATGGCGTAACTTAATCAGTCTGTTATTGTCAACTTCCTCCACTAGAATTTTGGTCAATGGTGAACCTGGCAACTGCATATACCATCACCATGGTCTTCGTCAAGGGGATCCTTTGTCACCCATGGTCCCATGCTCTTCATTCTAGTTATGGAAGTTCTGAATTCTATGATGAATTTTGCAACTCAGGAGCATCTGTTGCACCATATTGCTTTTACCAACAAGCCTGGCATCACATTTCCTTCTATGCTGATGATGTTGTGCTTTTCCTCCACCCTCTCAGGCAAGATCTACTATTGGTTTCCCAGCTCCTTTATATTTTTGGCCAGTCCAGGGGACTTAAGACAAATATATCTAAAAGTTCAGTTACACCTATTCAGTGTGGGGAGGAGCTGATTGTTATTTCATATTAACCTTGGTCTCCCTCTGCCCCTCAGAAAACTAGCAAATGGTGAGCTGCAGCCTCTCATTGACAAGGTTTCAAATAAGTTACTGAAAGGAAAATGTGCCCTTGGGCCACTTCTAGTTTGTTTTGGTGATTAAATGCCCAACACACCACTTGGTGATTAAAGGCAAATTGAAGGTAGCAAGTCCATATGAGCTGAATTGTTGGGCTAAAAGTGCAACTTTGAGCAAACCATCAAAAACACAAGGTTTAAGTGTTTGGATAAGTTGCACACGCCCTACTCTATGTTTGTAGCACTTTGTTCTGGCTATTAACTCTATTTTGCAAAGAAAGTGCTTTTTGGACTTGGTTTAGGCATATTGCAAATCCTGGAGAAATTGGATGGAAAAGGTATGGTTCCAACACTAAGTCAATTGTTTTGTGTGCTAATTATGTTTATATAAGTATTAGAGAACCTCTCAAGTTGAGTCAAAAGGAGCTAAAGAAGTTTGGCACAAAAGAGAAGATGGGTTGGTCTGGACAACATCGGACTATCTGGTGCCACCCACCGGACAGCTAGGTGGTTGTATGGCCCAAACTCCATAGGCTCAACCTCTTTAGCTAAAAATCACCGGACATTATGGGCATCACCACCGAATAGTCTGGTGACAGGTGTTCAACGGCTACTTCGGCCACGTAAACAAGCGTCAACGCTCAACTGGGTCACCGGACAATCCAGTGCTCCCCAGAACAAGAAACTAACCAATCAGTGATCTAGTGATCGTTGCACTGTGCACGGTCCATAGGAACAAATGTGTATTCGAGGGAGCTAGCCCTTCTCTTGTCTTGGTCCATCGCTTCTTCAGGGACGAGTTGAAATGTCGTTATCTTGTTGGATCTCGTAAGATACAAGGCTTGGGTCTCCAAGAAAGCTTGGTCACAGGTCGTGTAGTTTGTGGTGTTCATGTTCTAACTTCTAAGTGTGTTTAGTCTTATCCCTTTCTCTTGTACAGGGTGAAGACTGTGTACTTGCTTTTTTTCTATCTTAATATAAAAGGCGCACAGTTCTTATGTGTGCCTATCTTAATATAAAAGATGCCAGGTTCTCCTCTGTATTCATGAAAAAATAAGTTTTCCAATAAGCATGGCAAGTCAGTAATCAAATAAAGTCACCTTGCCCTCGTAATAGCCTTGCAATAAATAATTCACTAATCCAAAGTCTGCAGCTGACACATATACAAATCTCTTTACACCTGCAGATAGAAAACAAGTAAATTAACAAGCAGAACAAAAAACTTCCCAAATAAACTAAATTTCATTTGCCATCTTTTTCTTGCTAATAAAATATCAAACAATGCAATTTTAAGAACCCCTCGGAATCAATTTAAACAGTTACATGGCTACAAGGCAAATAGATTAACAAACAACACCATATGTCCATATCTACAAAAAGTAATAGGCTCCACTGTATATTTTTGGACATCAATAAGTGTCAGCCTCAATGGTCCACCTGCCAAACAAAAATCTAGCATGGAAAATATTTCTCAGAAATTGAGTTTGCTTCCAAAGTCCACCTCAAACATGGTATGGTATATTTTCAAAATAAAAAATATGGACATGGCACTTGTTTGTCCCTAGGCTTGTCCTAATACTGGTATTCAGGTATCACTAGTTGCATTAAATCAGGTTTCATGCAAACAAACAACAATGATAGCGAGGGGTGTAAATTTAAACGTTGAACAACATATAACTTGAGTGTATGTGCAGCTCAATAACCCTCCAACCCAAAGTTGGCACATGGAGGCATGGCACCCATCATTGTACCTGTGTATCAAATATCAAGTTTGGCTGTGTATCAAATATCAAGTTTGGCTGTACATTCTTGTCTGAATCACATGTATGACAGTGAGATTGTGAGAACACTAGCCACAAAAGTCTCTTGACAGCACTTAGCCTGAACCCTTCTTCCTCTTTTTATTTGTTATTTTTCTCCTCCATACCAAGTCTATTCGCAAATGACACTTCTAGAAGCATGGCTTCATAGTGCTAACTAATCCCCCACAAAACATTTATGAGATATTCAATGTATATCTGCATATTTACCATGCCAGATTGTCTACTTAAGGTTGGATCAAGCACACCAATATAGCATTATATCCATGATTTTCTTTAATGAATTGAAATATGGCTCTCCTGCATCATTCAAGAATAAGAATGTATCTGCAATTCATATCCTCTTTGTAATTACACTTTCTAATGTTTTTTACTTTTAAAAATCACTACTTTTCAGGCTCGTTGGGGTTCAAGATTACCCTACCACTTGCTCGGAATAAAAGGTTATTTTCTGTATCAAGTGTTTGTGGTCTAGGACGAGTTGAGAAAGTTGTAATCAAGAACAGACAACATTCACTCCATGGGAAGTTGTAGCATACCCCACAGAGTAATGCCATGAGTACAAAACACTTGGCCATGGTGAGAAAACATGTCATCTAGTTTATTAAGGAATAAGAAAGGGATAAAATCAAATTGGTGATGAAAAGCATAAAAACATCACTTTAATTGTTAGCAAGTTGTTATTCTAAACCTGAATTGGTATTTCTAGAATCTTTGCAAGTGAAGGATCACTTTATTGTACTATAGAATCACTCTCTAGTTGAGTTGGTTAGGTGGTCTGAGTAGCACTCCTCAAGCCTTAAGTTTGACTCCCATTAAAAATGAATTTCAGATTGGGGTTAAAAAAGTCCCCCCGTTTGTTCCACGGCAAAGCACAGATCTAAGGCTCGACCCATGTTTGGTCGTTCTCACATGGCCTATGGTGTCGTCATGTATGGATGGGATAGGGGTTCAAGGGTTTTTTCGACCTACATGACTTCTTAATTGACTTGGGGCCGTCTTACCCACACATGTCAAAGTTTTTCAAATAATATGACAGGAATAAACCAGAAAAACATAGTTAGAATTTGACAAAAGGAAGGTCAATTCACAAAAATAATTATGCACAGTAATTCAGTATAGCAAGCAAGGAAAGTGGGTGTATTGACGTTAGAAACTGCAATTATAATAACAGAGAAAAAAAGTAGTTGTCAATGCCATAAATCTGTCCTGCATCCTCCACCTAAAAAATTCTATTCCCTTATATGCAACCAATCTTAAACTTCAATCTGTTCCATGCCACTGGTGCTGCCTCCATTAGCATCGATTGGCTCGAATGTGGCACCATCATAGAGACAGAGAACATAGTGCGCCATCGCTTTAGGTCCGGTTTTAGTTTCTCACCAACACTTGATCGTCTTATTCTTGATTCAGAGTGTTGAATGGATCGTCCTTTGCCTCGATTGCTTCTCGGTTAGGGTAGGGCATCAAGTCAGTGCCACTGGTTGTGAACAAAGAGGATGCATTGGTCTAAAACTTTGACCTTTTTGCTCCAATCATAAGTATTGGTGTCCAAATCCAATTAATAATTGGTGTTAGAACTGTATTAGGGTTTAGTCTCGTCCCTCTATAATGGGCCTAGGCCCAGATGCTCTTATTATAAATACATCTCCCAACCCAGCTAGGGTTAGGGTTTTTCCCAATATCCAATATGGTACCAGAGCTACAGTAATTTTCCTCCCTCCCCTCCCTACAGCCGCCGCCGGCTCCCTCCCCTCCCTCCAGCCGCCGCCGCCGGTCTCCACCCTTGGCCTGGCCGCGGCTTCCCCTCCCACTCCTCCTCTCGTCAGCCAGCCCGGACACCGCCGTCCTCCTGCACCGCCGGCCCGGTCAGCGCCGTACTCCTGCACCGCCGCCCAGCGCTTCGGGCCGCCCGCGCCGGCGTCCACCACCCCCGTTCGGTCGCCGTCTCCGACCACCGACTCCTCCACCCGATCCGTCGCCCCCCTGTCGCGCTCTCTGCCGGATCCAGCCGCGCACGGCCTCTCCTAGTCGGGATCCCGCCGCGCCCGGCCCCTCTAGGTCCTGCCCGATCACGGTCACGGCCAGACCGCGCCCCTGCCCATGGCGGCTCCTTCCCCTTCCCCCTCCCGCACTGCTGCCTCCCTGTCAAGTCCCAGCGCTGCCGCGGCCAACAGGTCAACACCGCCCTCAGCCCGGTCGCCGCAGCAGTGGCCGTTCTACCAGTTCTCCAGGGAGACCTCTCCGTGGATACTGTCGCCAGATGAAAGGCCTGGCGGACTCCCTCCGTGATCTCGGCGAGCCAGTGGCGAACCGTACTTGGTGTTGAACCTCCTGCGTGGCCTCAGCCCTCACTACGGCCACCTGAAGGCACTGATCAAGAGGACTGTGCCTTTCCCCACCTTCCATGTCGTGCGGAATGAGCTTCTCCTCGAGGAACTCACCATGACCATCGAGGCTCCCACCCCGGCACCGGCCCTCTACAGCACCACCCCTGGCACCCAGGCGTCTCTCGGGGGGCAGGCCCCTCCGTCGACCGGGACCCCCGCTTGGCCCCCTACTGCGACTCCTACGGCCCCTCGTCAGCATTCCACCACCGACGGCGGGAGTCGCCCCCGCAAGGGTGAACGTGGGGGCGGCGGCCCCTCTCGTGGAGGTTCCACCGGCCGGGGTGGCGGCCAGAGTTGGCCGTCGTTCTACAACCTCTGGATCGACACCATCTCCATGCAGTCGGGTCAGGCCCCCAGCGCCTCCCGTCCTCCAGCGCCGGCACCTGCTCTCCTGACGATGCCAACCTACATCGCACCTCTACCGCCTGTCTACGGCATGCCGCCTGTCTACAGCATGCCGCCGTACGACGTGCCACCGACGACCACGGCCCCGCCTGCGCTCCCGCCTACAGGGACCCCCACCACGACATCTTGGTCCCCGTTCGCTGGCGGCTGGGACACGGCCTCCCTCGCCGTCGCCTAAAGCACCATGGCGCTTGCTCCACCATCTTCTGACTGGGTCATCGACTCCGGTGCATCCTACCACACCACCCCCACCATAGGCATGCTATCTCACTCACACCCATCTCCTTCCACACACACTACCTCGATCGTCGTTGGAAACAGTTCCACTTTACCGGACACCTCAGTAGGTGCCTCGATGCTCCCTGGACCATTCTTTCTCAACGATGTTCTTGTAGCCCCACATATCACTCACAATCTCCTTTCCGTTCATCGGTTCACCACCGACAATTCTTGTTCCATTGAGTTTGACCCTCTGGTTTTTCTGTGAAGGATCTAGCCACCAAGACCCTTCTGGCCCGATGTGACAGTGCGGGGCCCCTCTACACGCTCCGGCCTTCTTCCATCGGCGCGTCTTCACCTCCCGTCGTGGTCTCCACCACCACCTCCACCACCTGGCATCGTCGTCCCAGCCATCCAGGACCTGACGTCATGACCAAGATCTCCAGCAGTTTACATCCTTCTTATAATCGGAAACATTTTGAGGGCCTTTGTCATGCTTGTCAGCTTGGCCGACATACTCGTCTCCCTTTTACTACTTCTTCTTCTAGGGCTGAGCAGGCTTTTGACCTGGTTCATTGTGATCTCTAGACCTCCCCTGTACTCAGTCTTTCTGGCTATAAATACTATTTGGTGATTTTGGATGATTTTTTCTATTTCCTCTGAACTTTCCCTCTTCGGTTGAAGCCCAACACTTTTACCACCCTCACTCACTTCTTCGCCTGGGTTTCCACCCAGTTTCATCGCCCGGTCCGTGCACTGCAGTGTGACAATGGCCGCGAGTTCTACAACCACGCCTCTCAGTCATTCTTCCTCACCAGTGGCGTTTAGTTGCGTCTCTCATGCCCCTACACCTCCGCCCAGAACGGTCGAGCAAAGCGCATGATTCGCACCACCACCAACATGATCCGATGCCTTCTCTTCTAGGCGTCTCTCCCTGCCAGCTACTAGGCAGAGGCCCTGCACACCGCCACCCACCTCCTCAACCGCCTCCCATCGAAGGCGGTGAGCCACCCCACCCCCTACTTTAACCTGTACGGCACAGCCCCCTCCTACGACAACCTTCGCGTGTTCGGATGTGCCTGCTACCCTAACACTTCCGCTACTGTTCCACATAAGTTGTCTCCACGCTCCACTCGTTGCCTCTTCCTTGGCTACTCTCCTGACTATAAGGGGTATCGCTGTCTTGACCTCACCTCCCATCGCATCATCATCTCCCGTCATGTCGTTTTCGACGACGATGTGTTTCCCCTTGTCGGCTCCTCCCCACTCACCGTTCTCGACTCCCTCCTTGAGTCTGGTCCGAGTACCCATCCTTCCCAGGCACCTCGCCTTGCACCGATACCAACACCTCGCACAGCCACGTCGACTCCGCCAACGCCTTGCACGGCCACGTCAACCCCGCCATCGTCTACCATCATCGCGGGAGCGCTCCTCCCTCGGCGCCCACGGACATAGGCCCCTCGACGAGCGCGACCCAATTCGTCGACCCCGTCGTCGTCTATCACCGTCGCGGGTCGGTTGCGCCCGTAGCCCCTGAGCCATTGGTGTACCAACCGGTCGCCATACATCGCAACTCCGGGCACACTCACCCCATGGTGACTCGTCGTGCTGCCGGTGTCCTTCGGCCCGTCGACCGGCTGATCCTGGCTGTCGATACGACTGCCACTCCATCGGACGCCTCCCCGGTCCCCTCCTCTGTCTGCACCGCTCTCGCCGACCCTCACTAACGTCAGGCCATGGAGGAGTACGGGGCCCTGCTTGCCAACCACACTTGGGACCTGGTGCCACGCCCGCCCGGCACCAATGTGGTCACTGGCAAGTGGCTCTTTCGCCACAAACTAACTTCGGATGGCTCCCTCGACCGCTACAAGGCCCGTTGTGTTCTTCGGGGCTTCACCAGAGACCCGACGTGGACTACGATGAGACCTTCAGCCCCGTCGTCAAGTTCGCCACCGTCGGCGTCGTCCTCTCCCTCGCCCTCTCTCGGAACCGGGCGATCCACCAGCTCGACGTCAAGAACGCCTTCCTTCATGGCACTCTAACGGAGACTGTCTACTGCAGCCAGCCCACCGGCTTCGTCGATGCCGCCAACGCGGACCTGGTATGCCAGCTGAACCGCTCACTCTACGGCCTCCAGCAGACGTCGCGGGCCTGGTACAGCCGCTTCGCCACCTATTTGGCCTCCATCGGCTTCGTCGATGCCAAGTCGGACACATCCCTCTTCATCTCCCGGCGGGGCGAGGACATCGTCTACCTACTCCTCTACGTTGACTACATTGTGCTCACGGCCTCCAACGCCGATTTCCTGCAGCGCACGATCGTCGCCCTCCAACGGGAGTTCGTGATGAAAGATCTGGGACCTCTCCACCACTTCCTCAGCATCACTACCGAACGCTGGCCCCAGGGTCTCTTCTTGCACCAGCGTCAGTACGCCATCGACATTCTGGAGCGGCCTAGCATGTCCGACTGCAAGCCCTGCTCCACGCTTGTCGACACTCAGGCGAAGCTCTCTGAGGACGACGGGCCCACGGTCGCCGACGCGACGTCTTACAGGAGCCTGACAGGCGCGCTCCAGTACCTCACCTTCTCCCGGCCAGACATCGCCTACGCGGTTCAGAAGGTGTGCCTTCATATGCACACACCACAGGAGCCCCCCCCCTCACCGCTCTCAAGTGGATTCTGCGCTACCTCCGGGGGTCCCTCGACTACGGCCTCCTCCTCCGACCATCCTCGATGTCGGAACTTGTGGTCTACACCGACGCTGACTGGGTTGGCTGCCCCGACACATGCCGCTCCACCTCCGGCTATGCCGTATTTCTGGGCGCCAACCTCGTCTCTTGGGCTGCCAAACGTCAGACTGTCGTCTCTCGCTCCAGCGCCGAGGTCGAATATTGCGCTGTGGCTAACGGCGTGGCCAAGGCATCTTGGATGCGCCAGCTCCTCCACGGGCTCTACAGCCCCTTCCAGCGTGCCACCCTTGTCTACTGTGACAACGTCAGCGTCGTCTACCTCTCCACCAACCCTGTGCAACATCAATGCACGAAGCATGTGGAGATCGACCTGCACTACGTCCGGGAGCGTGTCGCAGCGGGAGACGTTCGGGTTCTCAGCGTCCCCACAACGCTGCAGTTCGCCGACATCTTCACCAAGGGCCTGCCATCCAGTGTCTTCCTCGACTTTTGGTCCAGTCTCAACATCTGTACAGGATAGAGTTGTGACTGCGGGGGGTGTTAGAACTGTATTAGGGTTTAGTCTCGTCCCTCTGTAATGGGTCTAGGCCCATATACTCTTATTATAAATACATCTCCCAACCCAGCTAGGGTTAGGGTTTTTCCAAATATCCAATAATTGGTAATGTTACTGATTGAATTACACTCCCACTCAAATATCAGTCCAATTCAGTTAACATCTTTAAATTCGATGTTGCAGGTGTAACAATGATTGGTGCATTTTGCAGCGTGGACTGGTGCTTGTAGTTGAATAAAAACTAATGACCAAGACTATAGTTTGTGGCCAACCCAAGATAAGGATAAATGGGTCATTATGCCATGTCCACTAGCCAAAACTACTGGAATATAGTCAATAATGGTGTTAAAGAGATCATTAAAATTTGAAGGTGGTGGCATTGGTGGGATACGAGTTTTTAGGTGGCAGATAGGGAATAAGTTTGAGCCAATGGCATATACAAAAAAATCCCAAGAAAGAAACAGAATATTCCACAATAATGACATGAATGCTAAATAGCACTGCACCTTTCTCAGCTGCAGCCCTGATGGCATTGATGTTTGCAGTCCCATTAATCTTATACATGAATGAATTTGATCCAAAACCTCCGACACAAGATACCTGCAATATTTTTTCTCGCATGTTAGTGATACCTCAAGAATTATCAATGCATGCTCGGATACTTCATGTAACCAAATACATTCTGACTTAGCTACTTCATGTAACCAAATACATTCTGACTTAGCTAAGTCTTGCTACATACTTCCTCCGTTTATTTTTATTTGTCGCCGATTACTATAAAATTGAACTAACTAACGTCAAATAAATAAAAATGGAGGTAGTAGTTAAGAAGTGCTTCATAATTAAGGTACAATGGACATGCACAAACAGAACACGTGTTGGGAGAATAGAAACCCTAACCCTAATTGGGCAGGGGATGTACTAATATATATTCAGATACATGGGCCAAGGCTGATTACAGTGATAGAAGACACAATGAGCTAACAATAACATCTTGTGCAGTTGGCCACTTGAGTCTGAACTAAATCTGTACCTATGCCCCTTTGCAAAACATGTTTTGTGTCAAGTGCTGGCCTATCTAATACAGCATGTGAACAATTTGTCAACCATCAACTCTTCATGAGAAGCAACAGCCACGGTTTGACCATTTATGTCATGTGTGGATCCTCTCAAAAGAACAGCAAGTGGCTATGAAGATAAAGGAAGGCACTGAGCTAAGGAGATGGGTGTTTGTTTTGGTGCAAACTATATTTTGCTTTTCTGCTGTTATCTCGAGTGTGGTGGTTGTGCTGCCCCTGGTGGGCTGTTTGGAGGCCTTTGTGCGAGCCTCTTTTACTTGCTTCAGAATCTGTTGCTTTAAACTCTCTTTCCCTCTAAATAGAAAGGCAGGGCTCCTGTCATCTTTACTTTAAAAAATCTTTTAGCTTACTCCCACATTCAGAGTGGAAACCTCTTGGTATTATATCACCACCCCATAAACTACTCTGTATAACATTATTGATACTGAACAAAATGAAATCAAACTATAATAAAAGAAAAGTGTCAAACACTAAGTACAGAAACATATTTAGCTCAAATGTCTTTGATAAGTTTACCACTGCAGAAACATTATCCATAGCATCCTTCAATGAAGCTGGTTCAAGGAGGTTGCCTATCCAACAGAAGGTAGATATTAACTACATTGCCATTGATAGAACAAAGTTAACCTCAGTAGCAACCAACCTTGGTTCCATATAACTTTGTCAGCCCAAGGTTCATTTAAGGATGGCTTTCCCGATCTAATGACAAAAGAATAACAAGGTAAGAATAAGAAGCACAGAATGCATAAAAAGGAGAAAGTGAATTCTAATTACAAAAAAAAAACTATTTAAATACCACTAACTATTTGTTTAACCCCTCAATACAAAATGCTGATTCAATTTACCACCCCCCCCCCACACACACACACACAATTCAACCTGCATACATCATCCACAGAAGAAAATCCATTTCTTGTCTCTGTTTAAGTCCTCAAACAAGTGTGTTGGATTCAATTTTTGTGGGGTAACAGTTGGCATTGCACACTATGTTACTAAAACAGCTCAGAACCTTTCATAATTATTTTCATCTTTTGAGAGCATTTGATAGTGCATTATCCTTTGAGATAACCAATGAAAATAACCACAAAAAATATCAAAGTTTCTAGCATAGTGATGTCATGTATCAGCTCAAAAAATTTGAGACCAAGTATAACTTGAACAGGGAGAAACAGAAAAGATAAATTCCATAATTTGGGGCAGTAAATCAAGTCAATGTTTTGCATAGGGGGTCAAACAGTGAATTGTTCAAGGTAGAAAAATGGAACTCTTCCTTTGAAGTGTATGCTGTATTCAGGAACAGCCAATGCATTCTTAATTTGCACTAAGAAAAATCCTTGAAGAATACTAAATTGCCACATCCTCAGTTTGTGTGATTTGATTCTGCCTTCCAACTCAATATTGGGTTTGCAAATTGTCATAGTTCTGGACTCTAGCGTTGTACTGATTGATGTTCATACTAATAATATGTAGTAGTTTGCTCCTATTTTGCTATTTGAACAAGAAAGTGGGAACAAGATCATGGACCATCAGTTGCTTTAGGTTGATCCACATAACAAATACTCCTCACAGCAGGAAATGATGGCTGGAACAGCACAGCCAAAGACAAAAGGATGAGAGGTTATCACTAATGCTAAGGCCCCAAAAGAAATCAATAGAAGCTTGATCGAATACCAACTATTTAAGGATCAGAGTCCATTATAGTTTTCCATGTATATCTTAACAAAGCTATGTGATTAATTAGTTGACACCCCAGTTAAGTAGAAATTTACTGCCATTTCAATGTTTCATCCTATTCTACAATAGTTTTAGTATCATATAAAGAAAATCTAGCAAATTATAATAGTAGGAAGTCCAAACAGATTGTAAAGTATGAAAATAAGAGAACAAACTAGCTGATGGAGTTACCTATTAAGACTAGAGACAACTAAACCTTTGTCCAAAGCCTCTTTGCAAATGTGTGATCCAACGAAACCACTTCCTCCTAGAACCAGCAGCTATACCAAGACAGATGTCAGAAGCAGCTCAGGAATTTTCAGAAACATGAATCCAAAAAAATTAAAAAAAATTATTAACAGCAAGCATATCTTGAGTTGAAAATCCCATACAATTGTTAGTCAAAAACTATAATTCCTTCCATCATTGCAAATTAATTGATTAACATATAAGATCGCTATTAGAAGTTAAAAAAGCATTCCATGAGAAGTACATATCATTACTCCCATGTCTCTGAAATATAAGTCTAATTACAATAAACTAGATGCTCGGAATATCATATTCATAAATTATTTCCATGTTGCCTAAATTGATCCATCTGCAGTAAAAAAACTGTGTTTTCTAATTTGTATGAATGGATAAATCGGTCTAGCAGCATATTAATAGGGATAGGGTGAACATAAGAAGCTTTACATGCTTCAACACCAAACTAGATGCGACAAGGAAAAACACATTTCCACCATGCTAGAGGCAAACTAGAATATACTAGAATCTCTTATCTTCCAAGGCACCATTACCTTGCGTGGTGAAGGTTTTGTCACATTCACAGGTTCTGCCTCCTTCACTTTAAAAGGCTTCTCAATGTGCCTCTGATCACTGGGTGTGGCATTGCCGAAGAATGCATTTCCACTTTTCAGCAAGATTGACGACGAGTTGTCAGCACGCCAATACACAAGAGAATTATAAAGGGTAAGCATACCGTACAAAAATGTCTTAGCATAGCATACAACAGGTAGGCACAAGTAAGCAATCATTTCATTTCAATTCTTTTATTATATAAAATGTTCTGATTATTATTCTTATTTTAGTGGTGATCAAAGTGAAAATTATAGTTAGTACCTATAGCATATATCAGCTGTAAACATCTCAAAATTTGATTAAGCGTTTGTTTTGCATAACATCAAACTCATATTTTGTACCAAATTTTGACACTTGAATAATAAAGAAATTAATACTCCATCTCAATTAGTATTCACTTTAGGTCTTGTTTTTATGTCTATATTGATATATTCAAATAGATGATGATGAATCTAGACACATATACAAAACACATACATCAGTTATGGTATGAATACACTAAAAGGCTAAAACAAATTTTAATTTAGGACAGATGGAGTAATCAATATGTAGTATTACTAGTGAACCACATTTCACATTTTTGTAATAAATGTGAAAATGCAAACAAGAGGAAAAAAGGCATAAATCTAATAAAAGGGACTAAGGGTCTCATCATCTTTCTATTTCGCCCCAGGCCTACCAAATATCAGGACCCGCCCTAGCTGGAACTGTTATCAAATGGCAGTTTCCTCTCCAATCGATTTGCACTAAATAGAATAAATTCCCTTAACGCCTAATTGCCACGATAAGCCACCCATCGGCCATCGCAATGCCAAATCTTGCTGGAAACTTAACCCTTTCCTTCCAGGAACATGTCCGCCGAGACAACTGCAGACGCGCATCACACGAGGGGCGGGAGCTCTCACCTGAGACGGGAGGGCGAGGCAGAGGAGGAGCGAATCAGGCGGGCCACGGACGACCTCATCGCCACCGTACCTGAACTGACAACGATCCCAACGAGAGCACGAGCGCGGAGCCGGCCAAGGAATGTGGGGATCGTGCGGGAGCCACGAGAACGGAGCGAGCGGAGGGCTTCGAGAAGGCCGCGGGCCGCCTCTGGAAGCGAGAACGACAGAACGTGTTGCAGCTTGGGGTGCGCCACGTATCAAATCGAATTTAGGGGGCGACCGCTAGTTTCCAACCCAGATTTTTTTTAAACGCTGATATAAAAACATTAATCCAGTTAGAAATCAAGTTGCTTACAAAACGATTTCCAAGTGCTATAAAACCATAAAGCTATAAATGAAACAATGTCTCTTAATATAATATTTCACTTCACTATAAAATAATGTTGTAATAAGGTTGTCTCTAGCAACATCCTCTATATCTATCCTTTATATTCGTTTTTTACAGTTCTTTTTAAAAGATTTCATCCTCTATATATCATTTCTCTCCATCAACATAATCCAAATCATGTCCTCTATACGTAAATACCTATATTAGAATACCTATATTAGAGACATTTTTTATTTTTTATTTTTTACATGCGTATTTATCGTACTCTCAAATGTATTGTACATATTTTAGTTTTGCTAAACCGGTTATTTAAAATATTTAAATTAATAGAGGACCGTTTAGAGAAACTCTATATATAAAGAATTCAACAGTATCCTCTAAATTTATAGAACCATTTAGAGGATGTTGCTGGAGAGTCTATATTTAGGGTAGAGGAGACTTTAGAAACTATTGCTAGAGACGCTCCTAAAATAGGTAAAGATAAAACAAATCATCATCAATGCATATTTCACACTGTTTCCAATATCTTATAAATAAGTTAACATGGTTTCATCTCCATTAAACTAATTTCACCCCATAAAACTCAATCCTCTTAAATATTATGCCATGTTATAAAAAAATCTAATGTCGCACACTATTAAATATACATAAAACTAACATTGTGAATAGCCTAACAAAAAAGAAAGGGAAGTCTTTATTATTTACTTTTTTATATGTCTCTATTTCTATAAATAATCGGTTTTTTTGTTCCACCATCGTTATTTTTTTAAAAAAAAAACTTATACTTATTTTTAATCTAACACACAGTCCAAACATAAATGATAAACTACCAAGCCCAACACAACAGAAAAAGGACGCACGCAAAGCAGCGCTCCTACGTAATACCATCTTGCTAAAAATATACTTCTTTATAATCTAACCCACAGTCTAAACATGTATGTTCTCTCCTCACTTCTCGCCCTTCACGCCTACCATTGGACCATTATCTATGGGTCGTGAGGAATAAGTGTTAGGAAAAAATGGACCCCGATCCATTTGACTAAATGGTTTTAGTGTTTGATGATTAACATAACCAATGAACTAATTATTTTCAAATGTCTATGTTTTGTAGTTCACAGGATGCAAATGTGTTTTCGACCTAGACACTATGCAACACCTCAAAAGAATACATTAATAAGACTTTTATTGAAGATCTACAAGCATCAAGAAAAGCCCAAGACACGAAGAAGAAAAGCTGCCATAGGCGGACGGTCTGTCCTCCCTGGATGGACGGTGCGGTGCACATCACGGACGGTGTAAAGCCCAAAATTTATATAAGAGAAAAATAATAAAATAAATAAATATACTTATATGTTAGTGTTTTAGGGATTATGAAACCTTTGGAGATTATTTGGTTTTATTTTCTTTTTGCATATTCAATTAATGGAATTAAATTAGTCAAATAACAAATAAATAAAAATAGAAATATGCATCTCATGATGAGGTTCTTGTATTTTTGCATTTGTATTCAAATTCGTGAGACAAGTTTAAGTTTAAAAATTAGAATTTGAAAATGAAAATAGAAAAGAAAAGAGAAGAAAAGGAAAATGATATATACTGTAAAGAAATATATATATATATATCTTCAGGCTGGTCTGTGTGAAACTCACAAACAAATTTGAAATAAAATATTAGATTTTTGAAAACAGGAAAGAGATTCAAATCTGAAATTCAAATAGAAAATAAAAAAGAGAAGACATACCTGCACGCTTGAGCCCGATTCCAGATGGCCCACCTAAACCTCGCGCAGGGCTAGCCCAACCATGGGTGCAGCGCCAACCGGTGGGCCCTACTGGTAGCCACCCGCACTCTTGCGCTTACGCTGATCAACGGGGCCCAGCTGTCATCCCCTCTGCCCCGCTTCACAGCAACCCACGCTCGTGCCTAGCCTTTCACTAACACGGGGAGGCCCGATGGTCAGCCGCTGCGTGCCCTCACAACCTTGCGCGCCGTGGCGCTGACAAATGGGTCACACACGATAGGGCCTCATGGGGCACTATATATCTTCCAGGCGCCGGTGCGTAACAGCCCACGCGCAGATCGCGCGATTCGCCACGATAATCTCACAGTGGGCGTCGTGACCTATAGCTCGTTTCACCCGGAATTCGCACGCCTATAAAACCCTGGTGGTTCCATCGTCGTTGCCCTCAACCCTATCGCAAGAGCCAACAGAGAGATCCGTGAGAAAAGCCGGGGGGTTTGCCGCCGCATACGACTCTGGTGCACGTCGTCGGCCTGGCCTCGTGAATCGATCCATGCGAAGGAAGGAGTGTTCGGGAGGGTGTTCTCACACCCTAGGTGCTCTGCACGCTGGCGACTTGGGAATCGCTCACCGGAGCGGGTGCGCAGACTCTCGTCCGCGACCGATCATGATTGACCTGGGTGAGTTGTCCCCGCCAGTAAGATTGTCGTCCTCCGATTCGCTATCGATCCAGTTACGTGTAGAACCTCGGGTTCGAGTGCTTGGTGCAACGTTGACTCGGATTGGTTTCCTCTGGCGATGGTCTGCTGCGGATGGTCCTGCGCCACCGTGCTGCACGCCGGGTGGTGGAAGAAGGGCACCGCACCTGTTGGATCTTAGGGTAGCGGCCAAGATTATAAGTTGAAAACCCCTTTCACCAGATGACTTGTACATCGTCGATCTTGGATCGGTCGGCCGTGGGTAAGGTAGGGGTTCATCCGCCGTCCGATGTCTATCGTGTGGCCTAGATTTAATGTAGTGATAGCACTTCGATCGGGTAAATGTCAGGCGTCGATCGAGAAACCTAGGGTAGAGATCGCGTACCGGTTCATGATTAAGTCTGATCTAATTGGCGCCGTGGTTTTCAGGGCGGATGGCTGTGATCACACTGTACCCCTTCGCAGGTGTTCTTTTACTAAAGAGACCTTGAACTCATGTTAATATTGTTTATCATCTAGTAGCCTTATATCACTATGAAATCTAGGGTTAAAATCTTGTACTTAATTTGTTTTATATTAGACACCTAAACCTTTAGAAAATCATAACTTTATAACTGTAACTCTGAATTTAGCGGTTCTCAAACCTAGGATCTCATTACCATGCGTAAATTATTATCATGCATTCGATTCTTATGTTTGGTGTGATGTTAATTTGTCCTATGCAATGTCTATTTGTATTGTTGCGAGTAGACGAGCAAGTGACCGAGGACCCCGGTACTCAGTAGGTGGAAAATACTGAGCAAGAGCTCTGAAAGCATCTAGGCCCCTGGTTGGTTTTAGTGATTATTGACAACATAAGATTATATTTGACTAACGAGTGTTTTGTAGAGCAAATGGTAAGTTAGGTCGCATTATAGGAGGTTGTGTTGCAACGGTGAAAACAATCCCTCATATGAGAACTTGAAGCAACGGCTGAAAAAGGTGAATCAAAAGATGAAGGTCTTCATATTCTAAGTGTCGGAGGAGTTCTGGACACTTGGTATAGAATTAGGTCTTCTATTTTTATTTTAGTCGTACTATAAAGAGGGGTTGTGGATGAGTAGTTTGACCAAGAGATTTCTAGTGTAGTGTTGGTGCATATTCACACTCAAAACTAGTGCTAGGTGTCACTCTATAACACGCTAACAAGTTAGAATGAAACCGGGTTAGAAAACCAAAGGAAAAGAATAGGGTTTTCCTGTCTTAGGGGCATCGAACTGTCCGGTGTAACCCCTGACAGTTGTAAGACCTCAAAAACCATCAACTTAAACTAATGCATTTAGAATGTTAGTAGTAGTAATAATAAAGAATTTTTCTTTCAAGCGTTTGATCTTATTTGCATTCAGAATAATTTTTGTTTGCTCATATTTGATTTAGGGTTGTTTTTATAAAATTTCTTTTATATTGAAAGTCCAATTAATTAATATAAAAACATTGGTCCAAAAATAAATATTTTAGTTATAAATAAGTTTTGAATAATTATTACAATTTTTAGAAATATTTAAAAATATATTTATTTATATTTTTAAGGGAAAAGGAAAAAAATTGGAAACCCTAACCCCGGCCGCCCCAGCCGATCGACCCACCAGAGGCCCAACAGTCGCGCCCTCCACTTCCCCTCACCCCTTTCTCTCTATGGCATGCGGGGCCCACCCATAGGCGCCGTCTTCCCCGCGTCGCCGCCACCAAGGCACGCGCCCACGCCCTCAACCACGCGTTACCGCCGCTCGGCCGAGCAGCCACCGCGCCGTTTCGACCCTCGCCATTTCGACGACCGCGTCCGGCTCTCCCTCTCCTCCCCTGTTTCCCTTCTCCCTCCCCCACTAACTCTCCCATTAACCGCGCCATTGATGGCCGTTAATGGCCGTGGCTGGCCTTTTTTGTCCTCCCCGGCGTCCCTCCCTCTCCCTCCCTATAAAATCCGGTCGAGCCCCTGCTCCTCTCCCTCCCCAACAGCCAAGCTCAATCCATGATCTCCCTCTCCTTGTCATGAAATTCGTCGCCGTCGTGGAGCTCACCACCACTAGAGAGCTGCCCAAAGCCAATGTCACGCTCCTCCGACGACCAGAGCCGGAGCTCGCCCGTCGACCTCCCCTGCTCAACGTCTGCGCCCCGCCCCCCCCCCCCCCCCTCCCGTCGAGCTCCCTGTGCACACGAGCTAGCCCAAGGTAAAAGAAGCACTTTTACATTTTAGCCCCTGCGCTTGAGACAAATTAATTCCGAGATATACGGTTTAGAAACTATTAAATAGAGACCCATGATGTATACGTTTAACTGTGAATCACCCTGGTAATAATATTTTGGATGTGGACATTAGTTTTATATTTTGAAAATAAATAATGTTAGGGTTCATTAACCTTGTACTAGAAGTGTTTACGTTTAACTTCTCATTTTAGCGCATAAAACAATATTATGTAGTAGTGGTTTAAGTATAATTTTACTGATATAAGAAAATGAAAGAGGTACTAGGCCACATCTTGTTGGTCAGGTTAAAATATAGATTTTCACTAATCATGATATAAGTATTCATACACATATCGCTTATTCACTTAAAATTAGTAAAATATCTATTCATGTAGAAATAACCACGATTATGTTACTAAAGTCCAAAATTAGTAATTTACAATAATTCTTAGAACATTAATGTTATGTGAATTATAAATAAACATTTGTAGTGATACATATAATTTCTATTTAGAAAAGAAAGGATAAAACCAAATATTATTATTTAGTCATAAAGAAAATAATTAATTAGTAATTTATTTTCATAAAATTTGTTAAGTCATTTTATCTAAGATATATTAGATAAAATAGCTTCGTAGTCACATGCCCATATAATTTTTACCAATGATAACTCAAAGTGGAAAATTTAGTGGATTAATAAAATAATTATGATTTAGGCATTATTTATAAGTATAGTTGTGTGGTATGTGATTGTTTATGTAATGGTGAATGTTACCCATTTAATGGTGTATGTTTATTTATTTGGTGTATCTATTCTTTTGTATGTACGATGTGAATCGATGTTAGAAGCTGACTATGAGGTAGACGAACCTAACTCGTTCGAGAATGACCCACAGGACACGTTCGAGAAAGGCAAGTGGATTCTCCCTCTACATTTCTATTTGTACCCAAGTAATGCATATATAATGTTTACTTTTCAGATATTTGCATAATTTGATGGGATTTGCCTAAATAGGATTTCCTAGAAATACCAACCATATTCCTTGATTACCCTGGGATAAATGCTATGCTTAGCAATTTTTGCTATTGCTCAACTTGACAATTAAGATGTCACTCTTTTAATGATACTATGTTCCGGAAATGAAGTTTATATTATGTTGTTAACCCGATGGTTAAACAAGATCATTTCGTATTAAATGGAACATGGAATGACCACCCAGGATAACAGTGCAACCACAAGTGCTATCATGGCTCTGGGTTTGGTAATTAGCTCTATAGACTTAGCGCTTAGCAATCCTACCTGAAAGATGGGCAAGAGGGGGCGGCAGTGGTTTGGTGGCAGCTCATGTTAACATGGGGTGGTAGTCTTGACCAAGTTACCTCGCCTAAAAGGCCATCAATATTGACGTGGAAACCTTAGCAGGTGGCTTTGTACTAAGGATATTTTGTGAAAGCCTCATAGTGGATCCCTAGCCATTCACCTAGGAAGTGTTTACGGGTTCGATCAACCCAGGCTAGATGGGATACACGGCTTGTGGGTAAACTTGTACCACCTCTGCAGAGTGTAAAACTGATATGTCAGTCGTGAAAGCATCTAGGCCCCTGGTTGGTTTTAGTGATTAAACTTGTACAAAGCTCCTTCCGACTGCCAGCTCCAAGAGGCAGAGGCGCCAGGGGCTTCGGAGGAAGGTTTGGGGACCAACCTAGAAAGATTTATTGCTTATTCTGTGGTGAGGACAAGGGCCATACTACAAGGATGTGCCATGTCACCATTCAGAAACAAAAGGAAATAGCAAAAGCTGCAGCTCAGCAGAACCAGCCGAAGCAGGTCATGCATACTGCTTCGTATCACTCACCCTACATAACAGAATATGTGGGTAACCATCCTGCAGCATCTGTCGCTTCGGCTAGTCAGCCACAGGCATCTTGGCCATAGCTTCCACCTCCGCCACCACTACAACCTGTGCATTCACGAGGCCAGCAGCCAGAAGGGAGCCAACAGACCCATCAGCAGCGAGATTTCAGGGAGGAGTCCGAAGCTCGCACAGTTAACAGTACTGTGCCAGAATCGAAGCATATCTATTGAGAGATATCCTACCCTCAAAACAATTTTTACATGCATTGCCATTTTCTTTTTTAATAAGGAACAATTGTTGAAAACCTCTTGACATTTTCAATTTCCTGTAATAGCTTCGTTCTTGTCATAGCGAAATATATCTTCTCCACAGCCTCACGAAATTCAAAAAGTCGCTGAAGCACAAAAGTCGTTCCTAAGGGAACGCAGCGTAAGTTTGCCGAAGATATTAAAAGTCGTTCCTAAGGGAGCGCAGTGTAAGTTTTCTGCTCAAAAGTCGTTCCAAAGGGAATGCAGAGCCAAATACCACCGAAATATAAGGCGAAGCACGAAAAGTCAACGCGAATACCGCCGAAATAGAAGGCAAAGAAGTTCAAAAGACGTTCCTAAGGGAATACAGAACTTACATCGAAAAGTCAGCGCTGATACACTGAAAAATAAGCGGTAAAGCCGAAAAATAAACGACAAAGAGATTGTGTATTCCACTATGAGGGTATGAGTGTGTGTGTGTCTTCGGCATAAATATCATCTTGCATAACATAACATCATCACATAACATAAAATCATACATCATATTGCATCAATGGCACAAGAAGGGGATACTGAGAGCACCTAGAGGGGGGGGTGAATAGGTGATCCTGTAAAAACTTCAAACTTAAGCCACAAAACCTTGTTAAGTGTTAGCACGATTATTGCCAAGTGGTTAAGGTGAAGTCTCAACAAAACACAGTACCACAAGAAAATCAAGCACAGGGGTGACACAGTGGTTTTATCCCGTGGTTCGGCCAAGACCAACGCTTGCCTACTCTACGTTGTGGCGTCCCAACGGACGAGGGTTGCAATCAACCCCTCTCAAGCGGTCCAAAGACCCACTTGAATACCACGGTGTTTTGTTGTTCCTTTCACTATCCCGTTTGCAAGGAATCTCCACAAATTGGAGTCTCTTGCCCTTACAAGTATATGATCACAAAGAAAGCACAGAGTAAGGGAGGGAAGCAACACAAACAAATCCACAGCAAAAGCGCACACACACGGCCAAGAATCGAGCTCACAAGACTATCTCAGAGTTCTCACTTAGAACAGAGCTCGAATCACTTAGAAACACAAACGAATGCGCAGAGACTTAGTGAGGATGATCAAGAATGCTCAAAGGTTGCTTGTGTGTCTCCTCCATGCGCCTAGGGGCTCCTTTTATAGCCCTAAGGCAGCTAGGAGCCGTTGAGAGCAAATCCGGAAGGCCATCCTTGCCTTCTGTCGTCGGGGGCACCGGACAGTCCGGTGCGCACCGGACACTGTCCGGTGCCCGATTTGTTTCCATATCTGACACTTCCGACCATTGCAGACCGTTGGAGATCTGGGAGCCGTTGGCGCACCGGACATGTCCGGTGCACACCGGACAGTCCGGTGCCGTCTTCCGACCGTTGGCTCCGCCACGTGTCCCGCGCAGATTGCGCGGCCGACCGTTGGCCCCGCCGACCGTTGGCTCACCGGACAGTCCGGTGCACACCGGACAGTCCGGTGAATTTTAGCCGTACGCCGTCGGCGAATTCCCGAGAGCGGCCAGTTCGCTCCGAGCCAGCCTGGCGCACCGGACACTGTCCGGTGCACACCGGACAGTCCGGTGCTCCAGACCGAGCTGAGTCTTGGCTGCACACAGCCAAGTCATTTCCTCCTCTTCTCTCTTCTTCTTCTTTCTGTTTCTAACACTTAGACAAATATATTAGTACATAAAACCAATGTACTAAGGCTTAGAAACATACCTTTACTTCATGATTTGCACCTTGTTCATCCATGTACACAAATTCACAATTAAGCACATGTGTTGGCACTCAATCACCAAAATACTTAGAAATGGCCCAAGGGCACATTTCCCTTTCAATCTCCCCCTTTTTGGTGATTTATGCCAACACTACATAAAGCAACTAGAACAAGTGCAAACTCACTTCAAATAAAACTTAAATTTATTTTGAATCAATTTTGGCATATATGGATCATCCTTTGCCACCACTTGGTTTGTTTTTGCAAATCAAACTCAAATCTCTATCTCTAAGTTGGACACACATGTTGAAGCATAAAGAGAGTCATTCCAAAAGAGATTGATCAAAGATTTCAAACACTCCCCCTTTTTCCCATAATCAATACTTCTCCCCACAAGAAGCCAACTTTTGACAGGAGAGACAACATAAGAATTTTGACAAACCAAAAAACTCTATTCTACTATTTTCAAAATCTCTCAAGTGGTAGCTGATCCATTTATTGCTTTGGCCTTTATTTTCTCCCCCTTTGGCATCAAGCACCAAAACGGGATCAATTGTGGCCCTTTAACCCCATTGCCTCACCAAAATCTTCAATTAAGAGCAAATGGCAATAAGAGTTAATGAGATGGACTTGGAATAAGTTACCCTCTCATCGGAGTGCAGTGGAAGTCTTGCATGATCCAAGTCCACCTTTTCCCTTTCAATTCTCCTTTGTGACTAAAACAAGCAAACTCAAACATATGGTTAGTCTCAAAGGGTCAAGTTGTAACACATCTCCCCCTAAACATGTGCATCACTTTGCAACGGACTTGTGAGGTCCAGGGAGTGTTTGTACAACTTGAGCACCATGATAAGCAACAAGATGCAAAAAGGAACATGATCAAAAGCATGAATACATGTATGCTACAATTCAATCCAAGTTCCGCGAATCTAAGACATTTAGCTCACTACGCAGCCTGCAAAAGGTCTTCTCATCTAAAGGCTTGGTAAAGATATCGGCTAGCTGGTTCTCGGTGCTAACATAAAACACTTCGATATCTCCCTTTTGCTGGTGGTCTCTCAAAAAGTGATGCCGGATGTCAATGTGCTTTGTGCGGCTGTGCTCAACAGGATTTTCCGCTATTCGGATAGCACTCTCATTATCACATAGGAGTGGGACTTTGCTCAGATTGTAGCCAAAGTCCCTGAGGGTTTGCCTCATCCAAAGTAGTTGCGCGCAACACTGACCTGCGGCAACATACTCGGCCTCAGCGGTGGATAGGGCAACGGAGGTTTGTTTCTTAGAGTTCCATGACACCAGGGACCTTCCTAAGAATTGGCACGTCCCTGATGTACTCTTCCTATCGACCTTACATCCAGCATAGTCGGAATCTGAGTACCCAATCAAGTCAAAGTTAGACCCCTTTGGATACCAGATCCCGAAGCAAGGTGTAGCTACTAAATATCTAAGAATTCGCTTCACCGCCACCAAGTGACACTCCTTAGGATCGGATTGAAATCTAGCACACATGCATACGCTAAGCATAATATCCGGTCTACTAGCACATAAATAAAGTAAAGACCCTATCATTGACCGGTATGCTTTTTGATCAACGGACTTACCTCCTTTGTTGAGGTCGGTGTGTCCGTCGGTTCCCATCGGCGTCTTTGCGGGCTTGGCGTCCTTCATCCTAAACCTCTTTAGCAGATCTTGCGTGTACTTCGTTTGGGAGATGAAGGTGCCGTCCTTGAGTTGCTTCACTTGGAACCCAAGGAAGTAGTTCAACTCGCCCATCATCGACATCTCGAATTTCTGCGTCATCACCCTGCTAAACTCTTCACAAGACTTTTGATTAGTAGAACCAAATATTATGTCATCGACATAAATTTGGCACACAAACAAATCACCATCACAAGTCTTAGTGAAAAGAGTTGGATCGGCTTTCCCAACCTTGAAAGCATTAGCAATTAAGAAATCTCTAAGGCATTCATACCATGCTCTTGGGGCTTGCTTAAGTCCATAGAGCGCCTTAGAGAGCTTACACACGTGGTCGGGGTACCGCTCATCCTCAAAGCCAGGGGGTTGCTCCACGTACACCTCCTCCTTTATTGGCCCGTTGAGGAAAGCGCTCTTCACATCCATTTGGTACAACCTGAAAGAATGGTGAGCGGCATATGCTAGCAAGATACGAATGGACTCTAGCCTAGCCACAGGAGCAAAAGTCTCCTCAAAGTCCAAACCTGCGACTTGGGCATAACCTTTTGCCACAAGTCGAGCCTTGTTCCTTGTCACCACTCCGTGCTCGTCTTGTTTGTTGCGGAACACCCACTTGGTTCCCACAACATTTTGCTTGGGACGAGGCACCAGCGTCCAAACTTCATTGCGCTTGAAGTTGTTAAGTTCCTCCTGCATGGCCAACACCCAATCCGGATCTAGCAAGGCCTCCTCTACCCTGAAAGGCTCAATAGAGGAGACAAAAGAGTAATGTTCACAAAAGTTAACTAGTCGAGACCGAGTAGTTACTCCCTTGCTAATGTCACCCAGAATTTGGTCGACGGGATGATCCCTTTGAATCATCGCTCGAACTTGGGTTGGAGGTGCCGGTTGTGCTTCTTCCTCCATCACATGATCATCTTGTGCTCCCCCTTGATCACACGCCTCCTTTTGATGAAACTGTTCATCGTCTTGAGTTGGGGGATGCACCGTGGTTGAGGAAGAAGGTTGATCTCGTTCATCTTGTTCCTGTGGCCGAACGTCTCCAATCGCCATGGTTCGTATAGCGGCCGTTGGAACATCTTCTTCATCTACATCATCACAATCAACAACTTGCTCTCTTGGAGAGCCATTAGTCTCATCAAATACAACGTCGCTAGAGACTTCAACCAAACCCGATGATTTCTTGAAGACCCTATACGCCTTTGTATTTGAATCATAACCTAATAAAAACCCTTCTACAGCTTTGGGAGCAAACTTAGAATTTCTACCCTTCTTCACTAGAATGTAGCACTTGCTCCCAAAAACACGAAAGTAAGATACATTGGGTTTGTTACCGGTTAGTAGCTCATACGAAGTCTTCTTGAGGAGTCGATGAAGGTAGACCCTGTTGATGGCGTGGCAAGCCGTGTTCACGGCTTCCGACCAAAAGCACTCGGGGATCTTGAACTCTCCGAGCAACGTCCTCGCCATATCGATTAGCGTCCTGTTCTTCCTCTCTACCACACCATTTTGTTGTGGTGTGTAGGGAGCGGAGAACTCGTGCTTGATCCCTTCCTCCTCAAGAAACTCCTCCACTTGAAGGTTCTTAAACTCGGACCCGTTGTCGCTCCTTATCTTCTTCACTTTGAGCTCAAACTCATTTTGAGCTCTCCTGAGGAAGCGCTTGAGGGTCCCTTGGGTTTCAGACTTATCCTGCAAAAAGAACACCCAAGTGAAGCGGGAAAAGTCATCAACAATAACTAAACCATACTTACTTCCTCCTATGCTTAGATAGGCGACGGGTCCGAAGAGGTCCATATGCAGCAGCTCCAGAGGTCTTGACGTGGTCATCACATTCTTGCTGTGATGCGCTCCTCCCACCTGTTTACCTGCCTGACAAGCTGCACAAGGTCTATCTTTTTCGAAATGCACATTTGTTAGACCTATCACGTGTTCTCCCTTTAGAAGCTTGTGGAGGTTCTTCATCCCCACATGAGCTAAGCGGCGATGCCACAGCCAGCCCATGCAAGTCTTAGCCATTAAGCATGCATCTAGACCGGCCTCTTCTTTTGCAAAATCAACTAAATAAAGCTTGCCGTCTAGTACACCCTTAAAAGCTAGTGAACCATCACATCTTCTAAAGACAGACACATCTACATTTGTAAATAAACAATTATATCCCATTTGACATAATTGACTAACAGATAGCAAATTATATCCAAGACTCTCCACTAAGAATACATTTGAGATAGAATGCTCATTAGAAATTGCAATTTTACCTAACCCTTTTACCTTGCCTTGATTCCCATCACCGAATATAATTGAATCTTGGGAATCCTTATTCTTGACGTAGGAGGTGAACATCTTCTTCTCCCCCGTCATATGGTTTGTGCATCCGCTGTCGATAATCCAGCTTGAACCCCCGGATGCATAAACCTGCAAGGCAAATTTAGGCTTGGGTCTTAGGTACCCAACTCATGTTGGGTCCTGCAAGGTTAGCACAAATGTCCTTAGGGACCCAAATGCAAGTCCTGTCTCCCTTGCATTTTGCCCCTAATTTTCTAGCAATTATTTTCCTATCCTTTCTACAAATAGCAAAGGAAGTGTTTAAAGCATAATAAATTATAGAAGGTTCATTCACTACTTTCCTAGGAGCATGAATAACATTCTTTCTAGGCATATGAGCAATATTTCTCCTAGGCATATGTACAACATTTCTTCTACACATATCCCTATCATGCTTATAAGAAGAACTAGAAGCAAACATGGCATGAGAATCATAAACATGTGAATCAAAATCATTATAAGCCTTTCTAGCATTTCTCCTATCATTATACATAAAGGCATGGTTCTTTTTCGCACTACTAGCCATAGGGGCCTTCCCCTTCTCCTTGACGAAGATGGGAGCCTTATGGCTTGTTAAGTTCTTGGCTTCCCTCTCGAAGCCAAGCCCATCCTTAATTGAGGGATGTCTTCCAATTGTATAGGCATCCCTTGCAAATTTTAACTTGTCAAATTCACTTTTGCTAGTCTTAAGTTGTGCATTAAGACTAGCCAATTCATCACTTAGTTTGGAAATTGAAACTAAGTGTTCACTACAGGCATTAACATCAAAATCCTTACACCTAGTGCAAATTGTAACATTTTCAACACAGGAATTTGATTTACTAGCTACTTCTAGTTTAACACTTAAATCATTATTAACATTTCGTAAAGAAGCAATGGTTTCATGACAAGAGGATAATTCACTAGAAAGCACCTCATTTCTTTTTACTTCTAAAGCATATGATTTTTGTGCCTCTACAAATTTATCATGTTCTTCATACAATAAATCCTCCTGCTTTTCTAAAAGCCTATCCTTTTCATTCAATGCATCAATCAATTCATTGATTTTATCTATCTTAGATCTATCTAAGCCCTTGAACAAGCATGAATAATCTATGTCATCATCATCACTAGACTCACTATCACTAGAAGAAGCATAAGTGGAGTCTTGAGTACTCACCTTCTTCTCCCTTGCCATAAGGCATGTGAGACGCTCGTTGGGGAAGAGGGAAGACTTGTTGAAGGCAGTAGCAGCGAGTCCTTCATTGTCGGAGTCGGAGGAGGAGCAATCCGAGTCCCACTCCTTTCCTAGATGCGCCTCGCCCTTTGCCTTCTTATATTGCTTCTTCTTCTCTCTTTTGTTCCCCTTTTCCTGGTCACTTTCATTATCGGGACAGTTAGCGATAAAATGACCAAGCTTACCGCATTTGAAGCATGAGCGCTTCCCTTTTGTCTTGGTCTTTCTTGGCTGCCCCTTGCGACCATTTAGCGCCGTCTTGAATCTCTTGATGATGAGAGCCATCTCTTCATCATTGAGTCCGGCCGCCTCAATCTGTGCCACCTTGCTAGGTAGCGCCTCCTTGCTTCGTGTTGCCTTGAGAGCGAGAGGTTGCGGCTCGTTGATCGGACCATTCAAGGCGTCGTCCACATACCTCGCCTCCTTGATCATCATTCGCCCGCTAACGAATTTCCCAAGAACTTCTTCGGGCGACATCTTGGTGTACCTGGGATTTTCACGTATATTGTTCACCAAATGAGGATCAAGAACGGTAAATGACCTGAGCATTAGGCGGACGACGTCGTGGTCCGTCCATCGTGTGCTTCCGTAGCTCCTTATCTTGTTGATAAGGGTCTTGAGCCGGTTGTATGTTTGCGTCGGCTCCTCGCCCCTTATCATTGCGAACCTTCCAAGCTCACCCTCCACCAACTCCATCTTGGTGAGCAAGGTGACGTCGTTCCCCTCATGAGAAATCTTGAGGGTGTCCCAGATTTGCTTGGCGTTATCCAAGCCGCTCACTTTATGATATTCATCCCTGCACAAAGAAGCTAGAAGAACAGTAGTAGCTTGTGCATTCTTATGAATTTGTTCATTAATGAACATGGGACTATCCGAACTATCAAAGTGCATTCCACTCTCTACAATCTCCCATATACTAGGATGGAGAGAGAATAGGTGACTACGCATTTTGTGGCTCCAAAATCCGTAGTCCTCTCCATCAAAGTGTGGGGGCTTGCCGAGTGGAATGGAGAGCAAATGAGAATGTGAACTTTGCGGAATACGAGAGTAATCAAAGGAAAAGTTCGAATTAACCGGTTTCCTTCTCTCGTAGTCGTTGTGGTCCTCGTCCTTTTGGGAAGAAGTAGACTCGTCGCTATCGTAGTAGACGATCTCCTTGATGCGCCTTGTCTTCTTCTTCTTCCCTTCCTTCCGTCTTTGGCCCGAGCCGGAGTCGGTAGGCTTATCGTCCTTCGGCTCGTTGACGAAGGATTCCTTCTCTTTGTCATTGATCACAATACCCTTCCCCTTAGGATCCATCTCTTCGGGCGGTTAGTCCCTTTGTGAAGAGAACGGCTCTGATACCAATTGAGAGCACCTAGAGGGGGGGGGGGTGAATAGGTGATCCTGTAAAAACTTCAAACTTAAGCCACAAAACCTTGTTAAGTGTTAGCACGATTATTGCCAAGTGGTTAAGGTGAAGTCTCAACAAAACACAGTACCACAAGAAAATCAAGCACAGGGGTGACACAGTGGTTTTATCCCGTGGTTCGGCCAAGACCAACGCTTGCCTACTCCACGTTGTGGCGTCCCAACGGACGAGGGTTGCAATCAACCCCTCTCAAGCGGTCCAAAGACCCACTTGAATACCACGGTGTTTTGTTGTTCCTTTCACTATCCCGTTTGCAAGGAATCTCCACAAATTGGAGTCTCTTGCCCTTACAAGTATATGATCACAAAGAAAGCACAGAGTAAGGGAGGGAAGCAACACACACAAATCCACAGCAAAAGCGCACACACACGGCCAAGAATCGAGCTCACAAGACTATCTCAGAGTTCTCACTTAGAACAGAGCTCGAATCACTTAGAAACACAAACGAATGCGCAGAGACTTAGTGAGGATGATCAAGAATGCTCAAAGGTTGCTTGTGTGTCTCCTCCATGCGCCTAGGGGCTCCTTTTATAGCCCCAAGGCAGCTAGGAGCCGTTGAGAGCAAATCCGGAAGGCCATCCTTGCCTTCTGTCGTCGGGGGCACCGGACAGTCCGGTGCGCACCGGACACTGTCCGGTGCCCGATTTGTTTCCATATCTGACACTTCCGACCGTTGCACATTTCCCTTTCAGATACAATATTGACCTTCAGAGAATGTTATGAAAAAATGAAGTTGTGCTAAGGCACAAAATAAGTTTGAAGAAATACAGCTTCATCAGCTCTGAGGTGGAGGAATAAATTTATTGTTGACGAAGCATTAATGTTTTTGCGACACTTGGAGGATTTTTTATGAAGCATAGAAGCTCTTCTTTACGAAGCATGAAAAGAAGGGAAGGTGTTTTTTCGCCAAAGGCTCAAAAATGGTATGTACATAAAAGTTTCATGCATCGCAAAGAAATCAATCGCAAAACCTTTCATATATTACATTCAAAACCTACGATCACCGAATATTACAAGCATATCCCAGCAAATATTACATTAATATTCTAGTAATGTTTTTACAAATAGCTATTCTTCTTCCTTCAGGACTTCTTCTGCAGCTTCGGTTAATAATTTTGTGACAACTTCGTCCACAATAGCTTCGGCCATATTAATAATTTCTATTGACTTCTTTGTTTCTGGGTCCGCTAATGGGTCGAATGGCTCTGGGGGAGGAGGTAGTTCAGCTGCGATAGAAGCCATAAATTAGTTCGAAATCACAAAAATAAACAATAAAGTTAAAAGCCATTAAGTAATACCTATCCGTTTTTCAAGTTCCGCAGCCTTTTCAGCTCCTTTTGTCGCTTCTCGAGCGTCGTGAATATCTTTTTCACTCTTTTTCATTATTTCATGCGCCATTCCTCGGCCGCCATTTTCCCAAATATTAGTAAAAAATTTTCCACCTATTAAGCTTGCTTCGGCCGAGGGATCCTTCGTGTCATCAATAGACAAAACAGCTTCGGCCTGGACCAAAGTTTTAACATGATCGCACCCTGCTTTTTTCAAAATAGCTGCAACTCCTCTCGCACCAGAGAACGCGCATACGTCCCCGCAATCGCTCAGAATTTCTTCAAAAGCTTCAGCTTCGCTGCTGATCCACTCAATTACGCCCTCAGGGTCGCCTCTTATGAAGTTGTCTTCGCTTGAATATGCGTCCACATTAGCGAAGCTAGTTTTTATCTTCTTGACGCATTCTATATAGATTTTTCAAAACATATTTCTTTCGACGAGCGAAGCTCTGCAACTGTTTTTTTCAAAATAATTTTCCAGTACTCACTGGCATCTCGGTCAGCTTCGGCAACAACGCATTTCAATTTGGCTTCGGCCAGTTGTTTTTGAAGGTTTTCAATCTCATTTCTTTGGATTTCAGACTGAGCCTTGAAGTTAGCTTCATCCCCCTTTACTTTGTCCACCAATGTAAGTAGAATTTTGTCTTTTTCCAAAGTTTCATTCCTCAGCTTGATAATCTCTGATCGAAGGTTGTTGAGGGCAATAGTGCAACTCTCGTCTTCGGCATTCTTTTGCGCCCTTAAGGCGTTGCTAAGTATTAAACCCTATATGAAAAAATGAATAGGTTAATATAAGAACAAAAGAATAATTCAAAAATCCATTAACTTCCAAATACACAATTTTAGTACCTTCAGACTGTTATATGCAAGGCTATCCGCAAGATCCTCCTTCGTCATGGCGCAGAGGCCGGCTTCAAGCTTCGGGAACCCCATACTTCTGCCATCTCCCAGCAGACAGATAATTCCTTGTTCTCTGGGAGGCAATATAAGAAGTCATCTTCATCTGTGCCATTAAACACTAACGCCCCTTTCGGGTACTTCAGTTCTCGGGCATAGTGTTTAGCTTCAAAAATTTCTTCTTCAGACAATCTTTTTCCCGAAGCGTGTCGAATAATATAATCAAGGACTTTGGAAGATGCTTCGGGAGAAGGTGCGACAGCCTTTTCAAGTAAAATATGTTTTATAGCTTCTTCTCCCGCTGCCTTTTCTCCAGTTTCCGAGGATTTCTCCTTGGCGGACTCTGAAGGCCCAGCTTCGGCATCGGCCTGACTCATTATAGCTTCGGCTTCGGTTATCTTTGCCTCGGTTTCAATCTGTGCCTTTGAAGCCTTGGAAATTTTCCCTAGAGTAGAGCTTGAAGCTTTTATTGTCTCCAGTACATCTAGTACATTAACCATCCTTTTTCTCTTGGGTGTCGCCGCTAGACCTTTTTGTGTCTTCGGCACCTCAATTCCTGCCGAAGGGCTTAGAATTTCCAATGTTTTCATCGCTTCAATTTTTTGCTCTTCAATTTTGACAGTCTTCAGCAGGTTCTTTGGCTTCAATAGCTGAAGAAGTCTCACCATCGAATTCAGGCACTATGGCCGGTTCAATGTAGCGCGGTCGGTGAGTAAGGACCTTCAACTTTTTCCTCTTCAGTGTGGGCTCGCTTGAGGTAGCCAAAGCTACAGCCTTCTCAGGAGTCGCACCCTTTCTTTTCTGCCCCCGCGGCGGGTAGCGATAGTCAGGGTACACAAATCCAATAGCATCAAAAACTCTATTTAGCCTTTTCTTTTTCCGGCTCCCGAAGGCCGTAGATAGTGCATTATCTTCAGACTTGGAGTATGTTCCAAATAGTTCATCACTAGTATTTTCAACGCACTTTAGCCAGTCATCGTCTGGTTCGATAAATTGGTCTCCAAACCTGAAGGTATATTTCAATCGAACCAAACCACCTTCACTAGGGTTAGTGATAGTTTCCTTTGGCATTTCCCAGCTGTCTATCAGTGACCATATTCTGAAGGCTATGTGCTCTTGAAGCAAGTCCCTTGTCCCAACAAAAGAGCAAACTGTGCTGAAGGTCCTTCGGCAAGCTTCGGCTGCCTCGTCAATTTCAACCTTCGGCTTCTAGAGGCCGAAGCGGGACCAAATGGGGCGCATGATGATCTCTTTAATATCTTCTCTTACCTTTAAATCATTTTTTACATAGAACCATTCTTTCATCCAGTCTCCGGGCCACCTCTTCCGGAAAGTTGGCACTGGGTAACTTGCGCCGGAGCGGCAACAAAGCTGTAGCAGCCAAAATTGTTGTGATATTGTTCTTTACCCCAGGCCTTCATCTCATACGAGAGCTCATGCATACTGCAGAAACATCTTGCGCTTGGCTCCAGCCCTTGACTTTTCACAGCCCAGACGAAAATCCCCATCCTAATAATCGCTTCAGGAGTAATCTGATGAAGGTAGATATGGTATGTCTTCAAAACTTCAACCACAAATCTACTCAACGGGAACCGAAGTCCGGCTTTAAAGAAGCTTCGGAAGATTACAACTTCATTTTCTTCGGGAGCAGGAATGACCCTGTCTACCTCAGCCCTCACAATAGAAATATCTCGAAAGTACCTTCCCCTCATATTATCAAGATGACTCTGTTTGATAGTTGATTTCCTTGATTTCCCGAAGACTGTGTGACTTGGTCGCCAAGGACAAACTTCCGAGTCTTCGCCTCCACTCTCCATATCATAGCTGTCGCTATCATCAGTATCTTCAGACATGCCTTCTAATATCTCTTTAGTTATCTTCTCTATGTTTGTTTTTGCAATTGACTCAATAAATCCAGCAGTCTTCTCCTCAAGGAGCTTCTCCTCCTCGCTCAGCTTCGTCTCAGCAGCAACCTTTTTGTCTTGAGACATCTCTTCTTCAGAAATAGCAAAAATATGTCCTTAGAACCAAAGCTTAGAGAATCTAAGAAACTAATCAACTGTTAGTAAGCAAGAGCTAAAAATTGAGCAAAGCAAAGCAGGCGGCAAGTAACGTACCAAATGTGCTCGGGGCGAGTTCTTATTTATACGTCCAGCGCGCTCCAAGTCGGAGAGGCCCGTCTGTCATTGACTATTGCTATTCTAGCAAAGGGAAGGTGTTTTTTCGGACCTTCAGCTCAGGGCCTTCGTCCATATCGCAAACTGAACTCGTTATTCTAACAAATTAACCTTGCGAGGGGCTACTGTTGGGGGCCTTCGTCTTACGAAGGTCCTCAAAAACATGATTTAACAATGTTTCTGGAGTTGAAATACATGAACAGGTACCTTCGGATTCGAAACAGAACCACAACGAGAGAAGTATGAACAATACGAAGAATGATGCAGCGCTGAAGCTACGCGCAAGAGAGCTTCGGCATGACAGCAGGAAAGGCTGTTGGGGGTATGCTTCGTCGCCGAAGATCCTGTAAGAAGAAAACACCTTTGGCAGATCCTCTCAAAAAGTAGTGCCGAAGCTATCATTTATAAAGCTTCGGCATAGTCACATGTCCCAAGACAAAGGAGTGAACCGACTTAAAGATGAAATGACCAATCGACCCGTGTTAGTTTGTATTATGATTGTAAGCATTTGTAAAGGGCATGAATATAATTTCTCACAGGTTGTGCCCTGTGCCTATAAATAGATGAACAGTACCCCTGTACTGTTCACGCTGACTTGGCATTTGCTTTTTGCATCACACTTGTACCTTTGCTGTCTGTCAAGTCAAAGGTATCAATTGTAATTCAATATTTTTTTTATTTTCTCATGATAACATAATGGAGATGAATTTACAATGCTATATGAATTTACAAAAGATGTACATTCTTTTTGAAATGCTTGCTAATGAAAATGTCAATGTTATGTACTCACGTCTCAATATTCTTGTAGAGGAAGTAAATGGCTTGGGGCTTACACAAATTTCACAGCCGGATGTTGTGAGGAAGATTCTCAGTGTCCTCCCAATTGACAAATATGGACACTTTGTCACAATGCTGCATCATATGGATCTTTCAGTTGCCACACCTACACAGATTTTGGGAAAGATCAATGCTCATGAGATGTACGTGCACATCAATGACAAAGATGAGTCATCTTCCAAGAGAAAGGTTTTGGCTCTCAAAGCAAATCAAGAAAGAAAAGGAAAAGCTAAAGTACAAATTGAGGAAGAATCCTCAAGTGATGATGACCTTGATGCTAACATTGCCTTGATGGTGAGGAAGACCACCAAGATGTTAAAGAAGCTCAACGGAGAAGGCATCAAATTTGATTCAAGAAAGAAGAAATTCTTTTCCAGCAAAAGAAAGCCCGTTTCTGAAATGGATTGCTACAACTATGGAGAGCTTGGTCATCTTGCTCATCAATGTAACAAGCCCAAGAAGAACAAGTTCAAGGGCAAGAAAGAAGATGACAGCGATGACGAGAAAAAGGAAAAGAGATTCTTCAAGAAGAAGGATGGGAAGCACAAGAGGTTCCACAAAAAGAAAAATGGAAAGGCATATATTGTTGGTGACTGGCTCACTGACATTGAGTCATCAAGTGGATCTTCTTCATGTGAAGAAGAAAATGATGAAAAAGTTGCCGCCATCGCTAGGGACTTCTCTTCGCCACCACCATCGCCATCATCGACTTCTCACCTATGCCTCATGGCTAGAGGTGAACGGAAGGTACAAAATGATAATGATATTACTGATGATAGTGATAGTGACAGTGATGATGAATTTGCTTCACCTTCCTATGATGAACTAGCTGACTTGCTTAAAGAATACACTCAAATCATTAGGAAGTCAAAAGCTAAATGTGATAAGTTGGAAAATGAAAATGAATCTTTGAATGCCAAATATGACATAGTTATGAAAGCTAGTGATAAAATGAAAGAAGAAAACAAAACTATGTCATCCACTGTAAATGAGCTTACATCCTCCCTAAAAGATGCTAAGGATAAATGTGACAAGTTAAATGAAGCTAATAGGGAGTTAAAAGATAGACTAGTGAAAATCAAGGAAGACTATACTAAGATTAAATTTGATCATGATAATCTTCTTGTTGAAAATGAACTCTTATCTTGTAATACACATGAGGCTATTAACCCTGTTGTTAAGATTGATGTAACAACCTCATGTGATGATTTGAGTCAAGGAGATCAAACTAGTCTACATGATGAATTGACCGAAAAAGTTGAAGCCTTGACATTGGACAACAAAAAATTGAAGAGATACTTGACTGATGCAACTAATAGAGGAAAGGTTGCCATTGAGAACAATGATTTCAACAATGAGTTGGTAGTGGATAATGAAAGGCTTAAAAATGAAGTCAAGAAACTTAAGAGTGAAAATGAACATCTTGCAACAAGTGTGCAAAAGTTCAACAAGGGCCATACCTCCAAAATGAATTGCTCATGAACACTATCATGAAAAACAACAAGAGTGGTATTGGATACAATTCTTTTGTGCAAAAGAAAGCTACTACTCAATACAAGCCAAAGCAGACTCATAAGCCTATCAAATGCTTTGAGTGTGGAAAAGAAGGTCACTTTGCCCACAACTGCAAAGCCAAACCACCAACTCCCTTGCCTAAGCACTCAAGACTATTTGCTTTCAATGTTCATTATGTTATAAGAAAAGTAGCAAATGGAAAAGTCAAGGTTACATTCCTAGGTCCACCAAGCAAGAGTAGACCTAGACAAATTTGGGTTGCAAAGTCCTTGATTGAGAAAGTCACTGGTATTATGCAATATAGGGCCCTCAAAACTGAAGCTTGATTTGTTTGTAGATGTAGGTGAACTACAAGACCGGTGGGAGCCATTGGGTTATTGATAGTGGATGCACACAACATATGACGACAACCCACGGATGTTCACCTCACTTGATGAGAATGTTGATGGACAAGACAAAATCACATTTGGGGATAATTCAAAAGGGAAAGTTCAAGGACTTGGCAAGGTGGCACTTTCAAATGATCTATCAATTTCAAATGTTGTCTTGGTTGCACCTTTGAGCTTCAACTTATTATCAGTGGGTCAACTCTGTGATCTTGGACTTCAATGCTTATTCACTCCAACAGAGGTTATTGTATCAAAAATGGATGATGAATCGATGGTGTTCAAAGGATTTAGATACAACAATCTCTACTTAGTGGATCTCACCTCTGAAGATGCAGACTTAAGAACTTGCCTCTTTACCAAAGCATCACTTGGATGGCTTTGGCATAGGAGGCTTGCACATGTTGGAATGAGCACACTCAAGAAAGTATTAAAGAAGGACATGGTTAGAGGATTAAAGGATGCTATATTTGAAAAGGACAAGCCTTGTAGTGCATGTCAAGCTGGGAAGCAAGATGCTAACACACATCCTACAAAATCTTTCATGTCAACATCAAGGCCACTAGAACTACTTCATATGGATTTATTTGGACCTACAAATTATGTAAGTGCTAGTGGCAACCTCTACTATCTAGTGATAGTTGATGATTTCTCAAGATACACTTGGGTGTTCTTTCTCCATGATAAATATGAAGTTGCATCTATATTCAAGAAGTTTGCCAAGAAAGCTCAAAATGAATTTGATTTCAAGATCAAGAAGATTAGAAGTGATAATGGTAAAGAATTTGACAACACCAACATACATGAATAATCTGATGAGATTGGGATCAAGCATGAAGTGTCAGCAACATATACACCTCAACAAAATAGAGTTGTTGAAAGGAAAAACAGGACCTTGATCACACTTGCAAGAACAATGATTGATGAGTATAACACACCGGAGAGGTTTTGGGCCGAAGCTGTCGACACTGCATGTTATGCATCAAACATGCTATTTCCTCACCGGCTACTTGCGAAGACTCCCTATGAACTGCTAAATGGGAAAAAGCCAGACGTCTCCTTCTTCCGGGTGTTTGGATGCAAATGCTACATTTACAAGAAACACTATCACTTAGGGAAGTTTCAAAGACGTTGTGATATTGGTTTTCTATTGGGTTATTCATCAAAGTCCAAAGTATATCGAGTATTCAATCATGCCACTGGCGTGGTAGAAGAAACATATGATGTGGAATTTGATGAGACTAATGGCTCCCAAGGAACACTTGAAAATCTTGATGATGTAGGTGATGAGCCACTTAGGGAAGCCATGAAGAACATGCCAATTGGAGCTATCAAACCAAAAGAAGATGAAGAAGAGGTGCAAAACATTGACAGGCCTTCTTCATCAAGTGTACCACAAGATGATGAAAAAGATGAGAGGCATGAAAATGAAGATACATTTGTCTCTCATGAACAAGCAAGGGTACAAGCCGAAGATGTTGATGCTCCAGGATCTTCTTCCCAACTGGTTGACAGGAGAAACTCATCACTACTTCAAGCACACCCAAAAGACCAAATCATTGGGAGTCCTTCACAAGGGGTTATTACTCGATCACATAAACATGCTTCTTTTATTGAACATCACTCCTTTGTTTCTTGTGTTGAGCCTACATGCATAGATGAGGCGCTACAGGATCCAGACTGGGTGAACGCCATGCATGAAGAACTAAACAACTTCACCCGTAACCAAGTTTGGACCCTGGAGAAGCCCCCACAAGATGCAAGAATCATTGGAACAAAGTGGGTGTTTAGAAACAAACAAGATGATCAAGGCGTAATTGTAAGGAACAAGGCAAGACTTGTTGCAAAGGGATTCTCTCAAGTTGAAGGCTTAGATTTTGGAGAGACCTTTGCACCGGTTGCTCGACTGGAAGCCATCCGTATCCTACTCGCATATGCATCATGCTATGATATAAAGCTTTATCAAATGGATGTAAAAAGTGCATTTTTAAATGGCTTCGTAAATGAACTTGTATATTTTGAGCAACCACCCGGGTTTGAAGACCCTAGATATCCTAACCATGCTTACAGGTTGTCTAAGGCGCTATATGGGTTAAAGCAAGCTCCAAGGGTTTGGTATGAGCGTCTTCGCGACTTCCTCATCGAAAAGGGCTTCAAGATCGGGACCGTCGACACAACTCTATTCACAAAGAAACATAACGGTGATATTTTCATTTGTCAAGTATATGATGGTGACATAATCTTTGGCTCGACAAATGACTATCATTGCAAGGAATTTGGTGAGTTGATGTCGAAGGAGTTCGAGATGTCAATGATTGGTGAGCTGACGTACTTCCTCGGCTTTCAAGTCAAGCAAATGAAAGATGGTAACTTTCTCTCACAAGAGAAGTATACCAAAGACTTGTTGAAAAGGTTCAACATGGAGAAGTGCAAACCAATCAAGGCACCTATGCCAACAAATGGACATCTCGACCTAGATGAGGGAGGTAACCCGGTTGATCAAACTCTCTACCATTCTATGATTGGAAGTTTATTGTATCTTACCGCATCTAGGCCCGATATCATGTTTAGTGTCTACATGTGTGCTAGATTTCAATCAAATCCTAAGAAAGCTCATCTTCGCACTGTTAAAAGAATTCTTAGGTATCTCAAGCACACCCCAAGCATTGGCATTTGGTATCCCAAAGGAGCTACTTTTGACTTAATTGGCTATTCCGATTCGGATTATGCCGGTTGCAAAATTGATAGAAAAAGTACTTATGGGGGTGCCATTTGCTTGGGAGATCACTAGTTTCATGGACATCCAAAAAGCAAAATAGTGTTGCCTTGTCAACCACCGAAGCGGAATACATTGCCGCGGGTGCTTGTTGCACACAAATTATATATATAAAACAAACTCTTCTAGACTATGGCGTAGTTCTAGAAAAGGTACCTTTGTTGTGTGACAATGAGAGTGCTGTTAAAATTGCCAATAATCCTGTACAACACTCTCGCACCAAGCACATTGATATCCGTCATCACTTCCTTAGAGATCATGTTGCGAAAGGAGACATCATTTTAGAAGGAGTGAGGTCGGAAGATCAATTAGCGGATATTTTCACTAAGCCACTTGATAAAACCCGCTTTTGCATGTTGAGGAATGAATTAAACATACTTGATCTCAGAAATTTTATTTAAGATCTCAAATGGTGTTGTCAAGCTTGAATTGCATATTTAAATTTCTTATATTGCATCTAGGGCTTGTCTAACCTAGTTAAGATAACCGCCAACAAAGCGAGTGAAAAAGCTTAACTCGGGCTCAAACGTGACAAGTCTTAGTTTTTAAGCTTTTAGTACTTAAATTCCTACTTACTATGCAATTGTAGGTTCTTGAGATATGCATGAGGCACTACACTTAGGGGGAGTATTCAAAACTCAAATCTTTCATAAAAACCCCTAGTGCAAAGCCAAAATGCAAATCTCACCATTTGCCTATTTTCTCTAAAAATTATCTAGCCTATGGCAAAATATTTAGAAAATTATGAGAAAATATATAAGGGTGCCAATACCTGTCCCAACAGGTGTTCTTTTGTGTGATTATAAGTTGGGATTTGGTTTGGTTGAAAACTAGATAGAAAATTTGAAAAATTTCAAAATTCCCTCTATGTGGGCTCACTAGACAGTCCGGTGTGCACTGGACACTGCACTGTGCACTGTCCGGTGCACCCATAATCGGTTTTTAAAAAAATCTTCCCTCGCCTGAGCCTGAGGCCTAGGCATTTGTTCTCACCGAGCTCCCCCCTCTGGTTTATCTCTGGCGATTCCTTTTCGCCGTCGGCGAACTCGAGCTCCTCTCCGGCGACCAAGCTCCTCCCTGCGCCCTTCTCCTCCATTTGGGTGAGCTCCTCCCCCTTTTGTTGTCTCACTTCTCACTCTGTCTCTCTGTGTTGCCACCACTCTCACCACCCCTTTGAGCTACTTCTTCAATTCTTGTCAAAATTTGTGAATCCATGTGCACTTGTGTATCCCTGTGTACCCCTTGAGCTACCTTGCAGGTTCATCTCTCCTTTTTTGGAGGATTTAAACCTTAAAATGGCCATTTCCCCTAACCCTAATACACCACACGCCACGTGCTCGATGAAATGCCCAAACTAGCCAAAAATGTTCTAATCGATCCCAAATTTTTCAGGCACCTTTATGATACCTCTAGTAACACATTTGTAAAATCTCAGGCCAATCCGATATCCCAGGCTTCAATTTTACACAATTCCCCGTTTCTAGCGATCGATTCCGAGCCGAGTGCCCAAATTCCATTTTCTTCGCCTAAAATCAAACCAAGCGCACACTTCACTCATATTTACCCATATAAAACTATTCGTGAAGTATCGGCTCAATTCCAAGTCGTTTCATGCCTCATTTCTAATTTCGAACCTCCTATGGCACTATTTCTCGTTCAAATGCCGTTTTCGCGTCGTTTGACCTCTCGATCGCCATATCTCTCGATTTCTGTGCCATAACACTCTGTGTATGTATTTATTCACAGTTCATATACTTATTACTATGTGACTAATATGTGCTCACCTCTTCTGTCATTTCAGTGACCTTGCCTGCCCGTGAGCCGTCTCCTGTCCTGCCTGGATTCTCTCCCTCTCGTGTGAGATTTCCAGTCTTCAGGTCAGGATGCCACGCACGAAGAATGTGTTGGCGCCAGGGGGATGAGATGACGAGGAGGATCCTTGCCCTTTCAGGCAGGTCAAGGGGAAGATTGTCTACTTGGAGCAGCAGGAAGGCCGCAAGAAGCGACGTTTGGATAGAGCAGCCCGAGCAGCTCTAGCAGCAGCAGCAACTGAGGAGGCTGAGAGAGGTGATCAGCTGTGGATTTCTTCAGATCAGATTGCTTACCGAGTTCTTCGTCTCGCCTCTCGGCCTCGCTCCTCCGCACCTTCCACTCCCGCCACTGCTACCACTCCACCACCCACTTCGCCCGCTCCCGTCACTCCTGTGCCATCCACCACCTCAGCCATACCTACCACCTCCACTACTCCAGCTTCCACTACTCCTCCTCCCGCTCCCCTTTCCGCTCCACCTATCCCACCTGCCCACTTTCGGGAGCGAGATGAGACTGAGGTGCGACCACTGGCTACCGATCCCCGGTTGTTTGATCTTCAGCGGGCTACAGCGGCCCGGGTACGTTGGTTCAGGCACGTACCCGTGGAGACTTGGCTACCGGCTCAGAGAGACCCTGCAGCAGTCGATCTCTTCAGCACCAGGATACAGGAGTCTTTCTTTCGAGCATAGATGTCTGCCCAGATTGCTCTGCGAGTGTACCGGCTTTTGGATCTTCCTGCGTTTCTGCTAGCCGCCGGTGCTGACTCTGAGGTACACCTCTCATATCTGCCAGGACTTCTCACTCTTTTGACTACCAGTGGCAGATATGTTGAGGAATGGGTCCAAGTTTTCTATGCTTCTGTATGGTTCGACCCTGATCACCAGTGGATGAGGTTCCGCTTTGAGCGAGAGGATGTTACACTTCATGCTAGCCAGATTCGCCAGCTGTTTGGATTCAACGAGTTATCGACTCATCTTCATAACTTGTGATCGACACCTCTGATCCTCCTTGTCGCCCTCACGGTAGAGTTGCTCCTGGTACAGCTCATGTTGAGGCTTTGTTCTGACCGCCCTTCTCAGATGGGTCATGACGTTCTCCGGCAGATTTCACTACAGCGGGCAAGTTTTTATATCAGCTCATGAGACGGACGCTTCTGCCGCGGATGGGTTACAGGGAGGCTGCCACTCATATCCAGCTCTGGCTACTTGGTGCCCTAGTCTCTCACTCAGAGTTTGATGTTGTTGACTTCCTCATTTGTGATATAGAGGACACCATATTGGATGGTGTTCGTGCCCGGCGGCAGCTGCCCTATGCTCACTATCTCTGCCACATCTTCACTCAGCTAATCCGGCCACCACAGTTCCAGGGCACCCTTGAGGCCTCTCGCCTCCTCTTTGGCTCTTATCGTCCAGCCCCTGAGGATCCAGTGCTAACACCTGATCTAGTGATTGACACTCAGGCAGAGGATACAACTTTTCATCAGTTTGAGACTCAGGGCACAGCAGATCCCGATGATGATGAGGATGATGATTATGATGATTTTGGGATTCCGCCTCCGCCTCCGCCTCCTATGCCTCCACACTCACATGATCATGAGGCTGGGAGTTCTAGTGCTGCCCCTGCTGCCCCTCCTGCCATTGACCCTGCTCATGCTGCGATCCTCCAGACCCTTACTCAGCAGCAGGCTCACTTGGCAGCCGAGCAGGCCTGTCATGTAGTGGTTCAGCAGCAGATGTCCGAGAGAATGCTATCGATGTTTCAGACTATTCAGGACAGACAGGATACTCTACAGCAGCAGCTTCTGGGAGACCGGGCTGAGAACAGGGCCTTCATGACTCTCATGCTTCAGCATACAGGTGTTCAGATCCATCCTGTTCAGTCAGCACCCCCTCCACCTCTTCAGGCTGCTGTTGTGCCAGCCATTCGGGCAGGACCCCCTCTTCCTTTAGTTGGTCCTTCTACCTCTCTGCTCCGGCTGGTCACCCTGGTTTTCTCATCGCCGGTCATTAGCTCCATCAGCACTCAGCCGCTAGTGCCACTAGCTCCTGCTGTTACCACTGCTGCTGTGGCGATGTCTGTGATCTCTTCAGCTCCAGCGGCTCCTGCAGCGTAGCTTCCGTCTGAGTCAGTACCAGCTCCGGCTTCTACGACATATCCTGGATCCGAGACTGACTCTGACCCTCAGCTGGCGTTTGCGCTTTTGCCACGAACGCGACCGGATGCGCCCCCGCCACCTCCTTCCTCTTCTGGTCTGTAGGTTCGGGTTCCCTTTTGGTGTTTGACGCCAAAGGGGAAGAGATATGAGAGTTGTGAGAGCTAGGGGGACTTAGGGAGTTAGTAGAGAGTCATTTTGATGTAATATATGTGCTTGATATTCTATGTACTAGCTCCACTTTTGTATGATGATTTTGGCTCACAAACTCTATTATATACTCTTGATGCTTATGTTGACTGTGTGTGTATTGTGTTTTCACCTTATATGTTATCACCAGTCTTCTAGTTCTTGTTCATCGATTTGATTTCACTTTTATATGAACAAGAAACTTACAATGTGTATGCGCTCACTCTTATTATTATGTTACACACTCCTTCTGTCAAAAAAGTATTGAGTATAACTAACCATCTTCTCTATTGACATAAATTTCAAAACAAACTACTCTCACAATATTTAGGGTTGTCATCAATCACCAAAAAGGGGGAGATTGAAAGCATCTAGGCCCCTGGTTGGTTTTAGTGATTAATGACAACATAATGTTATATGTGACTAACGTGTGTTTTGCAGAGACAAATGGTAAGTTAGGTCGCATTACAGGTAGATGTACTACAACGGTGAAAACAATCTCGGACATAAAAACTTGAAGCGACGGCTAAAGCGACGAAACAAAAAGTGAAGGTCTACGTAGTCCGAGTGTCAAGGAGTTGCAGACACTCGTAATATAGTTAGGTCTTTTATTTTGTTTTAGCCGTACTATAAAGAGGGGTTGTTGATGAGTAGTTTGACCAAGAGAGTTCTAGTGTAGTGTTGGTACATATTCACACTCACATATATTGCTAGGTGTCACTCTAGAACATACTCACGAGTTAGAACGAAAACCGAATTGAAAAACAACAGAAAATAGAAATTAGGGTTTCTGTCTGTGGGGCACCGGACTGCCCAGTGCGCCCTCTGTTAGGTGGGGCCAGGCTGGCCCGGGGAAGGGTTTCCCCCTCGTAGAAACCGGAGAGCGCAGGGTTTGGGAGTTGAATTTTAGTGGCACACCGGACAGCGCACCGGACCGTCCGGTGCGCACCGGACAGTGACTGTTCATTATCTGGTATGCCATCTGCCCAACGGCTAGTTGTTAGAACTAGCCGTTGGAGTCGACCGTTGGCGCACCGGTGGCGCTCCGGACTGTCCGGTGCGCCCATGCGCAGTAGCTTGCTGGTAACGGCTAATTGGTGGGTGAGGGCTATTTATACCCCCTCCACCCACCATATTCAATGTCTTGTTGCCCACATTTACTCCTACACTTTGGTAGAGCATTGCAAGCTCCACAAAGCCTAGTGAGGTGATTAGAGAATCTTAATCTCGCATTTGGACCTCATTAGCGCTAGCGAGAGCCACCTAGAGCACACACCACTTGCATTAGGCTTCTCTTGGTCAAGCGAAAGTCTATGACTTGTTACTCTTGGTGATCGGCATCACCTAGACGGCTTGGTGGCGTTGGGAGTTTGGTGATCACCGTGGAGATCTTGTTGGTGACCCGACTCAAGTTTGTAAGCAGTCGTGAGGGATCCACCGCGCCGGAGTGGCAAAGGATCATCTCGTAGTGAGCACTTGGTTCTTACGAGGACCAAGGGGGAGCGATACCCTTGCGCGGGTGCTCGAACAAGGACTAGGGGAGAGTACCGACTCTTCGATACCTCGGGAAAAATTGGAGGAGTCTTCTAAACCTTGCTTTACATTCCGCATTTAATTCAAGCATTTTACATTGTGTATTTGTTTAGCAAGTATTTGAAGTATTGTCTTAGCATTATTGTATTTCTAGTATTATTCTCTTAGTGCTAGTTGTTGGGGGTGAAGTTGGGCTCTTGCTTAGGTTTTAATTAGTGTTGATTTTTTAGAAAAGCCCAATTCACCCCCCTCTTGGGCATCGTGATCCTTTCAAGCCGTGCTCGCGGTTAAGAGCAATCTGGACCCTCACATTGTAATTGAACTTAAAGATGGAAAATAAATTGTGATATGATGATCCATAAGTGGTTTGCTTAAGTGTTTTTGATATATGTTTAATTGGGATACTTTGGGATACACTTACAATTAGTAAGTCATGTGTTGCTAATAAAATATTGACCAACTAAAATGCTTACCGGTTATCCATAGCCTACCTTGTTCACTTTGCATTATTCCTCCCACTTGCTGAGCCCCGACCATAAGTGAGCTCACCCCTTGCTAATATTTTGATCAGAGGGTGATGATCAATACATTGTAGATGATGTCGACGAATACTAAGTCTAATGATGCGCTAGTCACCTTGCTTTGGAAGAGTGTCCATGTTTAATTCCACCATACTTTGATAATGATACTTGTTAAGATACTATGATCTGTATGATGTAATAAAGTTACTCTACTCCCTTTTACGCCTTTATTGCATTGTCTTTTGATATATTACACTTGTGACGTCAACATATGTGTGGAAAATGGATCCTGACACACATATGCTATGCATTCGGTTTTACCCCCAAAACCAGCTGTGACAGAAGTGGTATCAAAGCTATGCTGACTCTAAGTCGTTAGACTAGTTAGAAATGGAAAGCCTAGTCTGTTCAAAATATGCTTATTTTGCTCTTACATATTTATTTTATTAATCTTACCTCTTTAAAATTCAACTAAGTTGACATTTTCTCTTGTAGATGGTGCGTACAATTCAAACCACTTGAGTCAACACCAACTACATCCCTCTGCCACGATAGGCTCCTGTCTACCCAGTGGTAGTTGTGGAAGTCCCTGTGGATCTCCATCACCTTCGTGTGGAGAACAGAGTTGTTCTGGAGGACAGCTCAGAGGAGTTTCTACCGACGCCCACCCTGTTGGCAGAATCACTAGCCTTCGGAGCTGGAGCGTCATTTCAGCACCACTAGCACTAGTAGTCCAAGCCCCTGCTACTGGAGGCGATGATCCAGATGACTCGGGTGATGATAATGAAGACGAAGAAGAAGAAGAAGATGAGGAGAACGTCAATGAGGAAGCCAATGATGGATAGCAGGACAACTTCGTGGGGATATGACCTATCACCGAACATTATACTTCAATGTTCGAATGAGGCACTTCCCTAACCTACTGCAGAATGTTCTGCATGCATTGGGAACCTACGTCCGACCCATGTATGAGACAAGGTGAGTGTCCGAGCCCCCTTGGGCTTGCTACTACATCACTCGCATTCATGTAAGGGTGATGGATGCAGGGGATAGAGGTTTTAGGACTCTATTAGCTCATGAGTCTCTAACGCCGCTATCCACCTATACTGCTTTGGTCAGCAATGCTGCTAGGCGAGCTCTGTGGTATCTCAGCCACACTTACCATCAGCAGCTGCATGACACGAAGTACAGGCATCTTCCTCTACGTCTTCGTGGAGAAAGCCAGACCAACATTGTTCTAGGTGAGGCTAGAGAAGATCGCCTCAACACCCTTATTGGTGTGGTGGCAGGTCTTAACATCGACCTAGACAGTGCTACCCTTGACCTCTCTAGGGTACATTTGGAGCTGGAGGATGCACACGCAAGGATTGCAGCCCTGGAAGCTCAACTGGAAGGAAGGGATCCCCCTTGAAGCCCAAGTCCCTGCCATGGCTTTGTCCCCTCCCCGCAAGAGGATCAGCTATGGAGAACCAGGATCCATCACCAGGCTACTATAAAATTTTCAGTTATATTGTAATAAGTTAGATTTTGCGATTAGACAATGAAACACTTTATGATATTATCATTATAATAACAACCATGAGATGATGATGTTTGCATAATGGTTGATTTGGATTTTTGCTTGAGTGCAATGGTCTTATGGAATGATGGCCATAAGAACATTTAAAATTAACAAATAAACTTAAATTTAGTAATAAGCTATCCCCCTTAGAATTTTTCTCTACTCCTCACTTACCTAAGGGTTATGCTTTCTAACCAACTAGATGGTGAACGCTTGCTCAGGTCCTAGGAACAACATAAACCAGCGTGTTGGTCAGCAGTTGCCACCACCGCCACCAAACCCAAACATGGAGCAATTTATCGCAGCACAAATGCAGCTTCTACAAGGACTCACTGCTTCTGTGCAAAAATTTCAACAGAATCAGCAGAACCAGCATCAACAACAAAATGCACCCCAAGCTAGAGACAAGCACAGGGACTTCATGAGCCACCACCTGCCTGCTTTCTCTCATTCTATTGATCCCTTGGATGCCGATGACTAGCTTAAGGTCATCGGGAAGAAACTGGACATTACCTAGTGCAATGACCGGGAAAAGGTCTTGTACGCTTCTAGAAGGCTTGAAGGCGTCGCGTCCGACTGGTGGGATGCCTTCACTGCAGCACACGCCAACACAGACACCATAACCTGGCAGGAATTTTAGGAGAACTTCTATGCTCATCATATTCCCTCGGGAATAATGAAACTTAAGAAGGAGTTCTTATCCCTCACACAAGGAAACATGTCCATTAGTGAGTACCATGATCGCTTCACCCAGCTTTCACGTTACGTCCTAGAAGAAGTGGACACTGATGAGAAGCACCAAGAGCGTTTCTTGGAAGGCTCAATTGGGCCTTTGAACTTTCAGCTGCAGAGCCACAACTTTCCCAATTTTCTGACTCTGCTTAACAAGGCAATTGGCCTTGAAAGCAAAAGAAAAGAATTGTTTGATCATAAGAGAAAATTCCAAGGACAGTCTAGCAGGAATACTCGACAAAACAACTCTCAAAGTTCTCAGTTCTGCTTTGGAAATCTAAGTGGGAACAACAACTATCAAGTGCAACACTCTGGACAACGAGGTCAAAGGAGCAACCATTATCAGAACCAGCAGAGGAACATCACTCAGACCGGTCAAAGGTATAATGGTTATCAGCAGAATCGTCAAGGAAGCGTCATGAACACATCGGCCAAAAAAACAGCACAACTACTCCAGTCCAACCCAATGTTTGTTTCAAGTGTGGCAAACTTGGCCACTATGCTAACAACTACCCAAGGCGCAATCAGCAGACACCCCAAAGGAACAACAACCAAAGAGCTGATCAGAACACACCTGCTCATGGATCTGCATAGAACAAGACTCCGCAGAACCAGAGTAAGGGAAGAGTTAATCACGTGACAGCAGAATCAGTTCCTGAGGATGCCGACATGGTGTATGGTATGTTTCTTATTAACTCCATACCTGCATCAGTTTTATTTGATTCTGGAGCATCTCACTCTTTCGTAACAAAGTCATTTGTGGAAAAGCATAATATATTAAACTATCCTTTGAAGAGGAAACTATTAATTCGATCACCAGGAGGTGAACTTAGAGCTACTCACTCATTCCCTCAAACTAAGATTGAAATTAGAGGAATAAGCTTTCTAGTAGATCTAATAATGTTGGAATCGAGTGGAATCGATGTGATACTTGGAATAGACTACTTAACCAAGTATGATGGAGTAATATCTTGTACTAAGAGGATGGTTACATTAACCAGTCCGCAAGGAGAAAGAATTGAAGTCAATGTCAGTATGCCAGCAACAATAGAACCCATGGTAAATCAATTGGAGGATAAATCTTTGGAACACATCAGAATAGTGTGTGAATACCCAAACATATTTCCGGAAGAATTACCAGGTATACCACCTGATCGTGATATAGAGTTTTCTGTTGAATTATTACCCCAAACTGCACCGATTTCAAAAAGAGCTTACCGAATGGATGTCAAAGATTTAATTGAACTGAAGAAACAAATAGAATAATTACTAGAAAAATGTTTTATTTGCCCTAGTTTGTCTCCATGGTAAGCCCCAGTTCTATTTGTGAACAAGAAAGATGGTTCGAGGAGAATGTGTGTCGATTATAGAAGCTTGAACGAAGTAACAATTAAGAACAAATACCCATTACCTCGGATTGAAGAGTTGTTTGATCAGATGAGAGGAGTTAAAGTATTCTCAAAAATAGGTCTAAGATCAGGCTATCACTAGTTGAAGATTCGGACTGAAGATGTACCTAAAACAGCCTTCACTACAAGATATGGATTATAAGAGTTTTTGGTTATGTCATTTGGATTAACCAATGCACCAGCATACTTTATGAACCTGATGAATAAAGTATTAATGGAATATCTTGACCAGTTTGTTGTGGTATTCATCGACGACATACTTGTATACTCTCAGAATGAAGAAACACATGAAGATCATCTGAGACTAGTTCTACAGAAGCTTCGAGAGAACCAGTTGTATGCGAAATTTTTGAAGTGTGATTTTTGGCTGAAGGAAGTCACTTTCCTAGGCCATATTATCACAGATGGAGGAATCAAGGTAGACCCCGGTAAAATTAGTGAAATATTAAATTGGAAGCAACCAACATATGTGTCCAAGATCAGGAGTTTTCTTGGATTGGCAGGATATTACAGGAGATTCATTGAAGGCTTCTCCAAAATAGTGAAACCCCTTACTTCGCTGCTGGAGAAAGGTAAATGGTTTAAGTGGGATGAAGCATGTCAGAAATGTTTTGTTGAGTTAAAGGAAAGGCTAACCACTACGCTAGTGTTGATTATGCCTGATATTCACAAAGGATTTGTTGTGTATTGCGATGCATCACATCTAGGACTTGGATGCGTATTAATGCAAGAAGAAAAAGTAATCGCATATGCCTCAAGGCAGTTACGGAAGCATGAAAAGAATTATCCTACACATGATCTAGAATTAGCTTTCGTAGTGCACGCTTTGAAGATTTGGAGGCACTACATGATTGGAAACAAGTGTAAAATCTTCATGGATCATAAAAGCTTGAAATATATCTTCACATAGAAGGAACTCAACCTAATACAACGAAGATGGCTTGAGTTAATCAAAGACTATGATTTAGAAATACAATATCACCCAGGAAAAGTAAATGTAGTGGCAGATGTTTTGATCCGTAAAGGTCAAGTGAACAGTATAACTACCTATTTGATGCCATAGGAATTATGTTGTGAAATGGAACAACTCAACCTTGGTATGCTCAATAATATGGAAGCAACAGTTATGGAAGTGGAATCTACTTTGGAACAGGAGATTCGTAAAGGACAAGAATCCTGATATAGCTGAAGTGCCCGATCTTTCGGTGAGTGGTGATAATTCCGATTTGGCGGAAGATGACCCTCGCAATCCGACTACGACGAGCAAACCCGAGGTGCCAATGCAATCGCTGAACCAACTCCCTGTGGTTACCGACCTTGCTGATGCGAGATCGGCCTGATCACGAAGATCGTTTCCTGTGCGCAATCGAAGAACGAACAAGAAAAAGATGCGAGCAATCTAATTTATTACTCGAGGGTGGAGTTCTGAATACACGAAGACAGCGCTGATTTGCGCGTGTTCGAGAGTAGCTAAAGCTAACATAAAACAAAACTCAAAGAACAAAGGAGGCGCAGCTCCTGGATAAATAGAGAGAGGGGGCGCAGATCCTAGTGGCGACCAACCCTAGGTCGTCCACTATGGGCCGCAGTTGGGCTGGTCGTCTATTCTTCTGGGCCCTCATTCTTCAGTAGCATGATGAAGTTAAGATCTCTGGCATGGGCCCGAGTGATTGGCCTAGCTAATGAAGGAAGTGGCGCTTGATGTGGAGGTGCTGCTGGTGTAGTCGTACTCATGTTGCAGGTGATGTCCTCATCATCCTCCCCTTCTTAAAGTGAAGTCGTCCTCGACGACAACTCCTCATCCTCGGCCATATATGGTTTCAAATCTGCAACATTAAAACTAGTGGAAACACCAAATTCCGCAGGCAGGTCAAGGATATAAGCATTATCATTAATCTTTGTTAGCACCTTAAAAGGACCAGCAGCACAAGGCATTAATTTAGAATGGCGCAGAGTAGGAAACCGATCCTTTCTCAAGTGCAACCAAACCATATCACCTGGCTCAAAAGTAACAAGTTTTCTTCCTTTACTACCAGCAACCTGATTTTTTGCATTAGTAGCAGCAATGTTCTGTTTCGTTTGTTCATGTATGGTAATAATTTGTTCAACATGTGCAGCAGCATCTACATGTGGGGCATTCGCACCATTAAGTGAAATCAAATCAATAGGTGCCCAAAGTTTGTAACCATAAACAATCTGGAAAGGGCACATCTTTGTAGAAGAATGCGTGGCATGATTGTAAGCAAATTCAACATGAGGCAAGCAATCCTCCCAACGTCTCCAATTCTTGTCTAAAACAGCCCTAAGCATGGTAGATAAAGTTCTATTTACTACATTAGTTTGTCCATCAGTCTGAGGATGACAAGTAGTGCTAAACAACAATTTAGTTCCCAATTTATTCCAAAGAGATCTCCAAAAATGGCTTAGAAACTTAGCATCGCGATCAGAGACTATTGTTTTTGGAATACCATGTAAACGAATAATTTCTCTAAAGAACAATTCAGCAACAATGCTAGCATCATCAGTTTTATGACAAGGTATAAAGTGAGCCATTTTAGAGAATCTATCAACAACCACAAAAATACTATCCCTCCCCTTCTTAGTTCTAGGCAAGGCCAAAACAAAGTCCATAGAAATATCAAGCCAAGGAGAAGAAGGGACAGGCAAAGGCATATACAAACCATGGTTGCCCAAACGTGACTTAGCTTTCTGGCAAGTAGTGCAACGTGCAACAAGACGCTCAACATCACGGCGCATCCGAGGCCAAAAGAAGTGTGCGACCAGCACCTCATGTGTCTTGTAAATGCCAAAGTGCCCCATGAGACCACCTCCATGAGCTTCCTGCAGCAACAAAAGACGAACCGAGCTTGCTGGAATACACAGCTTGTTAGCGTGGAACAAAAATCCATCCTGTATGTGAAATTTTCCCTAAGGTTTGCCATCCTTACAATGTATAAAGATATCTTTAAAATCAGCATCATTCACATATTGATCTTTCACAGTTTGCAAGCCAAAGATTCGAAATTCTAACTGTGAAAGCATGGTATATCTACGGGACAATGCATCAACAATGACGTTTTCCTTCCCGTTCTTGTGTTTAATGATATAAGGAAAGGACTCGATGAATTCTACCCAACTAGCATGACAACGATTCAGATTTGTTTGGATACGAATATGTTTTAAAGCCTCATGATCAGAATGAATTATAAACTCACGAGGCCAAAGGTAGTGCTACCATGTTTGCAAAGTGCGAACTAAAGCATAAAGTTCCTTATCATAAGTAGAATATCTCAAGCTAGCACCGCTTAATTTTTCACTGAAATAAGCAACCGATTTTCCTTCTTGTAACAAAACAGCACCTAACCCAATACCACTAGCATCACATTCAAGTTCAAACACTTTCTTAAGGTCGGGCAATTGTAAGAGTGGAGCATGGGTTAACTTATCTTTCATAGTGTTGAGCGCCTCTTCTTGTGGGGGGTCCAAAGCAAAAGACATACCTTTCTTTGTGAGTTCGTGCAAAGGGGCAGCAATGGAGCTAAAATCACGCACAAAAACGGCGGTAAAATCCTGCAAGTCCAAGAAAACTCCGAATTTGCGTGACCGTCGTTGGTGTAGGCCAGTCCTGAATGGCTTCAACCTTGCTGCTATCCACCTCAATGCCCTGCGGAGTAACCACATAACCAAGAAACAAGACACGTTGCGTGCAAAATGTGCACTTTTCCATGTTACCAAAAAAGCAAGCAGCACGCAAAGCATCAAAAACAGCATGCAAATGTTCTAAATGCTCCTATATAGACTTGCTGTAAATAAGGATATCATCGAAATAAACAACAACAAACAAACCTATGAAGGCCGGTAGAACTTCGTTCATTAAACGCATAAAGGTGCTGGGAGCATTAGTCAATCCAAATGGCATAACCAACCATTCATATAAACCAAATTTCATTTTAAAAGCCGCTTTCCATTCATCACCGAGTTTCATTCTAATCTGATGGTAACCGCTAAGCAAATCAACCTTAGAGAAAATAACGGCACCACTAAGCTCATCTAACATATCATCAAGGCGTGGAATAGGATATCGATAACGAACTGTAATGTTATTAATAGCACGACAATCTATGCACATACGCCATGACCCATCTTTCTTTGGAACGAGTAAAATAGGAACCGAGCAAGGGCTAAGAGACTCACGAATGTAACCTTTATCAAGCAGCGTCTGCACCTGGCGCTGGATCTCCTTTGTCTCATCTGGATTTGTACGGTACGGGGCATGGTTCGAAAGAGAAGCGCCGGGGATGAGACCGATCTGATGCTCAATGCCATGGAGCGGAGGAAGACCTGGTGGTAAGTCCGTAGAAAAACAATAGCATACTCCTGCAAAAGGTTAACAACAACTGTTGGGGACTTGTTCTCAAATGCTTCGGATTGTAGAACAAGGCAACATAAAAAGTGTTAAATGATAAAATCCTTCGTCCTTTGAAACATTATTTCCCTTCGGGATTTAATGTGCTTCGGACGAAGGTCACAAACAACATATCTTCGTAAGTACAATAAACGGTGACGAAGATCTTACATGCAACATAAAAAGTAACATAAACATTTAAATATTATCACAACGTCATTTCTATTTTATTATCATATAAAAATAGAAATGATTTCAGATTACATGTATACCTTCGGATTGTAGGAAGGCAAAAGTACAAGGATGACGGAAAGCAAATGCCAAGTCAGCGTGAACAGTACGGGAGCACTGTTCATCTATTTATAGGCGTGGGACGTAGCCCATGCGAAATTACATTCATGTCCATTATATTTGCTAATGACTTATGGGAATCTATTAAGGCCTAAGCAGTCTTTTCATCTTTAAGTCGGTTCCCCTTTCTGCTATCGCGACGAAGCCTTCTGCGCATAGCTTCGGCTGTGCACCATCCTTCGTATAGCTTGGGCTTCGTTCTGACCGTACTCCATGTTCATGATCTGAGTCCGAAGATACCTGTTCATATAATTTACTTGGAAAATATTGTCAAATCATGTTTTTGAGGACCTTCGGAGGACGAAGGCCCCCAACAGTAGCCCCTCGCAATATTAATTTGTTAGTGATAAATTCAGATTGCGATATGGACGAAGGCCTTAAGCCGAAGGTCCGAAAAAACACCTTCCCTTTGCTAGAATAGCAAAAGTCACTGACACCTGGGACCACACAATTTCCGTCATATCGAGTGTATAAATAGGAGCCCGCCACATTTGATTTGACACGCTCACCTTGCCATCTGTTTTTCCTGCTTATAAAACTTTCTGCCCAAAAATATTTGTTTTCTTTCCTAGTTTTAAGCTTCGGAAGCGAGAAGTAGGGTCTCCGAAGAGATGTCTGAGGAGAAGAAGGCTGTTGTCGAGATGAAGCTAAGTCTCTCTGAAGAGAAGAACTTGGGGTTTCTTGAGGCAATGTCGAAGACCAATACAGAAAAGATCACCAAAGAGATTTTAGAAGGTTTATCTGAAGATACTGGTGACAACGACAGTTATGATGTAGAAAGCGGCGGGGGAGAGTCTGAAGATCGACCATGGCGGCCAAGTCACTCGGTTTTCGGGAAAACCACTATTAAGCAGAGTCATATTGACAATATGAGGGGGAGATATTTTCGAGATATATCTATTGTGAGGGCTGATGCTGGAGAAAAGACTTCTCCTACCCCCGAAGAAGATGAGGTCGTGATCTTTCGAAGCTTTCTTAAGGCTGGGCTTCGGTTCCCCCTAAGCAGCTTTGTTGTCGAAGTCCTGAAGACATTTCAAATCTACCTTCATCAAATTACTCCCGAAGCTATCATAAGAATGGGAATCTTTGTCTAGGCTGTGAGAAGCCAAGGTTTAGAACCAAATGCTAAAAGCTTTTGCAAAATTCATGAGTTGGTATACGAGACGAAGCCCTGGGGGAAAGAACAATATCACAACAACTTTGGTTGTTACAGCTTCGGTGCCCGCTCCGGGTCGAGCTGCCCCGTGCCAACCTTTCGGAAAAGGTGGCCCGGCGCCTGGATGATAGAATGGTTCTATGTAAAGAATGACTTGACAGCGCAGGAAGATGTTAAGAGTATCATTATGCGCCCTATCTGGCAACGCTTCGGACTCCGAAAGCCGAAGGTTGAAATGGATGAAGCGGCCGAAGAATGCCAAAGAGCCTTCGGCGTAATCTGCTCTTTTATTGGGACAAGGGATCTGGTCCAAGAGCATATCGCCTTCAGAATTTGGCCACTTGCTGGAAAGTGGGAAATGCCGAAGGAGACCACCAAAGAGTCTGACGAAGGTGGACTAGTCAGACTAAAATACACATTCAAATACGGGGATAAGTTTGCTGAACCGGACGATGACTGGTTAAAAAGCATTGAAACCTTGAGTGACGAACTGCTTGGGGCATACTCGAAGGCCGAGAATACTGCATTATCAGCAGCCTTCGGAGGCCGAAAGAAGAAGAGGCTCAACCGGGTATTTGATGCAATCGGGTTTGTCTACCCTGACTACCATTATCCGGTGCTAGGCCGCAAAAGAAAAAATTCTTCTCCTGCAAAAGAAGTCGCCTCAGGTGCTTCTGGTGAGCCAGCGCCGCAAAGAAAGAAGATGAAGGTGCTCACCCACCGGGCGCGTTTTATTGAGCCGGCCACAGTGCCTGAATTTATCGGTGAAGTCTCTTTGGCCACTGAAACTACAGAGCCAGCTCCAGTGCCGAAGATCGAAGAAAAAAATGAAGCGCCTTCAGCAGAGAAGGCAGAAAAACCTAGAATCGAAGGACCAAAAATATTGGAAATCTTAAGTCCTTCAGCAAATGTTGAGACAACAATAAAAAATCAAAAGGTCCTATCGGCGACCCCGAAAAGGAAAAGAATGGTGAACGTGCTAGATGTTTTGGAGACAATTAAGTCTTCAAGCATAACTCCAAAGAAGACTGTTGAACTTTCTGAAGTGTCTGCTGAAGCTTCAGTTGCTGAAACTTCGAAGCAACAACTTGAAGCTGAAGCTGGGCCTCCAGAGCCCAGCAAGGAACAACCTTTGGAAATCGAAGAAAAAATAAAAATGCCAGAGCCAATTTTGGTTGAAGAAATTGACACTGCGGCCCCCGAAGCACCTTCCATCATACGCGATTACATTGTGCGACATGCTTCGGGGAAGAAATTATCTGAAGAAGAGATTTATGAAGCCAATCACTATGCCAGAGAATTAAAATATCCGAAGGGGGCACTAGTATTCAATGGGACAAACGAAGATGACTTCCTATACTGTCTCCCTGACAACAAAGAGTTATCTGTCTGCCGGGAGACGGCTAGGAGTATGGGGTTTCCGAAGCTTGAAGCTGGACTATGCGCCATGACGAAGGAGGATCTTGCGGATAGCCTTGCATATAATAATCTGAAGGTGCGAGGATTGCGCATTTTGAAAACTTTATGATTCGAAATCTATTGTTTTATTCTTATACTAATTTTTACATATAGGGTTTAATTTTAAGCAACGCGCTGAGAGCGCAAAAGAGTGCCGAAGACGAAAGCTATGAAATTGCCTTCAACAACCTTCGAACGGAGGTTATCAAACTAAGGAACGAAGCCCTGGAAAAGGACAAAATTCTAGTTACATTAGTGGATAAAGTAAAGGAGAACGAAGCTGCGTCCAAAGCCCAAATTGCAGCTCAAAAGCACGAGATTGACGATCTTCGGAAGCAATTGGCCCGGGCGAAAGAAGAACGCATACTTGAAGAAACGAGGCGGGAATGTAGCGACCAATGGGCTGATCATTTAGAAGGAACCGTTGAAGAGCTTCGGTCTTCTAAGAAAAGATGCTACGAAAAATCCATGGAATGTGTAAAGAAAATAAAAACCAGCTTCGCCAGTGTTGGCGCATTTTCGAGTGTAGAAAATTTTGTGAGAGGTAACCTAGAAGGACCGATAGAATGGATTTGCCACGAAGCTGAAGCCTTCGAAGAAATTCTAAATAGCCGAGGAGACATTTGCGCCTTCTCGGGTGCCAGGGGGATTGCTACTATACTGGAGAAAAAAGGCTGCTATCATGTTAAAGCTCTTGCACAATCCGAAGCCAGCTTATCCCCTGAAGATATTAAAGACCCCTCGGCCGAAGCAAGCCAGGCTGGTGGAAAATTTTTCACCGATATCTGGGACAATGGTGGCCGAGAAATGGCCCGAGAAATCATTCAGAAAAGTGAGAAAGGCATTCACGACGCTAGAGAAGTAGCTAAGGCCGCTGAGGAAAGCTCAGAGCCCGAAGGGCATTTAGGTATTAGCTAATGGTTTTTATTGTGTTGTAACTTTTTGATTTTAAACTTTGTTCACAATTTGTAATAGCAATGTGGCCGTATCATGTCCTCCTTCAGATCCTACCAAAGCGTCTCCGGGCCCTCAGCCGAAAGGAGACGAAGAAATTAAAAAGATGGCTGAAGCTATCATGGATGAAGTTGTTAACCGACTCCTGAACGAAGCTGCCGAAGTTGTTTTGAGAGAAGATTGAGCACTTTTGTAAAGACTTCTGAAATGAATCATGTGTGACATTTTGTAACCCTGTGATATATTTGCTTTTAATAACTCGATTCTTTACGATGCATGAAACTTTACATACGTACCGTTTTTGAGCCTTCGGCGAAAAAACACCTTCCCTTCTTTTCATGCTTCGTGAAGATATAAAAACTTTTATGCATCACGACAATGTTCATAGTGTTCTGATGAAGGATATCCAAGCTTCATGAAAATATTCTCCGAAGCTATTTTCCGAAGATCAATATTGTATCCCTTTGTGACTTAGTACGATTTTCACTTTCTCAAAGTATCCCTCCGAAGGTTGATACCGTGTCCCTTTCTTTTGCCATATGCAACATGATGTATGATGCTTATGCTATGCAAAATGATGTGATGATGTTATGTTATGTAGATGACATTTGTTCCGAAGATACACACATATTCCCGTAAAACACAAAATATTTTTGTATCAGCACTGACTTTTGCTGTAAGCTCTGCATTCCCTTAGGAACGACTTTGGAGCTTCTTCGCCTTTTACTTAGGCGGTATCAGCGTTGACTTTTCGCTGTAAGCTCTGCATTCCCTTAGGAACGACTTTGGAGCTTCTTCGCCCTTTACTTAGGCGGTATCAGCGTTGACTTTTCGCTGTATGCTCTGCATTCCCTTTGGAACGACTTTGGAGCAGAAAACTTACACTGCGTTCCCTTTGGAACGACTTTTTGTGATTTCAGCAAGCTTACTCTGCGTTCCTTGGAACGACTTTTTGTTGCTTCGAAGGATTTTCGATAATTCGAAGGTCCTCCTTGTTATCGCAAATTTTTAAGCTTCAGCAACTTAAGCCTGAGAAAATACATTTTCCTTGTAGCAAGCAAAGAAACTTTTACATGAAAACTAAAAAATGTCCTTTATTACACAGAAAAATAGAACTGAATGGAAAAAACTGGTAGGATATTTGTCAATAGATGTGCTTCGACTCTGGCACAGTGCTATTGACTGTGCGAGCTTCGGATTATTCTCTGAGATCCCTCTGGTGTGGAGCATATTGGCTCCCTTCTGGCTGTTGGCCTTGTTGCAGCGGTGGTGGAGGCGGAGGCTGTTGCCAGGAAGCCTGCGATTGACTCGCCGAAGCAACAGAAACTGCAGGGTGGTTGCCTATGTATTCTGGGATGTAAGGCGGATGGTACGAAGCAGTATGCATGACCTGCTTCGGCTGAGCCTGTTGTGCTGCAGCTTCGGCTATCTCCTTTTGCTTCTGGATGGTAACATGGCACATCCTGGTGGTATGACCCTTGTTTTCACCACAGAATAAGCAAAATACTCTCCTTGGTTGATCTCCAAATCTTCCGCCGAAGCCCCTGGCGCCTCTGCCTCTTGGAGCTGGTGGCCGGAAGAAACTTTGCTGTTGCCCCGAAGCCTGTGAGGAGCACTGCGGCCTGGTCTGCTGACTCCCCTTATCATCATTTTGAGTGGAGTAGTGGATGGACCTGACATGCCTCGGATAGAATCTTCCTCCGAAGCCCCTAGTCATTTCGGAAAACCTGAAAGCCTCCTCCCTTCTTTGGCGAAAATCATTGTCAGCACGAATATACTCGTCCATCTTCTGGAGCAGTTTTTCCAAAGTTTGAGGAGGCTTCCTAGCAAAGTATTGAGCTGAAGGTCCAGGCCGAAGTCCCTTGATCATGGCCTCAATGACAATTTCGTTGGGCACCGTTGGTGCCTGCGCCCTCAAACGCAAGAACCTTCTGACATACGCCTGAAGGTATTCTTCATGATCCTGAGTGCATTGGAACAGGGCCTGAGCAGTGACCGGCTTCGTCTGAAACCCTTGGAAGCTGGTTAACAACATGTCCTTCAGTTTTTGCCATGAAGTGATCGTTCCTGGTCGTAGGGAGGAATACCAGGTTTGAGCAACACTCCTGACAGCCATAACAAAAGACTTTGCCATGACTGCAGCATTGCCACCATACGAAGACACTGTTGCTTCGTAGCTCATCAAAAACTGCTTCGGGTCTGAATGGCCATCGAATATGGGAAGCTGGGGCGGCTTATAGGACGGAGGCCAAGGTGTAGCCTGCAGCTCAGCGGACAAGGGAGAAGCATCATCGAAAACAAAATTTCCATGATGGAAATTGTCATACCAGTCATCTTCGTTGAGGAAACCCTCCTGATGAAGGTCTTTTTGTTGAGGCCTTCGGTTCTGCTCATCGTGAGTAAGATGGCGAACTTCTTCAAAAGCTTCGTCTATCTGCCTTTGCAGTTCAGCTAGCCTGGCCATCTTTTCCTTCTTCCTCTGCACCTGTTGATGAAGCATCTCCATATCTCTGATCTCTTGGTCTAGCTCATCCTCTTGAGGCGTCAGGCTGACAGCCTTCCTCTTCTGGTTTCGGGCCTCCCGAAGAGAGACAGTCTCCTGATTGTGGTCCAGCGGTTGGAGAGCTGCAGTGCCAGTTGCTGAAGCTTTCTTCGGCGCCATAGCGAAGGTTGATGATCGCCAAGGGCTCTCAAAAACTCAAAGAGTGGAAGTGAGTTCACCGGAGGTGGACGCCAATGTTGGGGACTTGTTCTCAAATGCTTCGGATTGTAGAACAAGGCAACATAAAAAGTGTTAAATGATAAAATCCTTCGTCCTTTGAAACATTATTTCCCTTCGGGATTTAATGTGCTTCGGACGAAGGTCACAAACAACATATCTTCGTAAGTACAATAAACGGTGACGAAGATCTTACATGCAACATAAAAAGTAACATAAACATTTAAATATTATCACAACGTCATTTCTATTTTATTATCATATAAAAATAGAAATGATTTCAGATTACAAGTATACCTTCGGATTGTAGGAAGGCAAAAGTACAAGGATGACGGAAAGCAAATGCCAAGTCAGCGTGAACAGTACGGGAGCACTGTTCATCTATTTATAGGCGTGGGACGTAGCCCATGCGAAATTACATTCATGTCCATTATATTTGCTAATGACTTATGGGAATCTATTAAGGCCTAAGCAGTCTTTTCATCTTTAAGTCGGTTCCCCTTTCTGCTATCGCGACGAAGCCTTCTGCGCATAGCTTCGGCTGTGCACCATCCTTCGTATAGCTTGGGCTTCGTTCTGACCGTACTCCATGTTCATGATCTGAGTCCGAAGATACCTGTTCATATAATTTACTTGGAAAATATTGTCAAATCATGTTTTTGAGGACCTTCGGAGGACGAAGGCCCCCAACAACAACAGGGGGTATATCCAAAGACGGTGCATCATCAAGCGGAACAAGCATGCGCAAGCATACAAGTGCATAACAGGGCATCTGAGCTTCATGGAGATCATCAAAATCAGCACGTGTAGCAAGTAAAATAGGAGAGTGCAAATTGATTTCAGATTTAATATGTGCGGCTGATGTCGATTTGACTTGTTGTGCAGTTTTAGCAGCCCTAGTAAGATCATCTTTCAAAATTTGGTCACGGGTCATTGGATGTATAATTATTTTCTGGCCTTTAAACATGAAAGAATAATGATTTGAATGACCATGATGTAAACTATCAGTATCATATTGCCAAGGTCGACCCAATAACAAAGAGCATGCTTCCATAGGAATAACATCGCAATCAGCATAATCAGAATAAGACCCCAGCGAAAAGTGGACACGTATCGAACGTGTTACCTTTATTTTACCACCATCATTAAGCCATTGAATGTGATACGGATGTGGGTGTGCGCGAGTGGGCAAGGATAATTTCTCTACCAAAGCTGTACTTGCCAAATTGTTGCAGCTGCCACTATCGATGATGATGTGAATCGACCATTCGTGCACAACGCCCTTGGTATGGAATAGAGTGTGTCACTGATTTTTTCGGCCTGGGCAACCTGTGTGCTGAGAACACGCTGCACAACAAGACTCTCATACCTATCGGTGTCGATGGGATCAATGTGGACTTCCTCATTTTCTGCATGGTTAGTGGCAATCATAACATGACTAGTTTCCTCGGAATCACTGGCTGAAGAGTACTCACCATTGTCACGTATAAGCAAGGTACGCTTATTTGGGCAGTCCCGAATTATGTGCCCAAACCCTCTGCAATGATGGCACTGAATATCCCGTGTACATCCTGTGGAAGAAACGACGCCTTTGGTAGGGGGTGCTGCTGGCTTGGCCGTCCCTGTGCGCAGTGTAGTGCTAGGCGTAGAAGGTGCAGGGCTGGAAGGAGTTGAGCTGTGTGTCGAACCCCGGCCTGCAAAAGAGTTAGTATATGTCTTTGCTTGTCGTCCCTGCACTTCATGTTTAGCTTTGCAAGCATATTCAAACAATGTGGTTATATCAAAATAATCCTTATAATCAAGTATATCCTGAATTTTCCTGTTCAAACCACCACGAAAACGCGCCATAGCAGCGTCATCCGACTCAACCAAACCACAACGAAGCATACCCTTTTGTAACTCCTGGTAATATTCCTCAACAGATTGTGAACCTTGTTGAAAACGCTGCATTTTGTTAAGAAAATCATGGGCATAATAGGAAGGAACAAATCTGTGGCGCATGGCAGTTTTAATTGGGTCCAAGTAGTGACACTGTTAATGGGAAATTTTTGTTTATACTCACGCCACCAAATTAAAGTAAAATCAGTAAATTCACTAATGGCAGCCTTCACTTGGCTATTAGCAGGAATATCATGGCATGAAAATTTATGTTCTACCTCCAATTCCTAATCAAGATATGCAGCAGGATCATATTTACCATTAAAAGATGGAATTTTAAATTTAATCTTAGCAAATGAGTCATTAGGGGGATGACGAACCACACGGCGTGCACGACCACGATGATCTCCATCTTCCTGCTTAGTGTGACCACCGTAGTCCTGCTCCATCTTTGTGGTCAACGCATCAAGGCATGCTAGGATGGTGTCGAGTGTGGTGCGAGTCGTCGTTTGAGCAAGGTCAAGCTGGTTGAAACGCGCGGTCGTCGAAGTGACCGTTGAATCAAGCCGTTCATGCATCATCCTAATGTTAGCAGCAAGTCCATCAACTTGTCCCCTTACTTCCTGCAACTTGACATCCACCATGTCGTGTGCTCCTGTCATAGTTAGCGCAAACACCAAAACACCAAAAGGAGAAAAACCAACGACAACAGGGGAATGGTGGTGACAACTCGCTCAATGGAATGCTGTTATCAAGTTCTTATCTATTCTTACCAAGCCACAGGGGTGAATTGCAACCAACAGGTGGAACCGGTGAAAGATTGGATGAGCGATTGCTTGGAGAAACAGAAACCTGCTCGTCGTAGAAATATGTGGAGTTTTGGGTAGGCTGCACTCAAGTCAAGGATTAGCACGATCAAACAATAATACAAAGTTGAATTATAGTGCAAAACACGAAACCATATTGCTGGCCACAAGTGCAAAGGATGGATGGGAAAAAACTGCGGCAACGCAGAATTATCGATGAAGGCTAGCAAGAGTGTGCAGAAAACTTCCCGGCACCGGTACACTGCCTTAACAATTTTTTTGATTTTTTTGGAGCGATCACCAGGCGCTACGCCGGGTGACCTGTATAGAACTTTTCGAGAGCTTTCCGGAAAAAAAGAGCACTGAAATCGGAGTTCCGAGCGAAAAGTTATGGCCGTTTTACTACAGGACGTCCGAATCGGCGGGAATTTTCGAACGAAAACGACCGAGATGAGACAACCGCTTTGTATCCTTTCCCCTTTCTTTTTTTGTTTGTTCTCTGGTTCTATCCTTTCTCTTTCTTTTTCTTTTTTTTTTCTTTTTTTTGTTTCTGTTTTTTGACGTAACCGAAGGAGAAAAACAAGGAAGCAGCGTTGACTCGGTTTGTGGCGTGATCAAACAGGAGATGGTGGCGGCGCGCTAGGGTTTGTATGGTAGAAGAAAGAAGGATGGTGAAAAAAACACATTGCAACCAGCAACAAATGACTCGAAAGCACACAAATTCAACAATGAAGATTATTGAAAGAAAGTGCGAGGCTCAAAAGGGTGCTGGGATAAGGTCTAACCTAAATTTTTATGTGGTTTTATGGACTGTAGGAGAAAAAAACACACGTTAAACTCACCGATCAACCTGGAAATCTGATACCACTTGATATAGCTGAAGTGCCCGATCTTTCAGTGAGTGGTGATAATTCCGATTTGGCGGAAGATGAACCTCGCGATCCGACTATGACGAGCAAACCCGAGGCGCCAATGCAATCGCTGAACCAACTCCCTGTGGTTACCGACCTTGCTGATGCGAGATCGGCCTGATCACGAAGATCGTTTCCTGTGCACAATCGAAGAACGAACAAGAAAAAGATGCGAGCAATCTAATTTATTACTCGAGGGTGGAGTTCTGAATACACGAAGACAGCGCTGATTTGCACGTGTTCGAGAGTAGCTAAAGCTAACATAAAACAAAACTCAAAAAACAAAGGAGGAGCAGCTCCTGGATAAATAGAGAGAGGGGGCGCAGCCCCTAGTGGCGGCCAACCCTAGGTCGTCCACTATGGGCCGCAGTTGGGCTGGTCGTCTATTCTTCTGGGCCCTCATTCTTCAGTAGCATGACAAAGTTAAGATCTCTGGCATGGGCTTGAGTGATTGGCCCAGCTAATGAAGGAAGTGGCGCTTGATATGGATGTGCTGCTGGTGTAGTGGTACTCATGTTGCAGGTGATGTCCTCATCAAATCTGATGGGAAAATCAAGGAAATTAAGGCACATATGAATTTTGGAAAGACTTTGGATTTCACCGAAGATGAACAAGGCACAATATGGTTTAAAAAGAGAATATGTGTACCAGAAATTGAGCACCTATGCCAACTGTTGGGACCATGCTTCGTTGCCGAAGGTCCTGCAGAAAGAAACAGCTGCGACTGAAGCTGCTCGTATGTGACGACGAAGGTATCATTCATGAAGCTTCGGGGTTATAACATATCCTAAGATGAAGGATCGAACCGACTTAAAGATAGAATGACCTTTTAGCCTGTAGGGGTCTGAGTCATTGTTGTAAACTTTTATGAAGGGCATGATTGTAATTCCTCATAGGCTGTGTCCTGTGCCTATAAATAGTGAACAATATTCCTTTACTATTCACACATTCCTGTAATGGCAAGAGCATCACTCGGGAATTATTGTTTGTCAAGGCGAAGCATTTGAGAACAAGTCCCCAACATTGGCGCCCACCTCCGGTCAACTCACTTCCACCCTTTTTTTGAGCTAATGGCTTCGTTCAGCTGGAGCTGCTTCGGCTCCGAAGCTGGTACTCCCCATAACAGGCGGTTCATGCTCAGAGCCAGCTAACAAGAAGCAGAAGAAGGAGGCACAAATAAGGGTACAGCATGTCGGGGTGCAAGGACCCTTCATCAAGTCAAGATGGTCTCACATTCCAATTACCTTCTCTCAAGAAGATCTTCAACTCAAGGACTACCCACACAATGATGCTATGGTTATCTCTTGTGTGATCAAAGGATTTCTGGTCCATAATGTTTTGGTTGATACAGGCAGTGCTGCAGATATCATATTTGCTAAGGCTTTTAGACAAATGCAAGAGCCCGAAGACAAGATCCATGATGCCATGCACCCTCTTTGTGGCTTCGGAGGGCGGCAAATTGTAGTACTTGGGAAGATTACCATGCCGGTAACCTTCGGATTTGTCAACAACACAAGGACTGAGCAAATTGTGTTTGACATTGTTGACATGGAGTATCCTTACAATGCTATCATTGGTCGTGGTACTCTCAATGCCTTCGAAGCAATTCTTCATCCAGCTTACCTTTGCATGAAGATACCTTCGGACCAAGGGCCCATTGCTATTCATGGAAGTCAGGAAGCTGCCAGAAGGGCCGAAGGAAATTGGACAGATTCAAAAGCAATCCATAACATAGATGGAGCTGAAGCTTGTGAGCAGTACAAGTTCAGAAGGGAAAAAGCTGCTTCGGCTGATCAGCCGAAGCCCATGCTCTTATGTGAGGATGTAGCAGAGCAGAAGGTACTACTGGGATCTCAATTGTCCGAAGAACAGGAGAAAACCTTGATAAGGTTTTTGTTCAACAATAAAGATGTCTTTGCTTGGTCAGCTAATGATCTTTGCGGAGTTAACAGGGATGTTATTGAACACTCCCTTAATGTTGATCCATCATTCAGACCCAGGAAGCAGAGGCTTCGGAAGATGTCTGATGATAAGGCTGAAGGTGCTCGGAATGAAGTGAAAAGACTCCTCAGTGCCGGAGTTATCAGAGAGGTAAAGTACCCAGAATGGCTGGCTAACACTGTTATGGTAAAGAAGGCCAATGGTAAATGGAGGATGTGTATCGACTTTACTGATCTCAATAAGGCTTGTCCGAAGGATGAGTTTCCATTACCGAGGATAGATTCCTTAGTTGATGCAGCAGCTTCATCAGAGCTCATGAGTTTGTTGGATTGTTATTCAAGCTATCATCAAATCTGGATGAAGAAGGAGGATGAGCCGAAGACAAGCTTCATAACCCCTAGTGGAACATATTGTTATCTTCGGATGCCTGAAGGGCTTAAAAATGCTGGAGGAAGCTTCAGCAGAATGACAACGAAGGTTCTCCATTCTCAGATAGGCAGGAATGTGCTAACTTATGTTGATGATATCATTGTGAAAAGCACGAAGCAAGATAATCACATTGCTGATCTGCAGGAGACCTTCACTAATTTCAGACAGGCTGGTTTAAAGCTGAATCCAGAAAAATGTGTCTTCGGTGTGAAGAAGGGGAAATTTCTTGGTTGTCTAGTTTCAACAAAAGGAATTGAGGCTAATCCAAGCAAAATCGAAGCTATCCTTCGAATGGAACCACCAAGTACAAAGAAGGGGGCTCAAAGATTAACAGGAAGACTGGCATCTCTCAACAGATTCATATCTAGATCAGCAGAGAGAAATTTGCCATTTTTCGAAGTGTTGAAGTCAGCCGAAGTTTTTCAATGGGGACCAGTCCAGCAGAAAGCCTTCGAAGAGCTGAAGCAATATTTGATAGATCTAACAACATTAACTCCACCAACGCCAGGGGCTCCTTTGTAACACATATGTGGCAGCTTCGCACTCAGCGGTAAGTGCAGCACTTGTTCAGGAGAAGCTTGAAGGCCAAGTCAAAAAGCAGGCCCCAATATACTTTGTATCCGAAGTCCTTAGCTTATCAAAGAAAAATTATACAGAATTGGAGAAGGTACTGTATGCTGTTTTGATGGCCTCCAGGAAGCTTCGGCATTATTTTCAAGCTTATAATATAATTGTTCCTTCTTCACAACCGTTGAAGGATATTATGAGAAACCGAGAAGCTACTGGAAGGATTGGAAAATGGGCTGCAGAGCTCAATGAATTTTGTATTGAGTATGTGCATAGATCTTCGATCCAGTCCCAAGCGTTGGCAGACTTCATTGCCGACTGGACGCCAGGGGCTCAGGAGGAAGAAACGAATAAAGATGCGAAACATGGACAGTGTTTTGCGATGGGTCTTGGGGAACCTTCGGAGCAGGAGCAGCTGCTGTGTTGGTTTCACCTTCCAAAGTTAAAACTTGTTATGCGGCAAGACTTGATTTTAGTTGCACAAACAATATTGCTGAGTATGAAGCTTTGCTCTTTGGTCTTCGGAAGTTAAAGGCAATGGGAATCAGAAGGGCCATTCTTAAAACTGATTCCCAAGTTATTTCTGGCCATATTGACAAGAGCTATAAGGCAAGAGATTCGAAGCTTGAAAAATATTTAGATACAGTCCGAAGGATTGAGGCTTCCTTTGAAGAATTCTCTGTTAAAAACATTCCTCGTGGAGAAAATGAATATGCTGATCTATTAGCCAAGTCAGCAGCACAGGGGCTGCCTTTACCTTCGGAAGTATTTTTCGAAACAATAAAAGCACCTTCGGTCGAGCTTCTTGAAAGAGCGGTCCTCAACATATCCCCTGTCTATAGTGAAGATTGGAGAACTGAAATCATCTCTTTTCTTCAGGGTAATTTTCTTTCAGATGACGAAGCTTATAATAGGAGGATTGAAGCAAGAGCACGACCATATGTCATTATAGAAGGGGAGTTATACAAGCGTGGGGTCTGTTCCCCGTTGCTCAAGTGTTTATCCAGAGCTGAAGGCATAGAATTGATGAAGGAAATACATGCAGGCCTGTGTGGATCTCATATTGGATCTAGGCCTTTGTTGGGAAAAGTTTTTCGCCAAGGATTTTATTGGCCAAAAGCAGCTTCAGATGCAGCGGAACTAGTACAAAAGTGCGAAGGTTGTCAGAAATGTGCAAGAGATCAAAAACAACCTTCATCTCTAACTCAGTTAATACAACCCACTTGGCCGTTGCAAAGGTGGGGCCTTGATTTGTTAGGTCCGCTACCACCAGCACAAGGAAATTTAAGATATGTTGTAGTGGCAGTGGAATATTTTTCTAAATGGATTGAGGCAAAGCATTGTTTGTCGCTTCGAAGTGCCGAAGGCCATTACTGTGGACAATGGAACACAGTTTGACTCCGAAGCTTTTAAAGAGTTTTGTGACCAAATTGGCACGAAGATCCATTTTGCGTTAGTTCGACATCCAGAATCAAATGGACTAGTCGAAAGAGCTAATGGGATCATAATGACAGGAATAATGAAGTCAATCTTCAATCAGCCCAGGGGAAAGTGGCCAGAAGAATTAACCAAAGTGGTGTGGAGCCATAACACAACGGCGTCAAGATCAACAGGCTTTATGCCATTCAAACTATTGTTTGGTGACGAAGCAATAACCCCGGAAGAAGCCAAAGCAGGATCAATAAGAACAATAGCTTCGGCAAAAGGCGAAGATGAAGCTGACTGCTTTGTGGAAAAAGATGCTATAGAAGGGATCAGGCTTCAGGCTGTGGAAAACATCAATAAATACCAAGCCGAAACAATAAAATGGCGTGATAGGAAGGTTCGGTTGAAGAACATTAAGCCAAGACATTTGGTGCTTCGAAGAGTGGCCAACCCAGACACAGTAGGCAAACTATAGCTGAAGTGGGAAGGCCCTTTTTTGGTAGTATCTTCGTCAAGACCTGGTTCCTACAGATTAAAGGATATGGACGGCAACGACATCCCTAGATCGTGGAATGCGGATGAGCTTCGGCGATATTATGTTTAGTTTGATGTAATTTTTTCTATTCTTTTTTGTGTGGCACCCTTTTCCTTTCCAAAGGGGGAGAAAGGTTTTTAATGGGGCCACAACGTGTAATTTTCCTTATTTCAATTCTATAAAAATGATATCCCCCAGAAATGTAAATGTAAATGCAAAGGAAAAAGAAAAGAATTCAGAGAGAAGCTCAAAAGTCATTCCTAAGGGAATGCAGAGCTTACAGCGAAAAGTCAACGCTGATTCCGCCGAAAGTAGAAGGCGAAGAAGCTCCTAAGGGACGCTTACAGCGAAAAGTCAACGCTGATTCCGCTGAAAGTAAAAGGCGAAGAAGCTCCTAAGGGAGGCTTACAGCGAAAAGTCAACGCTGATACACCGAAAAGTAAACGGCAAAAAGATTTGAATTATTCCCAAGGGGATGAAAGGCTATAATTATGGTCTTTGAATATGTGTTCCACTATTCATTTGCATGATACATTACATCATGTCATTTGCATTCATAAACATTCATTTAGACATGTAGAATCATCATCATACCACGCATAAAAGACAGATGCTTCGGCAATCAGGAAAAACTTTGTGGAAAAGAGGAAGTTTTCATGCTTCGTTGTGTACGAAAAGAAGGGAAGGTGTTTTTCGCCTTCGGCTCAAAAGGAGAAGTTTCGTCCACAGCAAAGCAGAATGCACACGGATAAAGGAGACAGAATATATTACAAGGTATGTACAAATTTACATAAGTTTTTTCCATAATGATATTACAAAGATCCCTTCAGAATTTTTTATAGGAAAGTCTATTCTAGCAACTATCAAGCTTCAGCTTCGTCATACTTCAACTTCGTCGTCCTGCACATATTAAGGAGCAGAATAAGAAAGGTGCAAATTGCAAGGAGAAGGTAAAAGTAACAAATATAAGTTTTTTACCGGCTTAAGGTGACTTCGAGCTTCGTCACCAGCCATCCTTCGCCCGCCATTTACCCAAATCTGGGTCATAAATTTGTTCCCGATGCTTCGGGCTAGGCTCGGGATATCAATCAAGTCTGCTGCTGACAAGCTAAAGTTTGGTCTATTCACAATTTTCCCATGAGTGCAGCCGACCTTCAGAAAAGCGGCAGCTGTGCCTCGAGAAGCTACCAGGGCGCAGAAATCAGCATTCCCCCCAATAACTTCGTCAAGAGCATCAACCTCGCCTTCAATATGTTCCAAGATGCTGGGCAGGTTTTCGGCTGAAGGTGAAAACTTCTCAGAGCTGGCTCTGATAGAGTGAAATACGTCCTTCAGCCGTTGCACGCATCGGCTGCCGAAATTTAGACATCTCTCTTGGAGATCTTTCAATGATTCTTGCAAATTTGAATTTTTCTCGACCTCAGCCTTGAGACTTGCTTCAAGCTTCTCTTTTTCTTGCTCATATTTTTCCGACTTTTTGAGTAGTTCATTCTTTAAACTGTTATTTTCGGCTTGAACTTCGACCAAGGAGCCTTCCATAGACTGAATAATAAAGTCTTTCTTTTCTAAGGCACCTTCGTGTTCTTTAGCCATAATTTCAAGATCTTGAATGGCGAAGTCTTTCTTCTTCAGAACAGCTTCGTAGTTTTCAATTTTTTCTTCTAAATCTTTGATGACAGCTTTGTTCTTCTCCTCTTCAAGATCTTGTTGCATTTTCAGCACTTTACTTAATAACATACTCCGCCAAAACAACTTTCGTAAGAGGAAGACATAAAAATAACAATAATAAAATAATAATATTTTTACCTTAAAATTAGTATAGAGCAGGCTGCCAGCAACATGATGTCGCTGGTACCTACAGAGGTCTGCTTCTATCTTCGGCAAGCTAACCCTTTTGGAGAGGGTTCTAACAATTTTGGCATCGGTGCGGTTCCGGAGGCATCTTAGCTTCCCTTCGTTGACCCCACCAAATAGCATAGCTCCTGATTTATATCCGCAAGATATGGCATATTTTTTCAACTCTTCTTTCTCGGCGTCTGTTAACTCCTGTCCAAGCAAATCTTGAAAGTTAAAATCTCCTTCTTCCGAAATTTCATCAATCTGCTTTTTCCCCTTTCAGTTGCCGTGTTCACCGCAGCCATAACAACTTCTTCTTCAGCCATTTTCAGGAGTATATTGTCAATAACCTCAAGTGTGGTTTCCAGGTTTGACTCTTCGGTAGCCCCGGTAGCTTCGGCTTTGGCCCCGGTAGCTTCGGCTTCGCCGTGTTTCAGCTTCAGTGGTCTCCACTCCGGTAGCTTCGGCTGCGGTGTCTTCGGCTTCAGCAGTCTCGGTAAGGGCAATTTTTGACACTGACGCCGGTGGTGGTGTCTGATGGATCACATCTGTCACTTGAATGATTCTCCGTTTTTCGGCTTCGCAGGACTTTCTGCTGCCGAAGTTTTTTGTCCTTCTGAAAAAACTTTGTTAGTTCCGGTGCCAGCGGACTTAGCTTGACAGGCAAAGATTCAGTCATTACCTTCAAAATTTCTTCTACTTCGGCAGCAGAAGGTGTCACAGACGTTTCCTCATCTCGGACCAATATCTCTGGTTCTGGAGACGCAGGCTTCGGAGATGCAGCTTTTCTCTTTCTTGGAACAACTACTTTCGGTCCAAGCTTTTCTTTCTTCTTTTTTGGTTGATCTTCGTCGTCTTTAATTAAAGTGCTAGCCACTCGTTTTCTTTTCTGCCCTTCGGCACCCTTGTCTAATTGCTCGTAGTCAGGGTATTCAAAGCCTATAGCATCAAGCACTCTGTTTAGCCTTCGTTTCGGCCGGGTGCCGAAGGCTGCCGTCATCAATTGATCTTCTTTTTTAGAATAATTCCCAAGAATTTCAGTGCTCATTACTTCGATTGTTTCGAGCCATTCCTGGCAGGGTTCTTTAAAATATTTCTTGAAACTTGTAGTGGTAGGGCAGGCGGACAAGTTCCCCCTCTTTCTTCTCTTTTTCGAGCTTCGGCATAGCCCATTCTTCATAGTTGGAAATATTTTGAACGACAGAAATTCCTGCACAAGATCTCTAGTGCCAATGTGCTCAGCAATAGTCCTGAATTCAGCCAACGCGATTTGAGTTGGACCTTCTGGTGACATATTGCAGTGGGGTCTGGTCTCTCCGAAGATTAGTTCAAGCGGGCTCTGTACTAGCTTCTCCTTGTCATCGTCAACTTTGACGTAGAACCATTCTGATTTCCAGCCTGCCGGCCACTTGCTTCGGTAGCTGATCACAGGAAATTTTGTAGTCTTCCGATAGGCAAAATTATAACAACCAAAATTTTCATGTAACCCATCTTTTCTAGCCTTAGTTTGATAATGTAGCTCGTGTACCCGGCAGAAACCCTCAGCAAATGGCTCCACCCCTGGCTTCGGAGAGCCCAAATATAACACTAAGTCTCACAATAGCATTAGGAGTTAGTTGATGAAAGTAGATACCAAACTTCCTTAGCACATCGGCAATCATTCTATTCAAAGGAAATCTCAAACCAGCTTTGAGGAAACTCTTGAAAATCACTATTTCATCTTTCTGTGGCTTCGGGATAGTTTTCTTCTCCACCGAAGCGAATCACCTTCTTCTCATTTTCGCTAAAGTAGCCCGATTTTACCATCTTCGGGAAATCAGCCTTGGAGATAGTCGACTTTCCGAAGTCCAGGTGGCTAGGCTTGCTTGGTATTGCAATATTGTGGTCATCTTCAGAATCAGTCTCTTCAATATCTGCTTGTTCTGCTTCGGCAGCAGGGGTGCTCTCCGATGTCACCAACCCACTTCGCCTCATTGCTTCCGAAATAGGGACAGTTTCTGCAGCTTCGGCTTCGTCCCCTTCGCGCTCAGCCCTAGCAGTAGAGCGCACACCTGGCCATTTGATTTTGAATATCTTGGAAATTGCTCAGAAATTAATAACCTTTTTCCCGAAGCCCTTCTTCTGACGAAGCAGACGCTAGACTAGAGCTTCGTTCGAATGCGAAAATCAAGCTTCGGCTATGGTTAAAAATTTTGGCAGCAAAACAGTGCAATAGCAATGAATGCTGTGGTAACTTCACACCTACCCGTCTGTTTATATAGTGTTACAGGAAAGAAGGTGAATCGTCAGGATTTTTACACCAAGCAAACAGTTGCTCGAACCCGCTAAACGGTGGGCTGCAAAAACCAGAATAGTGAACCCGCATGGTGGAATCGCTACGCGCTCGAAAACTGTATCGTTTCTCGACAACGAGCTCAGGGAAGGTGTTTTTCGGACCTTTCGGCTTCCTGAAGCCTAAGAGACTTTTTTCACGGATCAAGCTCATTACGAAAAAACGATCTGGCACCGTGAAGGGGCTACTGTTGGGACCATGCTTCGTCGTCGAAGGTCCTGCAGAAAGAAACAGCTGCGGCTGAAGCTGCTCGTACGTGACGACGAAGGTATCATTCATGAAGCTTCGGGGTTATAACATATCCGAAGATGAAGGATCGAACCGACTTAAAGATAGAATGACCTTTTAGCCTGTAGGGGTCTGAGTCATTGTTGTAAACTTTTATGAAGGGCATGATTGTAATTCCTCACAGGCTGTGTCCTGTGCCTATAAATAGTGAACAGTATTCCTTTACTGTTCACACATTCCTGTAATAGCAAGAGCATCACTCGGGAATTATTGTTTGTCAAGGCGAAGGTATAAGCTTACCTTAAACATTGTATTCAAACATTTTAGATTCAGATAATAAATATGTGAATGGTGTCATTTATCTTCAACATATTTATCATTAATATTCTACATTTCATATCATTTTATATTTATTATCTTCGTAATGTTATGTTTGTAACCTTCGTCCGAAGATCATTAAACCCTTGAGGAGATAATGCTTCAGCGGACGAAGGGTATTTGATATTTAACATCTTTGTGTTGCCTTGTTCTTGATTCCTAGCATTTGAGAACAAGTCCCCAACACCAACTTATCTTAAGAGAAGCTCATGATTTGGCTTATTTTATTCCCCCTGGAAGTACCAAGATGTACCAGGACCTGAAGGAAAAGTATTGGTGGTACAGTTTGAAAAGAGATGTTGCTACGTATGTTGCACTTTGTGATGTATGTCAACAAGTTAAGGCCGAACATCAAAGACCAGCAGGATTGTTACAACCTCTCAAGGTACCAGAATGGAAATGGGAAGAAATCGGTATGGATTTCATAGTTGCATTACCCCGTACTCGTGACGGCTATGATTCTATATGGGTTATAGTGGACAGGTTGACTAATGTGGCACACTTTATACCTGTGAAGACAACTTCCTCGGGAGCCCAATTAGCAGAATTATACATGTCAAGGATTATTTGTCTACATGGAGTACCAAGGAAGATCGTATCAGATCGAGGAACCCAATTTACCTCGCGCTTTTGGAAAAGATTACATGAGTCCATGGATACCAAGCTAAACTTCAGCTCAGCCTATCATCCACAAACAGATGGACAAACAGAAAGAACAAATCAAGTGTTGGAAGATATGTTAAGAGCTTGTGCTCTAAAGCATGGAAGAAGTTGGGATAAAAGTTCGTCTTATGCAGAATTCTCATATAACAATAGCTACCAAGCAAGTCTAAAAATGGCACCATTTGAAGCACTTTATGGACGGAAATGTAGAACACTGCTTTATTGGAATTAGACTGGAGAAAGTCAAGTATGTTGTCACACCCGGATTTAAGGGATACAGCCGGGTGCGTCTCATATGTGTGCCCAAAGAAGAACATCACATATAATGACAAAAGTGTATAGAGATAAATGTCACAAATATCATTATTACATAGCAGAAGTCTTACAAAAATAAATGAGAACAATAAAGCGAAACTAAGTATGATTCCTTGGCGCCATAAAGCTTACTGGGAGACGCCACCTAGATAAGCTCGTACTCCTTGTTGTAGGGTCTCCTCCTGGACCACCTGTTCTTCTCCTGTGGGGGGGGGGTTATATATCACAAGGGTGAGTTCACAAAAGATCATAGCTCAACAAGTTGTGGGGAATAATGTGCATGAACTCACAAAAGGTGGGAGCTCATGTGAAATGTAAGGCTGATCAACAAATAATGGTTAAAGCTGAGCATTGCTTTTAATAAGTTGGTCAAATTTTATTAGCAGTTACTAAGTGTAAGTATATACCAAACCAGAGTAAGAAATAGATCAAAATTAATAATAAAACCACAATGCGATGCATATGACAAATTGAATTTAATTCCATAAATTAATTATGCGAGAGTCCTGAGCTGCTCATGATCGCGAGCACGGCTAGTATACCCATTTTACACTCTGTAGAGGTTGTACCCTTTACCCACAAGTCATGTCACCCGGTTGCCAAGGGTCTAGAAGTCCCATTCATCTCTACCAAGGAGACGAGGCAGGGTAACACTACGAGGCCTTTACAAAGTTCCACTAGCTTCAGGAAACCCACTACAATTTCTAAGGAGCACAATGTAGGAATCCCTCGTCTGACCACCATGCAGCAAAATGAACCCGAGAACCTCCCTACACCGACAACTCCCCTACTGCCCTTGCCCCTTTCGGGTAAGGTAGACCTCCACTAGCTTTCCTAATTAGTCAGCCAAGGGCATCCCATTCCACCCTTGTGGTGGCACGTGTTTCTCAAGTTAAGCTCCATGTTCCAATTAACTAATAGTCTTATCATGAACAGAATAGAAACAATAATAATAATGAATGACCATGTGTAATAGTTATCTCAACAACCCAAACCACATATAGTAATACAAAGACTACCCAAAAGTTCAGAGGTAACAAGGTGTAAAGATGACCAAACTTGGGTGACCTATTGGGTCCCATCAAAATTAGGCCTATGCATGCCAAAATGAATATAGAGAACATTATTGGGTAAATAAAAGTGGTCAAGGGTACAACTTGCCTTCAACGAGCTCCTGCTCAGCAATTTCCACCTGTTGGGTACCGAGGTCCTCGGTCACTTGCTTGTCCACTCGAAGCAATACAAACAAACATAGTATAGGAGAAATTAACATCACACCAAACGAGGGATATAAGGAATGATAATAATCTACACATCGTAACGAGATCGTAGGTTTGAGAATCACTAAATTCGGAGTCACGAATAATAAGTTATGATTTTTCGAAGGTTTTATTTGTTTGGTACAAAAATAACCAAGTGATTAATTTTAATCTAGATTTCATTCTAAAAGAGAGTTATTAAATGATAAACAATATTAAAACAAAATTATTGCGACTGAATGGATTAAAAAGGAGTTAAAATGAATTTTCTAGGAATTAAATAAGATTCTAGAATTATTTTTACACTAAAAATCATTTTCTATATTAATTCCTCTCATTTTCTAACTCTCGTACTGTGCGCATGAATATCAGGGAGTTTAGGGGCTAGTTTACAAGATTCCAGGATCTGTCTGCAATTAATTTACACAGAGTGTGGACTGCAGGTTGATTTTAGGAAACCACAGGGGTTCTTATGCAATTATGCCATGGCGAAGGGGTATCCTAGAACCCTGGCCGTCCGATCAGAACTCAACGCCTTAGATTAGATCTACGCCCTCATGGACTGGTACTTGCTAGTAGCCGATGGATCAAGATCTGACGACCTAGAGACACCTGCGCCTCGATCTATTCCTGCCACCTGATTCCCGATCAATGGTCCAGATTGACCTCGGGCGAAGGGGTATCCTACTTCTAATAGTGGCCGCTCATCTTGAATCGGACGGTGCGGAACGACTTTTCCCTCCCGTGACCCGTTGACGGTGGCGGCCACGCCCGCACGGCGGCGCCATCACCGGCGTAAAGCCGTTTCGGCACCCTAGGGTGCTAACGAGTTCCCAATTCGATCCAAAACAAGGCGGAGATTAATATGAACACGTGAGTCGGCATCTTACCGGAATCAAAGTGAAGACGACGTGCGCCCACACACCGACGTGGATCTGCGGCGGTGCAAAGCTCCGATGAGCGATTGCATCGGCGTTGTGACAACCCACGGTGTAATTAGTGGCCGTCGAAGTTTCCAGGGGGCCAACGCAACGCTAGACCAGCCCCACGGATCCCCGAGTTGTCAACTAATCACGCGTTTGACAGCAGCGGGGTTCGACTTCCCCCACGAGTGCCCAGTGCGTTGGCGGCTAAGGCTATGTGGTGAAGGAAAAGGGGGAAGGAGATGACTCGGCCCTGCCCATTTATCTACTTAGGGGGGGGGGGGTTCGAAGTGGGGTAGTGCCGCCAGCTGCGCCCGAGCATCTCTCGTGCTAGTTAGACGAGGTCCGCCAAGCGTGCGCGGCGGAGCTCGGCTGGTGGGCGGGCCCAGGCATGAGCGAGCACAAAGAAACAGAGTTGTATGCCACGGAGACTGATGAGTGGACCCCCCGTGTTAGGTTCTCATGGGGTCGGCGAGCGCGTGGATGTGCGAAGAGGTATGGGCCGACTAGCGAATTCGGCCCACATGCCTAACCTTTTTCTCTTTCTCTTATTTCTTTTCTGTTTTTCCTTTTTCTTTCTATTTTAAATTTCAATTTGAATTCAAAAATTGTTATGAATTTTGTACTCAAGTCAATGGTATAAATTAAACATACCAGTATGGAAAGAATTTATATATATATTTTGCATTGTGTAGTATTTTTCTCTTTCCCTTTCTATATTATTTCCAATTTCCAATTTGTAAATTTGGTTAAATCCCAATTTGGACACAAATATATCTTTATTAATATTAATATTATTAAATGCACAACCAATTAAACTCCAACATGATGCATCAATTATTTATGTGTCATTAGTTAATTATTCTCTTTAAACATGGTTATTCACATGTTCTAATAAGTGGAGGACAACACATATAAGGATGTTAACTCTTTTCTTATTATTTACAAATTGGGTATTACAAATCCTAGACACCTTAAAAATAATCTCGACCTCGAGATTAGGAGGAACTAGGGAAGAGATGGGGAAATTCTATTCGTAGCTCTTCTTCTCTCTCCCAAGTAGCTTCATCTTCTCCATGATGACTCCATTGCACTTTGCACATTTTTTATCACTTTATTTCTTGTGACTCGAGTCAAAGTGTCAATGATCTTGATAGGATACTCCATGTAAGTTAGATCACCTTGCATACTGAGTTCCTCCATTGGTAACTGTCCCTCTGGGACACGGAGACACTTCTTGAGTTGAGACACGTGGAATACATCGTGTACATCGGACATATGATCTAGTAGTTCAAGCTGGTAGGCCATCTCCACAACTCGCCTAAAGATTTTGAAGGGTCCAATAATGCGAGGGGATAGCTTGCCTTTAACTTTGAATCTTCTCATTCCACGAATTGGTGACACCTTTAAGTACACGTGATCACCCTCTTCGAATTCTAGTGGTCTTCTCCAGTTATCAGCGTAGCTCTTATGCTGAGTCTGTGCTACCCTCAAGTTCTCCCGGATCATACAAACTTGTTCTTCAGCCTCTTGAATAATTTTAGGCCCAAAGAACTGTCTCTCACCTGTCTGATCCCAATATAGAGGAGTTCTGCACTTTCTGCCATATAAAGCTTCAAATGGTGACATTTTCAGACTGGCCTATAACTATTATTATAAGAGAACTCAGTATATGGTAGGCTTTTGTCCCAACTGCCTCCATGCTTAAGGGCACAAGCTCTTAACATATCCTCAAGTACTTGGTTAGTTCTCTTAGTCTGGCCATCAGTTTGGGAATGATAGGTTGAACTGAAGTTCAACTTCATATCCACGTTCTCGTGAAGACTCTTCCAAAATCTTGAGGTACATTGAGATCCTCGATCAGAAACAATGTTCTTTGGTACTCCATGTAAGCACACAATTCGAGCCATATATAACTCTGCCAACTGAGAACCCTTGTAAGTGGTCTTGACCGGAATGAAGTGAACCACTTTGGTCAATCTATCTGTTGGGGACTTGTTCTCAAATGCTATGAATTAAGAACAAGGCAACATAGAAAGTGTTAAATGTTAATCTCCTTTGTCCTTCGAAGAATTACATCCCTAGGGGCAAAATGATCTTCGGATGAAGGTTATGAAAGACATACCTTCATAGATATGATATGTAAAATCAGGGGACGAAGGTTATGAAATATAAGGCAATAACATAGATAATTATATAATACCAAAATGTGAACATGTATCGATAAATAATCATGAATATATAAAAATTGAACTAAATTACATTTGTACCTTGAGTTTGACAGAAATATGAAGATATGAATGCGATCAAAAAGCGTGAACAGTACGGGGTACTGTTCACCTATTTATAGGCACAGGGCGCATCCTGTGTAAATTTACATTTACGTCCTCTACAAATGATTACAATCATTACACAGCCTATCATGGGCTGATTGGTCATCTCATCTTTAAGTCGGTGCATTTTGAAATATACTACGAAGCTCCCTGACTGGTAGCTTCGGCACCGTTACTATTCCGGTCCTCTGAAGGTGCTTCTTCTCACAGGACCTTCGGCGACGAAGCAGACCCCCAACATTACTATTCCGGTCCTCCGAAGGTGCTTCTTCTCACAGGACCTTCGGCGATGAAGCAGACCCCCAACAGTAGCCCCTTCACGGTGCCAGATCGTTTTTCGTAACGAGCTCGACCTGTGAAAAATTCTTCTATGCTTCGGGATGCCGAAGGTCCGAAAACACCTTCTCTGAGCTCGTTGCCGAGAAATGATTTAAATATTCCAAGTGCAAGGCAGTCCCACCATAGGCCTGGTTTACTTGATCTCGTGATTCAACTCCTCGGGCAGCATGGTCCACCGTTCAGTGGGTGTGGGCGGCTGTTCAGCGGGTGCAATCATTCTGTCGATTTACCTTCCCACCTGCAACACTATATATACAGACGGGTAGGTGTGAAGTTACCACAGCATTTACTACTATTGTACTGTTGTGCTGCCGAAAAATTCGACCACAACCGAAGCTTATTCATCGTACTCCAAACCAAAGCTTCGTCACAAGAGGGAGCTTCGTAAAAGATAAAATTATTCAACTTCGCAAGAAATTCAATCATCAAATGGCTCGGGTCCGTTCAACAGCTAGGGTTACACGCGATGAAGAAGAGGCCGAAGCTGCCAGAACTGCCCTAATCTCCGAAGTGATGAGGCAGTTAGGACTGGTTATGCCAGAGGGTACTGCTGACAAAGATGCGCCTGCTGCCGAAGCTGAGCAGGCAGATATTGCAGAAAGTGAGGCTGAGGAGGAAGATGTAGATGATTATTCCGCCATGCCATCTAAGCCCAGACACTTGGATTTTGGAAAATCTACTGTCTCCGAAGCTGATATGCCGATGATGATAAAACTAGGTTACTTCGGAGAAGCCGAGAAGAAGCTAGTTCGCTTTGGCAGGGAAGAGACAACCCCGAAGCCAGAAAACAATGAGGTGGTAGTTTTCAGAAGTTTCTTTAAAGCAGGATTAAGGTTTCCTCTACATGAGATGATTGCAGATGTTTTGGAAAATTTTGAAGTTTATCTTCATCAGCTAACTCCTAACGCTATCGTTAGGCTCAGTGTCTTTATCTGGGCTCTCCGAAGCCAAGGAGCGAAGCCGGTTGCCGAAGCCTTCTGCCGGGTACATGAACTTCACTATCAGACGAAGGCTAGAGAATGGATTGCATGAGAACTTTGGCTGTTATAATTTTGCTTATCGCAAAGATATGAAGACACCGGTGGTTAGCTACCGCACCAAATGTCCGTCCGGTTGGAAAACTGAATGGTTTTATGTTAAGATTGATGAGCAAAAGGAGAAATTAGTTTAGAGCCCGCTGAAGCTAACCTTTGGGTTTACTAGGCCTCAGTGTAATATGACGCCGGGGACAGCATGCCCAGATGCTGTGCGTGATTTCAGAGTTGTGTCTGAGCATATTGGTACTAGGGATCTAGTTCAGGAATATTTAGCCAATAGAGTATTCCCAACGTTGAAGGAATGGGATATGCCGAAGCTTAGAGGAGAAGAAAAAGAATGAACTCGTTTGGTTGCCTTATCATTTTAAGTTCAAGAAACACTTCAAAGAACCCTGCCAAGAATGGTTGGATACAATTGAAGTTATGTGCAATGAAATCTTGGGCAATTATACAAAAAAGAAGATCAACTGATGATAGCAGCCTTCGGCACCCGGCCGAAACGAAGGCTAAACCGAGTGATGGACGCTTTGAATTTTGAATACCCAGACTATGAAAGGTTAAGCAAATGTGCCGAAGGGCCGAAACGAAGAAGGGTTGTTAGTGTTGTACAAAGGCAAGCTGCCAGGATGATAAAGAGGATGAAATTTTAGCAAAAAAGAAAAAATCTAGTCCTGAGCCAAAGGCTGTGTTGAAGAAAAGGAAGGCTCCAGCTTCGAAGCCGAAAGCTGATTTAGAAGAAGAAGCTCCCTCAACGCCTTCTGCCATGGATGCAGAAGAAATTTAAAGGTAATGACTGAATCTCTACCTAATAAGCTAAGTCCGTTGGGACCGACTGATGAAGCTTTTACAGAAGAAGAAGAAGCCTTCAGCTACCGAGAAGCCTGCTGAACCAAAAAAAGCGAAGGATTATTACTGTCATTGAGGCCATTGAGGAAACACCACCACCGACCTCAGCACCGAAAACAGCAGCGGCCGAAGCTGCCCCTCCCGAAGCTGCTACTTCCGAAGCTGCAACAGACGAAGCCACAAATTTGGAAACCACACTTGATGACATAAATGAAATGATTTTGAAAATGGCTAAGGAAGAAACTGCTGCAGCAGCTGAGGAAACCCCAGCCGCAGTGCTTGAAAAAGGTGAAAAAATGCCTGAAAAGAGAAGGGACCTGCGAGGATACTTTGGAAGAGGAAAATTTTAACTTTCAAAACATAATTGGGCAAGAATTGTCAAAGGCTGAAAAAGAAACTGAAGGATTATGCAATATCGTGCGGGTATCAGCCAGGGGCACTGCTCTTCGGTGGTGTTGCCGAAGAGAGTTTAGGATGCCTTCGGATCGAATTGGAGCGAAGGTTGTCAGCACTTTATCAAAAAGTGTTGCCTTCCCGAAGCTCGAAGCTGACCTCAGCAGATACCGGCGACAGCATATCGCTGGTAGCCTGTTTTATTCTAACTTTAAGGTAAAATTTTTCCCTTTACTTTTTATTGTTTTGATATGAAGATGTTTTTTGATGGTTATTATTTTGCCAGAGCCTACTGCTAAGCAAAGCCTTGAGGATGCAACAAGACCTCAAGGACAAGAAAACGAAGTTATAATTGAGAGTTTAGAGAAGAAGATCAAAGATCATGAAGTTGCCCTAGAAAAGAAAGACTTCGTGCTTCAAATGGACGGTTCATTGGCAGAAGCTCAAGCTGAGATCATTAGATTAAACGGTGAACTTTCCCTGCAGTCAAAAAACTTTGAGCAAGAGAAGATAAATTTGAAAACAAAACTCAAAGCCGAGGCTGAAAAAGTTCAAATCTTCAGAAATCACTTAAAGATCTTTAGGAAAAATGCTTAGGCTTCGGCACCCGGTGCATTCGACGGCTGAAACAAGTCTTTAACTCAGTTGGGGCCAACTCCGAAAAGTTTAAACCTTCGGTTGAAGACCTGCCGGGGACACTTGATCATATTGAAGGTGAAGTTGATGCTCTAGACGAAATTATAGCTGGACATGGTGACTTTTGTGCCTTGTTAGCTTCTCGAGGCACAACTGTCGCTTTCATGAAGGCTAGCTGCACACATGGAAATATTGTGAATAGACCAAACTTCAACCTATCACTGGCAGACTTGAACGACATCCCCGGCCTGGCCCAAAGCATTGGAAACAGATTCGTTACTCAAATCTGGGCAAAGGGCGGGCGAGACATGGCTGGTGACGAAGCTCGAAGTCACCTTAAACTGGTAATAAACTCATACCTTGTACTTACCTTTTTCCTTGAAACTTGAATTTACCTTATAATACTTTGATATGTACAGGATGATGAAGCCGAGGAGCATTGAGCCGAAGCCTAACAGATGATCCGAAGCTTATCAGATGACGATGAAGTTGAACACCTAGCTATGAAAAAATTCTAGAAAAACTCTTGTATCATCCTTTGTAAGGAATATTGTAATTTGAGAATCAGACTCTACTCTGTAAATTTGTCCATACCTTGTAATATATTTTTACCTTTCCGCCAATGTGTGAATTGCTTTGATGTGGACGAAACTTGTATTTTTTGAGCCGAAGGCGAAAAACACCTTCCCTTCTTTTCGTTCGCAACAAAGCATTGATCTACTTCTGAAGCTGTATTCTTGGAGACGAAGCAATTGTCTATCTTTATGACATGATGATGATGATCCTATGTATGCCTAAATGAATGTTTATGAATGCAATGTATGATGTAATGTATCGTGCAAATGAACGCCCAGTCACACACATACGAAGCTTCATCCATGACCTTCATTCCCTTAGAAATGACTGAAATCTCTTTGCCATTTATTTTTCGGCTGCACCGCTTATTTTTCGGTGTAAGTTCTGCATTCCCATAGGAACGACTTTTGAACTTCTTCGCCTTCTATTTTGGCGGTATTCGCGTTGACTTTTCGCGCTTCGCCTTCTATTTCAGCAGTATTTGGATCTGCATTCCCTTAGGAACGACTTTTGAGCATAAAACTTACGCTGCGCTCCCTTAGGAATGACTTTTGTAGCTTCGTCATGCTCTGCATCCCCTTAGGGACGATTTTTCGAGCTTCTTCCTGTTTCCTGTTTTTTTTCTCTCTGCACTCGATGGTGCATGCTCAGATTTTACATTTACATATCTTGGGAGACTTTGCCCTCGTAGGGCTAAATTAAAAAGGAAAAATTATAGACTATGGCCCCATTAAAAACCTTTCTCCCCCTTCGGAAAGGAAAAGGGTACCATAGAAAAATGAAAAAGATTACATCGATTTATACATAATATCGCCGAAGCTCATCCGCATTCGAGGATCTAGAAATGTCGTTGCCGTCCATGTCCTTTAGCCTGTAAGAACCAGGTCTTGACGAAGATACTACCAAAAAGGGTCCTTCCCACTTCAGCTGAAGCTTGCCTACTGTGTCAGGGTTGGCTACTCTCCGAAGCACCAAGTGTCCTGGCTTAATGTCTTTCAATCGGACTTTTCTATCACACCATTTTATTGTTTTAGCTTGATATTTGTTGATATTTTCCACAACCTGAAGTCTGGTCCCTTCTATGGTATCTTTAGTCACAGAAGAATTAGCTTCGTCTTCAGCCGGAGCTACTGTTCTTATTGACCCCATTTTAGCCTCTTTTGGAGTTATAGCTTCGTCACCGAACAATAATTTAAATGGTGTGAAACCTGTTGATCTTGATACAGTCGTATTGTGGCTCCACACCACTTTAATCAATTCATCTAGCCATTTTCCTCTAGGCTGATTAAAGATTAACTTTATTATTCCTGTCATTATAATACCATTTGCCCTTTTGACTAATCCATTTGATTCCGGATGCCTGACTGATGCAAAATGAATTTTTATGCTGATCTGATCACAGAAATCTTGGAAAGTTTCAGCATCAAACTGTGTTCCATTGTCCATAGTTATAGCCTTCGGCACACCAAAGCGGCAAACTAGATTCCGCCAGAAGAATTTTTGGACTGTAGTCGAAGTTATTGTAGTCAAAGGCTTTACTTCGATCCATTTGGAAAAATATTCTACCACCACCACAACATATCTCAAGTTGCCCTGTGCTGGTGGAAGTGGACCTAGCAGATCCAGGCCCCATGTTTGCAACGACCAGGTTGGTTGTATTAGCTGAGTCAAAGATGAAGGTTGTTTCTGATTTCTTGCACATTTTTGGCAATTTTCACACTTTTGAACCAAATCTGCTGCGTCCGAAGCTGCCTTCGGCCAATAGAATCCTTGTCGAAAAACCTTTCCCAGAAGAGGTCTGGACCCAATATGAGATCCACACAATCCTGCATGTATCTCCTTCATCAGTTCTATACCTTCAGTTCTGGATAAGCACTTGAAGAAGTGGGGAACAAACTCCATGTTTATATAATTCCCCTTCTATTATGACATATGATCTT